>CM067083.1:56104157-57354157 GCA_034008185.1 Gorsachius magnificus | reverse complement strand
CCCCAGAGTTCCTCCTTTCCTCTCCAATGTGAAGCAGTTGCTTCACAGTAGACATGTATTTGATAAAATTTTCCTTTTATTGTCAGCTTAACCCATGC
This sequence comes from Gorsachius magnificus, assembly GCA_034008185.1. Classification (NCBI taxonomy): domain Eukaryota; kingdom Metazoa; phylum Chordata; class Aves; order Pelecaniformes; family Ardeidae; genus Gorsachius; species Gorsachius magnificus. The sequence continues at coordinate 57,354,059 of CM067083.1, read as the reverse complement.
AAAGTTCTCAATTTATGCCCAAGGTTTTCAAATAGCTCATGGTGTGCTTAATGAAGCTCCTTCTGGCACTGTTGGACACGTACAAGTGTGTCTGTAATTTCACACCACTCTTTCTCTCATGCAGCCATCCATATTGTTGCCCACTTGATCAACATCGAGCGGTACCATACCAGCCAGTCAAAGGAAGCTGGGGAGTTACGGAATAAACTTTCTAGCCTTGGCAAGAGCCCAAATGAAAGCCATTTGAACCCAATCAGGACCTATGAAACAGTAAGCTGTCACTTTTTTGGTTTTCCTCATCTAAAAAGTTTTCCTCTGTGGATTCTATTGTCGGTAAAACTGTATTTCAAAGCCTTTTAACCAGAGCGAGAAGGTGCTGCCAAAGGTTAACCTCAATTTCAGCTGAAAACACTTACTCAGAGCTGCAATTTTCAGGTTACTAAGCTCAAAGAAGTGTCTACAGTATTTTAATTAGTTTGTCAGGAGACAGTTCGGGGGGATTAGGAGTATTGTGAATAGTAGACAATGAAATGAACCTGCAAAGAATTTAAAAAAACCTAAACTACCAATACATGGAAAAAACACAACTTCTTTCCAGAAAGAAAAAAAAACATTATCACATAGCAACATTTCTTTCACAGTTGTGACTTGTCTCTCCCCATGGTTGCATAGTATCTTCCAATCTGGGGGTTGATTCTGCCCAGTTACATGTCAAGTGCGGCTGCCCAGGGGAGCAAAATCACCCGGAGGATTGATGCATATAGGAGTCAGTGCACTGGGAACCTAGTGCTGGTGCGTGCTCTTCAGAGGCAAGCAGGACTTTGCGCACCTCAGCCCTGTAAATAACTGGTTCTGCTTGCTTTGGGGAAGAAAAGTGACTGTGTCTCCTGTCCACTTCCTTGGCTATCTCACAACAGCATGGGGAGACAAGCTATTCTTTATAGTACTCATGAAGAAAAACAGATCCTTTCTGCAATGCATGCATGTAAAACATGTAAAAATTAATCAGCTTTTTTCCTTATTCCATCATACTATACATCATATAGATGTTATTTGTTTGCTTATGTATACCGTTGTATACTCTTGTATACTCGAGGGTTGAAATGGCCCTGGTGAGACCCACACACACTTTGTTTCTGCTCTTTAGAAACTTCCCACATGGCCAGCATGCAATAAAGGCTGCATGCATATGGTGTGGGGCTCTTTCAGTTAGTGGTGTGATCCACTGAAACAAAGTGAGATGATGGCTGGACAGCCATCAGTAGGATTTGATAGTACTTTTCAGTCACAAGGCATTTCAACCTATTTTTTTCCTCAGTTCCTTTCCAGTTTAGATAATGTGATTTTTTTTTTGCATCTTTCAAAATGAACAAGTAAACAATTCTCAAGTTTGAAGAAAACCAAGCAAATTAATGGTCTCAATGGTGTGAATACAAAAGTCTTGGTGTTAGTGTTGACAAAGTAGTTAGGTTTCTCAGAACAGGACAGCAAGCACAGAGTAAGCTGCCCAGTCTTTCTGCATGCCTGGTGCCCACACTTACCATATGCACGTGAGATGTTCCCCAAGAACAGAACAGAGCTCACAGCTCTGAACAGGAACCTACTGTTTTTCAGTATGCATTTTTTTTCTCCACTAAGCCTTCCCATGGCAATGTAAGTGTGAGGTAGGCCTCTAATTAACATTAAGATCCTAAACTCCCTTGAGGAGGAAGGCTAGCATTTTCTGAGATCCTCTCCCAGATTCTCACAGTAATATGCCCTGCAATTATCAGCCTAGATTTTACCCTAACCTCTAATATTTATATTTGTTTTATCACCCACTTGTGTCTCAGTAGTTACACTCAGAATTAATAAATTATGAAGGAAAGCAAATAAAAGATTGCTTCTAACTTCAGAGAAGAAAGCAACAGTTCAAGCATTCTTTCCAGTTTCATCCTACCCCTGTAGTAGCAATGCACTAAGTGTCTTTGACATTTTTCCTTGTTTCATCTCAACATTCAAACTAGCCACTGCAATGGAAATGTTCAAAATATCACCTAGATCAATCCTGTTAATATGTAATAGGATCTGAACACACTCCTCACAGGCACCAATTTGAAAATGTACTGTGTTCTGTCAAGTGTGAAGATTTGAAAGAATGATTTTACTGTAAAAAGTGACTGTAAAAATGGCATTGTGGAATTTTATCACCTCTAGGATTTCCATATCAAATGAGTGCGCTTTACAAGTACAATACAGGGGTTTTTTTTTCTCCCAATGTATTAAGCTGTAGAACCAACTCAGGATCCAGAGGGCATGCTGAGGGCCTTCATTCCTGCACATCAGCACCAGGAAAACAGATATATATGCTTTGCAGGCCAAATATGACTTCATTTACACTCTGCTGGCATATTTAGCTTGAGTCTCATCTTGCATGTGAGATTTTTACTGCTGTTCTTCACGATTTGCACTTTATAACTGAGATCAGCATCTGACTGTTGTGTTCAAAATACATCTTCATTCTCACTTCAGTTTATTTTGGTGAGTTTAGACAGATGTAACAGACCTGTGCTGGTGTCTGTGAGTCATGAACAAGAAGGAACATGTTCAAGACCAGCATATTAATGTTTCATCACTGACAAGCATAAAAATGTAAATATAAATATGTCTTTTAAAAAAATAAACCAAGTATTACCCAATGTACCTCCAAGTAAATGTAAGGAATGGGTAAATGAGATATACTGTTTAGGTAAGTGAGAGCATGCCACTTTTATACACCATTTCAGGGCTGCTAAACCCCCACAAACTGAAGTAAAATAAGCACAAAAAAGCCATGCACCTTTATGGTTGCAGGTGTCTTAGCACCTCACTTTATCACCCTCATATGAATAAGCTGTTTTCTAGTGCTGTTTTGCTTATTACACCTCTAGGTTTAATCTTCTCATTTCTCTAATCATTTTCCTTTTTTTCTGAGACACTTTTACATACGCAAAATAGATAAAAGTACTAATGAGACTGTCTAATTTCCTCCTTTCAATTCCTGAAACAAATAAGTGGCAGCAAGTATTTACACATCCGTCTGGGATAAGCCTGACTGGAAATAGAACAGAGGGATGTTTTTCCATGTTCTTCAGTGGTAAAATGTAGGTTTGCCTCGCCTCCATATCTTGCTGGTTTTGTTCCTATGCAGAAAATATATCTTAGATTTTGGCTTCATATGTAATAGCAGCAACAGTAACAGTAATAGAAGTACTAATAAAAATAACAATTATAACAACAACTAATAATACTAATGCAAATACTAATACTAATATTAATAATGTATTCTTATTCTAGAATACAACAGGAGAGGTACTAAACACCATAGCTGGAGTAACTGGAGTTGTGATAACCGTGGCTTTAATTCTGATCATAACTTCATCCACTGAGCTCATCAGAAGGTCATGCTATGAGGTGTTCTGGTATACCCATCACCTCTTTGTGGTTTTCTTTATTGGTTTAATAATCCATGGTATGGGGTAAGTGTCTGCATAAACTTCATGGGGTATATGTACATAGTTTGAAATGAAACAGAATTCAAATCTATAATCCTGTGCTTTTCTATTAACAAACAGCTGGGATCTTTGCTTGGAGACAGATTGTGAAATGAAAGCATTTTGAAATTAAAACACACCACTCTTCTGAGGATTGAAAGTGTGGTTTAGTTTTCTCAGCCACTCTTATACCATCTTACAACCTGCACCTTATCAGTGTATCAGTCCAAATGAACTGCCATCCCTGAGAACTGGGGACGTGGCAGATTAGGAATCAGACCTTTGGTGGAATCAAATTAATAAGGGATAGACCATGTGCTCATAGCTCTTGTAAGGCATTCTGTGAGAGAGCTTGTACAAGCTTGACAAGCTTCCAGCTTGTCAGCTACCTAGTGGTGAATGTCCCTGTGCCCATTCTCCTCTACATCCGTAAACGTAAAGTAGTTTTCTCCTTCTTTCTCTGTGGGGAAAAGAACCTCAAATTTCCTTACTGTAGAGAAATAGGCACTATACTATGAACCAGGTTTAAATTACTACTGTAACAAACAACTCAAGTTTATGACTAGCCCAGTCAGGTGGCTTTTATGGAGAGGGATGCCTGCCCAGATCACTGATTGTCTCCCTGTTCCTCAGCACAAGAGGAAAGTCTGTCCCGTTGGCACAGGGCTCCAGTTCTCACACTGAGGGACAGCAGGGTCAAGGGAGCCTCCCTGAGAAACTCAGGGGCTGATAAATCCTCTGTTGATGCAAAGGGAGAGCAAAAGGGTGCCTAATGCTGAAAACATTCCCATCTTCCATTTCCAGCTCCACTGACATCTTCTGCTGCTTCTCCCTTGTGTGCTTCCCCCCATTTCCTTTTCTCATTTCTTTGCAATAGTGTTAATGTGAATCTACAGCAGTGCATCTACATTAACATTTTAATTCAGATAGCGAGTGCAATTTTGATCCAATCTTGTGGTCCGCCTCACCTCCTATGTTTTGGTTCATACTGTGGTGCAACCTCGGGCTGCATAACACAGTGTTTGGGGATGAAACTACACTGACAGTAACGCGTCTCTATGTGCCAAGCAGTAACAAGTGATCCGTTCACAGGACCAGACCCGACCTAGTCCTAAGCCCTAGGTAAACCTCAAATGTGTACAGCACAAGGCCCTCAGCGAAGACTGCTTTGCTCCATAGATCTTTTCCTGCTGACTATCTACTGTACACATGGCCCCACGCTGTTGTAAAGCTTTTCAGATCTAAGGACAGAGTGACTTGGTGTTAATATAACACACTTTTTATGTCTGCTTCGTAAAACATGCAGATGGCATTGCCCACCACCAAAGGACGTACAGACCACTACTCTTTGACACAGAGGGACTTCTAGCCCACAGCAGCCTGAGCATCTGCCTGTTCCCTGGAGGTACACGGTGTCACCAGCAGGCAGGGAACAGGCCCATACAAGGCTTTGTGGTGCATTACTTTTCTCACTTCTTTTCCTGCAATTTGAGAGCTGCCACACTCAGCTTGGCTTTGAGTGTTCCTGAAATTGGCCCAGTTAATTAGTCCCAAGTTTCAGAGACACAGCTGCAAACAAATGCTGTGAACTCTACCCTGGCCTGATTAAAATGGCCTCCTTCCCCTCTCTCTCTGGCAAACCTTTTAGAATCCTATTTCAAACAACTATAATGAACCTTCTAAACCCTCAGCTTTGTAAGCGCCCTCTGCCTAGCCAGCTGATCAACACTCCTCAGCAAGAGACTTCCCGGGAAAGGGGACATTTATTTAACAGCTCTGTCGATAGCATCCCACGAACACGCCACTTGCTCCAGGCTGGGAGTGCGGTGTGACAGAGCAGTGCCTTGCTGCCCCAGCACATCCCTACCACCACCCCTTTTAAGAAAAGGAGACAAACCCCAAGGTTTCATTTGCTTCCCACCTCTTTCTCCTTCCCAGGTGACTCAACAAAACTCACTCAAGCCTACCTCCTTTCCTGTCTTTCTGTCTGAACTGGTGGCACCAGAACGGTAGCACCCCCCAGAAGGCGGCATCACTTCATATCTCCCTGTCCCTTGTTGAACCGGTGGGCAGGACAGGTTAACACTGTAGAGCCAGAGTAAGTATGGAAGGGAAAATTCAGAGAAACAATATGAAACAAAACAGGGTTTCCCCATAAAAATCTTCCTTCTCTACCCATAATCAACACCAGCTGAAACCCATTTAAACTGAGCAGTCAGGATTGATATGTTTGGGAAAACTCACATCATTAACATTCTCTGAAGTAAAGAAGCTAGAATTTAATATGTTTAGAGAGTACACATCTAATTACAGTCCTCCAACTTTATTTGCAGCTTTTAAAAATGCATTTAGAAAGCAGCAAAGGAAAAAGAAGTTCTGTCACTATTAAATTTTATTATTTTTCTAAACAAAGCCAGATGCTCATATACAGAGGGGGTCAAAGTGTCTGCTCCAAAGAACTTGGAAATCATTCTAATTTTGCCACAAACAGCAAAATGTACATTTTCTACACAAGGACTCTCCACACTTCAGCTGCATTGATGTATACCAATACTATAACATGTTTCTTGCATGCAGTCAAATAGTCATGGCGAAGCTGAAGGAAAGGTAATTTGAACAAGAGAGCAAAATAGGGTTGAAATGGCCGGTTCTTGAGCTTTCAGTTATCTCCAAATCTGCATTTGACTACTAGTGCAAATCCTACAGATGTCCAGAAACCTTGCAAAGCAGCGTATCACTGAAGAACACTTTTGTTTTAAGACAGCTTGTCCGAGGTCAGACACCTCAGAGTCTGTTGCTTCACAATGTCACTTACTGTAAGGATCACTACTTGGAATGGGACAACGCCACTCAGTGCCCTTTGCCGCAGTTTTCTGGCAACAAACCTGTGGTAAGAGCGATGTTTGTCTTCTGTTTTCAACTTCATGCCCTTCCTTGGGAGGCCAAATGTCTTAGCTAGTAGGGGGCTGGAGTGAGTGCTAGTGGCTGGCACTTGGTGTCACGTTTAGAGAGTAGTTTCACATTTCTGTTCCATGACCTCTCCCTGTGCATTAAGATGTTGATCTTGACCTCCTATATAATCAATATAGACAGGTACAGATGAAGAGTGATGTGTGATATTTTGGTGTTATTAATAATTTTTTTTATTTCTGGAAGATCCTTCAGTCAGGCAACCCTCCCTTTGAAAGGTACGGGTTTCAGAATTGTACTCTATTTAAATCTGTTGTGTACATTTATTTTTAATTATTCAGTATCACTAATATCCTCAATGTGTTCATTGCACAAACAGAGCCTCCAAGTGAAAACCTTATGAGAGTAGAGATGCAGAAAATACAATGGAACAGTAAAACTAGGGATGCAAATTAATATTATTATTTTTAACTAATAGTACTTTAATATGGGTAGTCTAAATACCCAGGGAGAATAAGCTGGAGATAAAATTATGTCCTTGCTTTGGGGCACATGCTTCATATTGTCCAGCCTTGATGTCTCAAGTTAGGTAAAAAGGAGAGAATTTGAAACAATGAATTATGAAAGGGAAAGGCAAAAGGCAGGAAAAATGTCCCACGGAAGGGTGGTTTTGCTGCAACAAGATTGCAAATCCACAGGGGGTAATTAAGTAGCAGACTTGTACAGTATGTCAGATGTCTAGCATCCAAACAAAATCATTTAACATTTACAGCTCAAGATTTAGCTTGCTCATATGCAAGTTTCTGTTGTTTCTTCCAAAAAGAGAAAATATACCAAAGGAAATCTTATAGTAAAGGAGAAAAATTAGCATTCAGTGTCTTGTAGCTCTTTTAATGGCTGACATAGATTTTTCTTAAACTAAACTATTGTTAGCCACTATCCAACCCGCATATTAATGAGAAAATGAATGCCTCTCTAAAAATTTCAGCTACAATGTCGCCATAAAAATCAATACATGGCTACGCACCATGAATACAGACACAAGCTTGATTCCAACAGCATGGCTTCACATTCATTATCATAAAGCTAACTGGAGAGAACTTCCACTTCTCCGTGTTAAACCTATTTTGCCACACTTTCCTGCGTACCCAAGGCCATACCTGCAAAGTCACATTACTTTCAATGAATTGTGATAATACTGTATGGCATATAGATCATCTATAAGAACAGTGCTTTGCTGGATGGGTAACGTGCTATGGTGTGATACCTGCTAGACAACGCAGTTAGAGCAAATTCATTCAGAGGCTAAAAAGCCACGGTGAGGCTTGCACAGCACTGGCAGGGGCAGATGCAGATGCGACTGAGCAGGGAGGGGACAGCCTTGTGCACAGCTGGGATTGTGTGAGGTGACACCGGAGTGCTCGCCCCGCTGGCCACAGCTCCCGGGGGAGGCTACCACGGCGGAGCCCCTCTCTCAGCCATGCCGCATCTGCTCCCCTGCTCCGTGTTTCAGCAGGTGGGAGCCCAACCTGGCTCCCACTGAGGACAATGAAGCACTTCTGTTGCACCTGGGGTGTCCGGACTTTTATCTTCACAGTCTCTCCTGAGCCATCCCTGACCCACCTCAGTTCATTCTCATTACAGGAGGAAACACTACTTGGGCAAGAATACTGATGCTCTGATTAGGTGTCCCGGAGCCATGTTGCCTGGCAGCCCATCCCTCCTGGTGGATGCCCTGTTGTCCCAACCCAGCCAAAAGATATTTTGGATTGAATGCTCCATGCATTGGTGTGATGGCACATTTGAAATCTCAGCTGAGCTCTCACACAGGGTAGCCTGCAGCCTTAGCATTCCTGTCACGTGCTTTTATTTACAGGTAGCACAAATGGAAGGGAGGAAAAACACATCTCATCATTATTGTGGCTTGATATATGCAAATATATTCAAGACATGTGAGATCACCCACTGTGCAGAGACACCTGTAGTATTTAGGGACAACGGATGTGTTGGGTTTCTGCTTTAACTGAGAATCTTCTGGCTTACACTGGTTTCTTGCCATTATTAAATCATGCATTTTTTAATTTAATTTTCAAGACTTAACCTTGAGAAATTGCCACTCCATCCTCTTAACACTTTCTAGGGAAGCCACATAATTTTATGGGTTGCTTCTCGTAAAAGATACTTTATAACCCCTGTTACCCAGCTTGTGGAGCAAAGTCAATGTTTCAGCAAGTAAAGTTACTCTTTGGAGATTTTAAAAGCCACATGACTGTGGAGTCTTCAGTTTGCTAGAATGAGCTATGTAAATTAACAAAACTGGAAATAAACCAGTATGTCTTATAGAAAAAAAAAAAAAGATTTTTTTTAATCATGAAGATTCAATTACTTCCAATTATCTTAGCTATCAGAAATCATCAGCCAGTACACCTGAATAGCCAAGTATCTTTGATTGTTACAGTGAACAGTACATAGGATTAGCAAGTACGAGCACAGCAATCATCTGCGATACTTAAAGTATGACCACCTTAGTATCCTAGATCAAAAAACCACATTTATTAATACAGAGCCAACTAATGCATTAAATGGAAATATATCCCATTCCTCTAATTGAATATTTGGACTTAATGTTTTCTCATGCAGCATCAGAAAACTCACAGCTGACCAAAAGAGCTACTCCTATCTGACCTTTCTGAAATATTTTAGACTTTGAAGAGCAAAAAAAAGTAAGGCTATGGGTAATATTGTATAAATGTATGCATCTATACATCTTCAGGTCCAATGACGTCTATATGTAACACGTAAATAGATTAATCCTTTTGCTAGGAAAAGATTTTAAAGGACTCTTCTTGGCCAGAATACAGATAGATATTAGCACTGCTTTTGGAGTGTGTCTTTGAAGGAGTCCCATATGTCTGTTCCACAAGAAAGCCAGAACAGCTACAGTAGCAACAGAAATATTCTCTTGAGAAAGGCAAACCAAAAATCAGAGAAGTCAAATAATGCCATTTTAGCCTACCTGCTGATTTAAACCAGAAATGCAAAATATTTTTGTAGACATTAAAATAAATATTTTTTTAATATGCAACTTTCTACAGGCTTGGAAGTGGGTTTTAAGTCCTATGGTATTGTACATCTGTGAAAGAATTGTTAGATTTTGGAGATTTCGACAGGAGGTGATCATTACTAAGGTATGTAACATAGCTTGCATGTCTGTGTAAAAAAACCGTTATGTCAATGAATTTTTTTATCTTTTATAGATAACTTCTCTGTATTATGACCTCATTTTTCACTCCTAGCTTCAGCAACTCTTCCATGATTACCATGGTTTCAGCCAAGTATTGATTTCAGGTTTTGCATTTATCACAATAGTCCATAAGAATATTCCATACGGGGCCAGACTTGATTAATGAAACACCAGACTTTACACCATGATAACATAAACATCTGTGGAGACGGTGTCTCTTTTTGTTGCACTGAAACCGTGTTCCACTGCCGTAAATGCCAGAGTTGCCCTCGACTTCGGTAGGACATGGGGTTTACTTTCATATCTGGAGGTTTCCAAGGACATTAGGGGTTATATTATCAGTCAGCATAAATAGTCAAAGCTTCATTAATACCACTGTAAAAATTTATCCCAGCTGTAAATATCTCTGTGGGCTAAGGGCCTATTTCAGTTAGAGCAGAATGGATGGGGAATGCCACTCTTGAAGCAGCCGAGTCCACACGTATCAAGCTGGCGATCAGGAACAGGCTTATCTCATGTGAGAGGAAAAGCATGTCGGGTAAGTCTTGCTGCTGATTTCACAGAGTGGCTGTGATCCGAGAACCTCAGTATATACTACGTGCGACATATAAAACTGACTGCTTAACTGAGATTACCTCTTAATAAAATTATATTAGAACTGAGCTCACTGGGCTTCTTTCTTCTTGCCAAACCAACAATAATCCCATACATGTTAATTGTGTTACAAGAGAGTAAAGCTGGGAAATTATTCTACTAAAACAGAAAGTTGACAAACTGTTGGATTGTTACAGCCTTTCCCCTGCCTCTCACACTCACAAAGCAAGCTGCCCCACGGTACGCACTGTACTCGCTCTCAAGCTGCTGGGCAGAAACAGCACTGCAACACCCAGTTTAGGCCACAACCTACAAGACATTTAAAAATTACTGTGCACCCCAATTTGCATTAACTTGCGGTTGAACTCAAGTAGAAATGATGGCAAAGTCACCTGTGAGTTAATGGAAACTAACAGTTACTCTTCTGAGGGAAAATAAACCAGGTCCTTTCATTATCATTTAGGTGGTGACGCATTCCTCTGGAGTCCTTGAGCTTCACATGAAGAAGCGTGGCTTTAAAATGGGACCTGGTCAATATATCTTTCTGCAGTGCCCATCCGTCTCACAGCTGGAGTGGCACCCTTTCACCCTCACCTCAGCTCCTGAGGAGGATTTCTTCAGCGTTCACATACGGGTTGTCGGGGATTGGACTGCAGCTCTCTTCAAGGCCTTTGGAGCTGAGGAAAAAGCTTTCAAGGAATTGTGGATGTTACCAAGGTTTGAACAACAAACAATATATTTTAAAATAAATATTAACATTTTAATTTTAATTAATTTGCTGTGTGTTTTTATGACACAGTATTAGATGGTACTTCTGGATCCATAAATATGCCATTACGCTAAGAAAACCACAAATAAACACAGTCATGAACTTAGACCAACAGCTACCAAGATGATGTGATGATTAATCCATTATTTAATGTCCATATCAATATCTATATCTCTGTCATGGTCATATAAATCTCTAACATCTGTATCTACACCTAAAGATATCCATTTCAACTGATGGGTGCTTAGGAACTGAATTAAAATGACACTGGAAGTTATCTGCTAGCTTTGTGTCTGTATGCTTATGCTCTGATGGTGCCCATCACCTGACATCCAAACTTCCAGCTTTTCCCTTTCAGTTACTTACATATTTTGTGGCCCCAGAAACTTCTGCCTGAACCTTACTTCATTCCAGCACTCTCCCTCAACTCTGTCTCCTGTGCCCAAACCCTGCTCCGCTTTATAAAGGTTATTGGCATTCAAATTCTCTATCTGTGGCATCTTAATCCAAGCAAAAGGTTGATGCTTCATGGCTGGAAGCCAACAGGGCTCCGCTGAAGTTAATGAGGTCATCCTGACTTACACCAGCTAAGCATCTGGCTCTATATGTAATGGATTCAAACCACACAGCTCCTTGTGGGCATAGCGGAGGTTGTCAGCAAAGAAGAGCCCGGCACAGAATCATTTCAGTTCTGGTAGAGTGTGAAAGGGCCAGGGACTGAAGGGACAATTTTGCCCCTGTAAAATTGCTTTTGATGATGGAGTTCTAGTAAAACTGAACAGCAAAAGGCACTTTTTAAAGTGCATTTATATAATTTAATGGGACTTGGATGCTAAAGAACATTCTCCTAAAAAGCTTATAGACACCATGGAGCTACAGAGGCATACTAGAAGGTGGGGGCAGAGAAGAAAGTCTGGTCCAGTCTTTGCATTATATCAGTTAATAAGAATTAGAATGAAAGACATGCATTTCTTAAAGGCAACTGGAATGAGAAGTATGCCATTTCAGCAGAACTGGAGCAAAAATGGTCCACGGTGATTGACAGCCAGTGTAAAGAATGAGAAAGAGAAAAATGTTATCAAACGTTGCTGGCCACAATGAAGGGCTGAAATTAACAGCGCTGTCATATATAAAGACTCTTCTTTTTAATCTTGTTAGGGTGCCTAGTGCCATCATTCAGTTGCTTTCTTGCAATATATTAAAAAGAATATTTCAATAGTTAAGCTAGCAATAAAGCAAAAAACAAGTATTTTTCACAGGTATTATCACAGGTTTAGATATTTCATATCTAAAGATAAACTCTGAATTGGTGACTATATTAAAAAATAACATATAGCAGAAACTGAGCAGAAGACTGAAGCCAGGTAGCAACTGAATGATAAGGTAAGGTTCTAAAAGTAAAATATGTATACTATAATTAATAAAGGAAGACCAAAATAAAATGTATGTGCATTTATACAGGTAGCAAAGACAGTTAGTTGTGATTTCTGGACAATGTGAGAGATAAGACCATAGAATAGACTATTCATTTGAAAATAATCAAACTCCATATTATGCCTCTTCAGGATTTCGGTTCACTGTTTTAGCACATTGTCCCAAAATCTAACTTCTCTTACAGTCAGGAGTACTACATAATCATGCTGATCAGCAAATGTTTAAATTCTGAAAAAAAAAAATACAAGAATTTGCTAATGTTACTTTTCTAAAACAAAATACTTGCCCTGCCTTCCCCAAAAGTATAATGCTTCTTTCTAATGAAATTGTGTAGGTGGACACAAAGAATATGGACAACCCAAGCCATAGATAGAAACAGTCTACAGCCCTATTTTCTACTCCTTCCTTGGCAAATGCAGATGTAATTATTTTTTGTCACTTTATTTACTATCTTCCTACCTTCCTCCATCCTCTCTTGATCAAATAAATGGGTTGTACAGCTCAGTTTCTCCTTCTCTGCTTTCTCCTCCCTACTTCTCTGAGTCTGTATTTGGCTAAGCTCTCTAGCAACGGCTGAGCAAGGCATTCAAACCAGTGATGGGACCTCTGTCACCTGAGGATTTAGGAGCAGACTGACAAGACAAATCTCTGTAAGGAATGATTCAGAAATAATTGATCCTGCCTTGTAGCACAGAGACAGATTAAAGAATCTCTTGAAATTTCTTCCAGACCATTTTTTTTCTCAATCTACTAACAATAATGAGAATTGCTCCCAAGCCCACATTGAACTACACACGTAGAAAGCTTACCTGAAAGCTGTTCTTAGGCACTTTACGTATATACCCTAAATTAGCCATATTTTACAGGAATTTTTGAGTGCTCAAAAAGAACAGGGCTGAGGAACAATCTGGATAACAACACATACTAAAAGAAAAGGTTATTTTACATTTATCTGAGGCCAGATTTCCAAAAGTTACCCCTGAGTAGCTGTTTCATTTGCTACTGCACTTGCAGAGCATTTGGAATATTGAAATAAAAATGAACCATGTGACAAGTACAAATGAAAGGGAAAATGTTTGCTAGAACATAGGGTAAAAAAGCAAAAGTAGGGTTTCAAATATGTTGTGTCCCCATGTTTGTGTGTACCGTTGCTTGGTGATGCCCCTTTCTTTTCCTGTTAAAATATTTCATTCTTCCTATGTCTGTGTATTTGTTTGTAGTTTTTAATCTGAATTTTAAGATTATTCAGGCAATAAAGAGCACAAAACAATAGAAAATCTGAAAGAAGGTAAAAACTCATTTTTCCTAAGGACTGGGTGTTAGGGAGTGAAACCATCTTCCAGAGCACTTATGTTATTTAAAGACAGATTGGACAGAGCACTCCAAAGTACTGTATGTATTTACATTCTGTGTTGCTAGAGGAATTATTTAATCATCTTTTTCATCTCTAATTTTGACAAAAATGAATGCCTCAGCATCAGCAACATCGATTATAGGAGGCAGTAACATAAACAAGAGCTTCTCCTTACACGTTTTGCCTTTATGTCAGATACCAAGTACAGTATTATTGCCAAAAATGTATTTCTGAAATACTGGGTTTTCAGAAAGAGCTGAGAAAATAGTAGTTTGCTTGCATATGATGACCTCTTTCTTGCTTTCTCTTTTATTACTTTAACACATATGGAGAACTTTTCAAAATGATTAATATAATCTGTTCCTCTTCACTTTGATATATACAATATAGAAAATAAAGCTCTAAAACAGGATGCTTTTCAGTAATTCATAATTAAATATGCAAATTCCACAGCTAAATTTGGACATGCAATTATATGACTAATCACATTTCAGAAAGCCAGAAAATTGCAATTGCATGCTTAAATAGATGGCCAGGCCCCAAACCCGCATGGGTGCTCTTGTTCTCTCATTTCAGAAAAAACAGTTTCTTTGCTATTAAATGGCACCCACTGAAAATTAAATGTATTTGTACGGGTAATTTGTGTGCCAGCTTAGACATGTCTTTTCTCTTTCATTTTAGCAGAAGTTCAGTTTTGAAAATATGTGGCCCAATAAATTTTAACCTTTTGGTCATTTTGTATGTTGCTGGCCCTTGACTAAATGTCTCGTTGCTGTAGAGTGGCCGTGGATGGACCATATGGATCTGCAACCACAGACGTCTTTCACTACCGAGTGAGTGTGTGCATTGCAGCAGGAATCGGAGTCACGCCATTTGCCTCTATTTTAAAATCTGTTTGGTACAAATGCTGCAACCCTAGTGCAGTACTGGCACTGCAGAAGGTAGGTGGCAAAGTTTATTGCTCCACCAAAAAATGCCACAAATGAGCCTATTTTGCCAGGTTAGAGAGACAATTCAGAGCTGGAGACTCACTTGAGTGCTTTAACTACGTCTCAGGAGCAGTCACTTGCTTTGCAGCTGCCTCAGGAGCTGTTGTGGGGTAAAGCCTCTTGAATTCACTGTAATTTCCAGAGGAAGAAGGTATCCCTAGCCACAGAGGTTTTAGTAAAAGCTGAAGAATCAGATTTTCAATAGCAACTGGAGATAAATGTGGAATGTCTTTCATAGCTAGACAGATTAATAGAGACCTAGAGAAGAAATTTGTCCTCTTTCCTATCAATAAAGAAAAAAAATTTGCAAGGTCATCCCAGACAGAAGTGAATGGCAGCACTTGCTCCTGTCCAGCTGCAAGTTTCATGAAGGCCCTTTGGCTGCATGTCCCGGTCCAGAGTGCTTTATTCAGCAATAATTACCTGCTTTTCTCACCTTGCAAAATCAGCGTATTAGCCAGCATAGAAGGAACAAAAAAAGGGCATTTAAGCTCTAGATGAGATGCATAGATCAAGATGCATATTACTGCCTCAAACCACTTAAATTATTTTGTTGAAATAATATATTGGGGTCTGTAAGGCATGGATGGCACCAATTAAGTTAACATACTCTTGATCTGCTAACCTGTTATGCATCTTCTGCTAAGGATACGTGAGGCAGCCCTGGGGGAGGATAGGTGAAGAAGAGATAATGGGTGAAGAAGGGTGACAGATAAGAAGGTAACAGAGAAAAAAATCAGCGTTAAGCATTCTCTTCCCTATCCGTCATGGCAAGTGGTAGCTTGTGGACCTTACAGCTTCTTTTAGCTCATTTTCCAATGTAAAAGCTGAATCAGGAACTGTTGAACATTTCACATTTAAGGACAGATGTTGAAATTGCATTGGAGTGGACAGATCTCTGAGAGGGTCAGTACGTATGGAGCTGATTGCAGGACCAAGGGGCTGATCTTTTTAAATGAAAGAGTGTTAGAACTGGCATCTTAATGACAAGCTGCCACTGAAAAAGCATCTGGGATTTTAGTAACTGAGGAGTTGAGGACAGGTTCAAATTGCCAGGAGGGATCTTTGAGGCAGAAAAAGCACTGAGAAGGGAGGGGAATAAAAATGAAAATATGTGCTAGATGTGAGAAGAAGTGTATTTGCAAACATTACCATTGTACCAGAATAATCTTTTCCACTGGAAGGAGAGCTACGTATATGCACTTTATATATGTATACTACGTATACTCTACATACATACAAGTAAAATTGTTATTATTGTCATTGCTGTTGTTATCTTAAGGGGAAAAGAACAGAATTTAACTAGGCATTGAGTGTATAGCATACCTCAGGGTGTTCATCCATAGCTTAGGTTGAACCTTGGTTAAGTGTGCCTGCAAAGATAAGTGCATGGTGCCTTCTGCCATGGTTTTCTGATATAGAGTTCCATTTTTCTGAATTCCTGTGAAATACATAAGTATCATGATTCCTGTATGTCCTTTCTCTATATCTTGGCTTCCGTACTGGTGCAGTGGGAATAGCGGCACTTATTTTTCACAGGTGTTATGAGGCTAAACTGCATCGGTGTTTGTAAAATATTTTGAAAGCTTGGATTAAAGGTGCTGGGGAAGTTCACAGCATTACTTAAAAAATTTAGCAGTCATCTTAGTGAAAACGATTAATCTCAGGGTAGCTCCACATTTTTTTCCCATTGGTTAAAAGCTTCCACTTGTGGTATAATTACAAATAATTTAATCTTCCTCAAAGTATTCAGCGCTCTCTTTCTGCCATGATGAGTACCATAGAAATGTCTATTAAGGAAATAAATAAGAGGTTTTTCTTTTTTTAACAACTTCGTTTTGATTTGAGTACAGCTATCATTACGCTTATTGAACTAATATTTCTTAGTGTTGCCCACATACGGTTGAGATATAAATACTCATAGCTTCCATAATGTCTGCAGCTGTATAATTTAAAAAACCCAGCAAATCAAAAAGAGTACACATTTATCTAATTGATTCTTCACAATTAAATAGCCTTAGAGCCTTCATTTCCCTATCATTTTTTGTGATGAGGAAGGGTGCTACTACTAGTCATGACTGGAAAGTTTCTACTGGCATTAGTTATGCATAAAATGATCTTTTTTTCACATTAATGGTCTCATTTTTCAGATCAATTGCTGCTGAAATTGATAAAATTGTACAGATCCATCAGATGATATTATCAAACATCCACCTTCTCTTTTGCCCTACATAAGGACACAACAAAGGTCCTACTGAGTGTCACCAAAGATCCATCTAGCCCAATATCCCATCTCTAACAGTGGCTGTTCATGAACACCTAGGGAAAAGTATACAGACCAGAAAATCGTAAGGCGATGTGACTTTAGTGGGCACCTTCTCGCCTTTGAGCAACTTGCAGTTCAGTAATGTCTTGACACAAGAGCTGCATCTCTGTGTTTAATATCCCTTAGTAGATTTTTCTCCTATGAATTTGTCTAATTGTTTTTTGAATCCATGTAGACCTTTGACAGCCACAGCAAGTTGTGACAATAAGTTCAGCTACATGGAGTGAGGAAAACAAAAACACCCTCTTCCATTTGCTGTGAGACCGTCCCCACCTGAGGTAACCTTCTGCTTCAAGCTCCACCCCAGCCCACAGCCTTCTCTGCAATTATCTTCTCCCAACGATCTAAAAGCCTGGGCTCTTTTTGCTGTCAAGCACAACCATCTTTCTGAGCTGTGTTTAAGAACAGTTTAGGTCTCTTGCTTCAAATTTAGGGGTATGAATTCAAGCCTTGTCCTGCATTTATAGGAAAGGCTGCTTGCTGCCACCCTAGCTCTAAGTCAGTGCCTCATGCAGGCTGCCAAACCCCCGTCCCCTGCATGCCCTGGGTGGCAGGCATGGCTGTGCTTTAACTGTAGTGGCCCACTGGATAAATTAATTAGGCTGAGGAAGATCTCTGATCTTCCTTGGTATGCTAGAGCCCACGGGTGGTGTGGTATAGTCAGGGACAGAAAGGACTAGGGTTTCACAGGGAGATGCCCAGCTGCAGGTGTAAGAGGGTTTTGCAGGGACTGTCATGTCTAAAAGAGCAGCAAGAGTCAGGGATGAAGGTGCCTCCCTGAGCATCCCCTGCTTCATCCCCTTTTACACCCCTTTGGTGAAAAGCTGGCTTTGCCCAGAGCTGCAGCTCCCCCTCTGTCTTCAGGGAGCAGGGAGAAACAGATGGATGGTCATCAACAGATAATTATTAATGACTTTCCAGATGATGGAAGCTGATTTACAAAGTATGTTCTTTCACCTTACAGGAAAAAGGTATCAGAGCTCTTGCTCTTGTCTGTTGTACAAAATTTAGGATGTGGGAAACTGAATGATAAATATGCATGCATTGCAAGGGAGAAAAGTATTCCAGAAGTAAGTGACTACTCAAAACCCTGCATTACAGATCTGATTAATAGCAAAACTGCATCTAACTCAATTTGCAAAAAGAGCACTTGGAAAATTTAAGACAGTTTACTCAGGCAAGCCATCAAGCTGATGAATGTAGTCAATGGGGGTAGGGTGGGTGGAGACTAATGAAACATAAATCTAAACCAGATTTTTAAGGGTCCTAAATAATTGCAGTCTGTTAATACTATGAGGCTTACAAGAAAAAAATATAGGATTCAGAATAACTGTTTAATTATAGAAATGCAGTGATGCCGGCTTTATTCTACCGTTTTAATAAGGATTAATTTTATTGTGCATTTATTGTATTTTAATTATACATGAAATCTGTTGTGCTATGCTATGGGCAGTCAGTGTAAAGAAAGGAAGACTTCTTTGTAAGCACCATTTATTTTAACATATTATACTAGAAGTCCTCTTTGATCTAAGGGAAAAGGAGACCTTTTACCTGTAAGCTATCCTTCTTCACTACCTCTTTCCTTTCTAAGATTATAATCATGTCCAAAAATACTTCTTATAATGACAGTCTTTCTTCATTACCAAATGCTCTCCACCTCTAACATGTGAAAATTACAGGAAGTGCAATGGGAACCATTTCAGCAAAACCACACCCTGGATAAGTTTAAGGAATTTCTGCAGCTTCAGAAAGCTACATCCTTTCTCGAGGGGACCGTGCCAGAGGTGGCTTGACCCAACTCTGTTGGACTGGCTGTTAATGTGACACCTAGGTCTGCAACCAGCTAAAAGCACTCCTTCAAGCTCCATAGCCTGATATTCTGGAAACCAGTCCCCCATTTCCAAGACCACATCATCTCAACGCATTGTCTCACTTTTCTTCCTCCTCCCCTGAACATGCTTGGCTCCCAGTCCTGCCCACATGCTCCCAGTTGCTACCCCATGCACAATTCATTATTCATTTAGAAGCACGTGCCTCTTCTCCACACACATGTACTAAATATACATTTCCATAAAATGAACTGCCGAAAAGACTAGAGAAAGAAGATGATCAAGTAGATGCTGGGGGAAGAAATTTCTCACTACAGATCAACAGCCATGGTGTGATACAGACTGACAGCACTCAGTGGCCTGATTTTCGAGGTGCTGAGGATATGGAATAAGCAGGGACTTCAGGATTCAGACACAAATATAAAGGTTAAGGCTATAAATCTTATCTAGTTTCAGTAATTTAAAATAATGCTGCTGTTGGTCACAAAAATTAAATGATATGAAGTCAGTGTGCTTGCTTTTTCCTCATAACCTATGCCAGTGTAAATCAGAAGCAACCCCCCTTGTAAAGCAATGAGGTTATATTTGAGGCAAAACATTGAAACAGAAGGGGAAAAAGAAAACAGCCAAGATGGTTGATACTAAAGTTCTGCAGACAGTCTTATTCCTAGGCTGTAAAGATACCCTACTTAGCCCTGAATGCTTTATCTCTTTCCTGGGATCATACTTCATTTATATTTCTTACAGAAACCACAGATGGTCCCTAACAGTACACTCAGATCTAGGAAACATCTCAAATTACTGTTAGTCTCTTTCACCAAATCTCCAGTGAAGCATGGTGTTACCATGTATTTTCTCCCACCACCTTACCAGAAGTCTGACAACCTAGTGCATTAAATCTGTGGGAAATCTCTTTATAGCTTGCTGGTTTCTTCTCTGATTTTTCACTTTAGAAGTGTCTAATATGCATCTTTTCTCACTAATCCATGGAAAAGGGCTACAGTTTCCAAATCATCAGTGTTCCCACAATGATTGTCTTGAGGACAGACCTTCCAGATCACCTTTGATATTGAGGTATAACCAAAGACAGAGGGGCTGGTCAGCACAGAAAGAGACAGGCTGGAGGAAATTAAGGGCTTTTGCAACAAAATAAAAATCACAGTCACAATAAAACAAGTTCCAACCACCCCTTTGTTATAAGCTTATATGTTGTCCTCCATGCCGCTCCTTTTTCATCTGAAATTGTGTAATTTTAGGCTTCCTCCATGTTTGTGAATTATTTCTTTGGAGGCACTATAAAAATAATTACACTCAACATTACATCGCCCACAGAGACCCATTTGAGGTCTGGTGCCCTCTGTTCAAAAGTAGTGATGGATTGTGCGGCAAGAGCTACAGAACTCGAGTTATAAGAATTGCAGTCAGATTTGTCTTACAATTGTGGTTCAGCCGGCCATCAGGGTAGTGCCCGGGCAGATGCCCAGGGAACTTCAGACGTTCATCCCCTGGCTGGTGCAGGAACTCCCTGTCTAGTCACCTACACAGCTGGACCAGCTGGAGACAAGGGACCGAGCTGAAAGCAGGGGATGGACTGTACTCCCAACCCCCTTCGCAGCACAGCACCCAGGACAGTCTTTTATACATATTAATTAGTTAGAAGATGCTTTGCATGTAGTTAAGACAATAGATCACAATAGATCATGCACATGCTGGAGTGGTCACAGTGGTCCCTGGGACAGCTGGCTTTAAGAACTGAGCAGAAAAAGGGGTTTGGGGAGTCACACCTGACCCAGCTGAAGATGCCACAGCAAGGACTCTTGAAATAGAAACTCCCATCATCATAGGGATAGTGACTAACCATCTTGTTTGAAAGATTTCATTCCCTATGCAAGCATTACCCTATGCCAAGATCCTAATAAATTAGGTTATTCGGGTTTTTTCTTTGCTCTGTTTGTGACTGACTGCAGTAGAGGAGGAATAGACAGAAATAAGCCGTAGCAATGATTAAAGGATGGAAAATTGCCTCTCAGTGACAGATCCCAGGAATATTTGGTTTACCATAGAGAGGATTATAGGATGACTTGATCCCAGCCTCTAATTTTTACCTGGGGAACAAAACTTTAATAACAGGTTCTCCAACCCAATAGACAACTAAACCAAGATCCAGCATATGGAAGACGAAGCTTCATAGAGAGGAGGTTTGCAACCAATAGAAAACAAGTCATGGGATAGTGGTTCACTTTACCCCTTTGGCAACTTTAAAATTACAGTTTCATGTTCCTCTAGAAATTATATGCTCCAGTTTAAACAAGAAATACATTAAAAAAGAAGTAGGGGCATTCTGTAGCCGGTTTTATACAGGGTACCTAACTTGGAGAACATAACTGCATCTTTTGTTGACTATATCAACTGCTATCCTATGGCATAAGGTCTTGAGAAACAGGAATTCCTTGCTTCAGTACTGAATGAAACTGAAATTCCATTTTAAACATAACTGAAAATAAATCCAAAATTTCAAAGAATAATCAAGTTATTTGCAAGAAAAGCAGGAGTTATAAGTTAAAGTTGAGATGCACTGGCAGGGGGAGATGGGACATTTGTTCATTGCCTATCTTCACTAACACACTAATATACTCACTCAACGTTTAAGAAGAAAATGAAATTTTTAAAAGATAAAAACTACATCATCAAAATTATGTGTAATTATGTTTAAATTTACAGTGCAGAAGAAACATACTATGTGGCTAATGAGTTGAGCTAATCATTAGCAAGTTTTATTGAAAGTTTGCTTCTTGTTAAATATCTCTACTTTTATCTGATAGGTTTATTTTTATTGGATTTGTCGAGACCCATCAACATTTGAGTGGTTTGCTGATCTTCTGTTCCATTTGGAAACAAAAATGGCTGAAGAAGGGAAAAATGATTTTCTAAGCTATCACATATTTCTTACTGGCTGGGATGAAAGTCAGGTAATAATGAAACTTTTACGAGTCTGAGTTAATGTACCTTGCTTTTCCAGTATGGTAACATATGGAACAGGAACAGCTGAATAAATGATGGATGAAGCTGAGAGACAAAGAACTGTAAATATAAAGACACCAAGCCGTCTGTTTCCATCTCACATTTAGGAAAACAGGAACAGAGAAATCAAGCCAGTGATGCTTCCAGTCCTGTATCCTGGCTTGAGCAGCGTTGGTGACCAGGTGTTTTGCAGAAAAGTGCAGAGAGCCTTTCAGGAACTTGTGAAGGGACATTTTGTCCACGTCTTTGAAATGGAGGGTTGTATAAAAAGTCTTGGTTTTGTTTACTCTTATTATTTAGTATAATTTTTGTTGTTTATATGTATGTCCAGTACAGTTTTGAACCCTGCTGTGCTTAGAACATTTTGGCAACAAACTATATGGACTAATTCATGTTTGAAAATATTTTTTCTCTGGTTGACTGCAAATTTGCCATCTTACAATTTCATTGGATCATCCCAACTCAAGGCACTTAATCCTTAGACTGGGTCAATTTTTTTCAACTTCTTTAGTCTTTACCTAGACCCTGATAAGTTGATCTCTCTCTCTTGTTTTTAATGGATCACTCAGATGACACTGCAATCAGTTAGGCACCTGCCAGAAAAACTCTCACAGGAACGTCTTTGCTCTACTGTTTTATTTCCTGCTGTCTCTGTTGAATGAGGGACTGTATAGTAGAGATTAAAAAAATAGATTTCATAGAGCTTTTCCCTTCCTGCCTCTGCTGCCACAAAAAAACCCCCATTGTTTCTTTCTGCTTTCCTTAGGGCTTCTGTCAAGAAATGAGGTATGTGCATAAAGCTGTATTCAGAAAAATCTGCTCCCACCTAGAAGTATATGGCAGTCACAGAAACCACCACTGTGCATTAGCAATATCACAGGGCATTACCTGAAACCTGTTTTGAAAGAAGCTATTGAGGAACCTAAGAAAACACAAGTTGCCCTCATCGCTCAACTGCCATCATCCCACTTCCCTCTTGGGCAAACATCAGGCCAGAAGTCAGGCAGGGAGGCAGCTGTTCTTGCTGGGATGTCTGACTCCCTTCACTTGTGTGTCCTGCACTTTTCTGAAGTGCCTCCTCCTTCTCTTCAAACCCCGTCGC
The DNA here is from genome assembly GCA_034008185.1 of Gorsachius magnificus. NCBI lineage: Eukaryota > Metazoa > Chordata > Aves > Pelecaniformes > Ardeidae > Gorsachius > Gorsachius magnificus. Next base: position 57,330,975 of record CM067083.1, on the reverse strand, counting down.
CCAGTCTCCTGCCAGCACTGCCTTGTTATCCTCTGCTGCTGGTTAGGTGAGCCAGGAGCATCCCTGAAGCTGTGCTGCCTCCATGCCTATGCTGGTACTGCTCTTGCTCCTGGAGCCGCCCCAGCATCCCGCCTCTAAAGGGCTGTGGGGGACGAGGAATGCTTTTCAGTGGCTGCTTCTCCTAGTCTGACCAAGCCCAGGGAACTGTGCTGGGTAACAGCTTCACCTTCTTCAGACATCCACAAAGCTCCTTCATCTTGCAGGTCTTACTTACCGTTAGTAAATTCCAGTTCATCACTCCTCAAAATTTGAGCTTCAGCACCAGTAATATTTGGACGATGCTTTACTTCTTCCTTAGCAAACAACAAAAACAACATTCTCCCCATTCTCTCCCTGTCTCACCATATAGATGGCCAGTAGTTGGTGAAGCTGAACCCAAGCAGGATGGGCAATTTACAGCTTCTAGCACACCCTCCACTACTGGCAAGCGTTTACTCCTCAGACATAGCATTCGTTCGATGCTTTGAGCTCTTTGTAGATTCTATGTTGGCATCAGACGGTCAAACAGATATGGCACATGCCTGCCTCTGCTTGGACAAGAAATCACGTTTCAACCTCTTGCTCCTTGCAATGCCCCTGAGATTCCTAGAGAACTTCAATGCTGTGAGCTATAGCAAGGGCTAACACCAAAAGTTCCACTTAATGTGAACAGAAATAGCCCATCTGCTCAGTGGCATAATTTTCTATAAACAATTAAAAAAACCTGCTGTTCCCCACCTCCCACTCCCACCAAACACTTTAAGTGCTTTCTTAGACTATTCCAAGTCCTCCGTAACGTTGGCCCAAACTAACAAGAAGTTTTTTGGAAACATGACCTCTTTGTGACAACCGTGCTTGACCAGAATAATTGAGTTGTTGAGCAACATGGAAGACTCATTAGCATGAGAAATATACAATATTCCCAGGAAATGGACCTAAATTTCAGCAAGCACTTCTGCAAGAGATGATAATTATGCCTAGTTCATGCTAGGGCGTGAACTAAATGCAAAGCCCATTTTTTAAGTTAGCTGTCCTCTGGTAATTTCTTGACCGTGATAGTAATGATGGTAGTCTGTAGTGAAAATAAGCTTATTACTCCTACACAGTAGCAGCACGATCGGGAGAGACTGTTTTTGTTTTGAAATGCACCTGGGAAGTATTCAGATAGCATGGTAATGGGCGTAGCATAGGAGCTAAGAGACAGTAAATGCCCATGAAAATCAGGATTTGTTTTCTTGGCACTGGGAACTGTACAGCTTGCTTAGTTCAGTGCTTCACCTGAGCTGATCTACCTTCTATTCCTGCCTCCACCTGAGGAGAACAGTCAAACCACTCAGGGTTTTACCCCTGCCGAGCTGGTACATCCACTGCCTTTTCCATCATCAGCAAAATGCTCTGGACTTACGTAAGGTGCATGTAAGTGCTAATATTTATTGTCAAACTCTCTTGCAGTACACTTTGTTTCCTTTCCTAAACTCCAACTTGGCCTTTAAAATGATGACTGTCACTTCAGGATCTGCAACGAAGGAAGTATAGGGTGAGATATTCAAAGACTGAGAAGAGGTTTAGGAATCTAAAAAGTGACTGAGGCACTTTGGCCCAGGCCAATAAAGACAGGTATTTAATCCCAACTCATTTCAAACATTTCACCTCAAGAAACTGAGCTCCTTTGAGGTCTCGGGCACTTTTGAAAGTGCTTTTTATACTTTAGTCATTTTGTGAACTCTTGAATACTCCTCTCCCCCTCTGCCTTCTCCTCCCCTCCCCTCCCCTCCCCTCCCCTCTCCTTTCCCTCTCCCTCTCCCTCCCCCTCTCCTTCTTCCATTTGATAATTGCATAGTTTCCTTTCCCTCATTAATACTTCTGTCTTTCACCATGAAGCAGCATTATTGCTTTCTCCTCTTACTTGGAGTATACATTGTTGACTCTAAAACAATTATCTTTTAAATTTGCCTTTAGGCTACTCACATAGCCTTACATTATGATGATAAGATGGATGTAATTACTGGTTTGAGACAGAAGACCTGCTATGGAAGGCCAAACTGGGACAATGAGTTCAAGCAACTAGCCGAAAACCATCCTAGGTAAGGCAGGTTGCCTTCTAACCTTGTTAGGTAACTCTTCTCTCAGCATAAACAGTGGGAGAAGGGGAGGGCAAACCTTTCTAAATAACCCTTTTAAAATAATTTAGGTTTTCTGTTGTGTGGAAAGAAGATTTATGCTTAATGAAGCTTTTAATGAAGAAATCTCGGAAAGAGAATGCCAATAAAATCTAATTTTTGGACAAGAAAATCTAATATTTAGAAGTATTTCAATATCCTGGCCTTTGTCCAGATATAATTGAAACACACAATCCAATTACTGTTCTGCACAAAGGACAAAGTAGCATTAATTTCCCTTGAAGATGGTTATTAAAGAGATAAACTGTGATTTTTTTCTTATGATGTCAAGGATATGTTTGTTCCCCTAACATATTTGGCTACTCTTGCAAGACTATGCTGTTCTGTTATTAGTTCATCTCTGCTGGCAAAGACAGTTCATTTGAACTTGGTAGATTTGCTAGTGGTCTGAGAAAAGCTTCTTTGTTCCTGAAAGCCTTTGAAGCAAGAATTCAAAATATTTTGTGTTCAGCAGTAGAAAATTCCAGAATCTTTGTGACTCTTTATGATTTCCAAACATTTACCTGCTAATGCAAAATAAAGGCTTGCACTTGGGGGACAGAGAGACAAAAAGAAAAGAAAACTTTTTTTAAAGATGAAAAAGACCCAAGAAAAAGCTGAAAGGGAGGAGATCAAAGAGAATATAGTAAGCTACAAGAATACCACAAAATTGCAAAAATAACAGTAATAGAGAAACCACTTGATGGAGGTCAAAATAAATACAATCAGGAAATATGAAAGATTAAAAATAGAAAAGGGCCAAGAGTAGAAAACAGATTTTTGAAAGAGCTTTTATAGGGATTCTACTGCATAAGCAGAGCTTTTAAAGTTACAGTTGGAACATTATTTTTTGTTGCTTTTGTTAAGTACAGCTGAGAAGAATCTGTCTTTCTGATGTTCAGGGAAGGAAATGGGCATTAACTTTCTATACTGGATCTTCTCCTTTAGAAAGCCAGTGCTAAAGTGACAGAAAAATCTGTATTCACTTCTGAACGTAGATCCCCATGTTTATGGTCAATGGCGAACCTTTTAAAGAAAACCTTGCATGAAATCAGCATTCCTTATGAGAAAAAAATACCCTACCTTTTCTTGCTCTGATTTACAGAAGGTTCAAGAGGCAAAGAAACTCAAGAGTTTCTATTGTGTGATGGAACTACCAGCTTTTAGGAATTGACTAAATTTTGCGTCCCCGAACTTAGGTCCACGGACTTTCCCTTGGCTGCAACAGTGTCTTTTATAGTGGATTAGCAGCAATATAACACTCCACGTTACGCCTAGTGCAATCGAGCACCAGAGCAACATAGGCACTCCTCCTGGGGATTATGGCTTGGGCACTCAAGTCATATATACAGCCCCTCCTTTACAGGAGCAAACTTTCTGAAACTCATGGTGGCACTTGTCACTTGCATTGCATTTACATAGACTGAGCTTTCTCCAGTAGCACAGCATGTGTGTGTATCTGTGTGTACATACGTATATAAGTTTTAAAGCAATATGTGCTGTGTAATTAGAAGCAAACCCTTTAAGGCACTTTGCAGCAAGTAACCAGGTTTCCAGCTCCCTGTAACTTGTGTGCTTATGAACACAATTCTTTGTTACATTGGTCACGTTCTTATTTTATAAGAACTCCCTGTTTACAAATTTTGTTATTAAATCAGCCATTTAAAAATTGTCCATAGGCAGAAAAGTGTTAAAATGAGGGGACAAAAAAAAACCAACCCAGAAGTAACCGAGAACTTTGTGTATTTTTTAGAAAAAAAAATTTAACTTGACTGGAGAAAAAGCACTGAACATTTTCAGCCCAAGCAGAGTGATTGCTTCTCTGATTTAAAAAAAACTGTGAAGATCAAAACCAAAGAACTACCATTTAAAACAGTTTGTGAGCTCTAATATAGCAATTCAAATAAATAATGCAATAAGTCATAATAAACACTAAACTATTAAAATAGTTATAGTGTAATACGTCATGACAGTAACACAAATTTTTTCAAATGTGTTTCTCAAAAAGCCATTTCAAAAGGTGTAAAGCTGGAGGCAGCCAAAAGGTACAGGTTATGATTTACTCTGCTCCTCTCACGTTTTTGTTGTTATTGCAATTACAGCAACAGTATTGGAGTATTCTTCTGTGGACCCAAGACTCTCTCTAAGATCCTTCAGAAGACATGCAACTCATATTCATCAGTTGATCCAAGAGGAGTTCAGTTTCACTATAATAAAGAGAGTTTCTAGCCTGTACTTCTTAACTACAGAATAGGTATTACCAAATTGTGTATTTTTTCCTCACCTTCTCCTATCCTCTACTCGTTCTGCAGCATTCAGGCAAGATGTTAGGAGTTGTAAATTGAAATAGGGGCATTGACTTCAGTAGAAAAATGCCAGTCTACGCCAACTAAAGATTTGGACCTAAGGCTAAGGCCTTTCCTTCAAAGAGCTGAAGGGCCAATTCTCCAATGCTTATTTAACGATGCTGTGAATCCATCTACATCTGTGTGAAAACAAGGGCAAACCACTAAATTTTGAAGAAAGAGGTGTGAATAAAATGGACATTTAGAACTGTACCTCACTGTTGTGTGTGATCAAACTACTACCACAGGCAATACTCGCATTCCTGCTGTTTAAGTTGTGCCCAGATATTCAAAGCATTTTCCTTCCTGGTGTTCTGATTTTGCACTTCTCATAGCCTCCCACTGCGCACACAACCATATCACCTTTTGTACCGTAGCAATACTGTTTATATACACACTGTCCAACAAATTCCTTTTGCCCTACCAAACTATGCACTGTTTAAACCTGCCATTTCCGCAGCGATGGTGGCTGTGCATTGCCATAAGCTAACATGTTCTGAGGGTTAATATGTTAAGGAGACTCCAGAAATTTTTGCACTCAGCAAATGGATCTGCTGAGACAGGCAACTGAAACTGTGGAAAAAAGTTTCAGGCGTCCTTTAAATGTCACACGGCTTCACGGGCACCGAAGAATGGACTTTAAAAGATACAGAATTACAGATATATGACAGAGTGACTGAGGTGGGAGGGCACCCCTGGAGATCACCTACTCCAAAGCGCCTGCTCAGAGCTGATCCTGTGAAGACAGGAATGACATTTGCATTCTTCCAGTCCTCGGGAACCTCTTCCCATCACCATGACAGTTCAAAGATAATGAAGAATGGCTAGCCCCTCAGCACTTGTGGGTGCATCCCATCAGTTCCCATGGACTTGTTTAAAAGCTCCCTAACCTGATCCTCCTTCAATAGTGGTAAGTCTGAATTGCTTCAGATTTTCCCACTTGCCTCAGAAACCTGGGATCTCTGAAGGTCAGCCTTACCTGTAAAGAATAGAGGTGAAAAAGGCATTGAGTACTGCTATCTTCTCCATGGCCTTGGGCACCAGGTCCCCCACCGCATTCAGCAGTGGACCAACATTTTTCTAGTCTTCCTTTTGCTATTAATGCATGCACAGCAGCCCTTCTTTTTGTCCTTCACTTCTCTCACCAGATTCAACTCCCAATGGGCTCTGGCTTCCCTAACCCCATTCCTGCAGACTCAGTGTCTCTATATGTCTCCTGCATCACCTGTCTCTTCTTCCACCTCTCGTACACCTCCTTTTGTGCTTGAGTTTTGCCAGGAAGGATTTGCTCATCCACGTGGGCCTCCTACCACCTTTTCTTGATTTCCTTCACAGCAAGAGGGACCATTTTTGAGCTTGGAGGAGGCGATTTTAGGGACATGGTTTAGTGGTGGGATGGCAGTGCTAGGTTAACGGTTGGACTCGATGATCTTAAAGGTCTTTTCCAACCGAGGTGATTCTATGATTCTATGATTCTTGAAAATCATCCAGTTCTCTGGACCCCTCTTCTCTCTAGGACCATATTGCAGGGATCCTTCCAAGCATGCAATTCCTCCTGTGTCCTCCCCATGCCACATGTGTTAGTGTACAGGCATTTCAGAGATGCATCCAGTCATGTGGGTTTTCCAGAAGAGGTGCTGGAGCTGTCCTGTAGGCACTTGCTTGTTTGTGTGGATACCCTTGGGGTGGTCCCCCTTCTGCCCTGCTTTGTTGATTGAGACCTCTATCCTGTCCACACCATCCCACACACTTTGCTTGTGGCCCCCACTTCCTCACTTGATTGTTGGTCATCCACTCCCTCCCCATTATTCCTAATTTAAAGCCCTCATCACAGGCTGGCCAGCCTTTGCCCCACTGCAGTGGACCCCATCTTTTCCTAACAGCCCTTGATCCTCAGAGCAGGTTTCATGGTTGTAAAAGCCAGATCCCCATTGTCAACACCAGCTGCGAAAACAGCTGTTGACTTGCAGGATCCATGTCCTCCAAGTTCCTCATCATACTCAAAAGCCTTGTGTTTGGTTGGTTGTTCAATAATCTCTGCTGATGCAGGAGGAATTGTGTTTGCCTGCCATTTTGTCATATGCCAAGCTGACAGCCTTGAGAATGGTGTATGGGTGTAAAATGTACCCATACATATATCACTGCTTAGCATTTTTAACAAAGTCTAATTCATATCTGCATTTCTTGTTTTTAAATCTGCCTTGTAACTGATCCAGCCTTTCCTCAAACATCACAGACTATGTTACTCAGAGTAGTTATCTGTTCTCCACTGTACTCACATAGCACTGAGAGGTAGGCACGAAACAGTAAGTCATCTTTTCACCTCTGCAAACCTTCTCAGGAAGCTGCTGGGAGTCCTGAAATAAAACCGAGGTCAGCTGCAGAGCTGCTGGAAACACTGTTGTCCGACAACTGTGTTTCAAACAACCCATCCAGGGCCCATGGAGCATCCCCTGGAGTCACATCTTCTAACATGCTGGGACTAACGTAAAGCTATGCACACTATCTGTACAACTGCTGATGCTTTCTCCAAGAGAGGACTATCTCCGGTTGGTTAGGTCAGCCAGCTTTGCAGCACCTTGTATATCAAAGCAATGAAAAAAGAAATGAAACCCGAATCTTTACTCATCTTCTCGTAGTTCTCACTGGCACTAGATATGCCATGGCTATAGGTCCTGTCCCTTAAAGCAGTCTTTCCCTCACAGCTTTGTAATGCTCATCTTTGATGCCTGATTATAACCCATGCAATGTGGTCCTAGAGAGAAGAGGGGTCCAGAGAACTGGATGATTTTCAAGAATTGCCTCCTCTTAGACCTGATCACAGAATCACAGAATTGCAAGGGTTGGAAGGGACCTCGGGAGATCATCTAGTCCAACCCCCCTGCTAAAGCAGGTTCTCCTAGAGCATGTTACACAGGATTTGGTCCAGGCAGGCTTTGAATATCTCCAGAGAAGGAGACTCCACAACCCCCCTGGGCAGCCTGTTCCAGTACTCCGTCACCCTCGGAGTAAAGAAGTTTTTCCTCATATTCAACTGAAACCTCTTATGTTTCAGTTTGTACCCATTGCCCCTTGTCCTGTCGCTGGACACCACTGCAAAGAGTCTGGCTCCGTCCTCCTGACTTCCATCCTTAAGATATTTGTATGTATTGATGAGGTCCCCTCTCAGTCTTCTCTTCTTCAGGCTGAACAAGCCCAACTCTCTCAGCCTTTCCTCATAGGGGAGATGCTCCAGTCCCTTAATCATCCTAGTTGCTCTCCTCTGGACTCTTTTTAGGAGTTCCTCATCTTTCTTGAACTGGGGAGCCCAGAACTGGACACAGTACTCCAGGTGGGGTCTCATCAGGGCAGAGTAGAGGGGGAGGAGAACCTCCCTCGCCCTGCTGGCCACACTCCTCTTAATGCACCCCAGAATACCATTGGCCTTCTTGGCAACAAGGGCACACTGCTGGCTCATGGTCAGCTTGTCATCCACCAGGACTCCCAGGTCCCTCTCGGCAGAGCTGCTTTCCAGCAGGTCAGACCCCAGCCTGTACTGGTGCATGGGGTTCGACATCCCCAGGTGCAGCACTCGGCACTGATGTTATCTTCCACCTTCAAGTGTTATTCGTACTTAGCTTTGTGACTTTAGCATTGTTAGGCATGTGGAGCACAGGACAATTCTGAAATGAGGGAGAAACAAAATAAAAAATATGGGAATGTTGTAACATTCACATAAGATAGAAAAGTGAGAAAAATATTTCCCTATTCCCCAGCACGGAAAGTTAAAAAAAAATTATATTTGAGTTGGACCAAGGCATAACAGAGTTCACTAGGACCATATAACGCATTCACCCAGCCACGCAATAAAAATGGGAGGTAGAAAACATCCTGTGTATGTCAGCACTCGAATAAGACAAATGACAACATTATATATGTATACTTATACACACACAAAAAAATGCCCACTAAAGGGGATGTAACTGTATAGACAAAAGAAACAGAATAATAAAAATTGTGTCACAGAAGTCTCCAATATTGTTTTATAGCTCTTCTATTAGTGAATACAGTATGAGTGAACTGAAATTGTTCTATGAGATACAGTTGCATTATTATTAAGTTTAGGGCAATGCATCTTTGTTCTGAAATTGTTGAAGTTTTTTTAAATGCCTGCCTATGTGAAATGATTAATGCGGTGCATACTGTGTAGCAGTAGAATGAGTGGAGAATTAGAGCCTCTGCCAGTTCACCTAGAGGCATTTATCTTTTATTTTTTTCCCTGGTGCCCGTGCTGAGCCTCAGGGTAAGCTGACACATTTTTTAATATAAATTAAGCTTCTTTTTTTTATGTGTGTTGAAAATCTTGAAGGAAATGAGAAATGTGTGTAGGCACCAATACCAGCTGCCATTGCATGAAAGAAAGAGGTGACAATTTCCTGCAGATTCTGAATGATTGTTTTAATGGGGTTGGATCGGAGGTAACAAGCACAAAGATATTGTGCTGCCAGAAAAACAGGATCTGTTCTCCCCCTAGCCTCATGCAACAAGATGTAACATTTAGCTTCTGGCTCAACATGGCATCTTTTCACTGCTTTGATTTATTCCCACTTTTGCAAATCACTGTGGTATGCTACAGGAGATGCATTTAGAGCCCTTGTTATAGTTCATTGAGTGGCACTGCTGTTATCACCACCAGAGGAGAATTTCGCTTGTATCAGGACTGAGTGACCTAGAATAAAGGAAAAATAATAATAATAAAAAAAAAGAAGTGGGGAGGTTTGTTGGACTAGGATGAAACTGCATTTAGGTTGAATGAAAATCCCTTTATTACAAATACAATTTAAATCAAAATGGGAACTAGGAAGATTTGGCTTCCTGCCTTGCTTTGAATAACACTGAGCACACAGCAGCTATGATAATGTGAGTGCATATGTAATGACTCTATTATTATGTTTATATATAGAAACATCATTCACTGTCAGGGAAAATGAAAGATATCTTCATGGATTTGTCCATTCAGCTTCTTCAACAGGAAGTGTTCAGCACTGTGTAGGAAAATATTAGTAAATAAAATATAATCATAACAGCACAGAGTCACCACATCCTGTGACAGAAAACGAATCATAGACAAGGATCGTAAATACACAGATTAATTACTTTGGCTCTTACAATGAAAAGAGTGGTATTATAACGATTGAAGTTGTGTTACGATAATTTAAGTTTATTCACTAGTAAGCGTAAATTGAAATACATGGGTTTATATGTTCTGGGCTTCCTCCTTCTCCCCCTCCCCCCAAGTTATGGATGTAGTAGGAACCAGTAAAGTAAGTTTGCTCCCTAGTTTACACTGAAAGATTAAACAGGAACTCCCACTATTAACAGAACGTCCATCATATGGTGCATGTACCATACCATCATCATTATAAGGACTCTCCTGCTTCCTTCCTGGTTTTAGATACAATAACATGGTTAAGAGGAAACACTGTTAACTGCAAAAAAGTGACAAACTTTTCATACGTTTGAGTACCCCTGATTAACAGGAGGTTTTATAAGAACTGTCTTAAAGGCAGCTCAGTCGATATGAACAGTAATAAACTAAATTACATAGTAGGTTTATAATCTCAACTGGTCAACAATTTCAGTGAATAATTTTTTTTGAGGGAAAATTACCTGAATTTCTTCAGGAAGAGAGAAAAGAAAAATGTGACAATGCTTCCACCCAGCTTGCCCTGTGAAGACCAAAACCTTAAACGAAACATGCATAGCCAGTCAAGTGATGGGGAATGCAAACCTGTGATGGTCAAAGCAGCATGGCAGGCGATGGACTGGAAGGTGCATTACTGTGTGCAGCAGAGGTGAATTGTCCCTAGGCCTTCATCTCTTCCCCTGACATTTCTCAGGCAATCAAATACCAGGCATGACGTCAACTTGGTGACGACTTACAAAGTGGAGGGCACTCTATCAAGGACTGGCTGGCCTAAACCCTCTGAGGGCTGGAAACCAGCTGAGCTGAGGCTTTCTTACCTCAGTCAGGTTATCTATTCTGCAGCAGCAACTTCAACTCCTTGTGTGGGATCGCTGAACTGTCTGAGAAACTCTGCATTTCTGTGGAATAAAATCAGGTGTGCATTTCACTAAAGTTGCAGCCACAAAAAGAATAATTTTCCAGGAATGTCTGCTTAAATGTTGCTGAACATATTCAATGAGGGTGGACTGATGATTTGCATTTTAAAACTCTAACCAGTTAAGTCTATTTAGCAGGACTCTTATTGACCTTCAACAAATCATGTCTTATGGTGAAAAAAAATCTCATTTACACAATGGTCTTAATATATGTGAACAAATGTGCTAGTTGACATGGAAACACACTTTTTCTCCTTTCAACAGCAAGAAAGGACAAAAAGGCTTAAACTCTTTAAAAGCTATATTAGTACCCTTTCAGAATACATAGAAACAAACAAAAGTTGTATAGTATAATGAACCACTCAAACCAGCATATTTCAAAGCCTATCTGCTTCAAATATTTGCAACTATTATTTCTAAACAGTAATGACTTCTAACATGGTAAGACATTTGTATTCATTGAGGATAAAAGCCCTGAGCCTGCCAATACTTACACATGTGCTTTACTAACTTCAAACAATCTTTTTACTGTCCTAGAGGACTAAGTATGGTTTCCTTTGAAGCTCATGCACAGAAGACTGATGTCAGGCTCAAGGTTGGGTCCTGAAGGCTGATCTGTATTATTCAGCTATTAAACTACTGGACTGTCTTGATTCATGTCTAAAGACCATTTCTCTGGTACAGTAATTCTGAATATGAAAGACAATTTACAGTCACACTGGCCTTAAGGTACACAGATAAGATTGCACTTCTGTACTTTAATAAAAGGCTTGGTTTTCAGTGGTCTTACAGCTTCTATTAAGCAAAAAATGTGGCTTTGGAGAGAACTTTTATCTTTTTTTATTTTGGCCAAATGATGAATATGCAGATCTGAACATTTTATTCCATGGATATACTCAAACAAGCAGGAGAGAGGGCAGACATAAGCCTGTCCTCTGAGACAGAAGTCCTGGTCTCCAGCCTACTGCTGACCATCCCCCAGCATCGCTGCCTTGAACATTGCATCTCCTGTCCCACGCAAAGGCCTGTGCCCTTGCTTGAGACAGGGGTTCTCTGCACAAAAGCAACATCTTTGCTCCTGCTGCTGTCCAAAGCTGCAAAAACCCTTACAGAATTCATTACTGTTAAAAAAAAATGAACTAAGTGGGACTTTGTGAGAAAAAAGGAAGCATGCACAAGCCCAAATTAACGCACAGTAGTTGTGGCATGGATGCACATAGGAAATTTGCAGAAACCTATCTGCTTTAGACTTCACAAAAGCTGATGTCCACAATTCCCTCTTACTGTGACAAGCACAATGTATTTATTTGCATGTTTCCAGGAATTGATCAAGGTTAAAAAAAAAGAAAGACGAACTTTGAATTCAAAAGGTCACAGGCACCTAATCAACCTGCAACACATCACACTCATTAATTATACATTACTACACAATTACATTACGTTTAGATAAAAATGTTTAGATTGAAGAATGCCTACCATTTTCTCATTAATATTAGTAAAATATCCATGCAATTTTCTGAGTGTGTATGCAGCTAAGAAAATTCAGAGGGCTACGCAGAACGCATACCAATGCAGAGTTAGCCATTTAAGATTACTCTTTTTTTAGATTCCTTACCATACTGGCAAGAGAAACAGTTAAGAGACACAGTTGGACAACTTTGAATGTAATATCAAAGGTTTGAGGATGAAACAAACATATGTATGCTGTGATACTGGTCAACACAGAAGTTACTTCAAATATAAATCTCATGGAGAACAGCTAGATTTAACTGAACTGGACCTTGTGTAAGACAAACATGCCCAAGTATAATTTCTGTCACAAGAATGTACATCAACTTTTTTATTATTTAATGGAAGCTGTGGTTGTCATTACAAAGATGTATCTATAGTCATAAATCATAGAATCATTTGGTTGGAAAAGACCTTTAAGATCATCGAGTCCAACCATACCTGTACACTACTAAACCATGTCTCTAAACACCTCGTCTACCTGTCTTTAAAATACCTCCAGGGATGGGGGGACTCAACCAGTTCCCTGGGTAGCCCATTCCAATGCCTGATAACCCTTTCAGTGAAGAAATTTTTCCTAATGTCCAATCTAAACCTCTACTGGTGCAACTTGAGGCCGTTTCCTCTGGTCCTATCACTTGTTACCAGGGAGAAGAGACCAACACCCATCTCACTACACCCTCCTGTTAGGCAGTTGTAAAGGGCAATACAGTCTCTCGTCACCCTCCTCTTCTCCAGGCTAAACAACCCCAGTTCCCTCAGCTGCTCCTCATCATACTTGTGCTCCAAACCCTTCGCCAGCTTTGTTGCCCTTCTCTGGACACACTCCAGTGCTTCAATGTCCTTCTTGTAGTGAGGGGCCCAAAACTGAACACAGTATTTGAGGTGTGGCCTCACCAATGCTGAGTACAGAGGAAGGATGACTTCCCTGGTCCTGCTGGTCACACTATTTCTGATACAAGCCAGGATGCCATTGGCCTTCTTGGCAACCTGTGTAGACTGCTGGCTCATATTCAGTCGGCTGTCGACCAGTACCCCCAGATCCCTCCCTGCCAAGTAGCTCTCCAGCCACTCTTTTCCAAGCCTGTAGCATTGCATGGCATTGTTGTGACCCAAATGCAGGACCCAGCACTTGACCTTGTTGAACTTCATGCAATTGGCCACAGCCCATTGATCCAGCTTGTCCAGATCCCTCTGTAGAGCCTTCTTACCCAAAAGCAGATCAACACATCCACCCAACTTGGTCTCTGCAAACTTGCTGAGGGTGCACTCAATCCCCTCATCCAGGTCATCGATAAAGATATTAAACAGAACTGGCCCCAACACTGAGCCTGGGGGAACATCACTTGTGACCGGCTGCCAACTGGATTTAACTCCATTCATCGCCACCCTTTGGGCTCAGACATCCAGACAGTATTTTACCCAGCAAAGAGTATGCCTGTCCAGCCCATGGGCAGCCAGTTTCTCCGGGAGAATGCTGTGGGAAACTGTGTCAAAGGCTTTACTAAAGGCCAGGTACACCACATCCACAGCCTTTCCCTCATCCACTAAGCAGGTCATCTTGTTATAGAAGGAGCTCAGGTTAGTCAAGCAGGATCTGCCTTTCATAAACCCATGTTGACTGAGCCTGATCTTGTGGTTGTCCTGGACATGCTGTTTGATGGCACTTAAGATGATCTGCTCCATGACCTTCCCTGGCACTGAGGACAGACTGACAGGCCTGTAGTTCCCCGGATCCTCCCTCTGGCCCTTCTTGTAAATGGGAGTCACATAGTAAGTGATATCAAGCATAAATGCAAACGCTGGCCACCCTATGCCTATTACAGCAAGTCCATCATCCTTCTATAATATTCTGCATTATAAAGGAGCCTGAAAACACTTTATAAATGGTATGATGCTATGAGGTGCAGAGCTGAAAAAGCTCTTCATGAAACCAAAAGAAACTGTATCTACTCAGCATTCTGAGGAATCAGACCTTTGGAGTCCAAACAACAAAATTAACTGGAGTTTTGCCAAAATTAGGACAGCAGAATTTTTCTCAGTTAGTGAACGTCAGTGCAGAGTGATATATTACAAGTATCGAACACTGGACTTTAAAGCAAAAAAATTAACTTCAAATTGTCTGACTTGTTTATAATGAAATAGCCAGTGCTTTACTACATGCTGATTGTCTTATTGCTATACATGTAGATAGCTATCAATAATGAAGTCTGTAAGTGGGGAGACATCTTTTGGGGGATGAACACAATTATATCCATATATATAATATATGTTATATTATTAATGTTACTACACCAGGCTCCAATTCAGCAGAGCATTTGTGCTTAGCTTAATTGAAAGCACCTAAGATGGGTTTTTTGTTTCAAGGGGGTTAGACACATGCTCAAGGATCAGTCCATATCTTGAGAGCTTTGTTCAAGTGAGACACCAAATGCATCCACAGGGAAGTTTTTCCTAAATTAGAAGAGACTTTTCTCACAGGGTTAGTGAAGAAACTCGGAATCTCCTTGTCCTTGCTCTCCAGATAAATCTTGTCTTATATAGGGGTATGAAATTGGTTGTCCCCTTTTCTGGGAGGCCAAGTAAGACCCATCTCAATTCTTAGATTTGCATTTGCCATAATAAATAGTTGTAATGTGGTTCCCCTAAAGAAATAAGATTTATGCAATTATGATGTGTGTCTGTCTCTCCATCTACTGGTTCCTTTTTCTGCCCTTCTACTCCTCAGCAAATATGGCTTAACTTGCCAACCAATTTCAACCAAGATATAAGGTAGATAATCTTATTCTAAACTCTTATATAGCCCATGTAACCAAAAAAGGTCTGAATACTTCAAAAGCTTTAACAAGTGAGCAATGTCACAGAGCAGTCACTCAAACAAAAACGGTCTGAACACACGCAACTGAGAAGCTGCACATCTCAGGGCATGGAAGGCGTGCTGAACTCAGAGCATACCACTGGACCTTGGAAATAAGTGACGGTGAAGAAGAAATTGAGGCTTTACTAGACAAATATCTCATCACACGCACTCAGTAGAATAATGCAGAAAAAAAGATAATTGTTCCTTTGTATATGGGAAGGATAAGACTAATACTGGTATATTGCAAATTGGTCTGTTGTACATCTTAGGATGTTAAGAAATTAGGGTAGAGAAAAGAGCCACAAATGTATTCAAGGACTTCAGAAAATACCTTGCCATTAAAGGGCTCCATCAGCTTAGCATATAAAAAATTAGATTAAGAGATGACTCTACAATAGCATACAAGTACCTTCATGTGGAGAAAATCTAGACACTAGCAGGCTCTTTAATATAGCATATTGAAGTATAACAAAAACAATTTCAAATAGGAAATAAGGCATTAATTTTAAACAGAGGAGGTGATGAGCTACTGGAAGGCCCTATCAGAAATGGTAAAACCTGTATGGCGTTGTTGTGACCCAAATGCAGGACCCAGCACTCTTGCTGTCATCCAGTCAAGCCTGGGTGCTACTCTGGAAGATCCATGCTAGCCAGACAAAGTTAGGCTCAGTTAAGTGGAAGTTACTGGCGCAGCTGGGTATCTGGGTTCAAATTATTGGCTGCTGCTACTTAAGCATCAAGGGTAAAAGGTGTAGTGGTCCCTTTGGGGTTCAAAATAATCTGAATGTATGTTTTCTCATAATATCCTTGTCAGGTGGAAAATTTATTACTTCCAGTTTCAGATGGGGAACTGAGACATAGACATGCTAAGTGGTTTGCCTCAAGCTCTCAGAGGAACGGCAGAACAAGGATTAAACCACAGCCTTTCAAGACCAAGACTATTGCTTGAACTGCTGTAGCAATCTTCCTCTCCCATAAACTGAATTACATATATTTGACATGGCCCTTAAAAATACCTGTGAGCTTTCTGAATGAACATAAAACTGAATTGAATTATTTTGGTTTCAGTGGCAATGGTTAATATTGCTATTAGGCAGCATGGTTTGAAAGGCAAGTATTCTGATTCCCAGGGCCAGCATGAGACATGCTTGCTCACTCTTAGAATTGTATGTATGATATAAAGTATTTACATGAAAAGTAGATCCTCTGGCATACAACAAGTGATTTCTGTGCTAAAATAGGAGGCTCAAAACAAAAGCATAATATGATCAGAAACAAAACAAGAATTGGGGTTTTCTACTAAGCGATATTATCCAAATATCTGAGTACAGATTTTGATGCTGGACTCAAACCTGATCCTACTCTGAGCAAAGACCACAGGAAAATGCTTGTCGCTTCACACAGTAACAGGATCCATCTAAACACCACATAGCACAGCAATGCGCTGCCAGGAAAGCTAAGATTTCATTTTCCTGTAGGACAGATCACAAAATTTTCAAGTATATTAAAGCTCCTCTTTAAATATTTCATGCAAAGAATATACAATAACAAATAATAAAGCTAGGTAAATAAACACTATTCAGCTTCAGTTTCCTGAGATGCACTTATCCCCTTTATGACCATTTGAGGCTACACTGCATTTGTTTGCTTTCTGATTTCTGCCACCTTGCTTGTACTTAGAGGATTTTCTAAGACTGCAAAGGTGGACCCGATTATTTCTTATGTCTATCCTCCATTAACAGCTTAAAATAAATTCTAAGAGAACCAGATATGAAGTCTTCATCCCTACTCTTTATCACCTCTGTTATTGGCTCCACAGTAATCCAAACTAATGGTATTTGGTTATTGCCCTGTTAAAGGTGCATTAAAGCTGCATCTGCAATAATACTATTTACAAGAGTAAATTCATTCCTTCTCATTCCATTCACTAAAATTTTCTATTAAATTAATGCTAGGGAAGGAAGGATTTAGTACACTTCACCTCCTGCAGAAGTAATCAGAAAACATTTATGAACGATTGCAGTTGTGATGGGAGGAATAGAACAGAAGGCATTTTATTATGCTGATTTTATCTTCTTTCTTTTGACCGGTGTTAACTAGTGTACAAAAATCCGAAGCTCATTGGAGAAAACACATCTATGAATTTTCAAAATTCCCTGTCAATAAAATAAATTGGGGGGAGGGCGGGGGGGGGAAGTAACATACCTTACTGTGTAAGTTCAACTCCACTAGCTTCCAACACCACAAAGCACTGGGACATACTGTTAAGCAGAGGAATGAAAACTACTCTAAAAGACAATATCAATCTAGAAATTCAGTCATTGAGAGCTTGCTTCATGAACTGAAGCTAATTAATGCTCTCATGTAGGGTTGAACCCTACCCATCAGAACGATAGCAGCTCCACAGCTGAATTACTTTTTTTAGTATGCTGCCACTTAAAATTCCACCCAGTCACTTTAAAAGGATGGAGCACATGATTAAATTGTGCTACGGGAAGGGAAAAGATGAACAATTAAAGTGAAAATCTCCTAAAACCCAAAGATGACCTAAGTTATTTAAATAGAGAATGACTTTATATTGCAAAAAAGCTGTCTGCAAAAAGCATTCTTTAATTATCTGCATAGAGTTACTCTTTTTGGAAGCTAGAAAAGTACCTTTGTCAGCTCAGTCTTACGTAGCTGCTTCAGTAAAGCAGTTGCATATCCTAGTATCAAAGCACAACGATGATGACAGCATGAACTATGCAATTTTTTTAACCAGAATAATTTGTCCATGCAGATGTCTGGAAGAATGTGAAAATAAAAACCAAGGGTAGACTGAGCAGATCCCTTTACCTTAGGAGTGGGAAATGGCACAGATAGTTCTTACAAAGGGTATGAATCTGGAATATTTACAAGTTGCTTTCACATTTTGCAAAATTACTTTATCTCAGGACATTGTCCAATGACGGTGCTTTCAAGCCCTTCCAGTTTATTTGCATTCCTAGCTGCTCTTGTCTGGATACTTTGCTTTCTGAAATAGCCAAGAATGAGATTTCCATGTGTGTTTAGGCTGAGAGGGGATGATGAGATGTATATGGCTATAAAACCGCATCTGCTAATGCCTCTGAACGATGCTACAGCTGCTGAAAATCATAACATTTACTTGTCTAGGTTATCAACTAAATCAAAATTATATTTACAACTGGATTTTTCATCAAATACATAAGATTATCAAAGGTAACATTTCAAAAGGAATTGAGTTAGGAGACTAAATCACATTGACTTTCAACACAATGCAGGCATCTATGTGACATAAATATGTGACTTATATAGATTTCTATTTTCAGTGCTAACCCATGTCTAAGTTATGAGGCCTCTCACTGAATTGGGCAACAGTGCATTGTAACTGAGAAGAAGCCAAAGGCCTTAAGGAAAGGGAGGGGCAGAACAAGAGTAACAGGGAGCACAGCCTTTTTAGTGACCATTGCTCAGTGAAGCATTGTTTGCCCTCAACCAGAAATAGCTGGAAGGCTTGCTCATGCTCCCCTGAAGGAGCATTAGTGTCATCTTCTGTCTGGTGTTTAGATTTGTTGTGATTTATGCAAACTAAGCCAGTTTGTGAAATTCAGACCAACATGGCTCTGGCAATCCCTCGTCATGGTCAGAAGACAGGAAGACTGGTCCCGTAGTGGGGCAAACGTGGACAATGAGGCCATGGTCAGTGGTAGAATGGGTGGTAGGGCAGCAAGAGCTGCAGGACGCAGTGAAGCATGTGGATGCCCAGCAACTACCCTTATTTTAGCTATCGGACTGGGCTCAGATATGCCACAAAAGGAGAGGGAATGCTAATATGGCAGCAGCTCCTTTACAGATGTTCCTGAGGGATCTGTGAGGCCCTAAATGCCCCAGGCATGCATGGGCTGTCTCCATGTCACTGGCATGGTTCGTGGCACAGGGCATACAGCCACCATCCCTGACTATAGCAATGCAAGTGAAGATGTCTACTGATGATGATTTAGGCAGGAAATGTTCTTTTCAGACTCATATCCAGGTCAACATCACTGCAGCTCAGGAGTTTGTGCAGCTCACCCAGAAGCATGTTCCCCTGTTGAATCATTGATTTTGCAATAGCTTTCTATCTGGCACCATAAAAGAAAAGTTTTGCTTCCAGCAATGTTTCTAGCCCTGAGGAAATGATATAACCTGCAGAAAACTGATAGGAATTTTGACTTGGGCTTTAGACAACCCAAAGAGCCAAAAGCCTAAGGTCTTGAGCTCTTAGGTTTTCCAACTCCTCCTGACCTTGTATATTGCCCCCTCTTCTGAGCTGGGCCTAGTTTTCTCTGTCCACGTACACTGGCAATCATGGTAGATAACAGAAGTGATTTAGGAGAGCGAGCACCTTAGCAGAAAGGAAAGGTCCTTAATTTACTTCACTGTGAACAAGTCACAAACCTAATGTCTATGGTTTACTCATGCTGAGTACCTGCAGCTGTATCTCAAAGGTTGCTGGAGAGCTTCTAGAACTACAATGGGAAGGACACAGTAGCAGACAACTCAGAACTCCCAAAGTTGAGTAACAGGCCCAAAGCATGTTCATGGGATGCAGCTGTGGAACCTACCACATGGCCAAAGAGACACTGATACTGAAGTCAGGTAAGGTGATGATGGCAAATGGCTGTGACCCTGCTGCATATAGGTTTAGGCTTGAAACTGGGACCCAGGAGACTGGTTTCTGTTATGGATCATAAATCAAGTTCTGTACACTCATGTAACTGCCTAGAAGACACCATCCTTTCCTCTTATCACTTCAAAGCAATGAAAATCATGTCCAGAATGGTGGATCACTGGAGGATAATGGTGTACCCCATAAAAACAGGTTGACTGCAAAAAGCACCTGTGTTTCTGGGGCAGACAAAATTCCAAGAGGTGTGACCAGGTTGTTCAGTTCACTCTACGAATGACTAGCAAGTGAGATGCCAGTTTATCCCATACAGGATTCCCAGTACGACAGGTAGCTGTCCTGATGAGGATTGCACAGAATGAAGGGATCAGGGCTTCCCAACACCAGATCTTGATTCCCTGTAAGACAAGATCATTCAATAGCAACAGCATCCTGGACTGCATTAGGAAGTGCATGTCGAGGGAAGTGCTGGTGAGATACATCTAGAGTGCTAGGTCCAGTGCTGGGCTACCCAGTATAAGAAAAATACAGACTTACTGGAGTGAGTCCAGCAAAGGGCCACAAAAACAATTATGGGACTGGCACATCTTTCATGAAAGGACAGGCTGAGAGAGCTGGGACTGTTCAGCCTGGAGAAGAGAAGGCTCAGGGATATCTTATCAGTGTGTATTAAGTACCTGATGGGAGAAAATGAAGACAAGACATCCAGGCTCTTCTCAGTGGTTCCTAGTTACAGGACAAAAGGGAAAAGGCATAAACTGAAACACAGGACCAGGTATCTCAAGAGCTCCCTTCCAACCTAAACAATTCTGTGTTTCTTTAAAGACATTCCTGTATTTCTTGTTTGCAATTGAACAAGTCTCATGGTCATCTATGGACTTCTCTCCCTTTCTACTATTATACATAAGGTAGCACCAGGGAATATCGAACCTGCAGTAAAGTAGACCAGAAGTAAAAATGTGATCTGATATATCCTCAGTCTGAAGGAGAGGTTGTACAGAGTTGGATCCTTTGCCAAGAACATACATGCCACACAATATTCTCAACAATAATGTAATTCAGTGTTTAGTGTTACTTATCAAAAAGCTGATCAGATGTTGCTTTCTGATGAAAAACAATGCCAAATTGTCAGTAATTGTCACATCTCATTTGAGATACCAAGGTAAGCTGGGAAGCTGAAAATGCCATTTGTTTAGTAGGGAAATGTGGCCGTGATAGTCTACTGCAATTTTGGAAAACAGGGAAGATGTGTTAAATTCAAGGTTCACTGTCCAAACTAACCTTAACAATTCAAATATGTGTCTTGGCAGAGGACCTAAATGACTCCTCAGAGAAAACCTATCATAGATCTCAAAGAGGAAACTACATGACTGGTTAAGAACTTGTCAGATGTGTTTATAACCAGGTCAGCTGAGCACCTTTCTAACTATATGGAATCGCTGCCTAAGTGTAAGAGAACACTTTGCAAGGTGGTTATCAAAGACAATCAAGAAATAGTTGCAGAAAATAGTTCATATAAGCATCTTTGAAAAGCCCCAGTTGTTTTAGCTTGTAGTATCTGCATTTTGTATCGATTTCTAGAAGGGTGCTAAAAAATGAAGAGGCTGAATTTGACCCTATCTGATGCTTTGAAATGATGAAATGCAAGAGATTCGGGGAACAGCCATTGAAAAAACAATCTTGAGTTAATGAATGGATATTGGCAAGCTCTGTTATCCCTGAAAACCAAGAGTTACATTAACTGTCTTTCTAGTCCCTATATCAGCTGTACTTATTCCACATCCTGCTGCTAGGGCTAGATGGAATGGTTTGATAACTTGTGTATGAGGTACTTTGATACCATGGATATTCAGACATACATCTTGATACACCGCCTTGCAAACTGAGTCCTTGCACAGAGAGCTCCTCAAGTCTCCGAGGACTTTTTCTCCAGCAGTGTCACATAATTGACTGCAGGTTTTAGTAATATCTAATAAGGTATTTAGACCCTGTGCAGCCTAGTTACTGTGGGTTTAATCAAAGGAAGTCTCCATTTCTCTCACATCAAATATAAGCCACTTATCTTCACCCCAAAGTCCCCCAATGCCCTATTTCCACTCTTCTTATGATCTGTTATTCACTAGTGTGACTCTACAAGTCAGTGAGCTACTTATCCAGGTGAAACCATACCTTGGGTTCCTGCTGATTTTAATTCCTGTTTTAAGGCCTTTTATTTAACACAGAAACAAAGTTTCCGAGGTACTTAGAGCAACAAACCTTCAGAGTCTTGGTTAGATCTCCTCCTCTAACGCTCAGCTGTCCTTCTAGATCATAGCCAGATCCAAGCTTTTGTATCCTTCTCATTTACAGCTTTAGTCCTAGCAGACTCCTTCTATCCTTCAAATACTTTCCTAAATTCTTCCTGCTAGCAAGTATATGGAGTCTTTTGCAAGTGCTTCCTGATCTTGATCTTCTCACTTCACTCTTGGCATGTGCTAAGAGCAGGGGGAAAGAACTAAAACTTCCAGTGTGTACCTGTGTGCCCAGAATGAGGCCTGGGATGGCATGGTCTGGACAAAAAATGCCTTAAAATGTTCTTCCTGCGCATTCCTAGCAATACTTTTTCTGACCACTGTCAACAATATTACCACTGTGCTCCCATCTATTCATACAATCAGACTATCATTATCACCTTGGACCTCTAACTGGACCTCATTCCCAACCTTTGTCTTCCAGATCTTTCTGCACAACATCTGTAAAATACTTTTTCACTCATGTAGTTCAAATTCTCATCCAATTCTCAACTCTTCACACCTTCCATACTGATACCACCCTCTCTCTGGCCTTCATAAATGCTTCCTTGTCCCACTTGTCATAATCAGCAAAAATCACACATCCTTCATCACGTATCTATCTATATCTTGCTTTGGCCAGATCCCTCCTCTCTTTACATCTTCCACCGCCTCCCTTTTTATATCACGACACATGCCATAAACCCTCACGTCCACTTGCCCCTATACAAAAATTTCTGAGCCTGTTTCCTGAAAACTTATTGTTGAGAGGCCAGCCAGTTCATGACAGCAGCCCATGTTTCAAAGAAGCACCTTGATGTTTTCTCCCTTCTGCCCTCCCTGCAAACATCCACAAAGTTCCCTTATTGTGCCCTTCGGATCCTTCTTTTCTGGTGCTGTAGGAAAAATGCTGCCTTGCTGATACCACAGCTTGTCACGCCGACCAGTCCTCACCCAGCACCTCCTTATTCTCTTCATCTGTCAATATCTACTTTTCCCTATTCTTTTAGGCTCATATGGCAAGGTTTTCCTGACAGAGGTCATACCTTCTGCTGCGTTAGTACAATTTCTAACATGCTGGAGTTCAGTTGGGGGCCTCTGGGTGTAACTACAATTTAAAAAAATCCATTCTAAGCTTTGAATGCAACATTGAATAGTGTCTTTTTAATACACAAGGCTAAACAGATGCATTCATTAGCAGTCTGAGTGGAGCTGTGGCTCCAAATTAAGTTCAAACAAGAGTTTCAAAAGTGAACAGCCAGAAAGAAATCAGTTTATCCCCATCAACCTCCATTCTTCAGATCACAGCATGACAGAATGTTATTGGAAGTGAGCAGATCCAGATTGCTGATGTATTTTCAAAGATGCTAGAATATTTTGGTTTAAAACCAAATCAAACTAACAAGACATAAAAGAATTAAAAAGTGTTTCCAGCAATTTATGGCAGGTAAAGCCTAAGCACAATATATTGAGAAAAAACTCACACGGTTGACTAGGGGAGCAATTTCTTGCTGATTTTTAATTTCAGTTTAGCACTTCCCTTAGTCTGGACAGAGAAATCATTCCAGCTAGCTTTACTCTCCCATACTCGTCACTACAGCAGTGGTGGGTGGTTGCCACCTCAGAAATGTGTGGTCAGAATGCTGTGGTAGCACCCTAAAGATATAAATAAGTCAAGGCTCAAACAGAGGCACTACGTTTTATTGTACCAGCTGCATTAGATGGAAAAAGCTGACTTAAAATCTAAGAGTTAATGAAATGCTTTATTTTTAATTTGAATCAGTCTTCTTATCCTTTTCTTTGCAAAATACAAATTCCGACCTAGACTACTTAGGAGCTCTCAAAAAGCATAGCAACTGTGATTAACAACCTACCCTTTCATGTGCTATATTCAGTAAACCTGAACCTCCAGGTTTTGCGGCTTGGATTTTGCTTGCTAAATCTTCCTTTCTTGTTTACGGTAAGCGTCTATCATTGACCTTCTGCTTTCTACTTCTGCTAGGCAGAATATATGGCATAAGTACTCTGGCAGCCTGACTCAACATAAGGACATACGGTGGAGTCAGTAAACTTTTTGTTCCTTGCTAAAGACTGTGCAGCTCACTCGCCATGGAACAAGAGTGGCACCCAGTGGCCACAGAGCTTGGTCCAAATACTCGTGCCCTGCAGTTTCCGCCTTTTGCGTTTTATAAATCCCCTTCCAGCATTTTGAAGACAGAAATGCCCCCTTGCTCAAGCTCGCAGACTTCTCTCCCACCTCTGTACCTGAAAGACAGAAGCTAGAGAACTGAAGCTGAAAGGTTTCCTCTCTGTATTCTTTTTGAATATCACTTTTTCTGAGAGCATAAATAACCCACCACAGGTATTAGACACTTACGACAGGGCGCTGCTTATTTCTGAGGGATCAGGCAGTGACCAACTTGCCTGACACAAGCACAGAAGATGGAGGAGTTCAAGGACCTCACCGAACTCTAATACATTGTCCAGTAAGTCCAGACGAGGTAAACGTATGTTTTTAAACTGCCCCACAGGAAATGCGTCAGCAGGAAAGGAAAACCCAGGGACAGAGCCTGCTTTGTGATCTCCCATTGTGGGGAACATATGGGCTCTGTGCTGCTCCCAGTCCGTGGCTGGGTTTTACCAGACCATACATTAGGTTGTTGCACAGGAGGCATAGATGGTGACACAGCGGGGCAATGAACACTGTTACCTATGCGATACTATAAATTTCATGTGCTTCTCAGAGGTTCATGTAATATTGTATTCATTTTTCATGATACACAATCGAGTATAAAAGTCCAGGTTTCAGTTGATATGGTGTGCTGTACTTTTGATGAAATTCTTTGTGGGAGCTGTTGCAAGTAGTAAGAAAGCTTTTACTCTCAATTTATTTTCTTTAACTTAGCGATATTTAATGCTTAAAACTGGAACATCAGTTTTGAAAACACTCTGCCAGAGAGCCTAATTAAGACACAAACAACTATTAGCCCTCATGGGAACATTCTCCAAGATGGAGACTTGGGTGTTGGGTGAACAAGACCAAGCTCATTAAGACACCGATGTTTCACAATGCTGTAAAATTCCCAAAGATAAATGGGTGATAACAGTGCAGCGGCTTGCCGTGCTGAGTCTGGGTTTGTGTTTTTGGGTCCTACTTGTAGTGTGAAAATCCCCATTTCTACAGAGGTCAGCAGACAACATGAGAGTAGTCTTGATTCTTGTAATTCCCGGCATTCCTAAAATTTTACTCCAAACTTTTCATTAACTGATATTGCTTCTAAACGCCCTAGCACCTAGAATGGTAAGATCAGTGGAAATCAAAACTGTCAACTAAAAATAAACTTTCTAGTGTGCATGGCTACAGCTAGAGCTTGACAATGTGATCTGAGTAGATTAAATGGCTCACAAATCAAAAGGCACATCAGAAGAATCAAGCATTAAAAGAAATTCTAATGTTTTAAAATAAATATAATGATTTTCAGACATCTGCTGTGGCAATACTGAAAGCCATGGATCTTTGTACTTCCTGAGTTAATGTTAGGAAAGAGCTCAGCAGTCTGGACAGAAATTTCTGCCAGATTTTCTGTGAACGGGAAGTCTTTGTTCCTTGAGTGTTTAGTTTTTGCTACACAACATTATTGAACTAGTAACAAGGAAAATACTGTTCCTGATCATAACGTGGCCTGATCAATCCACAGTGGCAGACTGACAAAAGTAGGAAGATTTTCCCCATAACTGGATTGTTTTGCTCTAGGGGAAAAAAATGGATGTGGTAATATTCTGTTTTATTTCACATTGAATGTAATCATTGCACTGAGAAGAACATTTAGTTCAAAAAAAGGTATTCTAAAATGCATTGCCTCCACCATCAAAGCGCAAGAAAGTATCTTACAGATCCTCTACAGAGTTAATACTGGAGATGTTTCATGACAGTCTTGCACTTTTTTGCAGCCTGTGGCTTCTAAAATTACTGTGACTATGCAAATGTACATCTCCCTGCTGTTATCTTACCTAAACTTTTTCCCATTTGCTAATTTATTTTCTTCAGCATTTTATCTGGCCACAGAAGTTTTCCTGAGGGATGGCAGTCACGGTGTTGTTTGTACAGTGCCTGGTGCAATGGGCTCCTAAAATCTATTTAAGATCCTTATGAGGTAGTGCAATAGAAATAATAAACATTTTACTTCAACAAACAATAGAAAGCAGTGTTTTTGAGAACAAGCTGAAGAATAGAGGCCTTGTGGTATGAAAATACTTCCAGCAGGGTGGAAAATAAAATATTTTTCTGTATCTAACCTCTTTTGGGTCTTACATTTCCTTATCATTTTTCAATGCAATCTGGCCATTTACAACTTGTCATCTTATTTACCTTAAGTTGATGTAAAATAATTGTCAAACAGATTTTTCTGTCTCAGAATTTGAATAGAGTGTGGCATTTCAACAGCATGGTGTGAACCCTGTTTTCTACAACATGATGCCATAACATAAAACTAGTAATGATAATCCCAAGCAACACAGACATTTTAGGCCAGTGATATTGTACCTTTTAGAGGGGGCTATTTTTAAATTGTAACAACCTGAACAGTAAATAATTAGTATCTATGAATGAGCTCAGCAAGTCTGTAAATTTAAAAACTGAAATTGCCACTGAAATACCACAATTACTGCAGAAATTTTCCACTGCTGCACATGCCTTTTCATAATTATGGACGCAACTTGGGTTTCAACCCTTGCAATGCTGGCAGGTGAACCTGAACTGAAGCTGCAGTCAACAAAAGAACTCCAGCTGATCCCTAAGGGTGTCTCTGCACAACTGATCTGAGGACCTGAATCTGAGCTGCTTCCAATGCCCAGTTTATCTTTCCCTGGCATCTATATGATCTGTGGAAAACATGCTGAATGTTTCATTGTTTTCAAAATTAGCAGGCTCTGTCTCTAAGGTCAAGACACAATTGAATGATGAAATAAGTCAGATGGTGGATTCCTGCTATCCTCAAAATAAAGTATTTCACCAGCATTCCAAAAGTCTGTAATATTTTATTTAATTTTTTGTCAACTGCTCTCACCCTGGAAGAAGGAAAGAAAATAGATTAAAAACTTCTTTAATAGATTCTTGGGTCAAGGTCCAGCATCAAAATGCAGCTGCCCACAGTCTAACTTGAGGGGTCATTCAAGTTTTATTATTGTAATTTATGGCAGCGCTCTCCATATTACAGTGGCTTTCTACATATTTAAGGACTGTCCTGACCGTGGTGTTCATAACCCTTTGTTGTTAAACAAATACCGGAAAGTCAGTTCTGTCACCACAGACCTTACAGTCAAAGCAGCTAAGACAGCTATAAGGCAGTGAACATATAGAGGCATGCACAGAGTCTCCCAGTGGTCACACAGCAGATCACTGGGACAGCTGGGAAGAAAATCTTTACCACCCCACTTAGGGGTCACTGCCTTGCCCTGGCACCACCAACACCTCCTCCAGGTTCTCCCCTGGACAGTGAACTCTGGAAAATGAACCTTTTACACATAGTGTGCAGGCCATTAGAAGGCCACCTTCTTAACAGTGGCAGAGCTTGAGATGTGGCATGATAGCTGGAATAATGTGGAAGATCCTCCAGTAGCTTATTCTTCTTCCTGCAAACTTTGATGCATGTAATGCCTTCCAGTGAGAATTCCAACACATCAAGGGAGACAGCATTTTCCATTAAAAGGCTGGAGAGTCACGGACCAGGTGTCAGGCCTTCACAGGAATGAAAAAATTCCTTCCAGTTTCTTTTTCTCACATTTCTTCTGTGAACTTTGTTAGGATCATAAGAAGGAAGTGCTCTTCCTGCAGACTCTACATAACTTGCAGAGGAACGAAAGGGCTGGGATAAGCAGATGAAAGCTGGGAAGGCTCATTTTATGTAAGACTTAGCTGGAGACATCTTCTAGAACTGACCAGATGATATGGTGAGTAAAGGCTTAACTCATCCACTTTCCCTTTATGAGTTTTAGGGGCCACCTTGCCTCTTCAACCCCTACTATTACCCCTATAGCAACTTGAGGAGTCTGGAAAACATTTCAGCTATAAACTGGATTATTTCAGCAAGTGATTTTTCTATCAAAATTCTTCTACAAGTAGACCTATTAGCACAGATTGCTGTGTGTCTTTCAAGTACTTAAGTACAAATCTATTATATCTGCTTATTATTACAGTAAGAGTTATGGCCACATGAAATACCTAGAAACTTCTGTATGTGCATCTAATCAAGAAAGAGCTTGTACTTTAACTATGACAGAACAGTATTTGGATACAAAGACCGAGTAGACTTGAGGTTGCAAGATTAAAAAGCTCAGCCTCAGGAACAATTAAGTACGAAATCCATTTATTAAAACAATGCTCTGACATGACATTTTTTATGTACCAAGAAAAATTTTTAAACTAGCATCTGTTTTGCTTTACAGCTAAAAAAGCCTGGATGCCTCAGCTGGTCATAAAGCTGATTCACCCCATGCTATTTTCACACTTGCTTCTCCTAAGACCCAGTCCCAAATTTCTTCAGATTTTAAGTAGGAAAAAAGACCATTATATTATCTTCTCTTAAAGCCCTTTTAGAATTGGGCAAAGTAACAAACATCATTTGAAATCCCACATTTTCACCAACAGGGGGAGCTTACATTTTATATTTCATTTATAATGACTTTAAATTCAAATAATATATATTAAGACAAATACTTTATTCCTCACAAACTCAAAACTCCAGTGTTTCAGACAAGATTAGGCCCATGTCATTTTTGTATGTAAACAATAAGCCGTAGGCCAGCCAGCTCCTTTTCTTACTGACACCAATTACAAAGTTCCCTATGTTTTTAATGACTGTATATTTAGATCCATTTTAAATTTTCTTTAAATATGGCCCCTTCACATTTTATTCTCTTTCCTGTTGACTCCACTAATGTTCGCATGCATATTATTTATCTCACACGCATAGGTTTCAACTGTGATAAACTTGCTTGATCTCAGAACACTACTGAACCCACATCTGTACAGAGCTACTGATGCAGATATTGCCTATCAACCTTCTTCCACTTAATTCTTCACAAGGATACCACTAAAATACATTACAGCATCTGCTGGTATTTATTTAACTAGAACAGGCTATTGACAAGCGATAGGACAAGAGGAAACGGCCTCAAGTTGCGCCAGGGGAGGTTTAAATTGGACATCAGGAAAAATTTCTTCACCTGAAGGGCTGTCAAGCATTGGAACGGGCTGCCCAGGGAAGCGGTTGAGTCCCCATCCCTGGAGGTATTTAAAAGAAATGTAGATGTGGTGCTTAAGGACCTGGTTTAGTGGTGGGATAGCAGAATTAGGTTAACGGTTGGACTTGATCTTAAAGGTCTTTTCCAATTTAAATGATTCTATGATACTCCTAGACCAGATTTGAGTTCTGTCTAATGCACAAATCTGTTTAGAATCACACCCGTTATTTATCCTGAGTGAGGAATTCCTTTTTGTAAATCCTTTAATTAGTCTTTATTTTCTTACATCTACCTATAATATCCTTGATTATCTGTGGCTTTTTAGTAACTGTTTAGCTTTCTGGAAACATTTTCTTAGCATTCACTTGCACCTACACAATGATCATCAAGCATGGAGTTATAAAGGCAAAATGGAAAAAGAACCTTAAAATCCAACCATTTGTTCAAAAGTGCTGGGGAAAAGGGAATTTCCTTAATCCACTGAGACAAAAGACATCACAGAAATAGCCTGCCAATGCGCCTTCTGATGCTACCAGTGAATTTTAAGATGAGCAAAACTGGACCTTTTAAGAATATATACACAGATATAAATATACATTCACCTATATATGAGCATGTGCACTTATACCCTGGTACAGTATGCTGTAGCTAAAATTCTGTTGCAGCATGCAATTGCTTAGTTTATATAATGTAATTGCTCATAAAACCACTATTATTAAATGTTTCTTCAATGCTAATTTCCCAGTCAGATCAAGACGTGTGTTGTACAGCTCCAACTGGAAAAACTTAGAATACAGAAACATAGAAGCATTTGTATTTTCAAAGGAAATTAACTACAGGATCTCATCACACTCCAAAATTAATGTCTAGCTACACAGAGATATTGAGCAGAGCCAGCCATTTGTGCAGTATCCAGACCAGCTGAAAAATGGCCTAGCAATCTGCTCAAATAAAAAAAACCCCACCACACTCCCATTGTAAACCTACAAGTCTAATTCATTTCCAGGCTGATCTGCACACCTCTGAACCTGCATTCCCACTGAACTTCCATGCCTCCTGAAAAAATACCATCAACAGCCTGTTCCCGGAGCCTGCAGATAATGCTTCTACCTATCCAAAAGGGTGTCTGACAAAATCAAGTTACCACGGGAACGGATAAACTACACGTTAACCGACAATAATGACTGCCAACACGGGGGTTTTTGATTTTTTTTATTGCCTAGAATCATCTTTGCCATGGTAACGCAAGCCCAGCGTCACTGCCAGGTCAGGCCCACCGCGGCGGCCCAGCCCTGCCGGCAGAGCCCACCGCTCCGACGGGGCCTTGCTCGGGGCCTCCTGCGTGGCGGTGCTAGGAACCCCCCCTGGCAGCCACGGGAGCAGCCGCCAAGCGAAGCTCCTTGAAAGGTTTACGCTATGTGCGCGGAAAGGCCTCCCAGGCCGCCCCGCGCTGCCGGAGAGGCTCCGTTAACCGCCGGAACCGAACGGCGCCAACGCGGCGCCCGCCCCCCACCCACCCGGCCGCGCACGCATACACGGACCGGCGCATGGGCACCTACCACCCCCACCACGCGTCGCGGCGCATGCGCGGCCCTCCCGCCCCGGGACACAGTGCCAATCACGGCGCTGAGTAGGCGCATGCGCCTTCAGGGGACGCCGGGCAACGGAGCAGCGCTTCCTCTGCCGGGTTAGCTCCCGCTCCGCACCGTAAGGCACCGCGGCGCTGCTACGCTGGGGTCTCCTCGCCAAAGCAGCGGGAGGAGAGGAGAGGTGCGTGCGGCGGCTCCGCGCCTCCGCCTCCGGCCCGTGCGGTGGCCCGCTCCGCTCTTCCCCTCCCCTCCCCTTTGCGCGCCGCCGCTTCCCCAGCCACGCTGATGCTGCTCCTGCGCATTCGGCCGCCGTGCCCCGCCCGCCCCCCCCTCCGGGCGCTGTCACGGGAGCATGCGCGCTGCGGCGCCGGTTTCGGTCCGGGGGGTGTGCGCGAGCTGGGCGGGGGGGCCCCCCTGCCCCTACGCGGGGTGGGGGCTGCCCTCCTGAGCCGCGGGCAGGGCCGAGCCGGGCCGGGCCGCTTCGAGGTGAGGGGAGGGGGCCCGCTGCGCCCCGCCGATCGGGGGCTGGCAAATGGCGCCTGCGCCCGGCGCTCCCTTCTGCCTCCCGCCCGCTGGTAGCGTTTCGGCAAAGCGAGCCTTGCCCAAACCCCACAAGTACCTGCTGGGCGTAAGCTCTACATACAGTGGTCAAAGTAGGGATGTTTAAAATTTAGCACTTGCATAATGATCTGTAAATCGTGTTTCGGTTTGTAAACTCTGTAGCATTTTTGATATTAAGTACATTAGAATTGATTGCGTATACTAGAATTCTCTTTTCAATGTCTCTCCAGGAGGAAGGAAGGAGCATTTTGCCTTATGGCTGTTCCAGGAAAGGTGGCAGCTTTCCGTCTGCCTCCCCTGCCAACTGTTGGAGAGATTATTAAACTCTTTCGTCTTAAAGCACAGAAACAACTTTCCCAGAACTTTCTACTGGATCTGCGTTTGACAGGTTAAATATGCTGTTCTAATGTTTTTAGCTACTATAAAATATGGATCCTGGTTTTCTTCAGAATCCAGATTCTAGCTAAGGAGGTGATGTTGGCACGATGACATCTCTCAAACTAGTGGCAGCTCAGTGGTATACCCTTAAAGATTTCTTTTAAAAGTAGTTTTAGCTTAGACAAATTGATTTTACTTGTAAATTCCTAGAACAGGTGTTCCTTTATAAATTACAGAGTAATTTTTAGGTAGAAACTAGATTCCTACATAAAATATGGGTTATTGATTGAAATGCAAAAATCCAAGCCTTAGTAGTGCTTCTACCATCCAGGTACTATTATAGTTTGTAAGTTTGATTTAAAAATGGTTATTTTTTTTTCATATTATTATGTATCATAGAAAGTACCGTAACTCTTTGTGCAGTGTAATTTAGTATGTACTGTGATTAGGAAGGTCCTCTGTCGCATTGTATCAGAAATGTTGTAGCTTTTCTGAATAGTTTTCTCCAGTCTCGTGTCAGCAATGGGTGACAAAGCTGGCACTGTTCAGTCAGTGGTGAGTTTCCTTACTGTCCTAGTGGTGGCTGGGTTTTGCAATAATGAATGCAGTGCCAACATAATGTAGCAGATGATTTGATTACATTTGAAGATTGAGGTTGATAAGGATTTAGGATTTGAGTATGAAACTCAGTTCCACTTCCTAAATAACTAGACTCTTACCCTGGAATAAAAATGTCTGCATGCATTTAGTAAAACCTTGCAAGTTGACAAGGTATTTCTTATTTTTATTGCATACTTAAGAAGTTGTGGAGTGAGCAGCATAATTTCCCTCAGCATCCCTCTCTCCATGTTTCTTAAGGATCTCTGTTTCATTACCTACATTTTTACTCCTTTTTTCAATTCTTAATCTGTTTTCTTTCCTGGCTGTAATGCCTTCCAATGTTGTATCCTTTCACTTATGTAGAGGTGGTTTTCCTCACCTTTCAGCTGCCCCACTTCCTGTAACTATCAGCTGCCTGTATTTCCACTCTTAACTTTACTCCAGCTCCCCGCCTCATAAAATTGCTTTATGCATATTGTAATCTTGGTGGAGCTTCACGGTATCTTTTTTGCTTCTTAAGTTTCCTTGAAACAGAGGTACTATAGTAAAATACCTTTATAAGGATACGTAGTGAGACTTTAGGAGGTTGAACACAAGTGCTTACTGGCAGGAGGAGAACAGTACTGCTAGTTTACAGACGAGAAATAATAGTCTCTTTTTATTTGACTCTGTAATGAGCAACAATGTATATTAAAGACATTAAACTGAAAATAGTATTTTTTAAATAGTTGAGTATCTTGTATGAAACAAATCTGAATTCTGTGCAGTCTAGCAGGCATGTGATCATTTAACTGGGATGTGTCACTGTTTGTGTCTGTTCTGAGATAAGCACACTTGTGCTTTAACAATAAACAAGAGTTTATCTTAGTGGGCTGGATCTTTTGGAGAATAAAGGCTTGCTATGTTCTTTGTGTCTTGCAGACAAGATAGTGAGACAAGCTGGTGAGCTGAAAAATGCCCATGTTTGCGAAGTGGGCCCTGGGCCAGGAGGAATTACCAGATCCATTCTCAGTGCTGGTGTTGAACAACTCCTTTTAATTGAAAAAGATGCTCGATTTATTCCAGGATTGGAGGTACCATGTACAAATAGTTTGTATAAATGTATCCACAACATTGAATAAGAACATAGAAAGGTTCCAAGTGTCTTGTTGAGATTTCAGCCTTGAAAATAGGTTTGCTTCTTTGGCTTAAATCAGAGCTATCATTTGCTCGAGGATGAAAATACACAGTATAGCAATTAATTGCTTCTGCTTTCTCATATGCCTTTTCATTTAAATACCCATTGTCTCTTCAGGACCTGGTCCTGCAACTGAATTAAGGCTGAGGCCTGCCTGGTTTTTTTCAGCTTGAGATGTTTCAGGTGCTTTAAAGGTCTATCCATGCAGGTGAAATAGTCATTTGAAGGCTGAACGTAACGTCCTTTGGTCTTACTTTTCATTTTAATCCTAATAATTATGCATTTAAGCTTATAAAATTGCAAATTTGTATCTCCAATTAATATAGTTCAATGTGGGTTAACATCCAGATGTAGAAGAATAAAGCAAGCAATTATTTTGCATTTTTAGAAAAAAACACTTAAAGTTTTGTTTCTTTTGAAGTTGGTCTTAAGTTCACAAGTCATTGTGGCATTTTTCAAATACCATCTACTTGTGTTGCTATTAAGTTTCCATGTTTATGGAATTTGGCTGCATAAATCTAGCAAGAAAAACCGAGTCCAGAATCTCCTTAGATTTGACTGTTTTCTTGTGCCTCTACAGCCTCAAATCATAGCAATTCAAAGGGCTTTCCTTATATTGCACTGTGTCTTCTGTATTAAATCAGCAGTGAAAAAATACAGGTAGTTCAGTTGAGAGCTGGTACAGTCTCTTTGTAAGATGTACAATAGTAGTGTAAGATACGAATGAAACTGCACATATTCCTTAAAGCTGAGTATGCATGTAACTATGTCTTTGTAGGGCTAACCGTTGATAATTTACAGTATGCCAGCTTTACGTTGTGAATTAGAAAACTTTGTTTTCACTTTTCTTTAGTGGTGGCAAATCTGCATTTTTGTTTTGCATTTTAAGAACTGTTTTGGCATTGGAGAGAATTTGAGATGAAATACTTACTTACTTACACAATTTTTCTAGTCTTCCAAACCCCAGCCACTACCACAGATTTCTGTGAATAAGAGTACCTTTTCAGTGAGCTTTTGGTGTGTAACTATCTTTACTACTCAAGTGAATGAACACTAGTCATTAATTTTAATTAGCAACCTCCTCACAGTAGAAATAAATATGTCTGAATGAGGTTATTGGATATAAAGTATAACTCAGCTACCGTGGATGTCAATGAACAAGAAATACGTTACATCCATTAGTGTTAAATTTGGTATTGGTTTTTTCCCCTCCAAATAAGATGTTACATAACAGAATGAATCTTGCTTTTGTGATAATGTGGTTTATAATACCTATTTTTTCTGGTTTCCCATGAAAAACTCTATCAAAACCAAATGCTTATAAAAGGGTTGAGATTTGAATAACAGAAAAAGAGACTAAAATAACAATTGGGGACTATTACTTCAAAATGTCTCTTTAGATGCTTACAAAATCACTGATGTAAAGCATACAGCATTTTTCATTAACTTTTTCAGGCTGTGGTCTCTATCATAAAACTGAAGTTTGGATCCTCTTTACTGCAGAACTGAAATATAGTGAAGAACATATGTGTACAGAGTAACAGTTTACACAAGCTGAGTGTCTGTCAGTTCTGTCTCACTCTTGAAGAATCACAACCTCCCTATACCATATGTCCTAATAGTTGTTAGGCTGGAAAGATTTATGAGGAGAGAAAGGGTGCTCTCAGCCAGAGAATTGATTGAATATAGAATTCTTCCAGGAGTACCATTTAATTTTTTAAACTATGCCCTTCATGTTTTCTTTGTGCCCTTTTGGTTGTGTGTGAAGAAGAGGAGGATCTGTATAGAATCATAGAATGTTTTGGGTTGGAAGGGACCTTTAGAGGCCATCTAGTCCAACCTCCCCCCCTGCAGTGAGCAGGGACACTGCTAACTATATCGGGTTGCTCAGAGCCCCATCCAGCCTGGCCTTGAATGTTTCCAGGGATGGGGCCTCCACCACCTCTCTGGGCAACCCATTCCAGTGTTTCACTGTATGATGGAGAATCACTTGGTTCATGTGATTGGTGCACAGGAGCTCCTGGAACTGTTAGCTGTGCACATTGGCCTTAAAATGGAGAAAGTTTCAGTGGGTTTCTGAGTCTTTATTTCAAATTAGAAATAAACAACTGTGATTTTCTGCTCACAAATTACATGCAGTTCTCAATTATGTCAAATGTGATAACTTCAAAAACCCCAAAATCCTCTTGACATGAAAATTATTATTAAAAAACATTATAACACATGTTAATAATCCATTATTGTGTAGGCAGCTGTCTGCTTGCTCTTATGCTGTTTTTTAACTTTATTGATCTTACATTATCTTTCATCCTGTTACAGCATTTATAACAGCTTCAAAGAAAGATTTGACAAATCATGGCAGATTAGTGAATTTGTATGCCATATAATTGTTAGTGTAATGCTGAAAAATCTGTTAAGTGGTTTGGAGTTGAAGTTAGATTTATTTTTTCTGCTTGGAAATAATTACACTTAAAACATGTAGGAACACTTAGGTTTTAGTAAAGCTTTTTTTTTTTTTCTTAGTACTCTACACAAAATTTAGCTTTTTTGATGGTAGAAAAAACCCCAAACTTTTACTTAAAAAAATTTCATGCAAACATTTTGTGAACAGTATGAGAAAGCAGCACTTTCCTTTGGCTCAGAGACCTGTAAAAGCTGTTTGTGCCCCTAAGCATATAAACATGATTCATATTGAAGATGGAACTTAAAAATGATGAGCAGTTTATTTCAGCAGTTAAGCCACCAGCACTTAACTGTGTATGGATTTGGATTTCTGTGCAAGAGCAAAATTGTTCTTTAAGCCATTCTTCATTATTCTGACTTAGGAACAATAAATATCCCCAAATGTCATCTTTGTAAAAGTTGACTTTCCTTTTGAACTATGCTGCTTGTGCATAGTTTCATACCTGCAGGAGAAAGGATTAGTACAACACTAAAGAACTTAACTAATTTGCTTGTGAAACTGACACCAGAAATGAAAGAATTGGTCATCAAACTACAGCCGGTTCTGAGTTTGCATTTCAGCCTTTATTAAATACTAAATAAGCTGCAGAAGTGGGATAGAGATGCTGATGACAGAGTGGACTTTGTGATGTCTAAAAAGATACACATTTTTGAGATTTATCTCAGTTGCTACTGGTACACATTCCCTCATCTTTGGGAACTCCTTGGTTTCTAATGGTGTGAGTTCAGACTACTACAAGGCATAGTAAGAGAATATTTTCCCTCTTTTTTAATGTAAAATTAAAAATTACTATTTCTGCAGCCTTGTATCACATATGGCTAAAATTGGATAATAGACCCTACAGCTGCAGGGAAGACAGAATAAACAACACAATCCTGTTTCCATAAGTAATGGATCTAAAAACTTTTCAAAACCTGCTGATTGCATTATTACTTAAATCAGGTGTGGTCCTGTTAGTGGCCCAGGGATTGTTAATTATCCTTATTGAAGAGACTCTTAGTAGTCTTTTCAGGTTTAAATTCTCTGTTAAGAATTCTACAGCTGTGAATAGTAAGCATTTACAGAATCACCCATTAAACTTTTTTTTGTTAGTGTTTGCTTTTCAAAAAGCAAATACTTACTATTGGTGTGCTCAGTTTTAACTGCTGTTGTGCTTTTTTGTATATTGAAGATAAATATATAGCAATGATTTCATTCCTGCTTTGGCTGAAACTAGAAATCATTTTGGTTAATACTCACTGTGAATTCTACTTTATTGCTTACAAACAGATGTTATCCGAAGCAGCTCCAGGAAAAGTGCGCATTGTTCATGGAGATATCCTGACATATAAGATGGACAAGGCTTTTCCAGAGCACTTAAAAAAGAACTGGGAGGACGGTTAGTATTTGGATTTGGTTTATTTCATTTTTAAGGCTTCTGAGTTAGTCTTAAGTGTGGTGATGTAGTTAAGAGTTCACTCAGTGCAGGCATTACTCTCTTCTGGTACATTTTGAAGGTAAGAAGAGAGACTGTTGTGCCAAATAGGGTTTGTCTACCTGGTGTGCAATGAGCCAGTCTTCACACACTGAGACGGGATATTGTTTATTCACAAAGTTGCACAAGTTTGGGTGCTAGATGGCCTTCAACAAAGCTAGCACACCTAGCAAGACTTCCTCTTATACATTACGGTTAACATATCACACTTATCTACTTAAAAATCATTACATTAGCCAAGCATGCTTATCTCTCATTGGTTCATAACTTCCTCACTTCAATTTAAAGGTACAAGCTGATTTTAACTTCCTACACATGCTCAAGGAGAGTCTGTGTGGGGTTGTTTCTTCTAGTTTCTATTTGAGTCAGTGATTGCGCTTTCCCCCTGGCAGTTGCCTTTCCCCTAATTTCTTCCTTGGCAGATCTTTAAGTAACTCTTCATGATTCACTAATCAAGACAATAATACATCACCTTGTCTCCTGTTCCTGAACAACAAAATTACTTCAGCAATCTATTAACTAAACAAAAGCATAAATAGGGTAGGGTTTCATAATGGACGTTCTACAGCAGCATTAGTTTTGAATAGCAAGACGAGCTAACTTCCTTCCTTTTTAGAAGGAAACGGAGATCATCCTCCTCTTCTAAGACAAAACAGTAGAATTTGTGTGACATTCACCTTAGTCAGCATTGAGGAGCTTTGCAGTTATTTAATCTTAGGGTGTCTTGACTCTGTAATAGTGACTCTTGGAAAGTATAAAAGCAAGTCAAATAGTATACTGTCTTCCCAGCTTCCTCCTCTTTTTGAGGAAGCCAGAAGCCACCACTGCTGTCATTCCACTGAAGAAATTTTTGTAACTTGCTTTGAAATTTTTAGGAAATTTGTCCTCAGAAATTTAGTTTTCTCATTGCTTTGTTTTCAGCTGGATTATCTTTGGCAAAAGTAGATTCTAATCAGAGATTGGTTTTTTTTTCTCAAATCTGAGTTTCTTGTAGCACTCAATTTCACCTCCCTTTTAAAATATGTGATGTTATTAGATAAATCAGAGATGACGTCCCAGGCTCCTTTTCCAAATTTCTTAATTTAAGGTAGAGCCACTGTCTGCAGTGCCTGAAGAACAGTAAACTGCTTTCTGACTTAGGACATAAAAGACCATGCCACATTATGTTCACCTTGAAAAATTCCATGCTGTATTTGCCTCATAGGAAAAGGTAAGTGCTTCACAAAACAAAACTATGAGCAAATGCATGTATGAAGGTGCCGTGTAGTTTTTTTAAATTTACCTTTCTTGAGTGTACATTTAAGTAAGTTATTGTTGTCTTTGGAGCTAACTAATTAGAGGTAAGATACACCTTTTCTGTATTTTTTCTGTATTATTGCCATACAAAAATCTGAAAGGCTGGTATCAGAAAGATACTTAGGCATCTCTGATATATGTGTAATAGCACAAATATGCTAGAAAAAGTGCATAATAAATAAAGTGTGCCAGAAAACCAGCTTGAATTTTATATTATCATCTCATATTAATGTTACTAAATGCTATAGTATCTAAGCAGCAACACACTTGTGTTTGTTTTGTCCACTTCTATTGCACTCCTGCTTAGATGTAAGGATCCCTGCTAATGAAATGCCACCTTTGTGTTGTACAACACATATACACTGATATGATATATAATTGAACAGTAAATATCACTTCTTATGGCTAAGTCTTACACTTACTCTAAGACTTTTTGATTTCAGAGGACTCCATACAAAAGGAGTGCTCTGTCCAGTTTGAGCTGGGTGATTGTTTGGCGGATTATGAAGACTCAGTAAAATGCCCCTGGGAGGAACATGTTGGACAGAAGGATGAGTGTGCCTGTTTACTTTGTACCTAATAGTCATAGTTTAAAATCATGGAAATGCCCTTGTAGCTTTGCTGTTGTTACAGTTTTGCTGTTCTGGAGTAGCTCAGATAAAATTTACTGATCAGCTGAAAATCAGCTGAAAGCTACTGATTTATTCAAATGTAAATGAGAACCAAACCTAACCACTTTTTTCTAACTAATTACTGGGAATAGTAACACAGTTTTGTCAGTGTAAGACAAGTATAAATGGAAAGGCATAATTTTGGCTTGGCATGATAAAAATTGTTTTCATATTTTAAGTCTAGGTTGATGCGCATGTATGTTTCTTAGTAACATTTTCTTTCATGGCAAGATCTTATCCAAAACTTTTTGACAGTTGTTTTTCTTCCATCAAATGTTAACAGAGCCACCGGATATACATATCATTGGGAATCTGCCCTTCAGTGTTTCAACTCCTTTAATCATCAAATGGCTTGAAAATGTTTCTAAAAAGGATGGACCTTTTATTTATGGCAGGACGCAGATGACATTGACTTTTCAGAAGGAAGTTGCAGAGGTAAGATGTTTTGTTAAGATGTTAGTGTATTCCCCAAATTTTACAGCTGCTAAACTGAACAAAATACATGCAACCTTTTGTTTAAAAGTACACACCCAATCTTAGCTGGCTTTAAAAAGACAGGAAAGAGTTGGTTCAATTTTTAGTTTGTGTAGCTGTAAATTATAAATTTTAATGTTGAGTTAATCATCTGCTCTGATCCTTTCACAGCACATAATTTTTTTTTTTAATTACTTATGGAGGGATATATTTCCGTGAGGTACTCAGTCTATTATTTTCTGAAGTCCAGTTTCTTTGACATGAATAGATTTCACAGCTGTGAAACTTCTGTTTCTAAGTATCTTTCTTCTTTCATAGTTATTCATACGCCATTTTATCAGCTCATTTTTCCTTACCTTTCAGTTATCTCAAGAAATATAGTTATATGTTTTGCCCTCTTAATTAAAAATAATTTTTTAAAAGGACACCTTCCTTGAAATATGGAAAAGTGAAAGGTCAGCATTATTTCCAGGTGTGGTTAAACGCTTCAAATACAGGGAGTGTTTGTCAAGACCATAGAAGCTGATTCTGGCTTTTTTGAATGAGACTTGGTATCAGAATTATTAACAGATTACTGCCAGTCTTGTGTGTGTAGAAAGGCATCACTTGAGTTCTGTCACAGAAGTCCAAGAGCAAATTGAGATTTTACTTTGCCTCAATAGATTCTCACAGAAGGCCAAACTGATCTGCTATGTAGTAGTGTTAATTTTAGATCAGTTGATATATTAGGTTGACTTGCTTTCAGACTTAACAGTTTATTTCTGTTGCGATTGCATGAAACATAATAACAGAGGGGCTGGAAGACCTTTTTGCTTTGTATTTATGAAAGCAGTATGGCTTCTTACCAGCATCTCAGTATGGCTTCTCACCAGCATCTCACTTGCTTCTAAAAAAAAAAAAGAAAAAGGAATTGCACATCAGTC
The DNA here is from genome assembly GCA_034008185.1 of Gorsachius magnificus. Classification (NCBI taxonomy): domain Eukaryota; kingdom Metazoa; phylum Chordata; class Aves; order Pelecaniformes; family Ardeidae; genus Gorsachius; species Gorsachius magnificus. The sequence continues at coordinate 57,290,176 of CM067083.1, read as the reverse complement.
TGAAAACTGAATTTCTGTCTGATTACTCCAGTGTTCATAAATATCTGTTTTTCCTAAATGTGTGTGTTGGTTTAATTTTGTAAAAATTCTAATAGGAAGATTTTGCTGTGGTTTTTTGGGCACATACATTAGTTGTAATTATATATGCAAGTGGCATATCTGATGTCATTTGGGGGGGGTGGGGTCATAGAAAACCATATTGCACTGTCATTGCTCTAGCCCTGCAATCAAGATTCAAGACAAGTACTGAAGTATTTCCAGTGGGTGGCACTAGAGAACACCAGGGACAGACATTTAGTATGACATAAACTAGATTTCTTAATTCAGTTCTGAGCTCACATGGTTTCAGGCATTAAAAAATCCAGATCTACTTTCCAGAAGGACATCATTTGAGGTTAGACCTTGTTGCAAAATATGGCTAATGAACTATGATGTAAAATGCAAAGTGATAATGGGTAAGATGCAAAGCTTTGTGACAGCAGTGAAAAAATTGGCCTAGCACTGAGAGCATAAATGCACTCTGTACTTTATATAGCTGTAACCAGCTGCATGCACCATTGGTGACATGCAGATTATAGTGCTTCTGCACCCAGCGTAGCTCAATGAGATGCAAAATACCATGCACTCTTAAGTTCCTTGTACTTAGAACGCTGAGAAGTTAGAAACACGAGGAAATTAAATACATTGTTCAAGGTCATGCAATGAGTCAGTGTTAACTGTTGTTGAGTTCACATTCTGGGATCTCTTGATTCTTGTTCTTACATCTATTTAAACGCATATTCCACTGAAGACAACGTTGTTCATAGTTTCGGGTTTGTGTTTCTGTAATCGATTTGACATCATGAAAAACTTGTTTGAGAGAGACTATTTTGTTTTCTGCTTAGGAGAAAGGAAGGTAATCAAAATCTGTGTCTCTCTTCCTGGCCCTCTGGAGTTGCTTAAGTTAACCATTGTAACTTGGCATATATAGGCATATTCAGTACCAGGAAATAGAAACAGTGCAACATAGAAAATAAATATGTTGCTACTGATATTTTATGTATCTGTGGATTTATATTCTTGAAAGGAAGATGTCTTATTCTCAAAAGTTGGATGCTCTCACTGGATGTTTCTAAGCTAAGAGCCTAAATATCAAAGTCTTGGTGCATACACCATAAGCTCAACAGAAGGGTAAGATGCTGTCATGGAATGGAGACATGTGCTTTACAATCATTTAGGATAACTTGATGTTAACAGTAAGAAAATAAAGCAACATGCTGTGTTATTTGTGGTCAAGCTCATTTTTGCTAGTATAACAGGTAGAAAATACCTTTGCCTTTCTTGCTGGTGGTAGTTTCCTGCTTTTCTGTTTCCTGTAGCACAGCTACGTTGGCATGAGTTACGTCAGTATAGATCTATTACTACAGACCACTCTGTTCTGATATGATTTGATTACATTGATTAAAACTGTTGATGAGAACCAGCAGTTATGTCACATCTTGGATTCTGAGGCCTATTAAGGAGGACAAAGCCAGATATCTACAGCAGTGAAAATGACACTTTTAAGCGTTGAACAGACAATTTTGTCTCTCTGTAGTTTAAATACGTAAAATTGTTTCTTAGTTTGGATAGGAATTTTCACCTTAACCCCAAATTCCTCAGTGCTTCACCTCAAATCTGCCATCTGGGCCGGGTACTTCCTGGCCCACTTTCATTAAAATGAATCATATTTCAGTTTAAATTAGAAGGTCTTTGTCAGTCTCTAATTTTGAGTAAAATTGTGCAGAGAGAGTAGTTTGCCTGAACTGCTCTGCCAACATGATTTGCAGGCTGGGAGGTGGGGTGCTAAACTGTTAGATATCTAGAAGACAGGCATGTTAGAAGAGCAGAATACTTAATCATTTTGTATCTAACACTGCTGTCTATTTAGAACACTAGGCAAAAGGTGCTAATAAAGTGGAAAATAATTCAGATTTTTGAGCGCAAACAGAAGAAAAATTTCCATTATGTTTTCATAACTGATACAGGTTAAATGTAAAAACTTATGTTCTAAAAAAAAAAAAAGTTGTTTTGCAGAAAGTGGCTTGTGTACTAAAATGTGTTTAATATTTCTTTATATGTTCAGCTTTGCCAGTCTAATTCTTCATGTAGGTTAATTCCTGTGACAGATTTTGCAGATTCATTGGTAATGGGTTTTTAATATGTGTTTATGAAAAGCACAATTGTATGGTATAGCTTACTGAAGAACAAAACAAATAGTTGTTCCTGAGGTAGTCATTGAGAGTGGTTGATAGTGACCAGCATTAGAAGAGATGTCAAGTACCACCTTGACTGTATTCCAGGTTAGGCTTAAGATTCTTTGTTTTGCTTCATGCCTTTCTAAAATGTTAATAGCAGATGCAAAAATGTTACCTAGTTAGCTGAACTCCAGCATGGTTTACTTAGCGCAGTTTCAGATGCTAGAACAAAGAAAATGTTGAGAACTGAGGGGAAAAAAACCTACAAAAAAAGGTCGAGTTACAGAAGTAGGGGGACAAACTTTTTAGCAGGGCCCATTGTGATAGGACAAGGGGTAATGGTTCTAAACTAAGAGAGGTAGATTTAGACTAGATAGGAGGAAGGCATTTTTTACAATAAGGGTGGTGAAACACTGGAACAGGTTGCCCAGCAAGGTGGTAGATGCCCTGGAAACATTCAAGGTCAGACTGGACGGGGCTCTAAGTAACCTGAATTAGTTGAAAAAGTCCCTCTCATTGCATGGGGGTTGGACTAGATGACCTTTAAAGGTCCCTTCCAACCCAAACCATTCTATGATTCTATTCTATGATTATATTCTCAGCATTTTTGTGTGCCTTGGGCAGTGCCATACACAGGTATGTTCCTGCTGATGTGGTTGAAGTGGTTTAAGATGTTACTGCCCAGAGATGGGCGTTGTTAAGTTATCCCTTCTGTAGCTGAGAAGCAGGAACTAACTGCCTGAGACTTGTTAGATTGTTTTTCTGGGAAGTAAAGACTGGCTTGTTTGAATTGGCATTGGAAGGACTACAGGCATTGTCATTAGGTCTGTTTAATTTCCACTGCAGAGGTTAAGGAAGTGCATATCTGATTGCATTGTTAGAGTTCGCAGCCTGGTTTTTTTCAGAGAATAATAACAATGGCAGATAGATGGGTTTTTAATAGGTTTCTTCTGAAACAATAATGAAGGTAGTTCTAAATGCTGATGTAGGCAAAAAGAATCACTGAACTTTCTTTCTGAAAAGTTGTTGAAAAGTATTTTATTTGCTCTATGCTGATACTTGAACTGCCTTTCAGGAGAGTTGTTTTTTAAAAAAAATTAAACCTTTAGAAATAGGTTTAATTTTATTTTTCAGGGGTAGTTTTAATACGCATGGCAGCATTTAATGAGTAGGCTTTTCATCTGAAGCTACATGATGTACAGATATTGCCAGATATGCAAATTGGTTTTCATATTTTATTTTTTATTAAGGTAGTGGTAAATAAGTACAGGAATCTTCAAAATTCTATTTCTGCATAGTTAGTGTAATGTCTTTTACCATTTGAGACTTGTTTTACTGGGTGCTTTTTTACGTTTAAATCTTGTTTGTGCTAGCAAAACACACAGAACATGTTTGTTGCCCAGTCATGAAAGCGTAGAAAACATCTGACCAGGCTACTTTTTTGATAATCTTTACAAGAAATTTCTTGGCAAAATCAGAGAATTACTAAATTGAGCTACAAGTATTAAATGCTCTTACTGTTAGTTATTCTAAATGTATGTAAAGTAGATCCAGCTTCCTTACATATATTGTAAGGGTAGACCAGTTAATAATGGAGAAATTTTGATTTCTACCAGATTTTGAGTCTATGGAGCTTTGTTTCTGAAGGAGAAAAAATAGTAATATTTGAGACAGAAACAGTGGAAGGAAAGGACGTGGGAATACTCTCAACTGGTGTTATGCTTGTTTTGAATCTAATCCTGCAGTTAGAACAGTTTTAGTTCTCTCATTTGTCCATATAAAATTCTTTTGACATTAAGTTCTGCAGAAGTTCAAGGAGCTCCTTTTCATGTGCATTTGATTGCAGGATTGAGGTTGTAAATTAGCACGGTATCTTACTGAAATCTTGCTACATTGGAGGAAAAAATTCTAGATGAACTGGACATAAACTTTGATATAAGTTCTTAATAATTGTTTTTTTTAAATTTGGCTTTGCTTTTGATTATATTGAAAATCAAGCTTTAATGTAACTGAACACTTGGCCAATCCAGTTTCACTGATTTACATGTTTTGATTCTTCAATAGAGGCTTATAGCTAATCCAGGAGGTAAGCAACGTAGCAGACTGTCCATCATGTCTCAGCATCTCTGCACTGTTGAAAACTGTTTCGTAATTCCAGGTGAATCCTTTGTTCCAAAGCCAGAGGTAAGTTTTGAGGTATTTCTTTGGATTTTTTGTTAATTTGTCAGTGAAGCAATATATCTGATTTTGAGTAAAGGAACACAGTTGGATGCTCCAGTTCAACATCTCTGTACTATGTAGTGGAGTGATGTGATATTCCTGTAAATGAAGTATACTTGCTTTGAGAAGATGCTTTTCTTTCCTTCTTGGCTTTGACCTTCAAGCCTATCTGCAAGATCAGTGTACTTCTTTGGGTGTTTCTGGAGACGGAGATTAGGATTTAAGGACTACTACTAGGACTGCAGCACCTTTGTAAAGCCTGCTTGTTTACAGTTTGCATTTATGAACAGTTTGGGAATTGTGCCTAGGAAATGTGATGGGTCTTTTGAAATACCCTGATAAATAAGATTTTCATTTGTCAGCTTTGTCAAAGATCTCTAATTTTACCATGTCTATAATCTTTACATTTCACCCTACTCATCTTCAGCATACTTCACTCCCTCCTATTCGCTATAGCACTTTGTCACCTACATCCCACCGCCTGTTTAAAAAAGTAACAGTCTTTTCTTCCTCCTATCTGCTCTTGAGTGAGTAGAGAACAGTCTCTCTGCTGTCCTCTTATGTACTACTACTGGCTTTTCTTAATAGCTATTATGATTACAGGAATCCAGAATTAATAAATTGAACTGCATTTTAGACAAGGGTTATTTTGTTTTGGTTTGGTGTTTTTTGGTGAAAATACGTGCCTGATAGGAAGTGGGGTCTGTTTTCCCTGAATGCATGTGGAAATCTACTGTTCTGTTTCAGAAATGAACTTGCAGCTTCTGAAAGTTCCTCTTAAACTGGTTGGTTCAGCTTATCAATACATCTCCCTTGCCTCTTACCGCAGTCTGTCTCTTGGTCTTTTTACTCTTCAGGCTTATCTCTTGAGAACCTTTGAAAGGTCATTCTCTCTCTTTTATCACAATGAATTTTAAGGCCTCTATCTGGATATATTCTGATGATTATTTAAAATTCTGTTAGTATTTTTTGAGCAAGTAACTGTTCAAACATGTTAAACTATTAGTTGTGACACGCTTAAGACATCTTATTTTTGGGTTTGGGTGGTGGTTGTTTTTCTTCCCCCGTGTCTCCTAGCTGAATGAAAAGTAATTTCAGGATGTCATCTCACTGATAAATATGTGAAATAGTGTTCAGTAAGGCCAAAATTCTAATTCTGTGGAGGTGATTTCTCAATGGTGGATGCAATTTGAGGGCACAGTAGAGCTAGTGTATGTCAAAAGTCTTGTGCAGACTGTGTCTCAGAACTGGGAAGCTATAACTGATCCTCTCATTTTCCTGTACTGAGGAGGCCATAGTTGACTGAGAGAGAGGTAACAGAGTCGTGACAACTGTCTTGGTATAAGCAAATCCTAGCATCAGTTGGAGCTTTGTTGAATAAAAAAGGCAGTACCACTGAAGGCAAGCATATTTTTATTTAATGTATCTCTTTGAGTTAAAACAAGTATACCTTATATTGCAAAAGCAGAAAGTACAAATTTTTCAGACAGACCTGATGCCTGTTTTCACTACATTTTTTTTTTTTTTTTTCTTCAAACTCCTGTTGTAGATTGATCTTCTGGTTTGTTCCTGATCTTCTAGCTGTAGACTGACTTGTGGGTTTAGATACTACCATTCTTGATAGAATCTTTGTTTTCTTGGAAAGCTCTTGCATCATATTGTGAATGAAGTGGCTCAGTGCTTGACTTAAGTATACAAAGAAGTTCAGGTATTTCTGTATAAAGTTCTAGGAAGAAAAATTTGCTGCTTACTTAACTGATGAATACTTCATTTTGCTCATAGTATGCAGTTACTACCTTTCTCTTATGCCCTGCTATAAGAACACCTTTGGTTCTTATTTTACAAATGTTAGTTTTAATTCACATACCTAGCAATGATCACAGCTTAGTGTCATGTCAAACCCCTTACTAAAGGTGGAGATGCATTTTTTTTGGGAAGGAATTGTTTACCTCATTTGCTCAACAAATTAATATCATTTCAACGGTACCTATGAATGTTGAGACATAAAAGGTTCTTGGTTTCTAGAATGAAATGGTGCTGCATAGCATTGTGTCTAAGCAAAGAAAATTTGGCTTTTTGGTCACAGTTAAGTCTCTGCAGTACTGAGTAACTGTTGATACTAGCATTAGGAATAGTACAAAACAAGCTCCTTGATGAATACATGGGAAACTCAAAATGGCTACGTAACAGTAGTAATGCAACCAAGATGTTGATTCCATTCTATGTATATTAGAATAAAGAGTCTTTGCATATTAGATGCATTAAACATTTCACTTTCTCAGCTGCTGTAAAAGAAGACCTTACTTTTTCCAACATACTATACTTACAATGTTAAGGCCCCTTCATACTGTTTTAGTGAATTTTGGGCTAATAATATGGGAAATGAAAGTTGTATATAAACATGCAAAATAATAGCAGTTGGTTTTGTTGAAAGACTCATCCAGCATTATCATATTCCTAAATTTGAAGGCCTGTATCATATACCCTTTTCATTGCCTTACCTATGCTAGCAAATTAACATCAATGTGATTCTCGTTTAGGGGAACTTTTAGATAGAACATACTCTGCCAGTGACCAATACAAAACAAAATTTGTGTGTTGAAAGAAAAGGTTAAAAGATCTGAGATTACTAATCAAAATAAGGGGGTTAAGAAATAAATTTAAATGAAGAAGCCGTCTCTTTATCACCATTGTATATGACATTTTACAGTAACAGAATACATGGGAGTGGGCCTGAAACAGACCCTACTGAAACAATTAAAAATGCTTATAAAGTTCTTTTAGAAGGCCAGAAAAGTAGATGACAATAAATGGTAGCTGTATTATTTGAGCTGTTAAAAGCTACTTTGAGCAAGTGTAAGCCAGAATGCTTCCAGATTTTGATGGAACAGAGATATTTAGTTTGTATCCTGTGTGTTAGAGTTGGCAGGTGTTTTCATATTCATGGTTACATTTCTGTTGTTGTATTGCTCCTCAAATCTAACATTCATTGTATAGGGATAACTAGTGGCGCTCGGTGAATGCCCAATAGACATTTCTTTAACAATAATAAACCCACAGCAGGTGGCAGTTTGGGGCAGGAGAGCCATTTTTGGCAAGATCTGAATGGTACTGCTGATTCTGCAGCCTGATACGTGGAATATACAATGCAGCTAAGGTTTGGGGCTACAGGTTTTTGTTGTGGTTTTTTTGTTTTGGTTTGGCCTGTGTGTGGTTTTGTTTGGTTTTGGTTTTTGGGTTTTTTTTAAAATCTAGTTACCAAGGCAATCTAGAATTGAAAGTGAAAGGCAGATGTGTCTTTTATTTAAAAAACATTGAATTGGGCTTCTTGGACAGAGACTGGTTGGGTTTTTTTCCTTGCATCATAATTAACATAAAGATGAACATAAAATACACTAACAAACATTACATGTTATTGATAGCCTGATGGGCTAACTGGAAAGCAGTTTTTAAGCATCTTTGCTGTAACAAGCCATCAGTGCATTAATTGTATTGTCAGTTATGTTTTAAGAGAGTTCCTTTTTCTTCAATAAATGTTCCTTGGAAAGTCAAAAAGAATGGTTTGAAAAATCAACCAAAAAAAAGTACTCTTGGAGCAGACTTAAGCATTGTTTCCTATTTAATTCTTTTTGTGGATGCCACTATAAATGAAATACCTTGCTTAAACATAATTGCAACCCAGATGTACGAAAAGTTAAGTGCTATGTTATACATTCTTTGAAATAATCAAACTACACTTAGCACAAAAAAAAGCCTCAATGGATAGAAATAACTGTATTTACACATAATCCTTCAGGTTGTAACCCGCGTTGCTCTCCTGCTCTGCGGATGGGAAATGGTGCTGCTCTGGAGGGTAAATCCATGCTCCTTGCTGCTTTTTAAAACAGGAAGTGCAGAAGATCACACCTGCGATAAGCAGAAACCCTGCTGAAATGAATCCTGTATAAACCGCTCCTCCTGGTTCATGTTTACTGCTCTCTGGAATGGTCTGGTCCAGAAAATTTGAAATAATTTCTCTTGTGTACCAGGATGTTGGTACTAATCCAAAGACTCCTGCAAGAATGAAGCAGACTCCTCCAGCAAAACAAGCATGGCTTTTGCTGTCAGTGTCCCCTCCCAACTTTGTGCATTTCATTCCAACTGTGGTGATGCAGATCCCAAAGGCTGATAGGATACAAGACAGTACCATGGTGGTCCGTGCAGTCTGGATGTAGATGGGGAGAGAGAGAACGGAGTATTTCAGGGTGCAGCTAAACATCCCAGTGCTGTACCACGTGCAGTCCATCCAAAGTCCTTGCATCTGTGTTATAGCTGTTATGATATTTGAACCAACATCTGCATTTACCTTCCAATTTGGTAGCAAGGTGGCTGTGATATCTCCTAAAACGCCAAACAAAGCCAGAATAAAAGCGAAGAACTGCAGACTTGCTGATGCCATGATGCTTATCTGCTCTCACCTTTTGTCTGCCCGTTTCTCTCTCGTAAATGAGTGTAACTGGTTGGTAGCTTCGCAGCCAAGGCTGTAGCCCTCTGTGTAATAGGGAGGAAGGCGGGGGGGGGGGGGGGGGGGGGGGGGGAGGAGAAGTGCGAGGGGGAAAGAAAAAGAAATCAGCAAACAAAAAAAGCTTGCATTTAAAATTAGAGCTATCAGAACGAATATCAGAACATGACCCTGCAGCAGATGAGAGCAGCAGAGCAGCTGTACACAAGGTACTTGAACATAAATGACGGCAAATGGACAGTGTTTTAGCATTGCTTGTGAGAAGGAGCTGCTGCCCTTTCATACATGATTGCAAGCCATCAAGCAAAACTTATTTTGCAGGAGTTGTTTTTGGTAATAGTATACAGATTGCAGGCTTACTAGGCAAATGTACATTGTAAATGGAACATTAGAAACTTGCAGATTAGAAATGATTGTGGAAAACAGCTGTGGTAGAAAATATATTGTACTCGTCAAGTACTTTCTTGAACTGTGCTGATGGCTGTAGTCAGCTCCCGTTGACTATTTTATAACAATGAACATTGGTAATATTATCTTTTGTTTGAAGTATGGTTAAAGGTAACTTTTTATTTCAGCTATTTAAATATTGACAGTTCTTTTGTTTAATAACTGTTACAAAATTTCATGGTTTAGAAGGAGAATAAGATTGAATTTATTTTTTTGCGGTGTTTTCACAATTAAATCACATGTGACTTTCTAAATCAATATTTTATTTTTAGTCAGTGATTATCAGTCCTCGACTTAAATCAGCAGTATTGAGCAAACAGTAAGAGCAAATATGATCTGCTTTTGTCCATAAAATAAAATACTGTTTTTAACACTGATATGGAACAACTCAGTTGTGTAAGTGCATTTTTTTAATCAATCACCTCTCTGAAATCATTTGCAAATTTGCCGTGAAGTGGCCATTTTAAAAATTAATTAAAAAAACCTCCCTGCTATTCTTTCATAAAAAGGCAAATTTCATTTGACAGATGAGAAGACTTTAGGCAGTATGATAACTGTGCACTTTGAAAGACAGAACTGTTGCTGTTGCATCAGCTGGACTGTTGGGATAGCAGATGAAGAAAAATGGTTTGAAACCTCTGTGACGAGGATTAGAAATGGTGTCCTGCCTTTGGAGTGGGGCTGTATAATTGGCAGGTTTTGTCTTTTATCAGAGTGATAGAGAAAGGGTGGTCCTCAGCCTGGATTACACTTTTTAAGACATTCTGTCTAAATAGGAACAATAATATTAAAACTGGTCTTCAGCATTAGAACTTTTTGAAAAGCCATAATAATAGGGATGAAGTTGAAATAAGTTGAACACAAAATATCTGCAGCATTGTACTCTTATTTCAATTCATCATACGTAAGACAACAAGGTGTTGATCAATATGTATTCTACCAGTCTTTATTGGCATTACATAACAAGTAATCCTCTAATTTATGTATTGTACTTAGTTCAGGTAATTGTTCAAGAACGTGCTAATCTGTCCAGCGTATATATATTAAAAATGCTTATAGTTAAGGTGAGAATGGTAACAGCTACTCGTTTTTAAAATCTTATTTCAAAGACCTGCCTATTTCTAATTCCCTTTGGCTTGTTCAGACTGTGAAGAGTTGCTTTGGCAAATACATACCACTTGCTCTATCAGGCCCATGGGTAAGATGGCTTAACTTCCTTCTACAGAAGGAACTGACATGTCTGGATAGCTCAAAACTCATTCAAAAGCATAATCTGGAGCAGCTAATTAGGATCTTGAGTTAGCCTTTTTCATTGCTTCCTTTTTAAAATTTCAGCATATACAAACATGCAAACATAAACGCCAACCACTGCAAATGGTAGCCGTACATTACATTTAATGGGATGAACCAAATTAAAAGCATGATAAATTCAAGTATAAGCACTGCAAGCGTAATTAAAAAAAAACAGTTATGTTTCATTCTTGTTTCTGTAGCACTTACTGCTGGATGTGAGGTCTGAGATGTTTTCTTCACTGTAGATGTCCTGGAAGTATGCAGTTTCTCTTGAACGGAACTATCCCTTCTCTCATAAAACTGCATTGGCATGTATTAACAAAATTTCTTGGAATCTTGGTTTTTTTTCCTCTTCTTTACAGCGAGTGCATTACTGCTGTTTGTTCCCTCTCTGATTTCCATCTACCCGAGAATAAAGGAGTACTTTGTTTAATGAGTTTTGTCTGACAAACACTGAGTAAGGGAAAGCAAAGAGATTATGGAGAAAAATACATGGAGGCCCTTCATCCTAAATACATAATGATATCCAGGTTCTGTGATGAAAACTGTGAATAGTGATTAAAAGGAGTACAATTCTGAGAATCCAGAAACTCTAGACTTATGGATTGGGGGGGGGGGGGGGGCAGAATTAATTTATGTTGAACTAAGAGCCAGAGAGTTTTGTTGTTTGTGGGTTGTTGGGGTTTTTTCATCACAGATAATCTTATTAAGAGTTTAAATTTCCTAGGAAAGAACTATGCAATGCATTTTAATTTGTAATTGGAACAGCAGGACATTCAACTACAGGTTTTGCTTATCTCTTCTTGGTAGCCTTAGCCTTCTGTAGGCCATCCTATAACTTGTTTGTTGCCTTTGTATGAGTCTGTGTAAAAGAATGAAGGAATAAAGCTACTAATAAGGCTTATATGGTAACTTCAGCAAATGGGAGGAGTGTCCATGAGAAGTTGGTGTGTGAAATCAAGTTAGGAGAAAGTCTTTGCTGATTGCAGCAGCAGTACACCCATAGGTTCTGTACTTGACTTTTGGTTTCCTGCGATCCTGTTTGTGAGCCTAGTGTGAATGGAGTTAAATTACAGGAATTAGATTGTTGCTGTTAGTGCAGTGGTTATTTGGTTATTTTCTGCTGGAAGTGAACCAAAATGAAACCCTCACATCAGAACAAGGTCACTACGAGATACACGTATCTGGTGTTAGACCTAGCATTTGTCTGTCGAAGACAGCTACAGTGCTGCTACTGAACACTTGGCTGGTGAAAGTGCTGGCTTAGAACTATCTTAGTAGGATCTCAAGCAGTCTGTTTTAATGAAGTTGTAATACGTTCTGTTTAGGGTTCAGTTCCCTATATTACAGCTTGAAAAAGACTATGTGGGTTTGCTTTTAAATACAGCCCTGTTGCAAGATACGTATGTAGCCCATCATAAGACCTGTATTGTCAACAATTAGTAAAAATTGTCTCATTTAAGCTTAATCTGATGCAGAGCATTGATTTCATCAGCAAGGCAGCAGACTTCTCTGAATTAAATTGTATGCTGTCATGTGTTCCTCCTCTCCTACTAGAACATAAACCTTCATTGTACTGATGCACTAAAACAGCCAGGGGTGAGTAAGGGCTGCACTACTGACAGTTCAGGATATATCAGTTGAATAATTTTCATACTCATTATTTTGTAAGAATTGAGTATTATTTTGTAAATATTTCTAATGTACTTGATGGGGGGGGAATACTAATAAAATTATCTGCAAATTAAGTTGTGTATTTTAAGTACTGTTGTGTACTCTGTATTGGCTTTCATAATTCTACTCTCTTATTTTTTGCATGTTAAAAAGGTTAGGGGAAAAATAGCATGTATAATTTTAAAGGAGTGGCCAATTACAAGTGAAAAGCTTTCCCCTGTATCTGTTGCTATAGTAACCAGGCAGCTTTCCTGGGGTCCAAAGAAAACAGCATCTATAATGGAACAAATGCTGAGAAGTGCTGTGTTTTGTTTCAGAAGCAGAAATTATTGCCCACTGGCCTTGAGATTGCAAACTGAGCTGTTTTTCTCTTAAACTGTACACTGCATCTGGATTGTGTGCTGCTTTTCCTTCAGAAATTTTTGTTAAAGGTGCAGCTCCTACTCACAAAGAGCCCTCATATCTCACTTAGAAGCAGTTCTGCAAAACTGAGGGGACTGTGAGATCCCAAATGGTTTCCGGTGGTTTTCTTATCCCTAATTTTGTGGGGGAAATACCTTGTTCTATTTCTTGACAAAAATGTAGATAAACTTGGGGGGAGGGGTGTAAGTAAGCCCTTACTATTTCTGTGCAAGGAGCTGGTTGGTTGTGTGAAGTATGTATTTGCCCTGTTCAAAAAGATAAACTTTCCTGTCACTCAGTGTGACACAAGTTTTCGCTGAGTTCCTGTGGTCTTTGTGACAAGTAGCAGCAAACTGTGGCAAGGGTAGAAGCTATCAACACATGAGGAATTCAGAAACTGTTTTGGAAAATATATTTATGCACATTTCACTGCAGATTACATATGTCAGGTTTTCTTAGTCACCTCATTTTAAAATAATTCCTTACGTCTTTACATTTTAGTAATGTAAGTATTTTTTCTGTCTTATATTCTTGACTCTAGCTTTCAGAAAAGGTGGAAAAGTAGAGAAAAAACACTAGCTGGAACATCCAGTTGAGATCAGCAATGTGAATACTGGAACCTTGCCATGTTTTTTTTTATCAGCATGGTTAATCAGTATTTTCTTTCCTTTCTCTAGCCAGTATTTTCATTCAGTTTCATAAGTTCCATCTATATGAAAAACTTAAGTTGTTTGAATTTCATAATTTCTGTTGAAAGCAAATACAGTGCCTCTGCTGCTTGAAGCAGTTGTACTGGATAGAAGATGTACTTGACAGCCAAGCTGTTCCCACTGAAAGTACAACATGGATGGAAGGCACCTTTGTGCCAGAGAGTATGTCCACATCAGAGGTTACCATGACTTAATTGATTTTAAAAAACCCAACAAACTTAGAGCAGGCTTGGTCAGAGCAGTAGAAGAAACCCTCTCTTTTTTTGAAGTTTTTTTTGGGGTTCTCAAACGATTGGTACACTGAGGGTGTGCTTAGAACAGAACCTGTTCTTTGGTCTGAGCGTGTCTTTTATTTCAGTCAGAACTAGCAGGCCTTCAATTTAATGTCACATGGAATCTGTTCTATGAATGTCAGTATTGACTTTCAGACCTTTTAAAAAGATGGATGATTGTCCATCGTGTCATCAAACTTTTTTAAAAATATTCAGGTTCTCATCAAAAGTCTGGCACTTTAAAATTTTTGTAGTCATTCACTACCAGTAGTTGTACAAATTGTACAAATTTTCAATGTGTATCTCCACAGAAATTTTTCATTTTTATTGTTATCAATATGTAGTTTGGAAGATGAACTGCTTTTTTTGATGTTGTGCAGCCCGGCCTGTATTTTGTAACACAGAAGTCTGAATTCAGGGCATTTCTGTATAATACAGTATCTTTATAATTGCATGACATATTTTATGTGTTTTATATACATGTGTGTGTGAGTGTGTGTACATTCAAGGAATGATGTTACTTCATTCTGTTTTCAGACACAGGTAAAGTGACCATTCTGTGAACCAAGCTGATTTTAGAACTATAAAAGAATACAACAAGCTTGAAAGAGATCAGTGTAGAAGCATTAAAATATAATTTTGGATGAACTGTGATGCATAGTGTAAATACAGAGTTGTATGGTCACTTAAACTGAATGCAAACTTATTTCTATCTACCATTCCTTTAAATAGACTAGAATTTTAAAATCTTAATATGTTGAAAAGTAATTCCTTGGCTTACATATTAGAAAAGCTCTAGAGCAACAGAAAACATATAGGGAATGGGTTCGATTTCTAATTATAATACCAATTTTCTCCGTTGCCCTTCAGCCTGTATATTGAATATTGTCTAATTTGTGTATCATGTCAGAATTGTCTTATGGAAGGATCTGAAGAAAGAAGTGCTAATTACTTCACAGATTACATGGAAGTTGTTCTAGATGGAGAAAGTGCCATGGGGAAAAAAGTGCTAAGTCGCAATGGCATGTGAACTAATTGGAAATATGTAGATAACTAAGACTAAAATTCTGTAGGGCCTTGAAAGTTAAGCCAAATCTTCATATTCAAATACTATGACATTAGTCACTGCACAGGTCTGTTACCTGTCATAATAATGTCTTCCTATGTTCTGCCTGTTTCCTGATGTCTAACCAGTTAACTTAGAACTAATGTGTCTTGGGGGAATATATCTACTCAAATTTATCTTTCTCTTCCTTATAGGTGGATGTGGCTGTGGTGCATTTCACGCCGTTGGTGCAACCAAAGATACAGCAGCCATTCGAGCTAGTAGAAAAAGTGGTTCAAAGTGTTTTTCAATTTAGAAGAAAATACTGCTTCCGTGGAATTGAGTAAGGATCTTTAATGAAAAATTCTTAAACATTTTTTTTGTAAATGCATTGGCTACTAAATGAGTTGAGAAACACTTGTAGCTATGCATTTGATTTTATTCCTACTTTTTTAAATTTGTCATCACAGTTCATCAGATCTTTCCATTTCAGAATGGTTTCTGGAGACAAAACTGAGATTAATCTCTTTCTGCTGTAATTGTATAATAATTAATGTGGTTTTGTTAGAGCAGTTGAAGCTGTTAAAATTACTGGGATAAATTGGTGACTTTTCCAAGTTTGTGTCAGAAACAAACAAACAAAAAAAAACCCCACCAACCACAAAAACTACAGCATTTGTTGGTTGAGTTAAAAAATTAAAGTCTCAAAATTCAGAACCAAAGGTGGAAGTGAGGGAGAATATCACCTGTGGGAAATGTTACTTATGTGGGATAATGTCAAAAGGTCAAATTTTTGTTCCTGTGCTTCCCTTTTATGGAGTTCTTACTGACTTTAAAAATCCCCATGATGACTGAGGTTATTAGCTTCTCTAACTGATGCGAGAAACCTGCAGTCTTTTTCATCAAGGATCCTGTTAAAACTCCAGCGTAGCCACGTGTCTGACTTGGTGTGGGGAAAACCCAGCCCTTGGCATTGTAGAACGTGTGGCAGAGCTGCTGTCAGGACCGGAGACATCCTGCTGCAGCTTGGGCTAGCTGAATTTTGCTGGGCATGGTTTTGGCCTTGACGCAGTTTAGAATTGGGGTGGATGCCACCTTACTGAACTACAAGCCTTATATGTCACTATTTTAAAGACGAACATAAAATTTTGCCTCTGGTTTTGTTTTGTTCGCTTGAGGCAGTGAATGTTCTTGGTGTCTGAGATGGAGACACTGGGTCTAAAATGAGTACTGATTTGCCTGTGTTAAGTATGCATTTGGAGGTGGTTAGAAAAAGAGGTATCCAAACTCTAGATTGATTTGTGTTTGATTTACAGGGTGGTGGGATTTTGGTTTGGTTTTTTTTTTGATGAAAGAATGGTTTCACTTGACAATGTAAGCACAAGGCATGTGCAATCAGCATATCTATGTTATGTAGAATATTTTTGCCAAAGTTTTTTAAAAAAATCCAACTGTTGTGTAATCTCAAATTGCTAATAACTGCTCCACATTCTTTTGAGGCAAGAAGGAGGAATCTGAACTTTTGGACGTCACGTAGGCCCTAGCAGCTTATCATACTTTAGCCCTAGTGTGCAGCTAAGAAATACAATCCTCTTATTTTTTAGCTGACCTGAAAAAAATAGCTAATTTTGGTGTATAGTAAGGCTAAGTACGTTCATTATAAGGTATGTATCCATCTATTGCATATACCGTATAGAAACAAGGTAATAGAATCAGTTTACATTTGCATGTACACTCTGGGATCTGAGAGTGCCATGGCATATAAGATACAGCTATTAAGTCCATGCAGTAGGTTGAGTTGCTGTTCATGAACACTTCTAAGATGGTTCATAGTCTGTATGTAAAAGGTGATTAAACATTTATGGCTCCAGGTACATCTTTTAACTACCATATTAAAGGAGAGAATAATTTAAGGAGGGATATCAAAATAAGGATTCAGTCATTCTAACCTTGCTGACCTAGGTGTGAACTAATGGGTACATTTTTGACCAAGGGCTTGAGTAGCACATACTTGAGCCAACTATCACTCACTTTACAAAGCCTTTTAACTAGCTTGTCCAGCCAGCCTGCAAACCACAGCTAGCTGGGGGCTTGGGGGTGGTCCTGTATTAGATGCATAGCATTTTTAGGTCTTATGTATGGCAGAGGCAGAGCATTTGAAAATTGAGACATGCATATCAACCACGTGCAAATTTTCTGCCTTCCTAACCTGTTGTAGACTGAGAACTACTGCTAATAAGAGCTAGTCCTTTCAGTAGTTTACACTTTGCAATATGCATTTTTTGTGAGACGTTTAAAAAAAAAATAAATCACTTGAACTAATACTATTCATTAAAATTTGGGGAACTTGTGTGACAGGTGCTAACACCTCTGGCTACAGAGTAAATTAACTGATACGACTATCTGCGAAAACAAAATCTAGGACTCCTGGCCCATTCTCCAAGTTCTAAATATTAAAAAGTGAATGATAATTGAATACTCCTTTCCTCCTTTTTGGCTTTTTTTCCTGGCATTGGAGATACATTATTAATGACAAGTGATAAGGATATCCCTCCCATTGGAATGAAACACAGCCCGAGAGAAAGTCATATGGTTTGGATCTGATCTGTTTTGCAGAGTTTAATCTGTTGTTGCTCTCTAAGTAGGAGGTTAATTCTAAGGCGGCTCTGTGACTGTATCCATACCCAAAGTTCTTTTTAACATTAGCAAACATGAACATACATGCATGTGTGTAATGTACAATGTGTGTATATGCTTTCCTATGTTGTTGTCATTTGCATTTGCAGAAAAAGGGTCCTTGTATGTTTCCATTTGCTTTTAGATAATGAGCTACATTAAGAGTGCCAGAGCTAAAATAATTACATACTTACTTAATAGTAAACCTATGTTAAGTAAATTCCTAAGAGGATCCTGAAGGGAAACTGAATTGTCTGTCTGAATTGTTTTGTTTGTCTTCTCCCCACACCTTTTAGGACCTTGTTTCCTGAAAGCGGGCGTTTGAAAAGAACAGAACAGCTCATGATGATGGCAAATGTTGATCCAACCCTGCGTCCTTTTCAGCTCTCCATGTCACAATTCAGAAATCTGTGCAATACATACAGGAAAATGTGCGATGAAGACCCAAGCCTTTTTGTGTACAATTACAGAGAAGAACTAAAGCAAAAGAAGAGGATGAGGAATTTACTTAAAAGTAGCAGTCAGCCCAAACAGAATGAAGAAGAAAGTCAGCTGTAACAGCTGTAATTAAGTTGCAGCAGACTGATTTTTTTTTTATTAGTATTGACTCCTTGATCTAGAGCTGTTGACTCAGTAAAAGGAGGCTTATATATTCCTACATCTGTGCAAGTATGGAAGATCTACTTTTGAGAAAGTGGTGGAGAGAGAGGGCTTTCCCATTTTGTTTATTCATTCCATTCAGCTGCAGACAAAAGTGAAAAGTCAGTCCAGTTATAAGGTGCCTACAGGTTCTTTTTACTTCAAGGGAATGGCTAGAACACAGTATGTTGCGAGACCTGTAATTAAGTTGGGATACCACTGAAATAATTGAGTTTTGTATGAATGAAAGTGCATTACTGAAATGTAAGAAAAAATACTTTTCATACTTCAGCATGTAAGATGGTGTTTGGGGGTTTGTGCTTTTTTTTATCCTGGAACATCCTACTCTGCAGAGTAATTTTAAAAACAAAAGCCAAAATTCTTGTATAAGTATACTCAAGTGACTGGCTTAAAGGAGGATAACATGCACAGATTGCCTTAAGGTCTGCTAATAACTCTTCTCATTTAGGCAAAACCAAAGAATTTGAGATTTAAAGCTCCAACTAGAGAAAAGCAGCATGATAAAAAGTAGAAAACGTGGTTAAGTACAATACTTATTTGTCTTTTACTGTACAGGCTGGTAGAGAAAATAAAAAATACAGTCAAATAAAAGATTACAGGCCAAGCTTTGGTTTTGTATTTACACATATGTATAAAGTATAAACAGCATCTTGAAACTTACAAAAATGAAAATCCTGCACTACTGTGCACTAAAACACATTAAAATAACTTAATTCTGCTTTAAATAAAGCAAAAATGAAAACCAAAGAAATAAAATGCCCAAGGTATTGAAAAATTCATTTTGCAATGCTACTTTCCATTGTAATCCCCTCTCCCACTCACTAGCACCTTTTCCACATTACTTACTTAAGATACTAACGAGGCCATCCTTCCCTTCCCTTCCCCTCCCCAAGAACACTACATCATCTTAAGAACTGCTTGAACGGGATGAACTAATTTACAGACCTTGGCCAACTTAATCTATTTTTGATCCACAATAAATTAAAATAACTTAAGAATCCTTTACAGCTGTTCTTGTGGGAAAAATGTATTAGTGCACAAAATCAGATAGTAGTTTTCCTGCAGCTTCCATGAATTTACTAGTTTTAAAGCAAAATAAGTTTGTTGAATTTTATGTGGACTTTAAAATGAATATTTTAAATATAGTGCTTAGAAAGCTAGGATTTCCCATGCCTCTCCACAGCTTCATAAAAACAGTCCTCATTAACTACAGATGTTAAACTCTGGACGCTAAATTCTCTCTCTAAAATAGAGTTCAGATCCAGGTTTGCAGCATCAGAGTGACTGTCAAGGGACTGGTGACGTTCTTGCATTGCTGTTAAAGTTCCTCTGTTACGCTTTGTGCTGTTTACTTTTCTCTTCACTGGGCAGAAATGGCCACGTACCAGCTTCGGATGCTGTCCTGTCTTGAAGCCATCTCCTTCCTCATTTTCAGCAGCCTGGTCCCGTTCAGAGTCAGTACTTGGTTCCTCTGAAATCTTCAGCCGCTGGAACTGTATTTCAATGTCTTTTGTAGGGCTACCCTTCTTTAGGCTCCGATAGTCATCGTCATCATCATCATCACTGAGTATATCAGATTCTTTGACAAGAACATTAGAAAAGTCAGATGCACAGCTCTGTACGTGTTTATCGGGAGATGAAATTTTGGGCTCCTGTATGCTCTCGGCAGTGTGGCAGCTGCTGCTCTGAGTGCTGCTGCTCAGGCTGCACTCGTCAGAGTCCTGGAAGGTGCCTTTCCCCGGGTCACCGTTCCACTCGGTACTGGATGAATTCTTCAATACCTTCAAGGATCTCGTGGAAGCTGTGCAGAGGAAAAAGGCAGGTGTTTTTTTTTCAGCAAAATATCGTCTGGTTATACCGGCAGGCTCAATAGCCCACTTGTAATTCCAGTGTACATAATCTCATTTGATAATCATCCCAGGTCTGATATCAACAGCGCGATCCCATCTCAGAGTTCTCATTCCACCTACCCCAGGGCTATGTGCTTGCCTTCATATGTAACATATACAAAATCCTCCAAAAATTGTAGTAATGATTTACACGCATCTGCAGGAAAGCAAGACTGATTCAGGCCCCTCAAGCACTGGAGGGACAGGTTGTAGGTGGGAGCTGAACCAACCCAGTTCCTGTGATGCTAAGGGGATTTTACAGTTAACTGATCAGATGGAGAACTTGAAATACTAGTAGCTACTCATTTAACTAAAATGTCTGAAGCCTGTACTTAATTAGCATATCTGCTGGGATGCAGATTTAGTGCACTGAAAGAAGCAAGACCCCTGCCTTTTGCCAGTTGTTTTAGCTTTAAATGGTATTAAGGCTGAGTTACTAAAGGGAACCCAGAGGAAAGAACACTAATACCGCATGCCAAAGGGAGTCTGTTTCTTCCCAGCAAAATTAATTTGGGCCTTATTAAGTCTTCCCTTAAGAGAGCTAATGACACAGTAAGTGTGGGACTAGAGTGTGGGGGGATGGCAAGCTTGCTGATGTTCTCTAGCCCTTTTCATGCACCGAATTGGGGAGAAACTCTACCACCTCCCCAGCCTGAAAAAGAAACATAGTTTGTGAGTCTGGCGTAGGACACACTACAGTCATGGTAATAAATGCGAGCCTTCTGCCAGCACTGGAGCCCAGACTCCATTTTTCACTTTGGGAACGTGTTTCTTACCCAGTTTGGCAGTTGCAGGTACACGGTTCTTGAGTGGGACAAGGCGATCTTTACATGTTTTCTCCAGTGGTAGCTCACATTTTATGTGACGTCTGAAATTCTCCCGCAAAATACAACGAATCACCTTCACGATGTTAGTCTTGTTCTCACAGTCACTGCAAGTTTAAGAAAACAGATAACCTAATTTTCCCCTCTGAAGGAAGACACTATTGGGGTAAAATCTGGCCTGCTCCTTTCTGCTCACATGCTGTAGTGCAGTTGTTTTTTTTCAGTAGGTTGCTTTAGTGGTGGTTTTGCACCCCTTAAGTGGTCTTTATCAGAAGATCATTTCTGCTAACGAACTGAGAGTCTGGGGAAATCAGTTACTTTGCCCGTATCGTACTGAAACTTATGATCATACGTCTGTGCAGATTTCTGACGTTCGATCACTGCCAAATTCCCTCCCATTTCAATTGTTAATGCTTTATGCAGTTGAACACTGGCATAGTGCCTGGATTCAAAGAGTGGGAGCCACATTCGAAGTGCTGATGCAAAGGTCATGCAGGGGAAAGTCTTTTATTTTTTTAATTCCATTAATGTAATTTGCCAAATACAACCTTCACGTAAAGCTTACCTGCTGCACAACTGAAAAATTGTTTCTGGCCTGCCTTCTAGTTCTGACTTGGTGTGAATCAGTTCCCAGATGCAGCTGTTCTCTGCTCCTGTGCATGGAAGGAAACATTATTTTTGTATCTATTTCACAAAACCCTCGGCATTAGAAAGACCAGTGTAGAACTCCTCTTCTTCTGCAGTCAGTGTTAACATAGCCATGGGTGGATTCACAGCAGATCTCACCCGAGATGGAAGCCAAAGGAAAGTCCTCTGAATTCTCCTGTTGCAGCAGCCTAATGCTGCCTTTGGTAACTTGACCTTCTCTGTTGGAGAGCTGCTTTCCCCCATTCTCTCTGCCTCTCACTGCCTTCCAGCATTTGAAGTCCTTCTCCCAGCTTTGCAAAGCATTGGCTCTAGACACCTACTGACACTTTATAGAACCGGATAGGATCATAAAGATAACTCAAAGGGAAAACAAAAACAGTGCTCTACTACCAAAAATTACACAGTCAACTTTCCCACGTCTGAAAAAAGGCAAGGGTCAGTGTGTACAAGGCATTACGGCGTCACCAGGACGTCAACCATGCTAAATCACCTTCCTGTTCATGGTGTCTTTCATTGGGGATTTTCATTCTGTCATTCCTTCACATCATGTTGCATCTTACTGAACTCGGGGAAGAAGCCAGTGTACCAAATGAATAAAGTCTGTTAATGTATTAATCCTGTACCCCCTGAGTTTAAAGACAACAGCAGATACTATTTTTCTCCACACCTGCCTGTTTCCAGAGGCTCCACAAAGACATACAGAAGAAGCAGCATTACAGAATCCCCCAAAAAAACGTATCCTAAAGTATTCAGTGCAAGGGAATTACCTGCTGTGTTCCCCAGTCGAACTTGAAGAGCAGATAAAGGAATCAGCCAACGAAATTTAAATGGATCCAAGTCACCATAATTATGGGCAGCACGAACGTTAGTAGGCTGCAAAAAGAAAAACGAAGGATATTTCTAAGAAGTAAAAGTAAAAAAAGTGGGGAATTTTGTGTTACTCTTAAAAGACCTGCCTCTGAAGAGAAACTGAATTCATTAGACTTTTTCCTCCAGTACCCTAACATGTGCTTGTAAATGGAGTTGAAAAGGTGTTAGACACAACCTTTGGAATTTGTAATTGCTTCAACTTTTAAAAGCACTTCTTTTTGATGGATAAAAAAAATACTTTGCACATAAGTACTACTAGGGAACAAGTTTCCCATGAAGGAACCTGCAGGCTGTTGATTAGCAGAATACATTACTCATGTACCTGCTCCTGGTACTTCTAGAGCCCCCCATCCATTACGATAAGCGTGATGCAGTACTTCACCACTGATACTCAGGAGGTACAACTTGCTACTTGACTTCAGCATTCCAGGTTTGTAAATGGGGACAGAGGAGGTTATGTTTATAATGCCCCTTTTCCTTTCTTGGATATAGATATATAGAATTGTTTAGATTGGAAAAGATACTTTAAGATCATCAAGTCCAACCGTTAACCTAACACTGCCAAGTCCACCACTAAACCATGTCCCTAAGCACCATGTCTGCCCATCTTTTAAATACCTTCAGGGGATGGGGACTCCACCACTTCCCTGGGCAGCCCATTCCAATGCTTGACAACCCTTTCAGTGAAGAAATTTTTCCTAATGTCCGATTTAAACCTCCCCTGGCACAACTTGAGGCCATTTCTTCTTGTCCTATTGCCTGTTTCCTTCCAGGGTGGTCAGGGGTCTATAAACAGAGGTCTTTAACCTACACACTATGTTAAGGTAGGCCATCATAAATGCCATCTGGAAAAATTAATGATTCCTACATGGCAATGTTTCATACCCCACCTGACGGAACTAACTTTGGGCTCATACAGAGAAGACACTGCTGCTTCCTAAATAACAAAAAATACTTATTGCTACACAGATACTGAGCACTTCTTTTAGCTGTGATAGCGAATTCCAGCCTAGCAAGGGAAGGTGGCGTTTCAGCGCAGTCACTCGCCCTTCAACACCCCTATGGTCCATCTCACACCACAGTGGGATCCTGCACATAAACGCCCACCACCTCCACTGATACCAGACTTACCATTTTCTTTTTCAGTTTGTAGTTCTCCTTATACACCAGTATTACAGCCCTCTTAAAAACTAAAAAGGAATGAAAAAAAAAGGAAAAGTGTTAATTACAGGTGTATTATTCAATGAAAATGTTGTCTTGGAGAAGCTGATGACTGTAGTCACAGGAATGTGAAGGATGAGCTAAGCAAACTGATTCAAAAGCACCTGCCCTGTATTAAGATGACAACTGGGTTTTTCGTCCTACACTTGTTCACGCAATGGCAGTATTTTTTCCTCAGATTCTGTTCTGAACGTTCAGGCTGAAGCCATTCTGCACCTTTATTCTGAAACTACTAGCAGCCTTCACATAGACAAATGCAACAGATGTAGGTTAGATGTAAAGGTTCTGATTTTCTTTTTGTGATTGGTGGATGTTTTCAAGTGGCGTGAAGGGCCTATAGCAAGGGAGGGATGTGAAAAAGGACACTAAGTCTGTTCTTTCTGCAGTTCAGCATTTGTTTAGTTGGAAACTCAAACATCTCAATTCCTACTTCTCCATTTGCAGGAATTCCCTGGCTGCCACAACATCTGACTGGAGCGGCTCACTAATAGTATCTAATCTTTCAACCTCCAGGCAGGCAGGGACATGGTCTCTCTCATCCGTAAGGAGGAGCAGAAACACGGGGGCATTGAAGCTGCAGCTGAACCAAGGGATGGCTCTGCTGAGCAGTCCTAGATCCCAGATCGAACTCAAGGACAGTACAGGTCTATCCCTGCTCATGCATGGACGTTTCCTTCCAGTGGAAGAGGAGAGAGGGGCAGGAGTATGCAGTTGAGTCTCATCCCTACATGCAGCCAGGATGCGGCCACAGTGAGCACAGTATTTGCCCCAGAGCTTGGGTTTCCCTCAGTTCCACATATGAGGTGCGTTTTCTAAGCTGCCCACGTAGGGTTTGCAGTGAGAATAGAACTCAGGTTCCCAAGTGGCAGACAAGCAGTTTATTTTATTATAATAATATTTATTGTTATAATATTATAAAATTATTATAAGATTTCACTGTAATATTCATTCATACATGTCCTGCTGGGAAGTGTCTGGCACATGTGGATCACTGTGGAGCTCATCCAAGGAACCTGGGAGGTAGTTCCTATTTCTTCTTTTATTAGAAGCATCCCCTCCCCTAACCTGCCATGCTTCCCCGAGAAGGAGTGCACGACAGCCCTGAGAAAGAGAAACTCGTCTCTCATCAGCCTGAGTTGTTCTGGAGGTGTTTATCCAATGACATTTTAAAGAAATATTTTTTAAAGAAACAGACGAGTACCTAAGATGTTTCACTGGAAGATTTACTTACTTAGGTAATATTAAATGATTAATTGCATATATACTATAAATAAAACTCTTGGTTCTATGCTCTCATTTCCACATTCATTTTCTCAGGTTAAAATAACCTGGATGGGGATTTTGATGCAGTAGCTGTAAAGCAGAGGTTAGCTTAAATTCCCATGAGTAGAATAAATCACCATTTTCCTACCAGCCTCCTTTGAAAGCATGGTTTAGCAGGTTGTTCAAAAGAGAATATTGTCTCTTGGAAATCACCAGTTTCAACGGTTTACATATAGGCAGGACAGCAGCTGAGGTTGGCTCACAGGGCAAACAGCAAACAGATGAATGGAAACTTTTCACTTCTCATATTACAAAATATAACTATGTATTTTTTCAGATCTAAGTCTACCCTAGATGGCTACAGGGAAAGGAGATGGTGGCTTTCATCTTGTGAGAAGATTTAATGTGTTAATCTTCACATTTGAAAGAGCAGAGAATCATTAAAGAGGACACTTACCAAACACTGTAAGTTCAAGATCTTTTCTTGCTTTGCCCAGTGATGGGAAAGGATTCAGCCAGGAAACTGTAGAGTGCATCAGAAGTTCTCCCATTGAAAGCTCCGTCACCTATATTAAATTATAACAGTAGATAATATAAATAAATAGTATAAATATATACAGCAGTGCTGCTATCCACATATGCGAGTAAAACATTAATGAGTACACATCAATAACTTTAAGGATCTACGTTTTCTGTATTTACTGTATGTACAGAAAGAAAGGCTGAGAGATCTGCACTACAGCAGGAAAAGCGTGAGTAATCTCCTTTTTAAAATAGGTAACAACGATAAAAAGTAGTAGCCCCTAAGTTATGGAAGCTGGATAGAAGTTCTTACTATTAATAACTTAGAAGAATATTCAGTTGATCTGATGATCTGTCACTTACATGTAGCCAGTTGTGAACTGGCTGATTTATTAGCTGTAAGTATCTTTAATATAGAGTAATTAGTATTAACGACACTGCCGATGGCAAAATTAATGGGCATCTTGTACTCTGAGGCTGCTTTCTCCCGTGGGACACAACGTAACACTGTGAAGAATCTCCCAGGCTGTCAAGTTTTGTTTCCCCATAAATGATGGGAAACCAGGTAGCCAGCGGGGGTGATATGGCTTTTACTAGGAGGAAATAAAACAACCGAGCTGGCATTTCTCATATCTGATCTTCACCTTTACGGATTTGATCTGCTTAGCAATCGTTTGATGTAAATAGCTAAGTTGAGACCTTGTTGCCCCGGTTCTGGGACGTGCGTGCACACAGCCTGTTTAACTCATGAGTTTTGCTCTGCCAAATACCCGTGGATGCCTTAGCGCTGGAAGTGTAGAAAATGAGAATAAAAAACCTTAATGTGAAATCCCTCAAATTGCCATTTTCATTTATATGGGTGAAAAAATATCTTAAGACCTTAAGAACTCTATAGCATAAAATCTGAATGCCTTGGGGCATGGATAATCTCTGCAACATTTGAGAAGGGGAGGATTTTTCCTACTGAGAATTCTGTCTACTCCTGCTTGCAATTCCTGTCAGCCCAGAAGGCGGCTCCAGCAGCGATCTGAACATTTTACTGTAACCTACTGACAAAAAGAAACTTGACAGGCAGATATGAAATGGAAGTAAAAGTATTAAAGGAGAATGGAGGAAGCCCAGCACAAAGAAGTTCTCAAAATTACCTCAGGAAGAGATAACAAGCAGGAAAATGCTTTAGGAGTGCATAAAACATGTTGTTCCTTCTCTTACCTCCTTCTCTGTTCCACTTTGATCTGCAACCAGTTGGTCAAATACAGTGCCATAATCTTCATATATCTTCTGCATCTCATTGATGTGACTTGCTACTTTTTCCATTGCCTTCAGCGCTTCTATACGGTTTAAAAATTTCATAGACAGCTATGTAATTCAATTGTATCTTCTAAACATGACATTTTTAATTGAATTCCACTTGAGGCGGGCAAAATGACGCAGTGTTCCCAAGGTTTGGTGAACAGAATTCTAGCTTTGTATCAGTGCTTTCTCATAGCAACAGTAGAAGGTAAGCTTCCCAATCAGAGTAAGTGAAAAATGCTCGTCTGGTATCTTAAGTGCCTGAAAAGGCTGCAGTAAGCATTCCAGTGATAAGCCCCCAGATGTATAAATATTCAATATTACATGATAGCAAACATGGTTAGGTTTTACATCTTGTATATATAGGGCCACTAGGATCTCTAGAGAAATCTACACCCATACTAGGATAAGTCATCTGATGAGTTTTAATAGAAACAAATTGCATGTGGCTCACCACAGAATCGACAAAGAACTACAGTGCCAGGTTGTACAAGTTCCTCATGGACTGTATCCATGAAATTAAATGCTGGTGGCCAGGTTTTGTTTACATTTTGTTTTCTAAGCAAGAGTAACACTAGATTTCTTTAGACTTTTGTGCTAATTCAGAAAGGAGTTGGAGAAGGGTGCTTAGTTTCTCCAGTCCTGCCAGCTCTTAGCGGTGAAGCCTTTTAGAAGTTTGGCATCCATCCTGACTTGCAAGTAAGTCACCCCCAGCTTGGTTGCAAGGGCAAGGGAACAGTATCAGAAGCTCCCTCTGAAGTCAGGAACAGCCTCATGACTTTTTGCTGGCAATGTGGTTTGCCTGACTCTATATTGTTAACATGACAATCATTCCATAAAATAAATCTCTGGACTTTCATCTGCCTGACAGACCTGAGCTGGAACTCGCCAGGGTGAAGTCGCAAGCATCTGAGCCTGGGAAAGCAATCAGCTCTAATATATGTTAGACAGACAAGTCTTTCTACATGGGAAGACTGCAAAGATTTGACACAGATCTCTTCTACGCAAGCAAGAGTCACAGCCAAACCTCAAGTAACAAAAATTTCCTTCTGTGGCGCTCCTAAACTTTGGCACATTTCAAGAACTGAACGATAACCACAAGATGGAGCTTTGGTCAGTGTTTCCCAAGGTGTGTGTGGGGGAAGCGACATTATGACTTGACATGCTCCTGTGCAAGAATTGAGGGGAAAGACCCCAGTCCTATTTGCCACGGCAAATCCTGGGTATATCTACTTCTCAAAGGGACTTGGACATACCAAGTAGGATTTTTTGCTAAAAGCACGAAAAAGCTGCTTATTATTTTTAAGAAGATGGAGGGAATTCTTTCTAGGTTTTGACAAGTTCTGTGCTCTCTACCAGAATGGCTACTTGCACTTCAGAAAGGGCTGGAAATAAAACTTAACTCATAGTCATTCCTGTAGAAGAAAGGAAGAAGTTACCTGTCAAATGATAGTGCTCCTCACTCTCATTGTCTGTCAGAGACACCAGCTCTTTTAAAAGCAGAGGGTATTTCAGCACTCTCTGAACAGGCTTTATGAGATACGACTCCAGCGTAGAAGAGTGTTGCTTTGTGGGATTTCGAGCATCCAGAAAGGCCTTAAAGGCACTGTCTGTTTTGGCTAGATGTAAATAAAAGAGTTGGTCAGTTGAACATTGAAGTCATAGAAGCTACAATAATTTGAAAGCAGAGAATTGCAACTTTTAACCAGCACCAAAAGCCTCACCCTTTTCAACAGATGGTTTACAAAGGAGTTTACAATGTTCATTTCATAATAATTTCCTGCATTAAATATCATACATAAGGGCTACGAGAGCAATTATATCAAGGTGAGATTATTCCTCAATGTAATTTTTCCACTGCACTTCAGTGAATGGCAGAGGAAGCGATTCCTAACTTATTCTACCATCTGTTGCTGCTTTTTGGAGCATAAGCATGATCTGCAGACGGCACAAACTTGTGGAAGAAGTTTCTATAGCTATTCAGGCTACTGCCTGGATGTTACAAGAGGAATCTTATCCCTTCAGCTCTATACCATACTTCAGCAGAACCTCACATCTTATCTGTTCCTATTGAAAGATACCCAATTAGTCCTTGCTTTGTACCTAGATTCTCTGCAAGTTGACGAGATTAGTTACAGTAGTTCACTGCACTTTAAATTCATACAAGTGAATTACAATAATGAAAACAATAAATTACCTCTCTCGAGAACTTTCTGAACTTTGATGTGGTTTGCACAGAAGCCACTGTACAGTTTAAAGTGGTCAGCATAATACAGAAAGGAGCCTCCAAGGGAAAACAGCAATTTCTGAAATCAACACAATCAAAATATTAATTACTTACTAGGATCCTAAATAAATGTTCAGGCACATAACACAGAGGCACAACAGTGTGATTATCTGCTATCTTTCTATACATATCCTATATTTTATATATATTGAATATACTGGTAGTAGTAGCTCTGTGATGTTTCTATATTTCTCTGGGTGTAGAGTTCAGCTTATTTAGGCAAAGCCTGCAATTTGCTCTGTTCTCCCTGAGCAGGTAACACCAGTGCAGTCATTCTGTCTTCCTGTACCTTTCAGGCAGCTCAGGAACAAAAATCAAGAGATGTGTAACAGGGTATGTTGTGCTGGCAAAAAACATGAGCAATAGGAAGCAAGGCATAAAAGTGCCAAAGCCAGAAGGGACAGTGTAAAACAAACACAGAGGATTGCTTTCCAACTGTTTTCCTTCTTTCAGGCAGGTGGTAATTACAGGGCACCTCTGATGTTCTTGGATGAAGGGGCGGTTGGGAAGATGTAGGAGGGACTGAATCACGAGGGAGATGTTTTTAGAAAAATGCTTCCCGAAGCAAAGATAAGAAAGAGTAGTGAGGGAGGAGGAGGGGGAGGAGGAGGCGAGCAGCCCTCTCCCCTCTTTTTAATCAATGTTTGCTCCACAAAAAGCAGCAAGTGCCCAGGAGACCTGCCAGCAGTCTTGCCCCATCCTGTGACAGTGACTCCATTGCCAGGGAACCCATTTCCTCCAGCTGGGGCAGGTACTGGGTGCTGCCGCTGTGACACAGCCTCCAGCCATTTACACATTGTAGGTCCTGTTCTTGGAGCAACTCATGTGGCATTTAACAGGAAAAGCTCCCAGTCTGTGGCGGGTGAACTGGGCACAGCAGGAGGAGCACAAGGCAGGGCAGAATTCAGCACAGTGACAATAACCTTTCTGCAAAGGAGCTCTGCATCATACGCATGCTCAAAGCCTACTCTGCGTCTTCCATGTTGCATCCTCTGCCACGGGAAAGAGGATATTAAAACCATGCAAAATGGCACTTAACCTTTCACTGCTGAATAGGTGTCGTAATCCAAAGTAAAGCTTCAAGCATAAAAGCAACCATATGAAACTTAAATATGAGTTCTTAAAGCCAGATTTCCACAAACATTTCCAGGCATGCTGCAAGGTATTAAATGACCAAATATTTACCCGGAATTGGGATGGTGTTTCCAGTGTATTAAAATCTGAGGAAGAAGATATTCCATCTTCAAGGGTCTCCAAAAACACTTTCTGGAAATCCAGCATTTCTGGCAGACTGCCGAACAAGGACTCCATCTGTGAAAAACATCAGGCTATGAGGTACAGAATTCTGTGCATCTAACTGTGGTCTTGCAAAAAGAGTCCACTACGGAGATGCGACACACAAAGAGGTTGCAAAGGCTGATATCGTCTTCATGAATACTTTTCAAATGGGTTTTATAAAAAAATCCTTACAAAAAAGCAAAGGTTTCTTAGAAGTTAAGTCAGAAGAACAATTACTCTTTAAAAAAAGAAGTGACGCATGAAGCAGACAGAAAGGCAATTCCCGTTATCTTCATTATTTGCCTTTTCTGTTGTGCTCTCCGCAATGAAAAACCTGAGCGCCAAGGTCTTAACCCATAAAAGAATGAAAAGCACATCTTTCGGTTATTCCCTCACCTCATCCTGGGTAAGGAAGGTTTCATTTTGAAGGGGCTCCAAGTATAGCTCGAAGAGGCAGCTCAAGTCCTGCAAGAAAGACAATTCATTCACTTTTTATGTAACAGTTTGAAATGATTCTTTATACAACAACTTGTGAGATAGGTGTAATTTTGGAGAATGAACTAGAGGTAAAATTCCTCTTCTGTAAGAAAATCACCTGGATATTGTTAGCACTAAAGTGATTGCTAACTTAGACGCAAATTGATTTCAGTGTAATATTTTTGTTTCATCCATAAGGATTTACAGCTTGATTATAAAAAAATTATATTTTAGTATAGCATGAGGAGAAAATGTTACAGATGATGGCTTTCTAAAGAGTCACGGGGTATGAGCAGCATCAAATATTTTAATCATGCATGCTAGATAAACCATTTAAATAGCCACTCATTTAAACATCAGCAGTAATATTCAGAAAGACATGTTTTTAAAATCCTATTGGGTATTAAAGTGTTCAGTTTTGTTGTTGGGGGGGATGTGATCAAGGGCTTTGGCAGTCACTTCCTCAAAGAATTGGTGCCACTTTTGAAGACTTACTATCCCACACCAAAGCATGACGGCAGGGCTGGGGCCCGCTGCAGGGCTCTCTGACCCTGAGAAAAGAAACGGCAGAAATTCTTACAGAGAAGAAGTAACGAGCATCTCCCTGAGGACGCCGTAACAAGTATGTGCAACCTGCCGGGATTTTGCCTGGTGCAAAACTTCGCACATCAGTGACCTCCATGGTCACGTGATTCCTCTATATCAACCGGACATATATGGGGGTCCATGTTCTGTAAAGCTTCCTCAGGCTTTACAGCATATGGCTGTATTAGCATATCGGTGGATGTACTAACAACAGACTGAAAGCACTTTCTCTGCTTTCCCATATAAGTTATTGCAGCAAGTACTCATATCTGTAGGTATGTGTTCTGGGATCAAGTAAAGGAGATGATTCTTCCTTGCAGAAGGTCAATGAGACCGATGCTTTCATGTTTCTTTTGGCATCCAGTCACATGAATTTGGGGTTTATAAAAAGAAGAGACACGTATCTAACAAATTATGGACTAATCAGTCAAAGGAGAAATAACATATGTGTGATGCTACGACCAACTGCAGTTGTGCTTTTTAGCTTTGCTGATTCAAAAATAGTTATGCACTATTTTTGACAATTAATTTTTTTTTCTAATTAGAAGCAGAATCTCTTCTGTTCTTCTACCAGATTTATTTTCATTTTGAAAACTATGGAAACATCCCCTGGAAAACCCCCATGTTCAAATATTGCAGGTATCTACTCCCCACAAATTGCCACTCTCCAATATAAATACAAATCGACTAAAGCTACTAGATCAAATCCTACAGCCTCTGTTACAGGAGCAAGCCCACTGAAAACATCAGGAACAATTAGATAAGCAGACTCTGTAGGTTGTGGCCCTAGTAGAGGGCTGGTTATATAAAGGTAAGCACAAAATATGTTAAGGCCATCCACAAATCAGAGTCAGCCTCAAAAAGAAGGCTGTGACCAGCCAGATTTTTTTTTTTTTTTTTTTTACCTTGACGTAAGATTTCTCAGTGTCCATAAGTTCTTGGATGACTTTCCTCAGTCTATCTGCATCAGAAAGGTGGCGAGCCAGTGGCCGTGGGGGTGCATCCTGGTTGTCCTTCTGTCCTTCCATACTGCCCGCCTGGATTTCTTGGAAGTTTCGGCACAACGCACTGATCTGTTCTGTGCTCTATTAAATGAGAAGAAGGAGACAAGCGCCAATGTTTTAGAATACAAGATGTACTACAATTATTTTTAAATTCCTCAGATTTCGCTTGTGTTCCAAATTCAGGGGCCAGAGCATGTAATTGATTTTTTGTCAAGTATGTATCCTGATAGCTTTGAACGGCTTCAATTTATAGCAGATCCAGATCACAGCAGTAAAATTAAATGAAAATTTTCTAGTGATTATCCAGTGCAAATTATTTTCAGTCTTCAGATACAAACTCGTGGGATGCAGATGATGAGAGAGCACTCATATATATCATATACTTTGATTCTTATGACACTAGCATCACACTGTTTTCCATCTCTCTTGTTTTGCAACATTCACTGCATCAAAATAGAAAGAATTAAAGATAAAAATCTTTTAAGCATCCAGAATAACTGTCTTATTTGTCATCTGCTACCTATTTTGTGTTGTGTGTTTCTTTCAAACAATGAGACTTGGAGCTGAGGTTTCAGATTCTAACCTCCCGGGTTGCCAAAAGATGTTTAGATGCTTTCTCTCCAAGGAAGTAACTATGTATCAAGATTTTTTGCTTTCAGAAATGGTGAATGGAAACCTAAATCTTTGAGATTCTTTAGAGGAATGATAAACATGAAAAAAACCACAGAAAATTTGCAAGCAAGGTAGGGATTGGAGATGAAACAACAACAGTTAATCTTATATGGCAAAGATGGAAGAGAAAGAGATTTTTCTGACACTGTGTAACGGTTGTGCAGTTCGCTCTTGCGTGAGCATCACTAGCACCCAAGAGCAACTTTTGCAGGCAATAAACTTTAATGCTTAATTTAAAAATTATTCCACCATTCTCTTTCTTATATGACCTTTTCCTGAAAGCTAGAATACCACTACCATTCCTCAATTCTACTTTAACAGCTGTCAGTATCCACCTCTTTATAGCACATGAAACAATTCTTCTGCAGTGCTTCTATCTTCCAGACACTCTCTAAGATACTGGACAGTTGCATATGCTGTGCTATATATTATCTTCTATTTAGTGAATGCATTCAAATGAAGACTGCATGAATGCTGCCTTATTTCAAGTGGAAGTCTTGTTGCAGTGAAGAAATCAGGACGTGAGTGCATTTCTGAACTGTCTTAATCTGTACTAATTTATTCTACATGCTGTTTCAAGTGGTCCTTTTTGGATCTCCTGATTCACCACTAATTATCCATGCAGCTAAGTTCACCAGCATACTGGTGAAATGAGCAAATGCAAAAGTTATTTTGAAACTGAACTGAGTTATGCAAAGCCTTCTGTAAGGTGGAAGCTAAATGCACTAGCAATATTAAATGTCAGCCATTCATGTGACAAAGCATAGGTACATCCCTCACTCCCATATGATGAAAATCAATGTTAAAATGTCAAATATTTGCCATGTAGCCCATATTACTCTGTAGTTTCCCAGCCTCCAGTTTTGAGCAATGCCACCACTCAAAAAAATTAAGTTACTTTCCTCACTAGTATGTGCAACCATCTTCCGCAATCCTGTATAATGGCAGCTTGCAGGACTATGAAATCTAGATACATTTTATATTTACAACATTTATTAGAACCCAACAAAATGCAACGGAAATTGAATGGTGTTTGTTGGAATTACAGCTGCACACTGATGGAATACATTGAAAAATCACTCTCTGCCACTAAAATTAATCAGTTTTGTAAATAAATCACAACGCAATTTAGTTAAGGGGGGGGGGGAGGAGAGTATATTTTAAAGCAATTTCTAACTAGCTGAATGCCAAAGTACTTGAGTTTTGTTTTCTTTGTTTCTGATGTCAGAAGGTTTTGTATTTGTATCAGAATGACTCAGATTTTATGCTCTCTACAGCTCAAGGTGCGCGTGGGCAGCTTGATTTACATCAACCTGATGCCTGATCAAGGACACTAGATCAAGGATATGAGACAGCCCGTTGAAAGCGGCTCATAAACATCATCATCAGGCACAGTTTTACAAGGATGAGTTAGAAGTCTTCTATTCCTCCTCAACCACCTTCAGATGTTGGACAGGCAGACACAGGAGAACATGCTATGTTTTCTATCCCCTTTGGTTTTGGGGCCAGAGCTGCATCTGCCACTAAGAACCACGGGATAAGAAAGCATACGGAAGTAGATGATGCTCCTCAACATAAATACTATTTGAGCACCTAAGCAACAGAGTTTTGGTGTCAGAAACTGTTCTGCATATCTGGCCCAAGCCCAAGGTACAGGATCACCCTAAAGTACCTCCCAGCCATACTGCCAACAAGTAGTGATTTTTATAAAGTTCAGTATGTTCCTGAACATGTAAGCACTTCGTGTTTGCAAGTCTGGCATTAAAAATATTGCCCTTGTCCTGCGGTGCTGCTTGTGGGCTCTGGTGCCTTCCCACAGCTTTGCTGCTCTCTGTCCTTCCCTTTATGGGAGACTTTCAGACTGTGCAATATCAGACCCAATTCTCACTCTTAGATAGATAGAGAGGAATAAAAGTTATTCTTGCTTCATACTTCTTCCCTGCCCACCCAGGTTGGGATCTCCATTTTTTTTCCACACTGCTCTGGATGCTACTTTCTGCCTCCCACACTAAACAATGTCCTGCTCTTATTATTTTTGCTGCTTAAACTTGATCTTTTCTAGAAAGGCTCTAGTGATAACCCCTAAGAACATCTCTCTTCTGTTTTTTATGTGTGGGCAGGAGAGGACCAGCCTCTGCCTTGTTACTAATTGAAGCTGGGATTTCAAAGCTACCTGGGCATTCTGGATGTCAAAGCAGAGTTTGGCACTCCAGTGCCCTTAAACCAGTAAGTCTCAAGAGGAGCCCCAAGTGGACACTACATACTCTCACTGTAATCTTGAATTAAGGTGGGAATTAACCCTGAATTTGCTCTGACAATGACATTGCAAAGACTAACACAGGCAGATCTGACTCTCAGATACATCTGGTAAACTCTTTAAGCACACATCTTTAATTTGCACAAGGCCAAGACTGTCTGTACTTAGCAAGTGGTAAAAAAAATATTTATGCCAATCTTTATAGCTCATCAGAATAAAAACATTTAAGTTGGTGAAAGAAAAGTCCAGATGACTAACTGTGGCAAGGCTGCAAGGTAGCTGGGTGCAGAGAAAAGCTGAGAAGTGCATACAGTGAAATCAACAAAATCTCCAAAATCCATCACTTGAGCTTATGTATGCCACTTTCAGCAACATTTATAGGAGACTGCAAGAGGCTTCAGCTTACCTTTGGCACTAAAAAGCAAACAGATAAGGCTGAAAATCCAAAAATTTAGACTAACAGTGCTAGATTTGAATGGCAGAGTTGGGAAAGACAACTGGCGCTTATGAAGGGTTTACATAAAAAACGTATACTTGCATTTCAGGGAGAATGAAGTTAAGCAGCACCGTACTGTTTTATTGGCCATTTCCACAGATTTTCCAACAAAGCTGTATAAACCCTTCTACAGACCTAGCAGTCAGGGGAAGTGGCCTCCTGCCCCATACTCTCCAAGAAAATTGAAGGATATGTGGAAGCAACCTTGAGAAACTTCTTTTTTCATCCCTGCATAGTTTGGTCCCCCATCCTTTTGCAGGGAGTATTCCCTGTAAGTGAGGATGGCTCACAGTAACCTTAGAAGAGAAAGTTCCAGTCCATGTAATTATCAGCTTGACCCATAGGTGTCAACCACCACAGTGGTGCTCAGCTTGTCAGACACAGATGAAGCACATCCCATTTTCAATAACACTCTGATAAGAAATATTAGAGATTATTCCTTTAAACTGAACAAAAGGATACTCTTACAAGCAACCTCTTACAGATTTTCTTTGCTCCTTGCAGACAAGCATATCACCACCTGAGGCTGTTCTATGCCCACCAGAGTTAAAAATCTCCATAAAATTAAATGGTGAGAGAGCAGAAGACATTAATCAAAAGTGGTTAAGCATTAGCACAACAATTTCATGGCTACCCTGTGACTTCCTACTGAATGATACTGATTGACCATAAATGCTGCACAAGGTCAATTAGTGTTACGGTGTC
This sequence comes from Gorsachius magnificus, assembly GCA_034008185.1. NCBI lineage: Eukaryota > Metazoa > Chordata > Aves > Pelecaniformes > Ardeidae > Gorsachius > Gorsachius magnificus. Next base: position 57,253,769 of record CM067083.1, on the reverse strand, counting down.
TCTGCTCATTGCTGTTTATTTTACCCTCATTTATATATCTCACATGCTCCGTCAGTCGGTTGAGGTTTTTTTGAAAAAGTGATGGAAAGGAATATTTTGAGTAGGCTTAGGAAACTCTACAGGCTAAGAAAGACTCCTTGGGAGTGTTAAAACCATGCACGTCCTTTGAGAGAGTTTTCAGATTCCTGTACCCTTGTGCATGACACTGACTGCATCTACGGGGTGATCACCAATCCTTTGAATTCCTTATCCAAAGAGGAAGCATGGTCAGAAAACATACTGCAGAAACTGATTAGTCTTGTACCCTCTAAAACCAAACAGCTAGCAATTCAGCTCTGCCTGATGTATGTATTTCCAGGAAGACTGAATGTACCAGTCAGAAGAAAAACAATTACACAGGATTTTGAGAAATGAACAACTGGCCACAGACCTCTCTACATCCCTCACTCTGTGAAAATGCAAAGCTTTTGGAGATGTCTATCACTTCTCCTCTGTGTTAGAAGATGCTTCTCTCCAGAAAGAAGGCAGCCCTAACAGCCATCGGTTTTTTGTGGGTCCATCACTCCACAGACATCTCTGTCGTTCTCAGACTGGGAAGCACTTTGTAACCCAGCAATGTAAAAGGCTAGAAAGCTGCAGGCCTCAGCATCCTTAAAGACCACTGAAAAAAGTTGCCTTACGTTACACACCAACGCAGTATGCACACTCCTCTAAATCGTTTATTAAGACTGAAAAATGTCAGCAGAGTTTTACTGAAGAACACCTCGTGGGATTTTCTCCACAGTTATCTGGGCAAGGCTGCCACTCAGCTTTGGGCAACAGAAGCTAAAACAAAGTAGTAGCCTCTATCTTCTGGTCCTTATCCTTTTTTCCCCAACTTCAAGGCCACTCAGAACACGAAACTCTTCCTGACTGACACTGCTGAAATTTTAAGGGTCTGTTTTGTTTCGCTGTCCCTCTTGCACATCCTTTAATTAATATGTTTAAAATGTAGCTAAAGGAATGGTATTTTTTTAAAAGTGTCCGCTCAGATCCTTTGCAGCTATACGCCAAGCATAGTTCGAGTTACACTTTAAGTAGGGAGAAGGAATCCCTCTACGCCACATTATGAAATCATAGAATCGTTTAGGTTGGAAAAGACCTTTAAGATCATCAAGTCCAACCATTAACCTAACCCTGCCATCCCACCACTAAATCATGTCCCTAAGCACCTCGTCTACCCATCTTTTAAATGCCTCCAGGGATGGGGACTCGACCACTTCCTTGGGCAGCCCATTCCAATGCTGCCCTAGCAGACACTACCAGACCAGACAACAGGGGAGGTCTCAATGATGAACTTTTGTCTTTGAGTCAGAATTTGCCAATTTCAGGGAGATTTGCATTAGCAAAGTCAGCCTGTTCTGGTAACGCAAACAAACGTTACCATTTAGAAGTCACATGTACAGTAAGAAGAGGGGTTGATGACCTAGTAACTCTTCCCTGACAGCACAGGTCAAGCCTGAAGGAAGACTGGACACATGGCTGTGTGAAAGAGCCGGGATGCAACCCACCTGATGTGGTGCCTGAGTTATTAATATGAATTCCATGGTGGCAAATCTTCCCTCTCACTTGCTGCGCAGAGAGAGATGCCCATCTTTCTTCTTGGCTATAGGGGAAGAACTGTTGTTGACTCAAGTACTCGACTGACACGTTACTTATAAACCAAATTACACATCAGGACCTGGGCCCAAGAGCCTGCATCGACCAGGTCCCAAGGACCAGCAGCTCCCCCTGAGTTCATAGACGCCGTGCTCAGCTTCTCTAAAATCAGTCCCCAAAGTCATCTGACCCAACACATTCCAAAGTCAAAGGCAAAGCAGAAGTCATTTCCATCACGGAATGTCAAATCCTGACCAGACAAAATGTAAAGATAGGTGCATCAGGAAAACAAAGAGAGAAGAACCCTGACAGCTCAGGTGACAAAAAGGAGACTCCTGTCAGATAATGTTAAAGCACGCAGTGCAAATTTTCCCAAACCCTGATCTCGTGAAAATATCGTCGTTCTTTCCTTCCCCATGTCCTTACCCTGATGTTATCAATTTCTAATGCAGAAGGCTCGTGTATTTTTCTACCACCTGTATAATACATTGACAGCCGCCTTCTATTCCCCCAGCAGTACCTTCATTGTAGCTCTTATTTTTTCCTCGTTGTTTCCACAATCCTAAGTTATTTGTCAAAAACCAGAGAAATAGTTAAAATATTCGCACTGCAGTTATTTCCAAATCTCCCTGAAGAATCTTGTTAAAACCATCCCACTTCTTGTCAAAATCTGGATCATGACTTAGTCCTTTCTCTGACAGATGCAAGAAATAACAATTTGCTGGAGCCCAGCAGCAAATAGAGCACGCAACCAACCCACCCTTCCCTCCCCTTAAACTTCAAAAAGCCCAAACCTTTTCCCATGCCGCGGACTGGTATAAACTCACCCACCAGCTGCGTGTTACCAGAACCCATTATTTCATTATTAATGCTGGGGCGGCTGCTGCTTACCAAGCGCAGGCAGATTGGCACCCTCGGGTGGCCCCAGCACCCACCTTAGCCCAGCGGAGCAGCAGCCCCCGGCTCAGCCAGCGCCGCTGCAGCACTCACCACGGAAAACATCCTGCGCAGGGAGCCGCACGCTGCCGCTGCCTGCTGCTGGGTTTTGCGAGCCAGCGCTAAACTCTTCGCTCTGGTTTTACTCCTCCTGAAGGCAGGCATTGTGGTTGAAGAGAAACTTCGCCAAAAGGAAAGGCACCTCAGAAGAAAGCCACGGGACGTTGCGATTCCCCCCCCACCCCGATCGCACCTTCTCTCTCAGCCCAGCTGCACAAGTCTCTCTTTTGTGCAGATTAACGAAAATCAGAGACGCTGTCAGCGTCCCAGTGTGCCGGGGCTAAGCAGCATACGAGAGCACGGACAGACCTGCCGTGCCTGCCTTTGTTGTTACAAATGCAGGGAAAATGTGCCAGATGAGAAGGTATTTTTATAAATAGCTTGATGTAGTGAATGCAGGACAAAGCGCAGTTATGTCAAGGGAAGATGGGTTTTATCTCCTGTACCTGCCTCTGTGCCTGTGAAATATACTGCATAAACAAAACATCAGGTGCTTTGAGAAAATTAGCCAAATACCTAAAAATATCTAGGGGGTGCTGACTGCCCTGAAGGTCAGCGTGAACTATCAAAGGTACTGATGCTCTGTCAAGGGTATATGCCGCTAAATGGCGTGGCATACAAATGCTCTTGCAATGATAAAATGAAAACCAGCAGCTCTCTGGATGACCTCTTTACCGAATTGCGTTTGTCCTTTGTTTGAACTTTTTAGTTGTAATTACATCAATAAAAAGAAATTTAAACTGTGCTCAGTAATAAATTCAGGCTTGAAAGTAAAAGTCCCCATGCTGACATATGCATACAAAACAAATCAGGTCCACAGCTAGGTTATCCTAAAAACAATGGAACTTTAAATAAAACATCATAGGACACGCCAGCACTGAGCTGGAGAGTTACAAGACTGACAAGCACTTCATTTATAAAAGGAGAACTACACCAGTGGCATAATAAAACACAGTAACTCCCATGTTCCCCCTGTCACAGCACTGGTAGAGCGCAACGATGTTGACCTGTAAGGCTTCATTCAGCACCGCCCTTGCCACCACGTTATCGTGCTCTAGCAACCCCTTTTCTTGAACCCAAATGATACGCCAAGCCTTGGTATCTATACCAAGAGGTTTCAAGGATATTCACCTTCATACATGCAAGGGAATAACGCAGCCCCCTCCTTTAATTGCTGCAATTAAAGTTTACATCCCTCTCTTCCCAAATCATTAGGGCAGCTCGACGGCTCAGCGTTTGCCAAACGGTGAAGCTCAGTGGCTGCCTGTCAGAGGAGCCACGGCGCTGGGCCCCAAAGCCACGCGCTGCCGGTAAGGCCTGCAGGATGCATCGCAGCGGTAGGAACCTCTTGACAGCTTGATGGACTATGCCCTTTCTTTTGGAGACAGATATGAGATGCACTGGTTGAGAGGACTACACAACAGAAAACTGAGGGAATGGTCTCGAAGGAGCAAGAGAGGTTTTTCCTGCTCCCTAACGTTTCATTTTTCAATGGACGCACAGCCTGGTTTAAAAATCCAATTAGATGGACTACTCTGTCGCATGTACAAGGCTACTTTTCTAATCCACCATTAGTGATTCCCCCTGCAGTAGACCACAGACCCTAGGGATCCACAGACCAAGTTTGAAGAGAAAAAAAAAAAAAAATCACTGCTCTGTAGAAATTAAATGTTTGCAGTACTGCATATGGCACTGAAAAAATAACACAGGTCAGGTCACCAGATCCACATTTATTAAGTGTATAACTATACTTACTGGAAAGGTACTGTTTCTCCGTTTTCTATCAGCATGAGCCATGGCAATTTGAAGCTCTGTTTTTGTAATAGATATGTGTTAAAACACAGCTCATCCACTGGGACTGGTAAAAAAAAAAGGCTGCTAAATTTCAGGTCCAAGCAATAGCATCCATCTTGATGAAAAACAATGACAGGCCTTTTTAATTCCGTATTAGGAAGTTATTCTTCCCTGGATTTGCTAATTAAGCCTGAGTTACTAGCTAGCCATATGCCAGCTAAAAGATGTTACCAATTAACAGATTTATTTTTTTTTTAATGTGTATTAATTAGAAAAAACCCAATGTTTTAGTAGTACTTCCAACTCCTGTTGAGGGACTTGGATAAATCAACTAAAATAAAGCAAATGAATGAAAGCATTTTCTTTAGCCTTTCTTCTTCTCTAGAAGCACACAACAAACACTCAAGCCCTCTTCGAGAGCATGTGTCCTACAGAAAATGTACATGTAAAATAATCAATCACCTTGAAATACTTCTAGGATGACAGGAAAAATGACATAGCCACCTTGTTTGTTCCTGTGTGCTTTGAGTAACACACATTCCCATTACAGACATCTGGTTTTCATCTTTCCATTTTAGTGGCACCAGGCTTGATAGTCACTGTTAACAGCAACATCCTTCGTAATACAGGCTTCCCCCTATTGTCCCCACATGCCTAGGTGGGCTTATCTGCATCAAGTTTGTTTCCCATCCTGCTTTTGCCCTGAATGCATGAAAGTAAAAGGCTAAGTTTGCTCTGTCCGTCTGTCCTTTGAATGAAAGGAAATGGCAGCTCGCCTCTGGGGCAATTCCGAGCACTTTGGACTACTGTAAAACATCAGTCGGGACAGCCAGTGAAGCAGAAGCATAATTTGTATACACAACATGTATTTTTTACATACAAAAGCATGCGTGTGTATATATATGTATGTATACGTATGAGTGTATACAATACACACACACATATATATAAAAGTACACAGTATGTACATACATACCCTGGACTGAAGAGGAGCTCTGTGATATTAGTGGTCTCAAAGCATTACGAGCTCATGCTTAATTCAGCTGGTCTCCAGATCTCTACAGGGATCTAGAAGGAACTCAGGGTTTTTTTACTTTTTATAAACATGGGTGGATGATTTTTCTGAATATTTTCTGAATATTTTTCTATCACACTTATTATACTAATAACATGTTTTTTAAATGCCTCCAAAATGTTTTTCAAAGCATAATTGACCACAGTGAAGACATCTGCTTTAATTCCAGCACTGAAAAAATGAGTTAACATTCCAAATATTTAAAATGAATTCTTGTTTAATTTTTAATTTCAAGCATCTTAAAAACTGTTAGCAACGTTCTCACCCAAAGTGTTTTCTGCTGAATGCAAAAACTTTTCTCAAGTGCTGAATTAGAAACTATGGCAACCACCAAGATATTATCTTTGCAGTGGCATTCATCTTTCACATTATATTTTTGCACTGTGCCTCCTTTAGAGGCAGAGAGGGTGAGCCTTATCTCATCTTGTTAGTAACAGGAATATTGCATTTCAAATGTTAAAAAAATGCAACAGTCCCCCTGTAAGGACAAATGCAGACCCCTGAACTCCACACCAACCTCTCCCCTGGTTTCAGTTTCGGCGGGGTTTTGTTTGGGCTCTACAGAAGGATCCCGCTCTCTCAGAAGGAAATAATCGCCACGTGAGTGGAAGCCTCTGTCCGCCCGTAGTATGGTACCACCACAGACAGAGGCATGCAGTGCTACGGACAACAGGTAACAAAACATGAACCTCTGCTGGAACTTCCCTGTCTATCTGGCTCAACCGATCCCTTACTTTTTTTTTTAATTCTCCTCCATCTTCCTTCCTTTCAGGCATCTTTTTGTTATCTTTGATTTTGCAAAATTTGCTGCAGGTAGCAGATTTTTTTTTCAGTTTTGGCATTTCAGGTCTACCTTCGGCCTTACATCTTCCTGACAGCACAAAATAGGAATCAAAGCCTCACCAAAGTGCCTGATGGTACCCAGGACGCAGTATTTGTCTGCATCCCTGTACTGCATCTTTGTGCGACTTTGAAGTGACTGTGCCCTGTGGGTAACTGCTGGGCACATCACATACCTTGGCATATGCTAAATCTGTGCTTAAATGCTTCTGGATTGCAAGGAAAAAAACGTGTGTGTTATTTTCAGCACTGCAACTGAGCAATATCTCAGTTTTTAAAAAAAACACCAAATAATCTACAGCTGGCAGAGAGGTTACCCAGTTCCCTGAGTCTGCCAGAAGTGTGATTAGATATGTCTGCCTTTGATTTCAAAGTGAAATGCTGCCGTCATATCCTGCACTGCAGGTGACTGGCGTTGCCTTTGGAGGCCCAGGGTGGTGGACTCCAAGGGAGCTTCCTGCCCTTCATGGGTGAAGTCACAAGCGTCTCCAGAGCCCCTGCTAAGCGTATCCTGTTGCAATGAACTGGGACGGCGGTCACACGCTTCTCTTTTCACCTGCAGGTAAGCCTTGTGGATTTTTCCCAGAAGGCTACAAAGAAGTATTATAAGTCATCTCCCACAGGCTTCTTTCCTTTGCAAGCATCAACACAATTTCTTCTCCCGACCAAAGCCATCTGCACATTTAACACCGACAACTGTCACAGGACTTTTTAGAGGATGTTTCCTTCAGTCAGAGGAAAGACAACAAATACCACCTCCCCCCCAAACCCCAGCGACCCAACGTAACAGCACAAACCAGAGCGACACAAGCTGACACCTTTGCCTGCAAGAACCGCACAGTCTCCCTTTGCTCCTCTTTTCTTGCTGTTCTTGCGACTCCCCACCAGTAACTATGCACTCAGGTCTCCATCCAGCGCTTCACCTAATGTCTGGTTGCAGGTTTGCTCTAGGTATAGCACCTTTCGCACTTCAAAGCTTTATGGTTTCTAGGCTCCTCACTATGTTAGCCAAGACAGGCGACTGTTGTATTTGCATTTTGGGCCATCCAAAGGGTGGCTCTGCTACATTTGAAGAACTGCAGGATCAATGCAACAAAGTGAAATGCAGGACTGGGGTCAGTAGCGAGCACTCACTGGTAGGTTTACAGCAAGCCTTCTGTAACCTAGTCCATCAGTTTTGGTGCCTTCTCTGAGGGATGGAATAAAATACTACAACCTAAATTAATTAGCAAAACTCTTACAGACTTCTAACAGGCTACAATTTCACTTATAACACGGATACCCTTCTCAAAAGGCACATGATGCCAGCAGGGGTCCAGCCGTGGCTCCACACTGCTGGAGCCAGCAACCCTGGTTGGGCTCACCACAGGCTGGGCTGTCTGCGAGGGAAGCACCATAATTAGCAGAGCTCTCCACGGGCTCCTGTCATGCCTTCGATGCAGAACTGTCCCCTCCAGGCACAACTGAGTCAAGGAAAACCACTGCCAAGGAACACGCTATTTTCCCATGTTATCTCTTAGACTCCCTAAATGCATCTCACATCTGGAAGGAAACGACACTTGGGTTGCAGAGGAATATACATAATTTTGAGAGTATTACGTTGTTAATCCCTTTCCTATGAAGAACAGGAAAAAAAAGGTTGTTAATTGTGGACTACTCCCCAAACTTTTGGATCTCATCAACTGCTAAAGAGAAGTTCTCGCGATTAAAATAAAGGAAAGATCCTTAATGTCCTATGGATGCTGAGTAAACCTTCAGGCAGGCAGCTCTCCTGCAATTAATGACATGCTGTGCAAGTGGAAACTGCCTGGGCAATGCAAAATAGAGCTAATGAGAAGCTATTACCACGAACATCATTTAACTGGAATCGCCTCCATGCAAGAAATAGGTTTGAGGCCATATGGGCATACCAGTAGTTTTTTCTTCCTCTTAATTTTACTTTTCCCCAAGGGACCGCTGTTGAGCTTCTGGTCACTTCTGCTTGGCTTTTTTTCAGTGTAGCTCAATAACTGGTGTTTTCTTGATTAGTAATAACACTTGCCTTCCAAGATTTTTGATTTTCACAGTCTTTGCTGAACCAAATTACTCCACACTTACACCACATGGAGAGAAATATGGCTCTGAAGTCTGCCAGACACATGTGAACATACATACATACACTGCCACACCATCCTAAATGTAACAAAACACTGTTTGTACTTGTCAGTTTTTATGTTTTATCCACCATATTATTGTAAATCTTCCTTCTAATTCAGTATATTTTGGTAAATCCTTAACTTTCTCACCAAAAAGTCATACTAGGAAACTGTTTAACTTTGGTGGGGAAGAATTTCTTAACATTTACCAACAAAAAGACAATCATCCACTGCTTATATACACACATTCAGACTGATGATCCCTGCCTCATCTCTGAGAGTGAGTGTCACCACCAGATCAAAAAAAAAAAAAAAGAACCACCACAACTGAATATACAGGATTACATTTACTGACAGCGCCAAAAGAAGGCTGTTGGGTGTGTTTTGAAATAATGGTGCCCTGAACTATCCCACAGCACATCCGCTACACATCACGTGCTTGTGCAATGTTTTCTTGGTAACAAATCAGAAGAATACATCATTCCTAGCATCCACTTGCTTTCTTCTGGAAGATAAAATACTATTCAAATCATCCATAAACAATGAACAATTGTATTAATTTTCTGCTAGGATTGGAGTGTATGAGCAATGATTACTAACTGCTTCCACCTCTACTATTCCATGGCAACTGTCACACTTGCCCCCTTCCTCTCCCCAAAATCAAAACCACATTTTTTCTTTAATAACTGAGCATTCAAACAGACTAGCAATAGGATATGCATTCTTTCATTCAGGTCTGAGCCTAGACCTGAATGTATATTGTACCTCAGGAGTTTTGCCCTTAAATTATTCTATCTGCATAAGAAGTTGGTGTCTTTTGTGCTACTTCTAATGTAGTGGTTTCAAAATCAGTTTTAGACAGTTTGAAGACAAAATATTAATTTCTTCAACTTATGGAAACCAGACCTCCAGTACACGACTATGCTGTATATACAAGAGGCCAAAACCACATATGCAGCAAACTCTTTACAATACTCACGGATTTTTACTACAGAAATAGCAGTGTGAAATCAGCTAATAGGTAAACACAAGGATTTCCTTTTTGACATCATGACATGTGTATTCTGCATCTGTTGAAAGGACTGTTTTGGGAAGCTTGTTGTGGCAGTCGGATGATGCAGAAGTGGGAAGACAGGTTTGCTTTCCGACCCAGCCTCGGTCTCTGCATTCACGCCGCTCAGGCACCATCTGACATGCAAACCAGCTGCTCAGCTGCACACACACTTTAGACAGGTTGGAAGAAAAACCTCCAGCAGTTATCCAAGTTAGGCACATTTGCATGCTGGCTCCTTGAGCACAAAAAGTGGGACTGTATGCAGGGAGACCAAAAACTGGATTTCTCATCGTGGTCCCAGACACGCAGAGTTCACAGAAACATCTACTTCGCACTACACTTGCAAAAGCTCCTCTCTGGCAAATGGAGGACTGTCTGCAATTGGCATTACAATAAACAGAATATACAAGCTTCAAAAGCACTGGAAGGATGATTTGACATTACACAGGAAACTCGAGCATCCAAAAGCAGACTTCTGAAATGCACAAGTACATATTTTTTCTACTTTCCTTTTTCCCCTATGTCTATAAATACGGACATTCCAAGCAGAGCCATTATAGTGACCTGCACCTCATCCCTATAAAAAACTGAAAGCATTTGATGAAAATGCTCCATCCTGCAGGAGATGCAGATTTGTGTTTTCCCAAGGTGCCATGCACTCTGCTGACCAGACTTGTCGCGAGTTCTTCACTTCCTCACCAGATGGAGGGAAAGTGAGCATGGTCATCAAACAGAAGCAGAGAGGAGTGAGCTGAGCTAATCTAAAGCAGCCCATGCTAGGGAAAGGTGTTCAGGGATTTTTAACCATAATTTCTGCTCATTGCATTAAGAATGGCATTCCCAAGAAAAAAAATTTAGTTTCCTCCCTCTGCAGTGTGTAAATTTTTTTATTTATTTTTTATTAAGAGGTGATGGGCATAGACTTATCCTCAGACACACTTACGGATGGATGATCAATGACCCATTCTGAGAGTAGACTGACTATTTTAAGAGTCAACAGCAAAGCCTCTCTTGTCTCTATGCCCAACTTATTCCCAGAATCAATTTTACTTCATTGTTTGAAAGAAATACAGCATTACAAAATCAAACCAGTTGGCCATTCTTTAGAAAGCAAATTCTTGTTAACATTCAAAGTTTCTCATCACAGTAGCTTCTGTTCCTGCATCTGCAATGATAATTTTTGAAGATGCCAGCATAAACCCATTCTGGCATTCATTGACTATTTTTACTCTGATTACAAAGCATCATGCTAGCTATTTTTACTGGGTTTCTTAAGTTTCTTAAAGAACTCTAAGGTACAGCTGAGAATATAATGAAGTTATGTGAAATATTTGCACAGAGTTTACTCTAAGTTTTTTTCTTATGATCTGTAAGATTTTTAAAGTGAAAATACATCTTCCCCCTCTCACACATGCATTTATATGAAGTTCCTTCCTTCCGTCTGTTAAAATTTAACATGATTTCAGAAATACTTATCTCTGATGATACTCAAAAGATTCAGAGCAACTGAAAGTGAGATCACAGCAGTCTTACGGGAGGCCTTAGAATAGCAGCTACTTATATGGTAAAACGTCACCTTTTAGCTATGTTCATCTTGCATAAAAGGATGGTTGTAATATATGGAAAATACAAAGTAAAGACAAGCAAGTAACAGACTATTAAACTTCATCTTTAAAGAAACACGGGCTAGAGAAAACGCTTCTAAGCAATGTAGTTTGCAATTAGAAACCAGGAGTAGCTAAAGGAAAAGTTGCATTTTTTATTTATTCAGCTTCATGCTACTTTGATGTACAGAGAGCTTGATTCTTGGCAACTGTCAGCATACCAGGATTTAACTGAGCATCAGGGGCACAGACAATTAGTTCTCAAAATGATTAAACACAACTAAACCTAATTGCACTGACAGGCATACTCAATCCCCAGATTTTCTGAGGTCCTCTATTCTTCTGTCAACAGTACACCTACATACTCCAGAAACAACAATTGCAAGGATGCCTTGCTGCTGCCACATAAACAGTATTTTAACACAGTTTGAAAAAGTACTGCAGCAGAATGTGTTAGAAGTATAACATCCATCCTTGTTAAATAAAATAGAAAATAAAGGTATTGAAGGTATAAATGGGGCATTCCAGAGAATACAGAGCTGACAAAACTCATGAGTATTTGGAATGGATGGTTCTTGATGTCCACGTGTTTTTAATAATATTTTGTAACTTAGGGAACACCTTCCACTTCTGGAATGAAACAATCCTCTGTTGCCCTTCTAATTCATTTGTTAGCCCTCAGATGAAAGACAACTGTTCTAAATTAATTCATTTCTCAGACTACAAAGAATGAATGACTGAATGAACGCATGTTTGAATGTAGTACACATGCAACAAAAGACTTATCCCTTTGAGATTACAAGGTACCTCTGAAACGCCTCACCGTACTTTCATTTACGGTGATGCTTAACCTTAGCTTGGTACGAGATGAAGAAAATAATAGTGAAAAACAAACACAAATGCTCCAAACGAGAAACGCAAAATCTAGAAATCAGACATGCAACCGTTAAATCCACAGCTTTATGACTGTTTTTTGTTTACTTACATGTTACAGGACAAAAAAATCAGCCAAACTTCAAAGGAGTCTGCCCCCTCAGAGCCAAGTCATTACATCTACAGTTGCTGTCAGCTGGGAAGCGAGCATCTCTAGCTGTCTCTCCCCTGAAATAATCCCGAACTGCCTGTTGTTCCAGGCTGTGCTCAGAACCTCTTAGCGCCACCAACGTCTTCTCCAGAGAGCTGTGCTGACAGATCTCCTCTCCCCCAGACTCCTGCGACATCGCCTAATGCTGAGGTGTCTGTGCTACACCTCTCCCACAGGCGTGGGTCAAGCTAGCACATGCAGGAAACAGAAGGCAAGGGGGGGGGGGGGGGAACCCAACCCCAAATGCAGATGCTGTGCTTTTTGAGGCTACAACTTCCTCAAACTAGCTTTTATTAGCAATTGCTATTGTTCATCTGGCAAGCAGTCCCAAATCACATCCATAAAACCAGAAATCACGTTAATTCCTTTTACACCCAACCACAAAAACACATACAATATACGCTACCTAAATTTACTGAGAGGTTTGGGGTTTTTTTTAATTCTACATCTATTGGAGAAATCAAAAGGGTCAGACAAAAAGCTCTGACAGTAATAGGCACCCTCCAACAGAAAGACAGCAATCAATTACAAACCATTCCCAGAAATTGTAGAGCTGTCACAGACTCGTTTACAGCTGCAGTTCAAGTCAGACTGCCTCTGATTGCCAAGCCATTTTCCCCCCTCATACCTACAAAATTAGGACAGCTTCAGATAATTTTTAAAATTACTCTAGCAGACCTGCATGCCAGCCCAAGAAGTGAATTGCAATACGGCATGGGCAGTTACTTCAGCAAAACGCGCCCAAGCCATTAGCACTGCTAGACGTGACGGGTTTGAGGCTGGAGACAGGGCAAGAAGCAGACCTGCCTGTTTTCCCCTCTTTTTTGAGCTTTGATTGCTAGAGCACTGCAGCAAATTTAGTGCGTTCAGAGCAACAGCTAGTGTTCGTGAATTGTTCTCTGTGTGTTTAAATCCTTCTGAACTCCCCCTAATTTTCTGTCATCTGGTGTGTTTGACACAGACGATCAGGATGGCTTTGTTTTTCTGCTAAAGCAAAGCTGACGTCCCAGAATCTCCTTCCCTCTGGCAGGACAGGACCTCAGTTGTGTATGTCTGCACCATGCCCGGGGGGGCAGCGCATACCCTGGATGAGCAGGGCACCCCGAGGTGCCTGAGGGAAGCTGGCCAAGCACCCAGCCTGCTGGTGCAGCCAGCCATCGAGGCATCCTAAGCCTTGGGGTGACTTCCACTGTGCTTCCGCAAAGATCCCTGCCCCTAAAACACTGCAGAAGCCCTAAAACAGGACAATAGAGAGATCCACATTACCCCTTCCAAAGGAACAATGTGTCCTAGGGAGAGAAAAATCCACTTTATTCTTGTCTTGTTGCAAAGACTTTTTGGGACAGTAAGCAATGTGTTACATGGGATACAGATTATCTCTGTGGGAATCTCTGCGCAGCAGGAGATGGGCTAAAGACCCACAATCACCGGGCTTCTCCTTACTCTCTAGGGAAACTGCATGAAGTCACCTGTATTAGATTGAAGTAATTCTAAAAGCAAGAGAGGATCAGCTCCTCTTGGTAGGTATGGCTGGAAGTACAATGTATCTTCCCCTGTTCTGGTCTTCTGAGTTTTTACATTCTGCTTTATCTCCATCACTTTTTCATACAGCCTAGTACAAGATAATAATATATGCCAGAACCATAAAAACTCTAACTTCATTTCTGTTATGCAAGAGTGTAACGCAAGTGTTATCAAAAATTTTCTTGGAGGTACAACCAACTCATCAACCGAAGTAACCAAAACATTTCTATTGCCAGAATGGCAATGCCTAGTAAAAGCACAGCCACCAGCATGAAAATGCTACCCGGGCCAGCAGATGGGGGGTTCAAAACAATAGGCACGTGAGCTGGACATGGGTTGCAATTTGACTGACTCGGAGCAAAATGGACAACAAATTGCTCTTCGAAGACCAATGGATTCAAAGGTGGACACTAATTCTGGGGGTCCCTGCCTCAGCTTCCAAAGTCCTGACTGAGAGAAGGTCTGAGCATCCATTACTCCAGCTGAAGTCAAATGGTAACTGCAGACACATAAAGGTCCTCCAAATTAGAGAGTGGGAATCACTGGCTCTCAAGCACTGCACCTCTCCAAGTCCACAGTCCAGTCTAAAACTATTGATGTTAAGGGAGTGTTGCTATGGTCACTGCAATCTTAACAAACAAGCTCTAAAAGTATCAGCAAAAAGAAAACACGAACCAAACTGAATGAGTTAGAAGGCTTTAGCAGCTTTACTGTTCTCTGCAGAACTGGGTTCAAGCAACACAGAAAGATGAATGTGACAAGTCTCTGCCTGTTTGCCATTTGCCCCCATCATGTTGCTTTTGGAGATGCAGCAGCTGTGCTGTAGATGCTGACCTGTCAGGGTGACCTCGAGATAATAAAACACTAAATAGAGCTAATATGCATGAAAATTTTTCCCAATAAGTGCCATACATTAAATTCTCTCCCACAAAATGCAGAGCATTAACACTACAACGCTGTCTTTTTGATCATAAGGATTGTTAAGTCAAGCATGTTCTTACCCTGAAAGGTAGATCAGTCTTCTCCCTGTGTGGCACCTGGTCCAGAGTGCCATCAGTACTGCTCCTTTTCAAGCTGGATGTGACATCAGGCACGTTACTAAAATCTGCATTGGAAAGAAGACAAATAAACAAATTAGAGGGCTATAGGCAAGGAACAGGAAAAGTATTTCCTTTTCTCTGCACATCCTTTCAGTGTCTAGTAGAATTACTATAGAGGGAGAGAAGGAATAAAAAATTTGTGATCCTCCCCACGTCCCAGAAAATAACACAAGAGGTCAAAGCAAGGAGCAACTATGCCTGGAAACTGCTTTCAAAACAGCAGCTGGACATCTAAGACTGTCTGAAGCACTGCGCATACTTGATCTACCAAAATAAACCCCAATGCTCTTGCTAACAGCGAGCTTTGGAAGGTAGCATTATCTATAATCAGCACACTCGGTGCTGAGACAACCAGTGAGGATAATTAAGTGCCCTCAGTAGTTCTCCTTGGATGAGCACACTATTGTTCAACATGACTTAGTCCTGAATCCCTTAAAGATTTAAGGAGAAAAGAGAACTTTGCCTTGGAACAAACGCCACAGTTCATAATACGGACAAAATCCCTTCTTGTTACTAACAGTTTACCGTTTTTACGAAGTTTGGAGTCCACGTACATAGCAGCTGGCACAACGCAAAATCCGGAGGAGGCACTGCCCTCCTCTACTTATTGACAGACAGAAGACAGCGGCTTTCAATAACATTTATGTGCAAACCCAAGATCTATCCAACAACGCTGAACATTCATATAAAAATAATGTTTTTTCTCTTTATATGTCCTCAATTGGCTGCTTAAAATCTGCAGAGATGTTTACATGGCAATTCTAATTAAAACTCTTAGAGGTGAAGAAGTGATTTCTGATCTGCAGTGTTATCAGTCTGAGTAGCTGAAAATCATAAAGCAGCCACCAAAAAAATAAGGAGGATTTTTAGCAACCTCAGATGGTAAAATAGTAATAAAATGAAGGACTTTTTTTTAATTTGCTGCTTTGTTTCCTAGCCTTTAAGCCTCTAGGGTACAATTCACACCACATTACCACATTTTCAAACTCTTTCTAACACCTACAAATGCTGGAGATTTATTTTTAAGTGAAAGCTGAGATTCTCATTTAATCACTGACTCCAGCAACTGAGGTGGTAATTAAAGCAAATATCACTCATCTTGCAGTAAAATCATAAGAGCTAGCAATAATGAGATTGGGAAGGACAACAGTGTCTCTCTGCCTGAGTGCTGCTGTTGTCTTGTCCCTGCAGAGCAGGACCAGCTCCTCTCAGCAAGAATTGACAATCATGGACTGAAGCAGGGAGGGAAATGGGAATTTTAGGCCCAAAAGAGCACTTTATAGTCCATGAGGAGCCTTCCTGGGAAGACAAAAAATGGCAGACAGACTCCACAGGAAAACCAGAGAGAAAGATGCAAATAACTCAACACAATGTTTTCTTGATACTTTATTTTTCCATATGTATATTAAGGTGCCTATGCCAAGCTTAGCATCCAGGCTGACACTTTCCATCCAGATGCCAAAGGCTTGACTACCCTATCATTTCCCTATCCTTGCAGAACCAAGGTCCCATCACTTTTCTCCCCTCAAGCTTTTTTACCTTTTCTGAGGCAGGTGTGGCTCCTGATATCTCAGAGCCTACATAACATGCAATAACCCAAGACTTATCACCTTTGCAGAAAAAAGTATTTGACACAACTCCACTAAAGAGCCACCCTCTCCTTTAAGACCTTAACAAGGAGTCTCCCTTGTCTATTTATTTTATGGTTTTGCCACTCTTCCTCTGCTGAGCCTGAATAATTTTCTCCTGCCCTCTGGACTGTATATGGGTACACATGAATGCCTATTGACTTCCACCGCTGTCAACTCCTCGGTATACAAAAGGTAAGCAAACCCCTAAAACTTGAACTGACTTTTAAATAACATTTTTGTTGGGGGTGAGGAGATGCCAAGGATATTATTTTCCATTGCTTCCCTTTTTACTTGCCTTCTGGGTATTAATACACTTCTCCCCCGTACCTTCAAACAACATGCACCTGAGATAGATGTTGCAGTGGCATAAAGGATCTAGAGTTTGATCTCAGGTAGCCAGCTAATGAGAAAAAACATGATGTCCTTTCCCTGATTTTACAAAGTGACCATTAAACATATCTGTCCTTTACAAAACAGGATGTAAAACCAACCTACGCAAGCGGTGAAGAGAAGGCATAAATGTAGGAAGAGGGAAATAAGATAAAACAATCAGCAGGCAACTTGAACAGAAGAAATGAGGACAACAACACCCAAAGCAGGCAAACAGAATATTATATCACTTTGTCCAGATGATCTATCTTTTCCTCCCTTCACCCTCATCTCTGTTTTTCCTTTGTAGTCTATAGGACTGTCAGAGGTAGGTTTATAACAGTCTTGCCCATTTTTATAGCATCTGCTATTGGCAGAATGCGTTGCTGATGGTAGTTAGGGTAAGCAGCAGTAAATGTTATTTTAAATAGTAGAAACCAAAAAAAGTTACACGGAAAGGATACAAGGTGAAAAAGGGCATCCTACTGCACGTTGCATGTGAAACTAAGAAGGGGAGGGAAGGAAGGAAGGAAGGACGGACGTATGGCTTGTTGATCAGGTTAGCATCCATATCCTGTCTCCCTCTCCTTCTTTTACTATGGAAGCAGATTTCCTTTGGACCTGCTCCTACAAACCATCAAACTATTCCCAAAGAGCACAGAAGCATCAACATCAGCTGCATAGCTAAAAAAAAAAAAACCAACAAAAACAAGGGGCGAAGAAAATGAGAATTACCTTAGAGAATAGGTAATTTCAAATGTAAAGCCTAAGGACATAAACACAGCAGCAAGTTTAGTATTGAAATTCTCTCTACTTCTAGTACTAAATGGAAGGGGAGTAAAAAGCCAGACCATACAAAATGTATTTTGTTCAAAGATTCAAATTTGGATTTAGCTCTACAATGGGATTCATATTAACAAAGATGTTCAAAAGTGGTAATGTGAAACTGTTACCTGACAGGCTGGGTAATCACTATCCTTTCAGGCAAAATTAGCAAATTAAGAGAAACGTTACAGTTGCGCAAGTACAAAATTGTTCCAGCATATAACATTCTGGATATTTGCTGTGAATGAGCACAGAAAAGTATGCAAGGAGATACACATTCCTAAAAATCATCCAAATGTGAGGTCAAATCAGCACTTCCTGGCATTTATTATTATTATTATTATTATTATTATTATTATTATTATTATTAAAATCCCTATTGTTACTTACCTTACTACAATTGCATTACTGACTAGTTAAAGAAAACATGGACTATTTTGCTGGAAACACTGCTTGAGAGGCTCTCTAGCATAGTAATGGTGAGCATACCATGACTAAGTCTGCCTATATACAGCTCCATTACAGTAGGACATTTGATTTATTCCATTGACATACTTGTGACAAACCCGTCTGGAAGAAAAAAGGGACTGATAATACTGGGTTAAAGAAAAATTGGTTTAAATCTTTTGACATAATTTTTTTTCTACTGCAGCATACCTTTCTGTCCCGTTTACACACACACACACACACACACATATACACTCATGGATGGTGAGTTGAAATGTGTATTGCTTCCATCTAGGAAGGCCAGGGACCTCCTACACAGATAGCTGCTTCTAGCAAACAGGAGTGTCTCCAGACACTAAAATACAAAGTCAGTGTGGTGGGTTGACCCTGGCTGGATGCCAGGTGCCCACCAAAGCCTCTCTATCACTCCCCCACCTCAGATGAACAGGGGAGAGAAAATATAATGAAAGGCTCATGGGTCGAGCTAAGGACGGGGAGAGATCACTCAGCAACTACCACCATGGGCAGAACAGACTTGATTAGGGGAAATCAGCTTAATTTATTACCAATCAAATCAGAGTAGGATAATGAGAAGTAAAAACTAAATCTTAAAACACCTTCCCCCCACTCCTCCCTTCTTCCCAGGCATAACTTTACTCCCGATTTTCTCTACCTCCTCCCCCTGAGTGGCACAGGGGGATGGGGAGTGGGCGTTGGGGTCAGTTCATCACACGCTGTCTCTGCCGCTCCTTCCTCCACAAGGGGAGGACTCCTCACACTCTGCCCCTGCTCCAGCATGGAGTCCCTCCCACGAGTTGTCTCCCATGGTTGTCCTCCATGAACTTCTCCAACATGAGTCCTTCCCATGGGCTGCAGTTCTTCATGAACTGCTCCAGTGTGGGTCCCTCCCACAGGGTACAGTCCCTCAGGAGCAGACTGCCGGGTCCCCGCAGGGTCACAAGCCTGGACAGCAAACCTGCTCCAGCCTGGGCTCCTCTGCCCATGGGTTACAGGTCCTGCCAGAAGCCTGCTCCAGCACAGGGTTGCAGCCTCCTTCAGGCATCCACCTGCTCCAGTGTAGGGTCCTCCCTGGGCTGCAGGTGGAGATCTGCTCCACCTCTGTGGTCTTCACCACGGGCTGCAAGGGTATCTCTGCTCTGGCGCCTGGAGCACCTCCTCCTCCTCCTCCTGCGGGTTGTTCCTCTAACATATTATCACTCCTCTCTCCACGTGCAATTGCTGTTGTGCAGTTTCCCCCCCTCTTCTTAACTACGTTATCCCAGAGACACTACCACCATTGCTGATGGGCTTGGGCTTGGCCAGCAATGGGTCCATCTTGGAGCTGGCTGGCATTGGCTCTGTTGGACACGGGGTAAGCCTCTGGCAGTTTCTCACAGAAGCCACCCCTGTAGCCCCCCTCACTACCAAAACCTTCCCATGCAAACCCAGTACAGTAAGCTTGTTGCAAAGAAAAGTAGCAACCTCAGAGAAATGCTAAAATTCTCAGAAAAGCACAAGGAGGAAATGCCATTATGTGAAAAGCTTAACCACATCATATGAAATTCATACCAAAATTTTTGCTTGGTTTCTAGAAATGAACAACCAAGTGCTAAGAACCTGCTCAGCACCTTCAGCTACCAACAGCATCACCAAAGAAGAACGCCCCTACTCCTGCAATGTTGTGTCTTGCTGGCAGGCAGATACGTGACTCACAATCATTCAAGAGAAATTATAATGTAACCACTAAAAACTGAAAGAAAGCATACTTCCGAAGTCATGCTCTTCACTACTCATCATTCAATTAAAAGTAGGCACAGAGCATGCAGATGGGACGGTCGGTGAGAAAAACAAACACATAAGCATATCCAAGAGCTCTGCACGCCTACAGGAATGTCTCTTCCCACGTCACAGCAGTGATACACATACAAGTGGTCAATATGGAAGTTATTCATATGTTTGTGAGCAGTGAGGTACAATGGAAAGATAGCAGATGTGAGAGACAATAATAATCTGTGCTACAATCCCAGCCAAGAAACCAAAGGAAATCAACTGGAAAACATCAACATCGACCATCCGGCAATTCATTTACCATAGAGAAGCCATCAACAAATGCAAATGTCACTTATCTCTTTTTCTGTTTAATTAACGAAGAAGCCTTAATTACTTTCTAGTCAGTGCTGCTCTTACCACTTTAGCTGCTCATTGCAAAGGCAAAATTATCATGAGGAGAAAGTAGGAACTGAGGATCCTGTTTCTTTTATAATTCTATTTTTCATAATACTTCAGAACTTTTTCTGACTTAGATTCTTCTCACCAATTTCAAAAAATGCCAAATAATCATCACAAGCATGTCAAGTGTTATCAAATGTCAAGCACTACGTAGGTGGCGTAACTACCCCCTTTTTCAAACTACAGCAAGAGGGTGTGTTTCCACCTGCCACTCTACTGACAACGATAAATTGAACAAAAAATTCCTTCTAGCTCTACATGAGAAGATAACATAGCATAATCAAATGTACTCAGTCTCTCACTCCAAAAGAAACTAAGACCGCTGCAGGGCATCATTTTCGGACCTAGCAGGAGCAGCAGTTCTGTGCATCACTTGATAGCTATCCTCAGCAATGCAAGCAGCACTCTGACAGGCACAGGCAGTCCTGACCTCGGTAAAAATATAGTGACTACACTAATATGGAAAATCGGATTTCCATTTTGCAACATTTCTGAGACTGCAAAAACAGTTTGCTTTGTATCAGAATGAAACCATGTCCTTTTACATTATGCTATTTTATTTTTGCCAAAAGGCTGAGAAATAGACACCACAGAGCAAAAGGAAGTAGCTTGACACCAGGATCATCCATGATGCAGGAGAGGGAGATAAAGTGTCCTTCTCTGCCAGATTCAGGCAAGGAAACCAAAACGGGGCCTGTCTCAGCTAAGGTAACATGCTCAATGTACAGCTAGTAGCTATGACTCTTTCCTGGTAGCCCCAACTCCATTTGATCCACTTACCGTATCACCAAACATTCACTACAGCAAATAGATTCAAGATTCTAAAGCTCAGGGTAAAGCTAGTCCCATAGGACGCGACTGACCCAGGCTGAAATCTGTCTGCCCTCAACAGGGAAGAGTGAGGCAGGGCAGCAATTAATGACAAGAAAATGACCACGTCTGAGGTGGGTGTAAACCGAGTTGCACGAGTGCAACTCAGCAGAGGCTTGAACTTTCTTCAGCTCTCAATGTTTAGAACCTGCCATATGAAATTGAAAATTAAGAGCAAGGATTTTAATACATGATTCAACCGATGATGGGGAAAAGAGGACAATGCTATGCAGCTGGTGAATAACAAGCAACAGCTAAGTTTAAAGAAGGAATGAGAGAGAATGTTGGGGAAATCTAATGTGGGAAACTACAGAACTGTGACCCCCGTAGTAACCTAAGGCTTTCACAATCAACTAAAGGAAAGATTAAAAATGTGGAGGTAAATGGAAAATTATATACATACAGTGTGGGTAAACAGACTGTGTCAAACGAACCTCACATCTGCTTTTGATAAAAGATGTTTTTAAATACAAAGAACATAGGATTAATCCAACCTTCTGGAAACTTAGTTAAAATAAACAAAAAAAGATAACCTTTATAATATCCCAAGGGAAATTATTAGCTAAAATGAAAAGGATAGGAATTAAAACAAGGCAGAGCTGGCTAGCAGGTAAGATAACAAGATTAGTCTGAATTACCTTCTAGGCCTGGGAGAGGCTAATGGTAGATTTTGTCCAAGGTGGTTTTGGGGACCAATTTTACTTGATATTTTCATTATTTGTATCAACAAAGAAAGTACAATAGGAAGTACTCTGATTAAATAATCATTCAAAGTTAATATACAGCATTAATTAAGAGCATGACTGGAGATGCAGGATGACCTTGAAGATTGTCCAGTGGTTTCAGATAGATGTTGCAAACCAACAATAAAGTGGGCATCAACTTATTTCTGAGAATACTAATACAAATTTTTGCTTGAAAAATAATTAGGATCTGTAATTATAAGGAATTATAGAAGGTCCAGTCTATCAACTAGGAAAGAATGTATTCAATATTTTCGCTAATTCCCAAAGGCTCTAGAAACTGCCAATAAAACACAGCACTGCCAATCTTCAGCATGTAGGATATTCTCCCTTTCCCCATTACAGAGAGTTTCCATAACACGGCTGCATGGTCTAGATGGAAATGAGATATTACATTTGGGTAATAAAGTTAAGCCAGGTGTATGGAAAGCTGCATTTTTTCATTGTTGTATGAATTCTCCAGACTGATCAGTTAATTATGATAAGCTTGCCGTTCCCATATTCTTCTAGCCAATGCTACTATCAAGAGAAAAGTAAGCTTCCAAGGAAGATAACAAATATTTCCAAAATCCCTGATGCAAATAATACTAAAGTCTGAGCCAGCTCTCAGAAAGGTACAAAGCCTTGGTGGTCTTAATGCCTTCAGACTTACTGAAACACAGGGAGTGGTAGGTGAAGCATTCCAGCATTGCCTGGAGAAGAGAAATATCTGTGTGGTGAACTCTAAAAATGCTCCCTTGGAGACTCGTACTCATAACTTCAGTTAAATGGGTCAGCCTGGCAAGTAGTGCATGTGCTTATTTCTTTTGGTTCAATACAACTAAATATATTTCAGGTTTTTAACAGTATATTTACTCTTTTGTAATGAAGTTTAAAAATAGGTATGTAAGCATTTCCTTCTGTATCCTTTTCCTTTCTCAAAGACTTCAAGAAATATCTTTCAAAAAGTAACAGTTGATCCAAAGGAATTTATTGACTGGCTTTCAAGAGACATTCTCACAATCTGTGTTAAAGGAGGAATCCAAGTTTCACCAGAGAGATATGATGGGTTCTGGGTTCACTAGTTCAGTTATGAACAACTCATATGCCTTGCTTATGTGAGGATCAGACCTTTCAGTTCTTTGGCTTGTATTACTCCCTGGGATCAGCGTGGAAGGGGCACCCAGAAGCTGGCATCCAGGGCAGAGCCCATGCAACCCCTGCAGCCCTTTAAATTTCTGTCTAGGTTGCAAAGAGCATATTAATTGTGTTCAGAAAGGAGGAAAGCAAGCGAGTTCTGGGAAGAGAAGACAAACTCCATGGAAGATTCATTAACTGTCCCACAATGGCCATTTGCACTGGAGAAATTGCTAGGAAAAGTGAGGAGAGCTAGAAGATGAGGTGTGGGGATAGTAGGTTTAGTAAAGCTGTGATACAAGAGGACACTGGAGTTGCTCCAGCGTTTCCATCATGAAGGCCCAGGTCTAGAAACATCAGGAGGTGTTTGGAGGCATGCAGTTCTTTAAGGCCTTTATCCAAAAGCAGGTTTTTTCCTCTAAACCCTCTTTGGCCAGAGAAGGATGATTAAAACTTTGGTGATAAGTTAGCTGAAAAAAATTCAGAGCACATAACATAAGAATGGTGCAGCTCAAGCAACAGGTGGAGAGCTAATTTCCACCTAGGAAAAGTGCACTGAAAGATCCTACTTTACCTCAAACTCTTGATCTATTTCCTCTGCATGTCACAGCAGCAAATAAGTAAACAAATAAATTAACAAATTTTTTGCACTCTTATGTCCTTCTGTTACAAGCCTCGACACATGAAGAACAGCTGCCACAGACTGAGCTTATTCATGGGGAGTTTTTACAGCCACATTTGATTTCTAGACCAAAAGCTGTCTCCAGATAGCTTCTGCTCTAAGGAAACAGATCAAAGAGAAGGCAGGTACGTTGCAGCCACAGATGAGAAACATCTGTTGAAACACATCATATCCTCCATCACCTCAAGATGAATCTTAGAATTGTAGAATCCTAGGTTGGAAGGGACCTCAAGGGTCATCTAGTCCAACCTGTCTAGGTAAGAGCACAGTCTAGACAACATGGCCTAGCATCCTGTCCAGCTGAGTCTTAAAAGTGTCCAATGTGGCAGAGTCAACCACTTCCCTGGGGAGATTATTCCAATGGTTGACCGTTCTCATAGTGAAAAATTTCCCTCTCATGTCCAATCGGAATCTCCCCAAGAGCAACTTGTGTCTATTCCCCCTTGTCCTCTCCACGTGACTCCTTGTAAAAAGGGAGTCTCCATCTTCCTTGTAGCTACCCCTTAGGTACTGGTACATGGTGATGAGATTCCCTCTAAGCCCTTTCAAGCTGAAAGCCAAAGCAATTTGATTGACCTTTCTTCTTCACTGGGGTTCTCTATGAATTTGGGCAAACAACCAAGGTCCCATGGACCCTAAGTGCAGATTCGTATTAATCTCCAGTTAAGTCTTCCAGAATTATGGGAGTGTTCATGTTAGCTCAATTCAGTAATTTTAACTGGCATTAGTGCCGGTTCAGTTGTTTCCCCACAGCTGGTACTCACCAGCAAGTATTGCTACTTAAGCATTCACTCTCCAGTGCTGGAATAAATTCAAAACAATTTGTAGGCAGTAACTGTGGTTATTAACTGTACAGTGGTTTACAGCTTTCATGCTGCTTTCGCCAACAGTTAAAAAGATAGTGAAATACTAAATTTATTAGCAATTCAAAAACTCCTTCCTCTTTTTGCCCAGGAAATTTTTAAGTTCTTCTGAAAGCCATTGACCTAACTTCAGATATCAACTAGTTCAAATTCTCATTGCTTAATTAACATGACATGAGTCTACTAAATAAAAGTAACTTCAGTTTTAAAAAAATAAAAACCTAAACATTTTAGAGAAACACAAATGAAATGCACTGGATTTTGATAATTCTGGTCTTTTTAGTCTCTGAAAGATAATTTGGCTTTAGCATTTGTTGTTGTCCTAAGACATTTTGTAACCTATTTTGGGACTGGCTGGAAGGTACGTTCTCAGCTTAGATTCAAGGCTGTAATAACTGACTCTGTGGCGAAGCTAGAAACTTCATTCAGGAATTAATTCAAGATGTTAAACCTGGAAAGAGAATTAGCATAGAGCTGTCATAACATCAGTCTTCCTAGATAGGGTTCTTAAACACAGCATTAATAGATGCCTGTCACTGACGAGACTAATTGTTACCAAACAAGACACGCAATCACAGGCCAGACAAGAAGGTTCCCTTCATGGCCCCTCTCATCTGTATGTTTGGGCTTCAGGGAGCAAACTATGAAACATCAGAAGGTTCCCTGGGGAAGCACTCCGAGCTTCCTGAAGGACAACGCAAACAGGCTGCTGCTTTTTGCAGATCTGATACTGCCCAGGCAAAGAGAAACTTGTACTTCTGGCCAGGGTCTGGAATGCTCAAGGAGGACAAGCCTCTTTCCTTTGTTCTCATCCTTTGGGGAGGAACATGACACTTCTGCTTTAAACACTCCACATTTTCATGTTTAGAAAAAGCCAGTATGTTCACGCAAATATTCTTATATTGTACAGCTTGCTTAAGACATGTTGAGCCACATGCTGCACAGTGGCTTAGCTCCAGTCACCCACCTACTTCTGCAAGTGTGACTTTCTGTAGGCTGCTTTATGCTCTCTTTTCTTTTCCTTTTTTTCCTAAATATCTGCAGAAACATCCATTTTGAAGCTGGAGCAGAGTCCTTTAGATCCCTTGGGAGTTCCTTTGTCAGCTAACTGTTCATCGAGAAGCAAAGCAATTTGACTCATTTGCTAATTCAGTAATCAATAGGAGATACAAATTAGCAACATAATAGGAAATAGCTGCCTGCACTTCTGTAGCAATGCCTGATTAGCCCCTGCAATGGTATGTTTTCATAGGTTTATTTAACTTTCGAAACTTTCTCTGTCCAAGTATCTGCCAGTCAGACAACCGTTCGGGCTTTTCAGTTTTAAGCTTAACATTTCACACTGGCTTCTCAAACTGTTACCTAAATACATTCGTTTCCTAAGTGCGTAACAAATGCTGCCTTAGATACAGTCTCACCGCAGGCCAGCGTTAGCTGTAGCTAGTGCATCACCCTTCTATTCCAGTTCAACAACTGGAGATGTGTGGCTGCAGTACAGAGGAGGAAGGCACAGCAGAGTCCACATTGGGTGGCTGCCATCCCCTACAAGTGTCAGCAAAGGCTGCAGCCCACTGCTGCCATCAGGTCTTCCAGGCTGGGGCTACTGAACATGCAGGGGTGCTCCTCTCCTGGTTTCTGCTGCTGCGGGATTGCTCACATGGGACAGCTTTGGCCATTCGCAGAAGTCATTTGCACGCAGGAGAGTAGGAAAGCAAATGGAGCTGGCCCTGCCCTGGTACCAAGTGTACCACCTTAATGGTACATTTTCTTCTCCATCTCAGATTCACGGGCACAAAAGTAACGAAAACAGAAAGGAAAAAGGGGGAAAAAAGAAGTTACTTAATAGTCTAGCAAGAATTTGTGGCTAGCTTAGACAGTTTTTATAATTACTCAACCTACCTTACCTCTGTGAAACACAGAACATCTGCTGTTTGACATGTTTTAAATTATGCCTAAGACACCGGTCTATATGTGAATGTCTCTAACATTCATCATTAATAAACCTCCTTGCCATCCATACTGTCACTCTACAGAATATAGTGAGATGGGCGACATCATGATTTATGCTTACGTATTGCCACTGTGCAGCTCCATGGGGTTTAATGGAGTTTACACCAGGAAAAAAAGATTTGGCCCACTGACTTCACAGGGATTAAATCACAGCAGCATTTAGCAAAGCAGAACAGAATGCTCTTTCAGTAGAAAAGCACAACGAAAAGCATTTAAGGCTGTCCCATTTTATAGCATAAACAATCTTTTAATTTGCAGCATACACATCTAGCAGGAAGCCAACAGGACAGTTTGTCAAGTGCCAGCAAGAGCTCATTAAACCACCACTCTTGGGAAACACTTTGTATTGCAAAACATGTAGTAGGCAATGCACGCTCCTATGGATCCAGCTTCTGAAGAGGCAAACCCTTTCTTTGGGTTAAACTCTACACTTCTACAATCCCAGGTATTGCCACAGGCCAGGCCTAGCCTTTTCCCAGCGATTCACAAGAGCGCAGGACAGACACTTGCATTAACAACACACGAACAGCTGGAGTGACAGCCAACCCACCACGGTTGTCCAAGACTACTGCACACCTCACCTCTGAGCTCGCTTTGATGAACAGCCACTGCATTTCCTATCACATCTATGTGCCTTCCTGCTGAAGTAAATTGGGTAATGAGTAAAAAAAAAAAAAGAAAAAAAAAGAGAACTCAGCAGTCACCGATCTTCAGGCAGATAAGCAGTCATGCTGCAGAGACAACTACATGTCTACATTAAAAAGAGGCACTGCTTTTCTACTAAGTCACCTCACACCATGCAAACCCACCGGATATCTGGTATTAGATCCACCAGGCCAGCGTGAGTGATGTGTGCAGACCTGCACTAACACGGGTCAAGGCCCATATCTAACGGGACTGTGGGTGTTCCTTGGGACTCGGGAAGCTAAGAAGCAATATTCACCTCTTCTAAGCTCAAAAGAGTTTCCTGTGAAAGAATAAAAATAAATTTCTTTGATTCCTCCCACACGCAGTGTAATGAAGGCCAAGCCCTACAGCATGAGGAGGAGAATTTAAACGTTGAAACAGCAGCTAGGACCTGATTTGGGAAGAACTAAAAGTAGAAGTTGTTTCAGAAATGTTTTTCAGTTAAGTTTTAGTTTTACTTTTGTTTACAAAATGCTTTGAATGTTACATGAAAAGACAGTTACGAAATCCTTTAAAAACTATGGGCAAACAGCAACAAGCGGAGGGGTCCGCACCAGTGCTCCAGGCACAGCCCCCGGCTGCTGGAGGCTACAAAACCACCTTAGTTTCACATCATCCTGACTTCACCTCTTTTCTTAAGAGGGACACACAGGTCTTTCTGATACTCAGGTTGGTTTGGGGCTGGAAGAGGACACAGGGAGTGCTCTCTGGAGAGGCGTGCACAGCGACTTGCCTACAGCCAGCCGGCTGCAAAGCCAACCCGTCGTCTTTTTCCTCCCTCAGCTCGGTGGTATCTGACGAAGCTGAATGGAGCAAAGTTTTCTGGAGAAGCTGTGAGTTGCAATTACGCTTTGCGGAAGCATCTAAACCATCTAGTGAAACATACTTGAAACAGAAAGTACCTTGGAATTAAATCCAAACCAATTATTATTATGACCACATTTTAAAAAAGAATTTAGTCATATCAAAATTAAACTTGTGGCCGACTGATGTGCTTTGCTTCTGTGTGTGCTTATGAAGACTAAAATCAGGAGTGGCTCATGTCTTGGGAAACAGAAGAACCACTTCCCACGTGAGGGTTCAAACCACTGATCCTCCTCCTGAAGCAGTTACAAAAATATCTGTGTTTAGCAGATCAGGAGCTGAAACGTCATTGCTCCTCTCCAGCACTCGTCAAACAGCACGAAGCCCAACTCTCTTGCTCTGACTCCAGCCATGCTTTATACAATGTGAAATAGCTTCGTCAGGAGCAACTCAAACCAGCGTGTCCCAGACTATGCTGCTGCCCGGGCATCAGCACGAGAGGTGGGAAAGCAGGGGGCAAAAACCATGCTCCAAATGGCTAGAGAGGCGTTCTGTGGGAAGGCCGCCTGAAAGGGAGCTTGCCTCCTCGGGCAGTAACTCTCCTTGCAACCAGCTCTCCCCTGGCACCTGCCTGCTCCCCGCTCCTCCTCCTCCTCCTCCTCCTCCTCCTCCTCCTCCTCCTCCTCCTCCTGCTTACCTGGCTCTGGCCCTTGTCAGACTGCTGCACTCACCGGTTCAGCTCACTTGAGTTTCCAGGGCACAGGTGGAAAGAAAGTTTTCTCCTTAATTAGCTTCATCAAGGGCTCCAGCAAGTGCCACTGCCAGCACAGGGGCGGGACAAGTGCTATGGGGCTGGAAGGGAGGGCTAAGGCGGTGCAGGGGAAGGGGAGGAGGAGGAGCAAGCTTCCCCCTTGTCAGCAGCACCCAAGTCTTCTTCACTGCTTCTGGGCTCCTGTCTGGCCCATCTTCCTAGAGGTAGGAACCCAGACCCCACACAGAAGGTAAGTGCCCTACCCCAAAGACAAGGAGCTCTCTAACCCTCCCAGATGAAAGTGTTCCTTCATGGAAACTTGTTAAAGCACATCCAAACTGCCATCCCCCACTTTTGTCTTTTTTTTTTTTTCTTTTAATCAGAGAGATCTATTTACAAATTAGGGTTGATTTCAACAGTGTCAGCTAACCAGAAATGACAGGGTTTTTGGCAAAAACCCAGTTGCTGGGGAAAAAAATAATTGCCCAACTCTGACAGCAACTCACATACTGCAATGGGTTTTCACACCCACTAATGGTTCTACCTCCTGCTTCAGCACTCTATAGATATACCAGTAACCCACACGGGGTTGCCCTAAATATACAGTTTTCGATTCTCATTCCTTCTCTGTTGTTTATTCGTCAAATACCCATGCCATCTTAAAATGAGGTATTTTTTCCTCCACAGTTGTAAGAATTCCAGTCCAATTCCCTCATTTTTTAATTCTACACAAATATTTAATTTCCTTAGCACTGGAGCTTGGAGCAAATTTTGTTGCTCTGTTATTTGGTTTTCCACATTTACAAGTGCATTTTTAAAAAGTATTTCAGCTCATTTCTTTTCCAGGATAAGCTTATTGCTATCCAAGTGGCTAAGCAGCAAGCACATAGCGTTGCTGTGTGGGAGATCAAATGATATGACCACAGCAGGTCCAAAAATACAGCTACAAGGGTATAGCAACCTCTTGGAGGAAATGAATCACTCTCACAGAAAATTCCCTGGGAATGGTTATTAGGAGTGGCAGAGTTAGTGGCTTTGGAGAAAGTCAATCACTTCCCTTCTGTACAGTAAAGGCTGCCCAAGTTTGCCACGAGGTATAATTGGGTATCCTCAACACAGCAGAATGCATAGGAAAAGGCATTCATCAGAGTTATGCTAAGCAGTTACAGAACTGTAAACAAATGTGGACAAACTATTACCACCCCAGTTATACAAAGACAGTGATTTAAAGTAAATTCTGTTTTGCTTTCGCCTGGTGGTTGTCACCAAGCACCAGGCAGGGTATTACCGCATGACTCGGTGCTGAAAATTTCCATTTTCCAAGAACTTTGTTAATTTTAGCTCATTAATTCTCACAGTACTCTAGAAAGATAAATAGAGTTAATTAATTTTTACAAACAGGGAGGCAACAGCAAAAACATTTAAGGTTTTTAACTCCAGGTATGTACCTTGTGCCAAACTGTGCTTGATTTTTGAAAGAGGTGCCCCTCCGCTGGCACTAACTGACTTTCAAAGGTGCTGCCTTGGAAGAACAGGCTCAACACAGACAAGGAAATGGCAGAAATTATTTTTGAAAACTGTGGTCTTAAGAGTGACTCACTCAACTCTACTGAAGGAGACAGGACAGAATTAAACACTGGATGTGAGTTTAAGAGTCTCAAGGCCTGCAAATCCCTGCTCAGATCATTAAATACCCCCTCTTCTTATCTAAAATCTTAGTCAATTCCTGAGCGAATAACAGGGCACAGAACAGTTAAACCAGTTATGATTATCTATTAATTCAAAGTAATGCCATTTTCTTCTGTTTCCATTTGAACCCGATCAGGTGATCCGACACTAAGCACTGAATTCAATAAACATGAAAGTCCTTCTCACAAAGCTTAATTTAGAACTATTTGTTCCCTTTCAGAATAAAATAAATCTTCCTTAGCTGCTTTTAAGCGGAAAAGCAAACATACTACGTCCCTTTATCCACTAGTGCTTAGAGTACAATACATGCTCCAGTAATTTCCTATTATAATGGAATTATTTGCACAGATTGCAAATTTGTCCTGGAGGAATGAAGAATCTAGAGAGTGGACACATACATTCATTATACTGAATACTCCAGGTAATGCTGGCCTATGATATCAAGGCAACAAGCTGAATGATAGCCCTGGTATAATTATGTAATTAATTAGCTCTATCATAATTTTTGGTTTATGACACTAACTTTTATGTGCCACTAGCCAATCTAATGGCATTTTAAATTGAAATAAGGCCCCTGAGAGAGATGCTACTTACTGTATCACAAATCTTGTATTCAGATCTCTTTTAATTTCAAAAGACGACCTAATAAAATGGCTTTGTAATTAAATCCATTCTAACAACTTCTCCTATGTAATTCTTTTTCTTCTCCCATTTTTAATTATGAAAAAAATTCCAATCAGAAAATACTTGCCGCCGTAATTATATACAAAAATCAGCCATCCCTTTTTGTACCTCTTGCTGCTCTCCTCGCGCAGCAGTGCACCCTGGCCAGCTTTCCTGCAGAATTTTACCAGCGTCTCCCAGAGGTGCAGCAAGGAAACTGCACCCTTTACACTCAAGAAACCAGAGTTAAATTTGCTTCTGTCGTGTTCGAAAAATAGTCAAGGTGTGGGAAGGAAGGAGAGCAAATCCCCACATGCTTTCTATTTCAGACAGGCCTTTACAAGTATTCTGGTACCACAAGATGCATTTCTGACGTGAAGTAGGATCAGCAAAAGGACGGGAAGGGTGACGACGGCTCTCCTCCACCCAGCGGGGCAGCAGTGCCCCTCTACGAGCCACCTCCATTGCCAGCTGAAAAGGCAACCCAGCAGTGAGCACTGGCACCTTCCTTGGGGCTGGGGGGCTGTGGTGTCATCCAGGAGCAGTCTGCACCACACAGGCTTTTGGTACCTTCTCTGCCAAGTGCTCCTCACTCATATGGAAACTCATCAGGACCTCACCCTGACTGTTAGGATACGTCCCCCATTCAATGCTTAGAACAGTGGTATTACATGGAATAAGATGAGCAGGTAGTAGCAAAACAATCCCTATAAAAGCTGTTTTCATAGGTTTTCTTCTAGAGTGTGAGCAGCTGTATCCAACGGGAACACAATAATACCACTGTGCGGAAGCAGAGCTAAATGGCTCCTTTCTGAGGTGATGATGATTACTGCATTTAAGGTACCCTTAAAGTATGCACTACTTTACCATATGTAAAGCATGGTAAACACAGAAACTTGAAGCATCACATTACACTGAACTGGAAAGGAAGACTGGAGGTCCGAATACAAGACAGCTAGGAGAGTGCTTGATAATACTGGGTGGCACGGCCAAATGGATTAAAAGAATATAATTTCATAGGATCATAGAATCATTTAGGTTGTAAAAGACCTTTAAGATCATAAAGTCCAACCGTTAACCTATTTCCCTGCAGCAATGATCATACTCTGTTCCATTTCTACTTTCTAGGAAATAATAAAATAACAGACAGATATGAAGCATAAATGGAACTTAAACAATTTGTACTTGGGTTTCTCACTGAGGCAAGCACAGAATTTTAAACATAATTAAGTTTTAAAAACCAGTGACATTGGAAGTGAAGTGGAAGTAATGGAATTATTGTCAACCTCTTACCATTTGCTGTGTTCTTTTTGAAGTTATCTAGAAACTCTTCCAGTAGCTGTGACTGGTTTGGAGGGGGCAAGAAACTCTTTGGGTCCCTGGAAACGTCGCCATCTGGCCAGGATGTACATAAGGGTTGCTGGTTTGGTCTCACAGTGAGCATTACGCTTCTCTCTGAAAACAGTAACTCCATCTGCCTGAGGTCAAGATCAGACACAGCCTCTCTGTTTATGCTCAGGATTTCATTGCCTACTTGTAGCCCTGAGAGCATGTGAAAGGGAAGAAGAAGGAGGGGAAAAAAAAAAAAAAAAAAAAAAGAGGGAATACAAAACATAAAGGATCACAAACCAAACCTTATGCTGATTCACCATTTATTTTTATGGTTTTGATTCAAACAGCCTAATCCTACCACAAGTCCATTAGAATCGGTGGGAGCTTTATTGGTGCTGTAATTATACAGATCAACCCCCTGCTTACTTTGATAGGTGTTACACATAGTACAGCAACTGAGTTGTTTCTTTCTAAAGATGCCACAGAGTTTGGCGGGTGGGAGGGCAGCACAACTTTCAAGATTAGAATAGAGGCACCTCTCACGGCTCGGACACCACTAGTGTACAGCACCATAACACATCCTTCATTATCTGGGAAGAACAAGGCACTAGTCATGCAGATCGGGTTGTTCATGCAAAACTGGAACAACAGCGGATGGAGTCTTTCTCAGCTTTTGTACAAATCTGAACAGTGGCAACCGCTGCCCTTTTCAAGGTCAGCAACCACCAGGTGGTCATTACTCTCAGGTAGCAAATGAAACTCTCTGTCTCCATTTTCCTGTGATTGTCTCTCTTTTTCAGAGAGCAGAACTCATGTGGTCCTGCTGTGCCAAGGAAGAGAAGCATGGTTTCTGAGCAGCGCAATAGAGAAGGTGCCACAGAAAGGTATGCAGAAAACTATTTTGGGGAGGGAGGCTACTTTTCATTGCCAGCAAAAGTGGAAGCGATGGATCTTGGAGACTGACCAAGCCCATGATGTTCCCCAGTGTGAGATGAACTCTTTCTCCAGCCTGTTCCTCTGTGCAAAAGCACTTGGTTAGATGGCTGAACGCAGACTTTGCACCCAAGGATGAACAAGAGCTCTCCCCACTATACTGAAAGGATAATGCAGTTGTTCTGTATACATTATCTTTCCCAATATCACATACTTTCCAGGGTCTTCAGGAAAGAAAAATATGAATAGTAAAAGCCAAGAACCATTTCAGACAGCAGCACTAAAGCTCCCTCATGTTTTGGGACTTTAAAAAGATAATGAAGTACAGTATTAAACATAAATACGGTACAATACCTTCCTTGTATGCCAGTCCATCGGGGAGAACATCACTTACAAATATACGGCTGAGACGCTGATTTTCATCAACTTGTGCTGTGACAGCAAAGCCTGAAGAAAAAGGTTTAAATCAAATAAACTTTCTCAGAAACATTTCCCTTTTGTTCTGTGTATTTAGTAGACTCTACACAACCAGAGGGAGGATACTTCTCATGAGAACACACCTATGGAGCAGGTGTGAAAACATTGTTTCTCAGCCATTTTAAGGCCTGACAAAGTTAATGGGGCTTTTCAACTTCCAGGAAATGTCATGCTGTGCTGTAAAAAAAACTAAATTACATTTCAAAAAATATTTTCTACCTCAGCCCCATATGACATTTCATCATTATGGTAAGAGTTCTGCAGTGTGTCCATCAGACATAGAGGTGTCTTAAACAGATCCGAAACCAGGAGACACAAACTATAAACAGCAAATCCACACAGACCAGTGAGTGACACAGCCCAGAAAGGAGTAATTTATACCAACACACGTGCAGCTAAAGAACAGCACAGTGCTGCATTACAAAGGTATCTTTGCAAGGTATATAATTATTCCTAGGCATAACCACCTCCCACGGATAAAAAGCCTGTCAGAATTTGTACCAAAGGGCAATCTGTTGATACTGTGCCAAAAAAGGATCCCACTACCCAAAAAGAAAAGGGCAGACCTTGACCATGGCTGGACTGAGACCGATCATATTAATCCTGGGGAAGGACATCTTCTGACAATTCTACGCCTGAATTATTTGGCCAGCACAGCAGAATTAGAAAGCGGACCCTTCCCAAACACAAGAAGTATGCTTGCCGGTATAAAATAACCGGTTTAGGTCTTCGCTATAATGCCTCAAGTCCTTTGCAGACTCAGACTTTGAGCTATCAAAAATGGCTCTACCTGCTCTCAGAGACAGAAATGTTCTGAAGAAAGCAAGCAAGCAATGAGAAAAATAAAAAGAAAAATTCCTGAGAGCTTACCAAAATCACTTATGTTTTCAGTCTTTGTAAGATGAATGTAATAAATATTTAACGGACAAATTTCTATTTCATCATACACCTGTTGGAAAAAAACAATAACAGAAGTCATCAAAATTATGAAATTGCAAGCATCAAAACCCAAAGGTACAGCATGAGAAGTAAGCACAATATTCTTTGCATAAATAAAGAGGAAAACATGCTGTCTTTACACAGAGAACTGTGTTACTGTGCAAGTGTCACCAGCAGAGTAAGCTAAAGATAGAAAACCCAGCCTGGAGTAAAGACTGACACTTCACTTTTGTACCAGAACCCCCTCTTAAATCTTCAAACGGTTCTTGAAGAGAGTGTTTGCAGTGCCTAGCCACCCAAACGTCTGCATAGGCATGGACTGTGTGAATGAGGATGGCAGAAAAATCAATCCAGGAACAGCTTTAAAACCTTATTTTAGATCTAAATCACACATATTCATAGGTGATAATTCAACTGTAGCTGCAGACATCATGGAGCTTTATCTCAAAGGAGTCACACTTTCCTGGTCTACTATGAATTCATATGGTGCAGGAGCATAGTACTCCACATCTTCATCAAACTGTCTTCTGAGTTGTAGGCCATAGTGTCTTGGCTCCAGCTGTTTCATCTAAGGAATAAAGAGAATGGGGTTTGGAATTCGTTATTTATTTCCAGAATCCTAGAAGATAAAGAAGTGACACACACAAAAAGCTCTTTAGAAATCATGCAAAAGCAATTCTCAACAAGTAATTTTCTAACTATTTTTGTGGTATAAACAAAACTAGCTGCCTTGCTTAGAAGATAAGGTTCAAGTGCAATTTCCATTTTCCCTTACGACCCTCCCAGATCCTTTCATAAACGCTATGTCTTGGCTATTAGATTAACTGAGCACTGCTACATGTTTCCAAAGTCATCACAACTGTTTTCTGTCCTTTTGAACTTATGCTCACAACCATCTTTTTCTGTGACTACTTTTAATGACTCAGTTCTGCTCAGCAACTTTTTCTTCTGGTGTAGAAAATGTATATGCATGCATGGGCTGTTAGGAGAGGGGATGGGAAGCAGGCTTCCTAAGGGTTTGCCTTTATTGCATTTTATTTTTATTGCTGGGTTTCATCCACGATCAGAGAGTTTCACCTATTTTTTCTCACCACGTGAGGTCAAAGCAAAAATCCTGTCTCAACAGGAAGTCAAAGGGAAATAGGAATATTCCTAAAGGATATTAGCCTGAAAGTGTTGAGCCCCTGATGGGAGCCTCTCTGAAAATCAGGATGCCAGTGAGACCACTGCACAAAACGTTTCATTTTAGCATATTAATAGAGCAACATTTCTAAAACAGGAGGAAGCAATATTTCTAAAGAGGGAGAATGACTGCATCCCTGAGGGTTATTTAACCTCTTTAACGCATCTCTGCAGCTTACAAAATCTAAATCTACTGAGTAACTAGTAATTACCTTAACATTTTACTATGTGTAACAGTTTACGAGTTGCATGTGTTCTGTATCCTGAACAATTCTATTTAAATGCACATTTTTTCTATACGTGCTATCCAAAAGCCTCAGATGGAAAACAGAAATGAGAAAAGTATAAACCCCATAAAGCATGAATGAAGGGAACAAAAACAACCACCCCTTTGAACTTTATCCTTATACACATAACATTCAAATGTGTTCTGTTAAGAAGAAAGATTCCTTACACTCACCAGAGCAGAATGAA
The DNA here is from genome assembly GCA_034008185.1 of Gorsachius magnificus. Lineage (NCBI taxonomy): Eukaryota > Metazoa > Chordata > Aves > Pelecaniformes > Ardeidae > Gorsachius > Gorsachius magnificus. Next base: position 57,217,209 of record CM067083.1, on the reverse strand, counting down.
AATGTAAGAAGGAAAAGAACCAGGACAGATGAGCAAAGAGTATTCATCATTAGAGAATGCTTATGAAAAGCTTTACACACAGAATAGAAAGAAAAAATAAAACAGAAGAACGTTTAAGAAAAAAAAATCAAATAATTTAAAAGTAAATTTTCATGTGATACAGACAATGAAAATTAAAATTCAGCTTTACAGTTACAAATATTTTGGAATGATGGAGTAAGAGAGGTAAGGAATTTCCTTTTCAAGCTTAATTTTACATTTATAACTTTATTTTCCTCTTTTAAGGGTCTTGAATTGTCACCCGCACTACTTCCAAATGTTTCAGCTGTACCGTGCCATCTGGTGGTCAAATAATGTCTTGAACAATCCCTTTAGCCTCACTAGGTACAGTGAATTTTTTAAAAAGTAAAGCCAGGCATTAGACTGCTTCCGCAGGATTCAGTCTACACCAGCAAAAGCAACAGGAAGATAATTCCTTCTCAGTGATGCCACAGAGACATATTGTGGCTTGGCTAAATCAGAGCACTTACTTTGACTTAAAAACTAGAGTTCACCCTGATATTTTAAAAACTGGTATAGTTTAATAATTTTCTTTTTGTTTACAACATTACCAGGCGGAAAGAGCCATGAAATGGCTTAAAAAGAAGCCTCAAAATTCATTAACTTCAATCCAGTTGAGTTAGCTCACCTGAAAGTTCACACTAACCTATGCCAAAAGCTACAGCTGCATTTTGTAGAGAGCAGGACTCCTCCTTTTCCTGTTTCTCCCTTTACTTGTGAAGTAAATAAACTATATTTACCAGTTATCAGAAAACAGAAACTGGGAGTACAAAGTTAGTTGGTTTTTTGGTTTTTTTTTTCAAAAAGTTTGTTTGCATAATTTAAGTGACTTGAATCATGAAGTTAGAGCTAAATTCAAGCACGGACACATGTGGAGACAAAGGTGCTAGGTACGCTGCGGTGTTCTAGAGGTGCTGGTCTTTTATCTGTAATTAAAACTGGTATTTCTACTTTACCTTTAACTCATGACTCAGTTTTTCTGTCCCAAGATATATAGCAATCCCTCTCAAATTCCTGGCACTGACTTTCAGAAGGGAAGGTGCTCTTTGAAATTCACAAGCAGAGCTGGTATTTAATTAAAAGCTTAAAAGGGTCCTTTCACAAGCAAACATATATGATAGCCTTTGTCACGGCAGTCTTAAATGTCTTAATCTCCTGGCATTAACTCACCCAGTCCCCATTACTCCTCCATGATTAATTTGCACGTACTGCAATGACAACATAGAGCGGACACGTGCTGGGATTGCTCAGGGGCTGACTACCTGGCAAACCGTCACCACTCTTCAAGTACTCACTGCGTGCTGTCTCAAGCAATGCTTGAAAACCTTTCCACAACCCTGCTACCTTGGCTACAATACATACATAACGCAACTAAAGGCAACAGGGCAACGTGCCTTAATACAGTGACTGGGAGATGCTGGTATTGTGCTCTATTTAGACAGCCCCTGATAGGTTACATTCCTTCTCAACTCCACAGCTATTAACGAGGTGCATTTGTACATGAAAACTGAGTACCTTGCACGCCAAAATCAAAACATCTTCCACCCGGTGCTCCGGCGTGAGGGTCAGCGTCACTCCTGGGCCATCACAGAAGCGAATATACGTTTGTGTTTCCCAAGGACTCTCCTTCTGGATGCTCTCTGGCACTGAGCAGTAGACATTCAAAAAGTCATCGACTTGCTGCTGGAAACAAGGGAGAAAAGTACAACATATGTGGGCATTGCAAAAAACCCTGTAAGTACAATCGCATTGGCAGTTTGCAGTGATATGTATTTAGACACGGTACTGATTATTTCCCCATGGCAAGACAGGGACAAAGTTCTGTCACCTGCTCTCGCTCACTGTCGAAGACTTGACTTTCTTGAGAACGGATTGCACTTCCTCTGCATTCCCGTTACTGGCTTTTATGCCTTTATATTAATTGTTGATTTAACTCGAAGCAAAAATATGTATCTACCTGATACTATATAGCAGTATGAATAAATTCTTAAGAACTGACTACTAGAATTTTACCTAATTAACGAATGCAAAAAGCACGGAGATACTGTAGTTTTGACAGAAAATGGTAATATAGTAAACTTCCAGCAGAGAGCACTGTGGAGCAAGGCTTGCCCTAACATAATAAAGGACTAATGCAGGAATGAAGTGTTCCTATTCTAGTTACAGTTTAAGAACATATTGTTTCATTAGTTGCACAGGGTATTTGCCTGCTTACCATTTTGCTTCACATTCACTCTCGTTCCAAAGCCACTCCGCTTGATCAAATAATAAGATCCAGCCTGAATAAATTCCCCGTCATTTTCTCACCCTTCATTTTCACATGTTCTCCTGTACTGCACTTCAGGCTACACGTTTCAAAGGAAGCCACACAGGGACAAGAAAACTACTGAGAACTGTTCAGAATGTGGAGTTTCACCTATATATTTGGCTCTGCCTATTCAGCACGTCACTTAGACACATCAAGGCATTTAAGTTTACGCAGACAGGGTCCCTTCAGTCCCCTTACAGCCAATGGAAAGGGACAATAACCCCGTAAAGTGGCAGAACTGCAACCCAAGACGTATTTTAAGTTAACCTAAGCTGCTTCCAGGAGTGCCCACCTCCCTAATACTTTTCCTTTGTATTTTTCCCTGTTTGTTTGGGTTGGGGGAGGGTTGTTGCCTCCATAAAGCCCCCTGATTATACAATTCTTCCTCCTGGCTCTGCAGGGACACGAGTCCAGGGGTGCACTGCAATTAAAAGCTGCAGTAAAATCACTGCACAGGGACTGCTTCCCTCCCTGAAGGCAACAAAGTTATTGACACCAATCTACCAGTAGCAATGGAGAGACCAATACTATTTTGGTTTTCCAAATAACAACCGTGGCTGTGAAAATGATATAGTAAGCAATCCTATTCAGGTAGCTGCCAAACAATGCAGAAATTCAGGTTGCAGCCAACCCAGAATATGGCACAATAATAATTTGATGCCAGAGTAATGCTGGTTTTGGTGGAATAATATTAATGAACTAATGACATTCATGAATCTTATCTCTCTTACTCAACTGTCCCTCTTAACTAGTTGAAAATGAAATTTCAACTAACACTTTCCATTTCCATGGAAAGCCTACTAAGATCCAGCAACTACTACACATAACAGGAATTCTGTGATGCTACTGCAATTAATGGAGCGATGAAATCTACACCAGGTTAGTTTAACCTTGGTGGCTGTGGTTCCAGACTGCTCATAACACTGGTGGTGTTGAAGAAGATCATTCCCATAGAAGTGTGGTCCTCTCAGAAAGCACTAAATCAAGTGCCTGGGAATAAACACTGACCTCCTTCCACGGTGTAAATAACAGAAAGGAGAAAGGGCAAGGCAGGCTGTGAGAGCTGAGCAGGAACGAGTCAGACTGAATTCCCCGGTGGCTTCCTCCAGGGAAAACCGAAGCTACATTGCCTCAGCTAGAGAAATGCTCCCAGCAGCTCAGAGGTTTGCAACTACCACAGTGGTTTATTGCACTGCAACAGTAGTTCTTCAAATACGTCCGACAGAAATAAATCTCACTATTGCCAGAGGTAAAAACAAAGCCAACCCAAAACGGAGGATGAAGGTGATGAGAAATAGATTGAAGGCCACCTTCTTCCAGAAGCTTTTAAGACAGGACAGAAAGTTCCACAGCCAGCGTAAGATGCTTTCCTTTCCTTGCCACTGGTGCTCAAGCATATGCCTTGAGATAAACTCGCCTCTGTTATTAAGTATGACTATGTTCCTTAACTGCAGTCAAGGTACTGTTGCTTCAGCCACATTTTCCATCTCAGAAAATCTGACATGAAAAGAGATTTTTTTTTTTTTCCTGTTATGCCTGCAGTGACTAATTCTACAATAGTTCATTCATTCATTGCCACATAAAGTTATAACAACCCATCCAATTTTCCAGAAATAGGCGCCAGGATTTGCAGGCTGTCACACATTGTGCCACAGGGCTGCTGCAGGACCAATAGGTTACTTCATAATTTCCCCCCACAATTTGCCTCTCTTTTTATTATCCTTTTCAGGGAAAATATAGCCTCCCTGGCAGACTTCACTATTCATCATTCACTGCACTCCTCAGGTAGCATTTTATAAAAGTTTTGATGCTGTTTTTGTTTTTCATTTGAAATCAGCCCATGAAACTGGGCTGATGCCAAAGTAACGGTTTTCAGAGTTATGATGAATCATTTCTGAGCTGTCGTATGATTCATCAAAATGTCAGGATCTTAAAAATGCCCACGCTATATTTAATTCCCATTTAAAAAAAAGGTTTGAGAAATAAGGTTGAGATAATAATAATGTTTTTCTAGAAATAAGGTTGAGCTCCAGAGCTCCGCTTCAGCATCTAAATTGGGGTGTTTTTTTCATCTTGAAACACAATCCTACGAAACTTTGTAGAAGCTTGGCCCAAAATTTACAGCGATGTTACCCCCATGCCGGTCCCCTCTATCTGCGGAGCTGGGCTGCGAGCTCCTGCCGAATTTGGAGCAGGCTGTTTTTACTAAGCAGCTATGGAGAACACATAAACCCTGTTGTGAGAGCTGGGTCAAGAAGCCAGACCTTGTCCCTTCCCCAACATGGCACCGAAGGGAGAGGACTTCATTCTGCCCATTCCCTGGCACCTTCAAAACCTTTCTCAGTCTCTTCAAAAGGGTTCAGGAAGAGCAAATGCACTCATCAGGCCAGAGGACAAGACACCCATTGCAGACACCATTGCACAAGACAGCACCGTCAACCTCCCAACCCCAAGGGGTCTGTGCTAAACCAAGGGAATGGAGCCATGGCCCTTTGGGAGAAACCTTCAGGGTGGGCACCCAAAAGATTTTGCCTCTTCTCAGCTTTAGGAGGGACCAAATCTTTCCATGTTTTAACAGGAGAGGACAGGGACAAGTTGTATTTGCTGTCTCTGAGGTGGGAAATGGATGCCATCTCACACCACACCCAGTGGTGCATCCTGGAGGAATTTGTAAGTGTTCTCTATAGGAGATAATTTCACCCAGAAATCCCCCATAATTGCAATTTGTTTTGAAAAGAGAGGAGCGATTTGGCTTAAATGCTTTCCTACCCCAGGACATAACAAGCAAGTGGTCAAGAAACTAAGGGAATTCAGGTGTTTCAATATACTTCTTCAAAGAACAGAAAAAATGTGAAGATACTTCGGGAGGCAAAATAGCGTTATAGGATTAGCTGCTGTCAGTGGGAGATGCCTCTCTCAGTGGTACAACTTCTGTATAATTACATATTTCTTTCCTACCTGGCCATTAAATGAATGCACTTGATGAGAAAATGAAGCATGTAGCACATAATGATACAACAAACCAACATAAAAACCTATGAGAAATGATGAACTTTGTCTAAACCTTCCTCACGAGATTCATTACAGCTCTTCATTATAGTTAATCATTTTCAAGAGCAATATTTCATTTTAAATGCAGATGTTGATTTTTAATACCTGGTACACAAACTCAGCTGAAAGGGAACAGTACTGTAGTATGAGTTTTTTAAAGTCTGCTTTCAAGTTTTAAATTGCATCAGGGGACTATCTGGTTCGGGGAACAAAGGAGGAAAAGGGACAGGGGGTAGATGGGAAGACAAGTAGCCCTTTTGAGTCTGTTGCCATTAAAGAAATCCAGCCCTACCATACAGAAAACAAAGTCCAGAAACCCTGTGCCTAAGACTTAATTTGGATTTTTTATTTGGAGCCTGCACAAGCCTACTGAGGGAGAAGGATTCTGCCTGTGTAAGCCACGCAGTACACAGATAACACTCAGTGGTCCTACACGTATGTGATTATGGATTTTGTAGCATCCTGCTTTGCTTCCAGGCCATGGGGCAGCGATGTTGTTCCCCAGGAGGCTGCGGGAGCTGAGAGGGACCACGACTTGTGCCAGGCAGGGGCGGGCAGCAGCCCTCCTCCCAGGCACCGGAGGAACTCGGCCGCAGCTATTTACTGAGTAACGTGGTTGAGGGGATGCTGCTTCGTCTTCCTTTGCTTGGGCGATCTCCAGCTATATATTAACTCACACTTCTCTGCTGGCATGCTCCACAGAGTTTAACTGGACTTTAATTGCCTTCATACTCAAAATATACAGGCTCTGTTGAAGTAGGCAGAGGGAAAAAATACACCTTGGGTTTTGCCATACTGTGAAGCACGCTTTCAAATAAGCTTGGTTCCAAATCTCTCTCAGATGGTGTATACGCTGTAAGGATTACTGTCATGAAGAAGATTCTAGGGATGTTTTTGGTTTTTTTAAATTATTATTATTTTTTTAAAAAGGCTGCTATGCGTGTTCAGAAACTTACATTCTTCATTAGCAGAATTATAATCCTGCCATCTAACACTAACTGCATCTTATGAAACTCTGTGGGGTTTCTGAACCAGCCTCATCATACACTTAGTGAAATGTATTCAGGAATTTAAAAACAAGAAGGTGCAGAATGAGGACAGGCATATCTTACCTCAGCAGAGTTGGCTGAATTCTGGACACCAGCAAATCCATATCCTCCAGCTGAATCAAAAATCTATTAAAAACATTACAGATAAATAAATAGGTTAAACAAATAAAACCCTTTATGTCTTACCTGTGTTAGGTAAAGTCTTCGAAAAAATAAAAATAAAAATTAAATGAGTAAATATATATCAACCTGCTAAACCCCAGGGATCTTTTTGTACTTTTTATTGCTTTATTCTGACTAGAAAAAGTATTACAGAAATACAAATCTTCCTCTATAAAGAAAATTTAAGCAAGTTTTCTCTTTCAGGGTACATGTACACTCACATTCAAATATTCAAGTATAAAAGCATTCATGTCCTTGTTTTCCCCTATCTACTGCTTAGCAATATGATTGAAGTCATCTACTTTCAAATCATACGCTATGCTCGAAGTTACAGTTTCACCCTCTTGGATACTCTTAGGTACAGCTACAAATCTCATAATGATTTAAAGGAGCTATTTCAAATCACTGCTGCTGCTTCCTAAAGCTTCTTAGCCTACAGTTTTTCATCTCTTCCAACCGAGCAGTTAGCTTGACACTACCAATGGAAACTTTTAGCTTAGCTTTAAAGGCATACTTGACCCAAACCCCACACTATTAAGTCATGAAAATAGCTGACTACTGTGTCTGCTTTGGAAGGGACGAAAGCAGAAAGTGAGACTTACGTTCCCCATCTGTTTTGAAAGCTTAACTACAAGTATCTTACAAAGGTGTTAGGCTTATTAATGAAATTTTTAAAAATCCAATAAATGGCTATGGATACAATCAGATATTTTGGTGCTAAGGGTTGTATAAACACACAGATAGATCTATACAGTTTATACATGATGTTGAGATCTGCGGGTACATCACCCTCCCAAAGTGCAAATATAAATAGCTTTTTTTTTTTTTTTAACTCCTGCAGTCAACAAGTCAGGACAATATCAAACTCACATCTGACCTTTTTTTGTTTATTTTTTTCTTTTCTTCTTTCTTTTTTTTTTTTTTTCACTAGCAAAAGCCTTTTGGATAATCCAAGACAACAACAAACACTCTCTTAAAATTTCATATAAAATCCAGTTTCTGCCAATGCAAATAAAGGGCACCACTTCTGAACTTCCTCTTCCTTGTCTCACCCACAGATGTAATTAAAGTATTTTATTGTTTATGATTTCTCAAAACAGTTTATCATTTAGACACAAGAAAGCAGATAAGCATTTAAGAAACTGAGGATAATGTGAGCCTAGACATCCCCCATCTGCTACAGTGCAGTTTTATTAACTGATTTGTAAAAGACTGAGCCACTTCATTAATGTTTACGAAAGCCTCCCAGCACAGAAACTCTGAACCTTTTTTTTATTAATATCATAAAACTAAACTTAAGATAAAATTAAAAACGTCTCTGACACAACAATGTTCAAGAATATGCCATCTAATTTTGAAGCTAGGGTATAGCAGATTAAAACATACCAGCTCCAGTCAAATGAACTTGAATTAATTCCAAGAAAGCAAGACTTTTTTAACCTATTGTGTGAGACAGACATCGCAGCACAATGAGCAGAGAGGAGAGCCCCACTTTTCTGCTTAGCCCAGTTCCCCAGTGGGCTGAAACAGATGATGAGAAAGGCAGCCTCAGGCCTATTTTGATTTTGATATACAATTATATGCACACACACAAGTCTGAGCTAGGATGCAGCTTCCCTTTTCAGCCACCTTCTAGGTTCATGGGTCAGTGTTCAAGCCATGCCCTTGAAAATTCCTCACTTTTATGGGTATGAGTCATAGCTCGGTGTTATTCATACGCAACATTCAGCATTTCCTTAATTTTACTGTAGGATGTTTAATTAAAAATAATAAAAAAAAAAAAGTCAACCACCTCAGCTGATGGGTGAAAATGAACACTTTTTTGGGCCAGCTGGTTGTGAGGTTTGGAATAAGGAGGGTGAGGACGTGCCAGGGGCACCTCCACCCATGCCAGGGCTCCCTCCTCCGCACTCAAAAAGCACTGGGAGGGCATCAGGAGCCTCCTCTCCTTGCCACAGAAATAAGATTCCCCGAGCCCTGCAGAATCCCCTTCATGGGCTATAAAGCACACGGGAGGGCAGATTACCCAGTTAAGACAGTGCGAGGTATCATCTCCGCTGGGAACGGAGCTAAGGGGCATAACATCCTTTCCCTCAGGGCTCTTGTTAATAGAGAAATAGAGGTGCAGGACTCGCAGGCCAGCCTCACCTGCTGGCAAACACAGGGGAAATTATGTAAAAAGGACAATCGGGAGAAAATTTCCCCTTCAGTTCCCTTTTTCATAAAACAGACTTGAGTTCCATTCTTATTCAATTTCACCATGTAAACACATCTCGATCAATATGCTAAAAAGTGTAACAGTCACCCACAGAAGCTTAATCCCAGTGTAACACATAGATAAATATTTACCTATTAAAAATACAAACCACTAGACTAGAAAATCCTGACATGTTATTTTGCAACATTTAATGTGTTGCATCAGCTCTGGGACTATTGCTGTATGTGTACAGATAGGCTTGTTCAAATATTCCACAAGCAGATTACCAGACATGCAAGAACAGCTGATTTTCAAGCGCTGATCATAGATTCCTGACTAATAAAATCAAAATACGAGGGCCGGGGAGCAGCAGGAGCACAGTCACCCGATGAACAAGGCACAGAATACTGCTCTGCAGGAGAAACAGCAGACATGGCAAAAGCTGGTGAAAATAGTAGTGTTCTGAGTCTGGGTGCACCTCTACGCCTTCTGCCCTGCTGCCAAGGAAGTGTCTCTGCTTGTTATTTACCTTTTTGTCAGGGAGAAGGCAGTAAACTTTTGTTTCACGTATAATTGTGTTTTTATTGAGAAAATACAGACTCCTGAAGTGTGGGGTTTACACTGAATGTGTGCATGGGCCATTAGTTTCACAAAGAGAAAATGACCCTGTGAGATGCTGCAGCTTCACCAGCAGCAACGCAGCCCTTCAGCGGGGGCACGCACCAGCAGAGCCCCTCTGCCCGGGGCCAGCCTGCCCCAGCACATCAAACCTGCGCCAGGCCTCCAGCTGGGGTAAACTGGCAGGGCTTTATTAGCACCTGAAGCTGGCCCCCTGTGTGACAGCAGCCTTCTCCTGTCGGCTAAAATGTACTTCCAAGCAGGGCGTGTTGCTTTGAGAGGCCATGCCAAAGACGTCTTTGCAGAAGTCTCTCCTCTTTTTCCCTTGAAGAGTCACCTGTGTTACTCTACATTAAATTGCAGTGGTGCTTCAGAGTCCCAGCACAACACTGTGTTGAGGACTGTGCATACAGGTTATCTCCAAAGAAACCTTACTTCCAAACAGTTTGCAATCTGCCAGAAGGCAAGTTTTATTACAAATTCAAACCTGATGGTCTTGTGCTGCTGATAATAAACTAACCCACTGGGTCAAAACCTCTCATTCACCAATCTTATTTATCACAAAGAAACCCAAAATCAGATATACACTCTTCATGAGTGATGCCCCCATTGCAAGTCTGCCGTGTCTAACTGAAACTGCGAATGCAAATTTGATGGACAGACGTCTCCTACCCCGCTCACCAACAGCACCTCGCAGGATGAGCCCCATCAGAAACAAGCCCTTCTATGCTATCCCCAGCAAATAATATCTACCTGAGTTATGGAAGGTCGCTTTTCTTTTCCTTTTCTTGCCAATGTGTCCAGTCCTTTTAGTGAAGAAAATAAACCCTTCTTATTTCGGACTCTTTGTGACAGAGATAGGGTACGTTTCCTGAGAGCAGCTTCATCCCTGGAGCAGATCTATTGAAACACAGAGACAGGCCTTCCTACATCACTTTCGTAAGAGCGAAATATTGACAGTTATTTCAACTTGAGGCATCAAATTAGAGTTACTTCAGTTCACCTCAATGTAATATGCCGAGGTGCAAGGGCAGTGTTTTAAGCTTTCAGAGGCAATGCCCTTGGTTTTGGTATTCCAGTGGCGTGATAGTGTAATTTTTGTGTCGTGGGGCAAAATTAGAAGGTCATAGGAGGTGAGGAACTGAGAAAATATTGCTCTGTACAACAAAATAAGTTAATGAAAAGACTCCAAAGAAGCATGACAACCTATCATTCAGATACGAAATTGCTAGAGGAAGAAGGACTCTCAAAACTGCCAAACATAGGATATAAATGTGCTACGGCATTGAGTTATTAACAAGCAATGACATAAATCACACAGATAAAAACAGTGACAGAGAGAGAAACACATTCACTGGCGGGACTTTCAGGACTACTACTCAGACTGACTTCTCATGCAGCAGATGTGGTCCACCCCTCTCCACCAAGATCAGCCCAGCAGCCCTGCCAAGGTTAAAGAGCCGAGGCAAACCTGTGACTGCCATACTTCGCTTAAAGCCGACGAGTTGACAACAGCTTACAGCAGCTGAGGATCTCCCTCATTCTTCTTTGCAAACACAGGCCATAGTTCTTAAAAAGTGACTTATAATTTTGGATTCTCTCTAGTTTTAGCCTATTCTAAAAATGCTTCCTCTTCAGGAGGGTATCAAACTGTTTCTGAAAAACAGGGACATCTGGGACCCCAAAAAAGATCAGCTCAGTCCAGCGGGACCTGAATCACTTTTGGAAATTTCAGTGTTAGGCTCTTTTCACTCTTAAGTGACTTAGGTCCTTTACACTTTAAACTCTGAACTCTGTGGAGGTGAAATCACAGTGACAAAGTTTCAACTCATCTACATCTGAAGAACATTTTGGCTTCTTTCTCTTTTAGATACAGGTCAGAAGTACCCAATTCCAGAGTCCCCAGGGGCCAAAAAAAGTGTCATGGCCATATCCTCATGGTTTCAAAGTTTGTGTCTGTGGAAGAAAAATTTTTTTTTGCAGTCAAGGAACAGGCAGAAAGGGTGAGAAGTGAACAGGGGTGCCTGAGCCAATGCATATGGGTGCAGCCATGTATTATCCCAGCACAATTCCACATCTAAGTACAATATTAATGATGGCTTTGTGTAATGTACCCATGAAAAATGCATTCGGACTTACCAGTGCATGGAAGGATGAGACGGAGAAAATGCCGAGCCGCCCCAGTGCCAATTTTGAAGGACGACTGGCAGCAGCCAAAAGGCTCTTTGGGTTTGGGAGCTCCCCACCTTGCAAACTGGCTAGGTAACACCGCATTCGGAAAAGGTCCATGTTAAATTTTTCCAGGTTCTGTTCCCATTGCTGGATCTGTTTAGATATAAAAAGGGACAATTAAAAGGGGAAAAATGTCTTTGTGGGCTGCATTGAAAATTCAAGCTCTTCCCCAAACCCATAGTAAATTACTTTCATCTGGTAGTATATGGATTAGATTAGTTATTCCCTGCCAAAACACATTCAGTCATATTGTGTTACATCAACCCAAAAGATGGCTTGAAATAAAACAAAGCTGGTGGTCTTAAATGCATACTGACAAGATGAACATACCATGAACTTTGGGTAGTTTGATAGCCACAAAAGCACTTACATAAAAACACAACCCTGTGGTTCATGAAGGCCTTTTCTTTCCCCTCTTCTCTCTCTCTCTCTCTCTCTCTCTTTTTTGGAGATTAGTTTTGTTTCCTTCATTTTTATGAGCTTAGATTGTATAGCTGGCTGGCTGAAAGCAGAGCTGCATAGCTACACTAATGCACGACGCAAAGCGAAGTAGCTACTCTGGTCGGTCCCGCTCATTCTTTGCTATCGTCCTACGGCCTCTCTATCTGTAAACAGGAGACAATTTTGGCAACGCAAGCACGTGTGGTTCTCTGTCTGACTGACAGGTTAAGACATGCTTATGCTCAGGCAAACTGCTATATATGCCCAGTACAAATCACTGGACCAAAAGCAAGAATGCAAACATACACTTCATGCAATTTTTAAACATATCTAATGCAGGTACATGCAGATGTAACAGACAGCTTAATCCAGTTTCAGTGTAGAATTAGGAAAGTGAAGAGATCCAAATATTTACTAGACAAAGTTCTGAATAAAGTCTCAGACGACAGATTTTAAGTATCTGTGGTTTTTAAGTCTCTACACACCCTTCGGCACAAACACTCATTCTTATGCACTACACAAAAGTCAAATTTTGCTTTTAATTCCCCCAACTTACAGATTGGTAGGTTGCAGCTACAATCTGCCCCGCAGTGCACAATATACATTAATACCGATAAATAGTACAAATCAAAAGGCAGCTGTGTTTAATAGAGTAGGCACATTCACACGTGGGAAAGCAGAAAAGGCGTGCCCTTTAGGTTAATGTACACTAAGTTAATGTACTGAAGATTGTTAAAATCCCCTGACAGTGCTGATCTTTCAATGTCAGCTCCAATCACCGCGTTATCAGTTGTTCAACAGGTGGTTTAGGGCTGCGGAGAAAGTTCATCATGTTTTCTCTAACACGCACTGGCTTCACACCATGCACCAGCATGCCCTGCCTGTCCCTGCGCCTACAGGACATTATCACCTTGCATCGAGATTAGCCAAGGTTGGGACAAGCACCTTTGTAACTCAGAAAACAGGCTGATAAATATAATAAAACTCTCAGGTGAACTATGAGCTGCAGGCTCATCTAGAAGCAAAATCAGTTCCGTTTCCTTATAATGCTGCCAGACATCACAAGAACTAAACGAGAATCTTGCCTCTTACTTTCAACAATGAAGTGAGCAATGAGAGGGTGCAAAAAGGCCCTGTTAACAAAGTGGTGCTGAGGCTTGCACTACAGCTGAGACCTTTCTTATTCTGGCTTCCTTAGACATGTGCTCACAAACTCAGCATCGGTTATGGCTATACTTTTGGAAAAGTAAGAGGTAATCTTATTTGGCAGGGAGGGTGAATAAAGGGAAGACAATATGCCATCTTGTACATCTGCAAATGCAAAATTATAATTTACAGTACACTTTAAAAAAATCCTTTAAGGGAGGACTATTAAAAGCAAAAGATAGAATTTACAAAAGCTTATCATAAGAGCAATTCACAGAAGTCCAGAGCAAAAGGACAGAGATATACACATAACGAAGACGCCTCATCTAATCTCTCACCGCAGACATTCAAAACACGCATCCTTTTGTGCCCCAGAAAGAATAATCTTTTTTATTCTTGGGTTCATTTGACCTTTACTTTGCATTCTTTGTGCTCTCAGACACTCCTCACAGAGCATTTTTCTGCTTCCCAGTACTTAACGCATGGGACAACTCCAATAGGAGGTTTTGTGACTAGCTCTTTCTCTGTGTCGACACCCAACCAGAACGAAAACATGGGTGTCAGCTTTTCACAAAGCCAAAAGCTACAAGCTCAGGTGAAGTCTTTCCCTTCGGGATGACACCTCTATGGGTACAGAGCCAAGGCAACTCTGAATAGCTTGGGAACAGAGCAAGGCTTGTTCTGGTCGCCACTGGAGTGGAGCATCCTGTCCCCACTGAGGACGAGCTGAACACAGGCATCCTTGTGCTTCTGAGGCCTTCTTCAAAATCCCCATTAAACATTTCTACTAAGTGTATTTTGAAATAACCTAAGAAGGGGGAGTGGAGTACAACATGAGGACATTCTGAAGAAATAATTAAATTAAGGTGTTTATCAGTCACGCAGGATGCTAGCTAATCAGCTCCAAAAGCATCGCTCATCACGACGTTACATTTAATGGCATTAGCAAAAGCTGTAGGCAGGGGATTTTTGGAATTGTCTTGTAGTCTTATCAAAACCAGGGATGTCTGGAACCAATTGGACACCACGAACCAATACCAGCTGCTATTTGTCTAAGCCTTTTAAACTATGATAATTCTTCCTAAAGATTTATATTCTTGAAGACTAAATGGGGGAAGCACACACATGAAAAAGCAACAACTTCAAAGCGCAGCATGACCTGGTCCATGAAGTTAATTTACAGCCTGAAGACTAGCTGCCTTATTCTGCTATTGTGTGAGGCAAACCTCTGCCCCACGTGGGAGGACTGCCTGAAAGACGGCGCAAGGACTTAACTTCATCATGCACAGACTAAATGGCCCTTTTGAAATCTGCTCAAAAGCAAAGGGGAAAAAGTGGATGCACCAGACAGCCGTGAGAGCAGGAATGGGCGACAAAGGCCAACAGCAGCACGAAGCAAGTCTGCAAAGAGATAAGAGATATGGCTTGATGTGAGGCACGCCAAAACAAGCAAGCACATGTGAAACGTTCCTCGTATGACCCACTCAGCTGTTGCAGTTGCCTGCACCGCCAGCTACAGCACCCGGGGCATCCAAAACCATCCCCTCTCAGGCACTGTTTCAAAACCTCCATGCAAATTTCTAGGAAAAGCATTAAAGGCTTTTCCTAGAGGAAAGGGAGAATGTCCTTCTCAGTACAGGCAAATGTTAGGCAAGGATTTCTGGGTTTAGTGGTCATATAAGAGCACCTGGGAAAAAGGCAAGGAGGGGCCACCCAAACAAATGTATTCAGCCTAACAGGATCCCTGCAAGGTAGAGATAAAAAGGAGGCTGTGGCGGAGAGATAGAAAGGAGTGAAGTGTGGGAAGCCTTAAGAATTAGGGCCATGAATTATTTAGCCTGGGCCACCAGAACTCATGCACGGAAGCCTGGTGCAGGGACAAGACAGTAATTACGTGGGGAATGCAAAGGAACATCAGCATAGTACTTTTGGCAGTACTTTAGCAGTAATGACCATTTTCAGAACATAAACAGCCAATTCTCCTCCAGGTTAGTGAAAAAGCTATTCAGACACTAAGAAACTATTGTAAATTAATGAAGTTTTAAATCACACAAACATGTGAGCTAAAGGAAGATGCTTGAAAGCAGCTCTCTGTTAGGTTGATAACCTTGCTAGGTTTTCTATAGGTAAACTCTAAAGTGGGAGCTTGGGAAAGGCAAGGAGTAAATACATTCAGACCAGACAATACAGACTGGTGGCTTCCAGCAGGTGACATGGGGATCGATAGCTCCTACGTGCTATACAGTCCTCTCTGCAGGTGACATTTCTAGTGGCACCTCCACCAGAACATGCCTAGGGTTTGCAGACTGTAAAAGGGAAGGCTCTGACAGTCCAGTCCCAGTAGTGTTGCTCAGGGATGGTCCCTGGCTCCTCACCCTTCTTAGAGCATGGAGCAACCAGTCTCTTTTGGGGGGCTGGGGAAGGACTGTCTCATTTTCAAATACCTGATCTGTACCAAGTACGAAGAGCTCAGTGTAATAAGCCCCAAACCAGTACGTGAATGGTGGAAAGCAGTGCCAGAAATGACACTGTTGTCAACCCGAAGTAGCAACACTTCAAGGACCTAGAGGAAGGATGGAAGAAACTTCCTGGACAGCTCAACTGATAACAAAATGCCAGTTTTCCGCTTGGCACTTACTTAAGGTAGCACAAAAGAAAAGCTGTCACAGGGAGGAGGGCCTTCTGTCGGTGCTTAAGCCTCTAAAACTGATTGGATTTAGTAACGGTTCTTATACCATATAGAAACATGAGCTCCTCACTGCACAATTCACTATCTATAGCAGTAAAAAATTCAGAAATTTTCCCCTACGCAACATCTTCTTCCCAGATGGAAAGCGTCTCTGCAAGCTGATGTAGGAAACTCCATGGATTTAAAAGAAACTTCTGCTGTGTTTTATATGAACAGCTTTTCAACCACATTACAAACAACACCAAACTCTTTGCATTCCAGTCCCTGGTTCTCAGACACAATTCATATTGTACCCATCTGGATAAAATGAGTCACTGGGGACAAGGAAAAGATTTTTATTGTCATTACTTCCTAAAGAGAACTCGAAGAAGCAAAAACATCACTCTCCCAGAAATGCCATAACTTTAAAGGACACTACAGAGATACTGTCATAACTTTTAGCTCAAAGAAATAAAAAAGGGAACATAACAGAGTACAACAGCAACGATGTGCATTTAGCAATACTCTTTATTCTGCCTAGTGACTTAAAGATGGTTGAGAAAAAAACTTCCTGAAATAACAAGACAACAACAGCTTTTCTTTTTATAATAAATGCCATCTTTCTGCTTGTTTTGGAAGGACAGACTTTTCATCATTTCTAACCAAAACAGACAGAGGAAATCTTATTCCCGATCCTACTGATATGAAAAAAGTGCACCCACGTGTACCTAATTTACATTCTTGTCAATAATCTGATTGAAATTAGCAGTACCACATGTACGTCTATAGCTAGGGATGTAATTAAGAAAGCCACTGAATCTTAACCAGCTGCCCCTTCCCCCAAACCAGAAGACCAGCCCTTCCTGCACAGGCTCCCCCACCAGCTGCACCGTATGAAGTAATGCTATGCAACTCCACATTCGGTAACAGTTTATTCGTTATTTTATACTGAATCTTTGTGAAACAAAGATGGAAAATCACCCATCTGCAAAACAGTAATTACAGCGGTGAGGAGGATGGAGACGACCTTCCTTAACTTTCCTGGCTGCCTACTCACTTCATTCCTTAGTCACCAGCTACTACCAAAAGAGAAGGCTTTTGCTAATGATGTAAACAGGGACCACTGAAGAGTGACACCCAAAAAGAAATAGCACTGAATCTCTCAGAAAGCAGAGCTCTGCTCTAGACACTTCAAAGACCACCCAAACTGAAGTTCTGTTATAACAAGTTTAGATATTGTTTTCTAGTTTAGGAGAATACAGAAGAAAGAAAGTAACTGTATATTGTGATTCGCATTGGATTTCTATGCAGCAAAACAGGCAAGTGCTAGCAACGTTGCCTGAAAAGATTCTCTTCGAGTGTTGTTATGGGAGTTTTCATCAGAATGTCAGACGACATTTCATCAGGGTGGTTTAAAGAAAATGAAGACATGAAATCTGGGCTTTGGGGAACCTGAAGAATAAAATCCCCCAAACTACTCCAGTTACCTTCCTATAAATGTGAGAGAAAAGAGAAGGTGTCAGGTACATTTTAAAGAAAAAAGGTCATGAAATTATGCTCTGTGTAAAAAGCCAAAGACCACTGCAGGGAAGGGAAGAAAGGTACTAATGGATTTAATGACTACCCAGAGTAAACAGGACACCACCTTACTGAGTGCCTTATTTTGATTTTTACGGCAACAGATAAACTACTTTTAGTTGGAGGACACATATGAAAACTTCCATAAAAATAATCTCCAAGCATGTGCCTGTTCTTCTCATTAATGCCTCATCATTTCAGTGCCTGCAAGTAAATACCTATGTTCATAACCCATCTGATAAGTAAGTTAACTATCATGTGCACAGAAAATATGAATCACATCAGAAACCTCTGAATAGCTTGGAAAACATGATTATACCAATATATTAAAATTTGAAGTGAAAAGCCCAGAATGCTTTCAAGTAACTATTATTCATATTTTTGTCCTAAAATGAGAGAACACAATAGATTTATGTACCAAGTACATAAAGAAGCACACCCAGAGCTGCGGTGCCCTTGCTGTGAGGTAGATTTTCCATCCCATTAAAACCAGCTCTACAGGCAAAGACAGCCTCGCTTTTGACTTAATGTGCAATATTTTGTTAAAAGAGCTCCGAATAAAAGCTAACAATCCTTTTCACTAACTTCAGCAGCAGTTAGACAGGGCTCCACATTCACAGCAAGCACAGTGATTTCTCGAGCAGGTTAAACAGCAAGGAAAACTAACACTTTTTTAAAGACTGTGACTCCATGGGCTTTGAAATTCATCTCGGCGCCAGGGGATTTTCAAACTTGCTACCTTTCATCCTAATTCTCTTTGGTTTAGGGGAGAAGTTACACCCTGGGGGAATACCACCACTCACAACATATTTATTGCATGTAGTAATATAAACACACGTGGCTGTAGGTAGTATGTGCTGCGATTTCCAGCCACTCTGCCAGCGGCCCACTGGGACTGGTTGCTGTAGGTACACTGCTCTTGCAGAAGCTTCACTGATCTCTTCTAAACTGCCCAACCACATCAACAGCTATGTGCAGGGCTGCCCTTTTTCTCTTAAACAGTTACTAGGTCCATTATTATCATTGGACCAGTAAACCCAGATAGAGAGAATCCCTGATCTAGGCTGCAAGGCTGAAGACATTTCTCAACCAGTTCACAGAATCACAGAATGGCAAGAGGTTGGAAGGGACCTCATGAGATCATCTAGTCCAACCCCCCTGCTAAAGCAGGTTCACCTAGAGCATGTTACACAGAACTTCGTCCAGGCGGGCTTTGAATATCTCCAGAGAAGGAGGCTCCACAACCCCCCTGGGCAGCCTGTTCCAGTGCTCAGTCACCCTCAAAGTAAAGAAATTCTTCCCCATATCCAACTGAAACCTCTTATGTTTCACTTTGTGCCCATTGCCCCTTGTCCTGCTGCTGGGCACCACTGAGAAGAGTCTGGCTCTGTCCTCGTGACATCAACCCTTAAGATATTCGTATGTGTTGATGAGGTGCCCTCTCAGTCTTCTCTTCTTCAGGCTGAAGTTCAATAGCATCAAGTCTATAAAACAATCATTTCTCTAGAAAACCAACATTTTCCTTGTCATTTTTTTTGTGTTTGCACTGCTTCTGTTTAGCATTAGCTTTATCAGTAGCTAGCCTGCAAATCCACCAAATTTAAAAGATAGTATCAGATTGGCTTCTCCAGTCCATTTGCTGGATACCAAAAAGAAACACATATGTACATTAAAATACCTATAGCAATTTTAGAAGTCCAGGCTTCCTTGTTGCAACTGCCTTTCAGGTGATGGTAACTGTGAAACAAGAAAAGGTTTTGCTTGCTTGTAAAGCCCTGTGAATTACTAAGTCTTCAGCAGAGAAGTATTGGGTTTAAATCAATACAGCTGTGAAAGAAAATAGAAAGCTAAGGTTGGGTGGTTGCTTTTCTGAGGAAGAGGAAGGAAAAGGAGAAAGGATTAGAAATCACAGTTTCCAAGATAATTCCCCAGTGGAAAGAAATTAAGACCGTGCCTCATCCTTCTACGTGGTCCCTCTGAAGTCAATCACACACTATTTCCCAAAATAAATCACCAGTGAAGTCTTCCAGCACAGGACGTAGGGCATGCTTACAAACTACAGTATTGGCAATACAATATACTTCAGCATGGAGGAATCATAATTGCTACGTAATTGAAAACATCACCAAATTTACACGAAACCAAACCCAGAATTTATATTCATCTTGTTACTCAAAGTGGGCAAAAGACAGCTAAACAACCACACTACTAAACAACTGAACTACATACATGCAAACTTCTCCCTCAGGAATCATGTTTTTTTCAAAATTGTTAGCTTACTAAGTATATTAAGAATTCTTGGTTACTAATTACATCAAGATTTTTTTTTCCTTTGCGAAAGCCCATCTCTGAGACATTAAATCAAAAGATTAGGAAAACCAGTTATCTATTGACTTTTCCCTGAAGTGACTTTGCCAACAAACCTTCAGCAGTTGCAAGGGGAGATTTGATAGAGATCAAAGGGATCAAGAATGGAGAAAAAGCTCATTATAAATTTATTGTTTGCTAACTAGTGGATGTTTGCACATGATCCATCTCACTCTTTGTCTCACTGGTTTGCCCTCATTCAATGTTTTGAGACATTCACAGACAGACGATTAACAGGAATAAATCTTCTGTATCCCTAGTGATGGATTTCAGTTCTAGCAAAACTGCTTCCAGGGACTGAGCTGGAAAACAGCGGCCGTTGTTCAAGGACAGAACATCTAATTAGCAGATATTAAGAGAGCATCATTAATATTCTTCAGTTGACTCTACATAAACTACTAGCATCAGTATCTAATGGGGGGAGGGGTAAATTAAGTTAATATACATCAGGATTTTCCCTCAGTGCGTCACATCTTACAAGCCCTAGACACCTCTAGAAATCTGTATATTCTTCTAGGTCTCAAAACCTACTGCAATAAAAGGATGCTTAACATTTTTCCTCCTCCATTCACCTCACTAGGCTCTGAACCATGAAAAAAAAGTGACCTGGAAATAAACTATGAACATCTGAGCACTCAAAGAGCTTATGAACATCTGCACTACAAATCCCTACACAAACCTGCACACTTACTGAACTCCGTTCATACAGCTTCAGACTGAAGTGCGCTACAGGAGCTTGACAGCGAAGTCAGTACCAGCTAGTCTGCACTTCATCAAGTTCAGACCAGTATAGTAAGAATTTTAAATACTATAAGCATCAAATTCATGATACTAAAAGTGTTCCACTAACCAAAGAAACATAATTATGCTGTATTGGATCAAAGGAAATAAACTTCGGTTGCTACTCAAGAGGCCATAATGTGCAGCCTAAAGTAATTACAGAGCAATAGCTACTCTGACTGGAAAGGCAGGTAGGGATGGGCTCTCAGATACCAGTCAATGAATTCAAATTATCAGATGTCTTCTGTTAATGGCCTAATAAAATAAAAGATACAGCAACCTCAGTCCACAGACCTATTAGGCTAAACTACTGGACAAGTTTAGTACATGAGAGGCCCTGGGTAGTGAAGCCTTTGCCTGAACACTAAGCATGTCTAATCGAAGCATCTTTTGCCAGTTGCTGCCTGCAAAACTGGGGACGTGGACAAGATGTCAACATCTCAAGATGTACTTCCATAAGGTATCACTGGAGTGATTCCTTGTTCACGTGCCTGAAATGAGAGCAGAGTAAGGGTTGATTTCTATGCACCACCATGCAGGCATTAAGGTGACCATTTTCACTGAGGAACATTTCTGGCTGCTCTTTAATCTGCCCAGACCTTTAGTCTTAGCCATGGCTTGGCTAAAATCCCAAGGTACATATACACCACTAACACTAATTTTGGGTGGGTTGTTCTGGTTCTTGTTTTAAAAACAAATCTTAGTGGTAAATCTTCCTCAGCACTAAGCTGCTGCTTTAGCCAAGATTCAGGCATTCCTACCACCATAATTTGAAAAGGTGATCAGAATAACACATCAGGCATTCAGAAGCCATGCCCAGGTCTACAAGTGGAGGCAACTGATGACTCAGCTAATTTCTTGCTGCAATGAAACAAAATTAGCCTAGACAAAAGTTTTGATGCAAACATTTTGTCTGCTCCAGCCATGGGCAAAGATCTTGCCTGTAGTATGTCAGTTCTCCCAAGCTAAGCAGTGATGTGCCTGGGCTTATACTGAGATGCTAAGATAAAAAAGTCCCAGCACACAAACAGAGAGTGTTACAAGAAGTGCTGTTAGTGACTAAGCGTCCCCCTTTTCTTTGAACTGTTACTCGTATAATGCTCCAGCTACTCTCATGGCAGTGCTTTTCCACTTAGGATGGAAAACTCCAGTCTTTATTTCTTGTTCTCATTTAGACTCCTAGGAGGCTTTTTAAGAAGCCTTAGTGGATCCCAGTCTCCTAGTCATGGCTAAATTTCAACTGAAGCACATGGTTTTGTCTGCCTCAGTCCTTCCTCCAATTTTATACGGATAAAGTACTCTCCACATCTGTCTTAAGGTGCAGAACAGTATTGCTAAGTACCTATTCTTAAATCTCTACTGCAATTCACTAATTAAATTATTCACAGAATGTACTGTTCATTCTGTGGTATGCTGTGTAACAGCTAGATATTATTAACAGCTTAGTGTATCATAAACCAGTGAAAATTAATTACATTTATCCAGAAGAGAAAACAAATAGCTTTGTGCTCATAAAACAGATTGGTCTGATCCTCAGCTTTGAGAAACCTACCTCCCGCGCTGCTCTGGATTGCTGTAGAAACCTGGCAATAATTACGACTACCATGCCAGCTATCCCCCAGACAATTACTCTCAGGCCTAGAAAGCACTGACGGTTAGAGCCCAAAGCAAGAAATAATGATAAATATGCTCCTGTAAAAATATTGTTTCCGGTACCTGATTCTCTATGGCCTTCCTGTTTTTTGGATCGCTAACAATTGAGAGCTGCAGCTCTGCCATCTTTTTCATCTTGCCATCCATGTCAATCTTCTGGAAGAGACTCTTGGTCTGATTTTTCAGCAGCCTAACGGTGTCCTCTTTCCCAAGCTTCTTCGCAAAGAGGGAAGCACAGGCTGAATGTATGGCAGTAACCCAGTTTTCCAGATCCGTCTGGCTTGTTGCCTATGATGCAAATCAACGGTGCAACATTATGAGCAGACAAGAGGAAAAAAAAATTAATTAAAAATCAGCAGCTCTAGGACATGAGGAGCTTGAAGGGTTCACCGAGATCTTAGGCACTTTATCTCAAAACCGGTGAAATACGGTTTTAACTTTAAAACTGTGCAAAAAAAAGGATCTGTGAGCATTTCCTGCACTCTTGTCATGACTTGCCTCCAACCTTCAGCTTCTGCTTTTTTGCTCTGCAAGGTCTGAGGGCTCTGCAAGCACAACAGAGCCCCACAAGCTGTAGGAAAGATGCAACCTGCATCCTTCATCCCTCCAATTAATTAAGGTAAAAATCAACAGGTTTCAAAGATAAACCTCCTCTCCTGCAGGTAGCACAGCAAGAGAGGTGATTTTACATGTAAGGTCTGAGAAGAGGTGTTTGCTTGCTTAAAATATGCCAAGTTAGTGGAGAGAGGACAGCAAGGAAAGAGAATCATAGAATTGTTTAGGTTGGAAAAGACCTTTAAGATCATTGAGTCCAACCATTAACCTAGCACTGCCAAGTCCACCACTAAACCATAAGCACCTCATCTACCCATCTTTTTTTAAATATCTCCAGGGATGGGGACCCCACCACTTCCCTGGGTAGCCTATTCCAATGCTTGACAACCCTTTTGGAGAAGAGATTTTTCCTAATGTCCAATCTAAACCTGCCCTGGCACAACCTGAGGCCATTTCCTTTTGTCCTATTGCTTGTTACGTGGGAGAAGAGACTGACCCCCACCTCGCTACACCCTCCTGTCAGGCAGTTGTAGAGGGCGATAAGGTCTCCCCTCAGCCTCCTCTCCTCCAGGCTAAACAACCCCAGTTCCCTCAGCCGCTCCTCATCAGACTTGTGCTCTCACTTGTGCAGAATACATCTGCAGAAAGAGTCTCTGGAGATATTTGCAAGTGTGCCTATGAATCAGCATGTTTTTATACAGGCAGTTCCACATAATAATGTTCTTTATTAACACTTCCAGTGGTGCAGTTAAGCAGCTAAAATCTTTAGATTATTTTTAGCCGCCTTCTTTGAACATCTCTCTCAAGCAAACTGTGTTTGAGGCAACCAGATTCAGGGACAAGCCCATCATTCTGTAAGGGTGAAATGCTAATAGATGTGAAAAAAAAAATCGTAATAAAGCTGATTTTCTATAAGCTTGTAACCACTATGTACCAAAAGCATCTTGCAGATTTGTTCTTTTTATTTCTGAACCATAATTAACTGAGCCACCTAATGTAATATCATAAACCTGAAGTCATACCATAAACTTAAATCAATATTAGAATAGTATAGTGTAATAGTGTAACTATACTATTATTTTTAAGTCAAAGGCACAAGCATGATATGTGCGTATGTATGTGTATACACAGTCATATCCATGCATGTGCATACTCCCAAATGCATCCTAAAATGGAAACAACCACAAAGTTACCTATGCATACTGTTACCTGAAATTGGTAGACATCTCCAAAAGAGTTGCTGAGACAGAACACATTTTCTTTCTTGGGATGCTCTGGAACAGACTGTACTATACTGTCTTCTGCAAAGAGGGCATATCGAGGCAAACCGTTCTGCTCCATCGAGTTCCTCCCATAGGCCCCATAAAACAGCAGAGTGCAACCTTTGCAGTTGAGAGGGACAAAAAACATAAGGAGAAAGTAAGTTCTGGATCTCACATTTGAATTCTCTTATATTAGTCCTTTTGCAATTAAGATACTCTTGAGTGACAGGGAACATCAGTTCTACCCCTCTTACGAAATAGAGAAAAAAGGAATATCCTCTAAACTGAAAATGAGGCAAAGTTAATGATGAATTTGCCAATGAAAAGGTGGAACAGCTATCTAATAGGGACAAAACAAATACCCATAGACTGAAGAAAAAAAACCAAACAAACCAACAAAAACTAGGGTACCTCAATATAGAAGTGTTCAAGATCAGGCTGGATGGGGTTTGAGCAACCTGATCTAGTTAGTGAAAGATGTCCCTGCCCATGGCACGGGGGGTGGACTAGATGATCTTTAAAAGGTGCCTTCCTACCCAAACCATTCTGTGATTCTATAAATAAACTTAGCCTACTAAAATGTTAAAGCATGTAGAAAAGATTAATTCTTGCTTAGTTAAATCGGCTTTTTTGTTTCTTTATTAAATTGAACCAGCTGTCTCATAAAAGCCACCTAAGAAATCTTTGTATTTGCTGAAAAGATTTGCAGAAACTTTTGTCTTCAAACAACATGCTTAGTGAATAAAATTCTCAAATTTAAACTGGATTTCCTTGAATCTACTTGCAAATTGTGGACTTAGACAATGAACACAATATGAATGATTTCAAAGTGTTTAAAGGGGTTGAGTCTGAGCATGATCAGTCTTATAGACAGCATAACATGTAAGGTACAAGACCTGCATCCCAAAACCAAACTTCATCCTTGATGATGACAATCCTGAGTGTAACAAGAGGAATTACTTCTGGAGGACAGCAGAAGAGGCTTGATTCGAGTCCCCAGCAGTACGACTACATTGCCACGTTGCCTTCGGCAGTGAAGCTGGCTCAAGAAGGGCCTCTCCCCTCCATCCCCACCATTCTGGCCCCACGTTACAACCTCACTGTCCTCTGAGATGCACCAGTTTGCTTGTCCAAGGGGTCACAGACTGAAATGCATTACTAGAATAATCTAGTTAAAAACTATCTCGTCTTTCTCAAGAATTTCTTAGGCTGGTTGTGCATCAAGAGAAAATAAATAAATAAACCTCCTTTTCACTCCTGGGAAATGGCAGTTTAATAACAGTGAATTTGGTGTGGGGTTGTGTGGGTTTTTTTATTATTTGGAAGATTAATTAATACTATACTGTGGCCAGATGTTTAACCTCGAAGAACGAAGACCAGATACTATAAATACATTTTGAAAACTGAGAGTAACCTAAGCAGTTAGAAAAATCTGAGGCTGGATTCTGCAGCAAGGCAAGTCTTCTCCAAAAGATACGCTCAAATTCATTCCAGAATTAATTTAGAGAAGGTCTATGGTTGCATTACATAGCGAGTCAGACTAAATGATCACAGTGGTCCCTTAGGGCCTAGTAATCCATGAATAAATTACTGTTGTAACCCCTATACATATTCAGTAGAGGGCTTGAAACTTGGCCAATATAAGGATTTAGTTTGCTAGGGTTATAGCACAGTTATCTCTCCAGTCCATTTTTTTGTTGTTATTTTTCCTTCAAATCAAAGACGCATCACAACACAGGGCAGCACCAAAACTGAGATTTTGGGTTAACTTGCTGATTTTCAGGCTGTTGGTGTTTCTCTGTGTGACACACTGTGTATGTACACATACGCAAATATGCCTAGAAAGGTATCCCCTATCAAGGGCATGTTGCAAAACCTGCAAAATAGCAATGTTTCTTTTGTGGATGCTTTTAAAAGAGTTAGGTAAAACCAGAGTTCAACCTCATTTTAGTACTTCTCTAACATTTACACTTAACACTGTATTAAAAATCCCAGACTGTCGTGGTTTAACCCTGGCTGGACACCAGGGGCCCACCAAAGCCACTCTATCACTCCCCTCTAACCAGACAGAGGAGTGAAAAAGTAAATCAAAAGGGCTCGTGGGTCAAGATAAGGACAGGGAGAGATCATTTTATCAGTTACCATCATGGGCAAAACAGACTCCACTTGAAAGAAATAATTAATTTATTATCAATCAAAATCAGAGAAGGAGAGGAGAAAAACTGCTAGATCTTAAAAACCTTTCCCCCCACCCCTCCCTTCTTTCTGGGCTCAACTTCACTCCCAGCTTCTCTGCCTACTCCCCCCCAGCGGCACAGGGGGATGGGAATGGGGGTTGAGGTCAGTTCATCACACGTTGTCTCTGCCGCTTCTTCTTCCCTAGGGAGAGGACTCTTCCCCTGCTCATGCGTGGGGTCCCACTCATGGGAGACAGTCCTCCACGAACTTCTCCAACGTTAGTCCTTCCCACAGGCTACAGTTCTCCATGAACTGCTCCAGCGTGGGTCCATAATTTCCACGGGATGCAGTCCCTCAGGAGCAGTGCTCCAGCGTTGGGTCCCCTGCAGGGTCACAAGTTCTACCGGCAAACCTGCTTCGGCATGGGCTCCTCCCCCCACGGGTCTGCAATGGCTTGCCAGGAACCTGATCTGGTGCAGGCTTCCCAGGATACAGCCTCCTCCCTTCAGGCATCCACCCGCTCCAGCGTGGGGTCCTCCACGGGCTACAGGTGGAGATCTGCTCCACCGTGGACCTCCATGGGCTGCAGGGGGACAGCCTGCCTCACCATGGTCTTCACCACAGGCTGCAGGGGAATCTCTGCTCCGGCGCCTGGAGCACCTCCTCCCCCTCCTTCTTCACTGACCTTGGTGTCTGCAGGGCTGTTTTCTCTTGCATCCTCTCACTTCTCTTCTCTCTCCGGCTACTGAGCCGCAGACGGGTTTTTTTTCCCTTCTTAAATATGTTATCACAGAGGCGCTTCCACTGTTGCTGATTGGCTTGGCCTTGGCCAGCAGCGGACACAGGGAATACTTCTAGCAGCTTCTCACAGAAGCCACCCCTGTAGCCCCCCCACTACCAAGACCTTGCCACAGAAAACCAATATACAGACACATCATCCAAAGTCATGTAAATTCGAGGGGAGCTTCCTCAGAGATCAAATCTGAAATCAGAACCAAAATCAAGGTTTTTTTGGATTCTTGTGCCTGGTAAAGGGGAAGGATGGGCCTATCGGAGTTTATGGGGCAAATTTGCTGTGCAAATGGTGGAATACACTGGTCCTCAAACAGCCCAGATCTAAAGTGTATGAAAAGTGAGATCTATCAGACGGATTTCATCACATTCTCCGGTGCCAGTGAATGTAGAACAGTTTCAAGAAAAAGGGAAATATATCATAAAACTGCACAGGAATATGTATCAGAGGTTACCGACCAAATCGTCTGATGACTGACAAGTTTTCAAAGGAAGGAATCCAATAAACAGAAATGTCTCTATATCACCTAAGTGCACCTTATTCTATTACTGTCCAGAGACTCTGGCAGAATATTTAGGGCAAGAGCAAATCCTACAGAGTTGGTCCTACCCTTTCCCCTTAAGCGGCCCTCACTTGATCTTTCTTATGACACAGAAACACTTGGAGGTCTCTGCAGTTGGAAAAGCAGCATTTGGTTTGTTACACCCTGCATACCGGGCACGGCACTTCTGTCATCATTTCAACGTAACAGGGCAAACTAAACCAACAAAACCAAGCCCCCTCTTGCATTCAGCCGCAGCAGCAGCAGGACTGTGTGACCACTTCCACTTCTGCATTTTAGGAAAGTGCAAATTAAGTTCTATTATAAATTCCCATACTTCCCCTATGTGTTATCAAAAAGGTAACTACAGATATGTGTTTTTTTATCCTGACAGTTTACATGTACATAAATAAAAAATTTTGAAGGGCATGCATGTGTGTTTAGGTGTATGGCACCCCTGGTGTATCTTTGGGTCAAGCCAAGTGACCCCTGGAAACAGCTAGTTTCATAAATCCTGACAGACCCACTGGGACTGATTATTGTCCAAGTATTTTAATCAAAACTTGAACTAAAGGGGGAGGGACAATTTCCCTCATTAAAATAAACTAATTAGACAGGATAGATGGAAAAGAGAGTTCCTCTTGTTAAAGGGTTACTATTCAAGCTCAGGTCTTGGTGGCCCTGAAAGTAGTGCAGAGGCCTCAGGACATGTATACTTTGAAGTCTGGCAGGTAACCAGATGGTTATAAGCCTTTTGCATATTTATAATTAAACACATCTCAACAGAGTGCAAAGAAACATGCTGTTCTCCATTTGCATATGTGGCTATTTTAAGTCATATTTTAAAATATCTTGGCTATTTAAACTTCAAGAACAAATTAAATACACATTTATTCAAAACCCTGTATAAGGACAACCAAAGCAAGCGCCTTGATCTTGATATACCATATTATGAAAACAGAACTACGCCTTGATATCCAGACGGGCAAGTTTATTTTGGCATCAAAAGCCTCCACAGCACAATAAAGGTACGAGATCAAGGAAATGAGGAATGTATATTTAAAACAGCTTACAAAGCGGAAGAGATTCTGCACCATGAATGCAGCCATTATCACCCATCTGAAGTAAAAAACATTGTACCTAATACTTCTTGTAATGCCAGAAGTTAAGAAAGCTTTTTACAAATAATTTTATTACTCCTTTTTTAGAGCTGGGGAAATTCAGGTAGCAAGAAGGGACATGACTTGTTCAAGGTCATTTTATAGCAAAGAACCAAACACGAAGCATCTAAATTCCTTCCCAGAACTTCATTACCCCAGAATTGCACGAACTACTAGTATATAATGTACTTCAGTTTAGAGTTTTGATGGTATTGTTTAGAAACTACTTGAATTTTAGAAGAGGCAGATCAAACTCATTCATGCTCCATATTGCAAACACATACAATAAGAGGGTGGCATTCAGATACTGGTTTTGCCTTTGTATACACTGCTTGTAAGCATGAATCATGCTATCTGATGATCAGGATAAGTGATTTAAACTGTTAAGATTGCCTACGTTTTGATCCCTTGATAACAGGTCTCTAAATTATTAGGCAGAATTGCTACGTTCTTGCAAGTTTGCTTCTTTTAAATCAACACTATCAAGGACAACATTCCCAGCACTTGCTGCTTGCTGTTCATTTTTCTTCAGGTCTACACCCATGCAGAATTTTGAAAATGGCAACCTGTGGGAAAGTTGTTATTTTCTCTCCTCCAGCCCCAGATATGCTAGGAAATTATTAAGTTTGATCATTTCCTCACTCATTAACTTAGCATTGTATTTACTGAAAGGCAAACCCTCTGAATGCAGTTAAAAAAAAAAAAAAAGCACCCATGGACTCACCCATTAAATTCCTCTTCCTCCCCACAATAGATGTTATTTTCCTTCTTGCACTTAGTGGCACCCGTACACTTTGCAGCACACCTACCCGCTCGATCACTCTCAGCCACCAACACGTGCCACCAGCGCAGGGCTGAGCTGCACCCCACTGGAGCAGCCCCCTGCAGGGGCAGCCGGGGTGGGGGAGATGGGACGGTGGGCATGCCGAAAGCTAGAATGAGTTGGTATTGAGGGGGGTGGGCAAGGTGGAAGACCATCCAGGGAAAGGAGGGAAGCTGGCGAGCCCTGGGAGCGGTCCATGGCAGCTACGCCTTGGGCACTGCAGGGCTTCCCCTCCTGCTGCTGCTTCGGCCTCCTCTGCTCTGAATCGCGTGCTTTTTTGTGTAAGTGCGCTAGCACGGGGAGTCGCTTCTTTGTTATGTTGCCACCTGACGTGCTGGAAACGAACTAAACATTTTTGCATTAACTCACCCCAACTTTGAGTAAACCTCATAGGAAAGCCCATGGAACTGCATGCCTGTGGCAGAGAATTGGGCACCGGGGATTACTCCTGATGCTTAAATTTTGAATTCCCCTGATACAGAGGTGCAACTTCTGTATTTTTCTCAGTTTTGGTTTGATTTGGTCTTTGACCTCCAAACATCCAAAATTGTCTTCTAAAGCCCCAATTCTGTGCAACTACAGAAACTGGAAAGTCAGACAAAACAACTCCCACTGCGGTACACAATACAAGGCTGCATCTGCAATACCAAACACGTGGGCACCACCTCGATTTAGTAGGCTGCTTGGGCGCATGCTCCACTTTAAGCCTGTGGGCAGACTGTGCAAAGTTAGTCACGAATTTCTGATCCCCTGAACCTGCTAGCAGAAACCAGCATGCGTGAAAAGTTGCTGAGACACAGTGGAAACAACCACTGCCGCCAAGCCAAAGGAGCAACGCGGTGGTTTACCTTTGAGCGTGACCCAGTACTGCTTCCACTTCCGCCGCGTGACCAACTCCAGCTTCTTCTCCTTCTGCAGGGTCACCAGGGGTTTAAAGAACAGCCACCCTGCCTTGCGCACTACCCCTTGCTCTTTCTCATACAACAAATCCAGCTGCTCCAAGGAGCTGAGGGACTCGCCGCTGGAGTCCTCCGTTTCTGACGAGGTCTCAGTGTTCTCCAGGTTCGTCCTGCTCATCTCCAGCTCCCGCATGAAGTTTTCATAAATATTCTGCCTCAGGGCATCGCTGCTGACAGCATTGGTGGACTCACTTCTCTGGGACAGGACGTGGCTGGAGCCGGGTGACCACAGAAAAGCAGAGAGCTGCGACGGTGCTAGCGTGTCTGAGGTGAAGTTGTCCGTTCTGCTGTCAAAGTATTCGCTCCCATCTTTACACTTTGGCTCCTGCGCAAGAAAAGAAATTGCCAGCGATCAGTCACCAGAGCTATGATGAAAAGACACACCTCATTTGGCATTTAAATTCGTTTCATGTTTAGCCACGGCCAGTTCCTTTATCAAAGGCCACCTCTTTTCACCATTACATCACAGGCTTTGCCTCGGTAGCCACTGACACCGTTGGGGCCAGCACTCAGGGTTTTTCCCATTAAACCCTAACCACTAAGTCTGAAAGCTTTGGTAACTCAGACACCTGCGAGTAATCTCCAAATTCACTAGTAACTACTGGGATTTCCACTGGCTGAAACCTGATGGGCTCCAAGAGACAACCACATCCGCCGGCTGAAATCAGGCACCACCACCTTACACGCCTGTTTGAGTACAAGCGGGAACAGTGCCACAAGAAGTTTCTTTATTGTTACAGGGGTTTCAATACTTTGGTGACACACCATTTGTGTGAGGCAGCTACATTCAGCATCAGCACAGCTAGGCTGATTTTACCTCCACTTTCTATTTATAAGCTGTGCTTAACCAACACAAAAAAGGTCAAAAGTTGAGAATATTTTAAGCTTGTTAGTATTGACCAATTGACAAAAATCTAATCTAACAGAAGATGTGATTTAAAAAAAGAAAGAGGCGCTTGCTGACTGGCACGAATCCACTCTCCAGACTGCAGAGGTCTGTGTTTTCTGGCTTTCTGAAAACCTCCCAGGAGCTTGACTATCTCATCGAGCACCAACGGGCCTTTCTCCTAATTGTATTGTGCAACTTCATCCCTTGTTTTGAGAGGGCTGGCCAATTTTATTTGAAACACTCAGGCCTGATGGTATGACTTCAACTTTGCCTTGTGATGTGGATGTTAACCTAGGCCCATTTCTTGCCACTGCTTGTCGACAAGGGACCTTGCTGGCAGATTGGGCCTTTTTCTTTCTTAAGCCTTTCCCAGTAATGTGCTGACTACTCTCAACTCTCCCAGGCTCCAGAGGTGGACAGGGATTTTCGTACTACCCAGGTCAGAGCTCCCTGGACTAACTTCACTGTCGAGAACCATACCATCCATCATAAGAAGCCATTTATTGTCTTCCCAGCTCAAGCGTTGCTGATGTTATCTAAAAGCAACCAAGGTTTAAGAACACACAACACAAAAACCCTGCTGCCTTTTGCAGAAAGAGTGTGAGGGAAGAGTAAAGAAGACATGGCTACAAGCAATTCAAGAAGTGGAGCTACTACCCTCAGTAATAATAAAGCTATTATACTTCCAAGTTTCAACTGCCTCTCTAAAAGCATTTATTTGCTCACAGACTTCTGTACAGGAATAAAGTAAATAAACCTTGGTCTCCTGTGAGCTGCTCTCACCAGCAGCTTTGAAAGCAACTACTTTTTTGTTCCTTTGCTTCCTACTTGATACTCTTCAAAACTGCAGCGGAAAAGCTGTGCCGTGTTTTGATAGCATCAGGACCTCCAGCGCACAGCCAAGAGCAACAGTGGGATCACACACCCTCCCAAGTGTCACCAGACAAGGCACTTCTCAAGCAGCAGGATGCTGCCGGTCGTGGCCTTGCAAAAGCCAACTTGAACCAAAAGCCATATTCTCTTATGGTACACTGAAGTTCGAGTCTGGCTTTTCACGTCACTGAGTCTGGCGACAAGCATCCAGTTCTGCTAATGGAGTATCTTCCTCAATTCTTACTGCAGAGTGTTAATCAGTGTTCTCTGAGAGTAATTCCTTAAACATCAACAGTTTTGCTTTTTAAACGGTAAAGGGAGGGAAATCAGAGGGGAGGAGGGTGAGGAAATAGTCACACGTGTAATGTGTTTATGCCCACAAAGCGACCATACAACATGGACCGTACAGCCGTGCCGGCCATCTACAGTTCGGTGGGAAACTGAAAGCTTTCTCCACTCTCTTTTTAATTACTGTCACTGTATGTGTGCGCCAAAATCCTGTGTTTTAATTGTTTGACTATTCTCCAGGAACTGCCAGTGTCCTCTAGAAAACAGTAACATACAGTTTATTAAGAATATCTATTTCTTTCAGTCCCAAAGCACTAGTAAGAAAAACAACATGAGACGCATACGTAAGAAGGTTTCTGCTGTGAAGGGCCACTACTGGAACAACAAGCATTAATGAAAAGGGTGGGACACAACTTGTCCATGAACAACCACTGACCACATCCTGTGTTTTCTCCACGCACACAGAAAGGGTAGAAAAGAGGAAGTACCAGAGCAGAGTAAATGGACACAGGATTCAAAATGAATATATACGCTTCACCATGACAACATCATTTGTTGTTTTTTTTAAGAACAGAATTGGCAGAGTCACGCAGTCTCTGCTGGTCCTCAGGGAGGCTGTCACTGCAGCCGTACCTGGGCACCGCTGAAAAGGTCTGACAGAAATTGCTGCTGGTGGTGGTTTCCCTGCCAGGTGCCTTTCTGCTCATTTTCTCTCTGTTGCACCCAGCGATGACAGAAAACTACCCCTGTTTCTGCTCAGCTGCATTCAAGCAGACCTCTCAATGGCTGAGATATACCCTGGCATAGTTATAGATAATGCAAAAGATAAAGTGGCTAATCAAGACACCAATTAGACAAAGTGATGCATGTAATAATTAGCTGTAAAGAGCAGCGCAGGAAACCATGCAGCCTGCTAAATTCATTACGACCCAAGCTGAAAGTAGAATCTAATACCAGTTTTCAAGCCAAATAAAGAGGTTGTCTCAATGTACTTGTCTTTTAAGTTCTCTTTACACTACACTTAAGGGCTCTGGCTTATAAAGTCAGGAAATTTCAGAAATTATTCCCATAAAGAGGCTATTTACTTCACTGAAGAACCTATCTGCAGCAGCTCTTTCTGGTGGCTGGATTCTCACTTTACACAGCGTTTGCTCATTTTCTCCACATCACGCAGTTGCACACTGAGTTTGCACCACCACCTTTAGCAGTGGCTGACTGCACAACAAATCTGCCTAAATTCTGTCTATGGATTTCACGTGCATCACAGATACCTTGGAGCTCACACATAGCATATTGTAGTACAGCATCTCCCCAATGGTGTTTCAGCAACGACTAAAGTAAATGAGGACACGCCATGCCACAGCAGAGTACCAGCGATGCATCGGGGGATGCATTAGGACACCCTCATGCAATGAAAGCTGGGTCATGGCACAGAATGATTGCAAGTCTTGACGTGAGACCATTATTAGTAAGGCAAGCTCAATTCCAGGATATATCAGATGAAGTATCAGATCAAGTCAGACATAAGGAAACATCCAAGCCACAGGACAGGGCACAGTCAAGGGCTCCTCTGGAATATTTTATATCCAAATCTGTTTATGGATGATATAAAACAGGTGCAGAGGAAGGGTGCCAGAATGAAAAGGAAATAGACTTCCTATATTAAGACAGGAGACCAAAGAGAGTCTGCATAGCCCCACCAATGCGGGCCGAGAAGAGATACCATTTCTCCCTTTAAATAAATCTTAACAGATTAAATAACAGGGCAGGGCGACTAATATAGCGGCCAATATTGGCATCAGAACAAACTGACTGGGGCTACAATTGATCTGCATATTAGCACGCATCAGAGTAAGAGGAAACAGCCTTCAAGCTGGGGAAAAGCCCACCTGATTTTAAGCTGTGATTTGTTCACGAAGGGAATTAAACTCTACTGCCTTTCTAGTGGCAAGGGACTAATCTCAATATCCCATGGCTGAGCCTCCTGGTCCTGCATCCCCGTGAAGCAGGAGGCTTGGCTGCCTTGTTTCCACTGGGACAGCCGGCAGGACCTATCCACCCAGCCAGCACCGGTGCTTAGGCCTTCTTATAGGGAAATATTCCAGCTTTCACCTACGTTCAGCCCAAGTGACTCACAACCAGTTATTAGTAACGTACTGAGGAAGGGACACGTTGTTCAGAGCAAAGCAGAGAGGCTACAGTCGCTGTGACGAACAGTCCTACAAACAGGGACTCACCATCTGACAGATCATCACCATGCACGGTACTTCTGCATATTTAAGCCAGGGGACCCGGTGAGAGTATAATCGCTACCAAACTACAACATGGCAAACCCCCAGAAGAGACAGCAGGTTACTCAAAGCGTGCCATGGTGGAAAGGAGCTGACCAAGCCTCACAAGGAAGGCAAAACCATAAAGCATTCGCTACCTCTCTTACCCTTCCTGTCACTGGATACTGGTCTGATAAAAATCAATGACTAACTATTTCCTATGCCTTTTTCTAAGAAATCACCATTTTTGGAGCTAGGGACGATTTCCTTCTAGCAGAATCAGATTCAAGCTTGGTGCAATCTCACCAGCCAAATCTCCTTGCTGTGTCTGAAGTCAGCTCACTGCACAGTGAATTCAAAACAGCTATGAATTGTGCGCCACAAATACCATTCTGAAAATGTCATAACTAAGTAATACATGGCAAAGGTCTGGGATGCAGCGATCGTATATAAAGCCTGGCTGTAAAATCCAGAACAGCTACGGCTGTTGAAAACAGTGAAGAATCCTGGCACAAGGTGCTGAGGCTCTTCACTGATTCTGATTTTTCTGCCTTCTCGTCCACAGCTAAGAAGGTGAAAAGACAGCATCTGATAAAATACATGAGCGCCAACTCACAAAAGAAGTGATCCAAATAAACTGCTTTCATTTTCATTTTCCCAGTTCTTTACCCCTTACCTAGGATTTACGGTGGCAAATCTTATGCTGACCTCATTTCTGAGCCTAAGGGTCCACCTGAGTTTTACATTGCAGTGACAGATGCCTGTTAAGCACAATACCTGTCTGAATTTCCAACACAGGTGACAGCTTTTGCTCTACATGCCACAGAAAGCATGTGTTATGGGGTTCCCTTCACTCTCTGCTCACTTCTGAAGTGGCCAGCACCCCAATGCTGCTGAAAGGGAGCAGATCCTTCATTTAGAGATCACAGTGACTCTTCCTGTATGAGAAACACTAGGAAGATTTAAAAAAAAAAATTCCAAACCAAACCCAAAAACTGTCTCTGCCCTCCACCTCAGCTTGCAAGCTCACGCACAGAAGTCCACACACAGTCTGGCATTTAAAGAGCCGATTCTGGGGCAAGAGGTGAGAATTTCATTCCTGACCACAGCCATCCTACATTCCTTTTAATGTGATTAGCCTTAAATTCTTCTAAAGAAACATCCTTTCCCTCCCTCTTGCCCTCCTCCCATCTCCTTCTTCACACCACCATCTCCCGGAGAGCCAGATGGCAACTCAAGCTTTTCCATCTGGTGAACTAAGCTGACATGCAGGAAGGAGGAGGGCTCTCCACGTAATGCCTTCAAAGCAGGTGGAGGCAGAACCAGCAGCTCTGGTTGATACTCTACAGTTGCTTACCTTGCTAGAGATGTGAAACCAAAGCTAGTGATGAAGCCAATAATACAAACAGGGAATACCTGCAAAGATATTTGTAACATCCTTCTTCTACTACTCCTTCCACACTCTTTAGCTAATGTATGCTGATTCATAGCATATATATGATATCTAGGTTATCTTTTCATAGCTGAAATAAAGAGAAGGCTTAAAAACTCCAAGTCACTTTGTAAGTAATGCAATGACTTTAAAAGCTAATTCACTGAGAGATTAGGCTGCAGAGATTAGAGGTAGCTAAGAAGGTGACAAAATAGGAAGGGAAAATTTGCACACACAAACGTATATCCTTTTTTGCTGCTGACATTTCAGGCAGCTCCAGGGATGCAATACGTCTCAGAATTCCACAAATTATCAAATGAGATTAGCAAGCAATTATCCTGCGAGAAAGGCAAACATGATGCAACCACTACATTTATAATAGGAATCTACAAACCAAATTTCAGGCATTTAGGCTGGGCTTTGGACATACCTGTAGCTTCCTTTTTTTCCTTGAGAGACTTCCCGTCCAGTCACTGATGCGTCGCATTCGGTTTTTTAGTGTATCCTTCTTGGATGCATCCTCACCAAGGGGCTTGGACTTTCTGCACGGGAGCGTGTAGGAGGAGTAATGTGCAGGACTTCCATGCTCCACCCTTGAGGGAACATCAATGTCTGAGGCAAATGAGACACGGTTGCTTAGGCTACCATGAATGTCAATATACTCATCAGACAGCCTGATCCTAGGTGGAGGGGTAGTCTCCAAATTTGTATCCTTATAGAGATCTCGGAGTGAGGAAAGAGATGAACTTTGGTTGAAGGACTTCTTGTTGTCACTTGCTGGGAAACTGGCACGAATTCTTGTATCTGGAGTGCTCCTGGTCAAATACGGACCATCCAGCTCATTGATATCCCCAGCATTTCCCCAGAGAGAGTCATACCACGAGGACTCGGAGCTGAGGGAGCTTCCTTTACTAGATCGAAGCCTTGAATCAGTAGGTGACAGACGATGGCTTGAAGAACAGTCTGCGCTGGAGTTCCTCCTGACGTCGAGTAGGTTATTTGGCTTAGATTCCAAAGCAGGTGAATACCTCAGCAACTGGACCGGTCCACTGGACTCCTCGGTCGGTACCTTGCTGTTGCTGCTGTTGTGGAACTCGACCCTCAAGCAACCATCCAGCTTCCCCAGTGTTTTGATGAGAACTTTTGGACTTCTCCTGTCCTCTGATGGGGAGGTTGATGCAAGACTCTCATTCTTTCCGTAGCAATTTAAAATGTGTCCATTGCATTCTCGAGAGGCAGCATGATTACTTCCAGCTTGAAGGCCAATATAGTGGAAACCGTTCTCAGGCAAAAATACCGCGTTATTTCCTTGGCAGTAGTCCCCTGAGGCGTTTGTCCTGTGTTTGGCATGGGCATTGCTTTTAGAGACCTTCACCACAGCGTCACCGAGTCTAGATGAATAAGGCTGACTATTCTTGAAGTGCGAAAGGCAGCTTCTGGCAAGAGACCTCGATTTGTAGTTTGAGCCGCTACTGGTATGTCCCCATCCATGCATAGAGAAAGACTTTTCATCTTTAGCATGAATGCTGCGAATTTTCAGAGAGCAAGGCTTCTGCTTGGCACCAGCTGTAGCAGCAGCATGATTTTTTGATCCCTGAAGACTGTATTGGCTTTCTGAATTCCCCATTTTCCACTAAATTAAGAAGAGTTTCATTAGAAACAATGGCTAGGAGACAGAGCGAAAAGTAACAGACCATTTTTACCCTCTACACAGGAAAGTGCCTTTTTAAAAAATGATATGAAACAATTGTTTCAAAAAAAGCCACTAAATAGCCATTTACAGCATTAAATTCATAACTGAACTTATGTTAGGGGCAGGCTAGGAAAGCCTATTCTCTGTACAGTTCATTACCACTCTGTTATAAAGCTGGAATCTAGCTCCATTGAAATCATGTCAGCACCTTTCTCCACCCACACCCTTGGCAACATCCTTTTCTTATAACTCACAAAATCTCTGGCTCCCAAGAACAATGGCATAATGAAAGGGAGACAGCAAGATAATCATAAGTTAGATGTAAAGTGAACTGTACTTTCAGAGAAATCCCTTCTGCCAGGAGACAAGCCCACTGCAGTCTCAGCTTGACTGGTTTCTGTGCAACCAAGTGTTGCCTCAATAAACTGTTCAGCAAACCCCGACTTTGTGCTTAAATGGAGTCAATCCAGGAGAAAAGATGGGGGGGAGAGGGGAACCAAAAACCACACCAAAAAACAAATGAAAAATAACTTGGTTAGCGAATAGCCTCATCTTCCATTACAGCACAAAACTGCATTATGCTCATTCAGCGTGGCGCAGTTTGGTAGTTCGCTTAGGAAAATGTTCTTCAGCTTTCTACTGAATTCACAGGGAATAGCACCCACTGGAGCAGTTTGATTGCCCCAGTGAGATGACTGAGGATTTGGGGCCTATATGAAGTATACCCCGAGGTAAAAAAAGATCGATCTGTTCTTTTCGTTACTTGGAGTGAATCTCCACTCTTTGTAATTTACAGAAACAACATCAAAGCACTTTTTCCATCAGTACTGTGCTGCTTTGCATGTCAGATCTCAGACTACCACTCTTAGGAGAATACACTGCAGCCTCATCAAAATTTTGTCAAAATAAGCCATTGTGGAAACAGAATCTTATCTTCTAGAGTTTGTGTATATTTTTTAACATCTCTACTTCTAGCCCTTAGCACTTTTAGATGAAAAGCATAGTATAAAGCAAAGAGCATACCTGTAGGATTGCTTTTAAACACGGGCACGGTTAGCAGTTAGCATGCTCTGCATTCTCTTCGTGGCCAGCCACTACACTTACCAAAACCGGGATGGAATTGCATACAGCCTTCCTAGAAAACACCAAAAAGACAAAAAAGGGTGCTCAGTCAAATAGAACTTACACTTTACTCCAGCTGTAAGCAAAATGAATAATTAAAAAAAAAAAAAATCAGACAGAAATTACAAGTGGAGAAGAAAGATCTGGTTAAGGGGATTCCTGGACTTCAGACACACATCTTTATAAACATACTTTAACAACTGTCATTGAATTAATACTGTCACTGTTTAAGTAACTGGTTTATTTTCTAATTCTGTCTTCTCCCCTCTCACTGACAAGTTAGGGCAAACTCTGAGCTCCCTCCAGTTTGCTTTTTGGAAGACCAATTACTGATGGCAGGACTGTGCATTGATCCATTACAATTTGGACGGAACCGATCAGAGCAATGTCCCGCAGCATCTCTTTGTCCCTCCCCATGCCTGGATTCCAACCATGACCCTTGCAGTGAAAGGCCACTGCGCAATTCACTCCACCAACCACCCAGCAACCTCCCTCTTTAGGTTTGCTCTGATTTTAAGTTAATCTGCCAGTAAAACAAGAAAAAGGCAGCACCAAGCACTGCACACAACCAAAGGTTACAAGACCCAAGTTCTTCCTGACCATCTGAACATATTTGCTCTTCACTTGGCACACAAAGGCTGCAACTCAAAACAAAAGGACAGAAGCCGAATCTCACAAAATACACCAGCAGTTTAGGGATCGAAGCACGTAGTAGAAGAAGCTATACAAGACTTTAGGCTCAGGTTTAGAACAAATGTTTTAACTGGAAACCATTCTTAATACCCTACCCCACCCAGAAAAATATTCTTTTATGCATAAATTCAGTGGCTACAGTTCATAATTTTCAATTGAATAAGTACCTGATTTGACCATGCAGAGTTTTGCTCTTTTTGACTCCTTTTACTGTACAAGAACCTTGAAGATATTTAAAGGAATTCACTGGCAACCTAGGTATTTTCCTAACTTTATCAAGTAAAAATATTCTCAACGAACTAAAACCGGTCTCAACAGCAAGCCTAGAAAAAGGTTAGCAAATAAATGACTTCTTAGAAGAGATATATCTTTTTGGATCATGCTAGAGATGCTACAGACCTACAAACACAAATTCATGGCTGTTACCAAAAAGATATTTGATAAAACAGTAAGCCACAGAAATTTCATCTTACCCTCCAAAAAAAAAAAAAAAAAAAAAAAAAAATCTGTTTACCTTGCTTATTCTCTGTAACAATCTGGAAGGTTGCTATTTAGGACACTCTTGCCTTGCAGGTTTGATTTGCCTGTGCTGCTAAGTGCACCCATTTGTATTAACAGTTTTAAAAACATCATATGCAACGTGGATTGAACAAAAGACTTTTGATTCAAGGTAAAACAGAAGAGAACACACAAACTTCCCAAGCTCCAACCTGCTGAACAAATTGCAAACCCCCAACAAAACCACCTTCCTTGGTCCAGGAGGCAGACCACAAACAAGCAATGAGTTTACATTCAGAATTATTCATCTGGGAGCAGAAACTACATCCAACAAGGGGGTTTTGAAGAGCTTATATCTATTCATATGGGAACAGTGAACCCAATTTGTCTAAAGAAACAGGCAAAAAGACCATCTGGTCTCCATAGTGATTGTGCAATGGTTAGGTAATCCTTTCAACAGAGTGGGTAGCGAGCGAGCTGCTGTCATGAACCTCAGAAGATAGACATGCAATTCGTCAAGGCTCGAGCCGCTGCTTCCAGGGTCCATTGTACGCATCTGATCCAATACACAGGTCACATAATGGGTGAACGAATAAATTTATCTCGGGGTGCAATGTCTACAAAACAGTCTCACAGTCTGTGCAGGAATCAGTCAGCAGTACAACAAAACAGTCAATAAATCCCATAGAAATAGCCCCGAGGGATTTTTCTCAGCATCCTGGCCATCCAGAAAGCTACGGCAGGCTAAACATTCGTGCACGCAGCGATACCCAACCGGGGCATCTGCGAGGCTGCAGAAGGATCATCTCCCTGAAAATCAGCTGCAATGCCTTTCTTTTGCCTCACACTTGCGTGGAACGATTTTCCTTCTGCTAATTACAAGGGGGTAGACCGGGGAGGGGGGAGTGGGGTGAGTGGACCAGTGCCCAAAGGCAACGTGACAGCAGGGCAGGGGGGCGGCTGTGGACAAGCTCTGGCTGCACTCACAACATTTCACACAATTTGAATGATGGAAGCACTGGAAATTACAGTGCAGGGGACAGAGTTCAGCTGAATTTCCCCTGTATTTCTCACAGCAACCTGCCACCACAGAAGACAACGTGCTTTTCTCTCTTCCTATGGAGAGGGATGAATACTTCTTGTGAGCAAAACCAGTTTCTATGAATATTTTCTGCAATTATAATCAGTGCATTTAGAAAGCAGCTGACTGCGCCTGAAGATGACTATTAAGAGTTTATTTGCTTTCAATTATGCCCACATTCCCTAAAAAAAGTTTTTAATCTTCACCCCAGTTCCCCTTGACACATTCAAAAAACACAGCTATGCAAACATACTAATCCGGGAACGCCTCCACCCCCACCACACCCAATAATTAAGGCAAATCATAACCCCAGAGCTAAAAGCGTATTTCCCCACCTTGGGGCTTCTCCACATAAGGTTCCCCTAGACTATTTTGGCTCTGAAAAACTAACACATGAGCTCAGCAGCCGTTCCAGAGAAGTGCCTGCCGCCTATATTCCCTCATTAATACCACCGCAGCTATACTGCTTTATACACGCTAGAGAGGGAAATGCCTTTCTTAAGATGAAGGTGAGCACACGTCCAAGTAGTGCTCTGCAACTGCACCGGTGCTTCCCCCCCCCAGTCTTAATCTCTCAAGATGAAGGGTTACAAAGCTTGACTCGCTAACCGTATTGCAAGTGAAACTGAACCACAGCAATAATATCCCAGTACCAGGTTTGTTTATGAGATACAACAAGGAATTGTTATATTATGAATTAGCGGGAGATCTGAGTCAAGGGAGACAGGCTCCTGCGCTGGTTCCATCTGCTACAGCAGGAATGCACACCAAAGGTGATTTTGCTCCTGCCAGCCAGCTGGTCCCAGGACAGTCACACTGACCAGGCTGAGACCCTCCAAAGCTTTCTTCCAGAAAATGGCAAGCTCCAGACTGACGGGAGGCAAGCACAGAGCCATGAGTAGACTGAATGCTCCACAACCACAGCCAGCATCAGGCAGTGGCCATATACCAGTTACAAAAAGGCAAGAGATTGTGGTAGCATCTCCCTAGGGCGGCTCAGCAGATTTCCTTGACTGCAACTGACAATCTCGCCATCCGGCAAGTTGTAAGAGCTCAACTAATGTCAGCCCTAGCAACGTTAAGCTTTACCCCGGATCAACAAGTTACCCTCATGAGACATGAACAGATGCACCAAAACACTGTCTCTGATGTATTTTGGTGCCTTCATTCCTCTAGATGGCTGGTGATGACAAACCTTCACTGGTAGATATATAATATATGATCTACAAAGCATTTAATCCCTGCTGAAGCTTCCCTGAAAATCTACTGATGAGGCATAGGGAAGTTGATTCTCACATCACTAAATATGGCATCAGGGAAAAAAAAAAAAAACAACAAAAAAAAAAGAACAGTATGGATTGGTCCAGATGAGGATAACATCATCCCATCAAATTAGCACCATTGAGTGAGGACTCGTTAAGAAATGCAGGAACTCATCAGAGTCTTCAGCATTACCAGGAACAATAACTCTTTACACACAGCGGAAGAGCTTAAGTTTAAAACCTCCTGTCTTTGGCAAGAAGATGACTTTTAAAAGAAGAGCCAGATTGAGAGCTAGAGCTAGCTGCCTCACCCCTAAAAAATAAGAGCCTACGTCTTTTTGGTTCTTTACAACTACCCACCAGAACAGTTTAAACTTTTTAAGAAGGCCTTTCCTTGAGGAAAGGATGGAAAATTATTCAAGAAAGAAATAAGATAACCAAGTATTTTATTCCTACTTGCAGCTTAAGCAGCAACCACATGTCACAACCTCTTCAGGCTCTCTTCATCCACACGAAGGTTGTTACCTGCACCAGCCCGGTGCCTTTCAAGAGGGCACAGGACCAGTTCTCAGGTACCTGCCCCTAGGCAGGGTCCTTCACAGCCATCCACACAGGTATAAATGTCTGCCAAAGGCAGAGCTTCAACACACTTTGCGGTGATATAAAAACTTCTACAAAGGGCCTTTATAAGCGGAGGGCAGAGTATATCCCCTCAGCTACTCTCCAGTAACGAAGCAAGAGAAGAGAGTCATATACACTTTCTGCTGGGTTTGAAAACCATACTTTCACAAGGGGAGGTCAGGACTCCCAGCTGCAGAGCGGGACTGCGAGGGCCACCTCCTAGCTGCTCACGGTGGAGCGGGGAGGCACGGGGAGGAGAAAAGGCAGCGGCAGGGTCTTGGCACTGGCGGCTGCTCTGAGTGCGTGGTTCCTAAGTGCAGGAGACTGTCATCAGGATTAGTGGAGCTGGGATAATGGAGAATCCAAAAGTGTTTCAGAGCAATAAAAAGGCAAACAGAAAGCCCCCTCATTTATGTAGAATGACCAACTTGTTTTCTTTTAACGGCAGTTCTAGTTAGAAATGTTGCAGGCTTTGATGTACAGCAACTATGTTAGTGGTTTTTTACATCAGGAAAAGCTTTTTTAGTTTTTTTTGGTTTTTTAATTGAGCAATTCTTATTTTTTCTTTCAAACTACTTTCACATTCTCTTTCACCTAATGGCTAAAATGCCATTCATTTTAAATGGCTTACAAAGTCTTTTATAAAGCAATTGTTTATAACTATCTTTCAGATACTACCATGTGCATAAGTTTTGCAAAGAATCAATGTGCTTTGTGAATTCTTTCAGGGGTACAGAATTACAGGTTTGAAGTTTTAATTAACTTTTAATCTACTTGGTTTTTAATAAGAAAGTAATAGAGAATGCCAGAACGTGAACCTGCTTTCCCCTTCCTGTATGGCTGTGTATAGACGGATACGTGAAATTAATGAGGGAGGCAGGTTAGCACAACACTGTAGCTGGATTAAATGTGAAGTTTCTTACTGGAAACAATTTACTGTATTTTTTAGAACTACGCACTTTGGTCACATGCTTCCACAAATCAGAAGCAGATTTCT
Organism: Gorsachius magnificus; assembly: GCA_034008185.1. Lineage (NCBI taxonomy): Eukaryota > Metazoa > Chordata > Aves > Pelecaniformes > Ardeidae > Gorsachius > Gorsachius magnificus. The sequence continues at coordinate 57,172,909 of CM067083.1, read as the reverse complement.
TATTCCTGCAATCTCAATCACATTCCTATTACAAAAATATACCATAATAATTATACCATGGTATTCTTGGCAGGATACTTTGCATTATATACCACTGTATTCAAAGAATGAATAACCAAAACACCACAAGTATGCCTTTCTTTTAAAAAAAAAAAAAAAAAAAAAAAAGGACTATTTTGCCTTAAAAATCCAATTTGAAGCCAGAATTCCTCACTCTCTTATTAGTCTCTTTAGAGTTATAGTCTCCTGTATTAGGAACTGTTTGGTAGCTCACATATCAAATTAAAACCAATCATTTTTCTCATTAAACAAAAGTAGTCATTATGACCCCAGACACTTCTTTTCGTGCTGTGAATCATACCTACATTACATATAGATTTCTAATTTCACAGTTTAAGCAAGAAAAGGACAACCTCCTTTTCTGGTCCCTTCTCTTGAAATAATATTAATCCCAGCAGGTCCACACTGCATCACAGATATATCACATCAGAATTACACATCCCATACCCGGGACATGATTCCTTCTTCTACTCAACCCATTCTCTGGGTCCAAGATGTTGGCAGCTTAATTAAATTATAGCTTTCAAGTTAGCGCAATATGGAAGGCTGAGTCAAGCCTGAAGATCTGTATCATATTACACCAGTGCTGATACAATCTAAATCTCTAGGGACTTATTTTTCTTTGGCAGGAAAAACAAATTTCACCATTTGTAAATGTTATTGAATTTATACACAATGGCTAAAGTGCACATCTATTTAAATAAAAGCCATTAAGCTTGTTAAAAAAAAAAAAAAAAAAAGCCAGGAATGCCAGCTAACATCTTGGCTTAACACAGTAGCTGCAGTAGTTAAGGAGTTGATATGTCAAAGGGTCTATTTTCTGCCCTTGAAGGGGAAATGAACTCGGTGATCTGGAAGGTCTTTGCTTCTCCACCTACTCTGGTTGTAAGCATACTGGCAGGTCCTGCTGCAGATCAACGTGGTGCTTTCAAAGGATTTCAAGGCCTGGGGCCTCGGGAGGGGAGGATGGTGCACCTGAAAGGAGCCAAGATGCTCCAAGCAGGGGAGCCTCGGCTCCAGCCTCACTGCCCGCCCTGGGCTGCAGGGTAACAACACTTCTGAGACCAAGCTCAGGTCTGCAGACTTCCTGCCTGAGCTTAGACAAGCTCCTGAAGAGGTCTCTGCCTCAGCCCTCCTTGCTCATGACTACAAGAGGAGGTGAGACTGGGGCTCTTTCTGGTCAAACTGGGACTCCCGAATCCCAACCAGGAACATCTACCCTTCTCCTCTCTTGTCTGCTTCAGCAGCAACCAGCTCATGCTATCAAATGCAACCACAGTCAGCCCTCAGCTATGGGGATATTCTCTCACACATACCCACCCAAAACTCCAGGTGCCAAAACATCAGCTTTGGAGAGGGTAGGAGAAAGGTTATTTTTGGACAAGGATACAGTTTACAACACTGTACCCTGAGCAGCACCATAGACCCTACAAAACAGAGAAGCAAACAGCAGCAAGGATGAGCAATCCCAGGCAGGAACATTAACCCATTCCGCCCCCAAAGACCCTTTTTGGTGTAACACCTTCCAAGTCTACTGGACGAACTCCTAACCCTTGGCACCAGAGAAAACCTTCCAGTAGCAGCTGGTGGGACAGCGTGCTTCAGGCTGAGGGACAGGGGCTGGGGTGGCTGTTGGACCCCCTGCCGCCACGCACAGGTGGGAGGGGGAAACCACACTGCATTTGGCATAGTCTTTTCTACTTCTCAGTTTACACATCCATAAACACCTGAGGGTGTCGATTCCAAAGTAAATGCTTTCCCACCTTCAGCCCTGGGACTTCCTGAAGAGGACAGAGGATCTGGGAGTTGGATACCAGAAGTAATGTTGAGATGCAGTCCCTCAGAAAATTAAAAGCAGATCTTGATTTTTGCATGCCAAGAACCTTACAGCAGAAACACGGCTTAGGGCTTCCTTTCCTCTACCCCTGTAGTACCAGCATGTTACTCGCATGTTAAAAGAATAACAAAGTACACTGAGGATTAGGTTTCCCCACTGAAACACTTGCTTTGTAGCTTCACAGCTACACAGTGCCCTGTTCAGAGAGTCCTCTCTTCCTTTCCTGTTGAAGGTGATCAGATAAAAAAAAAATTCCACCCCTTGCCTCTAACTAGTAGTTTGCTATACACTGTATAAGGTTATCAAATCATCCACCCTAAAGGGGAAGAAATGCCTGATTTCCAGAATGAAGTCACCAGCGTACAAAATTAACTGTGTGACCACATCAGCACATCAGCAACAAGCATAAACAAAGTAGCAAACTTTGGTCGCATTGCACAAGCAATTAATCACCCCCTCTTTTAAAAAAAAAAGTGTGCGGGGGAGGCACTTCTTCATTTCTTGGGCATTTCCTTCTTTTTAATTTTTTTCTGTGCCACAGAACATAGCATTTTCACAATTTGGGTACAGTTATGTATTAAAAATCTACGTAGAAAGATCAAAACCTGCGCAGGACCTACCTCTGTCAGATGCAGAAGGTCTGGTTTTCCATAGCATCCCAGTTCAGCAGTAGCAATAGTGTTGACTGATACTTTTTCGTCTAACACTTCACAGACATATAACCCTTGCTTGAGTACACTGCCTATTTATTGCAAGTTACTCTAAGTATTAGTGAGAATACAAAAAAAAAAAAAAAAAAAAGCAGTGAGAATAGCAAAAAGGACAAGATTCAGAGGGTTTGTTAATCAAGCTGTATTAGGAGAGTCACTTTAATGCTGGAGAAACTGTAGCACTCTCAAACATACTTTCTCATACTTTGCCTTAACAAAAAACCCCAGCCCCATCATAGCAGAGCTGTAAAATGATCCCAGTGGTGGTTTATTTAGCAATTCAGGCAATTGAGTTTGACAGATGACCACCGAGAACTGTTTTCTGGAGGAAAACCATTCATCTTGGGTGCAGCTGGCGATAGCAGAGGCAGCACAGGGGCTGCAAGTCCTGGCACTGCAGCAGCCCGCTCTGCCCTCCGCTTTTCAAAGGCTTCCCAAGTCTTCCCCTACTTCTCCGCCAGTTCTCCAGGTCTGGCTGGCAGCCGGCAAGAGAAGGACCGTGGTCCCCCCAGCAGCCGCCTCCCCAGCTCAAGCCCCCTACCCCCCTCCATTCCCTCTTACCTTCCCCAAGGAGCCGGCTTCAGGCTCCCGGCCCCGCAGCCACCCCAGCTCTGCTGCGGGGACACGGAGAGGCAGACAGCGGGACTCTCCCTGCCCTGGGCACGCCAGGAAACTGTGCCTAACACTTCAAAATGCTCAGCCGTTGGGAACTAAAAACAGCCCCTGCGCGAGGCTGGATGTATTTTTGTCTGCAGGCTACACACCCTCCTCCTGTTCAATTTTTTCCATTGGTGGAACAGCATGATGCAGACTTAACCAGAGGGTGGTTTTCCACGGGCCGCCTGAAACGATTACGCGGGCCGGCCTGCCACGATGCCGGGCAGCCGCCGGGGAATACGCCGTGACTGGGCTCTTGTCTGACCCCGCATTCCTCAGCCGCCAGGCTGCTTCCACAGGAAAGCTGCTAGGAAGGCTGCCCAGCGGAGAGGGGTTTGCTTGCCTGAAAGGCAGCTCCAGGATCTTCTCTTTTTTTTGTTTCTATTTTGGTCTTTTTTTCCTTTTTTTTTGTTTTGTTTTGTTTTTTAACTTGCTAGGACAGAGGAGGTATTCCTAACATCTTTGTGCAAGACGCCCCTGGCAAAAACATAACTCCCCAAACCACAGCGGGAACACTGCAGTCATGAAAACCCACTCTTAAGAGCGGCTCTCAGCCGCGTTTAATGATTCTGCACAACGGCATCACGTATACAACCACAAACTCCGGCAGTCTCCTCCTTGCTGCTTTCTTTTGTCGTGCTTTTTATACTATCCTACGGAGAGAATTAATAACTGATAAAATGGGTCTCTTAAGATGCAGATGACATCTCCAAGTTTCAATAGACAGAGCTAGGCTGATCAATCTGTAGTTAGGTGCATGAACAATTGTTTTATTATCAGAAAAGCTTGATGCTTCATTGATTGCAGCAACAGTTGGTGAACAAACTCAGCCAAAACCCAAGGCATTTATTCAAATATTCTAATAAAATTGCAGTCACATTCAAGTGCCAAGTGTGAAAATACAGCCAAGTTACACTGCAGATGACGTATTCAATTGAAAAGAAACACATGAACGGTCTAACAGAAATCATTAGTAACCCACAAAAGCCCCAAATCAATATTTACGTCCACAAAAATGAAATAACAATTTACATAGTAACATAGGAATTGCCACCTAAAAGTGGACCTCTGTGTCACAGTGTCCACTATCCTGCCTCACTACAGAGGAGCAGGTATGGAATAATTTGGAACAAAATCCTATTTCATCTCCAAAGCGCAGTTATAGTTAACTCCTCCACTGAAAAACAATGACTTGGATCTCTTCTCAAACTTCACAGATTAGCAATATTAGCACTGAATACACTCTCCTCATCACGGCAAAGGTCAAATCCTTCTTTTAATTCTACTGACCTCAATTAAATTTTCTACGAGTGAGTTCCACAGGTCAGTTTCTCTAAAATGCAGTAGAGCAGTACACAACTTCTGTCTGTACTCCTAATTCTGCACCTGAATATACGCCTGGGGGCTTCACATCCAGTTGTTTTGGTGACAACTTTGCTGTCTCTGAAAAGCAGACCATGTGCTTTTTCCTGTTCCCTGTACAGTTGTATTCTCTTCACATAGCGTTGCTGTGGTCCAACTATTTCACTAACAGGCCAGATCCAAGTCTTGAGACTAAAGTGGAAGCAATCTCACGAGTCAAGGCACCAGGTCTCCCTCAGGAGTGATAGTTGGCCTCTGGTCCCATCCCCCTTCCCACAGAGGGTACTGCATTTCCTCCAGGAGTCCCCCTCTTAATTGATTGAATAAACCACGTTCGAATGACTCCTTAGATAAGGTTAGCCTCCAACCAGCCCAGAAGCCTTTCATCAGCAACTATTTTGTTGAATGAATCTTTCTTAAAGGTGAATGTTCAGAGGTATAAGTACTATTCCCAAAGATGTCTCTCCAGCACCCTGTTCAATAATAGTAATTCTTTCCTCGCTCAACAAAAAATACCTGGACCAACATAACTTAGGACCCAGCTGAATCACATTAGTGCCTCACGGTCTTCCAGCAACAGATAATAAAGCTGTCCATTCCCTTCCTCTATCATTTTCAGAGGGTCACTCCCAAATGTCAACACACATTCTTTGCTATTAGTGCAAAGCACTCAACCCTGAACTTTCTCCTTATTCAAGTTCACTGCATTTTATCATTCCAGTCCTAGGGGTCATTCAGCTATTTACTACATGATTTCTAATCTACCTGTGTACCTACTATGTCTCCCACTTTTTATCAGCCAGTTTCACCAATGCATTCCCACTTTTTGTGACAAGCCAACCAGCACTCATTAAGTGTGGTCTCGAGACTCCAGCTGATACGTCCCAGGTTATTTCATTTTTGCTTCCATCTCTAACGTACTTAACTGATTACTTTTAGCACCCAGACATTACATGTTGAAGGCATACTTTTCTAACTTCTACTTGACTTACATGGAGCTTTGACATCCTCCTTCTCGGGGCTGCCGTGAGTGTCCCCCTCTGACCATGGGGCCTCCTCCTTCCTTGCTCCTTAAGGAGCAGGAAGGACCAGGCTGGCAGGGCTTTGGTACAGTCTAGCTCATGGGTTACAGCATGAGGGTCCTTCTTTGTTACACCCTCAAAACTGAGTCTCCATATCCACCTCATCTCCCTTCTCTCACCCGCTGCCTTGCCGTTATCAACCTGGGACAACCTGATAATGAAATATTCTCTGAAGATCAACAAGCAGTAGGCAAGCTCCATGCTGCACATGATGGATTCATCTCTTGTTACTATCTGAAGTACTTACGTGCCTTACAATTTTCCAGAAATGTATCATCACAATGTTGCTGGGAAGGAAAAGGGTGCGATTATCCTCATTTTCTAGAAAACTGCTAGGTCACATAGGAAATTAAAGGGTATTTCAATACAGTAAGAGGGAGCCCTATAGCTTGTGTTAATGCATGTCTCTGCTAGCTTAATGGCTCTTAACATCTCTATTCTGCAGTAAAAACAAACTGTAGTTTGCACAGAGAATTCTGTAATGGAATTAAAAGTTGTGCCTTGGATAGCAGGTTGGCTATATAAACACTCCAGACTAAAAAGATGTTATGAAGGTTGTATGTTAAATAATGCTTTCTGTAGAATGTTTTAAAGCCAAGAACTTATTTTTATAGATGGAAATAAATGAATTATCAAAGTTAAACACACAGCTATTTTAACCTATGTTTTACACTACTTTTACACTACAAAAACATTAAGATTTTACTTTGAAAGTGCTAAGACATCCAGCTGTCAGCACTGTTTTGTTTTCCAAGCAATGGAAATCCACTAAGAAAAACACAGAAAATGCACATAACCCCAGCATTCATGCTAAGAAGACGACACACCTCTTTCCCTAAAGTGAGCCCACTTCTATAAACATATGCCACCCCTATAAGATATCTTTTCCCAGAGACAGTGCAGTCTGTTTCTGAAAGGCCAGCTCTCCGGTTTGCCTCTTGCACAGCTCACCTGACAATGATACAGCTGAGCTGGTGAAAATCCCTGGTCCATAAGGTCCCTCAGCCCGTATTCAACAGAAAGGCACTGGACGGGCACGCATGGAGAGATTTCGGTATCTTGCCGATCCTGGCTTAACCACAGGCTGGCAGATGTGTACAGAGACTTCCCATGAAATCCAAAACATCTTCCCACATTCTCCAAAACAGAGTATGTGTAAGAAAGATGTCTGAAGTAGGAAACAGAGTTTCTCAAATCAGAAACCTCTACTGGAGCTCTCAAGCAAGCTGGGAGTTTGTGCTATGTTAAGTGTAACTAAGCTGCTAAAGAATAATTATATGCTATTGTCAACAAGATAATAACCAGAGGTGAGTTTCAAAGCCTTGTTGATTTCATGACTAAAACATCTGAATCGCACAACATCTGCCAGAGAAATATTCTCATTAAGCTGTACTCAAGGTCCATCCTTGGTGTCTTTGGCCTTGGAGGGGAGAAACGCAGCGGTCTCCCGTTCAGCCAACAGTGACAGGAAACCTTACACCACATGAAATTCCTCTACAAGACATCAATTCAACTTCTCAGAACTTCTCACTTTTCTGCAAACCAATGCTCACCCACTCAGCTTCCTGGTCTCATCTCCAAATGTCTGTCAGATGGAAAAGGGCAAAAATAATTGAGGTCATTTGTTACTTAATTCTGATTCAGATGTGTTTAGGAAAAGAGTAAACAGGAGCCTATGTGTTAGCACGTTCCTTCTTGCCAGCGCTCAGAGACCCCAGCAGGCCATTTCACTCACTGAATGGCAGCATCAACACGAGTCTAACAGCTCTGGCTATAGGTCAGAATAGATGTTAGGCAATGAAAAATGCTGCAGATGAGCACAACTTTATACCCTCAGCTATCACAGAGACTTACAATGACCTAAGTGGCTACTACCTTCCTGTCAGAGGCTCCTGTTCTCCCTGTGAAACGCTGTAATACGGGAGCTCAAAGGGATGCTCCCCATCCTTGCCTCCCTATGGGGCCAGCGTGCCCTTGCCCAGCTCAGCAGGGGAGAGGGGTGGCTGTCCGGCACCCCATGCTCCTCTCAGAAGGGTTTTCCCAGCATCCAAAACAGGGAGAACCCACTGACATGTAAGGCATGCGACAAACCACACCTGATGTTTAAGGCAAGATGGATTTTTTCCTTTATTTTTATGTGGCGTGATTCTTCAGCACTGCTGTAGACACAGGCTTACTATTTGTGCTGGTGATCCATTTTCAAGCGAGGTATAGAGAATAGTTGGGGAGTCAAAGCGCCTCTGGTTACTGCCTTATTAATTTCAGTATAGTTAAATGAAGAACAATAAACCATGATCACATCATGGCAGGACATGTGGCAGAAGCATTACAGAAAACTGGGAAATTGGTTAGGAAACAAAAAGAGATGAACTAAACAGCAAACCCATCTCCTCAATTAAGACGGCTGAGGATACTGGATGCGAGCAGCCTGGTCTGCAGTGACCAGTACCCCTGCACTGGGCCTGGCTGGGATGGAGCTCTTTTTCTGCAACAGATAGGTGTAAAAATGCTCTCAACTTAGGACTGTTACTTTGCAGGAACAAAAATCTAAAACTTGGACCAATCTCACAAAAAGAGGAGTGAAAATGATTTTTGAATGCATTAGGTTAAATAATGAGAACTGAAGCCTTTGCGCATGCTGCTAAAAAAAAGCACATCTATTAAACACGTAAAACTATTTGAAGGTGGGGTCATTTGTCACAAGAATATACTAGTGGATCTTACAACATAAATATTTATAAAGCACAGATGTTATTTCACATTGCATTACTACCATAGCTTGTTCCATTAACTGATCCAACAGACCAGCTAATTGCTTGTGCAAGATTAACTATTTGCTATCACCCGTTCAAGACAGAAGCGCAAACAGTTGCCGGGGGGCAGGGACGCTTTAAGGGGTTGTTTTCTAACCAAACGTATTAAATAGTTTTTCATTATAATACTGATCATTGTTTCATCAGTCAAGTTTATGTTATGCAGACATAAATAAATGTTACAGGAGAGTAAGTATGGTGAAGTTTCTAAGAAAATTATGTCAAATCAGTGTTCGCTTCACTAGCATGCACCAAAAGGCATATAAAATAGAACTTGATGCTTAATGAATTTTAACTAAAGTAGTCCTGCGTATGCATATGATTCTATAGGAAATAGCAAGACATGAATATTTCTCCTGAAGTTTCAGATCCTAGGGTTATTTGAGTATACAGCAAATTCTGCTTGACAATATCTCGAATCCTTTTGTTTGTAGAGAAGCACTTCAAAATGCAAAATAAGGAATTAACACAACAGAAGGAATATTAAAGAAGTCAAATTTGGAGGCGGGGTGAGGGGGATGTTTGCTTTTTAAGCCTGGATTGTGGTTTCTCATTATAGCTGGCTGGCGAACCTACTAAAAGTGGTAAATGGCAATATTAGGAGCTTATTACAATATCATTAAATTAACTAAAAGAAATACTGGGGTAGAAAAGCTAGAAGAATTCTGACTAACGTGTTGATTATACCCACACGCACCGCCTGAATGGAGCGACGCACAAACCCTGTAAGCGGCTGCAAAGCTATTTGCCTGAAGCGGAGAGAACAATGAGAACAAGTTCAACATCTGCCAGGGTGTCCAACTGCTCACAACCATTTTTCTGGTCAGAGGGGACATTGTTTAAGTTGACAGGTTCCTAATGGTCTGAATTATTTAGCAACTCTCAAAAGACTCTTTCTACTCATTAGAGGGGAAAATGCGAACCACCGCAGTCAGGGTTCCCTTGCTCCCCGGGAGCTGATCATGCTAATTGAGGAGAACATCACAATGTGTCCCTTTTTAATCACATGAGTTAAGTAGGCGAGAGGCTTCTATTATCCCCACCGTACAATGAAAGACGGAGGGTGCTGGCTTCCGCAAGGATAGACACCACAGTACAGCCTCTCCACATTTTTTCAAAACCTCACTTTAAGCACAAAGAGGACATATGTTGCTGATAAGCACTGCACCTACCAAACGAGGTAAACAAGGAAATTATATTAAAGAGAAATTTGAAACATGCTGTTTCAAGCCCAAATGCTAAGTGAGCAACAGTAAGCATCTCAACATATGGGAAGTTGGGGCGGGGGGGAGGGGGAAGGGGGGGGAAGGCAAAATAGCCATATTTATTCATTTTTCTTCTCATCTGCCATGTAAACAAACTAATGTATCAGCACAAGACACTCAAAGTGCCAGGTCATTCAAAGACATTCCCACATCTGATACCTACAGCAATGAAGGGGAACGCTGCTAGTAAGGAGGCAGAGTAACAGCAGCTTTACTTACGATGGATTGTTTCTCAGTCACCTACCTCAACAGCAGTCAAACGCGCTCTGCAGCAGTAATTATTTCAGGTAATCCTAGCCTTTCTGAACATGGGAAAAAACACAACAGTCTGTCAACAGGACTGTCTTATTTTCTTCAGAGTACCAGGAGACCTCCAAAATTTGGAATCCCTTCAAAATTGTAACACCTGAACAGAGTTCCTAACGTAAACTTTGTAAGGAATGTTAGCGTAGCAATTAGGAATGCCCGCAATAGACCTCTATTACCAAAACACAGACCTTGTGTGAGAAAAAAAAGATTTACAAACACATTCAAAGGCTGTAAAGGAAGACATGTAAATATTTAGCAGATTACCATATGGAACACAACAGATATAGGGAATTGCCAATTTGACGGATGGACAAATGGAAGGAGAAGACTTCAAAATTAATATTATTACTTCTGTTCCTAAGCAACCACAGTGTGGATAAGAAATAGCAAAAATAAATTACCTTAATGCATATAACAGGAGTTTGGGAAATTCCTTTCCCGTTCTTTGAAAAGATGCTACAGATATAAGCCTTTCAATTAACATGAACAAAAAGTAAGCTACCAGTTTACATAGAAAAATCTATATTTTGTCATCTGCGTATAAACATTTGCAGAAGCAGAAGATTAAGTCAGCAACCTAAATGGGAAGACATAAAATATTTTGCTGGCACGACATAGTGAATAAATAACTAAAAGCCCAAAAAAGCAAAGTGACAACATGATACCGGCCTATTCAGCTATAAAATTCATTTCCAATAACCACATTTCGGCATGCAGCTTAGATCATACGCAGCATTTTGCTGTTTGAAAGCATGAAAGATTGATTATTGTGGGCTCAATTGTCCCATACACAGGCAAACAACATGTAAGGAATAATTAAATCAGCAAGATTCCCCCCACTGAGCCTCCTCCACATGCTTACACTCAGGCAAGGGAGAGGTGGGGTCCCCCCCAAGAAACAAAAGCGTAGGATTATGCGAGAAGCCTAAGACCATCTGCACAAAGTCATGTGGCCAGGGATTTCCTCTTCCCCTGGCTGTGGACAGGGCATCCTTTCCCACTTCCAGTCTGAGCCACAGGGAGGGCAGCAGGGCCGGGCTTTAGTTCCCAGCTCAGGGACAAAAGGCAATCAGGGGCCTGGCGTTTCTGAGGTCCTCTTTGCCCATACTTACTGCCTTCAAAGTTAAGCCACTTAAGGACGTAATCCTTAATACCCCAATGTGCAGAAGTTCATAATGTCTGGGTCACTGTGAAATTCTGCATACCCTGGTCCCAGCCCAGCCCCACTTGCACCCCCTCCCACATGCTGCACTCCCCCTGGCGCAGAGCCGGCCAGGTGCGGTCACCCGGCTTCCATCCATCTCCCAGGGACAGAGGCAAGGGGCTCTTCCCCACAACCAAGAAGACTGCAGGAAAGACACAAGCCTTCCCCCACACATATCGCGGAGTTTAAAGTGAATTAACAAGCGGCATTTTCTGTTTCCTATTTTCTCTCAACTAATTTGAGTTCCTTTCTCCTTGCCTGAGGTACAAAGCTCAGATCGGGGAAGAAAAAAAAAAAACATTCTTGACCTCAACAGGATATCTTGTTAGGGTATGGCAGCCTCAGGGACTCTTTCCTCTTTCCTGGCATCTGAGAAGGGGGTTACAATTAACGTTCCTGTTGGTTCACTTTTTCCATGGGGCCCAGAAGGGAATTCTATACCATTTTTCCATATACAATGAAGCATTAACTCTATTTGCAGTAAAAGCAACCCGCAAAGCAATGTTTGGATGCTCTTTGACTTCAGTATCCCTAAGCAATTTGCAGAAGTAGATCTGTTTTTCCAAAGCGCTCCACTCTTTCTAAACAACGCTTAAGCCTGTGTGAACAGTCTAGTCTGAAACAGTGATTTCTGAGTCCTGCCTGCTCTCTCCCACCTTATCAAGCTGCCTTTCAGCTTCCTGAAATATTATTGCTGACATAATGGCATTACTAAGACAGAGCCTGATCCAAGCCAACCGCAGATAACAGAAAGGCTCCCACTGACTTCTGTGGGCTTTGGATCAGGCCAAGAGCAGTGAAAGTACCCAGAGGATGAAGTCACACAGATCTGCTTTTCATTTCAGTATGGTCCTTAAAAATATGCCTAACTTTAGGTATTGTATTGTATTCTTGACTTTATGCTGGGCTGGCAAGGTACCCTGAGCCAACATATCCCTTGTCGCGGCTTAAATTCAGATTATTACATCTTCATTCTTCTGCAAGTTTGAGATAATAAAGTAAAACAAATAAATAAATAAAATCAAGAAAATACTACCTTTACATAAAGCAAACTATCATCCTGTTTAACTGTGCTAAATACAGAAAAGGAACACTCTGCTTACCTAACACACTCACTACATACCAAGTTTATCAATGCTGACATTAGTTTTGCAATGTATGAGACAGTCTTCAACCTCTTCTTGCAGGTTGTATTTGTGAAATGCAAGATGGCCTCAGGGCCAGCCCCAAGAAATCCTTAACTCCTCTCTATTCATCAGAAATATTAGGCAGTCATTACCTTCCAGGTCCAATCAAACTTTTTTAAATATCCCCCAGTGATATATAAATTGGTCAACCTTACAATGCAAGATTCATGTCTGGGCCTAGATTTGAGCCATATTCAAAAACTAAGGTCTGGAATAAATCAAATCCACAGTCTAGTTTGCATTTCAACTGTACATTTTCAAAGCAGTTCCAATCTAATATTTTAATTTGGACAAATCACTACTTTCGGTAATAAGAGAAACATTTTTAAAATCGTGTGTTTAATAAAATGCTTTTCTTGAAAAGTGAAATTTTGGGAAAAAAAATGAAGTCCATGTAAAAATCTGCAATGTATTCTGGTGACTTACCATTTTTCAACCACAAACTAATAAGGTTGATAACTGATATTGATAAACAAACACATATGCACACAGAAACACACACAGAGAACCCCATTTTCAGTACGGTGGTCTGTATTTGCAAGGTTGAGAAAAACTGTCAATGCCCAACATCCCTGACAGACAGCAAGTCCTCTCTGGTGGGGACAGCTGTTAGGCCCACTCTGGCATCTGAAGAAATGAGGGAAACTATACCAATAGTGAGGCCACAGTACATTGCTTTTAATAAACCAGATTAACCTCAGTTACATGGTTTGTAGCTATTACAGCAACCAAGCTAACACCTCAACGTGAACCAAAGTGAAAACTCCGCAGTGACCCTTGCAGAGATTACTAACATTTTTGAGTTTGTTGCTAGTTACTTTGTCAATGGTTTAAACTATGAGCAATTCCATTACTAGTAAATGAGAATTGTCAACTAACCAAGGGTCATGCCAGGTTTCACAGAATGGCTGAGGTTGGAAGGGACCTCTGGAGGTCATTTGCTCCATCTGCTCCAACCCCTCTGCTCGTGCAGAGCAACCTAGAGCCAGTTGCCCAGGACCGTCTCCATACGGATTTTGAATACCTCCAAGGAAGGAGACTCTACAAACTTTTTTAGGCAACCTGTGCCAGTGCTCAGTCACCCTCACAGTAAAAAAGTGTTTCCTGACATTCAGAAGGAACCTCCTGTTGTTTCAGTTTGTGTCCCCTCTCGTCTCATCACTGGGCACCACTGAAAAGAGCCTGGCTCTGTCTTCTTTGCACCTTCCCTTCAGGTATTTATACACATTGATGAGATCCCCCTGAGCCTTTCCTTCTCCAGGCCAAACAGCCCCAGCTCTCTCAGCCTTTCCTCACAGGAGAGATGCTCCAGTCCCTTCATCATCCTTGTGGCCCTTCATCAGACTCTCTCCAGTACACCTCTCTTTTGTACTGGGGAGCCCAGAACTGGACACAGTACTCCAGGTGTGGCCTCACCAGTGTTTAGGGACAGAAGAGCAGGAGGACTGCTTCTCTGGTATGCTTTGGGCTTGAGTTGTTTTTTGGTTTGTTTTTGTTTGGTTTTGTTTTGGTTTGGTTTTGGGGTTTTTTTTCCCCCTGCTACTGCTTAAGAAAACAATTACTGCAGCGGAGGTAGGATTCAGAAGTATTGAAAGAAATTCAGAAGTATTGAAAGAAAAACAAGAGAAAACAAGAGAAGGAAGAGGACCAGAAATCTGTCAAAGCTCCACACCTATGGCTGCCAGAGTTTCCGGGATGTTTAGTCAAGAGCAGGAACAGAAACACATCTTCACACTTTCTGGCAGCAGGAGCTGAGAAGACCTTAAGCCAAATGCCTATCACCATTTGCAAGCCACACGCTGATGGGAAGATGGAGATGCCAGCCAGCCCCTTGGCAGGAGCCTGACTAGAGCTTTCTGGCCAACAGCTGTGCTGCCAAGCTCCCAAGGCCAAAGACCCTCTGCCTTGGCATGGAGAGAAGCCCAGCATCATTACAAACCAAAGCCAGTAAATGTAACTCATTGGCTCACCAATATTTGGTGCCCTTTTTCATGCCTGTTTTCTACAGGTTTCTGTGGTGGACACCTGGTCATTACGGACAGTGAAAGCAAGCAGTTCCATCTGCATGTAGCACATTATTTGGCAATAACAGGCAAAACATCTTTCTCTCCTTGACTCATTTTTAAATACAAGAAGTTATGAATAAAGACAAATGGATGTGTGTGCATTTCCTAAAGGCAGGATTATAAATCCAACTTCATTCATCTGAGGAATACCCAGCTTCCTTCAAAGTAGTCTCTACAGAAGACTCTTATTCTGCAAGTGCAGGCTGGGCGTCAAATTTGACCCATCGCAGCATGTCGCAATTTCCTCCTGCTTTGTACCAGCTTCAACGAATGCACAAGGCACAAGGTTATTGAGAGACATTCCCTGTTTAAATCACTTTTTGCTCAAGAATGGAGTGGAAACAGCAGACCTGATCTTGCCTTCTCTGATTTATTCTTACTGGTTGAGAAAATAAGAAACAGTTACAATCAAGCTTGTCTCAAGTATGATCGGGGTGAGAGACCACTCTTTTCAAAATACTGGAAGCTGGGTTAAATAAATACCAGAATTCAGGGCACAGACTGGGAGGGCGGCATTTCTGGCAAGTGTACAACACAGACAAGTGTACAACAAGAAAATCATATCGTGCTGTTAATCTGGGAAACAGAATTTCTGGTGACCCCAAAAGTACCACTTACTAACTAGGAAATACAATTTCTCTGGAGAAGAGCATTGTGCGGCTCTTGTGCTACGCACAATTTTATATTTAGAACTACCGATTTCTCCTTTCTTTCTGTACTATTGCATTTCTCATACTACACCGAGCTTCATGTGTGTACTCCGAGAAAGCCCATGAGCAGCAACCTTCTCCCTGTGCTTGGCTCGTACCACTCAGCCACTGAACTGCTTTTTCCTCTCTCCTCCCCAGGGACTGGAAGCACCAGTTCCTTTCACTTTCCCTTACAGTACAAGTCTTGCTTGGTATTATTTTTTTCTGTTTCCTATTGCTAAAATGAAACAGTAACTTTATCCCACAGGCTGCAGTCTCCCGGTTGATAGCAGGACGAGGGGCTAAGGTGGGACCTGGACAGGCTGGAGAGTTGGGCAGAGAGGAACATGATGAAATTCAACAAGGGCAAGTGCCGAGTGCTGCACCTGGGGAGGTCAAACCCCACGCACCAGTACAGGCTGGGATCTGACCTGCTGGAAAGCAGCTCTGCCGAGAGGGACCTGGGAGTCCTGGTGGACGACAAGCTGACCATGAGCCAGCAGTGTGCCCTTGTTGCCAAGAAGGCTGACGGCATCCTGGGGTGCATTAAGAGGAGTGTGGCCAGCAGGGTGAGGAAGGTTCTCCTCCCCCTCTACTCTGCCCTGGTGAGACCCCACCTGGAGTACTGTGTCCAGTTCTGGGCTCCCCAGTTCAAGAAAGATGAGGAACTCCTAGAAAGAGTCCAGAGGAGAGCAACTAGGATGATTAAGGGACTGGAGCATCTCCCCTATGAGGAAAGGCTGAGAGAGTTGGGCTTGTTCAGCCTGAAGAGGAGAAGACTGAGAGGGGACCTCATCAACACATACAAATATCTTAAGGATGGAAGTCAGGAGGACGGAGCCAGACTCTTTGCAGTGGTGTCCAGCGACAGGACAAGGGGCAATGGGTACAGGCTGAAACATAAGAGATTTCAGTTGAATATGAGGAAAAACTTCTTTACTCTGAGGGTGACGGAACACTGGAACAGGCTGCCCAGGGGGGTTGTGGAGTCTCCTTCTCTGGAGATATTCAAAGCCTGCCTGGATGAAGTCCTGTGTAACATGCTCTAGGAGAACTTGCTTTAGCAGGGGGGTTGGATCTCCCAAGGTCCCTTCCAACCCTTGCCATTCTGTGCATATAAAGAAGACAAACCCCATCTCAGCAAAACTAAGTGAATGAACTCGTGAATTCACATTTGGCTGACTCCAAATCATGAGGCCATATTGTAAGATTTTTATTTTAAATGGATATTGGTTTTTTCTTTAAAAATAAAAGGAAAAAAAAGAATCACTCTTCTGAGGTATTTTAAAGCAATTTGGTGGTAACACCTCCAAGACCACTTACATGACAGACAAAGACAACGATAACGGTGCCCAACCAGCATCTTTACATCAGGAATAACTCCAATGAAATCAGTGCAATTATTCTGAAGTGAAGAAAGAAATGCTGGAGAAAAGGACAACCAGGCTGTTTCACCATGTTTAATTCATCTATTTCACATAGTTTAATCTGTTTACTGAAACTATGAGCACTCTGGAAAGCAATGGAACCAAGAAACCTGCATTTCAAGAGTGCATGGAACATTTGCGTGACTTATGTAAGTCAGTTAGGGAAAGGGGAGGGAATCAACTTCCTTTGAAAAAAATGGTCATGCCAGATCTTTCTGAAGACAGTGAAGGCTATGTGAAATGATGGACTCTAAGGTCTTTTTTTTTTTTTTTTTTTTTTGCCAGAGCATTCAGTTTTAAAGCTGTCTCTGTCCCTTTCGAAAACACAGTGTAAAGCTGACAAATGGGAAAATAAACCCAAAACATTTCACTTACAGAATGTTAATCCAGCAGGAACTTCATGAACTGAACAAACTGAAACTATGGCAACTCCCCCTTCACCCCAAAAAACCCCACAACAGATGACAAAAATATCAAAAGTGTCTCATTTTCCCACTAAAAGTGCCTGAAACCAGATGGGGTTCCCCAAAGACATATGGTCTGGGCTCCTACTTATATTAAAGTAGAATTCAGACTTGATCATTTTAATCCACCATAGCTAATCCTATTTGCCTAAACAAGAGTTAAAATAACTAGTACAGGTCTCTTCCCTCTGATTGTTCAATAGGTGGCATCTACTTTGCCTTTCCCTGCTCTAGGAATTCAAGATAAGAAGTTCTTAAGAGCCACAAGTCATTACCCTATAGGGTATATAACATACATCATCTTCCTTCTTCAGCTTTTGGGAGGGAAGTTCTCCATTTTGCTTTCTCATCTGAAGCTGTGCCTTAAGTCCTGGGTTTTGGGGTTGGTTTTTTTGCAAAAGCCACATCTGTGGAAGCTCTAGTTACACCACCAGCAGACAGAAGAGGAAACCCACACCTACAGTAACACAGGTCATTAATCAGACCATAAAACTGTTGTCAAGACCTTGACTAAGTTCACAGACTGCTCAGTGTTCACAAAGTTTTCACCAAACATCTGTAGAATGTGTGTGTGTGGGGGAGTCTAGAGCACTTAATCGATTTTGCCAAGATTATGTTTAAAAAAAAAAAAAAAAAGAAAAACAAAACACTGGTGTTCAGACCATGTATCTTAGTGTGCCTCCTTTTAACTTACTTTAAAAACACCTTCCACCTGGCAAATTTTAATCTTTTTCCTCAACTCTGTCCTCCCACACTCATCGCTGTCTTACTTGCTCCTTTTCTTCTGCAATAAATTCCTCTCTGGCCAACATCACATGGCTTCCAGCTCTCATTTAGTTGTCTCCATACTTATCATCATTTGCTCTTTTCATAAGGAGCTGGAGGCCAGGACATCTCCAGTGCCTACAGACAGGGGTACAGGAACATTAGAGGTCTGCTGATTTCCACCTTCTCTCTCAACTGCCCGGCTGGCATGGAGCGGGCCAGGAAGGAGGGCAGCAGAGCCATGCTTCTATGGGTCTGTTGAACTAACTTTTGTTAGTTTAGTTAAAGAACTGCATATTTTGACAAACTTTCTCCATTTTCCTCTTGTAGCCACCACATTTAAGATGTTCTGGTCAACAAAGTAAAATAAATACACTGTTTATCCATTTTAAATATAAGTCAAATTTCAAAAAAATAGAATTTAACACAAGTAATAGATTAACAAGCCATGAAAACGTCATGTGTAAATGTACACACAAAAGTGCCAAATTAAGAATTTGCTCAAATTAGGTACAATCATACACATGGTCAAATACAAATGATTCAATATATATCATGACTTACTGATATGCAAAAAGATAAGTATGATGACAACTTCCCAGCCGCAAAACAAAATTTTTAATGGTAAACAACCAAGGAGAACCAAGCCAGCTCTAGGAAGACAACTAGTGCCCGGTGCAAAATAAATTTAGCAACTCAGGATTATCCACTCAATAACTGAAGTAGCCACTCAAACCATCAAGTCCTCTCTGATTTTACCAATTGATGCTATCCTAAAAGTCACATTTTTCCTCTTCTACAGAACTTTATATGGATGATTTCAGTAATAAGTAACAAAAAGAGAAGAAAATGTGATAAAACTGTTATTTCTGAATTAGAATTAAAAAGCAAAAGAAGAAAATGCCGGTCACCACTGTGTCTCTAACAGCTGAGCAAACACACTCGCTGCTACCATATGCAGGTGACCCTTAGCACGGCAGCACGAGCCACTCCAACCCCTCCCATGCCGATGAAGTGCGGTTTCCACACACGTACGGGATTTGAATGCGGCAAAAGCCTGCAGTCAAAGACTCCAGACGCTGGTCTGGTTTTCTCCTCCCCCAAATCAGTTCACATTTAAAACTCTGGTTTACCACCAGGGAGGTAAGTGGGTTGGTTTGCTCTGCCCTCCCTTCCCACTTCCCAGGCCACACATGAAGGTAATGCGATTGCATAATCAGAATCAGATGAAATGCCATTTACTGCTTCATGCTTGTACAATAGTTGCACTCAGTCGGAGGCCTCTTCGTACAGGCTCCACATGAGGAGGCAACCCCAAACCCCTCCTTTTCCAAGGCTGTTCCCCGCCGATGGCACTTAGATGCAACAGCACTTAACTTTGAGGCATCTTATACCCACCTGAGAAGACTACTACCACTTGTTGTTGTAATTTTTCCATAACAGAATATACCCAATTTTGAAAAGAGGAAGAGAGGTCTCACACAACCCCCCAAGAGCAGGGTACAGGCTCTTTACACCCATTCATACAGCCAGGGAAGTGATGAATTTGTGGCGGTGCTACTGCATGAGTCACTTTCTACATGAAAACAAACATTTCCAGTATGCAGCTAACTACTCAACTACAGATGAGATACCTCAGCAGCAGAGAAAAGAACATTAAAGGGCTCCATCTTGATCCCCTAGGCACCAATTTCACTTACAGCGAAGCATATATACCAACATTTACGTGACAGATCCCGCCAGAGTATAAGAAAATTAAAATATTGTTTTTCCAAGTGAAAAATAACCAAAACTGCTGAACAGAAGAGCTGCCCTTCATCTGTGTACAGCTTTTGGAGCAACACGTTTGAGCAGCAAGAACTGCAAATAGAGACCGTAAGCAAGGCCGGTCAATGGCCGGGCTCTGCTCTTGCCAGAAAGACGAACACATCTAGCCCGAAGCATCAAACCGGCAGATGGAGGAGGCTGCAGAAATTCAAGGTATATGTTTATATAGTCACCCTAAAGGAACAGTGCTTCCTCAAAGAAATGCTTAATTCTTTAGGTCACTCTGCTTCCTAATGTAAACAGCCTGGATAGCAAACCAGCACCCAATGGCATGCCAGTATTTTACACAGGAAATGTTACTGAGATCAACCGCTGACTTTCAGCTAAAAAAAAAAAAATAGCTTAAGGACTGACTGATAAGTGTTTGTTGGTCTGGCCTCTCGGGTCCTTGAATCCACTCAATTATGTTCAAAGCAAAGTCTTTTAAGGACACTTTCAAATATACTGGCACATACTTCATGACAGAAAGCTATTCTTTTGCTCTTCATCCCTACGACAGACAATCCCAGGAAGCTGCAACTCTTGAGATCTCTTGATCAGCTTCTCCCGTAATCACATTCAAACAGTAGGGTTGAAATGGAAACAAAAGCTATAAAAAAATTTTTAATGCTACTTTTAATTCTTAATATTTTTTTTATCAAGAGTTACATTGCACAGAAGACTAGAGAAAATGTGCACAGTTTCTGTCAGAAGGGAAGTATTTATCCTCTTCGATTTCAATTTCAAAGCCTGTCCTTTCTTTTTTGCATTAATGTTTGGTTTTTTTTTTCCTTCCAGAGACACAAGGAGAAGAGACCAAAAAAAAAAAAAAAAAGAAAAGAAAAGAAATAGAAGTGATATACAGTGATCCCAGCCAGCTTCCTGTCCTGGTTTGCATCAACGGTGTCGTGAAATGAAGAATGACATAATATGCAACAGTTCCCCCAGCTTTGAAAAACATATGTTAGGGTGGCGCAGACGCTCCAGAATCCTGCAGCCAGAGTACACAACAGGAGCACTCAGAGTTTCCATTTGTGAAAAACCTCAGAAAAGCATTTTAAGCACAAGTTTAACTTTTAACACATCTTTATCCTGCTGAGGTCCTATATCCTGAACTAGTGCTTAAAGCTTAATTGATGCGTACTCCCTTTAAAAAAAGCACTTGTTTTTTGATGAATTTTCTTTCACTTTCCTAAAGGTGAAATCCCAGCTAGACCAAAATTAGCATGAGGTCGCTTACTGCAGAGCCAAGATTTCCCTCCCAGCTATGAATTTTCTTCAGATTAGCTTGGGACAAACTGTGTCCCCAAAGCCACGAAGGCATTAGCTAAATGGTAAAATATTGTGCCCTCATTACGCCCCTCTGCCTGCAGCCCCCATGAGAAAGCTGGGGTGTGCAGGGAGGGCAAAGGCAGGAAGAAGTCCAAGGGACATTAGCTAAAGCCTGGAACTGCACAAATGAATGGCAAGCATGTTTTTGCCCACTTTCCTTGTGAGCTCCCCTCCCTTTCTTTTACCCTGTAATCAAACATCCTGAGGGAAGTTACATGTAGGTCCTTGAACAGAAGAGCACAGAGACTCCCAACATGAGCTGGTCCCTCTTCCTCCCCAGGCACTGTCCCAGGAACTTGTTTAGGGACCCAGGTTTTGCAGAAATCAGTATAAATCCACAAATTTCACTTTTGACAAGCTTTTTTTTTTTATTTATTCTTTTTAACTATTCCAACTAGCTGGTGCTGCAGCAGCCAGCCCCAGTGGGTTCTTCTCTTATTTTTATCAGTGGTGATCATGACATGGTTTTCCTTACTGATGTCTGAGGCGGCATAGGAGGCATCAAAAGCAGTCGGATTATCACTTAGCAGTCCAAAACTGCAGAATCCCGTATTTTGATATGGATAAAGGTATTTTACATGTTATTTCCTACATTATGCAGCCATTAACTGGAACTTGGAGGAGCTGCAAACTGGGCAGGTACCAGAGAGAAGGGAGATGGGAAGGGTGCTCCAGGTGATAACTTTAGCATGGCAAAAGTATTGTGAAAATCGGCGCACGTGCACTATATGGGGAGGGGGTGACCGAGAGGAGGTGATAGCTTTAAGTCCCTCTCCATCCTGCCCAATAAATCTGTGTCTGACAGATCCCCACAGGCCTGCAGATTATTTTCCCTTTTTGTAATTATGAGACCAGCTGCAATTCCTTGGCCAGAGCCCAGCCAAGCTTCCCATGCTCCTATAAGCTTCTCCAATAAATAGCACTAAGAAGCAAAGAAACTCAACACAAAATTAGCATGTGACAAACTCTTCCATGTGTGACCTCTGTAACAGACAACCTGAGAATCTACATCAGATTGACTTTCTGCATAAGGTCATGACAAGAAAAAAACAGATCTGGACAGTCTATGAACTTTTTTCCCCACTCAGTCCCTCCACACATCATCTACCATTTCTGCTCAATATGAATGAACAAGAAGCCCAAATCCCAAAATAAGAATGTGCCACCCATAGTAGGGTAGTTCCTTATTTAATTCCTATGAAGATGCAGCCAGTTAAATATTTACTGGAGGGAAGCGTATTGCCCCAGGAAACATTTTCACAGAACATAAGAACTTAATCCCAGCAGCGGGGAGAGGCCAATGTCAGAACTCACTTCCGTTCCATATATCCAAGATAATGAAATATAGCTTCCCACAAAGCTTCCCCTTCCTCTTTCCTCCAAGAAAAAAGTTACTCATTCAGGAATTCATGGGTATCTTGAGACTTGGCCACTAGAAGCAGCAATTGCTTGCAAGAAGCTGGAAATGAAGAGTAAATCTAAACCGTGCATGCCAATCTGCCACCAGCGAGTTTAGGAACAGAGAAACTTTAATTGCTGTCCTGTGTGTCTTCTGCTCCTTCTATCTCCCTCTGCAACAGTCCATTTAAAATAAAAATTAAAAAAACCAGTAAAATCAGAGATCAAAATGAGTCCCCAGCAGGCAATGAATTTCTGTGCTATATTGTGCTGGTTTTGGCTGGGGTAGAATTAATTTTCTTCATAGTAGCTGGTACGGGGCTATGTTTTGGATTTGTGCTGGAAACGGGGCTGATAACCCAGGGATATTTTTGTTACTGCTGAGCAGGGCTTACACAGAGCCAAGCTCTTTTCTGCTTCTCACCCCACCCCACCCGTGAGGAGGCTGGGGGGGACACAAGAAGCTGGGAGGGGGCACAGCCAGGACAGCTGACCCCAACTGACCCAAGGGCTATCCCACACCATATGACAGCATGCTCAGCACATAGAGCTGGGGAAAGAAGAAAGAAGGGGGGATGTTTGGAGTGATGGTGTTTGTCTTCCCAAGTCACTATTACACGTGATGGAGCCCTGCTTTCCTGGAGATGGCTGAGCACCTGCCTGCCCACAGGAAGCAGGGAATGAATCCCTTGGTTTGCTTTCTTGCACGCACACAGCTTTTGCTTTACCTGTTAAACTGCCTTTATCTCAACCCACAAGTTTTCTCTTTTCCTCTTCGGATCCTCTCTCACATCCCACTGGGGGGAGTGAGCAAGTGACTTGGTGGGGCTTAGTTGCTGGCTGGGTAAACCATGACAGTCCTTTTTGGCAACCAACGTGGGGCTCTAAGGGTTCAAGATAACAACAGGTTTGACTGGAATGTGCTAGATAGAATTTATAGCTGTTATTGCTGCTTGGCTATTAACCGGCAGGCTTCTATGCTTGCCATGGGGCTTGCTTGCCTTACTGTATATTAGGGTCTGGTGCTCTTCTAGTGGCTGCTTTTTGCTTTTGCTACTTGCTGTACTGCTTATCATCTTACTCTGCTGTGCCTGGGAACATTTTGATATCAGCCACAGCCATGTGCCTGGGCTGGCTGATGGCCAGGGCATCGCTGCTGTTGCTGTGCTGCTGTACTGGACAGGCTGGAACTCTGGTGTGAACTCGAGTCACAGGGACTGTGACCTGGGCATGAGCCCACGTGGGAGCAGGACACCCCGAAGCATCTGTGGCCATGGATAAGCCCTGCCAGAGCAGGTACAGCTCAAGGCACCGGGGCGGGTTGCAGCAGGTAACACCTCTGAAGGGATTGTGGCCCGAGGGTAAATCCGCATTGGAGAAGGTACACCTGGAAGCATCAGTGGCTGTGGATACCCCGGGGCCGGGAAGGCCGGCAGTGAATGGGAATATGGTGCCAAAGTTAAATCAGCCATGGAGGCCACACTGGAAGAGGCACACCTCAAAGTGACTGGAGCTGTGGATAAGTCATGTAGCAGCACAGGAACCAAGACTTACCCATCCAAGTCCGTGTTCTTTAGAAAACAACAGCAGGGATGCTCCTAAAACCATTTCAAAGCTTATTTCACAGTAAGTCTGTATAATTTCCATGAAAAGCAGCATATTTCATCATCAAACTAAGTCTGAAAATACCAGACAGTGCTGAAGTAATTTCTTATCAGCAGAGCAAGCTGGCAATGCAAACATGAATGGCTGACATCACCATTCCCTCCTGCTCTCATCCCAAGTCCCACATCCCATTTCCTCACTCTATCTTCAATCATGTCCCCAACATGCTCACCAGGGAACAGCATTTAAATGCTATTAAATCCAGGGCCTCTTCAAACCTAACCAGATAGGTAACAATGGGTCATATTTTAAATAAATCTTGAGAGGATCATGCAAAAGAGATGAAAGGACAGTGGGAGGAAGAAAAAAAAAGTGTAATAAGCCACCTTTGATTCACCTTAGCCTTTCAAGATAGCTGTCAGGCAGCATGTTAGTTTTGTACAGCATACAAGGGGGGGATCACGCTCCACGCTGCTACAGACTAGCGTGATGCTCTGCTGTTATGGTGATAGCCTCTGTAGCCAAAATTAGTTAAAGAAAACAATAAAAGAAAGGATTTCTGGGAATGACAAGTCTCTCAAGACAGTAGGGAGCACGTTAGGTTGCTACCAAATCAAATTCACTTAAAGAGTCCATGCCATGATGCTTCATTCTCTCCTGTAACAAGATGTGGCAGATCACAGGTCTGCCGTAGACAGAAAGTATTGGTAAAGGGTCTTTCTGGGCTTCTTGTCAGATGCTCCCCAAATCATGGCAGGATGGTGAAATCACATTGCCGTGTTCCCCTGGTAAGTGCACGTGCTGTGCTGAGGCACAGGCACATGGGACCCTTGCAGCTCCTGAACCCCTCAAGCATCTGGAAGGGTAACAGCCCTGCAGCAAAGCCCGTGCCGGCTGAAGCTACCTCAGACATGCCAAGAGGGAAGGCGGCCACGCCGAACCAGCAGTGGGGGTGGCTTGGCTGCCTGGGAGGGGCATGCTGGTGGGGGAGCAGAGGGCAAAGAGGCAGACGGCCAGAGACACAGGGCTACCCAGAGCATCACAGTCACCATCCTGCCACCACCACCCCACACACACCAGGGGTCCATGAACATGACTGTGCAAAGACCCCAGCTCCTGGTCTTTCTTATAAACCCTTAATTCATTACAGTTTTAGCCCTCTCAAGCTGCACACAGACATGGCAGATAACAAACATTAACAAGAGCAGGCCCCTGGGGTGAGATTAGGCTCTACCTATGCCTTAGAGGATACCAGGCTCATCCAAAATGGCCCTAAAGAAGTTAGCTGAGGACTTGGGTAATCAATTTGGTTTGCTTCTCAGAGTGTCCTTTGCCCCCAGTTATTCATCACTGCCCTGCCTAATTCACCATAAAGGAATTCCTGAGGAACTGCCCTACCATCAGGAAGGCTCTGTTTACTCAACAGAAAGACCAAAAAGCACCAATGATTGAATGATTTCACTTGGCACAGACTGCTTCATTTAAGCAGATTTCTTTAGCAAAGCAACAGCTTTGGGGGGAAAAAAAAGAAAAAAGAAAAAAAAGAGGAGATAACAATTAAGATGAAGAATAATAAAGTTGGGGTTTTTTTTTAATTAGCTACCAGAAAACAGGCTCTGAAGCTAGGAGAGACCACGCACAGTAAGTGCCGTGTTTTGCTGCGGACCTGTCGGTGTTCCTGCAGAAAGCACACGCCACGAGTTTGATACTGCTAGTCCCCTTTATACCACATTTCTGGAGTGCTGGGGGTGACCAGCAGAGAAACTGGTTCCAGTCTATACCTTTTAATTAAACTTATGCTATTTTCCCTTATTTTCAAATATTAAGATGGGGCCCTTTCTGTCACAAAATGCCTGATATACATTGGCTGATACTGGCAGAATACAAATTATTATTAAAACAACACATGCACTGGCTCTCATATTGTCTTTTTAATGTATTATAGCAGTATATTTCCCTTCCTCAACATTTTCTACCCCATTTTATCCCCACTGCAATCAACCACTCTACATATCAACAATACCAGCTGCCATAAGGCAAACAAATTGTTTATGCTTGCAAATGGTATCAGGACTCAATATTTGCAGAGCTGTGGGATAAGATGTTAAATAGAGCTTTCAACATGCTATTTGGGTAATTTCTGTTTAACCTTTTTACTCCCCCCTCAGAAATTCAGAAAAGGAGAGCGATAGGCCAAAGGTGTAGCAAACCTCCGAAAGAAAGGTGCACATTTAAAGTGTTTCAACTCTAACCCAGTGATTACAGTACAAACCTAGCATTATATTTCCCAAAACATAACGCAGGACAATATGAGACTAAAAGTAAATACGAGGGCACTTGATAGAAAGCCAGGGAAAAACTGGAAGCGTAGCCCACAAGTTTTGCAGCATAATGATCTCTCTCTGATAATATCTTCTTTTTTCTTGCAAAGTCACATTAAAACATAGGTTGCATGGACACAAATAGATGTTCCCCTACCACAGCCACTTGGCTTTATTATGTCACCGAGTTTAGCATTTGTCACTAGTCACATCTGTAAAAAAGCATCACCGTAGGAGTCCTTTTCAAGAAATCCTTCCACCACATGTTGTTCCTGGCCTGTACCATGTACTTAATGTCAGAGATGCAAAATAATTGTTTCAAAATTATTTGTATGAAAGCTTCACACTCTATCAATTAAAGCAGGAAATGGGATGTTAAAGAAAAAGCCCACACTCAGATTTTCCATAAAACCTTTGCTATTAATATACCCAGATTCACTCCATGCTGTGTTTATGATTAGAAGCCTTTGCGGAAACATCAGCTGGTTAATAATCATCTACATCTGTCACAATACCCCATTTATGCCTCAGCCTACATCCTTCCATTGTTTTATGAGCTACCTTCAATAAATGATTGTCAGAATTATTTCCTCTTTGTTTGCAGGAATAATCTGAGGATGAAAGAGAAGAAAATAAAACCCAAAAAGGTGATGCTGACTTGTACCACAATAGGGATGGCAAATTAAGAAGATTTGCGCATTGTTCCGCCAGTAAAACAAGAGTATTTATTAACTAGGTTTTACAGCTCAGCCCGCCCCCTGAGTTTTTAGGGGTCTGACCCATCTGGTCCCAGGTGGTTTGCCCTTTCTCAGGGTTCATCCCGGGAGCAAAGCCCCGCGACAGCAGCAGCGGAGGGCACGGCTGCGGCTGCAAGCCCCAGGGGCTGGCAGGGGCCCGAGGCAGCAGGTCTCAGCAGGCTCCCCAACCAAACCTCCATCCTGGCGATATTTATATATAATTCACCATGATGCAGCTACTTAGCCTGCAACAGGGACTGAGCCCAGAAACCTCTGCAGATGTTTGTCAGGTAAATGCACAGCTTGGTTCGGTATTTTCAGAAGTGGTGTCACCAAAATCCCAGTTCTGCTGAATTCTTTTAAGTGGACAAAAAAAGCTAGAGATCTCAATTTTTCCACAGACTGAAATAAATTGGTAGGACAAAAATGCAGTCTGTGACTTTGACAAGAAAAAAAAAAAGGGAGGGCAAAGGACAACATACATTTTGCAGGCAGCAGAGACCTAGGACTGCATTTAGAGCCAGGCCAGTTGCCAGATGGATTTGCCCCCATGCAATCCTCATGTTGTTATTTCAAACGATGCATGATACCATTTGCCTACCAGAGGCAACACGGCCTCCCCTGATCGCCCAGGAGCCTGGGGGCTGTCCTGGGGGGCTGAGGAAGGCCCGGGAAGGCTGAAGGGGAGCACGCAGGCAGAAGGCTACAAGGCCTTTGCTCTGAAGCCCTGTCACGGTCTTTGCAAGGACAAAAATCCCTCATGCCTAGCCTGCTGGGACCCCTGCCCCCTGCTTCGGGGAGGGGGTTTGGTTCCCCTCCTGCCGATGCCCACAGGGGGGAAGCAACTGGGGCGCTGTGCTCTGAGGCGGTTTGGGCTGACGGGTGATGTTACCCATCGTGAAATGCTATTAGTGCCACTGAAAGTTAATGAATAGTGATGGTAGTGGAGGCAACGTTACCAGTGTCAGATGTCCTCTTTTGAAAAGCCAGGCTGCAGAGTTAACCAGAGGCAAAACACGTTTCCAGCCACCAGGTGAAAAGCAGAGGAAAGATGGTTCTTAAACACATGTAACGGGTGTCCAAGGGTGATCCACAATCTGCTGGAAACTTGCTGCTGAAATTACTCAGCTGATCTACTAAAAAGTGATTAAGAACAAGCAAACATTGCTGAAAGCAGCATTTCAGGCTGCTTGTCAGGCTAGCTTTTGATGATGCCTGCTGCATATTAAGGCATTTGATGCACCCAAAAAAGCACTAAAAGGAAAGAAAACAATAACAATGTGCAGAGTATTATCTGAGCCTTCATTTGTGAGCCAGACAAACACTGGTTCCACTCAAACCGCCTCATGTTTTGTTTTGCCATCGAAAAAGGCAGGCTCTACTTAATTTTCCCGAGTGCTTTAACTAATCAAGTCTTAAACACAAACATTTGACCAAGAGAAAAGAAAGCATGAAAACAAAACAGTGTTGTTTTGCATGTCGTCGAGCAGGAGAAATATTTGGGAAGCACAAATAATACACACAAGAAAACAGCACGCTCCGTGCTGGCGGGGATAAGTTGCCATTTTCCCCGTCCGATGTGGGAGGCAGCCACCCATCTAGCCTTGCGCTGAGCAGTGAAGGTGTTGCCATTTTCTAACCCAAGGGTATAAAGAACAGATAGTTCAACGTGACCCAGAGTTTTGCCCCGTGAATGGGGGCAGAAGAACACGCTGCCCGCAGCTGACTGTGGGTAGGTATGCAGGCAGGGCAGCAGGACCTTGCTCCTTGCCTGCAAACAAAAGCAATTGCTAAAGCAAAAGCCTTCGTTGACACACTTGAGAAAGAGAGGAAGGACCGTGGAGATGGAGTTAAGAGAGAAGAGTATGATGATCTGACCCCAGGACCCAGCTGGGAACAGCAGAAGCAGGTGTTCGGCTGCACCTTGAGACCTCGGTGGCACCAAGCCCTGCAACTCACAAAGCACTCGCTGGCTGCCCAAAGCACTCACTGACTGCCCACACCCGCAGGGACCACGCAGTCGCTCTCCTGTTACCTGTTTGCTTCTGGCGACGTGCAAGTCCATGACAGCATCATCACAAGCTATGACAGTAAGAATAAAACTGTACCTTTTTTTTGTTTCCTCCCTTAATGAAGTGCATACAAATGTTCAATTCCAATTTTCATCAAAACTTAGACATCTCTAAAACCTCTCTGTTCCTCTGCAATTTAACTCTCAGCAGCCTCACAGCAAGAGGAGTGTGGTTCCCAATGTAGAGGAGCCAGCCCAGGCCAACCCCAGGCATGGGCAACTACACAAAGCAAGCCACGTGCAGGCAGCAACCTCAGAGCCAAGGCTGGCCATGTCCACTTTTATAAGAACACCCAAACCCAAGAGCTGCCTTTCAGAAAGGAAAGCAGAAGCTGTTGCTGCAGTGCAGATCTCCCCAGACTGCAGATTGGGTGTAAAAGCAACACAGCCACAGTAGCAGACATCCAATTCCTGACTACAGCAAAAGGCAAGGGAGAAGTCTGTAAGATCGCTCCGTGGCTAGGACTGCTCCTCTGCACCCTGCTACCCCCCCAGTACTTCTGCACCCTGGGGGTGACCCAGCAGCCCACCCCAGCTTCCCTCCAGGCTGCACAAAAATGCCCCGGAAACAAGCTAGTTGGTGAAAAACAAGAGCTGGAGACTCACTGCCCATACCAACCAAATATTGTGCCTCTGGGCACCATAACCACATCATTTAATCCTTCTCTAGGACCTTATGAGGTAAGGAGAGAGAGGCAGGTACATCCTACAACATTTAAAGCTATTGCTTTGATCAGTATTTCACAGAAGAAAACTATAAAGCAACAGCATCTAATCAGACTCGTGATGTCTTTGTCAAAGTTTCAAAATAATTCACAAGAAACATCCAGTTCCTGCCCACCCACTCAAGTACGCAGCCAGACTGCCTTCCGACACAACCACTCCTGTACAAGCGGATGAGAAAATATCAGGCCTTACAGCATCCTACAACTACCCGGATTCTGGTTTTAGGTTAATTTCACTTTAATGAACCATGATTTGAGAAACCACGGTAACAAAAAAGGAAAACACACCTGAAACGATGAAGACTTGCTCAACAGACTGCCTTTGCAGGAAGCAGCTCCCAGCTCCAAATATCAGATTCAATACCACTGGTTTGCACCTTTGATTACATTTAGCTTCTCCAATGCCAAACCGTAAAGAATATTATTTAATCTGTCTGGAAGGGGTTGTTAAGACTGATTAAAGTGCAGGTCTAACAGGGCCAGCCACACAACTGGACAAGACCAGTTCTTTGCGAATACAGCAGGTAACTGTATCTCCATAAGCAGCATTAGCTCAATATAGGTAACATATTCTGCAAATCAAAGCCAATTCGTATTATAATTCACACTGTGTTCACATTCATGTTATAATTAATCATAAACATCTCTAACTACCATTGGTCATGCAGTCTATCAAGAGGCATCTCAACAGAAGTATGATTCACAGCTTCACAGGAACGCTGGTGGAAGGTTTTTGCTATCACTGTGAACACTGATAATTGTATTACTACTGAGAATAACTTGAAGGAAGGCAGCACGTAGTAATAGTAGATGAGTTTTCTGCATCTGAAAAAGGGAAAGATTTCCTCTTCTGAATCCACTGCAAATATATGAACCTCCCGGATCAGTTTCTAATCATCGGGTTCTCGCCAGTTTGGGCAGGCTTATGTTTGCTGCTAGCATGTCAGTAAGCTGCTGTGGTCTGTAAAACAACTCGTTGGCAAACACCACCTTGGAAGTTTTCAAACTCTTCTTATATAAAGAAAAAAATTTTTTATATATATATATATATATACACACACACATTTTTTATATATATCCCTATGTTAACCAAAGGTTTTGATTAAACTCTACTGGTTAAGCCCTGTAAGAAGTAGAGTGACAGATCACAAAGCAAAAATGTCCTAAGAAAATGAAAGACATTAAAAAAAAAAAAAAAGCAGCAGCGTGTCTTAGCACAAATGTCTGTGTACCGTCTCTGTGTCAAACAAATGCTCGACAGCCCTTCGCACAGCAGAACAATGGCTCCCAAAGTGATGGAAATGGCACCATCCAAGAATCCCAGTAACATTAATACTGCAGCGTTTCCTGAAACCGCTACAAGCCATAAACAAATGGTGGAGAAGTCAGCCTGAAATGCCATTTTGACTCCATCTGTGCAGCAACTGAACGGTGCACGAGAGATGGAACTTGCTCCTGCTCAGAGGCGGCACGCGGCTCTGCCACGCAGCCCAAACCTTGCCAAAGCGCTGCCCGGACACCCGCGGAATGGCTCTTCTGCACCGGGCATCTCCAGCAGCGGGGAGGCGGTCCCCGTAGATGTGGCAGCTTTCCTGAGCTCCTTTGTGCTTCCAAGCTGCCTCCCATGGGATCCCACTTACCAGCCCTTGGAGAGGGGCGGGATTCATCTCCTCTGATCTTAGCTAACTTGGTAAATTAACCAGCAGTCCAAGTTCCTGCTACAGTTAGTGGAATGACCCAGGCATTTCAGAGACTAATTCATCCCCCTTTAAACAAGTGCCAGAGATAGCTGGGTGCTCGTACTTGCTGTTCTCTTCCGAGTAATCTTGCAGCCAGAACATATGCATGCCTCTTCTCTTGCTATGAAAATACAAGATACAAGCTACTCCATGAGGTTATTTCAGGTTTCTTTTTTCCCAATAACACACTCATTGACACTTTCAGCTGCTACTTTTCCTGGAAATAAGCCTTTCCCCTTTTTTGACAAGTTACACATCTTGCAGTAATTGAAAAAAGGAGAGCACCAGATAAGGGTATCCTGTCTGCCTTGAAATAACTCTCCTACTTCCTTTTCCAAGAAGATAAGAAACATCTGCACATACAGGCATTACTACATGAAAATTAAATAATTTCTAGAGTTAGAAGAGCCCTCACGGACATAGCCTGGTGTAGCAATCCAGGTACGTTACAACCTGAGCAACGAGGGGGTGCCATCGAGCTGTCCAAATTACGTGCAAGCTTCGTCTCTCATTCAGAGACCAATCTCACAGTTGCCTTTTTGCTCACCCAACTAATTATAAAACACAAACTACGCCATGTATTGATTTTCTTTCCTGTGCTTCCCGGATTCTTTTTCTAGCTGTTCTTCTCTATCACCCCCTCTTCCCATCTTCCCTCGCTCTCACATCAGTGCCACAAACTTCATCTGCTCAACAACTGTTCTCCATCCCCACTACCCCTCCTGCAGAACCCCCTTCTTCAACACTGGTTGCTCCCTCCCACCCCTGCCAGCCACCCCTCCAGCTCCTCCTCTCCCTGCTTCCCACTCCGACCACAGCCTGAGAAGTCTCCAAAACCCAACCAGTTACCCATGCAAGGCGACATGGCAGGTTGGGTCATGCCCACTTGGCTCACCTCAAGCGGCTTTCCGCTGCGGGCACTGGTTTGAAGCTGGCTGCCCAGGAACATGGGCAGCGAGGGGGGCCGAGCCCATGGTGGAGGGGAGCTCCTCTGCTGCGTGGCCCCATCCATCACAACCGCCTGGCTCTCCCCACATGCTTATCTCACTGCATCACTTGGCTTTTGCGACCTGGCCTTTACGATACAGGTAACACTTTCTGCTGCAGCTGCGTGCGACAAAAATCTCTCGTACAAGGAGAGCTGAGGACGCCTGAGCCAATGCTTGCAAGAAGGCCAGATGGCCATGCTGTCATCCTGCGGGTTTATGTGGGCTTCTCCCACTCACATCCTTGGACTTCAAGTTCCTCTGCCCACCCCAACTAGCAGGAGCATCAACTTCTGTTGTATTTCTTTATTCCGTCTGTGCCATGGCGTCAAAACCAGCTTTGAATAATCTTTGAACGTCTATCTTTTCTTCCACTATAACAGCTTACTAAAGAAAACAAAACGAAGCAGTGAATATGAACTGCTTATTACGCAGAGAGAGCACTGATGTTCTGAAATCAGACAATAAATCAAGATCACTTTTCTTTCCCCTGCAACATTAAGTTATTTGTAGCTAGCTGCCTCCCTCCCTCCGGAGAGCCTCCCAGGCTAAATGCACCGTGACACCCCAGCTGCTGGGGTTTTGTTGCTCTGAAAATAGAGAGGACAGGCGCAAATGCGTCCTAACCACCAGCTGAGAGAAGCAGAGGTCTCCAGAGGTGGCGCAAACCGTCACGCAACCACGGCATATTGGCGAGCAGAGTGAGGAGCTGCCTGCCCAGCCCCCCCCGCGCCCCTCGCCCCAGACCTTTCCCCAACCGCTAAGAAGACTCAAACCTGGGAGAAGGCCACTGTCAGGCCCTTTTCTAAGGGTATTATAAGGGCTTGCCCAAAAGACAACCCTTCATCTATTCCGGCGCCCCGCCTTCCAGGAAGGGTTATCTTCCCACCGGCACAAACCCCTCCAACAGGCCCACCAGCGGGTGCTGGTGTCACGCAGGGGGGGACCCCAGGAGGGGACCCCCTTTCCTGCAGCTGCTCTAACGTCCCCTGGTCGCTATCTGGCGACCCAGGCAGAGCCCGGCACCGGCTGCGGCTGCCGGCGGGAGCCCCACCCCAGACCACTGCTGCTCCCCGAAGCGCCCGATACTGCACAGCCCGTCTCCAGATGCTCCGCTATCTCACCAAAAACACCTGACTGCATTTTCACGTAGGAACTCTAGGGCAGCACAAGGTCCAAGAGCCCCACTCTCCTCCTCAAAGGTGCAAGGAGGGAGATTTGACGTGTAGAAGTCAGGTACAGAAACTCAAGCCCCATCACCCAATTAAACTGATAAGCGCATCGTAACATTTGGCAATTACATCCATCTATCACCTTCCTCTCTGTAGCTAGCCACATCCCAACCTGCGTACGTCAGGTACAATCGCTACTGGATAGCCACATCCAGGCCTCTCTATTTGCACATTACATTGCTGAATTCAGGCGATAAACTCCTCCAAATGTGTGACGCGTTCTTGATCTTTACCAGGAAAACAAGAACTCCACCTTGCATCTTTCACACTGGTGCAACAGGGAACCAAAATGAAGTCGTCATTTTTCCATTTGGCTGAAAAGCACACCCTGCACATAAGTGACAGAATAAAACATCACAATGACAACAGGTAGGGAAAAAAGTGACGAGCTTTAAGGGTAGCTCAATTTCCTTAAAAAAATGGAAATTAATTTACATTTCTTCTCCTCATGCAAATCATCATTTTTGTGCTGTTGGTTTTATTTTTTTTCTTTTAGTATATTTTTTTTTTCAGGTGTGCATGAAGGACGTGGGAACGACACTACGACAGAAGACATAGGCACAAAACAATACAAGTCAGAATTTTTTAAAAAAAAATTAAGTATTCTTTGATTTATTAAAGTGATCAAAGATAATAACTCTATCTTTCCAACAATATTGATGAACTTTTAGAGAATTACTTTCTTCAGTTATTTAAACAAAAGGCATAGGCAATTTGAAGAAATGAAAAAGGAAGGACAAACTTCTTTGTTAAAGAGAACACAAAATGGAAAGCAGAATATTCTTTCGGTATATAAAATACTGTTATAAAGAGATTCAGGATCAGCTGTTGGCCAGCCTCATTGAGAATAGATGAGAAATAAATCAGCTTGATTTTCTGTGGGGAAACCTTTGTATAGATGTCAGGGAAAGCTTTTTAAGTATAAGGACATCTAAGACCAGGCTACTTTAGGAAGGTTACATATACAGGCAAATCAGCCAAAACAAAAGGCAACATGGGAGAGAAATTATTATTATCCCTTACAATGGTGCTAAAAGCCTCCGGTAACCGACTGTGCCAAAATGAAACAAAAAGTGATTGTTGCAAGTGTCAGCGGGTTGGATCCATTTTTACAGGACATAGGCAAAAGCAATTATTTTCAAATAAATAACACATGGCTCACAGCTAATGGCTTTGAAACTCTTTAATACTGTATTTGTTTTAAAATAGCCCTTTTGGATTTAGACTACATTTTCGGAAAAATCATAGTATAAATTTTCCATACACTCCTTGCAGAAGTGTTTGGAAAAAAACATCCACTAACTGACAGTATGGTTCTGCACTTTTTTTTTCCCGTCATAATGAAAACTGATCTTCATGACAAAGCCAGATTTCTGTATGGCAGACAGAATATTTTGTTACTTTTTATCCAAAAACTCAGCTACCACTTTGCAGTGTAACACTTGCTCTTTTCTTTCCACCCTAGACAGAAGCAGTGACTCTGGAACTAAGGTTTCCAAATCCTTCCAGTTATAAAAAAACTCAGTTTCAAAATTTCCCAACATTTGAAGTAATGACATGGTTTGGACGAGGACTGTCAATACCCATAAACATTTGTTGCAGAAGGCAATGCTCAGCACTACACCCAGGTTGCCAGCTCTGTCCCAGGGGGGGAAATCTTCCTCAAGTTGCCCAAGGCAGGGGGGGAGAAAGACAAAACCGGCAGTGGATGGATGCTGACCCAGATCTCACTGATGGTAAAATCCCCACAGCGTTCAGTGATGCCAAGACTTTGTCTAGGGAAATTATTACAATTTTCTGCTATTGTAACTAGTTAAAAAATCAGGCTGTTTACTGCTGAATGCCACCTGCTACTGCCTGGCAAAGCACGTTCAAACAATTACACGGGGCATATTCTCATAATGAACGGGGCTTTTCATTTACAAATCCAGAAGTGCTGTGCTGAAGTGGTATCGTTATCCCCAGCAGAGGGTGGGAGGAAGAGGAAGAAAGACAGGGAGAAGAAAGATGGGCGCAGGGACAAGAGGGCTTCTCCAGGCAGAACGGTGGCCAAGGGATGGACGGGGCTCAGCGACCCCAAACTCTACAGCTGCATCTTTTCCTATAGGCTGCCCACTTAATTCAGCAGGAAAGGATTTCATATTGTATGTTGTCTGTCAAAATACATGCAGAAAAGCAGCAGCTGGTAAAGCAACATATATTGCTTATTTCATCACATTCTGCAAGAACCTGGAAGGGGACGTGGTGGGTCAGGTTCACAGGTCTGCTTAGGAGAGCCCATCTCCAACAGTGACCAGCAGCAGAGGCAAAGCAAGGTTTGGGGGGAATTATAGAAATACAGTACTCATGAGGCAGTCTAGCAAGGACTGCAACCTATTTTCATTTTTTAAAACAAAAATATATGAACTAATGTTTTAGAAAGAAAAAAATTCAGTCACGCAATCTGTGTTATTCAGGAAATCAAACTAGTTGACCACAGTGATCACTTCTGCCCTTGCAATATATTAACTTTAAAATATTGTCAAATGTCAACTTCATTCTCTATGTTTTTCCTCATAAAGTCCAAAGAACTTAGGAAACCCACACTTCATCTCTTGAATTTTACTATAAATCTTCCTTTACTGATTCTACAAAAGCCTTGGAAATCAAATATCTTTTCATTTCCAACTTCTGTGAATAATCAAAACTTTATTCAACACTATGGCTTTTATTCCAACACACATAAATAGCTCCTTGACTTGCACAAAACCTGAAACCACTTTAATCAATAGGCTATATATAGTCTGGATAAATACTGATTTTGAGATTCTGGGTATATGGCCAATCCTGTGCTATTTGCTGATACTTTGATCTAAATTCACATTATTTTAAGAAGAAATGAAAAATATTCTGGGAAGAACAAAGCCAACAGTAAAGAAATCTCAGTCTGTAAAAGCTAGAGGGTATGTACATTAGCTAAAGACTCCGCTTGTTCCAAAAGCATTTCAGAAGACAGAAGTACACTTAGACTTATCACGAAATGAGACACAAATATCCATAAATTTATTATTTTAGTACTCCCACAAGAATTCACTCTTGATTTTCCAGAAATCTACCACTATATTAAGCATACTTAATAGTATTAGTAGACAGCACGGCAGTCTCACTGCATGTGCCGCGCGTGTAACGCACTGCTCCGCTTTCCATGGCAGCATTATAGTGCAGGTGATTTATGTCTATGCAACAGAAAGGGCTATTCTGTAGAAATATCACGGGAAATGACACGCAGGAAATAAACCAGCACAGACATCTTACAATCATTTCCTAAGCTCTAGCACAGCAATCTGCTGAGCTCCTGAAACAACCCAGATGCTGCCGACGCAAGGAACAAGCAAGCACCAAAAAGGCTTCCCTCTCGCAGCAGGGTTTCTGGGTCCTGAGAGGAGAAAAGGATGAATGAGGCCCGGAGCTATGGAACAGTTAGTTATTTGCCATCTGGAAATGCGCTTTATTTGGTATTTACTGTTCAGTACTGCCACAGTTCATCTACAGTGGCTATAGACGGAGCAGGGGGGGACCTGCAGCGGCTGTGAAAACAAGCAAGCTGAAGATCAGTGTGTGGTGAACGCTCAAGCAATGGCTGGGGAAAAGAAGGCCACATGAAAAAAAAGTCGCAATAAGCCTCATGCCAGAGCTTTCGCATCTTCTCCTCATCTGTCTCCCTCATGAAAAGGGCCTTATAAGAAAGATGGGAATAGACTTTTCAGTAGGGCCTGAGGCAATAGGACAAAGGATAATGGTTTTAAATTAAAGGGCGGTAGATTCAGACTAGATATAAGGAAGAAATTTCTTATAATGAGGGTGGTGAAACACTAGAACAGATTGCCCAGAGAGGCTGCAGATGCCCCATCCCTGGAAACATTCAAGGCCAGGTTGGACAGGCTCTGAGCAACCTGATCCAGTAGATGTCCCTGCTCACTGCAGGGGGGCTAGGCTAGATGGCTTCTAAAGGTCCCTTCCAACCCAAACCATTCTATCATTCTATGAACTACCCACAGTTCCATTCAGATACCATCCCATTCACATGCGTTATTCTGCTCTAATGCTCAAAAGCATCCGTTCCCTTCCCACAAGCTCCTACTGCATCAGGTAGCAGATGGAGTAAAAATTCAGTCCCTGCCCTCAAGAGCACTTATTTCAGGTTACAGCAAGATATCAACAGATGCAAAGAAATAATCATGTTTCATTCAGGTTTGTCAACGTGCAACAGAAGACCACGTCCTGGAAGCCAGATGAACTCAATAACATTTTAACATGGATTTTATTTAGGAATGCTAAAACGTAGCTTGTGAGGGTTTAACTGAATGCACAGTATAGAGAACTGCTTTTCATCTAAGTTTTACCAGTTAAAAATAGCCAGCAAATGGAGAAATATCTCAGCCTACTATTGCATTATTGCTCAATATCCTACTATTCCCATTCATCCTTCATGCAGCCTTTTAATGGAAATGAAAATATATGAAAGCCACATAGGCAGATATGTATACAATATATTAAAAAATTGCATCTGACATCAGTGTCCTAGGCTAAGAATCAAAATGAGATATCTTTAAACTCTTATTTTCTAGGAAAAGAGAGCAGAAGTATTCTACATGAATTTGAATACACAGAGGTCCACACAAGCAGATTACACTGACACACACTTTAAATGTAATTATTTCGTGCAATTTTTTTCCTTACCCACTAAAGGAATTAGCAGGGCTGTTTCAAGACAGCAGTCAGGAGAACATCCACATCATTCCATGACACTTTGTTTGTTTGAGACAGAATTCCTTTCCTCAAAAAATTTAATGTGCAATTTTACCATTAAGTACATCAAGGTCACATGGCTGGTGAAATACCTAAACCATGTCAGCTAAGCAGCAAATAGAAGACTAGTTTTACTACTGTATAACTTAAAAGTCATAAGATATTGCCAATTGTTGTCTTAAGTGAAAGTTAGTCTGCCAGTAAAAACACCCTTTCCTGTAGGCAAAAAAAATAACAATAAAGGAAGTTTTGAGAAAATCAGTACAAAATTTGCTGTAACTAGGTGAAACTTCTCACTGTAAAAATAAGTATAATTTTCTTCAGGTAACTGAAAAAGCTACCTAACACTTTCACTATTACCTACAAACCAAGGAATCATAAAATACACACATGCTGTATAAACACTCAAACCATCTTAAAACACCACAGGTGAAATCTTAGTCCCATGAAAGGTGATGGCAAACTTCCTGCTAACTTCAATAGCGACAGAATTTCATCCGTTGTGCCAACCCATAAAGCAGAAGAGGGTAAAGAAAAAGCTTTGAAATACAAAACTAAAACAGTAAATAAGATTGCTTTAATCACCACTTCTGATGCCTTCCATCTTCCATGCAATTTCTGCCCCTCCCTCTGATTTGCCAACAAGTTCAATGCTTCCGTAGTTGATTTATCGGTCCGGTCCCTATGATACAGATTTGGACCATGCCCTGCCCTTTCCACGGTTTCATGCCCAGCAAAACAACACGGCAGGTCTTACACCAGTCGCATTTCAATAGCGCGGGAAAAGATCCACAGCATTAAAACTCAAGTTTTGCAGTGACTCAATCCAGAGCACTGCACTTCCTAAAACCAGAGGGGGTGCGTGCGTTTTTTGGCTTTGTATTTTTAAACAAAGGTTATAGGGAAGTTCCTCGGCCATCAGCCTGCAAGATCCCTTATCAGAGATGCAGGAAAGTGGGTGGCACCATTTGGTTTCCATTCAAATTCCACTCTGGTCCCAAACAAAAGGGAGTTTTGCAATTATATTGTCACCTCCTCAGATATACTGCAGAGACTTCAAAGGAAGAACACTTTGGGAAATCAAATGGCTTGGTAGGTCCAAAGGGAGAAATATAGCTGAAGGCCAAATGTCTTTCATGAGATACTGGACTCTTAACAACAGCTGTTACTCATATACAAGCTCCCCACTTATGGGCAAGCTAAACAGCAACTGTATCAGCATATGAAAAACAGAACTTTCACGCAAGACCTTAACGAATGACCTGAGGCTCCATTTACTGGCCCAGCCACCTGAGAACTAAATTCTGCAGCATTGCAGAAACTTCTACCACTTTATAGAATCATAGAATCACCTCAGTTGGAAAATTAGTGTTGCTACAGGGAATTGCACTAAACTCCACACTACTGAATTATTATATATTATGTTTTCTTTTTTTTTAAAAAAAAAAAGAAAGTATTTTTAATTATGTTTATAAAAATCCTAAATTTAGCACACCTGTTTTGCTCAGATCCATCAATGTTTGTTTCTTAAATGCCAACAACAGTCCAGACAGAAAAGTAAGCAAGAAAAGTATGCAATGTTAGGACTAGACTAAGCACTAAGTTTGCTTGTAACAGCAAATATGGAGATGCAACATTTTCTTAAACATTGTCTTTTAGACCGGGGGGGGGGGGGGAGCACCAAAACAAAGCACCCACAAATTTCTTTTAATATTGTCCACAATGCTTTTATAAGACATCAAAGGTTGTGCAAGGCATGAGCATGTGAACAAGAAACACTGATTTTGTTTTGAAGTGAGGTTACTCAATATCCACTATCCATCATTTTCTTTTCTGGACCTTTTATTTCCAAGATCATTTTGCTATCCTATTTAACATTATCCTGTGTTACACAGCCAATGGTTTTGAAATATGTCATTCTCCAATATGAAAGTGAAACATGTTTTTTAAGAGATTAGCTCCATATACAAATTCAGCTGAAGACTATATGGAACACTTGATGTACATAATTTTAAGAAGAAAAAAAAAAGGTCTCTGACATGTCAGGGTAAAAGAAAATATTTCAGTAGGGAAGGCAGATTACACTGGAAGGTTTCACAAGACTTTGGAAAGAGGGAGCAGAAATGAGAGCTCATCCTTGGCAGGAGAGTGCATCTCCGAGCAGACAAAAAGCCAGCAGCTGTCAGAACCTCGAGCGGGGACACCCATAGCCCCACTGATCACAGTGGTAAGGCTCAGGTGGGAGAACACTGATCCAACCTGACAGCGAGCTCACTTACAACGCCTCTCAGAGACATATAAACACAAATATTCCTCCCATGCCTGTGCTCTCGCACAAAGCACCCTCATCTGTGCTCAAAGCCTGGCCGTACAGACCCGGGAAAACCTGGTGCGATGCTTACCAGGTATCAGCCACACAACCTGCACACACCAACCCCCTGCCACCTCATGGTACAGCAAAGGAGGATGAGCTCTCTGGCACAAAGGACGAGCTACATCTCGCTGGCCGTGGAGCAAGAGCAGGCGCGCAGGCGGTTGTCCCAGTGGGACGGCAGGTGGGCACCCCACGCTCCCCCCGGGAAGCTGTGCTCCCCTTCCCGCAGCACACCCCAACAGCTCGACAGGGGAGAGGTGCCACTTTGCTCTTTTCATCTCAGTATCTCACCAGCTTACAGAAGCGTCAAACTGGGTGCCCTGTGGCTGGAGGGTAGCATCATTAAGTTTCATCAGCCATGCCTAACTTCTCAGTGTCATCTTCAGTAAGGCTGATGATCCTTGCCGACAGCACAGTCAAGCTGTCGGGCAGTGGAGGATGAGGCTGTGACAGAGAACACCGAGGCAATGGGGAAATTAATGTACATCTAGAAAATATGGATAGGCAGTAACTACAGCTAGCCAGCTTTGGAGAGCTAAACATTACCTCAAACTTGAAGTCTTTCTGGCCTTATATATTCCTTCTAGGGTTACACTGCAAAAAAATGCAGACACCAGATCGATTATTTAGGAAATCAGCAACTGAGTTTACAGAGTTTCTCTGCTGTTGCCTGTCAATAAAAAATTGGTTTCTGAATAAAGAGCTTAACCAGCAGGCCACAAGGCTTCCCTCAGTTCTATTCCTCTTCCTCAGCCTGGTTTGAACCTTTCCTCCCCTAGACTACACCTGAACATCAGTCACAGGGGCTTGCCCAAACAGCCACACAGCTCCTTTCTGCCATGTCCCTGCCTTGTTTCACAAGACGTTTGAATGTACACTGTTGGTTCTGACATTGTATGTTACTGAAAGTGTTTTTAAGATTGCTCTGCTCCACAGTTTATGTGAAGGCACTGGTGTGTGTCCTCTCCCCGTGTTTGATTAGTTTCGCAGTCATTCTGTCACAAATTTGGCTTTTTTTTTCCCCTGGGTCTCTAGACTTTTGTT
The DNA here is from genome assembly GCA_034008185.1 of Gorsachius magnificus. NCBI lineage: Eukaryota > Metazoa > Chordata > Aves > Pelecaniformes > Ardeidae > Gorsachius > Gorsachius magnificus. The sequence continues at coordinate 57,130,854 of CM067083.1, read as the reverse complement.
TGGCATTTTCTCATCCAATCAACCACAGTAGTTAAGACTTTCACTTGGAAAGGAGATAAAGAACCAAGCCTTGTTTTTAATTACTTCAACCTAGGAACAATTTGTGGCAAGATGGAGTTATGATCATATCTTAATCGAACATCTGAGCCCACAGTCTTACTGCATATGCCAGCAAAGCTGGGTCATAATTAGACAGCTATTCAAATAAGCACACAGTGACCTACTTATCACAATTGTACATCAGCTTTGCACCAAAAGAGGCTCTTCTGAAAAATCAGATGTCCGTCTTCCTCAGGCTACACCACCGCTGAAGATCCAGCATGAGCACATACCAAGACGTACTTCACTGTTCCACCTTCGCCACAGCCATACCTCACACTAACCAGCTCTCTCCCTGCCTACACCACGCATGCACACAACAGATCACTCTCCAGAACAACGTGAGGGGTGATGCATACCATGGGCATGCGGGCTTGTGCCTTCTGAGCAGTGCCCAAAGGCAGAACGACGCTTTTAAGCCGACACGCAACACACAGCTTCTTCGGCCGGATGAACAGAGAGCCCTTGGATCCGGGCAACCAGAGCCCCACCACCCTGCAAAGGAAGTGATCCACCTGCCCCCTTCCAGTGGGAACTCCAGCCAGCCAGGGAGGGCTTGCTCCGGCAGAGCCCGAGGCAGCGCACCTTGCCCAGGTACCTCCTTAGTGCCCAGCGCGTGCTGTGCCTTCCAAGAGTGCTCTAAGCTGCTAAATCAGCACAGGGCCTGCAGGGTATCGACGCCTTCCTCATGAGATTGAGATTTAAACCACCTTTATCTCCAGAACATTCTTTGCTGGACCACTCAATGAAGTCCAAGCGGTTACCGATGCTAACAGAGTCTGCACAGCTCTGCTTGCACAGGCCGGCCACCGTAACAAAATTCCACTGCAACACAAATGCAGGAATGATCAAACTTGTTACTGCGATTCACCGAGTAATTTTAGGTTGTAAAACTGAACAGATGGCACTTGTGAGCTTTAGTCAATATCTTGGACTTTTTAATTAGATTCCTGTTCAAGTCAGCCTGCTGGTCTACAGCGAGAGACCCCAGGTTTCAAAAGTAACCTTAGGAATCCCCATTGCTCCATCTGATAGAAACCACTGCGTCAGGAAACTGCTGCAGGCACAGCTCCTGCTGCTTCCACCTCAGGAACTGGTCAGCAGGTAATTAACAGAGCAGAATTAAAGGGATAGTCCAAAAATGCAGCTACACCTTAGCCAAAATGCAAATTAATGCTTTAATGCACCACGCTGCTTTATAATTTTAGGATGCTCTTGGTACGTTTATCATTTAGGGATCTGTAGGCCGTAATTTTCTCTTCCATGTCTTCACATGGTTCTCAAATTCACCTTCTGCCACTGACAAACTCACTCTGGGTTTTCACTGCTTTTTGGAAAGCTGCAGGTGATCACAATCAACAAGAAACAAAGCATACCGACTGTTAAAAAGCTGAAGAACTTGCAAGGCAATAAATAGTGCATCTACCCCATAGCACCGAAACTTGGCAAATACCAGTCAGCAGGCTCTGATGGTTGTGGGACCCAATCCCCCAGACATGAATTTTAGAATCAGGTCCAATACTTCCTTTTACCAATACAGGTCAAACAAAAAACAAACAAACAAACAAAACCCCAAGCCCCCAACAGGTTGACGAACATGACAAATTAAGACTTTTTAATGAGTGCTGCAGCGTATAAAATCTCAGTGGCACTTTTAACCTGAGGCACTAGAGCATGGCACAACACAGCAGCACCGTAAGCCCAGCTGTATCAATCACAACGGCAGTGTCACGGCTGTCCTTCATCAAAATCTGTTAGAAGCTGACTATGTGTGGGTTGGTTGGTTGCATTACTTTAGCTTTTTGAGGAGCGAAAACTCAAAAATTCAGAAGAGCTTCTAGACTGTTGTAATCACGTTCAACATAACACTGACCACTCCTGCAAATCCCTTTTTGTTTTATGATATAACCTGAATGTATAAGCTAGTATTAAAAATAACCTGTCTGGTTTAGAAGTGAATGGGTCAAATATTCCACTAACCAAAGAACAGCAAATGCAGAGGTTGCGCATATTTACTTCCACGGCGTCGGTGCCCTAAGATCCTTTCAAGTGGCAAGAACTCTAAAGTCATTACAAAATGTAGCAGTGCTCCATTAGGTACCGATTTTAAGAGATGAGCAGCTTACAAAATAAACTGAATATAGATATATATGTCTATATTAAGGTTTTTCAGCTGTTTGAATAACATGTAACAATCAGCTCTACGAGTCACCTGCCTGGTGTGTGGCAGTCGGAGAAAAACCTGCAACTGGGAGAGTTTCCTTGTTTATTCAGCACAGTTTTGCCACAAAGTATTTTGTCAGGCAAGAAAAGCAACCCTGTCCTAGCACAGGATGAGACCGAATCCCTCTGAAACTGCAGCCCTCACCAGTGGATGTGTTTAAGATCGTGTCAGACAAACTCCCGGGGAATGAGGATGAACTGGATGTGTTCGGGTCCAGCCCTGCTCCCTAGGACTTTGTGATGTGCAGAACTGCCCATAGGCCTGAAATTCCTAAAATGTGGCTTTGTCAGGGCTGTGCAGTGGATTCCTGCTACAAATCCCAAACACGTCTGGATTTTGTGTTAACTAGTAGCATACATGGTGGAGTAGATAGCACGGTATTAGCAACAACGTGGGGTTTATTCAGTTAATAAAGGGAAACGATGGTGAAGAAATTAAAAATAATTATAAAACAACATGACTAAGTGTTAAATCTCTAAAATAGCCCCTTTATTTCACGTGACAAAACTAAACAGGGTGGAGGAAACCTGCTCTCTCATAAGCTCAGTTGCACCAGGTCTTTCAAACCCTCAACCAAAGCGTCTGTGTCTCTCTCTCGTATGCCATGCATAAGATTTGTGACTACAGCAGAAAGACACCTGATGATCACCAGAATTAAACTTTAACACCGCTTTCTCCTTTGGGGACAGTGAGACTTCGGGAGCGGGGCATCTCTTTGCTGGTAATTTTCTGTCTAATTCTGGAACGATGCAGTCTACACCAGAAACTGCTCATCCATTCCCTCTCCTTTGATAGACTGGCATCTACCACATCATAACACTCTTAATAGCCAGGCAGGAAAAAGCCTAAACTCCTCCCTCTCCCTCTTTGAGTTAAGTATAGAAAACTGCATCTGTGCTATTTACAGATTTGGATGCTCGTCTGGACTGAAGTTTTGTAAATACAACCTATTTTGAAGTCAGAAGCATTAAGAGTTGGGTGAATGCCTCAAGAGAAACAATTCAGATAGCCTATGTTCCCCCCAGCGCTGGTGTTCACTATTGGTTGACTCTAAAACCTCAAAGGCACCCAGCCAACATGAAACGTTAAGACCCAAGGACTAATGCAAATTTGAAGCTGGTTGTATCTGGACCTTGGCCTATAACTGTTTCATAATCCAATTTATACATTCAGAAATAAACAAACCGACAAAACAAAAACAAACAAACCTTGCATAACTTATTTGCTCTCCGCATGCCTTGCTTCCCCCTGCATCCTGGGGTGAAAGCACAGAGGGTGGATGGAGTGTAGTCTCAATGCTGCCCTTGCCAATTCACAAGCTGAAGACTTTTTTTGCTGGAAGTCTCTATTTTCGTAGCACTGGCAATCTGAAAAACAAAAACTGTTTTGTTAACACCTGCATCCCTAGATACATTAGAAATAAAATTTTGTTCTGAATCACTGCCAACTAAGTCATTAAACTCTCCCATGCAAAGCCAACAAATTGTATGCAAAAAAAAAACCCAGCTAGAAACATCTCTGCTCAATTCACACCTCACTTGGGCGTTCTGCGCAGACCGCTCATGCGCAGCGGCTGAAAACTTCCCTCAATATACAAAGGGAAGTTAAAAACCGGTAAGGCAACACACTGCAAACACTTCAAGGGGAGTTTTTTTTAGGCTGTCCAGGTTTCCATCTGGGAAATGCACAGTCAGGAAAGGTGGCTTGAAGCAGGCCAGCACCATCACAGTCCCTTTCTACAGTGGTGGCACTGACCACGAATAGCGCCTGCACCACAACAGGACTGTGATCCATGCAAGAGCACCCTCAGGTCTCTTCCCATATGTTCCTATTTAAAGCTTCTAGCATCCCTAGCCTGGACAGGCTATTAAATCCCAACCAGGACCTCTGCAAAATAGCCACGCGCCAGCTACAAAGATCTCCCATGGAAGTTTTCTTGCAGAGCCAAGCCAGGCTCTGAAAAACCGGGCACTGCTTTTGAGCAGACTGACACGGAGTAGCCAGCCGCTCTTTTGCCCACGCCACCTGAAAATGGTAAGACAGGAGACATAGCTGCTCTTCTTCTTCAGTGTGAATACACTGAAGACGGTGTCTAACCGAGTTCCCAAAAGCTGGCAAGGAGAACTTCATGCTCTACAAAGTCTGTCATTTCCATGCTGCAAAGTGTCAGACTGTATTACAATATTTTCTGTGATGTTTAAATTGGCACGGCTGATTTTCAACAGCTTCTTCATGGCACACAGCACCTTGTCATAAAAATATCCTTATTTCTGCAAGTTAAACTGACATGCCACAGAATTAAAACTAACACAAGAATTTTATCATCCTTCAGAAGGCAGATCTTACTGGCCTGGCGATGGAGTCAGTATACAACCAAACAGATTCTCAACTGTTACATGTAAACACATAAAACAGAAACCAGGGGTTACTCCTCCCTCTAAAGCTGTCAAGCATACAAATAGGGCAACATAGTACTGGAAGTTTTCTTTTTATAAGATTACTCAGTGGAATTAGAGCAAAGTCCCAAACTGACTTCACCAGAAACAAAGGCTGTCCCATTAATATAAAATACAGACAAAATAGCAAATAATACAAGCTGCAAAACCACCACGCAAATTAACAATGGGCCAGCAAAGTAAACAGCAGTATCAGGCTGCAAGTTACACCCAAGAGGAAACGTGAGTAATAACGGCTAAAAAAAAAAAATATTACTTACACCTCACCATTAAACCACTTGTAAAATTCCAAATAAAAAACAAGAGGCTTGCTCTGCTGGTGGGGAAGGGTACGTATTTCTATCCACACAGACCAGCCAGAGCACAGACCACCAAAACCCTCTTTGTCATTGCTGTAAGTGACGCAGAGCCAGGGCAGGGCTGCGAGTGTCACGACGAGGGCGTTCAGGTAACACCGCCGGGACCCACGTGTCACGGATCCCTCCTGTCACAAAGTTCATAGCACGGCTACTGTGCCCGAAGCGTACTTTTTGCCACACTTACTTCTCCTACACAACGGCACGGCACGGATCCCACCACTCAGAGACACAACCCTGCCTTCACCGCAGTGCCCTAAGACTAAAAAGACTCTGGTCGGTAGCTTGCTCTCACCCGCATGACTGCAAAATCCCTGAACTGAGAAGCGCCCTTTTTCTTTCCATGTTCCAGCTCACTGTGGAGAGCTGCTCGGGTATTTTCCCTGTCCTGCTGGAACCACATGTCCAGCTCTTGGAGAGCTGCTCAGGCATTTTTCCCTGTCCTGCTGGAACCACATTTCCAGCTCTTCACAGATGGGGCTTCTTTACTGATGCTTTGATAGACACAGACTGAGACCCAGCGTGACGCTAAACGTAAGACCTGTGTCAGTACATACGTGTAATTTCAACAATGTAGAGTTAAACCCTGCCCTCATGGGCAAACTTGACTCCCTGGATTTTTGCTGGCCCATAAAGATAGGGGAAATGCAGCTGGCTGTTAGGTAATTACAGCCATGGTGACCTCACGGTACTAACACTCAGTCACCCCAGATTTGTAAATGTACAGCTAAAACATTTCAATCTGGGCAAGAACAGGCCGAAACGAGAGCACAACGTTTATAGCAGGCAGATGGTGTACTACTTTTGATATAGAAGAATCAATTTATGGCAAAGTAATACAAGAGCTCCCTATCACTCAGGTCTTACTCGGAGGCTTATTAAGGATGATACACTGCTCTGTTGGAAGGAGATTTCCTGGCTGGGGAAGAGGGCCAGATCTTCTGAAATGCTTCCAGCACTCCCAGCAAGCTACCTCTCGGGGACGTCATGATGCTCCCCCACAAACAGTCCATCAAACATTGCAGGAAGTTTGCCACAGTGAATACAAACTTCCCAGCATATCTGCAGTCCTGAATAATAAGGCTTAACATTAGGAAAATCTATAGGCCTTCAAAAAATGGGTAGGATGTTGCTGCATACGGACATAGCTTCACCCATTCGAGTATCTTTTTATAGCAGGCAAGGAGGAAACAGGCATCTTACACCAGCGATATTACTACACTCCTCTTTCACCTTTCCTAAAACAAGTCTTTTAATACCAAGGATTCTCATCAAACTTCTACCAAGGGCAAAGCACTTCTGAAGGAATCAATCTGACAAAATCTGTCACGCGTCAGAAAAAAGGGGAGAAGGTTAAAAAAAAAAGAAGGTAGTAGTTAAAAGACAAAGAACTGCTGCACTAAAGTAACAGTCACATACACCTCACACATCCCAGAATGAGACTCTAGCCTCCTGTGTACTAACAACGAAAAAATCCCATGGCAAATATAACACCATAGGCTCCACCATTTAGTTAAGGACAGACGGGTAGGTACAGATCTAGTACATCTCCTACATTGAAAGGGAGGTATGAGGTGCTACCAAACCTCAACAGGTCTGGCAAGAAGGAAGACAAGAGGTGACACTTTTCACATGGTTCCCCTGGAGGATTAAGCTGCTTGTAGCTAAACTAGCGACAGCACAGTGCCATCCCATACTCCTAGCCCTGCAAGCAGCTCTCCGGGATAATTACACACAGCCTATACATCCAGATCTTGACCTCTCCAGCATCAGACAGGAGAGAGATTTTAACTACTTCTGTGCCGTCTATGTTCAACCAACACCAGCAGCCTTTGGCAGCTGTCGTAGCTGTCTGCAATGGTCCATCAGTTTGCTGCATGCGGTTTTCTTGTATTTCCAACCCTCCCCTTTCCCCTGGAGAAACTTGGGAATAGTCTGCAGATCAGATGTAATACCATGGAAAGCCGCTCCTGCTTACGGGGAAGGGGGGGGGGGGGGGGGAAGAAAAAAAAAAAAAATCCCACAACTTTTTCAGCCCTATCGCAGAACTCCAAATGTGCCAATATACTGGATGCACACATTCAGCGTATATTCAGTGTAAGCAGCAGCACAACTCCTGGGAATCCAGGGTGCCCGGTGATGGACTGAGCATCAGCTCTGCTCACAGGCAGTAGGTCTCAGGTCTGCGGGAAGGGACCCGTCGTGGAGTGTCCCCGGCCGGCCACTGGCACAGGCAGGGCTGTGCCACACCACACAGCTCTGCCCAGAAAGCAGAAGCCACCTGCCCAAGGAAAGCTGGAATTCACTTCCCTGTGCCTGGGTATTCATTTCGGGAAACCTCACGCACCCAAGCAGAGTTTCAGGATCTACCCTAGCTGCTCGGTCAGACGCAGAACGGAGCCAAGCAGGTATGTATGTCTGGGATGATCCAAGGAATTTCTTCCCCCGCCTTTCTTGCTGTTTTCAGAATGTATTTCTGAAAGTACTTGAAAGGTTTTTTATTTTTTGCTGATGATTTACATTTCAGAAGCAGCACATGAACAAAGGCGCTGACCTTTTTCCTAACCTTTGACTGATCCTATGAGAAAAAGGAACATCTTGTTAGCTTTACTTACCTTTAATTCACTGATTCTACACAAAACTAATGATCTAAAGCCTCTAACTCTCTACTCAGCAGTTTAATTAGAAAGATGATCATTGATTAATCCAGTTGAGTTACTCTTGAGAAGGTGTGACTGAACAGAGATCGCTCCACCCAGGAGAAATGTGCATTAATTACTTCTGCATTAAACTGCTTTCCTCCTTATTCAACTTCAAAAAAAGAGCAAAAACCCACAACACAACAACAAACCCCCAAACTTTCAGCATTAAACTTCTGAGGTGTTTTTTATTTTACTTTATGCTTTAGGAAGTCTTACATTTTCTTGCCTTGGATTTCACAGCCATCTATTTAATTTTTTTGAATTAATGTGTTTTTACAAAATAAACAAACCCAGGCTGGAGGTTCAATATGCGTTTGCAAAGCCCCGCCAAAGAACCGCAGTCATGAATTAGTTGGCTCGGATACGAAAGATGACACTGATACTTGACGGGAACATACACAGCGTTACATACATACCACAACTGAAACCAGGTATATATATTCATCCAGCGAATGGTTTCAGTGTCCCACCTAGGAAGACAACCAAAGAAAAAACCTTATTTAAAGGTTTCCTCACACTTTTTTAAGCTCTCATCAAAATTTCTCCAGCCGCAGACTGGAGATGATACTTTTGCCCCTGAAAAATGGATAAGCCTTCCTTGACCATGTATCTGTGCACCACAGCTCACGCTGCCCTTAGTCTGGTAAAACTCCTGCTTTACCTGCCCTTAGGGTCACAGTTCTGTCTGATGATGCTCTGAACAGCAGGGAAGACTTGCTAACTTTTCTCTTTCCATGAAAATCCCCTCCTGGTCTCTACACATGAATAAAAAGCATCCCCATGGCATGACCCTCTCCTTGCCCGCTCCCCTGTGACCAAGGGGGAAGCCATCTCCTTTCCCACAGGTCTGGAGGCAGAATGGCTGATGGCCGGGTGATTTCAAGCAAACAGCCCTCCTGCTCCTTCTCCCTTTGCCCAGGAAGGTCTCCTGCAAGGTGGCAGGCAGAGCTGGTGACTCAGGTCTGCGTACAGGAGCGGCCCAATACTTCCCCTGGTCACCAGAAAGTGACATTAGGAAGGCATACATGGGGCAGACCGGACAGCCAGGCTCGGCAGGGCAGGGAGGGAGGAGCAGAGCTTTCTTTTCCGTATCCTAAATTACATGCTTCATATCATCTCTTCTCCTGTGTATGCTTCTTCTTGTACTTAGCATTATTTACTCACTTTCAAAGCACAAGCCAGCATGCAGGACACACCACAGCCACAGAACTCCCAGTACATGGCTTGTGTCAACTTAATGCATAATCAATACGTGGCATCAGCAGAAGTCAGGCAAGAAAACTGATACTACATTGGCGTGCCGTTTGAAGAGCATCCAGAATCAATCCATTGTGAATCCCTTCTCCATTGCCATTACACCTGCCGGTGGAAAGGGGTTTTCTGAACTTGTTTATTTCAAAGTTACTTCATCATCAACAAGTTATGGAGAAAAGAAAATAAGCCTATGTTATTGCAAAGGACTGGGACCAATAACTAAATCTTACTGTGGCTTCTGATCATCTCGCCAACACCCACATATCAGTTCAATAATGCAGACTTAAAAAGAGGGCAACCGATGGGGAAGGGACACAGAAATACCAGAACTGAGCCCGATCTATGCAAGGTCCATCACAAACCCACAGCTTTCTAGAGATGAAGGGATTAGATCTGCAGAGAACACAAGCAAGGCCCCATCACCAGCCTGGGACTTTCAATTTCAAAACATTTTTGCAGTGAAGCAACTTAAGAAAATAAACATTCCTAGCCAGGCAGAGATCAGTCACAAACCTTTTCTGAAATAGAGATGAACTCTCTTATTGTGTATTTAAAGCAACACTATAAACCAGGCCATACCTACATAAAGCAACACTGCGGGCTTAAAGCAACAGCAGTGGTATTCTCTGCCAGAGCTCAGGCTGAATACCCCAGGAAAGACCCAGAAATGCTGCTACTACTGTTCAGGAACAGGAAAAAAACCAAAACTAACTCAAAACCAAAACCAAAACTGCTCTTCATATCCTAAGCAAAATTTCAAAAGAAATGAAAACCTTTTGCAGAAAAAAAAGTTAGAGATTATTTCTGTGAAACTCTCCATGAAGCTAACAAAGAAAGCCAAAAAGTTGCACGTAGAAAGGTGAGCCTCAGATTTCCATATAGTTAGCAGCATTATCAACAGATGACTGCTCACATCACTCGGTAGATATGAAATTTAACATTTAGATATCTACATTTTACAGATACCATGATGTATGAAATGCTTCAGAATATACTGCATTATCTTATATAATGGAAACGCAAGTACTTTATTTTCCCTTTTCTAGCACATTCATCTTCTATAATTTTTAGTACATGTGTGTCATGCACAAGAAAATAGCCTGGTATTTCAATTCTGCGTTTTCATCAGGACATTCATAATTTATTAAAGGCAACAGAAATGGTGGGAAAAACTGACTTTAAAATATTAACCTGAAATATAGGCCAAAATTCTGTCTTTTTACTTAGATATGTTTGTGAAAAATTCAGCACATCAGGATAAACATTTAAGGGAAACACTGGAGTTCCTCCTTCTTACCTCAGCACCCAAACTCCCTGGGAAGTCACCCACCATTAACTCCAGCTGCCAGGCAGACAAACTTATAATTTGCCACACCAATTAAATCTTATCTAAGATTTCATAACACAGGGTCTTGAACCACTCAATTATTTTCATTCGCTCTACAAGCCTTAAGTTTTTTTCCAAATTAAGAGCATATAGTTGATGCTGATGATAACATTTCCATTCACACAAGTTTTAATTAGTGGCGTTTTTGTTGGCGGGAGCATGCTTAGAGACAGGCAGGCTTAGAGCTAAGGAACAATCCTTACAGAATATCCTAATAGCCCAAATAGGCTGAAAATGCTAAATGGCATATCGTGACAGCTTCAGGTTGCTAGGACATCCGTGGTAACATTCACCTTTGGGTGTGAAATGTGAATGCAAATCTGATGGGTGACAAAAGATCATTCCTCATCATGGTTAGCACAACTGATTAGCAGAAAGATTGTAAGAACAATCTAGACATTTATACTGAGCAAGCATTTACCTTTGTTGCAATCCTGAGCTATTTCTTAGCCCACTAGCGTGGCCAACACTGGAGGCTGGCAAGTGCTTCCCTATCCCTTTCCATTTCACTTGCCCAAAGATAAACTCTCCCTTCCAGAGGAGCTCCTGGTGCCTTTCAGGGATCACAACTGAGAAAGCAAAGGTCTAAAGCATCTCTCGCTAGGAGGAGTGTTTTGTGCCTTCTGAGGAAGCTGCATATTTTAGAAGGGCTTAAGATAGGGAGAAGCAAGAGTTACCAATGCTGCTATAAATATGAAAGAACAAGAGGAATGTGGGAAGAGAGAACCCAAACTACATGAAACCTTTAGACCTTGACTGGAGCATGCTGACATAGCAGCAGCAACTTCATTCCCACCCTGCAGAATGACTCAGACCTGACCTTAGTCTTGCCATCAGCCTCAAGTCATCAACCTGCATTACCCTGCTTTCTTCAATAACTTAAAGATAACATGCATTAGATTCCTGAGTTTGTTGTTTTATTTCAACCTTTGTACAACATCCCAATAGTGTTTTCATGCTTCTCTATTTTTAAATAAAATAGATAGATCCACCCCCTCCTGGGAAGTCATGACTCCAAGAGTTGTGACTTTAAAATAACAAAGAAGTAGCAGTAACATCCTAAAACTGGGCAGTACTATAGCCTCCCTGCAATCTGGGAGAAAGAAAAAAAGTTATTTTTCAAACCTTGTTCCCAAACTTCGAGCATCACACCTCTCATCCTAGGCACTCCTGATAGTGTTATATGGACCAGAGTATAACTTTTACTTCCAGCTCCATCAGAAATTAACTGCATGAATGATGACTAGTAAAACAGTAGTGATTTCAACTGCTTTTCAATTACTGTCTCCAGTATGCCTTGGCATAGAGCTTTACTGAATTTGGAAAACTATTAAACACCCAGATATCTTATCCTCCAACAAAGCAGAGGCAGTGGGAACCGTGGAGCTACCCAGGCGGGTGCTCAGTACCACCCATCATATTCATCACCCCAGGCACAGTGGGGTTGAAGCATGTTTTATAAAGTGGGAGTATTCAAAGATTTTATCGGCAGGCCTCTAACCTGCTCTTGCGAGCACGTGCAGATAACAATTTTCACCACCTCTGGTAGGTTAGCAAAGCTGGGTTAATTTCCACGGGGCTGCAAAAAGCACCCCGACTCCCCCCTCTATTCCCTGAAGGTATAACAACTCTTTGAAGGAACGGCTGGCTAAATAAAGTTGACAAACCTCTCCAATTTTCTGTAATACATTCTTTTAAAAACGGTTGGAGTTCTTCTGTTGAAAACCTTTCCAAGAGGTTTCAGCCTTAAGCAGAGAAAATACTGGGGAAATTTTTTGTATGAATGACTGAAGGCTGGCACAGGTGAAAATATGATGTTAGAATATGGCAGGCATGCTTAAAGGTGCTCCTACCACCTCTACCATATTTTACATGTAATATTGTATAATGCGGTTGGAAATGTGAAGGCTTATTAAAACAGCTTTAAAACACTAATGGCCCACCCTTTCTGTTGTTGTTGCTTCAGTATTTTAAGCAGGGGAAAGCAGGATTACTGTGGTTTTAGCACTATAAAGTACGAAACATCCAGATTTCTGTGCTGAAAATCCCTCTCTTGGGATGTAAGGCCAGGAAGGGACCACCTGGTTCAGCCAGTCCTGCCACAAGCAGCTGGGCACTGCAGACATCTGGTCTGAAGGGTCTGTGGATCATATAATCCGTCCATCCACATCACGACTCGTAAAACGCTTCACAAGATCCAACATGGAACCTGCAGCCTGTGGGACAGGACCAAAGCCAGAGACACAAAGTGCACGAGAGAGCAAGAGGGACTGGAGACCTTGCAAGGGACCTACTGCAACACAGGATTTTCTATACTAAAGGACACAGCTCTATCATCAATCCCCATCATCGATGGAGAAAAGAAAGTGGGGGGAGGAGGGGCGGAAATCACTCCTAAAGTGGAATTTTGAAACAAATTACGTACAGCTTATATCACAAATCACAGCAGGTCATTCACCTACCAACCACACCCCTCTGGGTTCCTAAACCCATGCACCCTACACCACCCCTAGGTCTAAAAGGGTGGGGGAGTCACAGCCAGAAGACCACATTGAGCAAAATCCGCTCTGGATATGACCCTCTCTACTGTGCACATGGAGAGGCTGGAAGACCAAGCTCCTAGTTTAGGCACCTCAGTAGATTGCTTGCCCAAGGTAAAGCAAATCTGAGCCACAGAATACCTTTCCTACCTCTTTTTGAGCAACAATGAAAAAGAAAAAAAACAAAGAGGAAGAACATTTTTTTCCAGTGGAAATGTAGTTTAAGAGGCCAATACCCTGGTAAAAACTTAAAGTTATAATGAATTCCAGGATTCATTCGAGTACTCCATTCTTAAAAAATACAATAATGAGAGGCTTACATATGAAATTTAGTAGTAATAACTTTGGGGTCAAATCTATAGTGATTTCTTTGGCAAAGCTTTCACTGACGACACTTAAATGTGATTTCAGTGGGTGTTCTGCATGAGAGAGGACTTTGGGATTGGCCCACACTCTGTATATTTAAGTCACCCCAGTCCCAGTATTATACAGCGCCAACCAGTCACAAAACCTAGCATTATTTATACCATTTGCATGCCAGAGTCTCCAATTGTAGGGTGCAAAAGCCAGGAGGAAGCATTGATCATTCCCTTAGTAGCAAACAAAAATGCAATCTTTTTACTTGGCTTTCTTATGATATCATTTACCTCCTATAATAGCAATTGCTTTTTTTAAAATGTGGGTTTGCACAGTATTCAATTTGCCAGTTTCCCCATATAGATGTAAATTTACTGAAATAGCTGTTCACAAAATCCAAAGCCCAAGGGTGGAGTCCTAAAAATAAATATATGTAGTTTAAGATCTTTTATATCCATGCACGATAAGAAATCTGGTTCTTTTCTGGTGAGCCATAAAAGGGGAAGAATGGGAAAACCACAAACAAGCAAACAGAAAATAAAAAACTGCATCTTTTGCCCTACCCCCTCAAAACTGCATGGATACTTCAATGCAACCGCTTCGCTAAATGTTTCAAATGTTGGGTTTTCAAAGTATTTAGCCATATAAACTAGCCTTTTGTTTCTGTTGGCTTTGAATGTTTCTAGGCTCATGAATTCTTCCTTACGTCTTATTATTCAAAAAAATACAGCCAACATTGCCTTTATGGAGCAAGAAAAACCTGAGTATCATTTTCCAGTTAACTCTTCTGGATCTGCACGAAAGTGAAATCAGCAACAGCAATTTCAGGCCAGCTTTTCTAATCATTGCACCTAACCACTACCATTTCAAAGTATTTTATTTCCCCAAGTAGCACCATCGAAAAATCTCTACAATCACAATGCAAACTCAAGTCACAGGAGTGGTGGAGCACACGCTCTAAAAATTTATAATGGTCTATGTACTTGAAAAACCAGAAGCAGCAGTAGCCGAGACTTACTGCCCCTACTGAATGCCACAATCCCAGAAATATTTCAGACAGAAAGCATTTATTTTTCTTAATTTGAAAGACTTAGTTAAGTCAGTCCTGATTCTCATCTCCCACCTTCCAAATTCAAGTATTTCAGTGAACATAGCCTTCATTGGCACTTCTGTGCTCTACTTTTACACTATCACAAAAGGAAATTTTATAATCGTCACCTTCTTAATCTTTTAAGTATTTTTGCAGTCTTTTGTCCAAGATATCAGAGATCTGAGAATCTGAGCTATCAGTGACTAAACGAGCGATTCGTCTCCGCTTCCAGGTTTTCCACTTATTTAACCTCACATTCAGATGACAAATTGGTGACGTAGCTATTTCCACAGCAGGTCGATGACTTCACAGCCAACAGCTGTCAGTCACTGTCTACACAAGTTCATGAAAAGGCTGCTTCAACCACCAGCCACCCTAGCAGGAATAAAGACAACACAAAGCAGTGAGGTCTCCCCCCTTAAACACCATGGGCACACGATTTGCCGGTCTTTCCCTTCGTTCCCCGAGACCTTCCTTCCTGTTGCATTCTTCAGGACCAGAAGAGCCAGCCAAGAGGAACTCCAGACGACTCCAAACAGAAACATATTTTCCCTCACAAGCATTTAAGTTTCTCCACCCGAGCTGTGGAATGAACTCCGCAACATGGCAGTGAAAAGTTGCACGCCGCTATTTTTCTGAGGCGGCGCTGCCCATCCTGACAATTCCTGGATGAAAAAAAACAGTATTCAAACTACAAAACCATAAACTTTGGAGCTGACTCTTTAGTCAGAGAAATGCGATTGCTTCCAACTTTAAGGAATGTGACAATAACAGCAAATCTGACCCCGCTTGATAAGTGGCAGGCAGTTCTCCATATAAGGTGAAAAATGTGCTGGTGCAGCTCATGCAACACTGCTAATTCCTTGCCTGTTCTCAATATTTGAGAACATAAATGAACATATAAATCAATTTTGTAAGTAAACCTTCTGCACGCTTACCGCTATAAACCAGCTAGACCACGCTCAGCACACCAGGAATTTTGAACTTAACCATTTAATCCCCGTTAAACACAGAGTGCATTTATGCTTGGTATGTCTATCCCAGTAGCGCATAAATTAATGGAAATCTGAGAGGTCCTGGCCCCATTCAATTCCTAGACTGCCATTATACTTTACCTTCCCCGGTCACCCCGTGCATTCCAGCCCCTGGCTAACAACTTCACTGCTGGCAGCACAGCCCCGCAGGCCAGGAGAGCAGCCAAGAGGAGGGCGAGGAGGGGACTGAGGGCTGGGTGAAGGCCAGCAGACCGACACAGCCACCGCTCACTCCTCCTGCACATCCCCTGGGCTCATCCATGCTGGAAGCATCAGGGTATTGGCGCAGGACTGCTGCTGCTCAGGATCTTAGCTCTGATCATCCAACAAGCTCTATGCAACAGCAACAGAAAAATAAGCAGCATTTACCTAGTTGTGCATTACAAGAAGACTGCAGGCATTGCTCACTAAGAGACTGATGGAGAGACTTCTACTGATTTTAGCAGCCTCTACACCAGGCTGTAACAGCAGAGAAAAACTACTTTATATGATCCCTTCCCCACAAAGCAAGTTATAGCATCTGCAAAAGGTGTATCAGACCTGGCAATGAAATCCACTTTGTTTTGAAGTTAGACCCAAGCCCCCCAGTCCCTCCCATTTCACTGTTTTTTACACAATGGTGCCAACACCACCATGAGTTATCTTAACCATCTGACAAATTGCCCAGTGAACCAGCTGGCATACCAATGACTTATTTTTTTTTCTTTTTTTCCCTTCTTTTTCTCTCCCCTTTTTTTAAGGGATGAAGTATCAATGGCCAATAGGGCATAAAAGAGAGGAGATTCAGAGAAAGTCCCCAAGAGTCTTTGGGAAACTACTCAAAATGGATGAGATTATCAGGGGACAGAAGACTTCCTAAAATGTCATTGGCAATGGCAAGAAAAAACAAAAAGGATTAATATAATTATTAAAAAAAAAAAAAAAAATCCTGAAGTTCACTCTGCAAAAGTTGTACTCTAGAACTCAGTGACCTGTATGAAAGGCACAGAGGGGAAGCTTGCACAATACATGGCACGTATACACATAAAATGTGGGTCGGGACAGGAGGAAAAAAATAGTTTGTAATTTTCTTGAACCTTTATGAGAAGAAAATGGAAGAGAAATGAAGAAGAGTTTGAAGAAAACAAAGAGAGAATTTTGATTTATTTTAGCCACAGAAATTTCTTTACATCAAAGAAAGATCAGATGATGGCTTCAGATTCCCAGCCTTCCCAGTTTATCGATATTCAGCCAGCTTGTAACACTCCCAAGGCAAGAAAATGTAACGTGATGTGCTGAGAAGACATCACAGGCTGCTTCATTGCTAGCATAAGTGTAGGCTCCTATTGCATCCAATACTTCATAGCCAAACAGTGAACGTGGCCAGGAAAGGAGAAACAGAGCACAATAAATGCCTCGAACAACAGGGATGAAAAGTGCGACTGGCACGTGAGTTACGCCAGCCTTTGGCAGCTTTGCTTACTGCAGGTCCTAGGAAGTTCAGGTTAGCGGTCTGCAGAGAGAGCACGATGTGCTGCGATGCCACAGCTGTTCAGAAACTCCACAGTCGGGGATGACTGGCTATAGTGACTTCTTCCGAGAGGACCCTCTCCATCTATTAAACAACAACAAACACCACGTCAAAACACTTCCACTTCTCCCTTAAAAGATTTTTGGTCTTATCTGAAGGACCAGCTTCATGCACCGGGCAGGTCTTCAGCCTCTCCCTGGGACAGTGCCCTGATACACACAGGCTCTAGAACCGAGGGGGTTGAAAATGAAGAAAATAATCAGTGTGCATTCACGAGCTAATTATCCTGCATTTGGCTAATCATGGTAGTGTTAAATCATTTATGCTTGCCGACAGTGCCATGACTACCTTCTATTTAACTTTCTGTGTCTCGGCTTGCACATCTGTAAAACGACAGCACTGTCTGGTCTGCAGAGCTTGAACAAACTGCCACCACCTGTGGCCCACCCAGTACCGCTCCTGCCGCTGGGCTACTTTGCTGCCTACTGTCCAGAAACATCCTGAAATTTTTGCATCCTATTCTTGACCCTTTATTCCTAGGATGATTTAAACATTTAATCAATTTTAATTACTAAAATACTCAAGCTAGCAATACCTCAATCAGCAACTTACTTCTGCAGGGATTACTTGGATACTCGACGAGAGTAGACTAATTTCTGAGATGCAACTTGCAGAATTCCACTTGAGGAAGCGCTAATGAATCCACCAACCCCCCCGAAAGAAAACAAAAAAGCCCAGCCTCGTTGACGTGATCATGCCGCATATGCCTCATGACCTGTCTTTATTGCCCATTTATGAAGCATTAAGAGCATGTTTCATAACTCAGGAATTTGCCCCCTCTATGGTTTTGCACTTCAGAAAAAGGTAAATAAATAGTATACTATAAACCTGAAAAAATAATGAGGAGGTTTGTACCAGACCCTATTCCAACCATTTGCAAAATGGACTTCAGTACAAAGAGAGCCACTATCTTGGTGGTTTCAAAGAATCATAAAACTGCATGCATCTTTAACAACAAGTATCAGAAACCACATACACAATCAAGAAAAAAAAAAAAAGGATGCACCAGAAAAGCTCGATGGAATAGATTAAGTGTTTCGGGAGATGAATATGTTTAATATGTTTCTGGGAAACAGAAAGCAAAGAAGGGGTCTACTCTAATTACAATACTTACTTGCCTGCAAAAGTAAAAACAACCAACCACAAGAACAACAAAACACCTGGTGAAATGTGTTTCTTTTTGCAAAAAAATTATAAAAACACATGGGAATGCCAAACTGGGTAACAAGCTGATATTCTTCTGTCACATGAGCTTTAAACCAGGGAGGCTAGTGAACATGGACATAATCCCAGGCACAAGTCTGCTACCATCTAAATCACTGGAAATAGTCACACACTTAATACCGGGTATACGCTGGGCTCACTGGAACAACCAGTAGTTTCATTCCGCTGAAGCCACTATTGTAATTAAAAATATAAAAGGATGCATCAGAAAGAGCAGCGTTACCATGTGGACAGGCAGAGCGCGTCAACATTCACTTGCTGAAGGACGCTCGACTAAAAGGCTTTACCGCAGCAAGAACTCCAGGGAACTGGTGCCTTGCCTTCAGAGCAGAGACCTAGAGTCAAAGGCATCACTTCCTATTCCAAATCAGCTAGGACACAAAATCCTCACCCACTAAAAACCTTCTCCAGAGGTTTACGCCTGTCGGAGATTCTGTTTTGTTGCCATTTTTTGCATAGCACCTATGGCCTCGCTATATAGAGTAGCATAGCCCATGAATAACTATGAGGCAGCAAAGCATCGCAATGATACACATCTGGATTTTAGGACTCAAATCACACTGTTTGCTGTGTTATATAAAAGAAAAAAAAAATCAGGAGAATTAACTCTAAACATTATTTAATTCTTACAGAATGACTCTTTAAGCATGTTTACAGTCATTTACATCTAAGGCTTGTTCTCATTTCCTGGAACCTTATCTAATCTAAATTCCATATGGAAGTTTTTAGCGGTATATGAAGATGCATACAGATTAACCACACTCCAATTCATTCAGATGAAATAAAACAGTAAATTTCATAGGGGTGAAACTACAGCTGTCAAATTATATCTGAACTAACAAAAAAGAAATCTGACCTTTTTGTACAAATTCACTCTTAAAGGACCTATTATGTAGCCTGAATTCAGAGGATTAAGGCTATGTACATCAACTCTGATGTGGCTTAGTACAAACATGCTTCCAGTCAACTCGCTTTTTACGCGGGGAATGCAAAAGGGAATGTCTATATCCATGTGATAGCAAAGAGCTCACATGACTAAACCACGAACTTGCAGCTTTTCCAGGTTTAGCACTTAAATCTTCAGAGATTATGGCTCCTACTCCAAAACCAGTCCAGAAAGCATGGCAGGAGCCAGGACAAGACACAGTAGAGAGAACTTTTGCTGATACGGTTTCCCTGTAAATTTCCCATGAGTTTTGAGGACACTGTTTAATCGTTCCTATCTTTTCTCTGCAAGATTTTATACATTATATGTACCTATAAGTATTATAGATGTGTATATTAATAATGCATACAATAATAAGTACAATAATATAACATACTTATAAAAAATGCCAATAATGAATAGAAAAAAATTTACTCAGAACAAGGGTGAATAAATTTATCAATAATACTTACTACTGTAATACTAAGTGCAATATGGTAAACGACGTATTACAAATTCAACTTCTACTACAAACATCAACTACAGCAACTCTACAAAGAAGCCCATAGAGATTAATGAAAAAAGCCGTCAGCAAAACAGAAAAGTTGCCCATAAAAAGGTCTTTGCCTGAGGAAGATAACGGCACAATAAGAACCTCCTATCTCAAGAGGATGTAAAGAACACAAGTGAACAAAAAGTTAATGTCAAGCTCCCATCCTGAGATACAAAACCAGTTAGCTCCACATGGCTGCTTGAGGTATTTACCAAATGTGTTTTATTTGGGAGACTGGCTTCCCTATAACACAGAAGTCCCAGTGAAACACGAAATACTGCAAGAAATAAAAACAATGTGGATCAGAGGAAATAAAGAACTGTTCCAACCAAACCAAAATAAATTGTTTTAAAAGAAACAAAATGTTTAAATGGGCTTATTGTTCGAGCACAGCTCAGAAACTGGAAAAAATCTTTTATAATGATCTCGTGAAGGGGGAAAAGAAGTAGTAAAAGGTAAGTATTTTAAATAACCCAGACACTTTTTGTGATGAGTCAGCCCTATTTGTTACTCTTCATAGCTGGCAGGCCGAGTCTCTTAATTTCTGCACCAGTTTTACACAAATAAGAAGTAGCCCCTGATTAAGAGTTGTCTCAGTCTGAATTCAGTGAATGGCGATTAGTATCTCCTCTCCCATACAGCTGGCATTCAACATTCATAAAGTGCAAGAGGACGAAAGCAATTGATTAAAGGCAAATTTGAAAGCAGCAATAAAAGCCACCCTTTACACTTGTTCTTGACCCTCAGTACACGCTGCCATTTACAACACAAGCCTTAGTGAATGATCAGTACTGGCCTTGGGAGACACCCTCTCCACACCGATAACTCTGCATGTAGAGATCTTGCAGGACACTTTCTCTAATAAAAACCTTGGCTCAGAAATTTGACAGCCACAATTCGTCACAGATATTTTCACCCCAAGCATTATACCAACAAAACCCCGATTTTTTTATGGCGCTAATCCCCTGTGTATCATTCCAGGAAACTTTTCATCGTAACAACATCGCTGACAGCCAAATACTGCAGCCAATTCTCGTCCTGCCAGTGAAGGGCTGCCTCCCAGCAATGCATCTTCTGATGTCCTGCGTAGCCTAAATTTAAACATCTCCAGGGACAGGGCTCCCATCCTTTCCCCAAAGAAATGCTCTACTACTTACGAGATTGGACTGTGAAGATGCTCTTCCTTTTATTCAGATTAAATGTGCTGCTAAACTTACTACTTCCAATTTTTACCATCTGTAATCCCTCACAGCGTCTTAAGTAATAGGCCCTTCTGCACCAGGGTTATAGCTTTCAGGTATGCCGATTAGTATGTCAGCCCTCTCCCCGTGACCATTAAAGCTAAACTATCCCATGTTGACATCTTTGTTTACTCCACTTGAATCAGCCTTCAGCACGCAATCGTTTGTTACTCTTACAGACTCTCTCCAAAATACACACAATGTCCTAAACACCATAAATTTTTAGACTGCTGTGAGCTGCCTGATAGTCTATGTATATGATATTCTTTCCTACTGCTGCGGTGCCCAGACCTGAAGGCAATAATCCAGATGTAACCCTGCAAGAACCACAGTGGACCAGTAGTGTTATCCCCTTCCCAATTTCCATAACTCAATTTCTGGTGGCCAGTTTATGTCTCCATAAAACACTAATTTGCCATACAAGAATATTCCATGCCTCTACAACCACTACTGCCACCTCCTGTGCCTGGTCTTGTCTTCTCCTTCCTCCAGTTATTCTCAACTTCAGCAGTACGCCTCAAATCCAGCTCCATCTCTTCAACACTTAGATCATCCTGAAGGATTTGCAAGAGCATCTTGAACTGTTTACAAGTACCAATCTTTTTCCTCATCCCTCTCCAGAGCCATCTCGCGCTACTTTTGAAGAACACGCTGGAGACCATCAGACACGTCCCTCCTTTGCCAACGCGGAGGGCAACCAGGACTTCTCTCGAAGCCTCGTCTGAAACACGTACTGATGGCGCAAAATTAATAAAATCTTTTCCATTACCAGCAGTAACAGGCGAAATCCAAGGCAGCAAAAAGGATCTGTGGCTTTATAATATGCTACTCAGAATATCTGCTGATGGTCATAAGACAGAAAGAATAAGCCAAAAAAACTGTATGATGTAGTCAGTTGGCAACTGGGGAAAATCACACACAAAATGAAATGCGTTCAGCACTGTAAAAGCAGGGCTGTGGGAAATTGTTGGTTCTCCATATAAGGATCCAATATTTTTTCAATTTGCCAGCATAGCATAAAGCACATAAAATCTCAAAATAAAATTCTAAATGTAAACCACAAAGAACACTTTTTATAATATTCCTTAAGAATGTTAATTCTGTACACCCATGAGTCCTTTTTACAATTTGCAGCCAGCCTAAATGAAAAATAAGAATTTTTAAATTCTCCATATAAAAAGTCAACTACCTTTTTAATTGAGAGTTAGAAAAGTGTAATTGAAAATTACTAACCTCAACGCAGTCATTAGTAACAAATCCTAACCCCAGTTAAACACAGCCTTAATAGGATTAAAGCGGCATGCAAGATGATGTATGCGGCCCTGGTATGTAAAAAAAAGCCAAAGAAAAACCTGGATCCATCTGTAGAGCAGGGATCAGACAGAAAGCTCTGGGAGCAGTGGCGGCTCGGTGCCCAGGGTGCACACATACCCTTCCCAGCACCTCCCTTCATTGCTGGAGCTACAGATGTTGCTCACCAGCACCCTCAGGACCGCAGGACCTGGGAGCATGCCCCGCTGCTGCCTGGAGATACCACTGCTGGCTCCAGAAGCTGCAAGGTCACCAGTGCTCCTGTGGGAAGGAAGCAGGCAACTGCATGCCGCGCATCTCACGACCAGGCATTTTGCAGAGCACAGCTGCCCTTTTCAAGTTTTTAAATGGTCTTTCGCACTGTCCCCACCATATAAAGTTCCTCCACAAGCAGGCAATTTGGTCCACCACCGCTACAAAACCAGCACGTACAGGTAAGAAGGTCCCAGGCTGAGCCTCATGGTCTCCAGGTCCTTCCATGAGCATCAGAATCACTGAGCACGAGATTTTCTATTGATCACATGCCACTGGCTGCACATCTAAGGAGGCTCAGGAGGGTAAATGATTTTTTCCCAAGTCAATTGTAAATTGGCTTCCTAAATTGTCTCCAGATCCTTTCCAGACAGCAGAATGGAAATAATTAGAGGTGGTTGGAAAATGGAATTTTTGTCCTGCGGGGAAAGTCTGATAGTCCTGTACTTATTTTTATCCTGACACAGGAAAAAGCGTAAAAGCCTTAAAATATTTAGTAAAGCAAAATACTGCAAGGTATTCTGATACATACTGAAACAGCATCCTGAACATACTTTGACCTATTTTGCTTATAGAGAAGAAGTTGAACAGAGAGCACCTTGGGCTCAGTTGCCCCTGTGCCAGCTGGGGGGTGAGGGGTACGCAACCCAACTGGCGCTGCCGCAGATGAGCAGACCCAGGCTGGGAGGCAGGGAAGCCACAGGAGGAGGGAGCCAGCCAGGTGAGCACTCAATACTTGAGGGCGACCTGCAGCACCAGGGATGGGCAACCAACCCTGCTACCTAAGGGCTAGACAGTGGTCTGGGCTGACAACCACCAAAGGACACAAGGCGCTACACAAAGGGCACTTTGCAGATTTGGCAGCGTGCCCTCCATGCCACACAGAACCGGATTGCTCCCCAGCCCCATCACACACAGCCACTTCCAAGGCCTGGGAAGGAACCAGGCCACCACTGCAACTCCTGATGGACAAAGCTGCTCTCCTCCAGCAAGGGGAGAGCAGCCCAAGCCATGCACCTGGATGGGGAGGACCAGGGGAAGGTGGTGGTGCCTGGGCAAGGCTGATGGGGCCAGGTAGCAGTGTGCAGGAGCCATCGCCTCTGCCCCTACAGCACCTTCCCACCCCAACACAACCAGTGCAGAGATGACCCATCCCTCACAGAGACACACCACCAGCCCCCGTAAATTACTTAGTTTCCTCCCCGAGATCCTTTCTGCCCCTCAAGACCCCATGGTAGTCACTAGCACCTTTGACACAAGTTCTCCGCACACCTCCTCCTCTCCCTCTGAGTAGGAAACAGGACAGTAGGAACCACATTTAATCACAGCTCCTTTTTAATCCTCTGAAGACAAATTTGCGTAACATGTTCTGGAGGTTTGGGCAAGGAGGTTCCCCCCCCCAGTTTTAAAACAAACCCTTGTTTCAGTCAGCAGTGGTTCATCCTGACATTTCCAGCTGCGTACTGTGCAGGCAACGCTCGCCTGCCACCTGCATGGACACTGACTTCTCCACGGAGAATAGTCCCAGGGGTGGGAGCTGAGATGCCATAGGGGAAACCACAGAGAACTGATCTGTAGAAGTTGTACACAAACCGTGAACAAGAATGGGGGGGGGGGGGATTCACTCTCAACACCTCCTAGGGAGAGGAAAAACACATTTTCCCTCGTGTTCCCCACATACAGCACGATGCCTTGTGCTGCCTAACCAGAGATACACTGTCGAACTGAGGACTTAGGTATCTCTAAGTCAAGTACTACTCCTTCTTCCTCACACGGTGGAGATGGCTGCTTCATGCAAGTCATCCAAGTAGGATGCTCATGGAAAAAACCTTCAGGGTATCACTCTGTCAGGGGTCTCCCCTGCAGCTGGTTAGCTGATACAGCCATGGAAAATCCTGAGCAGATACAACTTCTGCATCATCTGATTCTTGGCTTCAACAAAATGCCCTTGACTAGTACTCCTGATGAGGACAGCACCTCTGCCCGTAACTTGCTCTAAGCCACCATTTCCCTCAATGCAACTTTCCACTGTACAGCTAAGGAGGTCTTGACACCTCTTCCTCTTCAGGTCATCTGGCAACCATTCCCAGAGGAACCTGCAGCATGCTATCCAAGCACAGCTGAAGCAGACAGGGCCTGAAGCACAAAATGGGTAGACATGGACACCAGAAAAAATATGCTTATACCATTGTATCTTTCTCCAAAAGCTCTCTCCAAGCCAGACCAAGGTAGCAGGGGATACAAAGGAGCCCTCGGTTTCAGATGGGGGAGTGATTGCGCTGGGTTCAAAAGCTTCTCCTCTCCTAACCTTCCCATGTGGAAACACTGCTTCCTAGCAGCTTTATACTGAAGACTGCTGAGTCTACAAGTAGAGGGCTCAAACAACAAAGTTTAATGAAGAAGGTGAAACACTGTCCAGAAAAGAACTCCTTTTGGTGTTTTGGACTTAGATGGCCACCAAATCGGAAACTAACTGCTTTTTCATCTTTTAATATTTCTACACAGCAAGGCAAGCTTTGCAAGGTGTAAAAAAACCCCCACCAAGAAAAAAAATCAATCAACAAACTCAAAGGCAGTCAAAGAGAGGCAAGATACCAAACGATACCGGTTTCCTTTCATCAAAGACGCAGATTCACAGGATATTCTATAGGTTATGATGCCAACAGGTTCAAACTTGTTCTGAACAGGCACAAGCAATCCCTGCCCACACTCGGAGGTAACCAAAAACCTTTTGAACACTTCGCATGGCTCTGGGCCAAACTAATAAACTCTGCTGAGCTGCAGGGACGTCACCTTCAGCTCTGTGCTGTTACCTTGGGCTCATCACATGCTGGCAACGTTCAGTGCTTCATGCTGGCTCAAAACATGGGCAGAGTTCACCCCCGGCTGCCATCCCTGTAACACGCAGAGGGAGCTGCCGTCACACTCACGGCTTTGTCTTCAGACCTCGACTTCAATCTTGGGACCGTTTGTACCATTATCAATCTAACAAAAATCATTTCAGGGCATTTTTTGCCTCAGGTGTCAACGTTTTGACAAGGAAACAAGGTTTTTCACCTGAAGTCAAAGAAAGGTGTTGAAATGAGAGTCTAACTAAACTCACACACTTGACTTCAGCTTTGAATTACACGGTTTTACAACAGCTTGGAATTTACGATTTGTGGGACTTTTAAACAAACAATGTTTTTATTCAAGTGTTTCTTTGGAAATACTTCCTCAACCCCCGAATGGCACGCCCTTTTGGTGGGCTGGGAGGGGGAGCAGAAGAGGGGACGATGAGACTTAAACCGTGTTTACAGTGGGTAGAGCTGCCAGGCTTCTATCCAGCTTAAGACTTACAGCCTTTGAAAGCTCTTGTGTCTGGTCTTTGACTCAAACCCGACATCTCTACAGACAGACAGAGGGCTATGGGGCTGTAAAACCAAAGCATATTTTCTTAACACTGCTCCAGAAATATCCTCTGCTAAACGTGTAACAGATGCATGTTCCTCATTAAAAAAGTGTTGCTATACACTATGTCTTGGCTGTAGACAGATTCTGGCAAAGCCCGATACACTGTGGACATATAATTCATGTGTATAGTATGTGAACTCTGTACCCTGCTTCTCAACCTGCTGAGGTCCTGTTATGGCTCTCGGGCCATGGAAATGGGCGTAAAAGGAGAAAGCAGAAAGACGTGGAGGACCGGTGTGAGGCTGATGCTGTTAACTGAGAAACAACAAAGCTTTTGGACACACTTTTCCCAACACCATCCCAAGCACCCAGCTTTTATTCCCACATGTGTCACAAACTGGAAAAGCAACACCAATTCCAGCTACCTTTCTTTGAGAGGAAAAAGAAATCATCACTTCACGGTGACTGTTTTATTCCTTGAGTCATCTCTCACCTTTTGTTAAAATTTAACCTTTGGGTTCTTGGAAAGGTAGGTCCTAATGATGAATTACAATACTTTTTGGCTGATTGGTGCTTAAAATCAGCCCGTGCTAAGCATAACTTCGCAATCCGCAGGGAGACCCTCGGTTTTATTCCTTGCCTGGTATTCAGACTTCCATTTAATTACTGGTTACTTGGATTTATAGGCAGATTTGCTAAAAACAGTGACTCTCTGTGTGCAGACAATAACCTTTTGATGGGTATGGTAGTAAAACTGAAATTCCTATGTAAACAGGACCAAATTTTAAAAGTAGCTGGTGTAGCTCTTTAATGAAATTGGCAGCACTGTGTGGGTACTTTGTCTTGGAGAATGCTAAATGGTGCGTAGCCAGCATTTGCTCCATAAACTGTCAAACAAGAGAACCGCAACTGTTCGGTGATTTGTTTTTCTAATGTAGTTCTCCGCTATGGGAAATGTCTTTTCCATGACCAAATGTAGAAGCTGTCAAGATCCAAAAGAAATATAAGGGAGAAAGATGATGTCTAGCAGGTATCTCCCAATAGAGAAAAAAGGTAAAGGAAAACGTTTCTCAAAGACCCAGGTTTGGTAGTGTTACGAAAGAGCACACCACTTAGGAAAGAATTACTTTAAGGATGCTATCATTAATTGTCAAGCACCAGTTATGCTACTGTAACACCCAAATCTTTCTATTCCTTCATCAGGCACTACTGGTGATACTATTGTTGCGTACTTCAACGGAAAGAGCAAACAACGATACGTGCATCTGGTAACTCTTCTGAGGGCCTTCTACTACTTTACAAAATGAAGCAGACTTCTTCACCCCAGAAAGGTAGAAAATACTAACACCCACCCTTCAACACTGAAGAAACAAACACTTTGCAAGTAAGTGGTATCTGAGCTACAGCTCAGTAAATAAAGCGGTACAGGAGCACCACTCCCAAGTTTCCTATTTTGTTCTATATTCCTTTCATCATTTCATTGCAGTTTTCAGCTCATGTCAGTACCACACACAATAAAAACCATGTAGTTTTGCTCATAATAACAGAGGGTAGGTAAAAATCAATCTTTACTACTGATGAAAGGATGTCCCTGATTCAGAATTTAAAAGTAACAAATACGGACTGACTTTATTTCACATAGATGCTCTGGTGAAGTCTCTCTCTCAATAATGGAAAAAGCAGCACAGGTCTCCTTTTTCCTACTTCTGTTTAGACCAGACAGCAAGAAAGAAAAAAGTAAAACACAGATTTCATCATCTGAATTCAAACCTCGTCTGACTTGGTCCTTAGGAAGACGCATTGCATTTAAGTATTTGTGATGGCTATTAAGGGGTTGATGCTGGAGAAGTAATCAGATACATAGTATTTTTACTGGCATTCATGTGTCCACAAGAAATAATCAAGGCAACCCTGAGCAGACTGCAAGACTCCTCTGCACGCGTAGATACTTCCCAATGGTGCAATTGTAGCAGTTAATGAGGCCTTGCTGCTATCTCCTGCACATTTCCAAGTGGCTGATAGAACAGTTAGTTGCCCACTGCCCTACAATTTCCCTACCTGCTGCCAGCTTAGAACTGGCTGTTCATAAAAAGAGCAAAGGTAGGACGGAACTACTCCACGGAATTCGAGAGCTGTTAGCAATAACACACCAACTGCAACTAATCTGCTCAACAAGAAGGGAGTGTCACCAGATATCAGTAGCCTACATTGTGATTGCTGAGAATCAAAGTTCACATCATTTTATGTTCCTGAAATGTTGACTCAATCGCAAATTTTACCATAATAGTTCTATCACTTTGGCAGTCATAAGATGCATCTTAATAATCTTAGTAATGTTGTGTTGACCTTGACCTGTCTTGAGACAAATAAATCACAGATACAGAGAAGACCAGAAGCCTACAGAGTAATTACAAGAAAATCACAGCCATGATATGACATGCTAAAACCCTGTTCAATCCCTATTACCAATTGCAATCTATATTACCCTGGGGGATATTTCTAGATTAAGCTGCCTCCTAGCAGCATCTTCTTTTATCTAACGTCCAATGCATTACTGGCAATATATAAATAGATAAACCTTACAGAGGGGAGAGTACTGAGTGTTGCACAGGTATTTTCCTTTATTGCTGTTAACTACCAGACTGAGATACAACTTAAAAATTGTCCTCTAATTCAGAACTCCATGAGTCTAATGCACTTAGTTAAGGCAAAGTTGTTTGTTTTTTTTTTTTTTACTTTCAGCAACAAGAATGATACTCTCGCCAAATAAAAAATACCAAGGGAGGGGAAAGGTTCATAGCAAGACCATGTGAGGTCATGAAAACCCAGATAAAGAGGGAGTGTAAAAGAAAAAAGTCAGCATGAGTAATTACACTATTTTAAAAAAAAAAAACAACCACCTTTAATTATTTATAATAGCTTAGCTTTTCAGGTGCTATTTGTGCTTTCTGATAATAAAAAAAACATAACAGCACTTAGCACCATTTAACATTTTTCCACATACGAAAGATTTTATCGGTGGAGTATGCCAAGCAAGGACCACAGTTATGTGGATAAATAGCTACACTGAAATCACCATTGTCAGATGACACTGATTTATTCTGTCAGTGAAAATGAATCTCAAACAAGCAGCATCATATCTGTTCCACCACTAGTTTCTGGCTCTAGTACCAGTACTATCACAGCTGAAACTTCAATGCTTGCATGAAAAAAGTGCAATGCAGTTAAATGAGCAATTGTATTTCTCCTTCAGAAACAACCAACTGCTGTCATCTTGAGATCAAAGTGTTTGAACAACTCGCTGGGCTTCTGGCGACAATGTGTCCTCTTGCTTGCATGAATACAGCAGGCTAGGAATTTCCTTCCCTTTTTTTGGCACTTTCCTCAAAAGCTGATGCTGAGTTGAAGAGAATAAAAAGCAGGGGCAGGCATCTCCCATATACCCTATCCTTCCACCAGCCAGCTGAATACGACAGACAACTAGAGGGGACTATAGAGTCAGTCGATACATTTGCTTCCTAACAGGGAGCAAAAGCTCACAGAAGGGGAATCCCTTCAAACTGGATCTGATTATGCCTCCTGGTGAGCAGCGGGATGGAGGTGAACATCAGCCTGTGTGCATCGTGAATGGAAGAAGCCTCAGGATCAAATTAATAAGACATAAGGTACAAGGTACCACAATGAGAATGACTTTAGAAAGCTCACATTCAGACCAAGTCAAACCCAACACAGGCATGTATTCATTGATGACTTGGACTTAACTAGTTTAGACTGAAACTAAGCAATGTTACTTATTGGAAAACTTGAACATCTTTAAGCAAATATTTTTCCCCTTAAGATCTGATAAAGGGGAATATATACAAAATATTTTAGTTCAAATAAAACATTCCTGTTGGTTTAAAACCACAGGGGAAAAGAGTAAATTATTTTAACAGTTTCTTTTTTCAAACAAGATGCCTTGCAGTCAATTGGTAAAGCTTGAAAGCTCATAATTACTAAACAAGCTTTGTATTCCAAACAATGGTATCTTAACGGTTCAAGTTTCTCTTCTTTCTGCTGTCGTATATACAATGATCACACAAGTTAATTACAGGGAGTTAACACTGCCAAATATCACACACTAAAACTGTGATATAGTTCTATTAGAAATCACGATGACTATACACTAATTATTGGTACCACCACCACATCAAAGTGTGATCTCTCTGTATCTATGGGCAGGTCACATCTCTGGGCAGTCAAGATAAAATTTGCATGAACTGGCCTAAAGGAACGTTCTGTGGTGGGAACACAGCTACGCCAACATCAGCTCCAGACCTGGGACTAGTCTTTCTGCAGTAGACTGGTTTCTTGAACTAGAATGAGAGGTGAACGTCCTATTTGTATAGTGCTCCACTTACTATTTCCTTTTAAAAAGCTATTTTATTAATACTGTGGTGCTTCAAAAAGGAAACTAATTCCACATATGGTTAATGCACATAAGCATGCCTCCTGCCTCTGAAGAGAGAAGAGTTTTTAAGAGGATTTTCAAGCAACTAATAAAAAAAAAAAAAAAAAAAAAATCAGCAATTTCAACTTTACAGCATCAACTGAAAAAGACATTTTGGCATGTCCAAACTGGCATATCCAAACTCTTCACCAGTGCCCCTGCAGAACACGTCTAGAACTCTTAGTTTTATACTCAGAGAAGATACACCCAGCCTTTCAAACGACGATGATGCAATCTAAATGATTTAATTAGAATAATATGCTCTAGTCCTTGGCCACTCTCTCACTATAAAGTAGGAATTTCCTCTGGGCAGGCACTGCACACCAGCCAAGCTGCGACTGCTTTTCCCAGCTCCAGAAAAAGTACTCTCACTTCCCATTCCTACGAGACACCAGAAGGGTCTACTAACTTCTTTGACGTGTTTCCTTTCTTCTCTAAGTCTAAATCCACCCTAACAGTAGAAGGAAAACAGAAGCAGTTGTTACCATGGTACAGAGTTTAACACACTAGTAAGAGCTACTAGAAAGCACACACACTCATGTCACCTTCTGATTTACTTTTCAAAGCAAAATTAGGAGTGCATTTCTTCTCCCCAGATGGTTTTTCTTTTTCAGCTAAGAGACTTCAAAATCTGAACCCCTCTTTTTCTGGGGAAGGCATGGGAGAAAAAGACAAGACAAACCCTATTGCCACCCCAAATTTGTCTCAAACCCTACACTTTGTAAAGATTGGTTTCTCTAAAACCCGATACCAATAAAAAATTTCCTTTTTTTAATTACAGTGGAAAACTTTTATACAACCTTTCCTCTACAGTGCTTAAATATTGAGAGCGACACAGTTAAGTTCAAATTATTTCACTTTGAACAAACAGTAAGGAAGAAAAATAAGCAGCAAGACCAGATTTCCTGCTTTAAATTTTTATTGATGATTCAGAGAAATTAATTTCTTTACACATATGAGAATAAGTTGTTGACTTGAGTGAGCAACAAACTGACTCCAATGGAGCCCTAATTAATGTCCTCAAAGGGAACGTTTATCTTCTCCCTCCTAACTGGAGATAAGAAGTTCACTTCTAAACTGCATCCTAGAGACCTTTGACTAAAACTACATTCCTCCAGGCAAAAAGTAAACATCTATAAACACTTTATACTAACACTGCAAAGCAAAAAAAACAGACTAAGCACTATTAACATGCACTTTTTTTTTTTCCTCTTCATCGCATTTATAAGAAACAGGCAGCGATGCACACCGCAAGGCTGGGATCTAATCAGACACAGTAAGGCCCTGTCTAGACAGGCAAAAGTTATCACAATCGGTTAACGTGGTTGAAGAACTCCATTAAGATGCAGGCCAGCAAGTACGAAACCGCATTAGCAAATGACGCGGCACAACCAGGCGACAAGACAGCCAAGGGGCCTTCCGGTACCTTCGAAATCAAGGCTCTTCTGGGATCGCTGGCACGGGGCAGCAGGGCTCCTTCACCACCTCCAAGTTTGTCAGGGTACAAACACAAGAGCAGCAGGCAACTGCATAACCCCACGGGCTCTCTGACCCAGCTGCACTCACAGCATCACCCAGGGAAAAGGAGCTCACAGGTGAGCACAGCGGAGCCAGACAGCAATGCCACGATGCTCTGCCCAGGCACAAGCTGACCCGGTCCCAGCAGCAAGGTACCCAGTGCCCACAGCAGAGAAGATGCTGTTTACTCAGCAGGCGAGCACCTGCTGAGGGTTTCAATTCTCACCCTTCATCCCTTGGATTGATACTGCTTTGTTTGCAGAGAAACGCACTTCCCTGATGTTTGAGATACAAGCACACACATCCTAGAAATAAGAAACCCTATACTAAAGAAGAAGAAAAACCAAACTAGACAAACTATGAAAGGAATGAAAAATTAAAGATGAGTGATAAGAATTACATCTAAAGCAAAGCAAACTTGCTTCCTTTCCTGTGATCTTCCCCATGACCTCAAAACTTTACAGGCTTCTCAATATCACCTACTTGCTTTGCAAACTGCATATCACAGCACCTTTGACTCAGTGGCAAATGTGATAAAACAAAAACACGCGCAATCTATTTATTACTTTTACTTTATTATGCCTTTTCAGATAATTGATTTTAAAATAAAGAAAAAGACAATTCTAAAGAGAGAAGGGAGGCAATGAGATCACCTAGGAAATTGCTATCTCAAAGACTATAGACAGGAGCACTTCTAAATCCAGACACTCCAACATTTAATCATGGCCCACAAGAAATAGAAACAAAGCCCAGAAGAGGGCTCGTACTTTAATTGCCATAGACAGTAAAACATATTTTCAGCTATGCTGTCCCAGGCAACGAACTACAAGCTTTACAACCACTAAAGGTCTCACAAACCATCTGCTGGAGAGGAGTAAGCATATACTTCTGCAGTTACACAATACGATAGATACACTTTGGGGAGGGGAGAGGAAGCTATAAACTATCCACAATCCACCAGGGAAAATCTTTCGTCTTTGAATCAAGAACAGGCTTCACAATAAATGCCTTAGCTATTGTATTATATAATCTTGCTGGTAGCGTTTGTCCAAACTTTTCCCGTGCATAACTTTGTCTTGCTGCAATTTAGTTTATGAGGGAAGGAGGGAAATCCCACAGAGAATTTGAAAGTGTATGCAGAAATGGTTTCAACTTTCAAATTCTGTTATATTATTAATATTATTATTATTCCATTTTCAGAAGCAATGCCCTACACTTTGGCACTGTCGGATCCTTGCCTTCAGCTCTAAATGGCACAGCAACCTTGTCAATCTATAAGGGTGTTCCACAACAGCATGAAGTATCCTTATTGACATGCCTATGCACCATCAAACACAAGGTCCGAGTTGAATCTGTGGCTGCAAATGCGAGCAGACAGCGCAGGGAGCTCCCCGGTGCACGGGCATAAATCAATGCCACCAAGCTGTGCACACCCACGTACGGCCTACCTCCCCTTGGTAGGCAACAAGCAATAAGAACTAATTATCATTAGCACTCGCAGCAACAATTATTACTTCCAGATAGTCAGAATACTTACAGTAGGGACCTAACAGGAGACCGTGAGTGCTCCCCCAGGACCTGAGCACTAAATGAATACTTTTTCCAGCTTTTAAAGGGACCACAGTAAGGAAGGAGCAACTGCACTATCAGCATCATCTAAAACTGCCCTGCCACTGCAAGGGGTGCTCTCACAGCATCCTCCACCTCTGGCCATGCGTTTCCACCTCCTGTCTCGAGGCCACGCTGTTACAAGCATTGAAACAGGAGCAGTTCAGTCACTGTACCGATGAGTGTTTTCGCTTGTGAGAACTAATTTTAGCCTGATCAGTGACCTGATCTGACTCACACCCACTAGAGCCAGTACAAGTGACTCGTTGGGATGGTGGAAACCAGGAAGGGAAAGGCTGGATTCCCCACCTTGTGCTGGAGCGAGGATTTTGCTGCCTTACGCTGGGAACCAGTTTCTACTTTTCAACCAGCTCTGGGACTGAGAAACACAGAGAGTTTATTTCACCCAGCGGATCAGCACCCACTGCTGTCACAAGCCCACGCAATAACCACTTACTACTACAAGTGTCACGCCAGCCTGGCTCACCCTGTGCATTGAGTGCTAGACAGACACACTGCAAAGAACAGCAAAAACCTGCAAGAGCCTACGAACTCACACACCTTTTATAAAACCTTGCACGTCGTGCTGTGCTATCTACAGTGTTCACTGTTGTCCAAAGCAACAATTACGCAAACACTTGGGCACTTGCTTAATTCTTCTGTTACAGACTACTCCATTACGCGTAATGGATTAATTTGCAAAGGCTCATTTTTACCCAGGGAGGGAAGGCTCCCGAGGGTACATGCAGAGTCACTGGACAGGCTCCCAGGGGAGGCAGCGAGCAGGAGAGGTAGCTGGGAGCACCTACAGCCACACTGCAGCTCCACCAGCAGTTTTGGCAGCGATACCAAGTTTTGCCAGCTTAAAAAAGCAGCTCTACCTCCCCCACACCCTCTTTCCTCTTCTCTTACCCCCCAGTGAACCAAACCATGGAACTGATCCAGGTTAAAATTAAATCTTTTTTTTTTGCTTGGTGCCTCGATCCAGTTCACCGCAGGGCAGTGTAAGCATTCATGCTGGTATGAACGGGGGAAAGAGGCAGAGTAGGCAGGGGCTGCCAGGGTGACACCAGGTTATGCCGCCTTAAACCACCCAAAGTACAACCACACCCCAACACTGTAGTTTCAGCCCTGCTACACTTGCCTGACCGTCGCTGACAGTGGAGTGATCAGGGTGGTCGTCCCTTTCCTCCTCGCATCCCCCTACCCTCTCCCCATAGCACTGAGGCTCAGCAGCTCTCCCAGACCCTCCCCTAGGAAGCCAAAGCAGCAAAAAAACTCCTGCAAAAAATGCTGGGGCTGGGGCTGGGGGGGGGGGGGGGGGGGGTGTTTGCTACCTTGGCTCCTGGAGCTGGCTTTCCACAGGGTCAGATGAACTGGTGCAAGGGAGAGGGTGTGATGGGGCCATAGCAGCTCATCCGAGCGCAAAAGCATCCAGAGCAAGATGCCTGCATTTCCCCCGACTACAGGGGGCAAGCCTCTCCAAGACCAGCCGATGCCTCCCACCGGGATCAACCACAGAAGTAAACCCAAATACACAGAGAAATATTTGTAGGATTTTAAGTTTCACTCATGCCAAAAACACAGAAGGACGTTACTGTAAGTTAAGTTAGATATAAAAAGTTCATACAAAGTCCTGGTTTCCTTTCACATTCTTTGCATATGCAAAGATCCCAACGGTTCCAGTGCGATTTTCTTGTATAGCTTGACTGAAAGCTGATTACAGAAAATGACCATTAATCCCACTATTAACTTAAAACAAAATGTTAAATTAGTTTCAGCAGGAGTTCCAGATGGATAGGGAACCCAGCATGGCACCCTTGGATTCATACGCGCAGCTCTCTTGGGAAATGACAAGAGCCCTGCAGACATATAAAAAGGCAAAATTTACTCCACATTATTAAAACTGAGTCCAAAAATTATCTTCAGCAAGCCATCTTCAGCAGACTTGAAACTGCTTCCACAAGCCTGACCTTTTAAACTGTCATTGTGAGCTACATTGTTTCCTTTTTTTACCTCGTACTTCAAAAGCTCACCTTCCGGTCATCTATAAACCAAGACCTCCAACGCCAACCTTTCCATTTTGCTAAAATTTTGATCCGCTTCGTCAGACCGCTGAGCCCTGTGTCGCAACGACCACTCCTGAAGGGGGTCAGGTAAGCTCCTGACGGACCCCGGCACAGGCGCACGCTGCCAGACCCGCTGCGGGGGCTCAGCCGCAACCCCGGGCCCGGCCCGCTGATGGGCACCGGCCGCGGCGGCTGGCGTGGGGAGAGCGCCCCCAGCGGGGCGGGCTGGCGGCCGCGCCCCGGGCCGGCGGGGCCCCGGCTGCGCGCGGCCGGGCCCGCCGGCCGCGACGCCAGGAGCCCGCGGAGCCGGGCGGCGGCCAGACCCCATCCCGCGGCCGCGGAGCCGCCCGCTCCCGGCCGCACAGACGAACAGCGGAGGACAGATTTCACCACAGACAGACAGACGGTAGCTCCTGCCGGGGGCTGGCAACCGACGGACCGCCCACCCCCCCCCCCCCCCCGCCTTACCTGTCCGCGGGTGCGGAGCGCCGCAGCCCCGAGGACCTCGTCCCGCGACCTCCGCGGCGCGCCCGGCTGCCGGCAGCGAAGTTTCTGCCTCTACTTCGCTCCTCGCACCGGCGGCGGCGGCAGCGCTTCCCCCGCCCGCCCCCTCCTTCCCTCCCTCCCGTCGGGGGCGGTGGCGGCCCGGAGCGCGGCTGACCCCGCCCCGGCGCTCGCCGGGCCGGGCCCGGGGGGGGGGGGGGGCCCGGGGGCGGCGGGGGGCCGGCCGCCCACCCGCGGGTGGCCGGCGAGGGTCGGGGGCGCTCACCCGTGCCCGCCGGGTCCCCGCAGGGGCAGGCAAAGGGCGCAGGATCCAGGCGTTGCCGCCCCATCCTCCTCCGTTTGCCAGAGCAAGGCCTCCTGCGTTTTAGTCTTCGTTTATTTACAAACTTACTGCAAGGCACCTACCCGGTTACTACAGCAGCAGGAGAAGTTAAACCCAAGAGGAACCTCACGCCTCTTGGTTGTTTTGGGTTTTTTTCCCCCACTCAGGTTTTTAATGGAAGAGAAACCACCTGGGAGGGCTCTGCCAAGAGGGCTCCGGAGCGGCACAGGGCTCGGCTCCGGCGGCACAGCCGCGATTCCTGCAGCTGCTCGGGGCAGCTGGGGCAGGCCGCCGCCCCGCCACCCCCCCCGCAGCCCGGTGGCAGGAGCACAGAGG
Source organism: Gorsachius magnificus (assembly GCA_034008185.1). NCBI lineage: Eukaryota > Metazoa > Chordata > Aves > Pelecaniformes > Ardeidae > Gorsachius > Gorsachius magnificus. Next base: position 57,094,040 of record CM067083.1, on the reverse strand, counting down.
GGCAGGCAGAGCATCCGCAGCTACCTCCTGCCGCCCGTTCTCCCGATGCATTTATCCCTATCGCTGTGCTGTGCCAGCCCCGCTCGCACGCATGTTCTACTACATAACTCACTTTTGTCATGCTGGTAGCCCTGTCATTCTCTCCCCCGGGGAAGATGCGAGCTTGAGGAGAAGGACTTTCTTTTAGGATAGGCAGTTGTTTTGGGGTTTTGTTTGGTTTGGTTTTTTCCCCCCAACAAGTTTTGTTCGCTTGATTTGGGTTTGTTTACTGATATTTGGTTTAAATACACCTACTAAAAGTCATATTTATCTGCTGCACTGTGCACCTGTGAGTTCTAATCCTACCAGGAGACCTGACTGCTGTTGCCCTTGCTTCAGATTGCTCGCCCGGTGTACATAACAGAAGAAAATCAGGAGTGTGAAGGAACGATGAATTTCTCATCAAAAGACTAGATCAAAATTTGTTCTTTGCATTGGAGAGCAGTGTGGTGAATGTTGTGGTGGTCCCTTGCTCATCAGCTGGTTTGTGCCACAGCCAGCCTTTAAACTTCTATCTCCTCCCCAGGCAGGCTATACTCCATCTGCAGAGATGTCCACTGCATTGGAGCAGCAAAACTGAGAGGAAGTGAATCTCTACAGGAGACTGGAGCAAGAAACAGAAGAGAGGGTAAGCTCAGCTTCTTAGACAACATACGATGTTAGCTGGAGTTTTCTGCTGGCTTCGTGCCTGCAATTTCATTTCTGCAATCTAGTGAGAGAGGGAGTCACCCGAATCATAGTCTGTCAGGAGAGAAGAGACTCTTCTGGCCAGCAAGTGCTTTCTGCTAGAAAAAAACTACCTATGTGTAGTAGGACGCCTAAGTATATTGTCAGTGAGGGACACCGACAGCATTCCTGCCCTGCGCACTAGCTCAGCCAGTGGTGATTATGACATTTCAATGAAGAAATCTGTGTGGTGGCTATGAACGCTTTAACCGTGAAGCGCTAAATAGTCTCAAGACTAAAATGAGCAGCATTGCCCACTGGTACGGTTCTCCTGGTCTTGCAGAGAGCGTTTAAGCAAGACGTACTGTCTAGAGAACTAGGAATGTTACTGGTCATCATTACTGATGGAAGGAAGCAGAGGAACACTGCAAAGTTATTAAAGCATAAGCATTTTTCACTACGTGAAAAAAAATAAAAGAAGTATCAGGGAAGTATCAGTAAAAAATCAGGTTCTTCCATTGTGTTTAAGGTAATCATTCTAAACAGAAGGAGCAGACTTTCCAACGTGGGATAGAAAGAGTCTGCTGAAGGTTATGCAGAGGAGCCATCTGCATCATGCTCTGGTTTAACCAGCGTCTCCATGGACAGGGGTTTCTGTTACACAATTAGGATGTTTAATTTGGGATTGGGGTGTTCATCCTGTTCCAGATCACCTTCTCCTCCCCAGGGATGCTTTTTCTCCTTTTTATGCCTGTAATTAGAGTATTGCTTTGCTTACATGCAACACCCCTCCATAAAGACTCTAGGGACAGACTTCCAGCTTGTGTCCATGGCGTCGGCTCTACACACTGAGCAGGAGATGGAGCAGAACAGACCCATGGAGAGCTGTTGGAAAAAATCAGTGGCAGTATGGCTAATATGGCATATAAAAAAGTCATATAAAAAGTCATATGGAAGCCCTTAAAAACTATTTTTTCTTCTATAGCTAGCCCTTGAACTTTTACCATCATGCCAGGGTTGTGTTTCCAATTTATTTTTCACAGGCCTGAGAGCTAACTATTTACTTTTAAAAAGAAAGGGAAGCTTGAAATTGTCTTATATTCAAATGATCTATGGAACCAGGGATTTAAAAACATACTAAATATCATAAGAAATACTAATACCTGTGGCATTGGTAGCACTGCAAAAGTAGTGATGGGGGCATTAATGCCCCACTGAGCCCTATGCCTTTGTTCTGCTCTAATAGATTATGTCTATAGTAAACTCATACTAGTGGTAAATCCAGTTTGCAGTGTACTCCAGGGAGGAAAATCTTTACATTTGTAAAGTGTTGAGCCAGTTGCCTATCAAAAAAGACAGAAGGAAAGAGTCATACCAGAGATTTTCATCTGCTGTGACGAATATTTAAAGCTAATATCACCATCAAATGCTACACACTGTAAATCTACTCTTAAGACCACCACCGAAATTCCTGAAATCATCACAAAATAGCACGTCCCTCGCTGACTCACATACTACGATGTTTTGCAGTCACAGGCCAAGTCCTTACCTCATGGCTCACTCAAGCAAACCATCTATTGTTTGGCAGGGAAAAAGATGGGCCAAAATCAAAATATGGGTAGAAACACTCTGGTCTTTTAAGGCAGTTTGGTTCCTTATATGGACCCGAATTTTGCTGTTCAGAGCTCAATTCTCACGTGAGATTACCAAACGACTTCCGATGGGCCTTCACCTGGTGGCGTCCTGGCTAAGCAGGCTTTAGCGAACACCATCTGTGGCTGTTCCTTGTGCACACCAGGTTCCCAAGATACACAATAAAGTGCTATTTTTGTAAGAATATTCACTTCCCCCTTTGCTCCCTGTACTCCTTGGTTTTCCCTCTCAAGGTACCATTGTGTTAGATGCTTCTTCGATCTTAACCACTTTAATCCTCCTCCCTTTGGTTTGCTGTGGAGCAGCATGTCTGACTTGAGTCAGTGCTTGTGTGGATTTTCTCTCTGTGGTTGGTGTCCTCCAAGTGTCTCTCTCTCCCTTTTAAGTAGAGAAATCCTTTATCTGTCCCCTCCTGACCTCCCTGCATGTCTGGCTTCTGGGCATCTGCTTTACCTTTTGTTCTCTGCTCCCCGGCAGCCGTCCTTGTCCCATCCGGCCATGGCAGCTGGTCATCATTTGGTCTACCTCTGCCTGCTCCCGTGGGGGCTTCTGGGACTCCCACATCCCCAGCACAAGGGGTGCAGACTCCAGAACTGGCCATTCCCTAAATTTCCACTCATAAACTCATGGTATTCTGCTAGTCAGGAGCCTGGGACTCCTTAAATATTTGGGGTCCCTTCTATCCCACCTGCTCTTCTCCTCAATACAGTATGGAAGCGTGCAGATAATTTCTAGCTCTGTTATTGCAAAATTATGTATACGATGCAAACCACCAGATGGCCAATGCTATATATCCTCTGCAAATACACTTTCTTTCAACATATTTAATGAAACACAGTCTCCGAGAGTATTTGCCTGTAATTAATACAGAACACATTTTCACCGAGGGTAAATTAGTAAAGGTAAATTAAAGAATATGAAAATGTTTCTCTTCTACTCTTCGCATGCACACACATGCACACACACACACACAAACGCACTTAGGGAAAAATGCCTATCTCCTATACATAATCAAATCGACGTTTTGGCTTCTGTGCCCCCTCTACTGGCCTTTACGCATCTGTATTAACAAAGGTACTTCAAAGTTGTATTGGAATTATTGATGATGCTGGCACATAAACAAAATTAGCCACGCTAATAAAACTACTACAAAGGATAAGTAACTTTACCAACCCTTCAGAATCGTAATTTCAGAATTATTTGCTCCAAATATATATTCAGACTCAAAATATTTTTTAAACGTTTAGATAAGCTGACACAGCACCGTATAAATTCCTAAGCAAAGGAGCATCTTCAAAACACAGATGTGTGTGGATGGGATGTTGTATTAATTCCTTTGTCATTTCCAATTTGTTGATGTAAAAACTTCCTCTTTTTGTATTTTTCCCCACCAAAAGCAAACTATGAAAACTTATTTATCACTCTCTGGATACTATATAGATACAAATATACACATATGTCAATATTTTGAGCTTACGCATTGAAACTTTTAAGGAAAAATGTGATTTCAAAAATAAATTATGAAAAAATCTAGAAAGAGAAAATTAAATATTTGATAAAAGCATAAGTATATACAGAGGAAAACAGACAAAGACATGAAACTTGGATAACAGTTCCACTAGAGCCATGCGCAGCATCTGGGAGACCTATACTGAAACCTGTTCCTCTCTCATTGACATCAGCAGGACCGGGCTTTACCAACTAGAGGCTTTCAGCAGGAAGGCAGAGCCATTCAAAGCACATCCAAAACCCAGAGGACCCACCAGTTCCAGTGCAGGTGTGGAAAGGGGCTGGGGCTGACCTAGCTGCGGGGTTGACAGGCCTGGTGAGTAACATCTGCAGATCTTCTAAGCTCTAAGAAGTCGAGCTGGGACAATTTGAGAGAAAAAAAAGTGAAGACTGTCCCACTCACCAAGCAGTTTTTATTAATTACTAAAAGAGAAGTTATGTATTGTTCAAATAGCTGAAGTACAATTTAATTCAAGTTGTTGAATGTAAAGAACTAAAGGTATCTGTCTTTAAAAACTATAAAAATATGGAGCTGATCTTCAGCTTTATCACTTTAAAAACAGCAGAAAAAGCTAGAATGGAAAGAGGATGTCGATGGGCTCGAAAAGAAAATGAACAGCAAAGATCCAAGCTCCCTAAAACCCTCTTGCTCATACCCCCGCGTGAGACTGACCTCAAGCAAGGCTCATAGCTGTGGCATTATTCTCAGAGAACATTTTCCATGTGACTGGGTATCCAGGACTGTATCACTGCAAGACAAAGCCACTTCTTTGCACTGACAGTGCAAATGAAAGCAATGACATTGTGCTCTTTAAAATAACCAAGACATGGGCTAATTTCTGCTGAACTGCATCTAAAATCTCTTGAGGTTGCTGCAAGCACCACCCCTCCTCCCCTGCACTCATCCTGCTGCCTGTGTGGTTTTGCTTACCACCATTCTTGTATTTCAGAGCCCCTGGCTGTTAATGCATGCAAACAGTACAAGAACAAAAATGTTTTCTGTCCTTTAGTCATTGCACCAGCTGGGACAGTCAGGGAACAATGCACAGCGAAGGGTGTGTGGAGCCTCTCAGGGACCCCCTCGCATGACACCCCCGAGCCAGCGTGCCCTCCGTCGGGCGGGAGAGTCTCACCGAGCCTGCCAGCTCCTCCTCTCCTCAAACCCCCATCACCTGCACAGAAAATGCCCTGGCCAAAGTCTTCAACAAACCGGCGCTCCAAGGCCGATCTGGGATGCTAGCATTTTTCCGGCACATCAAATCACCTCCAGCAGCCCTTGTCCGAAGCCTGTAAAGCCAATGCAGTTTTATACTGAATTAAATCAGATTCATCTTAAGCCCAAAGAGGTGCATTCTCATTTTCAGAAATGATCATTACGTGAGTGCATCCTCTGGTGAAGGCTGTTTGCCCTGTTAGGCACCAACGGAGGGGGAAGATACAGAAATGGCAGCCTCTGGAAAACACAAAGTCGCGCCAAATTTCACAGTTTCCAAAAGCTCTACTTTTAAAGCTCCCTGCGTGTGAGGCAAAGCCAGGCCCCTCGGCTCCTTTGAGATGCTCATTTCACTTCGAGATACCAATTTCACTTCGAGATAACCAAAACTTTGGGCTTTAGCACGTACTTACATTCTCAAAATGTTGATGGGGAGATGACTGGTGGGACTCCATATCAAAGTCTTTCTCAAGCTTTTATCACATTTTGACGCTATCATTTTTCAAGTCAGAACTGGCAGAACCACCAGGACTGCTGACACAACCCCTCTCTCCTAACCAAACCAAGACCAACACTTCTGCTGGCACTGATACCATCACTGGTATGAAAGATACCACAGTCACAACATCTCTTATCTTCCACAGCAGGGTGTTTACAGACTCTCCACTTGCCCTACTCTATTAGCACATGCCAACCTGCAAGACAGCTCCTAAAAGGGACTGTGCTCTCCATCACTTCACTGAGGTGTCAGCATTTAGTTTCTGTGCTCGTTCTGGTTTTTTTCTTCTTCTCCTCCTATTGATTCCTGTTGTTACAGTGGGCAGTATATAAATCCAGTTCTCCTGTGAATTCATTAGCCCCTTACTGCTAGGAGAAACAAAAGGGCAATCTCCCCTTTCTCCCTTGGTAGCCGCAGACAGGACTCCAAGTAGAATGTGGGGGCAGATTTATTATACAGTAAGATGATATTTTTTTTGTACATTAACTTTATAAAACAAGCATGCTGTTTAAAGGAACTTTTGCATTTGTACTTTCTTCCTTGCAACTTGAGAGCTGTATCTGTTATCTGTAAAAAAAGCATATAAGTAAGGTTATATAACTAATGTTGCAGATTAGTTTTCCTTTGAGTCCTCAATAGGTGCCAAGGCATGTTAAACATATTAGTTTAAAAAGCATAAACAATGCTTTTTAAAAATATCTTTCTTCACATAGGCATGGCTTTGTAAACTGGCTAGAACAAGGTCTCACTTCTTCATACAATCAACACTATGTGGCCCAGATTTTTGGCATGAACTTAGAGGCACTGTAAAAATGTATAATATCATCACTCATTTCCATGGTTTTCATCCCTCCCCTTCCTGTCCATGCCAGTATTTGCAGTCATGGAAGAGCCAGGCAGTTGTGTCTTGGATTTTACATTGATTCACTGCTGGTTCAAAAAAAAAAAAAAAGGGCGTGTTCTAATTAAGTTCCAGGTTTTAATAGACCAAAGCATGTGCCTACGTGTTGTCCTGAACCAAGTTGTCACCCAGAGTCCAGCCTTCAATGGCCAATGTAAGCTTTGGTGCAGACACAGTGTTTCTTTGGAGGCCTCTTATCTGAGCACTCTCTGAACCTTCTCAGCGCATGAAATGCAAAGAAGTTGGAAAAGTATCGTGAAAACTCTGACCGCTTGTACATGCAAAGTAGAAGGCTGTGCATGTCTCAAAAGCTAATGTTTACTTAGAAAAGCCCCAAATAAAACCACCCTGGCCAGATACAGACATGGGTTGAGAGATGTGAGACCGCATATATCAAAGGACTTCTAGACAGGCTGCGCATCCAAGCCTAACGTAGTATACACGACTGAACTTCTTCCTGGAACATGAAAATTATGCTATTGCTCTTTCCTACGTTCTGTAGCGTTTGGGCCCATGGAGCTGCCCAGCGGTGACTTATTTCTTCTGTTTGCCCGCCGTTACTCCAGAAGAGTGCTTGAGTAGAGAAAGGGTCAGCATTACGTGTCTGAGAGGCGGGCTGGTATCCTTTTACATAATAAGCCTGTACCACTGAATCCCAGACCACAAGTTTCTGCAGCAGGCAGATTTTTCATAATTACATCCTGATGAGGAACAGAGCCTTTAAAAGGGCTGTGCTGGTCTGTGCCGGGGCTCTGCAGGACAGGCTGACAATCGTGGAGTACAACAAGGGTCTGGATGTGTGTGAGCCACAAATCTGGCTTTTACTGATTTACACCAGGCAATCCAGAATTAAGGCAGAGACCCAGTTTTCCTGGTCCTCCATTTTAGGTTCACACTGTAGGTGTCATTTTAGGTCTTTTGAGGGCTGGCAAAAGACAGACTGGCTGGTTTAGCTGTTTCCCTTCCTTCCTAGGAGTTTTATGGGGGTTTTCATCACCATGAAATCCGAGTACCTGTTTCCTTTTTGATTTCCAGAGGAAGAGGGGGGCATGTGGATAATTCTGGTGGAAAGTTTGACAGAGTCCTTGCCAGCACAAGGACTGTGGTAGAGGAAGGAGCTGGCAGGAGACGAGAGCTGACAGTGGGTTAAAAGAGGAGTGTTTGGTAGGAAACTAGGGGCAAACTGGAAGCCGTAGGCAATGCTGTAATTAGAGCACGTCCTGAGCAGCAGCAGTGGGTCACACCGAGGACCGCAAATGAAGGCCCTGTGAGCGTGGCAGAGATGACACTTCATGGCACTGGCCACTTGCGTTAGGTGACATTGTGATCCTTTTTTGCACATCAGTCTTGGCATGAAGGGGATAGTTTTAAGTGTAGTGACTCACAAGCCACACTTGCCAGCTAATTGCACCTTCGGTGTCTGAGTCAGGAGGAGGGGTCGGTGTGGGAGCAGTCCCCAAGAGCTGAGGAGGGAAGGTACTGCTGGGCTGTCAGACACAGGCCTTTGGTAGGCAACTGCCTTTTATATTCCTCTTATATTCACTGAGCTTAATTTACCAGGTTTTTCTCTTCTTTGCTGTTCTAATCATTCATTCCCTCATTCCTCTGTCAGTGAGAAACCTTTGAATAACCGGGTTACAGACGTTCATTATCGGTTCATATTTATTTCTTCTTGGCTAAGTATTGAATTCTAGATCAAATTCTGGTGTTTTGCTTCTCATGTATTCATAGACAGCAAACACATCCCTCCTCAGAGAGAAGGATTTGAAAGAATTTCCTTTGGGAGAAGTTAGTTTTTCCCCCCCTTCTGAAAAGATCAACATTGCCATGAAGGCTCAGCTTGCTTCTCCTCCTGACACAGTAGAAATGGGCATGCATTGCTACTACGTCTTTGACATTCCCGCAGAGCTACCCCAAGGCTGAAGGAGCATTTCAGGCCACTTTGAGGGCTTGCTGGTGAGAAGACAGGTCTCTGCTGCTGCACTCCACCCAGGGCTTGGTGAGCACCAAGCACACCCAGAGGGCCATTAGAGAAGTACAATGTCTGGCCAGAGAGAGGCAGGGCTGAAGCCAAGCACACATGGATTCTGGAGACAGAAGATGAAGCAAGGACAAGTCTACGTGGGGTATGTTTTACTTATGGGTCTGAACTGTGTGAATAAGAGGAGAATGTGGCCTCCTTTTTGCTTCTTTTTGGGAGAAGGGAGGAAGAATGCGCTGCAGTAAGATGATGCCAAGTAAAAAAATCTCTGGATTTAGCAGGACTGGATCCTGCTAGTGGTTCTCATGGGCCGGAGCTGACGTGCACACATTACTTGTCTTTCTCTTAACCACAAGTCGGTTGAGCATGTTAATTTGAGATTGAGGGGTTTGAAGTCAGTGTTAATTAGAGCACAGCATCATATCCCTTGGACTGCATGGCAGTTGATGCGACAACAGACCTACGTCTTATCTCTTGGCACTAACCCTCTTTGGTACTATTATATTATGAAGTACACAATAACAATGAACCCATAGCAACAACAGCACAAAAACCAGATCTGTCAACCACAAAGCACAAGCGAGAAGGTTGTTGGTTTGGTTTTTTTAACATTTATAATTTGCTTTCAGTCTGGTTCCTAAGGAAACAAGACTTGTGTGAATTGCTGCCTGTCCATCAGTTTGCCTCCTCATCAGTCCTGTTACCTGCAATACCTTTTGAACTTCAATCAGTTTCAAACAAATGTAGTGAAAGAGATCCCAAAGCTGGCCGCACTTAGTGTAAATCTGTTATGGAGACTGAGAAGTGTCCACGTTAATGCTGCTAGTGATGGAAAGGCAGTCATTGCCACTTGGCTTGTTTGCTCTGAAGGGAATTAGAAGAAACAGTTGTCCAATTAGCACTAATGGAGGCTGCCTAAACAGCAAATTCTTCATGGCTTCTGAAAAAGCCACAAAACACACTGTCCTCTGCTCAGCTGCTGGGATAAATAAAGGTAGAAGACCCGCGAAGGAGCTGAAAGTAGTGGAGAATTGGCCTGAGGAAGCTGTTAGTGATATGGGGGGTGTGGAGGTGATAGGGACACTAAAAGGAGCTGCTCATACCATTTTGGGAAGTCCTAATGAATGTAGGAAAATACAGCACAGGTTTATAGGGAGGGTACAGCAGAGATCCAGAAAATAACATACTAGGACAGACAATTTCTCTCCTCCAGCTGTTTCAGATTCATTCCCTTGCAGAATTCCAGCAAAATCCTCCTTGCTATGGACCACAGCCTCACCACTGCGGCTAGTAACCGCATGTGTTGAAAAAGCCTGTCAAGATTTGACTACATATTTCATTTTCCATCTTGTATGCACTTTGGAAGCTCTTGAAAAGCACCAGCCTTAAATATTATACACTGGCTTGAGTTCAAAACCCAGGAGCAGTTTAGGCCCCTTGGGGTTTTTGCTTTTTTTTCCCCCTGCTCTCTCAGACTCACATAGGGAAAATAAACTACCCGTCACATGGATGTATGTTACTCACTTCATTATAAAAGTTAGGCTTTCCTTCTGTTCAGTTCTCAAGAGGATTTTTAATAATTATATATCCATATAAATATATAAATATTAATATATATAAACACTAATATATATATATATAAAAATTTTAAGATATGTTGCGTGTTGGTTGTTTTTTTTTCAGGAACCCCTTTCCACGTGGCTCTGGATGGTTTCAGGAGGAGCTAACTGGTTTGAACACATTTTCCACACACAAGTGAAGTTCATGTACCCCAAGGGTACAGTCTCTGAACAGCAGAGGCTGGTGAGTTTGGTCTCCAGAAGACCCCAGCCACAGCCTCTGAGTATTTCTGGAGATAAACCACAAATGGTAGGAGGTGTTAAGGAGTAGGAAACAAATATACAACACCCCTACCTGTTTCTGCCTACTGAGAGCCTTTGCTTTTTCTCACTGGTGGGGGGACCACGTGCTTCTGAGGCAGTTATAAAAACCACGGAGTCTAATTGCGCTTTCTGGGCATTCATTTTACAGGTGTGCATTACATCTGGGGGGAACAGTCCCTGGAGATAGGCAGCCTTTTAATTCTGTATTAAGATAATCTATGCTAAATGCACAGGACCCAAGCAGCCTGGAGCATATTTTGTTATCAGATACTTTTGCAAACATTGAATAACCAGTTGTCACGATACTCTTGAAGGTGAATACAATCAACCTTTCTTTACAAATGCATTTACTGAGACTAAGTGATTGGGATTTTTCCAAGCCTCAAGAAGACGGTGTTGCAAAGTGTTATCTAAGTTCCAGAGTACCTACAAGTAAAGACCTCCAAGATTTGTGTGCAATTTGTGATCACACAGTAGATTTCTGAGAAGGGGTTTTGCCACATCAATAACAAGGCAGGTCCTTCCCAAATGTATAATCTACCCCCATGTATATAATGTATCAAAAAAATCATGCCAATATGTGGTTGGACAGAGAGGGAGCTAACTCAGAAATGGTGTGAGGAGAAACTGGTATCTCACATTACTGACCTTGGAGGGGTTGGAATCAGTTCCTTTCTTTCTCCAAGCAATATACTCTATGGCCACTAGAAGGATGTAGAAAAACTGACTTTGATGAAAATCTAATAAAAAACTTTTCTTTGCTTAGCTAGGATTTTTTCTGTTGCCCTGGTACGCGCATGCTAGCTCAGTAACAGCATTATTCTCAGTCACTTATGAGGGTACCAACAAGAAAAAAAAAAAAAATCTGTGGTTTTCCAATGAATTATTGCATGGTGGTAGAGAAATGTGTATGTGTGAATGTGTGCGTATCAGATAACCTGTTCATTCTCTCACCTTGTAAAACTGCATAAGGAGGGTCCGAAGTCTTTCCCCTCCCCCCATGATTCTGACTTGAAATGGCTGCTGGAAGTTCAAAGTCTTTCTTGCCTACTGAGATTGCCCTGTGCTGACTTGCAAGATTGCTGCCCTTGCCTCAGCTCAGTGCATGCTAAAAATATATTTTTTCTTCAGTACAAGGAAATTGTATGCACAAATGCCTTTAGCACAAAAGGGCGCGGTGTAAGTGTGTGAAATACGTACACGTGAGGAGGCAACTCTGCCTTTCCGAAGGTACTGATTTAATGCGCTCTTTATGGTTATTCTGCAACAGCTTAATGGGGCGTACAAAACAGTCCTGCCTGCTAGGAAGCCTTCTTCACAGTTCTCTTGCTAACCAATATCCAGTATCCAATATCCAATATCTAAAATTAACTGGAAAATAAACAGTATTGTACACAGATAAGGACCCCCTGACTAGCCAACTTCTGCAATCAAAACATTTCCCTCATTTTGTTTCCTTACAGTCTGTCCCTTCCTCCCCTTTTCCTCATGTTTTTTGCCTCTCCTGAAATGTCGTGACAGCAAACAACCGATGAAAAGTCCTTGCGTTCTCTAAAAGCACTCAGAAAACTTCTCTTGCCATGATAATGAGGTTGAATTGGGTGACTGTAGGGAGCTCTGCCTGGAGCCGTAGCACTGTGCAAGGGCTGTACAGAAACACGAGTGTAAGTGAAATGTGACTCACAGTCAAACTTAGATTTTTCCTGTGGATGTGCCAACACAAATGCCCTTTTTATACATTAGTGATGGTCAACTTAGCTGCTTAAGTACAAGTATAATCTAACACAGCTAAAGCCACATGCATACATGTTGTTAGGTTACGTGGCACCCTAGTTTGGCTCGCTGTTTTTTCCTAAGATCCGCTTCCCTGGCTCTGAGTAGACACCAAGATCTGCAGCGTACAGCAAAGATGTCTTAAAATCTACACTGAACCTGAAGTCTCAGGCCATGGAAAGAAGAACTGGGATTTGGGAGCTATGTTCTGTACTGTGGTACAAGCACTCTCTGGCTGTATCTATATGGCTGAGTTAAATGCTGGGAGGGAACACTCAGCTGCAATTGATTGCTGAGACTTGAGCTTGACTTTGTTAAATCTCCTGAGCCATGCCCAGCACAGTTTTGTCTCCCAAACTATCTCTGAGCACAGCTGGGGTGGGCCAAGTACCACTCCCTGTAGACGGTTTGGGTGCAGCCATCCTGTTTTGGAGGCCAGGAGAGTTTGAGAATAGGGATAGGGTTGGCTTCAGGCCAGATAGTGGTCCTGGGCATTAATTTACCAGTATAGATGCAGCTTAGGCCTCCCTGAGTCAGTGAGCACACAGCAGATGAAGAGTAAAAAGGTGGTGAGATTTGCTTATCTACCTTACAGCACATTTGGGAACATAATCTATTTAACTGCTCTGAAATTTTCTATCTGGAACTAAATAGGAACTATTTGTCCTCAAATCTATTTCATATACACATAGAATATAATACCCATTCCTAAGGAAAAGCCTTAAAGGGACTGACACATGCTGCTGCTTAGCTAAGATTTCTGAGAATGCTTATTTCCCCAATAAAAATCAAGCCATTTCCAAGCAGCCATGTTCAGTTACTCCTTATCTTATATTTGGGTGAGTTCTATTTTTTTTCTACCATGCAAGAACTGTGCACAACAAAGCCAATGGATAATTCATAAAATCGAAGGGAATCACACTAAGTTACACGTGCCAGCAGTCTCCAGCTCCCAGCAAACGAAAAAACAGGGGGTTTGGAAGCACTGAATAATAACAGAAGTGAATTCTGCAGAGCGCTGTTATCTAGGGAGATGGGAAGTGGAGAGGAAGGATGTTCTTGCAGCACGTGCTAGGCTGCACCCGGGAAACTGCAGGTAATGGTAGGGCTCCCGATGTTTGTAAGGGCTCTGCAGCCCTAAGATAGGGCCAGGACAAAGCAGAGAGGGCAAGGGAAAAAATACTGAACAGAGTTAACAGATATTACAGGGGTCGGTACTGAAGAAATTCCTACTTAAAATACCTAAAAGCACTCTGGTTTCTTTTCAGCATATTTTTTAAACAGCTGAGATAATTTTAGTAATTTATATTTTTTGACTTTGCTTTACATGGCATCTGCCATTCACCGCTTTTCATGGGTTGCTCAGGTACTCCTGTTGTCAAACTGTCACAGACGACTTTATGGGCAATCTGGGGGGGCTCATTGCAGGTGTTGAAAGGGTTAGACCTCACATACAGTTTTAGTTAACAGTTAAAAGCTGGAATATAAACATAGACTTTTTTTCCCAGAGAGAACATACATAATCTGTCTGATTTGGATGACTTCGCTCCCTTCCCAACACCACCCCCCCTTTCAGTTTGATTTTATATCCAAACCACCCTGGATGGGAGACAGCACACTGGAAGGAGATAAGCAAAGAAACTACATAAGCCAGGTGGGCGGGAAATGGCCTGATCATTTCCTCCTTCAAGCTTGCTGCCTGCGTGGGGCCACACTGGGGTAACTTAGGAAACCAGGACAAACTTCTGGACCAGCTTTGCAGATCCAGACATTCCTCATCCTCAGGTGCTTCTGAGGACCCTAATAGAAACCCAACTGGTAGTAGTTTGCAAGAATCTTTGCTCTTACAAAGCACCACACGGCATCTGCTTTGTATTCTCTCACTTCCTTCCCCTGCACTCCGAGCAGCTGTTTCTTTACAAGGAAACCACAGAATGGATGCTACAGAAATGCCTTCTTCCAAACGCTTTTATCTGAGACTGAGAGGTAAATGGACGCAAAGTTAAGGGGGGCACATTGCTCTAAATTGCCATCAGCCCGGTACAGCCGTGGGAACCACTCATCGGTTCCTCTTGTAACCTGCACCACCCAAGGCGATGCCATGGAAGCCTGAAAGATCCAAACCAGGACCTGTTGTAACACAACTACTGCACAAATACCACGACCACATCTTTCTGTTCCTTGTCGTAGAAATGACTTAGCTTCAAAGCGCAGTATCTGCCTCTACTCTTCATCGAGGCTATACTTAGGAGCACTGCTCTTAATGCACCAGGGCCTTGGAGATTTATCTTCCACCCTCTGGAAGAAGAAGGCCCGGCCTTTTCATGCTGGCGTGCTGGTTTTAGACTGGTGGAGCTCGCTGGTGCTCAGTGGAATTGCACCAGCGTAAAACTGGCATAATGGAGCAGAGAATCACGCCCGCAGGCTGCAATTTGTTCTGACATAATAGGGTAAAACTATTTGTCTTGTACGTATTATCAAGTGATAGTGCTGATGAAATGTGTCAGAATAAAGCCCTGGGAAGTGAAGTCCTTTTTCTGTCCATTAATCAGGCACAGAATGGATGGAAAAGCAAAAGCTTCCCCGGCAAGTCTATGTGCTGCTCTCCCAATATGCCTGCGCCAGGACCCGGGTGTGCCCTCTCCCGTATGACAGGACAGCTTTGTATCCTTGTCCATTTGTTTCATGGCATCTCCGTGGAGATCGCCAGGGGGGACACCAGTCAATGTCAATGTCAGTTGTGATGCTATTTTATTGTGCTCTGGAAACGTACCCGAGAAGTGGATTGGCACCCCTCACCCCCCATAACAACTGGGTGACCTACTTCCACTCCTTACTGACCTACTTAGATGCAGGCGGGTGACCTAGATATGACAGGCCCCGCATCTCACTTAGGTCTCTGGGTCCTACCACCATGAATGAGCTCAGGGTGCTACGTGTATGCACATTTTACCAGCGTAAATTTGGTGCTACTGAACTACCCACTGGGAGAGAAAAATCGCACGCAGGAGAGCAGCGATCGAATGAAGGAAAACATTAACTTGGCCTCTTATATTTTTTAGATGGAGGTCATTTGCAGCAGCAGAAAGCACTAGGATGTAAGGAGTGGTGACGGATTAGCAAATGGTAGAGAAGGGTCAAGAGAATGTAAGAGAGCGAAACCATTACGATTCTGCAATTTAGCAGCCCTTCACTGGTGCATGGTCTTTATCAAATACTCTCATGTAAAGCCTGAAGACCATTTGTTATTATTAACAACTCAAGTTTGCTACACATGTAAACTGTATGTAAATTATGAGGTGGTGTCTATATGGTGCGGTAACAGATCAGGCGTACAACTATTTTAGCCAATAATTATCTGAAGCAATTATCTGTTTCTGTTATATGCTGGGTTGATAAATATTCTGCAGTTGCTGCCATTCCTATTGTTTGGTGGGCTGCGTCCTCAGCAAGTGCAAATGAATGCTCCTCCATGGATCTGGATCAGTGGGACAGCCTGGCTCTCAATACAGGATGCGTAAGAAGATGGACACATTCACAGATACTGGTCTTGTAGTATTTGATGTGAGAATAATGATTGATTCCATGCTCATTTTATCAGGAGCAGATCCACGCTGGGGTTCACAACATCAGAATATGCAAACCAGGGTGTCCACACCTCCCATGGCAGGAGAAAAAACAGAGGCTGTAAGCTTTACCCAGACACATTTTACACACTGTAAGAAACAGATGTCCACCCTCACCTATCTGCTTTCCAGGCCCTTGCGGTCAAGGAAGTTTTTGTAGCTCATGACAAGTAAGAAACTGGTCCTGCCAAAGCATCGTATCTGGCTGCCCCTGGTGGCCCAGATACGGTGGCCCAGATACCCACATCTGGGCTCAGTGGGGGAAACCTTTCGTGCTTGGCTAGCAAGGCTCAAGTGGCTAGCTCTGGTTTTGTGCTGAGACAGCTTCACCACTCACTGGGCTTCTCACGTTGCACTTGCTAAATGCAATTTTGTTACTGCTCGTCCCCCTTGGTTTTGGAACACACTTGTAATTCCACGTCGTTCTCAGTAGCATCATTTAGAACAAGAGCTGGAAGGAAGCAAATGTCAAGCTGGCCAGAACGACCTCAAGTCCTCTGGCACTGTCTGTCCTCATGGACTTCACTGGTGCAATGTTCATATGCTGTTCCTCTGCCTTGGCTGTTTAGATCTGCTGAACGGGAGCTAATGAGATCTCCTCAGGCTGGCTGCCCTGGGATGTGCTCGGTTACCCACGCTCCTCACTGTCCTTTTGGGTTGAAGGTGGAAGAAGGCAAAAATGAACACTGCCTTTTCTCCCCCCATAAGGCTCTAGAGCCCGACACAAAGCCAAATCCAATTTTTTCCCCCAAACAGTAACATTTGCTGTTGACAAAATTCTGCTCTGACTGGCTTGCTTTTTCCTGACAAGTACAGTTGTATTCTTTTGAAAAAATTTTTGAAGCAACCAGGTTGTTCCAGCTTTTTAGCATGCCACATCGCTGTAATGGTGAATGGGAGATGAAGAGACAGGGGGACGCGTTTGTCGACCTGCTGCGCTATAAACCATCAGCCTGAATATGCTGTGCAGTACTTTTTCCAATTTTACACTGCTCCACCCTATATTCTTTATCTATTTTTTATCTACAGTGATCCATTCACAGAATTTTAATGTGTAGCCAGGGGAAAATGAGTTTTCCAAAAGCCTTTTTTCCAAAGGCACTCATGTGTGCCTGTAATTTGATGTATCACTTTGTGAAAGCTGTCGCACAGGTATCCCACATGCTCCAGCACTGATGGATTAGCATACCGGCACAATGACACAAATACAATCTTTCACCACGGGCAGCACCTTTTGACTCTGCATTTTAAACCTTGACAATTAAAAGCTCTGGTTTGCCATTAACCTCTCACATACCCTCTGTTAGAACAGACTTAGGGGTATGATGACTGAGTCACACAACAAAAGTCCAAAATTTTGCAAGGTTCACAGAGTGAGTAAGGGGGTGGCTCTGCATCACACAGTGACACACTGCAGGATTACGTGCCAGGGAAGTACTCCTGCTTCTATATCAGTCCACAGTAAGGATGTAAGATTTTCTGAAACACTTTTGCCTGAGAAGCAGTGAGTTGTTGCCACAGCTGGCCAGCCTATGGTGAAAGGAAAGCCCAATGAGGTTTCTTCTGTGAGATGGAAAGCTCATCCTGCCTAGACTTCAACTCTGGTCACCGCGTGTCACCCTGCTATAGTTACTCCGATGTCTGGTGTGAAATGAGGTTGCGCCCTCTGACAAAAAGTTGACCTTCTTTTAACCAAGGTGATGCACAGCCTGGAGAAATCCCACAAATGCACCATTGCAACAGCATTCCCTCTGACCTGCTACCTGGCAGTCCCGGTCACTGCAAAGAAATTAATGTTCATGGAAAAAGCAGTGTCCCCTGAGCACCTGGGATGATTGGCCAGTGTGGCAGGGAGACATGCTGTGGGCATCATCAGCTCCTGCCCCTGGTCCACAGGGAGAGGAGCCTCCTGGGAGAGGCAAGAAGTGTATTTTTAAATCAGAAACAGGAGAGAGTACTGTCACGGCAGCCAGTTGCAGATATCAGACACCAGACTGTTTTCAGGAAAAAAAGAAACCCCTGTTGCCAGAAAGTCTGTAGGCTGATAGCTCAAAATTGCACACGAGGCTTCTCAATATCAAATGCTATTGCGTCTTTCCAGCAGAACTGGTGCAGCAGTAAGAGGTTCCCTTAGTCTCAGGCAGGCTTTGCCACCTCACTGAACCAACCACAATTTCTCCCCTCTTTTCTTGACACAGGTTTCTGCCCTTTTTTTTTTGTCCATTTATTTCAAACAGTACAGTAGGTGGGGGCAGCTTAAGGAAATGAAAACCACCAGTCAAGACGTCAAGTAAAGCCAGAGCACCGATACATGAATAAATTTGCTTTCCCAAAAGACATTTGCAACAAAATAAACAAGAAATAGAAATCTGCTGGAACTTTCTACCAGGGGTAAACAGACATTAGCATGAAGTAAACCTATGCCTATTCAATGTCTGCAGTATGCCAGGGCTTGCATCCAGACCACAGCTCCACAGCTGGCTCCCCAAGGACTAAGCACTTAAGAGCTCCTCAAAAATGCAACACTGCCTGCACTGTTTCTAAATCAACACGTCTTCCCCTTCAATTAGGTTCAGCAGGTTGACATCGCTGTTACAGAGCTGGATCTCAGCAGGACCTGCAGCCACCATCAGCCTTCCCATGCCCGCTGCAGGAGTCGGCAGCGTTGCAAGGCACGGCACTGGGCGGCTGCTGGCAAGAGCCAAGGTAATGTTGAAATCCCAATGAGTGCTGAATAGCACGAATATTACCTCTCTTGGGGAAACAGAATAATCCCAAATTGGTGTTTGATAATTGCACTGCCTTGTAGGTGAAAAATACTACAGCACACCTGGCATTTATAACCCTACCTAGCAGCCAACTTATGACAGATGCAGTTGCAATACCAATTTACGGATCTGTACTGTTCCTGGGAAAGGAAGGGCAATGTTCTGGTGCTAGACTGTGGAGCAACAATTATAATAGCGTGATGAATATAATGTGAAAGGAACAGGTTTTTTGCGATGCTACCAAGGAGAGTTTAGTGCTAAGACAGCGCTGTGGGCTGATGCAGGGTCTGTGTTCATAGCACATGTGTTTTCTGAAGAGGATGGGCTCAGTGTCTCCTTTGCTACATGCATTTGGCCTTCGTTCTTGTTTAAAGGCAGACAGATCCACAGGCAAATGTTTTTACGTGGCTCAAGTAATAATGGCTGGCAAACCTTTCCACTAATGGGTTAATCCTGACCACCTAAAGGGGTTATCATTGGCTGAGAAGGGACTTTTGCACAACATACGTGACAGAGAGCCCTTATTCCTTTCTTTCAGGTCTAAAGCCAGTGGTGGAATCACTGAAAATGCTTTCTGCTCCTACTGTCCTGGGGCAGAGCAGTTGAAAGTTTCTTTTTCTGTTAATGCCATTTCTCTGGTAGGTGCAGAATTAGGTACTGGAGTCACTGTCTGGCATCACTACTGGAACCAATTTAAATTCAGCACAGGACAGGACTGGGGTGACACTATGTTTGACCTGAGAAAGAGTCAGAAAGTACTTTTGGTTCTCCTGGCTCCTTCATGCTGTGACAAGTCTGAGCAGTACTAACAGCAGAAGAATGAGAGAAAGATGATGTTACCTGTGTCAACTGAGATGGGCTTGGACCCAGAGCTCAAAATTCCTTTCTGGTCCATTCTGCCCACATACCTCATTACAGGTGTTGTGGTTTAACCCAGTTAAACACCACAGAGCTGTTGGCTCATTCCCTGCATTGGGATGGGGGAGAGAATCGGGAAAAAGATAAAACCCATAGGTTGAGATAAAGACAATTTAATAGGGCAGAAATCAAAGGGAAAATAATAATAATAATAATAATAATAATAATAATAATAATAATGATAAAAGAATATATAAAACAAGTGATGCGCAATGCAATTGCTCACCACCCACTGACCGATGCCCAGCCGGTTCCTGAGAAGCAGCTGTGCCCCCCTGGCCAACTCCCCCTGGTTTTTTGTTCAGCATGACGCCATACAGTGTGGGATACCCCTTTGGCCAGTTTGGGGCAGCTGTCCTGGCTGTGCCCCCTCCCAGCTTCTTGTGCACCTCCAGCCTCCTCACTGGTGGGGCAGCGTGAGAAGCTGAAAAGTCCTTGACTTAGTGTAAGCACTGCTCAGAAACACCTGAAGCATCAGTGTGTTAGCAACGTTATTCTCATCCTAAATCCAAAACACAGCACTATGCCAGCTACTAGGAAGAAAATGAACTCTATCCCAGCTGAAACAAGGATACAGTGCAGTGACAAAGCAATGTGATGGGTGTTCAAACATCACAATAGTGCCCATGCAAAACACAGCCAAAAGCAGGAAAGGAGAGGAAATGAGTCAAGAAGATAAACATCAGAGAGCTGGAAAATGTATATGTGTAAAAAAAGTCTTAAATGGTAATGATAAATGCTGATTCAAAGAATGAGAAAATTCAATAGCAAGTGTTTCCAACTGCTACCAGTTGTAAATGAAAATATTCACAAAGTTTCACTAAGTTTAACATGTTCTTAGTATGAATTCTCACCATGGAAAGCCACAATTAGGGTGGATTGAAATTATTTAATACTAATTTTTGTGGTTGCCTTAATTAAAAATGCAACTAATTACTTTGTTTAAATGATTAAAAACTTCAGTTACTGTTTTATCTGAAATGAAAAAAAAGAGTTCATTTCTTTTCCTAAAGACTTTTCTATTATTTTTCATCCATTAGGAAGGAAACCCAGTAGGAATATAGATAATATGCTAACTGGGGAAAAATAAAAAAAAACCCTTCATCAAGAAATATATTTCACTTATTTCTTGCAAACTGTTGGTTAAAGAGAATGACGGATATAAGGATTTTTATAAGGACTTTTATATAAGGACTCTACATTTTTTATTGCTATTGCAAGCCCAGTTTGTCATTAGAAAATCCCTATTAATTAAAAAGTTTCAAGAAGTTTGGTTCATGAGCAGCCTTTTCAAACGAAGGGTAGAGCCAATACCAGAGGGTTTGGGCACTCGGTCCCACAACACCAACACTGAATAAGAGAATGCAACTCTTAATAAGAGATGCATCGCCTGCAGCATTCGTACGGGTTACTTAGTAACTACCTGTGAATAATGAAGGTATCCAGAGAGAATAAAGGTCACTTTGCAAATGCTATTAACTAAGGGAGGCTAAAATGTCTTGTGAATGTATTTGGGAGTGACGGGTTGGAGAAGGGAAGCTCCCAGCAAGCAACAACGTTTGTATTAATTAGATAGAGCGCAGGCTTTGCAAATGAACTGAAATAAAATACAATGAGATGGTTAATGGTAGATGAGTGGGATGTTTAAAAAAGACCTGCAGTCCTAAAACATACAGAGCATTAAGGAATTTTTTAGATCCATGAAACAGCAGCTGACTATGCATCGATGAAAGTTAATGAACCGGTATACTCTGAAGTGTCTTCTTTTCTAGATATGGCTCTATAACTTGCATTAGCATCCACAGACCCTTAACTACACAAACACATTAGTCATGCATCAAATCACACCGTACATTTTGTTAAGTATCCAAAAACTGAAGTGGCTCATACAGTCAAGATTTCTTTTCTCATGTGAATCAGAGGCAACGTTTGACAAATCTCCGCTGGAAAAGAAGGATACCGTCCTTTGAGTAATACCTTTTACAGCACTTAACGGCTTTAGGACCCTGTCTCTAAATTAGTCACACTGATTTCAAAACTGGGTTTTCAAAACTGTATGAAAAAGTACATCAAAATATTAGAAAGCGCCCTCAGTGACAGAAATAAGGTCCAGCTCAGCATTGTCCGGCCCACATGTAACCAGTTTGCGCCACTAAACACGAGCACCCGATGTTACCAAATGGGGAGGGTCATGTTTTGCAATCATGTTGCGGAGCATGAATGAATCAGAGCATTAATGAATCAGATCTGAAAGGCTAGAATTGAAACTGTCCTCGCTCTTTTGCAAGGAGCCTGCTTTGCCTGACATTTTCCCTTCAGAACCTCCCTTTGGTCTGCAGGCTGGGAATGAGTCATGTCACGATTCCCAAGGAGTTAAACAAATCGACGCATTCCACTGTGATTCACTGACAGCGGTTTTGCCGTCTTCTGCATATGTTGTAACCCCAAGCAGCGACAATTATCAGAGGGTTTGTGTTTGGCTTTTGTAATTCCTAATTCTGGTTTCTTTTTAAATTTTTTTTCCCTCCAGCTTCTCAATCTGTTTTTAATTAAATTCAGTCTCAAGCAAACATTGAGTAGTATGAAAAAATTCACCGTCCGCATACCATGTAAGAGCTGCAGAATCTGGCAGCCTTCAAGTGTGTCACCGTGTTTTAAAAAAGGCAACTGGCCTCACTGCGTGCATACATCACGTTCTTTGAAGAGTTTTTTCTGTGTAAACATGGCCTATTAATGACGCATGTAACCCTTTCCTTCTGCCTGGAAGGGGGCTGCAGGCACCTTCTGGAGACACAAAGCCCTCAAGAAAGTCCATGTGGGGCTCAGTAAAGCACAGCTGTGGTGGGGCCACCAGCTTCAGACCCTGCGGTGGGCCTGCAGAAGTAGATGTGGACGAGGCAAAAGGAAACCCCTACCCCTAGGGCGCTCCTGCATCGCCAGGCTGAGCTTTGAGGCGCTCCCATAAAGAGAACTTACTCTGTGGCTGTACTCTATCTTCCTAGACCTGGGGGAGACTGCTGATATATTTTCACAGCTGAAAAATCCATTGAGCCTGCCTTCCCACCTATCTGCTTCAGCCATCCCTCCACTATGGCATGCAATAAAAGCCATGGAGCTGGCCTGGCAGGCACAGGGGCTGTGTTTTCACTGATGGAATAGATGGTGGGGTTTTTTTTTATGCTGAGCACAATACACATATATACTGAAAGCTATCTTGTTGTACAAGAGCCACAGAAGGCAACCAAAGAGTTCATACTCGTGAGTCCTCCTCGGAGTTGACCCACAGGCCTGCAAATGAGGGGACTGAGAAGAGCTGCTTCTGGAGAGAAGGGAAGGCCAGTTTAAATTCAAAATGCTTTAAATGTGGGGATCTCCATCTTGAGGAGGAGCAGGAGCATGGCAGAAGATGACGATGGTGCAGTAGGCTGGAAAGAGAAGAAGTGTGTCAAAGAGGGCAGAAAGGAAGGAGCCCAAGACGGGGCAAGGTCTTGCTCTTGCTAAGGCACAAAGGAGACCACTGTATTTCTCTCTCCTTGGCCTGTCCCTGGCTGCCTGGCATGGAAAGTGAGTGCTACAGCTGGCGAGGAACGTAAAGCGAAGCAGACAGGGCCACTGATTAAATGGAAGAAAAGACAAGTCCGTCCAAGCAAATGAGTATTACTACCCTGGCTGCCACCTCTGCTCCAAGCAGGCACTTCTGCTAGCTGCTTAACCTAGGCTCAGCTGCTTTGGCTTCAGCTTTGGCTTGATGTTTCTGGGACTTTCAGGTTTAATGCCAAAGGTAGAGGCTTTCTATTAGGGACAAGAAATGCCCTGCCTGATGGAGGTCTCAGTATTTCCTTCTATTCCGGCTCAGTTATAATAAATCTCCTTGTCTGATTTTCTGTGTCTCTCTCATCTCCTGCTACAATCAAACTGGATGGTCTGTTATTTCAATCTGTCTTTGGATTGAATCTTGCCGGAAAACACAGACAGTTGCTAACCAGTGTGCCAGGGACTTACATTCCTCAGTCTCTGCCTGACTGCAGCACTTTCTTTCACTGCTCACATTACAGCCTGCCCAGTTTGAATATTCACACTGATCTCTACTTCTTCAAGCATGAAGGTCCTCAGGCTGTGTGAAGATGGGATGTGGTTTCTCTTGCGGGCAAGCAGCTTTTCCCTCTTCCAGCGTGAGCAGCTGTGTACAGGCGCTCCCCTCCCAATTCCCCACCTCCGACTCTTCACACAGGCAGCAAGGAGACAGTAAAAGTTCTCTACACACATCCATAGCCCTTGCTTCAGGGAACATCTTTGCTTATTCCCAAACTCTCCATAAATGTTCGTGTACTCTGCAACCACTGCCTAATTTTCTGGCATCTCAGAGAGCTGATGGCTTCCCATTCCTTCCCAGGCTTCCTTTACAAACTGCCCCAAAGGTCATTTTGACCCTTTGTTGGCCAGCTACATTTCAGTTTCTTGCCATACGAAGATCTGGTCAAAATAGGATCTTCTGTCAAGCTGCATCTGCACAGCACGATGCCAAGCCAGTTCCGACCATGCTGCTCAGAGGCAACAGAAGCAGTAGCAGCCGTGTTCACACACAGCTCTGCTCGGGCTAAGCTGTCCTGCGGGAAAGCGCCTTCACTGCTCTGCTCGCACCAGCAAGCTCCTACTTTGGGTTTTGACTGCCGAAGCAGAGATGGAGCTTGCAGCCTGCTGACAGGGCTCCCAGGTGCACCCTAGGCACGGCTTTGGGAAGCTGGGGGCTGGTTTACCTGCTTTGGCTTGGCCCCTGCATTGAGCCATTCCTCCGTGGCCAGCCGCACAGCCTGGTCCAAGCAGCAAGCGCCGTGGACGCCCCAGTGCCCAGACATAAAAGCTGATCTCTTAGGTAGCTGCTAATCCCCAGGCCCAGCTTCAGCGTGCAGAGACACGTGCGGGCGTTGGCTTTCCGCTGGGTGGCCGGCAGATGGGCTCAGCTGCAGCCGAGGCCTGAGGAATGCAGAAAATTTCTGTAATAAAACTGATAATGGCCATTGCAGGCGAGTACGTCATTTCCCATGGAAGTAATGATAGGGCGGGCTGTAAAATGTAGGGCCGAACTCAGAATGACATTTTTCTGCTTATTTCTTCGAATTGTTTGTGGGGTTTTTTTACACCTTCTCCCCGTTGCTGCATGAAAGGCTTCCTCAAACGAGGGGGGAAAGCGGTGAGCGGGGCGCCGCAGCAAAGCAACGAACCTGCCTGTGCCCGCCCCCGCCCCATGGGTTAGAAACACACAGACACAGACACACACCCCCCGCGCCCCCCCAGCCGTATTTTTTCTTGTACTTGAGCCAGTTTCGAGCAGGAGCCGCAGCTCTGGGAGCACGGACCCGCAAGCCCCCGGCGCAGCCCCCGCCGCCCGGCGGGGGCCGGGCCCCCCCGCGGTGGCGGCGGAGCCAAGCTGCGAGCGGGGGCCGGAGGGGTGCGGGAGCCCTGCCCGCGATTTGGGGAAATGGCCCGCTTGTAGGTGCCGCTGGAGACCCTGGGGCCGCTCTGCAAACCGGGGAAAGTGAGCCAGGGGACACGTAACGGGGAAGCACGCAAGCCCGAAGTCACTTTGATTCTGAAAGGATGAAAAGGTTTTAACAGCGCGTGGAGGGGGGGGGGGAATGCCCTAAATCTGTGTCGGCCAGAAGGAAAATGTACTCGGGCAACCAGCCCTTGCTTCTGAGTCAGAGCTCTTTTGAGAGGTGCTTTTATTCCAGTCTCCCAAGGAATGCAATCAGTTACTCTGTCTTGTCTAAACTTTGACTGAATGTATAATTTTATTTAGCTGGTAATTGGCTGCCTCCGCCTTCACGCGGAGACCCGGGATCCCTGCCAAAGATCCCTCCCGTCTGCAGCGGCAACAGACCCAGCACTCGGGTTCTGATGCAGCCCCACACCTCTCAGCCAGCCCCTCGGGACACGCCGCCTGCTCCTGGGCCCAGCGGGGGGACCTGCCACCCCCGCCCGGGGGACGCTGCCGAAAGGCCAGCAAGTGCTGCAGCTGGGAGAGGAAGATGCCCCCTGCCACCCTGCCCCGACCGGGGGGCACGAGATGTCCTGGGAAGACCTTGTGGGTACCAAGTGCCAAACATGGCAGAGTGCTGCTCTTAAACCCACCGAAGCGACAGTCCTTGCCAGGAAGAACATAGAACTGCCATTGAAAACACACCCACAGCATGCATGAAGATGTTCTGAAATAAATATAAAATGCGTCCTAACAACCTGGACTTCTTAAGGCAGCAGACAAAAAGGGTTAGGCTGACTGGAGTTATATCTCACGGGGCATGTGGTAGCAAAGGGAATGGCAAAGAATCTGTATTTTTTTACAGAGTTTAATAATCTGAAAAACCTAAGACTGAAGTTAAGCTTTATTACAAGGCCCTATTCATCTGCATTTGAAAGTTACGTGACCCACACATCCCAGCTGCAGCAGGTCGGTAGTTGTCAACATCGGGTTGGTTTGCTGTGCTGCTGGAGATCTGACCTCATACGTTCCACCTTGCTTTGCCCTGGAAGGCGGCAGCTGTTTGGCTAGGAGTGCGCACGAAAAGATCAAAGGTGGCCACACACTCACACTGGCTCTGCTGTGGCCAATCGCCCCGAAAGGACATAGACAGCTTTGCTACAACGCAGTCACCAAAATTTCCAGCATCAACGACACTCGTTATAGTTTTAATGAAGCAGAACTGGCCAGCGACTTCAACTTCATTGCATGACCGTGACTCAGAGCATGGTTTTACCTTCCCTGTGCACAAATAGAAACACAGCAAGGATGGGAGGAAGGACCTACAGGAGGATACCAAGCCATGTAAACATGTCACTGACTTTGAAGTTGCCTTTCCAAACCTGAATGGCAGCATTTATCGTTTGAAGTGCTACCACTGCCAAAGAGGCTCCATCTTTCAACTGGTCTTCATGTGTTTCTATTACTTTTCATTGTTTTTGACTGAAGACCAGGAGCCTGAGGGACAAGAGAGCTCTCGTTTGGTCTTGAAGCCTAATGTGCCCCTGGAACCACTGGAAACTTATTTAAGATGGTAACTGAAATTTCCTTTCAGGGTTTTGAAAGATTAGAAATACGGTTATTTCAGAAAAATGCATCGTGCCACTCTGTATTTCTATGCTTGCTACTTCTTTCTTTTGGGTTCAGTTGTTGCTAGTCTTGAATATTTAGGAATAATCAATTCCCATTGACTTAACTGGGGAAAGAACCTGCTATGTTACTGAACAGACTCACATGACACATCATCCAGACACTCTTTTCTCCCTTGAATTTCTGTGTCTACACTGGCTTAGCACAAGTTCAGTTGCACAGGGATGCCATCATGAGATAGACATGAGCTTCCATATGTGGCGAAGAACCATGCTTTTCTGCATCACAGTTGGTGTCTCTGCTGTGCCTTGATAGGTATTTATCATCCCGAACCAAGCTTTGGACCCACGCAAGTTTGTGCAAGTTTTGCCATGGACTTCAAGAGGCAATTGAATTACAGGAATTCAGTCTGTAATTCTTAGCACAAATATATTCTACAGAACAGTGTAGGCACATACTCTGTACTATTACGGGAAGAGATAACAAAGTTATTACGTACAAGAAGGGTGCAGGACCTGGAAAGCACTTCATTACAGAACTGATTTGCTATGTATAGGTTCTTCTATCGATTGCCTCTGCCACGGCACACAATGCTTTCCAAGACTGCTTTGATTCACCACCTAATATATGTTACTTAGTGCTCCTGGAGCTCCTGAATTTATGCTTATGAACAAAGAGAGAAAAAGATCACTGTCTCTGGGTTGGAAAATCTTGAAAACAAACAGAGAAAAGAACAATGACAGCCCCCAAAATGGGGCCTCATCACTGACTGTATTTTATAAACTGTGACATTTGAGAAATCTCATGTTCTGGCCTGGAGATGTGATGGGATGGACTGCCCTTAACGATGAATCACTGCTCCGGTATTCCCTGCAGAAGTTGATTGTAAAACTGCCTGAGAAGTGGAGCTGGAATAGGAATGCATATTCTTCTCTTTGGAGATTACCTTAACAGCTAGGTAAATTCCATGCTCTTCTTATTGTGACAGTACTTGAAATCGGTTATGGGAAAGTTGAGCTGCAATGCCGAGTGAAGAAATGATGAAAATTTCAAGGCTATGCTAAAAAGTCTTTCTCTTACTCTGTGACTGTGGTAAACACAGGGAGGCTGTGAGAATGCCCATGGAAAAAAACACTGGCTGATGTACCAGATACGTGCTCTAAAAAAGAAAAACCAGAGATGTTTTATTTATTTCCTTTGAGTGTCATCCAGACACAGATGACAATAATTGTTCAAACTCTGCAGGGATGGCTTTACTTCTTCTAGAGGCTGACCCTGCTTCCCCTGCTGCGCAGAGGAGCTCTTTCACCAAACATAAACGCCAGATCCTGTCCATGCCAACTTACGGCTTGGCTTCTTCAGAGAGCTTGTTCCTCCAGGTCTGCAGGTGCTTCGGTCCTTACCCAACCTGAAGAAAGCCAATGTAGCACCAAGCACGATTTTGTGTGGGGCTGGGCTTTCGTCAGAGAAACACACTCGGCACAGCACCCATCAGCTGCTTGATACCCACCACTGGGGAACAGGGGGCACCTGTGGCATCTGGCAGGGTCTCCCACCATGAAGGTCTCTGCCTTAGCTTCCCTGGACTCAATTTTAAATTCTGACTTTCATTTTGCAGTTCTTTTGTTAATGAGGAATGGTAACAAAATCATAATCAACCTAAGTAATTTCATGGGAAGTTCTTCTTACGGACCGGGTTTCCCCAGTCAGGTTTGCTATCGGCCTTCATGAGCACTCTGTTAATTCTGCCCCTCGCATCGACTTTCAGCTCTGCCCTGGGGTTTAAGAAAACAGTGACAACATCTGGGAAATAAACTCATAACTGATGGTGGGTATTTCATTAACTCCGCACCTCATATCTGACACCCAGAGCGGCGGCACGTGACCACCCTATGGAGAGCTTTTTTCAGAGCCCAGGGACACACCACAGAAACCCTCCTTCTTTATAAGGTAGCCAGAAGCATGGTCTCTCCCTCTGACTTCATCAGCAAAAACTAACTTCAAAACCAGACATGGCCTCAAGAGCATCATTTGTTGTTAGGAGGGAAAGGTGCCAGCCAAACCAGAGAGGAGGACAGCCTTGAAATTGGCCAGGAACTGACCCAATAGAAAGTACGAAGATGACCCTTCACAGCGATTCCTGGGAGGCAGTTAAGGATATCATATGGAGCAATACAACCTCCTTGTTTCTTGCAAGATGGCGAGGGGACAGGTACAGAGCTCCTGCAGGAGCTGAGGTGAAGCGAAGCTGCTGACAAAGGGGCTCTCTTTGCATAGAAGGAAAACATGACAGGGAGTGTGAAAAATTGTGCCAAGAACTTTTTAAGATGTTGCCTTCCTTACAAGGTTATCATCAGTTTTGTTTATTGTTGATTGCAGTGCAGCAACTTCTTGTGAAGTATCAGTGAAGTTACTTAGCTCTCCATTGACTTGGCTTAGCTACTTACAGCTTAGAATAAAATGCATGCTGCCAGGAAACTTCCGTGAGACTCCCTTATTTCATATTTGACAAGTATTTGGAGGTTTCTGGATGAAGGTCGCAACAGAGAATTTAAAAAGTAAGACGGATAATTGCTTATGAAATATGGTCGTAGTTTCTCAAGAACTTGGGCTTTTTTGAGTAATAACTAACAAATAAATGACAATTTGATAGCCAGCTGTTGGGTTTTCCCTTGTATGAATGGTATGAAGCAACAGCAGCATGTACACGCATGCACAGTTTAAAACCAAGGGAATGTAACTGTAAGGAATCTAAAGCAAGCTAGTATTTGTAGAAGCCCATGCTGTCACAGCAATGCAGACTGGCAGTAGGAACAGAACTGCAGTCGAAGGTAAGATTTGGCATGGTTGGCTGTAGCGGAGACATGCTCATATTTTGTCACCAAAATCCCAGCTGTGACCTGAAGAGTCAACTGTTAGACGTCCAATACCCAAACAACACTGGACAAAAGACCTGTCTTGGAACCTACTATTTATTTCAGGTCTGGGCCCTGAACAGATGTTCTTATTCTTGGAATGGATCATTGTCTGCTAAGGAAATGACTTAAGACCATCTTATTTGAATGTGAACTACATGTTCACATATTACATTCAGTCAGCAAAACCAACACTCTTGCCTGCTAAGCCACATTGTCCACATTAAGTATTTGTTCTAATTGTGCAAATACTGAATCGCTCCAAGTCCTCAAAGTCAGCTAATACTGTTTGTAAAGCCATCACTACCCCGATTCAGATGCTTCAAGTTGCCAGAAAATAATGACTTTTGAAACCTTCCTTTGAAGCTGACTGAAGAGAGACGGGTGCACTGCAGGTCTCTCCATATTCATGTCCCTTCACAAAGAAGGGCTTGTCCAGATGCCGAGGGAAAGCACGGGGAGGCTTCTCAAAGGGGGATTCATCCAAAGAACAAAAAGCTCCAACCCCTGCCCTTACCAGAGTGCCAGGAGGTTTGCCTGTTTTGTTGGGTTTGGGATTTTTTATCATTCCTTCAACAGATGGGCGACAGTCGCACATCTCATCAGAAAAGTTCACCCAATGGGACGGTCAAGCTTCCAGCAGCCCCTGGTACGGCACAGACAAAAAGCTGTTTCTCTCCAACAGGCCCTGGTCTTGGGGCAAGTCATTTTGGCATTCAGATTCAGATGGTGCCACAGTCAAGCTCAGGCATCTACAGTTCTGGTGGGCCCAGCTGGCCCCACGCTGAGCACTTACCTCCCTACCAGCTAAAGGTCTGCTGGCACAGGCCACTGCCGCTGCCACGGCATTGCGACGGCACGCAGCTCCCACTTCCCTTGTTCTGAAAAAGTTTTGATCTTCAGGGTAATTTGAATGGCAAGAATGTATTCCTTTCACGGCAACGTGTTTTGCTGGTACCTCAAATACTGCCACTGACGGGTAATTTTTAAAGGTGTTACTGGTTTTTTTTCCTATGGATTTAATTAATTTGCAGTGCTTTATTTTCTGTGCAGTGTCACCGAATCAAGGCATACTTCTTGGCCATAAGAAAGCAGTGTGCTTAAATGGAAAGTTTAGGTAATAAGATTAGTTGATTGGCAGCAAGAGGGACCTGAAGGCATGGTGCCTCCATCAGTGTAAGCCAACCTAAAACTAAACTGCTGATAACAAGGTGTTTGTTCCCACCCTCTTCCTGGTGTCGGAGCTGGCACGAGAGCTGAACTCTGCCACGGGTAGGTTTTCGGTCAGACCAGGAGGCCTCAGAGATGTGCAGCTCTTCGAGGGGGGCAGCGGAAAGGTGTGAGCGGGGCAGAACGGGAAGACGGGACTTCCCCCTGTGAGCAGGAGCAGAGCCTTAGATCAGCTTAAACCGATCGGGAAATTGCACCGAGGGGCCGCTGCCTGAGGCCGCTCATGCTTAAATGGACTTCCCAGCAGCGAGCACTCTGCCATCCCTATGCAGCTACGTAAGATGCAGGGTAACGGTGACGCCCGACTAAGGGGTTTCAAAGGCCAGGGATGCTCTGTTGACACGAATCCAGATGTTTGCTGTACGCTAACCATAGCCTCAGCCGGACAAACCCCTGCCTGCAACGCAGCATGGCGAGGGTAGCCTTGCCAGGACCACATTCATTTTTGAAACGCAGTGTGCAGTCTTCACTCACACTAACTTAACTGCTATATGAAGAACACTTTTATCGTTTAAAATTTTGTCTTTGAAGAAGAAAATAAGGAGGAGGAAGGAAAAAGGGTCTAATTGGCTTTTAAACTCCAATACACAGATGTTCAGCACAATATATCACACACACAGCAAATCAAAGCCAGCTTAGACTCAGCCTTTCTGCAGCTTTTTCCTCCCATACCTTTCCAGGATTACTAATTAATAGAGACCAGATGTCAAATACTTTAGTATGGCCTTAAATCTGGGATGCGAAGAGCCTAATCTTATTGCCCTGGGGCCTTGTGTGCAAGCTGAATTTAAGCATCACTATTGATTTGCTAACATTTTGTATCCCTCTGCCCTTTAACCTGTTGTAAATAATGATACAAAGGAGAACAAGGTCCAACCATACAAATACCTTCCTCTCTAACATTTTTTGCCACATCTTCTAAACAGTGATCAGCAGTAAGCAGGGTTCCAATCAAAAGGCTTGCAGATACAACATAAAAGTAGAGAAAATGATAAGAAACAAAATTTTGAATTTAGATCTTTATTATACAGGCCCAAAGCTGTGGTCACCATGCAGTTACACCGTAATGGGAATGATCTTGCTGAAAGGATCTCACTAAACAAATGTAAAGAGACCACAGACTACAGCATTCCAAATCACTGGCAGTTTAATTTTCGAAAGAGCAAAAATAAATAAAGGAATGGCAGGCATGTCCTTTTCACATATGGGGGGGCATATACATATTCCTTCTTTTCTACAGCTATTCAAGAGACAAAATTAGCAAATACCGCCCGAAAACGCAGGCCTTTCATGAGGGCTCAGCTAACATAGCTGCTTCTCTCCCCTTGGCTATTAGATCAAACACACATTCAGATAGGTGCATATGCCAAAAAAGAAATGCAATGTATTTTTTTGTATTTCATTTCTACTTCCCACCCTTTCCTCCCCCTTTCAGGACACTAACAGGAAGCAATTAATCGGAGATGTCAAGTCAAATAAAAGCCCTGGAACATTTCCCTTCTAGTTTTTCATGATACTCTCATAATTTAAGGATTCATCACAAATCTAAAAAGGTTCAGGTGTCTCACAAGGAATCCGTCATCTCTGGAATACAGATAGCCACAGTGAAGAGCTGCACATAGACTGCACACATAGTGTTATGTAAAAGTGGTTATTTTTAAAAAAACAAAACATTTTTTAAAAGTTGTAGATCAAAACAAAGCACATCTTACTCCCTACAGGATTTTCTTGCAACCTGTTCTTCAATTATTTGCACTAGGAGATGCTACAAATGGTAGTAGTTACAATATACAGTCCACTGTCATCTTCTGGTCCAGCAGAAGAACCTGTCTCTCCGATGGACGCAAAACTGTTCATCTGAGCAGACCATCCTCAACAGCACAAATATGGTCTAGAAACTCATAGAGTTTATGGTTTTAATTTATAAAATTAAACCTGCCCCAGACAGGTAATACTGGTATGTAAGTTTGCCATCCCTGGGTTCTGTCAGAAACGGGGTACTGAGGTGCTCAGAGCCGTCTCAGTCTGCAGCGCTGGGATCCTTCTGGCACTTCAGACCCAAGATGCGATGTGATGCACGCTAGAACATGGGCGCACTTCTCACTTAGCTCTGCAGAGCCCGGGACATGGTAAGCTGCCAGAACCTCCTTCATCTTGCCTGTTGACAAAAGGAACAATAACTAGTCATCACTGGTTGCCGGAGTGTAATTCCAATTTTTAAAAAGTCCTATAAATGAGACTTTCGGTTTGTTTTTTTTTTTTACCAGGCAATAGCAAATGTTTCATAAATAACAGATTTGGGATAAATTTTACAGTCTCTCTGTTAGCCACAGGATGCTTATGATGGAGAAAGGTGTTTTATACTGCATGGTTCCTAAAATAGTATCCAGGATTAAACATACTGTGATTTTAAAAACATTACTGATTTTCCCTTTCAGCGTAGCTACCAAGCGTAGCTTAGTACTTTAAAATCTTCATTAAAATATCATGTCTGTAAAAAATAATTTTTTATAGCAGATTTTCTGGCTAAAAGTGATCTATTGTCTCTCACACACACTGTACACAAGATACTGTAAACAATTCAGAGGATTAATAAACAATTAACGAGCAAGAGTCCAACAGATTAGTAAATGGCTTATGTAAGTTTGGTGTAGAACTACCTCTAACACATGTCCATTATGTATTGATAACAACTACTGATCATAACAATTATAAATCCTTCATAAATGACTCACTGAATGAGCTTCACAGAACCAAGGGTCAGAAAAGACCACGAGATTATCTACTCTGATTTCCTGCCAATTACCATTTTTCCAGATAGTCCTCTGTGAAGTCCAGGCACTTTGCTTCTCAGAAAACCAAACTTTTACTATCACAGACTGAGAAAAAGAAAGACCAAGAATATGCCTGCTATATATATTTGCTGCAGAACAGGTCGAAGAAGAGGCAGAGGTCCCTCTGGAGGGCGATTCACCCACTCCTTCAGTAATCTCTAAAACGTGTCCATCTTTTTTCCATGGACTGTAAGCAGACTAAAGATCAAACTTTCTTATGGCTAGAACTGAGTGCTTTGTATCCTGCCACAGGTATCTGACTATGTTCACCTATTTATTTCATGAAGACCATTCACAGAGCCATCAGACCCTAGTAGTTTTCAATCAATACTGACACAGGCAAAATTAGAAAAAGTATAATTGCTTCAATGTAATGTAAATACAGAAGTTATGCAATAAATTCCAGAACTAATATTAAGTTTTTTGTTACATACCCGGAAATTCTGTGGAGATACCCAAAGACTTTTTACTTATTATCCTTATCATTATCACATAGATAGAAATCACTAGAGGAATAAGGCTAGCAAGTAACTTGAGAGGTCTCTTTGCCCATCCCTGACCTGTGCCATGCCGGCTGATGTTTGTCTAAACTGTTTTTAAACATCTGTAAGGCTGAAGTTTCCATTAATTCCCTCTAAACAACCTATTCCAAGGCTCCGCTTTTCCTTGCCACTTGCATTGTTTTCCTGATGCTCATTCCAAATCATCCTTGTTGAGATCTAAGCCTACTACTGCTTTTCTGTACCAATGGCATCCATGGCAGCTAAATCCCTTCCTCTTTAGGGTCACCCATTGCTATTCAAAGGCTGCTATCATGTCTTCCTTTCCTCCTCTCATCTCTAGACTAAACAACCCTTCAGCCTTTCCTTGAAGGCCCAAGTGGTTTCGATCTTTGAGGCCACTTTGCTCTCTTGTTGGATCCTACCTGAGCTGCAGTTCCCGCAGGTGGGTAAAGCTCTTCCACTGAGGCCTTATCAGTGCTGAGCAGAGCAAAATAATTACCTGTTATGCTTTACTGCTCCCCCTCCTATAGCCCACCATGGCGCTGGCCTTGTTTGCAGGAGCACAACGTCAGTTGTGCACATTCAGCTTGGGATCATTATGAGACCGGGTCTTTCCTGCAGAACTACTGCTTGGCCAGTCATTTCCCATCTGTATTTATGTGCAGCTGATTACGTCAAGCTATCCCTATAGCTCTGCATTTGCTCTAATTTAACTGCCGGAAAGCTGATGTTTTCCAGGCTACTCTACTACTTTATCAAGGTCGCTTTCAATTGCCTTGCTTCCAACACACTTGTTCTGCTCTATGAATTTATTAAGCATACTTTCTAACCTTTCATCCAAGCTGTCAGAGAGAATAGTACCAGAACACGGAACTTGCAGAACTGCACTTAATGGTGTATCATTGAGAATTACTCTCTGCATACGGTTTCAAAATCATTTATACACTCACATAATAATTTATTCTAGCCCAGTTTCCCTAGCACACATGAGAATAATAACTGAAATATTTTGCCATACAGTCTTGTTCAAATAATACTAGTAAATATCTTTTAAAAAATGAAGTAT
Organism: Gorsachius magnificus; assembly: GCA_034008185.1. Lineage (NCBI taxonomy): Eukaryota > Metazoa > Chordata > Aves > Pelecaniformes > Ardeidae > Gorsachius > Gorsachius magnificus. The sequence continues at coordinate 57,058,955 of CM067083.1, read as the reverse complement.
TGTATACACTTTGAAAATTAGAGCATTATGGAGAAAGGATTTTGAGTGAGAATACAGTCTTGCTGACAACTGATTTTACATCCATATAGCTACTTTTATGAAGTATGTGCTCTGCTGCAATATTGTTCAATTTAGGCTTAATGGAAGTCTTTCATAGCCTTTTAAAATTGAATTTTTTTCAGTGGAAACCTCCACTGAGAAAGCAACAAAGACATACCGCTACAATACTTACTTTGGAAATAAATCACTTGCACAGCTTCACAAAACTCCAAGCTGCAAAATTACTGTTTCCTATTTATCTTGCCTAAGTTCTTGATCAGGAACATACTGAACCAGGACTGCTAACATCAACAAGACTGGTCATACTGAGCCTTTCAAAGAAAGGATTACTATTTACATTGATCTTTACGGAGATACAGGCCAGTTCCACAAATACAGGGGGCACAGATCACTCTTCTTACCAAATCTGGGTTCTTTGGCAGACTTTTTCTACTTCTCACTCTATGATATATTCTGTTTATGCCATCTGAGTTACCTAGAAAAGTGAAATAACTTGCTCCCTGAGGTGGAGACAGAGCCTTCCCAGTGACATACAATATTGTATTTTCAGTTCTGAACTAGAAGAATTGGAAGCCAGCAGAAACTGAAATACAAACGAGTAGTACGTACAACACAAACCCAACCTTTAATTAACAAGAAGTGCAATTTGATTTTATATTTAGGGATATATCCCATTGGATTTCTAGTGAAAAGGAGAGAGAGATTTTCCTCTGAAGAACACGTGGCTACGGAAAGGCAGCAGCGTAAAGAGCACACACAGATGCTTTCCACTTTCTCCAGTGGAAAAGAAGGAAACAGGAGAAGGCAGGACGGGCAAGCCAGCCTGACCCAGGACCGCACATGACATCCAGCCTGCTGTCTGACCGCTGAGGCAGAGAAGGATTCCCACAAAAAACTCGCTTGTTGCAGGAAGTCGAAAATCCCGAGGCTGAGATAAACCAGATGTCTGCGCCTCTCCAAGAACGCCTCTAGGGATTTTAAATTATAAGGATTTAAGAGACTTCACCGAGAATTGTAGACATCCAGATACCAAAATTACCTTTGTCTTTTTGTCAGAGCTAGGATTTCTGACGATTCCTGGGATCAAGGCTTTTGCTAACGGTGAAAGGGAAAGACAGACACACTGCTCCATCAGAAACACAGCTGAGAGAAAACCCAGGCAGCGACTCACTCAGGAGCAGAGGAGCTGATGCTCTGTTGACACAGAAAGATGTACATGTCATGGCCATATCTGTCCTAAAAGATCATCATTGTTCTCTTCATGATCCAGAAATGAAGCCTGCTCAGCTTGTCTGCTTTGCAGGCAAGAAAAGGTGAACCGCTAAGGGGTGAGCCCTGCTTTCTGTGCACCGGCATCAGGACACAGCCATCTCCTGGCAGAGGAAGAGGGATGAGGGGGACTGCACCGTCCCACTCGGTGGTTGAACTGTCCCCTCTCTGTGTGGATATGCAGGTCTTGCCTACGATACGGGAATGGGCCGCATGTGCTTTGAAGAGCCCTGAGCTCTCACATGTGGATAGGATACTGCTTCGTTCCTCCAGGACCGCCAAGACCTGCATATGAGGTCCCCTGAGTGAGTTTCCCAAGCTAGAAACACTGATCTGATGACACTCCTCTGGGGAAAAGGGAGGAAGAGGAGAGGTGTTTGCCTGTTGGCAGCAGGTGGGTCCTGCACCGCAGGGGCTGTGTCTCACAGGTCCAAGGGCAGGCCAGGCTGAGCACAGCCAAAGCCTGCAATGCGTGAGGCAAAGTTGGACACAGGACATCAGCGGTGCACCCCATCCATGGGCAAAAGAGACAAAGTGGGTGGGTTGACATTACTGTGACCTGAAACAACCTGGGCTGGAGATAAAGCCAGTTCCTCTGCAGTAATTCTACAGTGGTCCAAAACCCTTGTATAGTACTGCTGTGTGCTTTTGACACATCCAGCATGTTTTTTTCCTGAGTGACTGCTGCTTTTCCACGGTGGCTGAAGCTGCACACAGAGATGCGGTTCCAATGCGCACAAAATCTCTTCTTACGCCTCCAACAACATAACATGTTGGGGAGCTGCTTCCAGTCATGTAGAACAGGATAGGGGGTCACTCACCTCACCTGGGTTGAGTACCTAAGGATGGGACTTGGTTACCTGTGCTTCGGTGTCTAGTGCCTTTTTGGGTGCCCTAAAGGTGTCCTGCCTCATTAGCATGGGAACCATCAGGACATCTTTAATGGCACTAGCCACCACTGTTTAGGCAAGCAAAACCATGGTAAATGTCACATACCCAGAGTTACCTAGAGCCAGTCAATGATGGGAGGAGAACTCATCCCACATTCACCTCAGTGTCTGACACAAGTGGCAGGAACAGAGAGAGGGGTGTGGGCGTCCCACCCCCACCATTTAGCGCTCACTCTGTACAGAACAAGTCAGCTTTGCAGTGTAAATATTTTGCAAGGGTGAAGTTAAGTGAGATGAGTCCCACGCTTTTTTTTTCAAAAGCAGGAATAGGAGTCTGTATATAAACCAGCATAACGTTAGTGTGTTGATTGACAGAGGGAAAACGAGTAACATTCAGTGTAATTATGACTGAAGTTACCTCACAGGGATTAGTAGCAAATACAAAACTTTTCCTGATATTAGGAAGCAGCATAAAACCTACGTAATTTAACTGACTTTAAATTTCCGTGAAAGTTTATGGGTAGAGCGTAGACTACTGATAAGGAAATACCTCAATCTGTTTGTTCCTTGAAGTCACTTCTTCACCTTTACAGTAAGGAAATGCTGAGATTGTATATACTTGAATTAAATTATGAAGGCCCTGTCCCTGATGTTAGAAAAGACTCTATCATAGGTAATAATAATAATAATAATCAAGGTAATAATAATATTTGGAACATTGTGAGATGTTGTATATATTAATGTCATATCGAAACAGGCAGTAGGAAATTTGAAAATTATGGTGGTGTTTTATACGACTCAGTCTAAGGGTTGGGGTTTTTTTTAAAATGAGTAGTGATGTTCGGTACCTGAATTGCTGTATTATTTCTGTACCTGTATTACAAAAAGATTCTCACAGTTGATTTTTTTTTTAACAAATTAATAGGCAAACATTAAGCAGAAGTATTAGAATATATCTAAGACTCTTGATATCGTAAGGGGAAGCTACAGTGTGCTAAATTAAAATTACACTTAATTACAACGGATAAGAAAATCTCTAAGCTTTTAAAGATTTTATTTAATATATATTTTAAAACTAACAAGAATCTGCCGGTTTAACAATCTCATGAAACAGTTTAAAATATGAGGAAATTTTCACCTAGACAGAAAAAATAGCATATACCATTCTTTAAAACAATTTAAAATCATTAGAAAGATTCCTATATAACATATTTTAAAAAGTGTTTGATTTTAAAAGCTTTTCTGCACTGAATGTGGTGGTGTATGTGGTATCAGTTAGAAAGGAACGGAACGCAGTAGCATTCTGTGCATTCTGTACTTCAGATCCGATTGGAGCACCAAGTGAGAATCCAGTTGCCGGTCCTCCAAAATACAGCCTGGGACCCAGTAACGTTTTATGGGAGTGGGCGAGATCTGCGCTGGAGGGGGGGAATTTTGCAGCCCTGCAGCAGTTTCCCTGGCATGTGACTGAAAATGCGTGTTCTGCGCTGCAGAGGCCAACAACTGTGGCCACCTCTGACCTCTTCACTTTCTTCCCCTCCTTTCAGGTAATCTATGCCTGTTTTTTTTTCACTCCATACATATCTTTCTTCAGCAGGAATTCTGTAAGCCAAACTATATCCTCATTGCAGCTGTGCAAACTCTGGCCAAACTCAGTCCTTGGCTTCATCAAACCCAGTGTTGTCAACCCTGGAGAGTTTCTCGTGAGCTCCGTGACGTGATGTTTTTTTGTAAAGCTGCTCCTTCTGAAGACAGCTGCTCATGTCACAATGTGAGTTTTCATATTTACTTTTGTATGCTCATAGATGCAAAAAGAAAGGTGAAAAATGTGATTTTAAGAGCTGATGGGCTCAGAAGAGGCCGAGAGAAACAGAAGGCAAAATAAAAGGGATTTCCAGAGCCTTAATTTTAAGTTTTCAAGATTTTAAAGCCAGTCTTTTTAAGCCACAATTTTTGAACGTTTGACATTTGCAAGACAAGAAACATCCAAATCTGCTGTCTGCCAGCTTTGCAGGCTGAAGCAGTTATCCTGCTCTGTATTGCCATGAGGGAGACAAAGATTTATGTTCATTTTGGGGTATGTCTACACAGCTACACGACTGAATCTTGACCATGAGCCAACTCTTGACATACTTGCTAGAACACTCCATCTACATTCTAGCCAAACAGCGCTCATCAGGGTGGCCACAGTATGGCAGAGAGTGTGAGCTGCAAACTGCAAACAACACTTCAAGGTGTTAACGAAGAGCAGCCTTAATCTCTCCTCGGCTGGGCCTGACAGCAGGAATGCTTCTGGTTTGCTTCCAGACAAAGGCATACCCATAAGCACAGCAGGGGTGTTTCAAGAGAACCCTTTTGCGCTGCGCTTAAGCGGCCAGGACGGGCTCACAGAGTTGGGCCGCGCTGAGAGCCGGTACGTGTGGTGAGAGCATCCCCACCATGCAGCCAGACGTCCCGTGGGAGAGCCGGGGCCAACAGCGCGACTGCTCCCGTGCTGCGTCAGTCCTGCGGGACACAGCCCTGAACTATCCTGCACCTCTTCACCTTGCAGGAGCCGGGGCAGCCTACAGGTGGGCTGTGATTGATTTAGGGAGCTGTTTGCTGCCAGGGCCCAGGTGAATGTAATTTGTCCCAAACTGCTGCTTTCCCAGGCATGAGCCAACAGGGAGGGGGAGCGCTCACCGCCAGCACTTCTCTCGCCCGACAGGCAGGTTGGGTGCCGCTGCCTCCCAGCTGTGGGGCTGTTGCATTCCCGTAACTGGTCACACTGGGACAAAGTAGATAAAAAGTCATTGCACGATCACTATCAGCTGGAATCACCTAACAAATTGTGATTGTAACAAATTAGCACAGAGCAGCTCCCCGGACTGTCTCACAGCAGTAACTGATGGTTGGGCTTCCAGCAACGTGGAGGAAGCAAGCTGAAACCCAAAGCAGCATCCCTACCCTGAAATGGACTTGAAGCTCTCGCACCTCTCTGAGTCAGGGTTGTATCACACCAATGGCTTGCAGAGATCACGAGACAACCAACAAACCAAGATTTTTCTTCTCTCTCACAGCCGAAGGGTCTTCTTGACTTTTTACTATCATGTCCCACCTCACTGAATACCTACTAGCATCTGCTTCCTGAAGGCAATCTCAGGAGCCTACAAAACCATCCATAGTCCTTTGCTACGTGGAATAGGAATACAAAGTAGGGGAACAGGAGACAGAAAGATCTCAGCATGCAGGCTCCTCCTATTCCTTTTCCATTAACTGGCCAAGCGCTATCCTAAAAGTTGGTTGTTTTTTTCACTTTTAAGCACCTTTTTGCTTACTGTTCCAGAAATTAATTGCCCTGATAGCTACAATCTTTTTGCCTAATTTGCAGCTTACATTTATTCATGACCAATTTATATCCCTGAGGTTTGTCTCTACAATAAGCAGATTTTCTATTTGTTCGTGTGTGCACTACTTGAAGGCAAAGAAACCATGCTCACAGTTTCTTTCCCAGGCTTCCTTTTACTAGGTTAAGTCAACATCTGTTTGCATTCTCTTGCCTCTCAGTTTTCCTATTATTTCCCTAGCTTACCTCTGAGTCTCTTCCAGTTTGATTTAATCTTTCTTGAACATCGGTAATGAGACTTACATACTTTACCCTACAAAGGCCTTCTATAAAGGCACTGATAACTTCCCTATCTCTACTTGGAGATACCTTGCTTGGTAGGTAAGCTCTAAGATAGCATTTTACTTTTTTTTTTTTTTTTTTTTTTTCACAGCTGCATTACACCAATGGCTCAGAGACATCTCACAACTAGTAAAGATACTTTGTTTTTCCCTCATTTTACTGTCTCCAAAAAGTAAATGCAGAAACTGTGTTTATTTCTTTAAATGTCTGATTTTATATTTGTGCTATTAAATTTCATCCCAGTCTTTCAGCATCTCCTTTGGATGAAAGGTACCCATCCATGGTTATCCGCTAGGGTTTTACCAGTCTGCAGGATGAATGTGTTTGCCATGTCTGCATACTCCTCTGCTGCCTATTGTGTCTTCTCCCTGGCTTTAGCCATGCAGTGGAGACCATCAGCTTCCTTCCCATGTGCCCTTTGCAGTTCCACTCTGCAGTGGAAACACCATTTCCAATAGCTGCAGTGCAGGAATGGTAGAAACAGAAAAGCATGAATTGCTATGAAAGGTGAACCTTGCAGCGCAGAGCTTCTTTTAAAGATCCTGAAAATTGCTTGAAAATATCAGACTACATCTAAATGTATTTATTTATATTTAGCTTTAATTAATGCCTTAAATAACTTTATTTTAGGTGCAAGTTATCTGTCATTACTTGTGGTTTCTCTGTGACCATAGCTGCTATTGATCAGAAAGCAAATAATTCCAGTGCCGATTCTGTCTTGTCAGGCCTAGCACTAAAAATATTTTGGCATCTTTAATTCAAATTTATAATTTATGTAAACAGAATGCCTCTTACTCCCATGCTCTTGTTATTCTCTAAATGTCTCTGTATTGATGGTAGATCTATCCAGCATTAAATAAGCAGAGAATACTCTTCCTGTAGGTCATTTTCTTTCAGATCATTAACTCCATTTTCTAGTCAGCTGTCTCTCTGCAAATTCTAAAAAATTGATTGAATCTATATTGGTGTTACCACGCATCCATTTCAGTTATTCCAATCAAATACCACGACATATAAAAAATGCCTCAGATAATCATTATGGGGTGACAGAGCTTCAGGGAACAGGCAAGGCTCTTGTACCTGCTGAAGACTGTCGGCTGCTATTATGCCAGCTATGGCCTCTCAGCCACTTACTGCTAAATCCACACCGGAGGTTTAACTGGATGAACTGTTCAATAGATTTTGTTTCTACATTCACTCATATTACCTTTTAGACATTTTAGAATGCCTAAATCTAGCTCTTTAAAAAAAAAAAAATCCTTCTTAATAAAACCCAACAGAAATAGTTCTGTATAATTATGGTCATTAGCAAAATACTTAAGTAAGCACTATTATTCACACTACTGCAAGAACCAGAAGAAATCTTAATGGAAAAGACAAGAGAATTTATTATTTTACCACCTACTGAGCCCACCTTTCTCTTCCAAAATACAGACCCAGGCACTCTTCATGTCAACAGAGAAACATCTCCATCACCACTATTCTCCATTAAGTCGGACAAAGACTTTGGTCTGTTTTTAAACAATGGTAGTTGCATTTGCTTGATACCACTGCTTTTAAAATGAGCCCTTTTGCACATGCCCACTTCTAAAATCTTGTGAAGTTGCCGAGTTGTTGGGCATTCAATATTAGGTGCTTAAAATGCTTTAGCTTTTTCAAACATACTTTGTCAGTGGATGCAATATTTTTCGGAAATGAGAAAATTAAAGTGAAATTCAGTATTAGTTGTGCAGAGACAATTTTTTTTTATATATAAAAAAGACTCTCACTAGAGCTAGCGCCTTTGTTCCTCAGCTCCATCACAGATCACCCAATCTACAGAACATTATCCATCAGCTCCAGTCAGCGGAGGAACGCAGCCTGCTCTGGATGCCAAGGGTCTCCCGAGAGCAACATAGCCAAATTCATATAATTCCTGTTCACCAGAGGACTTAAACCAGAATTATTCTTGCTAATTACTATAATCTTTTCTTACTGTAACTACCACCGGCATTTCTGAAGAGATCTGACCTGATGCAAATCCTGAAAATATATTAACAAGTTGTTTGAGGCAGAGGAAGATAAAGAAACTTCAGAGAAGAGTCGGTTTCCAATCAGATTAAGCTGCCAAGAATATTAAATTAAAAAATAACCTGAAGACCCTTTTTAACCTTGAAGACATATGCTCTTTCTTCTTTTGAGCAAAAATTCAGCACAAATGAAAATTCTTTTACTGTAAGCAAAATTTTTAGTAAATAAAACAAGGCAGTGCAATAGAAGGTGTTTAAGATGTACTAAAAAGAACAATCCATCTCAATGCCAAAATAGCATTTTTTTAAAAAAAACAGAAGTCAAAAAATGGTAATTAACTTATTATCTGTTAGGTCATGCTATTTGGGTCATAGCACTAATAAAAAACCCTTGCTATCAGCATTTCATTAGTAATTCTGCTAATATAAAATGAACCAGTATATATTTTTTTCCTCTAATTGTAGAACATGCTTCTGCAGTGATATAGATGGCTTGAAAAACATACGTACGGCAGAGAACAAACACCTCTGACCAGAAGTAAATACGTGCAATATAACGGAGATAATTGAGTGAGAAGGCTTAATAAATCCAAAGAAAACTTTATCACCATAGCTACTTTAATTATTGAATTCCTACAATGTGGGCATAAGATTAGTGAAATATAATATTCACATAAAATATATACTTTTTATATTTCTTGAACAGCTTCAGCCTAGGAAAATTGAGTCTGGTGCCTTTAAATACAACTTTTTTGGAGATTCCTAAGAATGTAGAGGGCTTTCCAAAAATGTCATTTGTAAAGGTTTTTTTGCAAGTGCAAGGCTGCCAAATATTTTTACCACTAAAGAAATGCTATTTCAGCTGCTTTTGAGCAGAGTAATAGTGGTAGCTAATGGCCTATTCAGTTAATCATAGTTATTCACTCCCTGGAAATGCCTCAGAATATAATAAATGTTTTGTTTTCTTTGTGGACTCTGAAATTACAGGCATTATATAATACACATGATATACAACCTATCAGTATGAATACAAACTGCATCCAAAACCACTCCCCTAAAATAATTCTAATATTTGGAGCCTCCGAAGAAAGAAAAATGCTGTTGTTACCCACAGAGCTACTGAAATAGCACTGATAGCAGGGTAAGAAATGGCTATAAAGAAAGTTCTGGTTTAACTAAAATGTGGCTATTTGTCATCCATTTACAGAGGTCTGAAATAACTATTACAGAACATTTTTTTTAAACAAAGAAAACAAGAACCATACTCAAATAGCTGAACCGTATACATCCTTTCCTAAAGGAAAAAAAAAGCTGTAGATGTAGGGTTGCTGTCTGGCCCATAAGAGACAGATCAACCATAAAGTTTTCACTCTGAGACCAATACTCTCGTAGGGTGTTCCACCAATACAGGATTTATCTTGTTCACCTCTTTTTTTTTTTTTTACATTCAAATAGGTTGTAGAAGTCCCTGTCAGACTTAGCTCTGTTTTGTTCTCTGCTCAGGGAAGATTATCTTTTGTTATGTTGCGTGTTGACTACCTGTCACAAGGATGAGGTTGTAGCTGGTTATACCTCATCTCTTTGTGGTTGCCATTATACTGATGAGGCACAGCACCCCTCATAGTTTCTTCAGGAGGTTTCTTCCAGACATATTTTAAAAAGCTGCAGCATACACTTTAAAACAATATTAGGCTTATGAGGTCAGAGCAGGCTGTGTTTTTTAGTTGTAATTGCTCTGCAGAAAGCATTAGATTACCAGCTCATAAAAATATTCCCATGGCTACTTCAAGGCATGAAGACAACCTCCGAAACAGTTGTCTATCAGCTTTCTGGATGGAAGAACTCCTTCATGAAAGCACACAAAAACTCAAAAGGCTTTCAAAATTAGAATAGGGATGAAGTTTGGTATTAAACACATCTTCTATTTCTCCAGGAGAAAAAGATACTTGGGTATTTGCCGAAGAAGTAATCTGGCAGACCATAAAGGGGTAAAAGACATTGTGCAGGTGGTGGTGTTCCAGCTTTAACTTTGCTTTTGTAGAAGAACTGTTAAGAAGTTAGCAATGAAAAGAAAAATCAAATGAAAGTGATTATAAACCAACAGATTTGATGATTCCTATGAACGCAAGAGCAGACAAATGTTAGGGGAGTGCAAGGAATGCAGCCAGCTCCAGGGACTAATCCAGGACGCCTCCAGGCAAAGGCGATCCAAGGGCGGGCGGGAAGAGTTCAGATGAGAGGACAAGTTTACAGAAGGGCAATGCTAATGGCACAGCAGCAAATTAACCCAGTGCAGAGTGAGCGAGCAGTACACTATACCAGGACATAATTACCTTAAAGCCCCAAAGGAGTAATTTAAAAGGTATTGGTAAGTATACGTGGCTTAGCGTGTCGGGAGAACTGCATAGAATTCACCGTGCAAAGACACAGGGACAAGCAAGAATCTGAAATATAAGAAAAAAGCCTGCAAATGTGTTAGAAAAAGAAATGCAGCATAGAACAACCTTGCTAGATCAAAATAATCTCGCCAGAGAGAACGCTACTGTCAACCTGGAGCTCCACACAGGCTAATTTAGTATCTGGGTGTTGCCTTTGGTGGCTGAAATGTCAGCTACCTTGGGTCATTATGTCAGCACAGCGATGAGCAAAGCAAAGTTTGACTACGTCCTACAACCAGAGAGGTGGGCACAACCAAAGACCTTTCATCAGGTTTCTCAAAACAAGCGAGTTGTAATTCTGACACCCCATGTATTTAAGGATCTGGTACTTTGGTGATAAAAAAATCTGATGTGATATAAAACTGGGTGAGGTTGCAAGCAGTTTACAAGACTGGATTAGAATTCACTATGATCACAGTAATTTGGATAAATGTTCTGAGATTAATGCATTAGATCCACAAAGCGAAGTGCAAATTACCATAGAAGTATAATTCAAGTGCACAAGTACAGAAGGGAGACTTGGTAGGCAACTACGCTACAAAAAGGATCTGCAGGGGAGTTATAGTGGTCTATAAGCAAATTATAAATCAGGATGATATCCAGTTGCAGAAAAAGGCATCCTGATATATATTCATAGCCATACTGTAAACAAATCAAGTAATTATTCTTCCCCTACCAGAAGCAGCAAGGCCCTGACTGCATTGCTGTGTCCAGCTCTGCCTACTGGGCTGTTGGAGGAAGGAGACAGTTGGAGGGAGTCCAGGTAAAAGCCACAAAAAACGATAACAGATGTAGAACCAAGGGAAGGTCTTTCAGAATTAGATTGTTTAGTCTAGAAAAAGTGAAGACTAAGAGAAGACATGATAACATATTTAAAATATGTAAAAGTTTGTTATGAGAAGAGGATGGTGACTAATTGTTCTCCATGTCCATCATGCATAGGACAAGACTTATCACGCAGTTGCAGAGAAAAGCTTTTTAACACTGGGATGATCAGCCCGGCAGCAGGTTATCTATAGGTATTACACATAATGCTGTCACAGGAAGCGATGGGAGTGGTTGGACAAACACCTGTCAAGGTAAGGAGAGGTATGCTTGATCCTCCCTGAAAGCAGATGAACAGCCCAGGTGATCCTGCATGAGATCCCGTCCAGCTTACACCTCATGCTTGGCCACAGAAACAAGGCACAGATCAAAGCTTTTCATCAAAAAGACTAAATACCACAATGCGCATGACTGTCATCTGTTTCGAGATGCTTGCCAGGAAGGATGGGGCCTGCAGGACACGGGATGGATCTCCCAAATCCATTTAGCTAATTAGTTCAATTGGCTGGAAGTAGCAGAGAGCACCCGCTCAGTCATCGCTGCGTGCTCTTTAACTTGTTTAACATGCTCCTGCCCAGTCATACCCTTATTTACTCCACCTTTGCTGCCAACAGCCCTTTTCACTGGCTTATAGGGACTGATAGGGAGGAATGAGGTGTATGCCGCTGGGTGGCCATTAGAAATGAGTTGAACAGGCTTTAAAAGAAATGGGCAGGGCCAAGGCTGAGGCGATGCCCAGCAGAGGCCAGGCTGGCCATGAAGGCGGTAGCCTAGAGAAGGCAAATGGCATGCAGAGGAAAAGGGATGACATGCCAAGAGCTTGTGCAGTGGAGATTCCTGCTATGGAGGTGCAGCTGGTGGCCACCAGCACCGAATCTCTGCCAGGGCCCTGCCGGAGCCAGGCCAGAGAGCCGCAGGGGCCAGCTGTCCCAGCTGCCAGCAGGGCTGTGGTTTGCAGATGGTTGGGAACATAGGATCAGAAACCCCAGTACAACAGGGAGAGGGGAGGACAGCCTTCATTGGGGGAACGTAGGGGACGAGGCTCTCGAGTTCTCCCACATTTAGAAGAGTCTAAGGAGTAAAGTTCGGGGGAAAAGGGTGGGGAAGGTCCCGTGCCCTCACAGAGGGGCGAGCCCGAGCGCGCAGACCCTTGGAGCGGCTTTGCCCTGTACACCGGTGGATTCACAACAGGTCTCTCACTACCAATATTATTTATTATGTTGTTGTTAAGAAGTGTAGAATTGAACTGAAGTTAACAGGGATTTTCCAAAATGAATCTGCCTGTAAGCTGGCAGGCGAGGCTCACCCATTCATAGAGGAAGAGGCTGCCAGGGCAGGTTTAGGTTAAACATTAGGAAAAATTTCTTCATAGAAAGGGTTGTCAGGCCCTGGAATGGGCTGCCCAGGGAGGTGGTGGAGTCCCCATCCCTGGAGGTACTTAAAAGAAGGGTAGATAGGTGCTTAGGGACATGGTTTAGTGGTGGGACGGCAGGGTTAGGTTAACGGTTGGACTTGATCTTAAAGGTCTTTCCCAATCAAAGCAATTCTATGATTCTATGGCCAGAGGGTGCTGCTGGGGTAGGTGTGCGGGGGTACTGCGCGGTGTGACCAGGCCCCTCCATGGGTTTCTCCCTGTGCTACAGTCACACAACCCGCACCTGACTACAGTGCGCCTGGCCTAAAGCTCCCTGCCTCCATTTGAAGCCATCTCAGTGGAGCAAATCCATTTTCCAAACTGCAGTGTGCGCAATCAGAGTGCAGAGCGAAACATTTCCACTTTCCTTGTCAGTGTTTTAACCTTAAACAAAATTATCTATAAAACCAAACTACTCTCCATTAAAAAAAAAAAAAAAAGCAGAGCAATGCAAACATAGCCAAAAGTCTGCTCTTACCCTTGATCACTTGTAAAGACTGGATAACATACTGCGTACGCTCAAACTCTCCTTGCATGACAACGCAGACTATAGCTCTTGCCCTGGGAGAATCAAATCCATGGATAAATGGGATTAAACGGATCCTGTCAATTACTCAGTTGTTCTTTCTACTTGCCTGTCAAGCCGAGCAGCTTTCTGAAAAACTTCTTCAGCTTAGAATAAAACAGTAAGTTCATACTTCAACCATTTTTAATGACGATTTGCATGACTTTTCTGGTATGATGTCAAAATCACTGTAATTACATTAATTTTTACTTAAAAATGTAGACAACTAAGGAGACTGTACAGGTTACAGAAATTCAGATTTGAATGTTTTAATGGTCCCTCCAGGGAAAAAAATCAATATAAAAGAAATAGTACAATACTGATACCTAAATGTTTGTAATGCAACGTCCTGCTTACCCTCTACGCCTTTTCAAATGCACTGAGGTAACATTAACATTTGATTGCCTAATGCCCTTTAAAATTCAATTAAATTTAACAGTTTTTTTCCCCCTTAACCACTTCTGGGGGGTGCACCTGTAATTCTAGAAATGACCAACAAAGCAAAACTATTCAGAATTATGTCCTCCTCTGATTCCCGAGTCATTCGAGAGCCTCTGCAGTCTGCCTTTGCATGGGTAGTGCTGACTCATGAAGAATAATTCTGAAGACGTGTTCTCTATTAAATGATTTAGCTAAGTGGGACATCATCAATTTCCAGAAAATGACTGCTTTTCTTCATTTTGCAAGATTGCCCTGTTGGGCATCTACTTTAGCCTCTCCACTGAATGCCGGCACCAGCTAAATGCTATGAATGTATTAAATATTCCTCTTTCTGCTACGTATCACATCATCTTTAGATCACTGCTAGTGACATTTATGGTGGCATAAACACTGAAAAAACAATGCTAACTAGGGACTGAGGATACAGAAAAGAAACATGAGTGTCCAAGGACAGAAAAGTTGCCCGTAACTTCCTAAATTACATGAAAGCATCCTTGTCTTTCTTAAACAGTTCAGCCAAAAATCTCCCTGAAAGCATACAGGATGTTAAATGAGAAGGCACCACAAAACTTCCCATTACCAGTAGTGGCAGTAGGGCCCAAGTCATAGAATCATAGAATCATAGAATGTTTTGGGTTGGAAGGGACCCCTAGAGGTCATCTAGTCCAACCCCAAGTCTGTTCCTAGCACTTCTGTTATAAAACCTAACACACACATGCAAAAACGTTCCTCAGCTAAAAGATCACACTCCAAACGGGTAAGAGAAAGAACGGAGGAAAGGAAGGTCTGCCATCATCCCTTTATCATGAACAGAAAACCAAGACACTGAGACATGAAGCAATTTGTTCAGTATCAAAGTGAAAGCCTACAGTAAGCCACATGAGATCTTAACTTCAGAGCACTCAATCCAGTTCCCATTAAACTGTAATTCATATGATGGATAATATTCCTTTGAATTAGCAATATATATAAGGCAAAGTGTCAACACAGAAGTGCCCGATTCCCCTGACTCTTCTGAAATCATACCATTGATGTATTTAAATGAGAGCCCCAAGAAATAAAGCGAGGACGCTTCTCATCTGAAATGGGGAGAGCATAGCATAGGAACAGGAGCATGTTCATCACAATGCTCAGGTGAAGAGATACAATAAGGAGAAAAATAAAGATGTAATGAGCGATCAAGGTTTATGGAAGTTAATATCGTACTTTCCTCTGATCTCTGCAAAACAAGGAGCAGGAAGAAGGAATTTACAGAAAATCAGCAGGCACAATACTCTAACCATCACCATAAAAATCTGTATTTTGTGACTTCACTGGTTTATTTTATGAATATCTTAGCATGAGAGCTTGAAGGATAAAATAGCACATAAGTGTAACTGGCCATGATTCAAAAAGATAACAGCCTTTTTCAGCACTGTACTTCAACTATTTCAAGTTAAAATCTCTGGACACAAAGTTAAATATTGGCTTAAGTGCCTTGAGAAATGAGGTGATGGTATGTGCAAGAGCTGGGCGGTTCTAGAATAAAGGGAAGCTTGAACATAAGAGACATTACACTTTGTGGGAAGAGACAGGAAAACCCAACACAGAAGACCATGTAAATGCCTGTTTATAAGCACGCACAGAATGCTTATTCTGCAATAACCTAATCCTAGATAGGCTGATTTCAGCATGACTACCAGGAACTATCAAACATTCCATCAGGATTTACACCTACCTGCTGGGGAACAAAATTTGTATTTCTGAAAACTTGTGCTTTTATATTGTGCTCTGTATCACACTCAGGATGAGCAAATGCCTCAACTGAAGGGAAAGATGGACTGGCATAACCTATGAGACTGAAATTATTATTTTATCTTTAGTGCTGAAGGCCAGATTGCTGTACCTTGTAACTGATTACTTTTCATAGTTATACAATTATAAGCTAAAGAAACCCGATAAAGGTAGAAGCATTTGTTTCCTGTTCTGAAAAAAAAAAAAAAAGATTTTTCAAGAGCAAAGAATAAAATGGCATTTTCATATCCTGCAAAGCAAAAAATAATCTATTATGGCAGAGGAGTCCTTTTTTAATGTGATGACATGCTGATTTTTAGAGGCAACAACAATGTGGCTTTATTTTTTATGGCAACCTCCATACAAATCATGTCTTTGAGTCTTCTTTTGTTTAAACAGTGCAGTAATTCAGTAACCCAGTTTCAAAGTTAATATAAAATAAAAGCAGATAAGGAGACAAATTAAGGATGTGTAGCTATTTACATCTATATCCTGACTGTCCACTAGGGACTTAAAAGTGCTGTAAATTTTAGTCTGTTTAAAAGAGTCAAGCTAAATATCATACTGGACTAAAAGCAGTCAGGCACCAGGAAGGCTGTAAGTAAAACTTCAAGGATCTTGGTGACAAGGTATTTACACAGACAATACCCAGGCTTATGGACACTCATTTGTAGGTACTAAAATATGGTTTAATACACATAAATAAAGCATCACTAAAATCTGTCTCAGTTAAACATTTGCAGCCTGGAAAACATACTTGCTTTATGAAAACCGAATTAAAAGGCAAGGAAGGTATCATATCTCACAGTGCTAATGAAAAATCTGCCTTCTGCTTCCATCAAAAATGCAAAGTGCCACTGAAAGCAGATGGGAGGAAGGAGA
Organism: Gorsachius magnificus; assembly: GCA_034008185.1. NCBI lineage: Eukaryota > Metazoa > Chordata > Aves > Pelecaniformes > Ardeidae > Gorsachius > Gorsachius magnificus. The sequence goes on along the minus strand of CM067083.1, from coordinate 57,042,722 downwards.
ATCTCAAGGAATGATTTGGGAAAGACAACACACAGTTATTTCAGAGGATTAAACTCCTTTATATGAAATATTTTGAAATTCGCCAAAGGTAACTCCATCAAGTAAGAGCTCACCGGTGGGAGGGTAGTTCCTGTATAGCATTTTCCTAACTTTTAATATGAAACTCACGGAAACCAACTCAGTTTTGTGGAATGTCAGGTTTTTGAAAAATTTGAATAGCATTGCACATTCTAGCACAGAAAAAACGGTTTCATTAGAAAAACAAACCAAAACAAATCTCACAAGCTCATCTACCTTGAACCATGTCAGGAAAACAGAAACCTTGGAAACAGAAACATGAACTAAACAAAAGGACAAACTAGTGGCGTGTTTTAACACACCAGACTTTAAAAGTTGTCACTGCTTTATCAATCATGCTTACACCAAGTAAGCAAATGAACAAGTTTACCTAAGTGTTGTTTTTAAACTCATCTTTTATTTTTTACAAGTGTTGCTTACATTATTTTCTCTTTCTTCATATTTGCCTTATTTATCCCTTTTCATGCAGGCACTACTGCAAGTATGCGCTCACACGTGCTTATAGTTAAGCACATAAGAAATTCCAGTTATTCTAATCAGACTAGTCACATTCTATGGGCCTTGCGAGATTAGTATCTAGATTCCTAAATTTCATATTAATCATAAAAAGAAGTGGTTAAAACAAACAGCACAATCCATGGGGGAAGGAGTTCAATCCACTTTCCAAAGCATTAATGAGAAATCAACTGCATTTATTATCATAACAGATGAAGCACTGCTGAGTGTCTAAATGAGCACTCTCACAGCTGAGCACATCTCCAATGGACATATTCCAATGGATTATTTTCATGCTATCTCTTTTTGTCAGCATTGCACTTCAACCTCTTCAAATGTGGTTCAATCCTGAAAACTGTCAAGGATGAAATAAAAGTGCACAAAACAAGGCAGGAGAGCTTTAAATTACATACCATATTTAAGTAACATTTAATTATTGCTTTCAGATGCTCACTATTGAAACCTCAGCTGCACAAAGCAATTGTGCCATCAACAGCTACCAAAACAACATCCATCCCATCCGCCATCAGCTTACACATAAGATAAACGGAAAAAAACCACACTATCTGCTCTATAATAGTAGCATAATTTGAACTGGCAGGAACTGGTCATAAGTTTTCTTAAATTAATCTACAAGCAATGGTCTAATAATTTTCAAGCCGTCTTTACTAGAGGAGAGTGTAATCTAACCATAAATACTTCATTTTGACTAAATTCTACCACAAGGTTGTTTTCCTATCTACCCGTTTATCTACTCGGGCAGTGTATTTTTTTTCCTATTATTAAAACTAACTTTATACTCTCTTGGAGTGAGTATGGGTGGGTACTGATGGTGAGGCAGAGGCGACAGCTTGGACTCGGCTCCCTGGCCAGTTTAAGGGGTGGCTTCCTCACCCCCTGGGGGCACTGGCTGAGCCTGACGAGCATCTGCTCTCAACAGCAGAGCTGATGGCCCTGTTCGTCACAGGAAATTACTGAGTGCTTCATTTGCCATCAAGCAGGAATTTGGGAAACAGGTGAGGTAGACATCTCGCCAGTCTGGGAACAATTTCTATCATAACTAAGCCTTGCTCTCCATAGTTAATGTCAGTTAGCGTCTCTGGCTGTGTTGGTGTTGAATATTTAATATATACTTCAGAATAACAGATTTTTGTTAGGGATATAGAACATGCCTGGAGCGATGACAGGGAACTGCGATGCCCTGATAACCACAAACCCCCAGTAAAGCAGAAGACCCTTTTCTGTGTGAGTTCCTTTCATACTTTCACACACAAGCTCAAATTTGCAGAGTAACAGTGTAAAATATGAACGTTTTATAGAAGATGTACATAGTTCCTGATCTCAAAATCTCATCCCTTTTCTAGGCAGTAAAAAGTCTGCCATGCTGGAGATTGGGAATGGGATATAACAATAAGTAATTTTGTTGACTCCTTCCAAATGATACTACGATTTCTCCTGGGTCTCTCAGATTTTTGTAAGCATCTTAAAAGAAAGATAGGAGGCTGTAAAATAAAATGAGAAGCAGCAGTTTTTTGAAGGCTCGTCAAATTGCCAGAGAGCTGTTTCTCAGCAGGATGAGTTTGAGATTTTGTGTTTCAAAGAAACTCCTTTGGAAACCATCACCTTGCTGGGGCTTTGTTACAGGCAGGCCCACTGGCGGATGAGCAACAGTCGGGTGGGTGGCTCAGAACCTAATGACACGAGCACATGAAAAAGAGGTATTTTCTTGATACTTGAAGTATCTTTAAGAAAGGTAACCTTTGGAAACTGATCCTATTCACTGAGCAGCACACCCTCCCCTGTAAAACCCCAGGGAAAGCTTTGCTCTGAACTTTCTGCATCCACATTTACTTGGCCAGCAAAGAGGTGGACAGGCGACTTCCTCGTTCCTTCCCACCCCACCACTCTGGCAACCTGCGCTTTCCCGGGACAGCACACATACCACACACGGGTGACAGAGCTGCTGAGCAGCCATAGCCACAGCACGGGCACACGGAGCAGGAAAGCAGCCACCAGGCTGCAGATGCCCCGCCTGGTGCTATGGCCTGGCGTGGGGGCCAGGGAACCTCAGGTCTAGCGTTTACAGTGGCAGTGCAAAACCTGGAAATGTAAAATTACCTTTAGAAAGACTGTATAGTTGAAATAATTTTAATTTTTCATTTTAAGTTATTTAAATCAGCAAAAAAAGAAGAGTATTTTGATAATCTATTAAGTCTTGGTTTCCGTTCATATTTTTTGTGGTTTTTTTCTTTCCTGTAGCTATGTTTACGCTTACTAAAATAACCACCTAAACATACTGATTGGGAATTAAATAGAACCATTACGCTTTTTGCTGAGAGGATATAGTATTTCAATATAAATTTGTTCAGCAGTGATATAGTTTAATACATATTCAGATATTGATTTCTTACATCTAAGAGAATGTTAAGTATTTGGTACCTTATTTTCAAGGTGATAATTTTTAGTTATCTTCAATTCTCACCGTTTGAATCTATGTACAGTCATTATTTCTAAACAATATTTAAAGACCTAATCAAATTTCCATTTGCCTTGTAGTCACCCATGCAGTGAAGTTTGTCTTTTGCTTTACACAGGCAACACAGTTTTTTCTGGCACATCCATAAGCACTCCTTCATCTGCCACGTGAACAAAGTGACAGGACAAAAGCCCATCCATCTCCTTATTCCACTGTGGAGAGCAGCCTTCATACTCCCCCGTTATGCATGTTGCTGCTGTGCTGCTCCACCCAAGCCACCTTTGAAGCCATCCCACTTGCGACCTCTCCAGTTACTATTCACTAAACATTCAAATCCTGCTTCTCTTTTGGTCTCAACAGGAGCCAGATAGCCTGATCTAGAAAATCTGGAAGCTGGAAGACTTTTCCCTCTCTGCTACATGAAGACTCTAGAAGTGGAGCTCTTGATGGGAGGAAGGGACCATGTGAGATTTTATCGTACTGACATGCCATCAGTAACACGGTGGCCAGATGGTAAAGGAGTAGAAGAATCCAAGACGGACAAGCGACAATACGAGGTTATGAATGACACAGCTGCTACCCTTGGCTCCACACACAGGGACACCTGTCCAGATGTGCATGCTGGACCTACTGCACTACCCTGATAAAGGTAATTGAAGCAGCAACCAAATAGCATAACCTCTGCTGGATCAAACCTGGGTATTGCTGCGTGGAAAGTACTCTTTGCACCTCCTTCACACAACCAATTCTTACAAGAGGAAAAGGACTTAGAGAAGTTTCTTTCATTCTTTGCTGATATAAACAAAACTGAAAAAAATCCTTTTCCTCCTGTTTGAGACAAATTAAGATTTCTATTAAGAGAAATGAAGAAAATTTACTAGCTTGTTTTTTTTAAGAAATTTTAAAGAACACCTTATTGAATCTGTATTTGACAAGATGTCATGCCCATGTAAAAACTGAAAGTGTATTTATACTCTAAAAGCCCAAAGAGGTGTAAACCCAGATTCTCCTTTACTTCCTTCAATTCACAGTAAAGAACATAATTTGTTTCATACTCTGTAACTGCAGAGAATACTACAATCACGTTGATCTTGAAAAATGAGAAATATTCATGTACTATGGGGGAAAAACCAGAAATAATTAGAACTTCTGAGAAGAACCGCAAAAGATCTTAATAAAGAAATGAGTAAGAAATCAGTCACTCTCAATGAAGATTATCACATGAAAATCTCTAGTTTTCTGGCATTGGCTTTCACATTTCAACATTGTAAGAGTAAACCTGTGGGTTGCTCTTGATGCATTGAGTACAAAGCACTGTGAAAAAACTGACATACAAAATCCAAGTAGCATTCCAATGCATTAAAGGTTAATGCTGGACTAAGGAAACCAATGTAGATACAACATTCTCATGAAGGCAAATCTCAACTGACCCAAACTATACTCAGAATAATTTTATTGCAAATGAGATTAAGATTTTAGTAAAGCAAAGCAGACCTCAAATCACTTGCTCCTTCAGATGCAAACCTCCTTTCATCACCCCTCCTCCCAACCATTGCAAGCCATTCAAAATGAGACTAAGGGTTAAGTCGGTGCAAGTAACATCACACCTCAAGCCTATTGTGCGCTAGCAACCAGACGTTGCATTTCCCTGCAGACCCCATGTTGTTCTGTAAGAACAGCCCCCATAGTCAGAGACATCTCAGGCTTTAGCTACCTCACCGGCATCTGAGCATTCTTTGAGGCAGAAACCGTGTTCCTCTGGAAAAGAAAGAACCGCCAGCATTACATACATAATGAGCTGCCAAAAGTCATTGGTTTCCAGACACCAATGGACTATGGTTTAGAGTGATGGAAGAAGTACCTAAGGAAAGCAGACCCCACCACAAATAGGCTGAAATTTGCTGTTTGACATTAATGTGACCAATTAACTTTAAAACATTTTGAAGGACGAAGCTTCAAAACTTGAGTCTACACCGGTTACCTAAACCAATGCTCTCTAGGCCTGGTTTGACATTTTCCTACCTCTAGAAGGGCAACCGGCTGCGTCGTGAAAGGAAGAGCATAGGATGATGTCTGTAAATGCACAAGAAAAGGTTTTTAGGGCAACTGCAATTTTGGGTTTCTGTTTTCACCTAAGAGCTACAAAAATAAGACTAATTGGAATGATGAAAGATTATGAGCAATGATACAAAGAAATTTTTTTAAAGCTTTGAGATCCAGAGAAAGACATTTAATTACAGTGTAACTCAGCTAGAAATGAGCTTGGCCTGCTAGAAATAAGCAAAAATCAAGTTGTATTTGATACAACCATCTTGATTCCAACAAGATGCTGGAAAAATAAGAACGTTTTTGAAAAAAGTTACAAATAGGAGAAATTACAAACCAGAAACATGTTAACAGGAAATTGAGTTAACTAGTGTACTCCAGTAGTTTATGGCAGGCTAATTCACAGAATTAGGCACTTATTCTAACAACCAAGCATTAGAAACTCAGATAGCCAGGCATAAGGGTAAAATTAAACACAGGATAAAAGTGCTTCACTGTGGGACAAAAAAATCCTTCAAAGTGGTATTATGCAACTGTATCATACTGACAATAAATGCATATTAATGTTTACATTGTGAAACCAAACTTCAGATTGTTTTTTCCCTCCTTTCCTTAAGATAATTCTTACAGAAATTAAGTTGGGGCCGCTTGGGTGTCACAGCTGTATGGTCCTACGTGTTAAACTTATGAAGACTCCTTTTGTGTCTTAGGAAATAGTACTTGTGATGTATTTTACATTAAGCTACTGAAACGATATATAAAATGTGCTCATGTTTTCAATATACTCAAAGTATTGAGTATATTATTATTAAATACTAATACACGTATATAGGAAAGACGGGGACAATCTTTTTAGTAGAGACAGCTGTGACAGGACACGGGGTAATGGTTTTAAACTAAAACAGGGTAGGTTCAGACTGGATATAAGGAAGCAATTCTTTACACTGAGGGTGGTGAAACACTGGAACGGGTTGCCCAGAGAGGCTGCAGATGCCCCATCCCTGGAAACATTCAAGGCCAGGTTAGACAGGGCTCCGAGCAACCTGATTCATTTGGAGATGTCCCTGCTCACTGCAGGGGTGTTGGACTAGATGACCTCTAGGGGTCCCTTCCAACCCAAAACATTCTATGATTCTATGATAAATTATTTTCATGTTGTATGATACATTCACTATTGCAATACATTCACTGTTAAAACAGAGTACATAAAGGCAATGTTTTCATTAAGAAATCTTTCAGATGAGTGTAGTAAAATAAATACTACCCATTTGGAGCAAATTTGTAAGTGATTAAAGCCAAAGGACGTCTTATTCATTAAACTTCATCATATAAATGACCGGCCACTATGCAAAAAATTTTTAAATCATTCATATTTCTCACAGGACTGATGTGAGCGACTGGTTTTTAGCTGAACTGTTGCAATTAGTAGGATATGTGGATGGACATAGGAACTGAGACATTAATGGGACTGCACAGGCAAGCGCTACAACTCTGGAGGAATGGCAAGATGCCCACAGCCCTGCCAGGAGGTGGGAAGTGGCTGCCAGGGGAAGGGGGATCCCTGTCAGAGAGACAGGATTTGAAGGGGAGCAGTTCCTGAGAGGTGCTGATCTCCTCTGGAGTAGTGCTTGACTACCCGTCAGGACACCAACTTCCTACACAGCTGATAATAAAGCAAGACTAACAGTCTAAAAGCAATGGAAGTCCCTATCTGCTGAAACATATCGCTCACCAGTCACGTTATCCAGAAATATCAAAAATGTATGAACACATTTACAACATTCCTAGCCTGGAAACAAGTTTTATCCGTATTTCACTGGGTTAGAATACTCCTATAATTGTGTCTGGAGAAGGATTAGATATATTAATCTAAATATATGCAAGCCCATGAATGTTACTCTGTAGAGAAAACTGATCTCACTAAGGGTCTATGTAAATACAAGAGAATAATGCACAAAAGATGATAGGATCAAAATCATCCTACTAAAAGCTGTGAAAAATCTACAAAGCACCTCAAATCCCAACCCCCAGCACTAGAGCAGACGGGTTTAGGCAAAAGCTCTTTACCCATTTCTTTCCAGAGGCATACTTGGCTGGTCCCCTCCAAGACATGATAAAATACATGGTAAAAAAAAAAAAAAAAAAATACTCAACATAATAAAACTTACTAAACAGAGTTAGACAGAGAATTTCTGCATGCAAAAAACCAAAAAAGAATTCTAAAGATAATGAAAAGCAGATTCCTTCAGCTAATTTTCTTAACTGAGTTCTCCTAACCATGTTTCTCTGATGAATAAAATAGTGTTTCAGGATCAAGCAGAGCAGAAGCACTGACAAAAAAAAACCCCAGGACTTGTAAAAGGAAGCAAACTTTTAAAAGTTATCTAAGTCCTTGAACTATTTTGTACCGGGCCAGATAAGATAGGAACTGGGAGTCAGCAGGTAACGCTAGCTGGTGGGAGCGGGGAGGGAGGGTGGCAGCCGCCAGCAGAGCCTCCACGCTAACGCAGGTTAGTGTCAGGAGTGTTTTTGCTGGGGCCAGTCAAAAAAGCAGAGAAATATCTAACTATCCACTTTCATAGATCTTTCTCATAAAATATCTCATAAAACTAAGACTCCCCAACAGTTTTTAAAGTAGGCTTTGATCTGTGAAAATGATGACTGTGTAACCTCTGTTAATTACAGCAGGGGTTTAAAGGCCAGGTATGTCTAACTTGGACATTACCCTGAGCCTGGCATACGACAAGAGGGGAAAAATTACCCCCAATTAGCATGTACATGCATGAATCGGATGGAAAACAGCGCACTGAAGCGCAACGGTGAATTATTTTGAGAATTGTATTCAAGTCATATAGTACCTCAGCTGAATAGGGCTTAAGAGGGCAGCTACCTGGTTTCCATGTATCAGCAACCCAGGGGGCTGTGAAGAAACAGCTAGGACTGCGTGTGTTCTGTGCACCCTCTGCTGGTTTCACAGCAGCAAGCAGCCACGGCTCAGGAAATAAATTGAATAAGCTAGAAGCAAAATCCAGGGAAGAAAAGCCATCTTAGCTGCAAACAATAGTAAAAAGAGATACCAAAATTACTTTCAAAAATTAAAAGAAAAACTTGAAATTACAGAAAGAATATTAATTATGGGGTAGCATCCCTTGCTCAAAGATACTCGTTACGGGGTGCAAATCACTGGCCCTGTATTTCTACTGTAGCTTCTTAATAGTTGCTTAAGACTATTTGCATTTTTCAAAAAGACTTTAAAAAAAATAAGCATTTAGTTAGATTTCAGTATTCTTTTTCAAAAGAACAAGTCAAATAGACTAATCTTACAGATCTTAGCAAAGAAACTGAAGTCAGTGATTATATTTATTTTTTTAAAAAAGTAAGACAGGTATTTTCCTACCAGCTACTTCAGCAGTTTTTCATTACGGCTTCTATCAAACTAAGACAGACACCCTGCTCTCATAAACACAGGATTCAGCATTTCTTGTTTTCAGAATCACTTTTTTCCCTTTAACATAGCTTTTACAAACATCACGGCTTACAAGAATCATTTCTCCTTAGTTTACAAGACTCCTGCTGACTGTTCACAGGGTTACACATGAACCTCTGTGGTCTGTAAAGCTGACACAACCCAAACTCTTGCACGTTTGAAATTACCAAAACCTAAAGAGAAACAAAATGCTGAAGTATTAACAGTGTTAACCCTCAACAGCAGCCAGCGAGTTAGGCAGCAAATCTCCTTCATAACAAAGTGAAAACACACATAAACCCTAGTAACTTCACTTAATACCCCTCACAAATAATTTAATTTCAGTTCTTCAAAACCACAATAATCTCCCTTTGGTCACTGCTGACACTTCTAAAACCATGTTTAATCAGTACTAGAACACTAAAGGAAGGAATATCAAAACTCGAGTTCGTTGCGTCATTAACAAAATCAGCAAGCGCTCAGAAAATGTTTGAAAATATGCCACATTTTGCATCTTTGTGAGAGAAGATTCTATACAGCTCAGTTTTAATTCTCACAAACCCAGGATCTCTTGAAAGAAAAATCCCATGATACTCTGTCACGTGACAGCTTCCTATCGCCTATGGATTTGATTATGAAGGTGTTAATCATTTTAGAGCACAGAATAAAATATTACATTGTTAAGCACGGGTAAGGTGATTGAGCTTCAAAGATCTCTCCTGTTCCTGCACACGACACTCCTCAGTCCTGATAGGACAGATTTTCCCAGTTCCTGTGCTATTCTGCTGTCGCTTGGCTGCTCATTTTTGCATCCTCCTCTCACTCCATTATGTTGTGATACACTCAGATGGAAATAAATGCAGAAAACATAATTTTTGAGAGAAGAGAGTTAATAAACTACTAATAAATATTTTCAATGAGCACACTGTACACAGAACCAATGTACAGGGATATTGGATACAAAGAATAAAGGATAAAAGTTAAAATAATGAAAAGAAACTAACTCAAATTTCTTGTACTGCAGCCTGTACGTCCAGAGCATACGTGTTTATATATAGAAATACTGTGGTCCAAGGAAGATTTAACCGCCACCTGAAAACAACAAATTTAATGGCACTGGTGTAAAGTAGAGGATCCTCACCGTATCAGTGACTTCTGTGAGCAGGGGACATGCAACTCCTCTCACCACTGTTGTATTCAACTAGCTGGAGAGAATTAAATAGTGAAAGAGCAACAGTGTTTTGTTTATAAAGAGGAGACAGAAAAAGGTGCGTGGGGAAGGGAGTGTTTGCCTCATGTCACGGACAAGACCTAGCAACACCCAGCGCCTGCGTACTTCATGGGCAATGGTAGGGGTTTAGAGCTTTGCTTGGTATCTCAAGTGTTTGGAACAGGTACATCAGAATTGGCCACATTTCACGGAAGTCATGATAGCCAGCTGCTGGCCTTGTAATTCATATAAGGTCCCTGAGCAAGTCATCCAGCTGCCATTCTCATCTTCCTATATCCGGGGGCTTTTAGCAAAGAAGGGTTCAAGAACTGGGTAAGGTGTCCTAGCAAGGCAGGATCATTCTTTTTGCATGCTCCTCTTGCTGCACGTACCCTAAGGAGCTGCAAATATCTTTTGCGGACACACTGGACCTTCCCTCTTAAGGTGAGAAAGTACGCTGCAGTGGCTGGCTAGACACTGCTGCTTTATGTGTAGGTGGAGAAAGCATATAGGAGTAGCAAGAGTATATGGAAACTGTTCCTTCAAAACCCATCAAAACTTCACTTTCAGACTGAAGACACTGGAAACCATGCTATAATAATCAGCTTTGAAATGCTCACTGCAAAGAGCTTTTGCCAAAGAAAAGAAGCAAGAGTGAAAATACAAATTAGAGAAGTATCTTGTCACACAGTAGAGATTTTGTGCCAGAAGAAACACCAAATTTCCAATTTCAAACTCTTGAGAAATGGAGAACAATGGCATCAGAAGGATTCAAAAGGCCACTGGAGGAGACGTAAGAACATCTTGGTTAGGAACAGTGATGACGATGGGATGAAGCGCTTCTGTGCCAGCTGTTACCAAGCATGGTCAAGACCACACGAGGAATGGGAAAGAAAATGCAAGCTAATGGTATGTTTGAGGTATCCACCTACTACTAGTTATTTCAGAAGATCAGAACCCTGAAAAGTTTCAGAATTTAACTCTTGGCCTTTTCCCAGAAAGTGAGACCTAGCAGTAGGAATCACACGCCTACAATATCTTCAGATATAATTCTGTTTCAGAACCCAAACAAGCACCTACAGTGGTTTAATCATCTCTCGTTTCTTGCTTGTAGCAGAGTTCCTTTCAAGCAGAGTGCCTGGTTCACAAATCTGACTTGACAGCAATGATTAACTTGAAAACAATATTAGTTCTAACTTCAAATACTTCTCCTATATATAAATATTAACCATGTGACAAAGTTCGGTATAAAAAGACTGTTGTCCTGCCTGCTGTAGTAATACTGCTATTGTGGCTCAAGCAGAAAAGAAAACCTTGATCCCCAGGCGAGCGGGAGCCTCGTGTCTCTGTGGCTCAGGACTAACCCGCCCGCGTGCCTGGGAGGCACAGCAGTTCCCCTGGAGCCACCTGAGCTCCCTGCACTACCTCTTTGCCCGAGATGAAAAGTTGTGGTAGGTGGTTTTGCCAGCCAAGTGCCAGAGTAATCAAGGCTGTATCTGCCACAGTCCACCAGAGCACTGTTTTCTACAGTGTAAGGCTGGGAACTTTATACTCTCACATAACAAAATCCATCACCAACAAGAGTGAACCTTCCCTACTTAAGCAGCAATATTTCTTTTTACTTAAAAAAAAAAAAAAAAAAAAAACCTAACTACCACATGGTGTAAAAACCTGATGTAACAAACCAAGTGTTTCCTAGCAAGCTAAATTTAGAACCGTAATTTAATATTTAGGTTTTTAAATATTCACTTAATTTTCAGAGATGATGTGCACTTAAATCTATACGTAAGCACACCCATGTCTAACTTTAACTCCTTTGACACAGCAAGATGCATCCGCTGCAGGAACACCACCAGTGTAAGACATACAGCCAGAGGAAGAGTTCATACTGTAATTTGTGTTTCCTTTCATATGGTGTAGGCTGTAAATCCTACGGCCAAGCTTTCCAGAAGCTACTATAAAATGGATATATACACATACACCAACAGTCCAACAATAATAAATTCTAATGTACTGTGTGTCTTGTGGTACGTAGCTCAAGGCAATGCTAGACAGTAATTGTAAGGCAAGATGTATAATTTCAAAGCCGTATTGTAAGATGCTTAATAGGTCCAGGTTTTGAAAAAGAATTAATGAGACAGAAGAACAGTAGTGAGATTTCCTGGGAAGGACCTCTAAGAAAATACAATTTTCAAATAGATGGCTTTCAAAAAAAGCCAATTGGATGGTAAAACAAACCATGAATTAAAACCTTTCCAGTTCTCTAGCAGACTATCCTTGGGCCTTACTTTCTTACCCATAAAATGCTAGAAATGTTTAGAAAATTGCTTTCACATATTTGTTCCTTTTGGATTTATGTTTGCTTGCTTTTCTGTATCAACACGAGAGACAAGTTAATTCTCAAAGTTGGGAAAAGTGAAATTCTTCATTATTTTCAGACTCTTTCTGGGTTAAATTTCTTCACTGTGAATAAGACAGAATAAAATATCTGGTGATGAGGTAAGGAACACAGAAGGGAAATGCAAGACCACGGCATTCACAACGGTGAGCGAATGTTGCATGGGACAGCTCCTGAGGTCGCTCTAACTTGCGTGTAACTTTTCAAGTTGGGTGGTGTGAAAAATGCCACTTTAGTTATGTTCTTGAACATGCTGGAACCAGACTATCATGACAAAGATATGTAATTTTGGATAAAAATTTTATTTCTTTTTTTACATGTCATCCATTCTTATTTCTATTCTAGTTAATACAGAAATGTAAGAACTTTTCGTTGGAGAAGGAAATTTACTGAGGAGAGTTAGGCAGCACAGTCTAAAATGAAGTAAGAATACTTTATTAACCTAGTGCATTCATTTTTCTTTAAATCATTTAGAGGAAAAAAATGCTATTTAAATAAAACACAACCCTTCAAAAAAGCAGTAAGCAGAGGGGGAAAAGAAAGCTAGAGGACATAACGGATTCTAAACAAAGAACAGTGACCGCACATTACAGGGCTGCTCTGCATGTGGCAGTGAAAAGATCTACTTAGAAAGCAGGATCATTTGGGGAGAGCCAGAAGATAAGACCAATGCATTTAACTAGCTTTAATTTGCTCGATTGCTTTCACTCGATGAATTTCCTAGTACAGGATTAGGCAGGTACAGTGCTTGCAATTTTTTTTTAGACATTTTGTACAGTCTATTCCACCATCCGCTCAGAATCTCGGAACAATCGTTATTAGGGCTGCCTGCTCATAAATAATTATACAGGGAAACAGGATTAAAAAAAAACCAAAACCAAAAAACCAAACCAACAAATCCCCTAGAAGGCTTTGGGCTTAAAAGCAGTAGGAAAATCAGTGAAACCAGAACCAGATAATCTTCTACCGCCTGCTTTTCTAAAGGCCGCTGAAGAAGAAACTGAGACACACAAGACAAAGTGTTTGAAATTCTGGATCCAGTGAAGCCAACAGCAATGTCCCACTGGTAAAGAAGTGAGGCTGTATATCACATACTGGTTTAGCACTAAGACTGAAACAGCATTACTTTAAAGCCTCTAGAAATAACATGAGAGGTAACATAGTAATTTTCACCAGGAAAATTCTGTGTTCTACATATAGCAGAAAGCAAACGAGCCTGTAGCTAGCACTTCCCAAACCGGGATACTACTGTGAAATGCACCCTTGTAGCTACTGACCTACTCAGAAGTAATCAGTAATTATCTCTGCACTAAGGAGACTTTCCTCAACCGCAATGTTTCAGATGGGTGGTTCACACAGTTCAGGAATCTCCTCTTCTGATTTCTCTGATGGTTTTGTCCCAAACCACATCACTCCCAACTTCGCACTAGCTGTCTCTGTGTCTGTATTACAGTGATGTAATACAAATGATGTATTACATATTAGACAAAATACATATGCATTAACCAGAATATCCCCTAATCAGTTCAGAGTAGAACCCCGAACAAGGTCAGTATTTGGACTGGGAGACAACACAAACAAGGAACAAAACAATCTTGGATTTTACACCAATGCCTCAGTTCAGCACGTTCCTTGCAAGTCAGATAGTTCTTTATCATGGTTTTACCTGGGTTCTGCAGTATCTACTACTTAAATGTACCCAAATAGGCATATTAACACTTGTATCAAGTTATTTCCCCAAGAACATGGTAATCTTACAAATATTTATGCCTTCCTGGGGTTTGTGGGGGTTTTTTTTGTGGTTTTGGGGTTTTTTTGGGGTTTTTTTTTGGTTGGTTGGTTTTAGTTAAGGTACAAGCAACATTAAGAAAAATGCTCAGGACTTCTTAAAATCTTTGGATGCTTGCTTGTTCATCAGTGAATATTTAATCAGAATGTGTACATTAACTTCTACTAAATTTAAAAAAAAGAAAGGTTTATTCATGCTTTGTAACTGAGGTTTTACCTGATTTCAAATTAGGCTAACAAGCTATTGCCTCTGAAACAACATTGTCTGTCTATCCGCTGGTTTACATACAGATCCAATCCGTACAGCATTTTGAGTGTCTGCTGGAATTTCATGCCACCTTCCTGTTTTCCATAGTGGTTCTGATCATGTAATGAGGATTGCAGGTGTAAAGCATGTATAAAGTGTACACACAGGAACTGCAGGCAGTATGCACACAAAGCTTAAAGACTACACTTCAATATTTTGTATAAATAACATTTATCCTAATCACTTCAAGGTTTTTCATTCTAATAAAAATAATGGGTGCCTCACTGATTTATCAATTCATAGAACTACAGCTCACCAAGTTTTATTTTTAATATGGTGAGTTTTTTAATCAACATGAAATTCAAGAAGTTATTTTTCTTTTAATAAATAACAAAATTCCAACTCAATCAACAAGCATTTCAGTTTGTTTTCAGTATTTTACTTTTAATCACAGATAGCTTGAACAATAAGGCTCTCAATAGTGAATAACCTCCATTGGTAGCCATACTGTACAAGAAATCCATGAGTTTCAAGAGGAAGGTTTATGATTGTCCTACATTTAAAAAACTCAACTGGCACCATTAAAAAAAATTAATTTTTAAAATAAAATTAATTATAATTCTACAGAAAAATTTACTGGTTTTGTCCACATTTTTGTCTAAAGTTTGAAATATATGCTCCTTTTCAGAGGGAAAAAAACTTAAGGCACACTTAAAACTGCATTTCACTGCATTGCTGAATGAGATCTGACTACCTCAGAAACAGCGTAAGTCTAAAGTAATTTTTTCCCCTTAATCAACTAAAGTGACAATGATAGAGCTTGACTAGATGAAGGCAGATGGATTTTTAAAAAGGACTTTAAACACTACAATTATTTCTACTTAATTCCCACTGTTATCAAGAAAAAGCTACATTTCTTATTTTTCCAGACACAATTATAATATGATCTCTCCATTAGTGTGGAAGTGACATTCAGATGCAAAGTCCCAGCATCTATGGCCTATGTGAATCCTACCAATCTACATCTGAGTTAACAATTCTATATCAATTTAATACTCTTCACCTATTAAGGATTTTGTGCACTGGCTCGCACACAATTATAACGCTCCAACACAATTATAATGCTCCAGTATACAAATTAATATGGCTGTGAAGGTTACCCTAGTTTTAGAAACACATTGTGAGCTACCTTGAAGAATCTCACAATCTTTCTGCATGTCAGCAGAAAGCTTGATACATGCTAATGTGAACACATATCCATTATAACACAGATATGCATACAGAAAATCATTCATGAGGAAAATTGCAGCATTAAAGCATTAAATCAGGAAAGAAAAAATGTTCAGCTAACCTACCTACAGGTTAAAAAACTCTCCGACCAGATTTCTGTTTTTGTAAAGCACAAAACAATCCCTTGCCTGAGGCCATTAGTATGATTTCCTCTGATAGGAAGAAGAGAAAATTTAAAATTAGCATTAGTGAGTTAACTTAAAAATGACAAAGTACAGAATTAGTAAACTAGTGACACCACTAATATCACTGTTACTATGCAAGTGCTGAAACGTACATTTTAAACTTCTTAAAAAGAGAAAATACATTCAGCTTTAGCTGCACAATGTATCTTAACAACCTCTTGATTTTTAAGAGTGCACAGACAACTAGTCCTTCCCCTCCTCTAATCTTTGGTAGCAGAGCAGCTAAAAGATACTCAGATTCGGATAGTCAGTGAGACGACCCTTTTTCATTCAGTTTGTGCAAGATAGAAAGGAATACAAGGAATACAAGAATTATGGCAAGTACAGTTTTACAGTTTGCCAACTTCAACAAAACCCCTATTAACAGACTTTCAAGCCATCCCCTCACCAACAATAACAACTTTTCAGATCCTATACACCTTTGCTAGAAGTTATTACTCTTAAAGAGATGTCATTAATTTTCTTTTTAGTAGCTCTACTTGACTTTTCTTGACTATGAAATATCATGTACATACATTAACAAAATTCTAAACGTTTGAGTACCCAAAGAACTTGTACAGACTAAGTGGAGTGAATAACATCACTAAGTTGACCCTTCAAGGAAAAACATAAGACTAGTTACAATTAAGAAAGTCTTGAAATATGATATTCTCTTTGCTACTGCAAAGTTCCCGCTGATGTGAAAGAATACAGTAAAGCAACATAGCGGAAAGATGCTTTTGCCACTTTTTCAAATAAACAGCTTCAAAATAAAAAAGAACATCCTGTCTTTATACCTTTTAAGTCAATCTCTCATCTACACAAGTAGATGGCTTCACAGTACATGCTTATTGGTGAAAGCTCAGGACGTGAAAGGAAAATGTGACTCCGCAATAGCTGTCAACAGGGAAAGAAAGATCCTTTCATTACCTCAATTAACAATAACAAATAATTTTGCTAGTCTCAATCACTCCTGATACTCTGAATAGGTTTTAAATTCAGCTCCCATTATCAAGAGACCAAAAAAAAAAATATCACCCTTATTATTACGTTATTTTTAAATACATTACTGAAAGTACAAAGAATGAAATTTGGTATCCATTTTTACCAGTTTCAAATAAAATGATCCAAAGATTTGAGTTAGGGGAACATGAATCAAGAAAATGAGTCCTTTAAGTGTTGACCGGCATAACGTATCCTTGTGCATGTTCAAAACTGCTGACACAGTATTTTGAGAGAATTCTGCAATAGATTGGCTTATTTTATAAACACCTTCTACAGACAGTTTATTTGATAATTTTCCAACTGTGCTTAAGTAATGCCTATGCACACTACACTACAGGCTTGATTACAGTATTCCTGTCTTGCCTTATTCAGGGTAAGAGTACCTTAACTTCATAAGTAAAGCCATTTAAATCACTGAAATGGCTTGAAGAATGGTATAGTGCTCTACTGAAGCAAAGGAATCTAACAGCATCTATTCCCTTGAGTTTGTAATAACAGCGTGAAGCACTACATATAAAAATGAAAGTGTACCAATATTTCACATAAAAAAGGCTTCAGCAAAGAAATCATGTCCTCATAGCAAATGAAGGCTATGTTTCATCTTTGTAATTTTTATGTACGTAGCATTCTGCTCAAATACAGTACAGTGAAAGATCAGAATCACAGGCTGTTTAAAAAGGTGATAAATACATCAAACAACTTACTAATGCATAAGGTCTTCAAGTAAATGTGCATGCCTAAATATATTGTGTTGCCTGCAAAGCTACCTGAAATATTTTTCAATATGTATGTTACTTATGTAAACAGTAGATCAGCTTCTTCAGTTGCTAGAATCAATACCTTTCATCCCTAGAACAAACTTTAAACAGGCATAAGCCAGAACTGCCCAAATGCCTGCCCCTCATCTTCTTCCTGTCCCATTCTCACTCCTTCCTTTGCATGAGCAAAAATTACATGTCACTACCGTGAACCACATCAAAGAACTGGTCTGGATGTCAGCGCAGCTCCTTTCAAGTGCATGTGTTGGCTTATGATGGCTTAATCTACAGTGAGAAAGGAAAGTCTTCACTCAAACTCTGAAAGATTTAAAAATTCCTACTGGCAACATAAAGAAACCATATTGTTTTGGTAATACTAAGTCCCTTCTGAGTTTCTGAATATGGCTATTTTGGTAATATTTGTCTGCATGCTACATTAATAAATAAGAAATTGAACAGTTCTAGCTGTAAACATGATGCAGCTGAAGACTGTACAACAAACCTTTATTCTACAAAAAAAATAAAATAGTTGTTAGAAATTGATGGTATAACACATATGTACAGTAGCCCATTTATTAAAGCTTGAAAGATATTAACAAAGATAAAAAAATCATTAAACGATACATTGTTTTATACCACTACCAACCAAATTGTTGAACATCTCTCACCTGGTAATTTACCTAAACCATCATACTATGAGCAATTTAGCACACTGCCAGTCCCAGTTTAGAAAAACAGATTAACTTTCAGTTTTAAAGAGGCGTTTAACAAAATATTTGAAAAATAAAGCTACTGCCAATATGTGTTTGATTCCAAGTATCTATGTGGTCTATGACTGAAGCCTTTTCAAACTGCACGTATTGAAATGAAATAAAGAAAATTCCTTTAAGTTCATAAAGTATCCCCTTATAGATATTTTGTGCATTTGGACCTTCACACAACCATATTCGCCTGACCAGAATACTACTAGTAGGTGGTGCAGCAGCATCAGTGAAGTTCTTTGAGCCAGAGTCTGCCCATGAAGGTACTTTTTTTATCTTAAACATTGTTCGTCTCAACTCCTGAGACACGTTCTGGTAATAAACACATCAACAAGGTCTATTACAAAGCAATGGTTATTTAATGCATACCTCACTACATCCTAATGACTACTACTTGCACAGTAGATAAAGAATCAGTCATTCAAGTCTGCTCTCTCAAAGGGCTACCTTCATTAAGCTGACAGTTTGTTTACTACCCAGAATAAAAGCCCCTGTAAATGAAAAACTGAACCATGACACAGCATGAAAAAATACCCCACCTCCCAGAGGGAGAGGGCAACACACACATGCGTTAACTTGCTTCTACGTTCAAAGGCATGCTTATGCTTTACACTCACGTGACATTCTCATACTTTCATCCCTTTGGGGGAAGCAGAAGGGGAATTAAAACTTGCATGTTAACACTTCAACGTTAAAGATCAAAATTCTAATCTGAGCTAAAAATGTTTCTTCTACCAAAGGGGCATTCACGTAACTGAATCTACCCTTGGATCCTATTATGCAAGAGAAAAACAACTTTCTCAAAACTGAGTGAAAGGATGCTTTCAGACACAGAATTTTAACAAAAGTTATGTTGAAAGAAGTTGGTGAAATGCACTTGAGTGGAACAAATTGAAAATCTGACATCGCCCTATAGCCAAATCTTTCACCACCAATTTAAAGGATACACAAGCAGCAAAATAGGTTAAACAGGAGAGAATAGCGCTACTAATTTACCTAAGCAGCCAATTCATCTCAGCAATTTAACAAGAGGTTCTACTTCAATATTAAGCCATCAAAACACAAAGCCCCCCTTATAGCCGTTAAAAACATGTAGGGTTTTTTAGACCAACAACAGCTTTTTACTTTTCATGCAACATTTCTGGACTTTGAGTCACTAAAAACAAATAACCACAAAGTACTTGAACGCTACCACTATCTACCCAGAATACCAAATATATTACAAAATAAGACAATGCAAATATTTGCTTAAGTTTTGGCTTCATGCATATCTGCATTTTAAAAAGTAAGCTAAAATCCTACTGTATATTCTTACAGTATATCATGTTCCACCTTCCAGAAGTAGTAAGAACATCATAACAATGAGCATGAGAAGGTAAATATAAGCTTGACAGTATTGCAGTGAAATAAGTTTTGTTATCTTACTACCTAAAGAAGGTGAAAGGCAAATTTTTACAACCTAGTTTCATTTTAATTTTATTGAACTGTCTACAATATTCTGTGAGTGCGTGCACATACACAGGCACGCACAGAAAAAGTGGTATCTACAAACAGTTTACACAAATATTTACATACATGTTATTTACATAAACTAATATGACTGCATGATTTTTGATGTAAAAACCATATGCTTCTTGCACATAACTGTTGCATTGGTCTTACAAAAGTAATATAAACCTTTTGCAACAACTAGCTAAGCACATATCAGATTCCAAGTTTTTAGAGCTTGCAGGTTTTTAAAAAAATACAATACCTAGAACACTGTTATCAAACAAATATGCTTTATTGGCATCTAAAAACAAAATGCACCCAACATTAAAATGTACTTTTTCATTTTTTTAAACCCACTGCAGTACGAGGAACAAATCACAAACACTTACTTTAGAGAAAACAGAGACTATAGTGTAGATTTTACAAAATCACTTTTAATCTCTGTGTTATGCTCCTTAAATAACATGGGCCATTTCTTTTTCTGCCGAATTGTAGGAACATAAAATACCACAGCTTTGTCTATACTTTAAAATTCTGCAGCAGCCTAAAAACACGGACAAGATACACCAGCACCTGTTTTCAAGTATAACAATTTCGATAGCCAACCTAAGGGTAGTATCTAAAAAAATTCCATTTTCTTCCATAGGAAGTCTTTGTTTGACAAGCTGTTATTTTATCTTTGTGAAATTAAAAGCAAGTGGGGGCAAGTTTATGCTTTACCAGAGAAATAAAAAAAAAAGTTTACCTACCATGTTCAAATTAAGAACAGTGTTCTATACAAGTCAGTTGTACAGTTATTTAAGTGAAAGATGAACATGAACATCAGATTAACTTAATTCTGGCAGACAAAAGTGAACTGCTACGGTCCAGTCAGCCATTTATCTATTACAGAGAGATGACAACTTTACAAAAGGTATCTTTTACCTACTGAGTGATGATTATGTCCCCTCAGTTTCTGTGCTTTCTACCACTGGTTCACTTTCTATATCAGCTTCTGTGTCACTCTTCTCTTTTATCTCGGGAAGATGTAGTTTTTCATAAAGTTCTGGATCGTCCTGCACTTGTGCAGTTGGTGGCTGACTTTCTGTCTCTGTATTTTCACCGTTTACCTGGGGCATATTATCAGCTTTGCGTTGGGAAGTGGCCCCATCAAAATATTCAAAAACCCGTGGATGTGGAGGGGGGATCCAGTTGTTTGACATTCTGTCTCTTCCAAACCTGTTCCCATTAATTTCTCTGCAAAAATTAAAATCTCTGTCATCCCTATCCCTCTGTCTTTCCCAGGGTCTTCTGCGGTCATCAAAATCTCTGTGAGCATCTTGTTCAAATCCTCTATTCCAATTGGGACCACTTCTGCTATCAAACCTATAGTTTACATGCCGAAACCTCTCTCTGTCTTCATGGAAGCCTTTAGGGCCACCATAAATAGGGAAGGCATGGTGCTCTCTTTCATCATAATCTCCTCTCTGTCCCCAGTGCTTGTCTGAATTGAAACCAAAATGCTCTCTTCGACCAAGGTTATCTATACCTGGTCTTCCAAAATTTTCTCTCATGTCTACATGTGGTCTTGCAAAATGTTCTCTTCCATCTACTGGAGGCCTTCCTATACCCTCTCTTGGATCAACTGGTGGTCGTCCAACAGAATCTCTAACATCCACTGGAGATGGTCTGTTAAGATTATCTCGGTTTTCCACTGGAGGAAAGCGATAATCTCTGTCTCCTTCCTGCTGAATGTTATCGCCTCCAAGTGGTAGTCTTTTCTCTGCATTAGAAATGCTATCGATATTTTGTCTTCCTGGTGTTCCAAAAGGTCTTTCTGTTTGGTTAAAAATATCTCCTGGAGGAAAAGGACCTCGAGGTGGTGGGTGAAGAGATGGATCAAGGATTGCTGGAGGAGGAATACTGCGCTGCGGTGGTATTCCTGGCTGCATTAATGGAAACCTTGGTCCAGGCGAATGGGGCATTAGGCCTGGACGGATATCGATGAGAGGCATTCCTGGCATCCTCTGAGTACTAATATTTAAATGAGGCATATTTTGAACCCCAGCTGGATGCTGCATTGCCAGAAGTCCAGAACTGCTTGAAATATTTGGTGGTGGTACTCCCATAAGTCCAGAACTACTTGAAACATTGGGTGGCGGCATTATGAGAAGCCCAGAGTTGCTTGAGACACTTGGTGGCTGTACTCCTGCCAGAACTCCTGAGCTGCTTGAGACACTGGGTGGTTGCATTCCTGTCAGAAGGCCAGGGCTGTTTGAGACACTGGGTGGATGCACTCCAGCTAGAAGCCCTGAGCTACTTGAGACACTGGGTGGTTGCACTCCAGCCATAAGTCCAGAGCTACTTGAGACGCTGGTTGGCTGAACTCCACCAGCAAGAGAAGAGCTACTGGAGATACTAGGTAGCTGCACTCCTCCTGCAAGACCAGCACTACTTGAAACATTGGTGGTTGCACTCCTCCTACAAGTCCAGAGCTGCTTGAAACACTGGGTGGTGACTCCCCAAGTCCAGAGCTACTTGAGACACTGGGTGGTTGCCCTTCTCCAGTAAGCCCAGAACTGCTTGAGACGCTGGGTGGCTGCACTCCTCCAACAAGTCCAGAGCTACTCGAGACATCGCTTTGCACTAAAATGCAGCAACAAGAAGAACAGTTAACAGAAAATATCAGTGTAACACATAGCATTCAAAACAAAATGCAGCTTAAACCATATTGAGTTAACGCTTTCAGTGACGACACTGCTGACAGGGTCTGTCTCAGTTTCTATAATGAACATACATCATTCCATTCACATTTGTGATAAACGGACATTATGCCACAGAAATTAACGTCTCTACATAGTAAAGAATGTACAGCAGCTTAAAACTGACAAACCCCACAGACATCACCCAATTTGTGCAAGGGAAGTATTAAAATCTTTCATGTAATTTTATAAATATTATACTATCCTACTCTCTCCCCTTCTCTTACTCCTTTCCATTGCCACTTGTGTAGAGGTTTTCTAAAGGGCTTCCACTCTCAGCTTTACTTCTCAAGTCTACAAAGAAAACATGCCTGAGCATAAGCTGCTAGAAATCAATGATCAGATGATGACAAAGATGGTTCCCACCACTCCTCCAACTTAAATTGAAAATGATACTCAGCCTAAAACTTCCTACTCTGTAGTTATTAAGGCAATGGACTATGATCTACAAAAAAACCCTCAAAAGTATGATGTTTCCTGTATGCAATCGTATCAGACAAAGACATTGCTTACCAGATCTATTGTTTTCACTGGAAGAAATCTGAAGGTCTGTAAGATGTGATGTCTTTTCATCTGATTCTGGTTTGTTGATTGGCAGAGGATTAAAAACACTTCCAGCAGATAATGTTGGAGTAGCCAGATTGCTTGTGACTGTGCCAACTGGTAGAACAAGGCTAGTAAAAGGAACATCCTTCATCGTCTCTTGTGCAATTGGTAATGGAGGCTGTACTAAAGCTGTAAAGAAATAACAGAAGTGTATTACAGTAATCATATATTCAAGCCTTCAAGATCAGCTTGGCAGAGGTCAGGCTAATAAATAAAAATAAGTGAAATTAATTACCCTAAGTGTTAAATTTTTAATAATAATTTCTTATCCTCAATCAGCACTGTAATATTTAATTTTTTTTTTTAGAGATCATGAATTGCAAGCAACCTAAGCAATCAGTACCCTTTAACAGATATTTGTAAACATTAAATGAATACAGTTAAAAGGCTAAACAAAAACAAATTATTACAAATTATTCAGTGACTAATCCTAGCTAATAACAGATAAATCTTTACACAGGTTAAATACTGAACTACACATACAAATAGTAATTCATTTGCCATAATTTTTTTTTTTGCAGTAACTCCACAGTAAGTATCATTTTTCAGTCAACTTGAAAAGCTTTGTAGATCTTTTCTCAATACCTGCTTAAACCAGCTAAACAATAACTTCTGTGTTGCTACTTTCCATTACACAGGATTAACTTGCTGTTGACTAAGTAACAAGTAGTGTATCAAACAATTAAGCTTTTCATAACACACAAACAACTATAAGAAGAACCGAACTTACGTGTTGGGACAACTGGTGGGACCACAGGTGGCGGGACCACAGGTGGCGGGACCACAGGTGGAACTGGGGGAGGCATATAACCTATATCGAAAAAAATGACAAATTATTACAAGGGAGGTAAATAAAAGTTTTGCAGTGAAAGCTTGCATACATTATTCATCCTGAAAAGCTGCATCACTGAAGACTAGCAAGTAGCAAATGTATGGGAAGAGGCAATGGTGACTGTTTTCAAAAACAATCCCATCTTTACTGTAGATGATCTGCATGTGCATCTTTAAAAGTGATTTCTGCCAGCAATATCCAAAGAAGAAAATTAAGAGTTTCAAAATTTTCCAAAGAAAGGAGATTAATCTTAAGGATTTTTAAATTTTCATTTTTACCAAAGTTCAAAAAAGTTCTGCTGCAATTCCTATTCTTGACAGAATACACTGGTAAAAACAATACTAAGTTAGACATAAGAACTCCCATACTAGATTAAAGATTCAAAGGCCAACTGGCTCAAACAGTAACTGGTAGCTGATGGAAAACTATACAAAGCATGATGTACATAGAAGCACACGAACTGAGTATACTCGTTACATACTCAACTTAATTTTTACTAACTTACCTGGAGGTGGCTGTGAAGGGTTGAAACTTGCTCGCAAGAAGGGTGGAGGAGGAATTGCGCTATAACCAGGAGGAGGGACAGACATTGTGACAGGAAACGCAGGTGGAACCAAGCTAACAGCAGGCACAGCTGGAGCTACTGGAATCTTTTTTCATGGAAAGAAAAAACAAGCCACTTCAATTCTTAAACAGTACTTAATTCCATTAAAAGAGGGATAAACCGATTCGACAGCAATTCACGTTAAGCATTAAATGTATCAAAGGCTTTGTATATTTTCTGAACACCCTGAAGAATTAGATTGCATTCTGAGATGGCACCTACACTACAAGCAAACAAGGACACTGGAAAAATCCTATTCTATCTTTTCTTTATCCTAAAAAGAACAGAAAAATACACGGTTAAAACACTATATTTATTCAAGAATAAAAATTTACCTATCAGAGAGAGGTGAATGCAGAAAGGGAAAGAGAGAAAAATAAGGAAAATGTAAACAGTGTGGCAATTTGAGAGCACTTAGAAAACAGTGATTCTATTCTCATTAGAAAAATTTACAACTTTTAGAACAGTACTGGAAAGTCAAATTCAGTGTATGTAATTGTAAGGCTAATAATCCAATGAAATCTTCTCAAACTTCTGTTCGAGCTACATGTTTTGATACAATGCAACATAATTACAAGTAATTAGCAGCAGAATAAAAGCAATATAGATGTATATTTAAATATATACTGATCACAGTGTACACTAGGAGACAGCTGAAGTAAGATGACTGAAGACAATTTTTGTGAAAAAAGTTCAAAATTCAGTGGAAGTAAAGGAAATAACTTTCATAGTAATTTTATGTCAGCTCAAGTATTGGAAACGTCTATACATGTTAGGAAAGAAAAAAACTAATGAACAAAAAAATTTGTATTAAGCAACTGCTTCTCATTTTACAATTTCAAATGGTCATTATAAAGAAGTTTTGAAGAGTTTGACAACAAGCATTTGTATTTATACATGTGCAGTGTAGTATACTCAAGAAAAATTACACTGTATTCTTCTGTCCTTCCATAATAGCTTTTTACTGACTGGATGTTAATAAAAATTCTGTTTTAGCAGAAGGAAAAAAATACACCATAGAATCAAAGACTCATGAATATAGTCTCATGTATATGTGTGCAACAGCACACTACTTGAATAATCAGATCTTTTAAAGATGAGATTGTCCCTATGATATCCTGCCCAAAATTACTGAGAAAATAATTAAACTTATGTTCAAGGCTGGTATGGGGAGAAGCACATAGGTAGAGAAGAAACAAGCACAAGTGAAGATTACTGCATTGCTAAGCTTACAGAAAGATGCTTTGCTTTTAATTTCTCCTTAAAAAACTAATGTGCCAGTATTTTATTTTCTTTTTTTTTACAATTGCTCTGTTTTCAACATTTAAGCCTTCACTGGAGATTGTACACAAGTTTGGGATATGTCATGCACACAAATAAAGATTTTGCCTAACCAAGGCAACTGCTGCTACTCTAAAGTATTTCGGAAATAAACACATATGTATGCAGGACTTGGGTATTTTTTATTTAAGTACTTTAAGTCAGCATTATCTTATTGAAGAAAAAGTTTGCCCTCCATTTCTGTGGGTTTTTTCCAAACTCAGAGCAATACAAACCTGCAGCATAGTGACTGGTTGTGTGTAAGCTTCTGTCTGCGTTGTAATAACTGTGCTCTTATCAACTGCAGCGCTCTGTGTAGTTTGAGTATTTTCTTTAGCAGCTTCTGAGCTTCTGGCTGTTTCCCATTCTTTAAAAAAAGTTGTATTTTTAATACAAAAATAAAATTAATGTGTTATTTCTGTTTATATACTAAAAAATCCTCTTGAAGAATACATTTTAAACTGGTACCTATATAGAGTCATTATAAATAACCCCCGAACTTACTGTGAAAAGAAGCAAGTGCAATTATTTATTATATATTTTAAAGAGTGTAAAATATCTTTTATCACCTGCAATACTGTTTAATTATGCCTGTATGCAAACTGATTTTTCAAAACTTGCCAAGTTTTTTCACCAATCATTCTGTTTATAGTTTGAAATATAGAGTATGCTCTAGTTTCTAAAACTGCTATTGTCAGCATATCTGTGTTACTAGCTGGCTACTGTACAATGACAGAGAATCCTCATGATAAAGAAACCTCAGCCCAACCCCCATTTCTTCCTTCTGCCACTTCCTCCAAAAGTTTCACATTTCAAGTATAACATAGTGAATGTATTGCAGTAATGTTTCATGTTTTAATTTTTCTGCCATTTATATTCAATTTTTACTGAAAGCAAGACTGCATTTTCACCTGAAAAATTATTGTAGCTATTATGAAACAGTCTTAACCTACTGCTTACTTCAGTATAGTCCAGTCATTTGGTGCTAGATTCGTTGCAAGAAAATACAGTACTCATGAATCTTTTACAAATCTAACCAACCTCTCAATTAACTGCGTTTCAGAGTAAGGTCTAACATTACTCGCTTTCCTGTCTCTGACTTCATGAAGGAAATGCCTTAAGGTTCAGCTGACCTGTGCCTATTTGGACAAGTTCCAACTCCAACTTAAGTCTTACACCTGAATTAAGACACTTCACAATCACAAGCAGATCATAATTTCTACACAAATTAATATTTTATGTACTTGGAAATGCATACACAGAAAATTCATAACTGTTTTTAAAAAATGCTAACCTCTATTAACTCGCTTAAATTCCACTTATACTGTAAACAATTAGCTAGTAAAATTTATATAAATTGAAAAAGAGTACGTATCACCTAAACCAATAAACTTTCTGAGGATTTGCAATTACCAAAATAAACACATTTTCTTACTGGGAGAATCACTGTTAATATCCGTACCTGTATTTACTGTCTCCTGGTCAATCATGCCACCTTCAGCAAAGCCCTCCAAATCATCCAATTTTACTTTCTCCCAAGGAATATACGAAACTCCCAGATCCACATCCCAGAATTGCTTGTATTCTGTTTTCACGCCTTTATTCAAAGCCCAGGCAATCTGAAAATAGAACCCAACCAGAGAATCTGGTTAAATCTTATAACCTGTGAACAGGATATTTCAGATCACTACCTTTACATTTCTATCACTGTAGATCAATCTTCAGTATCTATTTATTAAAGTTTTAACAAGCTTTTCATTTTAAATTAATCTATAGGAAGTTTACTTGGTCTCTGTAACAACAAGTATGTGGAAGTTTAATTATGTCAAAAGGCCTAAATTTGTTCGACATTAATTCTAACATATATATGGGGAAATTAAAAATACAGTATTTCAAGGACTCATCCTAAAGCATCAAAGAAAGTAGAAGAAACCCACAGCATTTAATGATATACTTAACTCTGTAAGAATACTTTCGAATTTAATATTAAGTGATCCATGTGGTCAGGAACAGGACTTAGGTTGTTTAGTCTTGTACTCTTATCACTAGCACATACATAAAATGTTCTTCAACTATTTCCTAAGTATCAAGGCATAATTTCATTTTACTGTCTTCCATATTGCCTGTTAAAAGCTGCATTTTACACAGAGAGGAAAGAAAACAATTTACACCTTATTGCTTCATTCTTCTCCACATTATACGTTTGAATGAACAGCTGCTGTCAAATCATCGTATTACTGTACAGTATTTGAAATGAACAGCATCCTTAGATTAAAATCAACTTACCTTAATAATTTTAGACCCGATTTTATAGGACCCAGAACTAAGTTTCTGAAGAGCACGATACGCATCTTGTCTATGAACCATACAAACATAAGCACAACCTCTTGGGGGAATCATCTATGGAAAAAAAGTGTCAGTCTTAAAAAGCCGGAAAACCAGTACTTCAGATTACATAACTACACTAAGTGAATACTAATATTAAAAAAGGAAAGGCTTACACTGTAAACAATCATTACCTTAATCAGCAATATTAACAATTTTGAGCATCAGCAAAACTTAAGAGTGATACTGGCAGGGTACTTCAGTTATAACATTTTTCAAGAAGCAACAGCAAGGTGAAGAATGGGTGCTAAAAATGACATGAAAGATTTGAACAACATGGAGCAGGCAAGAACTGGGAGCTATACTATGACAACTTCAGAAAAGCAGACGTTGCTATCTCTTATTAAGTTCCAAATTCACCATGAGCTGAGCAACAACCTTTCACAGAGGTGCAAACTAGTGATTAAAAGGATCTTGCATTTTTGAAGGGTAGAGTCCTCATTCCTGAAGTGTGATTTCCACTACCTTTAGCATTTTATTTAGGAAAGAAAACTACGACGTGGCATGTAATCTTTGAAACTTTGCAAATCACATGTGACGACTGCTTGTTTTAGTTTTAGTTAAAAGTTATAAAATATAGGTGTGCTTTTATGTTGTTTATGAGCACACAGTAACATAAGGAACGAAAATATTTAAGATGACAGATTTTAATGCAGTTGTTACAAAAATATGTTTAAGATGTACAACAATGTTATCCTAGGTACTTCAAGCTTCATGGAACGTGTAGGATGAACTATTTACAATATGGTTTGCCTCTGAAATTTAACTGGTACTGGGACATTATGGTTGTTACATTACTTTCCTTTGAACTTTCCTAATTGCTAGTCCCTGCAAATCAAAATGATGCATAAATGTCAGGCTATGGGGTCTTTTTGACTTGTGAAGCTTTTTAAAAGATTCTGTAATGCCACAAAAAATGTTCCTTATTAATTATATATCTAAATATATTAACGTGATAGGAAAAATAGTAAAAATATTATCTGAAATTAATTAAATTGCATGAGAAGCACTTTAAAACTACTGGAGCAAGAGAGAAAAATCCAAATTTCTCTCATGTAGATATGTCATTTTAGGAGAAAAATACTTTCTCTTGAAGCTGAATTATAGGCCACACTGAAGTACGCTTCTAAACGTCTACATCTAAATGACTGTAAATCATGAGAAACTATGAGAAATCATGAGAAATCATAAACATCTTTTTAGTTGTCACATTTTAGAACAAACACTTCTTTACAGCACAATTTCTTTTCTTCTAAATGTTTTATCCACATTGATTCCACTTTAGGAACCCTCTGTATGGAATGTAATCAGGAGCAATGTGGATACACATCAGTTTGTGTCCATTAGTCTAAGGAAAAATGATGCATGCCCTGTGCTACATCACAAAAAGAGAAAAGACACAACTTTTTATTTGTTAAGACCCTGATTTTAAAAATTGTGTAAATTGTTAGTGCTTGGAAAAAAACATTTTACCATAAAGTACACTGTCTTTAGTGCTTCAAAAGACAGTACACAGAAACCAACAAGCAAGTGTCACAGCCACAGTTTCTAAACAGTGATAAAAAAAAAAGTTTCCTAAATACAAGCTTAAGCTGCTAAAAGGAATTCAGAGGCATAAGCATGTTTAAGTTGCTAGTCTGTAATCCCTGAAAATGCATGATAACATGCTTACTTACATTAATAGACTCTATTTGTCCAAATTCTTCAAACAAGTTAGTTAAATCTTGCTGTGTAGCCTTCTTGTCTACTTGACCTACCCAAAGAGTAGTACTGCAAACTGTCAAGAGACACATTCATGTCAGACAAAATACTAGAACGTTAGCTTATAAAATACTCTATAGCACATGGTTTACAATTGCACAGAAATCACTGATCAAAAAGCAAGAATAGTAAATTACTTACTATACAGAGATTAATACATTAACAAAAATGTTAAAAGGTTAAAAGACACCAAACAGATCCTCAGTACAACTGTTCATTCTTTTTGTTTAATTTTCTTTTAAACAAAATAGTTGTTTTAAAAGAAATGAAAAAAAATAATCTGTAGATTATTAGCTAAGGTAAACTGCAGTAGAAATTACTAATAATCATTTCTATTCCATGTCCATAAAAAACATGCCTGTAGGATTTAAAGCCAGTTTTAACAAAGTAAGATTAAGTTCTAACTGGCTAGAAGCTATTACAGAAGGAACTTAACTGCAGTATTATACACTGTATTTTCACTTCAAAGAAATGGAAACTATACTTCTATTTTACCTTGGGGAACATCCCAGAAAGACAAAGTTGGCTGAAGCCCACCACTGACCTGAGGATGCCCATGATACTTCTGACTCTTGCCAATTCCACCACAAGCCCAGATCCCTGCAATTTGTCTCCAAAATGCCTAGCCGTCTCCCTCACCAAATATAAACACTCGCTAATGTGTGAGCTTGAACTTCCTTCTCCCCTATGTACATGGTTCCAATTTTTTTGTCTTCTAAACATTACCCAATTTATGTGTGAAGCCTTAACAAACTCATAGAAGTTATTTCCATTTAACACAGGGTGATCTAAATCAAGAGATTAGGCCAATATTGGTAGTGTTCCTCAAATATCTTACTACCCTGATTAATCCACCCAAGACCTTAAAGGACCTAAGGCAGAACAAAACCAGATAACCTAGATCTCTTGGGCCTGCCCCATTCTGAACCAAGGAAATGTTTTCTTCATCATCATACTGATACATCATACATCCTTCCTGTATCATTCTTGGTGCATCAAACTGGAAACCAGTTCTGTGTGTTCCTCTGTCAGCTGAAACTTTCAACTGACAGCAGTACTCAGTAGTACTGAGAATGACTAGCCTTAAGATTTCTCTTGGACAAAACTTGTTCCTCACATGCTGGTAGATGGCCCTTTTGTTTCTCACAGTGTAAAGCTCTATGAAACAATTCTTCAGACCTCAGCAAATAACAACAGCGGCTGTCCCCGAACAAATTTCATGAAGTAAAATGCTTGTCAGGTAAATTACCTATTTATTTATTTACTACCACCACCACGCCCCAAAGTCTCCACACTTCACTTAGCCTTCTTAATGTCTCCTTTCCATGAGCTGGGTCACTTCACAGGACCTCAATTGCTGCTGCTGTTCATCACGTTACTTAACATCCCTGCCTCCCACTTCCCATCTATTCTGATTATAGCTCCCTGCTTTGTGAACTACTGGAAGAAATCTACACCATAAAACTGATTTGCCTCTCTTCATGTGAAAAGCCAGAGGAGACAAAAAATACACATCTAAACTGTAGTAAATCCTGAGTTTAAGGCCACCTTGGAATGATGTAAAGTATTAACGTGAAGAGAACAGAACACTCTTTCCTTTGCAAAAATGAATTCTGAACTGCTTAGTTACACTTACCACTTAGTGTTTTTGACCGTATAGGAGGCAATCCCTTTTTCTGACGTTCTTTTTCCCTTTCCCTAGCCCTTCTTTCACTTGAATATGACCGAGATGACTTTCTCTTCCTTTCTCTTGATCTTGAGCGTGAACGTTTTCTGTGTTTACGCTTACGAGAACCAGACCGTGATCTAGACCTTCGTTTTCTTGGTGACCTACAAAATGCTTCATTTCAGTATGCTGAGTTAAAAAAAATATATTCTAACTTAGTCACCTTTTAAGTGCAAACTTTAACTGCTTCAGGAAATAAACTTAATGACATTAGCGTGAGGAATAGAACATACACCTTGAGCTTATAACAAAACAAGTGACAAAGAGTTCCATAACAGTATCTACTTTTCTGGCACAGAAAACCTGACCAGCTACTAGTCTTAAGTTAATTTTTGTTATCTGAACAGGTCTTAAAAAATTTAAAGTAAACCACAGATATGCAAAATGAACTGTCACACAGAAAGTCTGCATCTAACACACAAATATTAAAAGAACAATTTTTTTTTTATGGCCAAAAACTGCTCATGACAATTTTGGAAAATACAGAATTGAGAATGATAATCACAAATTGCAACTTTGTTTCAGAAAACTTTTGTTTACTTAATACAAGTTAATTATGAAACCTTGAACGAGATCTTGAACGAGTTCTTGATCTTGAACGAACAGCTGGTTTCTTTTCTTCTTGTTCAAAAATCTCTTCTTCAGCAACATCCTGGCCTTCATCTATATCCATGTCCTGAGGTCAGACATAACAGACGTTCAATAACTTTTAATAAACATACTTACAATATATATGACTATATGAAACCATACATCCATATTACCCATTCTGAAACCACCTTATTATCTTTTCCTTTCAAGTTCTGTGATCAAATTGAAAATAGTTTTACCTGTTGTTGAATATCCATTGAATCATCTACATTTGTTTCCACTTCTAAAAACTGCTGCTGACTACTCCCCTGTGATGGTGAGGCAGAGTGCTCAGAACCAAAATTTCCTTCTTGATTCTCCTCAGGGCTTGCCTAAATAACAAATAATAATATACCATAAAAAGCCTCATAATTCAAAATGCTTACTGTGTCAAAATGTAATACTATGTGAAACAGTTGTTTAAATATATGAAAACTATTTCTCAAATTTCTTTTTTTTCCCATGTCCCATTAATGTGAAAGCTCAAGTAATACCATTCCTTAAATACAAAACTTTGAAATAATTCATATTCCTGACTATAAAAAAAATACTATCTATTTGCAGAATCAAAAAGTATAATATATATTGCTTAATTTGATTGTCTTGAAAACAAGAACTCACAGGTCAAACAATAGTGATGGCAGCCATATGTAGTGACACTGAAAGATACCCATTGGTCACCCATGCACATGCATTAATAAATTGTTATTAATATAATGAAAATATTTGTAATACCAATTGAGCTACTACATTTAACTCTAAACTTTATTATAGTATGTGATTCAAGACAAGTAATTACTATAATATAAGGGATGGTGTTGTGTCATTTGTCAGCATGTCAATTATGAGAGCTAACAAAACAAGCATTTCTGAAAAAACACCAAAATTTAAAAAATGTAAAATACTAAATGCATTGTTGATTTACTAGAGAAAAGACTATAATGGCCTGTACATTGGACTGAAAGTACAGATTTGGAATAAAAATCTGTAAGATATGAAAGAAATTAAAGTAGTACAGGAAATGCAATGTAAATACTCAGAAATGCTATCAGGACAATTTTGAAAATTAATTTTAAACCTATAATCCAATAGTGTAGGTAAACATTCCAGTGATTCTCATTATGTTTTCACTTTAATTAAACAAATGCTAGACATTCTATCTACCAGTGGTACAAACTTAGCAGAATGACATGTAGCACCAAGAGGTTTTTTTGTTTTATCTTAATGTTTTTAAACAGCTTATAATGACAGTTTGCAGAAAAATAAAGAATTCCCTTATAATTCAGTTAATGCATTTTCCTTCTAAAATTGTTTTGTGTCATTTTCCTTTTATTTAATTATTCTTCAACAATCTGTTTCTTCATACCAATTCCTACATTTCTTGTTGCTGCTTCTGTCTCCGTCTTCTATTGTCTCCTACTGTCCCTCTGCTCCTAATCAGATGCTTAGTGATTTTGTGTTTTATCTTTCCTTCTCTTTCCCTTAATCTTTCTCACTGATGCTTAAACATGGAATTAATTAAAACCTTCCTCACAACACGCTGCAGTCATTAGAGTAGTTTCAGCATAAGTTGTATCTTTTAGCTGCTATGAAGGTGAAAATAAAACTTCCTCTCTGTACTGACTAGGCAAGAAGCTGAGTGGACCTGAAGGGAAACAACTTCTGGGAAAGCACTTGGAATAGAAGATCAAATAATAAGGGGTGAGTCATAGGAACATTCTACCCATAAATGTACTGTAACTTAGACAAAATTGATTTAAAATCTAATTCTGCTTATTTTACAATAACATAGGCATTCAGCATATTTATTTTCAAATTAGATAGTTACATTTAGAGATGTCACATCAAAAGCTCCTAAAACAGATGCATTCTTCACAATTATTATATTCCTTTACAACATTTTTTAGTGTTTAAAGCCAGAAATTGCTAGATATCCACCAACATAAAAAACTATTTAGTCTGTAGCTATGTTGTACAACTCTGTTACTGCACTTAGATGAGAAACGAAAATAAAATATAGTAAAATAAAGTAGAATAAGAAAATAATACCTTAAATCACTAATTTTCTAAACAACTAAGACCTCAAAGTCACAAATTCAAAACTCAAATGATGTTCTTGACTGAAAGTTGAGCAACTGTACCTTTGCACAGGTTAAGCTAAAATCCCCAACAGATGTTTGTTAAGTTTGTGGTCCCTTAGATTTTCTTTCAAACTAAGATTTCTATTTTACTGTGAAACTAGATCCAAATACTTCACAGAAAATCCACTTTATAACTGGTCAGTATCAAGACAGAATAAACTTTTGGGGTTTTTTCCTAATGGGATCAGGAATTGGGATCAGGAGGGAAAAAGAACAGCTAAATACCGAGGACTAACCTCAGAAGAAATAAGCCAATTTACTTCAATGTAGAGGGGACCCAATTCACTAGTTAAGAAGGAGTCTTGGGTTGTGGTGAGCATCAGTTCTTAATTCATCATTTCTCAGGAAATACATGACTCTAGCTTAGATTCTTCAATAGAATGAGACATTTATTAGCCAGGACTTAAAGCTTGGTAGGGGAAATTAAAGTTATCTGCAATCTCTATTCTGACCTCTTGATGGTTCTGCAGCAGCAGCTTGCACACTGTTCTCCCTTCACAGACAGGAGCAGAATCACTTCAGTGCTCACCTTCTTCTATCTGACAGAGGGAAAAAGCTTTTTTCCCCCCATATAAAGAGCTGAACAACCAAAGCACAATCAGTCTGTAACTCAGCTAAACGGTACAGTAAATGTACACCCCACATATCTGGTTGTATTTTTTTTTCTGCTTTAATCACTTTCTTCCACTTATTCCACTTACTCTGCAAGTTTCTGTTAGATGATCAGCTAGTGACAAAGACTTTCATTACAAGAGAATTGTCAGTGCCAAGACAATTTTTTTTTCCTGTAGTATGAATTTTTTATCAGTGGAGAACATGATTATTACGGCAACCACAAGATGGAGTTCTTACTTTTTGAGGCTGCTGTTGCTCCAGAAGCTGTTGTCTGAGATGTTCTAAGTTTTGTTGCTGTAGCTGTTCAGCTAGTTGGTGAAAAAGTGAGTTGTTCACAGATTCTGGTACTAAAGGCCTAAAATGAAACAATTTAAATTAAAAAACGAAACAAAACAGTTCTTCTCTTGGTTTAAACAGTTGATAAACAGGTTTTCACAACTGAGATTCAAGTTAAAAAAATGTAAAGTAAAAAAAGAGAGTTCCACCTTCTGTTCATCATTATCACATTAATGCTATGACTATAACTAACAAAGCAAAGTAAATGCTAACTTTAAGATGAAGTCAACAAAACTTCCAGCACACAGACTTATATTAAGTATTTTAAAAGTTTACAATGTTTCATTAATTTGGTAAACTGCTTTCTCTTCCTACTGTTTTAGTATACTTATGCTCTGAAAGCAACAACACTTTCCTTACTATTTAATCTTAATATTCAACTAGTGTCAGGCAAATTCTAGTATTTTCCGTAAGAAACATAGCTTGATCTTACAGTTGGGAAGTGGGAGTTTCCTTTTTAGGCTCTTCATTTTGCTCAGATTCTTCCCCAAAGTCAAACCTGTCCATCAGCTTCTAGGAGAAAGCAAGATAAGCATTACTGAGTACTCCTTGTATGTTCCTTTATGTATATTTACTTTTCAAAAGAAAAATGCTTTTATTTCTCAACTTAAAAAAAAAAAAAAAGTTTGGCAAATAACCTGAATAGAAAATTAAATGTCACATTGCCATTGCTAGCAAACTCTTGAATACATCAAATACCAAATTTTGTCCATGGCTTTCTTGAGCTCTGGCTGCTGTTACAAGTATAACCATATGTTCTTTCCATAGTAAATAACAGCTAGTTTGGAGGAAGGCTTAAATGAAGATTAATTTTATGTAATGGTACCTTTAATTAGAAGAAATTACTACGAAGAGGCCAACTATTCAATCCTTTGGGAATCAGCAAACTGCTCTGCTCATATCAAGAGAAGACCTACAGCTTGATTACTTCGCAAAGAATTACTGTATTTTCACACACACGTGTCATTTAGACAAC
This sequence comes from Gorsachius magnificus, assembly GCA_034008185.1. Lineage (NCBI taxonomy): Eukaryota > Metazoa > Chordata > Aves > Pelecaniformes > Ardeidae > Gorsachius > Gorsachius magnificus. The sequence continues at coordinate 57,006,376 of CM067083.1, read as the reverse complement.
CTGAATTCCTTCAAATATACTGCTCCTTGAAAACAACTTCTCACATAGTCTGCAAAAAATCAAAGCAAGCGGTTATCATGTAAGAGGAATAAGCCTCCAGAAGGATAAATAGAAAGGTATCTGACAGGGAAAAAGAAAAACTTGGATAAACTTCCTGGCTTATCTCTAAAGTTGTCTACACTGTAGTTCTGCTGAACAAAAAAAGTCTGTTTTGTTTATTAGTTTTTATACAGTCCAGAGGCTTTTCAGCAGCATTTTATTTTCTTGAAGACAAAACTGAAGAACAAGCATGAAGAAATACAACAAACATTATTTGTCACTGAGATTTGTCTTTTTTCAGTAACTATGCACTCATAGAGCAATGCCATCAAACCCATGTCCATGTATCTTTACACCTTGGAAGTTTTCTGAGAAGCAGAATTAATGCTGTACTACAAACCGCTGTAACTTCTTCTCAAGCCCTGGTTTCAGAAGAAAAAACCAAGAAGATGAGAACACAGGGCAGTCATTTTGAAATACCAAGGCAAAAACGTCTCCAGTAAGCCATGATGATTCAGTAGCCCATTCTCTTTCTCAGGATGCTCTATTTACTCTCAATCACTGCAGTCCAGCAAGAAGAATGAAGTATAAGCTAACTAAGAGACTGAACAATCAAGATTTTTTAGAACTATTTTCCCAATGAAATAATTATATATATGAAAGAAGGACTGAATATATCTTCAAGAAAACACAGCAGAAACAGACCATCAAGCTTATGTGAGATGGGATGCTATAATCCAGAATAACTTTCACTGTATATATCTAATCCATTTAAAGCAAGGTGGCCGCCTTCTTTTTATTTTTTTTTTCATATGGTTAGAATATTTTCAAGTAAACCATTTGCAAAATGCTGCTGCTTGAAAAAAAAGATGCATTTTAGAAAAACAACCAGCCTCATCTTTAAAGTATTATTAATCATCATGTATCTTCCATCACGACAAAGTAGAAAGGCAGATAACAGAATATGTACTATTTAATCATCTGAGAAAAGGAACAAATGGGAAGTAGTCAGCAATTTATGATATGCAAAAAAATTATTTAGTTAAACTGGGGCCAGAGAAAACCAAAGAACTTCCAGCCAAGACAGGCAAAGGTGCAGCAGGGTTTTTGTTTAAGTAACAGTAGATATTAAAGGGAAAAATCAGAACTGAAACATCTTGATTTTTAAATAAATTGTAACAGAATACTCTCTACAATAAAGCAATAGAAATTAAAACAAATTAAATATTAGGATACCTAGGTTAACCCACCGCGCACACATATATAAAAGTACAGAACTGTATAGGAATGCTACACCTGTTACTTTAATTACCCAAGAAGAGAACATCCTCAGAAAAAGCAATGGGAATTATTAAAGACATGAAAAAAGCTTTTTATTCCAAAGGAAACCAAATTCTTCTTAAGGATTAGGATATTCTCATTAGAAATTAAAATAAAAGGAATAGGACATAAATGTATAGGAAATATTGATCAAAAATCTTTCTTTACCATAACAAGCATATGGTCATGTAGCAAGACTATAAAACACACACATTTGATGTTGACAAAACAACAGTTTTCTCATAAAGACTAGAACCCCAGAGACAAAAGCAACTGTATGTCTGGTACTCAAGAAAAGGCTGTTAACAGTCCAGTGTTGCTGTTCATTGTACTGTTCTGACACCCTGAGTTTTGATACGTGTATCTCTAACAGTATCAGCACCTGCAATTGAGGCATCTTGTGTTAAGTATAAAAATATTGCAAGCTCTCTAAAATGCATACAAAAAATCTAGAACTTCAGAGCATCCTGAAAGATCACTAACAAAGACCTAGATTTGTTGTTAGGAAGCAAAGCATTTCCAAAACTTTTCCTCTTAAAAAATCTGGTTTATAGTTTTTATTTTACTTGGGCATGCTATTTGGACTTTGTTATTAGTTACTTTCAAGCAGCTCCTGTCTGGCCCTGTCAGCTGAGTGCTTGTTAGCAGTTGCAGCGTATTTTTTGCTTTAGCTTAATCTAAATGAATCTACTTTATGCATTCAAGATCACTGTGCAATGTGAAATGATGTGTTGTACATGTAAACAACTAAAAGCATGCTCCTGATTCAAACTGAAACACTGATGTAGATGCTTCCTAACACAGAGGAAGTCAGGCAAAAACACCAGGAGGCCTGCACGGATGAACAACTGGACAAACTCAGACATAAAAAGGAAGCTTACAGAGGGTGGAAGCAAGGACAAGTAGCCTGGGAGGAATACAGAGAAATTGTCCAAGCAGCCAGGGATCAGGTTAGGAAAGCTAAAGCCCTGGTAGAATTAGATCTGACCAGGGACATCAAGGGCAACAAGCAAAGCTTCTATAGGTACATTGGTGATAAAAGGAAGACTAGGGAAAACGTGGTCCCTCTCCAGAAGGAAACGGGAAACCTGGTTACCTGGGATATGGAGAAGGCCAAGGTACTCAACGACTTTTTTGCCTGAGTCTTCACCAGCAACTGCTCAAGCCACACTGCCCAGGTTGCAGAAAGCAAAAGCAGGGACTGAGAGAAGAACTGCCCACTGTAGGAGAAGACCAGGTTCGAGACCATCTAAGGAAGCTGAAGGTGCACGAGTCCACAGGACCTGATGAGATGCATCCATGGGTCCTGAGGGAACTGGCAGATGAAGTTCTCAAATACGATGGATAGTATTTTAGCAAGTCATGGCAGTCCACTGAAGTTCCCACTGACTGGAAAAGCGGAAACATAACCCCCATTTTTAAAAAGGGGAAAAAAGGAAGACCTGGGGAACTACAGGCCAGTCTCTCTCACCTCTGTGCGTGGCAAGATCACGGAGCAGATCCTCCTGGAAACTATGCTAAGGCAGATGCAAAATAAGGAGGTGATTGGTGACAGCCAGCATGGCTTCACTAAGGCCAAATCATGCCTGACAAATTTGGCTGCCTTCTACGATGGGGCTACAGCACTGGTGGATAAGCAACTGACATCATCTACCTGGACTTGTGCAAAGCCCCCTCTAAATTGGAGAGACATGGATTTGATGGATGGACCACCTGGTGCATAAGGAACTGGCTGGATGGTCGTACTCAAAGAGTTGTGGTCAGCAGCTTGATGTCCAAGTGGAGACCAGCAATGAGTGGTGTTCCCGAGGGGTTGGTAATGGGACCAGCACTGTTTTACATCTTTGCCAGCAACATGGACAGTGGTATTGAGTGTAGCCTCAGCAAGTCTGCTAACAACACCAAGCTGTGTGGCGCAGACAACACGCTAGAGGGAAGGGATGCCATCCAGAGGGACCCTGACAGGCTTGAAAGGTGGACCCGTGTGAACCCCATGAAGTTCAACAAGGCCAACTGCAAGGTCCTGCACATGGGTTGGGGAAATCCCAAGCTCAAATCCAGGTTGAGTGGAGAATGGACTGAGAGCAGCCCTGAAGAGAAAGACTTGGGGATATTGGTAGATGAAAAATTGGACATGAACCAGCAATGTATGCTTGCAGCCCAGAAAACCACTCGTATCCTGGGTTCCATAAAAAGAAGCATGGCCAGCAGGTTGATGGAGGAGATTCTCCCCTCTATTCTCCTCTTGGGAGACCCCACCTAGAATACTGCATTCAGCTCTGGGGCCCCCAACATAGGAAGGACATGGACCTGTTGAAGCAAGTCCACAGGAGGGCCACAAAGATGATCAGAGGACTGGAGCACCTCTCCTGTGAGGACAGGCTGAGAGAGTTGGGGATGTTCAGCCTGGAGAAGAAAAGGCTCTGGGGAAACCTTATTGAGGCCTTTCAGTACCTGAAGTGGGCCTACAAGAAAGCTGGAGAGGGACTTTTTACAAGGGCTTGTAGTTATATGACAAGGGGTGATGGCTTTAAACTGAAAGAGGGTTAGATTTAGATTAGATATAAGGAAAAAATTCTTCACTATGAGGGTGGTGAGGCACTGGAAAAGGTTGCCCAGAGAAGTTGTGGATGCCCCATCCCTGGAAGTGTTCAAGGCCAGGCTGGACGGGGCTTTGAGCAACCTGGTCTAATGGAAGGTGTCCCTGTCCACGGCAGAGAGCTTGGAAATAGATGATCTTTAAGATCCCTTCCAACCCAAACCATTCTATGATTCTGTGCTTCCTATAAAAGGAAATATTGCCTTTTTAACACTTTATTATGGCTGCCATGTCTAGTAAAAAAAAAATTATACAATTAATTATATAATAAAATGGAAATAAATAGTCCAATAAATGGAATTATATCATTATGACTCATGGTCTTCAGCTACTAAGAAGTGGGATTTGGGTTGCAGGTGATACTGGTGCTGAGAAAACATTAAAAAAAGGAAAATTATTATCCACAAAACTTATAATTGCCCATAAGATTGCCCGTTATTACATATATATTAATATGTACTCTTCTATAATACCTAGATTCAGAAATCCTCTAACCTTTGAAAAAGGAGATAATTGGTATGATAGCACCAACATTATATTAAAAAGAAAAACAAAAAGGAAATTCTAAACCAACATGCTATTTCTGCAAAGCAGCCTAAATAACTTTTGAGCAAAAGCCTCAATAGACTAACAAGATGTACGTTTTCAGTTCATTCAGAGAGATGCTATAGAACACTGAATAAGGAATTTGAGATGTATTATAATCTAATCTACTTGTATAATGCAGAACTGAGGCACAGATCACATACTTTAAACACAACTCTTCCACAGCTTACAAGAGCAAATCAACACCTTATACCTACTGAAAGCTTGTAAATTATCACACTGCCACAAGAATTCCTTCCACAACACTTACCTTCAAAGTCCCAGAAATCACAATCATGTATATTCAGTCTGCTGACAGCTTTCATGACAACAAGACTCCTGCATACTATTACTGGCATAACCTAACTAAAGAGCATCAGGCTGAACTCACTCAAGGTATATAAACATCTCATCAGAATGCCAATTCCTTCGATTTGCTCCAGTTAAGTTGTCCAACATTCAAGACAGGCATCCCTATGAGTACACCTATCCATATAAATGCTGGAATTGAAGTCTGTGGACCATATCCTTAATTACTTTTTGTATCTAAATATTAAGGCAGTCCCCATTAATTGATGCATTCATTCCCTGTGATTATACCCTACTCGAGCTGATAGTTAGAGCTCTGATACAGTACAGGCCATTTTTTCCCTATTTTTACAGCTGCATTACTTTCATTACTAGTAACAACACTCTACTATTTCAGAGATTTGAGTTTAGCTGAACAAATTCTAGAAATACAAGATAAATTGTCCTAAAACTTTGAACTCAGCACTTGCCAAGTTTTGAGTGCTAACTACCTGAAAAAGAGATTACCTGGGTTAGGAAAAAAAAAAGGGGTTTTTTTCTTCTAGGAAAACAACGTGCATAAATTTCTGCATGTTTCCCTTTCATTACCCTGTAAGAAATCACTCCCTACCTCAGATCATAAACACAGGGGAAGGGGAAATACAAGACATGCTCAATTCTCTCTGCTGTGTTACGAACAGTGAAGAAAAACGTACCTTGCTAAACCTTGCTAAATCAAACATCTTCACATTCAATGACCCTTATGGGTCCCTTCCAACTTGAGATATCCTATGAAACGCTGTTTAGCCCTAAACTCATATAAAACCAATATTTTCATTTATACTACTCTCTCTAGACTTTTTGTTTTTAATTTTCAAGATAGAGCACTTCATAGTATATTCATGTATCTCTGAAGTCAAACCATAAAATCCAGAAGAAGACTCTTTCACTTACATATAGTTTAAAAATAAATATTTCTTTCAACTTCCGTTATTCTACTTCTACCTTATTAAAAGAGACACTCTGTTCCAGTGGATTAAGTGTGTTAGCAGCAGCAGCAGCAGCTGTAAGTTGTGCTGTGAGGGCCTGTAACTGAACGACAAGACCAGCATCCAGGGCTTGAAGTAGTGAAGGCTGAGGTTTCTGCTGCTGTATCTGCAGTGTCTGTATCAACTGCTGAAGCTAAAAGAGAAAAGATAACAATTGCATTAAACAAGAATTTTTTTTAAAAAAGCAAACACCAAACTAGTCTTTTCCCCTTCCAATTAGGAAAAAAAAACCTCAGGAATGCAGAATCATCTAACCTATGGCTATTATTTCATCTTAATTTGTTTTCATTTACGGCAAATTTTTTTCCCCACTTACTGGCTAATTTGTTTTCTGTGGCTGATAAGACATGCAGATGCTTCTTCCTCCTAACTTGCTCTGATAGGTTGCATGATGACCAGTCACCACTCAGGATTTCCTGCTTTCTAGGGTTCCCCCTCTTCTGTTTCTCCAGTTTGATTCCTTCTGACCTGAAAAAAATCTGTTAGCCTACTCCAGCTTCCTAAGGGCCCACCTAGATTAGGAAAATCTGTTTGCTGTAACAACATTCATGTAGAGAGAATAATTGCACTGTTGCAAGCTCCACTTTAAGTTGATGCAACATGTCTACATGAAGAGCTTGTGCTAGTGTCTCTGGATCAGTCACAAGGAAAATCTCATTCTGAAACTCAGGTTTACACTGATAGAATGCAATTCCTTTGCTGTGTTAACAAAACATAAAAAGCAAATTAACCAGGAACTGGGAATATAATTTGACTTCCTGCAATGCCACAGACTCGGGGCTCTGTATAGCACTATCTTAGGATAAAAATTGCCTAGATGCAACGTTGAACCAGAAGCAGCAGCTCTGGGGCAACAGACATACAGTAACAACAAAGTCTGTTACAGTAAAAACAAAGTATGGGTAATGACAAAAGACAGATGTTAAAAAATATAATTTAAAAATAGTGTTGGGTGTTCAAATATTATTTAAAAATAGTTTTGGGGGGTGGTGTGGTGTTTGGGGTGGTTTGTTTGTTTAAACAACTCCACTTGCAACCCAGGAGAGGTCTAGGATTATACTGGAACAAGTACCGATTATCATCTGAGAAGGAACTTTCAAAGGTGTAGAACCTTTGGACCTAAGACATTTCATCAGAGTATATCAGGATACCCTAAGAGTATCTTTCTTCAAATCTAGAGGAGGGAAATAAAGAAAAATAGAATCTCTTCCATAGTTTTTTTTAGAACAAAGGTACAATCCAATTGCCTGGTGTGTCTTCATTTCCTTACTCCAACTTTCTATTTGCATATAATTTTTTAAAAAGAAGCTGTCCCAAATCAGGAAATAAAAGGTTTTTTCATGTGCAGATCTGTTCATCTGTTGAACAGAGATGCTCCCATAAAATTGTACAGATTTACCTTAACACAAAAGGAAAAAAATACTATCCCTATGGAAAGAAGCCCTCCTAAAGCACCATGGAATTAGAGGAAACAGTCCTTTGACTTTCCACGAGGTAAACCCCTGGAGTATTTCTGGGGAAAAGGCTGAGCAAATCCAGGTAGTTCAAACTATGCTGATGTAAATCCCTGATTATCTTCACATTAATATTCCTACCGCCTCATGGGGTTCACCACTGAACTCTTATAGGGTTCAATCCCTCCCTTCTTACTAGGGCTCTCTAGAAACTCTGCATAAGCTGATTAGTTATATCTTCTTTTGCACAATGCATCAAAAATGTATAATCCTTTTTCAAGATTTAGAGTTACCTTCTAATAACGTAAAACAACTCTTCCTATTCTTTAAAAACAGTTGTACAGGTTCCTTATACAGCAGAGCCTGTAAAAATGTTTCCTTTATTGTTCTACCTCACCAAGAGCTTTCACCGATTACTGCAACAGGCAAAGCCGAAGAGCTCCCCCCTCCCTTCTTGGCCAATCCACAAAAGATGAGCAAATATGGCTGGTCCACCTTGTGCGTTGCTCTGAGCAGGGAGGAATCAAACTGAAGAAGCAGAGATGGAAGCCCTAGAGTGGAAAAATCCTGGGTGGTCACCGTTCTAGCTGTTTTCACATTCTTGTTGTTCCTATCTTTCTTACTCTGCCCTCTCCTATGTCTAGACTCTCAATTTACCTGCGTGCATTCTCACCCATAAACCACAATCTTAAGATGAAATCAAAGACTTTGGAGCTTGGGGGGGCAGGGGGTGGAGTGGCTTGAAGAACAGGAAGAAAAGAGATCAACAGGATGCAAGCAAACGTTGCACTTCATCTACCAATCCTAGAGAACTGTATGTACATACTTATTACACACCCAGTCTGTCTCCACATTTCTGCTTAAGACCATCTTTTCCCTCTCCCAAAATCCATTCTCTTCCTCATTTTACCATTCTGAACTAAATATCCAAAATCTGCTGTCTTTGAAACTCTAATTCCCTTCTCATTATCACAATCTTTTCTTTTGCTTTATCCTTTTTCTTTTCCCCCCGAATACTCTCTAGGTAATAATCTTTGAAATTACCTTACTGACTTTCCATATATTTCCCATTCTCACTTCACATTCCTTCCTTGTTTAAGACGTATTCCACCTCCTCTCTTCTACATTTCACAAAGTATCCCACAAACTCATTTTGCTCTGCTTTTCAATGACCTGTCAATTTGTTTCACTACAATCAGATTAACATGCTCCCTTCGCTTGATTTATGAACAATTACAGACAACTCTGCTTAGCTGAACACTGTAAAACAATCTCACTAAGTAAAGTTGTTATTGTCAGCATCAGTGCTTCATAACAGCTCACTGGTGACTGCTTCTGATTCACATGCATGGGATTTCTGTTTAGCACCCCAGCAGGTAAAGCACCCTTTTCCTCAGTCCAAATAAAAATCATAATGCCAAAGTTATGCTGGTGCCAGAGTTCTAGCATAAACTGAAGAACAATAATCTACATTTTTACAGCAAGCTGACTGTGTGCACTCAACTTATGTGGCTGCAGGTTAAGAGAACAAACAATTCAATGCATGCTGCACATCAAGCCACTTTTTTTTTTTTTTTTTTTTTTTTTTTTTTTGAGTTGAGCATTTAGAAACTGAGGAACATAGTCACTTCAAAGACCTCATTTTTGAATGCTGCAAAATAATAACTATATTTAGCTGATGGAAAGATAAAGAAAAGAATCAACACAAAATGCACTTCCAGAATGAGTACATTCCTATTACATAATTCTGTATAATGTTTAGCTTCTTGGAGCACCCAGCAGAGAATATACTTATACATTCTATTTCACACCTACATCCATGAAATCTTAATGCTGCTTTTCATTTAGTCATCTGCAGCACTATATAGAAAAGTATGTATTACAAACTATCTTACCTAAAGTCACATTCTGCAATACTTTTAAGGAACAAACAGGGTTGGTTACAAAAGGTAACAGGAAGTTTTAGTTTACCTGGAACTTACTTGTCACGAACAACATCATGGGATAGTTAACATGGATACCGCACAAAAAACTAAGAGATACTCATGGAAGCAGTATTCTTTAAGTGTACCTTAAAGACACACAGTATCAAACGGTGTACAGTGTAACTGTTTACAAAATATTTACCTGTTGGCCTTGAGGGCTCTGTAAAATCTGTGCCACAGCAGCAAGTGTATCTGTATTAGCAATCTGAGATACCCAAGGATCAGGTAAACTCTGCACCACATTGGCTGGCGTAACTGGAGTCACAGGTGTTCCTAAAAAAGACAAAATCCAATATGCCAAAATATTTTAACATACAGACTTAGAAATCATGTTAGAGAAGGGGAAAAAAAAAAACCTGCTGTAAAAAGAAATTATGAACATTTATGTTTATTTTGCACAGCAAAGATTCCTGGATTGCAAAAAATCAAATTATAAAAATACTGTAATCTTTCTAGGACATCAGAACCAGTTACTAAATACTGAGCAAGAACTGTATTAACATCAATTTAAACTATTTTTCTGACACACACAGAGAGTGCACAGAAATAACACAGACTCATATCAACATTCCTCAAGTAGCAGTAAGTGTAGCTCACAGCTTTCTGCCATTGACCTATGGGAATTACTAACAAAAACACTGACAAATGCAAAACACATAGGTTTCACACAGTAATCCAAACCATTCAGTGGAAACAGTATAAACCAAATGATAATTGTTAACACTGTACTCAGAAACATCTGCTAGTCAAGAACTTACTGGACTTGTGCTTTATCCCTAGGAAGAGTCTTAAGGATTCTACCAAAAATTTCAACCTGCAGCAGCTGGATTCAGGAGGATTGCCCATTTTATCATGTTGTTTCAAAAGGAACATTGAGATTAAATCAGCAATCTGACAGTTTCATGGCATAATCCAGAAGAATCCTCCGACCCTGAAAATACTCCTACTTGTAGCTCAGCAGTAGAGATATGCTGATGAACACAAAATGTAAATGACTAGCTTACTGTTTTAAAAGACAATTTGCATCAGAATTCAAAAAAGCATTGGAGTAAAGCTATGATTTCCACAATTTAAAGTAATCAAACTAATGAAAATTAAAAATATTGAGCTAGAAGATGCAGTAAATCTAATCCAAGAGCTGGAACTTTTACATGTTTACAGCCACCAATGAAAAATAAGGTGGATTTGTCCACCTCACTGCTTTTCAGCGTGGGATCAGCAAAAGCCGGGTGACAAAAGCAGGCCCATATGTGCCAAAAACCCAATTTCTATATGTTAAACTTCCCATACATCCCAATCTTGAATGAAAAAATCTCCACAAAACAAAAAAAGTTGAAAAGCCAGTTCCCCGCCATCTACCTAGGTAAGTAAGGAAGATACATTAGAGTACAAAATTATCAAGTCTGCATTTATGAAAATGTCAGTGCTTGTTAACTTGGGACATACTCCATGAGCAGTTTTTTGCCCATATGATTCTCCAGCATCATTTCTGGTCCACATACGTTGGACATGAGGGAGAAGGAAGTATGTCACTGGCTGCAGCTTATATTGTCAATATATTTTTCTTCTCCCCGAAACCATTGCCCATCAGCCAGCAAAGTAAAGGACCACTGTCTGACACGATCCAGCAAGCTCAATCCTATGGATAGCAAAAACTGATTTATCATTTCTCTCAGTTGGCACCACTATTTAACAAAGATTGCATTAAGTGCTATGTTGGGTTTTTAACTCTGCCAGTGATCTACTGTTTTGACCTTCAAGTGCAAAACTAGGTCTTTCTGCACTGTTACTCAATCTAAATATATTTATAATATACAGTTGGAAAGTAAACACAACAGGCTGCCTCTTGGTTTTGCTGTTTCCCTGATCTGGACACTGGCTATAATGTATTTCTTTCTAGCATTCATTTCATTTGTCTAAAGGAAACCAGTGAGATTTTTCAGCATGTTAATAGCCAACATACCAAAGCTGACACAAATGTTTTGATTCAAAGTATGATTTTAATCTATTTTTGTTTACCTGGTGTATTGTTGCTCATAGCAGCTGTAGTGCTGGGCAAGACAGGGGTCACAACTGGAGGAGGAATTCCTGCTGCCATATCCAAGAGAGGCTGAATAATTTCACTCTTGAACACATTATTCTTCTGCCATAAATTTAGCACTCTAACAATTTTACTCTAAAATGAAGAAAGGATAACAAAAGACCGAAGTCATGCTTATCTTTCTTGTTATTTTCAATTATGGAATTCTTAACAAGCAATGTCAATCTATCTCAATTGAAGCACCTTTAGGTTTATAAACAGTAAGAACCGTAAGAACAGTTACACAAGTTCACACCAAACATGTCTAACCTACGAACCGGAGGCTGACCTATATAGGATGCCTAGGCAATTATAAAGACACACTATGTATGTAGTGAGAGTCTTCTCTCAACAGAAAATGAAATATAGTAAAACAAAACAAATGTATCTGACACTTTTATACCTTTACTCTTAGAAGACAGTATGGAAGGTAAATTATTTTAAGGAAACATTTTAAAGCATTATTAATAATTAAAGCAAGGAATTATTAGTCTCCTAAACTGTTATAGTCAACATATATGAATACAATTCTGATCTACCTATGAACCAAAATTACTTCTGTCCACTTAAAAATGTGCATATACTAATAAGACTGCTAAATACTATTAGGAAAGTAGCTCAATATTTTGCAAGTTCTCTTGATGAAGTGAGGAACTTAAACTGAAACACAATTCCCTGCCTATTGAAATTACATAGTAATATTGAAAATATGGATCACAGGGAAGGAAAAAAAATCAAAATTGAGACTTCATACAATTCCATCAGATGTAACTCATTGTTCAGCTTGCAAATACATTTCTATTCCTCTGTTTAAATCTGCTCCCAAGTCTTTTCTTTTCTAAGCTTTACTTCTACCCAGAGGCAAGACTTTGCTTGATCTTGAAAAGTTGGATATAAATATATGTGATGGAAAAAGACACCCTTCTTATTTGGGGGAAAAAAAAAAGTTGTATTATAAAGAACAGAAAGTTCTTCATAGGATCTTGTGTTTGCCGTCACAAAGATGGTTTAATTAAATTCTATAAAACATGAACACAGAGTACTTAACCACACAATGTTTAAAACAAAGAAAAAAAAAATGTCTGTTTGCCCAGAAATCCAAGAGGCTACTTAAATTTAATAGAGAGAAGTGCTGAATTTTCACTGCATGGAAATTTAGTGTTCCTTTAAAGAAACGTAATGTAATTTAGTGTTCCTTTAAATAAATCTCTGAAAGCTTCAATTCAGTATTACAGTATGCGAGCCCTTCTTCTCTGAAAGTTTGTTTTGTAATGCAGTCCCCAAGTCCATCAGAGGTTCTAACTTCCCTCTCCTATCCCGAACAGGAATACCGCACACTATTTCTGCACCTCATTATCTATCTCCCCCTTGCATTTTCCATGGCTGAGCCAGACAAAGGAATCAGTGGGGTTTTTTTGCTGCTTTCAATAAAATGCTACTATACTTCTGCTTGATTTTTAAACAAAACAAACAAAAAACCTGTTGCCTTCCTGCAGTGTCCTGCCTCACTTACTACTTGACTTAATGACTCTATTACACAAATTTATGTGGAGATAAAGCCCTTAGCATTTCACATCTTTTTGTAATTTTCCAACTCAATAATAACAAACTAGCTATTGTAAGATCAGTGACAACTATGAAGGAAATTAAACTGCCTGCACCCTCTGCTATTTCCAGCCAGCCTATTAAAAAGATAATTTGGTAGCGATCTTAACTACAGTGGTCCAAGGGAACAGATGCACTATTGGGTCAAACTGTTCAAGTTAAGCCCTATTCAGCTGTTGGTTGATTCATTATCAAAGGAAATGTAACTTTTAAGATACTTTGCTGTTCTTCTATTGCTCCTTCAGTCCAAAACGCACTAGTTTACACTGAAGTTACTGCTGCCAAGAAAGATTATTTATTCCCTGAAACTATGCAAAACCTGCTCATCATTTTCTCACTGAAGAGGGGAAGAAGACAATAGAAGACTGACTACAACTCCCTGTCCTACCAAATGCCTGCTCAATTTTTTTCACATCAAAATACATTAGCTCAAATCTATCCAGTCTTCCTGAAAACTTTTTCAAAATTCTAATTGTGCCTTCCCCATCCCTAAAATTCAGACAGCAAAATTAAAATACATACATATAAATGCATAAGTCTATAATTAGATCCACTCTAGCAAGCAAAAAGTGAGATTAAAATCTTTGTTCTTTATAGATAACATACTAAAGATTGTTTTAATTAGAAAAAACCTATAATAAGTGGTTTACCTTGTCATCCCCAGGACAGCGGTACAAGTTCTGGAAAGTGCTGATGATGTTATTGCTGAATCTTGGAGCAAATACATCCTTTTCTTGCCCAAACTGATGCCGGGACTGTCTTACAATGGAGTCAATCACATACAGACCAGGTACCTTGTATTCTGGTTTGCACTACAAAGAATAGTAATTTAAAATGTGTAGATGTGAAAAATACAAAAACAACATTAATGGCAGAATAAATAAGAACAGTCCTCTCTAATTTTTAAATGGGCCAAAGTATTATCACAACGTTCGCTATTTAACAAATTCTCCTGAAAAATGAAACTCTCAAAAACAGCTAAACCTTTAATGTTCGAATTATCGCATCTATATGCATTCTGCAAATATTTAAATGGTTTAAAATCAATTTACTACCACTAAAAAAACTTTTTAGAATATAGCTATTCAAAACTGGCACATGAACCACATACCCTTTTAAACGCACACACCTATTTTAAGAGAACAGCATAAAGCATGAATGAATTTTTAACAGTACATTGGGACTAGCTGTAAATATAGCTCAAAAATATTTTTGTCCTTCTTCATGATCAAAGTCAACATTAAAGTTAGCATTTGTTTACTTTATTTTACATTGTTGTAAGTAGCATGTGGTATATCCTGCTCCCACCAGAACAAGAACGTATTTATGTGGACATCTGTTTGGTTGAAAATATACCAGTGATACTTATTTTAAAACTGCGGAAAACTTGCATAATTTACAAATAGCACTGTATTTATAAAGCATGTCTGCTAACTACAATACTGATTACTTAGGTAATTTTACTTAACAATTAAAGCTAAACTTTTTGCTTTTTAAGTGCAAAGTAATTTTACCAGACTAGTACGACCAGTTTTAAGACACAATGAAAAGTGGTACAGAAATATAATGAAGTCATCACCAGAATATACTATGACATGGATTCACTCCATGAATATTGGTGGTACACACTTACCACACAAGGTACTACGGAAAACATGGGAGAGTACACCCATTCCCTCTCCGGTCCAGATAGTCCACAAACATACTATGTAACACACTAAATTCATCATCTCTAATACGGTGCTGAACAAACTCTTCAGACTACTAGCTTTATCATAGCCTAGATAAAAACTTCCTGTTTTGAAAAGTGCTGATTTGCTAACGTTTGCAACCTTGATAAAGCACTTATTTAGGCTCTAAATATGGTCCAGTGTTTTTAAGGATGGCATTCTTTATTTTCAAGAGAGTGTGTGGCATCCTTTTAAGAATAATTGTGCATTATTGAAATTATTAAATTAAAATCTAATTGCATATAATACACTGTCTTCAGAGAATCACTTCAATGTATTGTAGCTACTCAAATTTTAGCTAAATTATTACCAAAAATAAGAGTATTCTGCATACAGAACAGACAGGCATATGACTTTTCACAACACTGAAATTAATAAAAACCAGATATATTAGTAAGAAAACTCAGCAAATATGCTAGGTAGAGTATTTAAAAACATGGCACATACAAAAACCAAAAAAATATTATAGTTAATATAATAATACAGATGACAAAAAAGGAAAAGACAATAAAACACAAATTAAAAAATTAAGTAAAGAAGAATGACAGCTGGGACAGTGAGCCTGCATATCCCCAATCTGAGATGAGACAAGTTTTTACACAACAAATGTTCCTTTATTTTCCTAGTGTGTCCAAGCAATAAGATTACTCAAAGAAATTACTCAAACCTTGCTCTCACAGTGGAGTATCTTTACATACATGGAATGTGGTCATTTGACCCCTGAAGTGATGTTTTGCCAGAGAATAAACAGTCAACCAAAATGACAACTGACCAGTCAGTTAAGTGTCACAAAACAAAGACTGTCATGGACAATTACTTCACCTAAGTTTCAGGAACCTCATGAGATTAATTTTGAAGAAAGAAAATACTGGAACAGGAAAGAATCAACAATAAACTAATTGAGATGGCACTGACATCACTCTGGACAAGTCTATGGCAGATTTTAATGGAAGATTCAGCAGTTTTCAGCCTTAACTTGAGGTGATTGCTTCCAGAAAAATAATCCCATTATCTTCTAAACATACAACGTAAGTCCATAAATATCAAATGCCTAAAAAAGGGCTTTCATCTCCTTATCTCCAAATCTACTAAAATAAGGACTTACTATTTGATGTTATTAATAATTTGCGTGTCTCACTAAATAGTTCATGAAATACTGAAAAAAACCCACATCAAGCCTTAAGGGAAACATCTAATCCAGAGCGATCATTAACAAGGTTATCAATAACAACATACATCTGCCTTCTCTAACCAGCAAAGTACAGTGCAGAACTCCCTTATCAAGTAGTACTGGACACCAAGCACAAATGTGCGAAGAATACTCTTAGTAGCTTGTGGAAGGGTCACAACCAATCAGTCCAGTTCCTGACAAACTACCACTCTCTCATTCAGAGGATAAATATTCTCTCATGTCTCTGAATACAGAATTGCCAATCACAGCCACTGCAACTAAAAAGCAGTATTTGGAACTTGGGCAATTCAGGTTAATTTCAGGACATGAAACTGCAAAGTGCTGCTGATCAGAGATGGAGAAGATGTACACCGGCTCTCATCCTCCTATGTCCACCTGTAGTATTAAACAGGGACCAGAAGATACTGATCCCTTTCCTTAGAGGTGGAAAGAAGTCAGAAGTGATGCCCCAAAAGACAACTACTTGACAAAACACTAGCAGTGATGGTAAAGTATACTAATATTTACTAGTGCCATGAAACATACATATGACACCTTTTCCACATAGGACTGATGTTCTAGTACCTAAATAATTCATTCATGAACTGTTCTGAAACAGTTAAAAACACCAGCCTGAAGCTGAACCCTGAACCAAAAGGCACTGCATCATACACTGAATAGAAGGCCATGAGGAAGACAGGTTACTGACACAGAGTGATCTTGACTGCTTTATAAAACAGACAATGGAAGAAAAAAACGCATCCAACATTGCAACATTAACAAATTAACTTCTCTAGCTTGTTTGTCAACATAAAAAGGCAATTTGTTCATAAGAAATTCAGTACCAAAATGACCAACTGAACAATCAAGTACAATGCAGACAAGGAGGAACGACTCACAAATTGGAATCCATGCATTTCCAACTGGAGACAAAAATGCAGCTTTACCCAAGAATAATTAAGTCTACCAAGAAAATAAAATGCAATAAAATTCTTTGTTATTCAGAATCTTCAAATTAATACTGCATCTTCCCAAATAGTAACTGCTGTCTAGCCACATAAATATTTTTTGTTTTAAATTACTAGCAGGAACCATCAACTGCAATGCTACATCTATGCTACACAAAAGAGGAGGCTGAATGGTCATCTACCCTTCAGCTTTAAAATTTATGGGAAATCTGGCAAACAAGCAAAAGCAATTGTCACTCGCCAAACCACTGCCAATTCTTTTGCTGTTAGCTGTTCACGTGGGCTACACTGACAGGCTCTTTTAACATTAAATGAATACATACCCAGAAGTAGTCCTAAGACAGTATCTACAATCATTCAGATCATAACCACAAAAGGTGGACAAAGTATTTGTCTTTCTACAACATGCGTTATGATCAGCTACCGACTACTAGTAGAAATTGAATGTGACTAAAAACTGAAACAAACTTATGTGTGAAAAAAAAATTAATCCAAATGTGTACCTACAACCTGATGGTCTTCAACACTCTGTAATCCAAAATGAGGAAATTTTTCTCAGTGCTAACACAAAAAACCCATGACTGACTTACCTTTTGAATGAATTTCTCAACACTCTGTACAACGTGCTTGTAGAACTGGAAAATAAAATAGTATTTCAATAGAGGAGAAAATCTGAAGATGCATATACTTGTTCAAGTCATGCAATATTGACTATAAAACCAGAATTAGAAACTTTGGTTGATTAAGCAGCAATCCAGTACCCATAACTGAGTATGCTGTCTTCCTTAACATTTAACAGCATATAAAAATGCTAATCTCAGTTTTTCTTGCCTTCTGAAGGTTTTTTACACTGGATTTTTTAAAATAATGTGCGCTAATTTAGTGAGAACTAAGAGAATAATATAACTGTTCCTTCAAAAACATATGGTTATTTCATTGTACACAACTGAAGATGTTAGCCTAATGTTACTAAGCATAGCACTTCTTTGTATTTCACTTATTTCCAAGTGTTCACTAGAATAACCTAAAAACATGAGTATAGGAAGACCTTATAACATCTACTGAATACCTTTTCTTTAAAATTGGCCTTTTTTTTTTTTTAAATCTCGCGTATCATCACAATGGCTTTACATCATCTCAATAACTTCTCTACAAAATTAAATGCTGTTAACAATTAAATGTTGTTATCAAAATGGTAACAGTAGAAGCAGGATTTCCAAGTTAAATACACGATAAAACATTTTGGCAACATTTAATTCTTTAATTTATAGGACCATTTACAATCATTTATTACTTATTTATGTTCAGTACAAGTTTTTAGCATTTTCATTATACTGCAACACACAGACTAATTTACACAGACTTCTCATATTTAAGAAAGCCAGTGAATTTCACGTCTGTCACCAAATTGCTCTCTCTCCAAATGACACAAAATCTTAATATGGATTTCATTATCTGAAAACGTATCTCCATTCTCATCAGAGGAATGTAGACAGGAAGAGCATAAGTTCATGGCTTTTTAGCTTTTATCTTATCCTCTTTTTCACATCTCCAGCTTTCACTGGTTTTCCATTTGTTTTAATGCCTAACACTAAAGGCATACTTCTTTCCTCCATCATTTTTCAGCACTGTTTTCTGCTGTCCATTGCTGTTTGGCAAGCAACATAGAAAATAAAATCTATGAACACCACCCATTAAAAGGTATGTTAGGAATTTATAACAATGAAATAAAACTTAAACAACTCTATTGATCCAAAGGCACACAAAATTTTAGGGTGGGGCAGGGGGGAATTGTAGTTTTATATTTATTCTTCCGTTCTCAGGCAATGTCAGTGTTTCCTTTGTAAAATGAGGAAAAAAGCCCTGTCATTGAGATCTGACTGAAGAGTCAAGTTGGTATAATTCTTTCTCACATAAGACAACCAGCAAATGCAAGTCATACAACAAATTAAGCCTTCTGTTGCACTCCTGAAAATCCCATCGCTATCACATTTGATGATAACTTGGAAATTGTACACAGAACAAGAGAGGTGGAAAGTTCTGTAGCAAGTTCTTTAAGCTATTCAGTTATTTTGACACAGATGAGAAATGGAAAGGAAGTCAAAAGAAGTTAGCCAGTTTCTTACCTTTATAGCCTTGATTGCTGCCTTGGTGATCTGTGTCATTTTAGCTTTAGAAATGGGTGGCTTATAATCATTTAGCGAGTACAACTGCCAAAAAAAAAAAAAGTTATCAGAAAAATATTCTACAGTTTTAAGCAGTACAAAAAAAAATTTTTCCACAAGAAAATGCCACTGCTAATTTTCATCAGATTTTACATATGTATTACACCAGAAAAGGCATCCCCATTTAAGAAAAAATAAAAAGGCCCAATAAAATATGACCCAAAATGTTTAAAAGATAACAGGTTTTTCTTTGCATATACACAGTTTTACTAGCACTAAATACAGAAGACACCTGCAGATGAAGGTACAAAGGAAATATGTATGATAGGTAAATATGGTAGTTGGATTAAGTTTTTCTTTCTAGTGCAAAAAATTTAATATACTTGACTGCCTTTATGGAAGCATAACAGATGCTTAACCAAATACTTCCTATATTCATTGTCATATGCCTGCTGAATCAAATCTTTTTATTTTCCATTAAACAAAAAAAATCCAGTCCAGCGAGAAAGAGCATGTAGCAATTTTGCCACTTAAAACAGAGCATTTGGAAAAAATATAGAATGATAGAATGTTTTGGGTTGGAAGGGACCTTTAGCTGTCATCTAGTCCAACCCCCCTGCAGTGAGCAGGGACACCGCTAACTAGATCAGGTTGCTCAGAGCCCCATCCAACCTGGCCTTGAATGTTTCCAGGGATGGGGCCTCCACCACCTCTCTGGGCAACCTGTTCCAGTGTTTCACCACCCTCAGTGTAAAGAATTGCTTCCTTATATCCAGTCTAAACCTACCCTGCTTCAGTTTAAAACCATTACCCCTTGTCCTGTCACAGCTGGCCCTACTAAAAAGATTTTCCCCATCTTTCCTACAGGCCCCCTTTAGGTACTAAAAGGCCGCAATCAGGTCTCCCCACAGCCTTCTCTTCTCCAGGATGAACAACCCCAACTCCCTCAGCCTGTCCTCATAGGAGAGGTGCTCCAGCCCTCGGATCATTTCAGTAGCCCTCCTCTGGACCCGCCCCAACAGTTCCATGTCCTTCTTGTGCTGAGGGCTCCAGAGCTGGACACAGTGCTCCAGGTCAGGTCTCACCAGAGCAGAGTAGAGGGGCAGAATCACCTCCCTCGACCTGCTGGCCACGCTTCTCCTGATGCAGCCCAGAGTACGGTTGGCCTTCTGGGCTGCCATCGCACATTGCTGGCTCATGTCCAGCTTTTCATCCACCAGCACGCCCAAGTCCCTCTCGGCAGGGCTGCTCTCGATCCTTTCTTCCCCCAGCCTGTACTGATACTGGGGGTTACCCCGACCCAGGTGCATGACCTTGCATTTGGCCTTGTTGAACCTCATGAGGTTCACACAGGCCCACCTCTCCAGCTTGTCCAGGTCTCTCTGAATGACATCCTGTCCTTCTGGCGTGTCAACTGCACCTCTCAGTTTGGTGTCATCTGCAAACTTGCTGAGGGTACACTCAATCTCGCTATGTCACTGATGAATATATTAAACAGCACTGGTCCCAGTACGGACCCCTGAGGGACACCACTCATCACCGGTCTCCATCCGGACATCGAGCCATTGACCACTACCCTCTGACTGTGACCATCCAACCAATTCCTTATCCACCGAACAGTCCACCCATCAAATTCATAGCTCTCCAATTTAGAGAGAAGGATGTTGTGGGAGACTGTGTCAAAGGCTTTGCAGAAGTCGAGATAGATGATGTCCATTGGTTTTCCCTTGTCCACTGTTGTTGTCACATCACCATAGAAAGCCACTAGGTTCGTCAGGCAGGACTTGCCCTTGGTGAAGCCATGCTGGCTGTCTCAAATTATCTACCTAGCCTCCATGTGCCTTAGCATAGCTTCTAGGAGGATCTGTTCCATGATCTTCCCAGGCACAGAGGTGAGGCTGACAGGTTGATAATTCCCAGGGTCTTCCTTTCTACCCTTTTTGAAAATGGGCACAATGTTTCCCTTCTTCCAGTCCCCAGGGACTTCATCTGACTGCCATGACTTTTCAAATATCATGGAGAGTAGCTTGGCAACTATATCAGCCAATTCCCTCAGGACTCTGGGATGAATCTCATCACGTCCCATGGACTTATGTGTGTTCAGGTTCCTCCAGTGGTCATGAACCTGATCTTCTCTTACAGTGGAAGGGGTTTTACCCTCCTGGTCCCCCTCATGCAGTCCATCAACACAGGAGGGGTGAGGAGAGGGGTTGCCAGGTAAGACTGAGGCAAAAAAGTTGTTGAGTACCTCAGCCTTCCTCCTGTACCTATAGACTTCCTCCATTCACTGCGTTAATTCAGAGAAATAATATATCAGAAGTATTACAAATGTTTAAGAAAAAATGCAGTTGGGTTCTCAATTTTAACACAACTTTCTAACTTCATTAGTATCTAACCACCAAAACAGCCACAGTATACAAGTAGCAAAGCTGCACAACAATTTTCTCCTGGGATGCACTAATAACTCTATTCTTTTTACTTGTACATACATCTCCTAGCAAAAGCAATCCAGCATGACAGATATTCATCAGAAGTTTGCTACGTAGTGAGAACTGTACATTAACTGACTTCATAGCGATGACTGATAAGTGATAATTGGAAACAACTCCTTCCTTCACACTGAGTCAGGACTCCATCATCCAAGGCTATTTACTTGCTGTGAAAACCTCGGATTATGCACAATATATGGCTTTGAACAAAATGCTGCTCTTTTCTCCTTCAACCCTAGGTGTTAACAGACAAGGTCTAGTATTTGCTGCTTTCATACATAAAAAGAACAGATACAAAATGCCAAACCAGTTTTAAGGATATTCTTGACTTAACTTACATTGTATTTTTGTTTACAACACACGTTTAGAAGCACATTAGCTCAAAAATAGAGCCCTGACAATGGGCATGAATTCGGAGTTTTTCCATAAGATGGTCATTGGAACAGAAACAAAGCCAAAAGACCCCTCTCTCCTACTACACACCCTGAGCAATGCAATATATTGAACTGGATGAATATCCATGAAGATGTTAACAATATCTTTAATTTCCTAAGATTCATTCAACTTTCAGCAAACTGCTAGCTCAGAAAACGTAATTCAGAATTGTTTACATTTAACACAGTAAAATGCAACAGTAAACAGGATCACAGTGGAAAGGATTAGGCAATCTTAAATATAGGACATGTTGTTTATAATAATTTATCACTCTGAAGTTAACATGTAGATTTTCTTCAGTCATATTTGAGTTTCCCAGAGAAAAAGGATTTCTTCTCCCTGCAAACATGAGATGCTTTTTTCTATCCTTTCCTGTCAGAACCAGTTTTAACTAAAACTTTGCATAGCTGTCAAAAGACAAACTGAAAAAACCTGGTTTGTCCAAGCGTAAGTATGAGTGTTCTTAGCTTGAAAGGATTTCCTTTAAAACAGTGAAATTATAACCAGTTCACAGCTAGAAATCTACTTTTAAAACAACTGTTACTACTTCTCACTAATGCTAATTGCCGTTGCAAAATACTCTGAATTACTTGCGTGCTGCTTATACAACAAAAAGCAATACACCTCTAGAATTCAGAGATATAAATGCTCTTCACCACCACAGGGGAAAGGAAGAAAAGAAGCAGAAAATCAAGAGTCTCCAATCAGTTTCTTCTCTGTTTTACACTCATAGCTCTGTGCTCAACTTCCAGTTAGCCACAGGTGATTCACCAGACTGTAGGTCACTCATCCTGGCTACTGGCTTGGCTGGATCATGTGCAACTAGAGCTAAACTACTGCTGGGGCCACTACAGTTGCCAGAAGCATTTTGCTTATGTTCAGGCAGCGCCTTAGCAGAGTCAGTTTGGGTATTCCTGGTCAGCACTCTCAACACCCAAAATACCAGTAAAAGCAATTCACAGGTTATGTGAGCGAATGTAAAATCAGCCTAGAGTCAAAAAGCCACCTTGCCAATCCGAAACCAGTCCCAGAAGAGATAGGAACAGTAGCTACTTCACCTATGACGTACACAGCTATGAGGAGGCGGAATTGCTGACTCGAGTAGATACACTGGGACCACACCTGACCAGTCCGTCAGCTTTGAAATGACCAGGAAAAAAAAGGGGATGGGGTGGTTCAAAGCATCAAGAAAGCTACAATACAGTGCTGGGAAACACAGAGGAGTTGCACACAACTGATCCTGAAGCACCACCTGCGTGCAGTCAGGTATCTCAGCACCACACATCCAGAATATGCCAAAAACCAACAGGATAATATGTTTTGTTGCTAGCATCCCATTACCTTATTCCAGGTAGCAGAGAGCCAAATTTAGCATTAAATTTAAGGACAGCTAGAAAAAGAAAAAATGAACCAAAAACTCCAGCAAAATTAACAACGTATTTCTGTAGAGACAGGCTTTTTGGACAACAGATACACCTGTTCCAGGTTTTAACAGCTGTTTCAAGGAAAACACAAATCCCAAATTTAGTACTTGGAAGAAGCCAAGAAAAAAAAAAAACCCAACACCCCACTCTTCTAAATTATTTTTCCATAATTATGTTTAAGAAGCTTTTAATTTCCAACAAATACATTTTGTTTTGAAAAGTACATTCACTCGGAAAACTGGTGATTTATGTCTGTCAGTGCATGGCAGAAGTCTGAAGCAGCAGCATTTGTACTAGGGACAAAGTGAGGGCCCAGTGTAAAATACCTACTTGCAATTTCACAACATTTAATGCAACACTTGCTTTTTGCTTTTGAAAAAATTGAGTTTCACTTACAAA
The DNA here is from genome assembly GCA_034008185.1 of Gorsachius magnificus. Classification (NCBI taxonomy): domain Eukaryota; kingdom Metazoa; phylum Chordata; class Aves; order Pelecaniformes; family Ardeidae; genus Gorsachius; species Gorsachius magnificus. The sequence goes on along the minus strand of CM067083.1, from coordinate 56,982,591 downwards.
ATTAAGAAATGTGACATTTCTTAAAATTACTTAAATTGATCTTTTAAACAGAATTTAACTACAAAAACCATAGACATCCATGGTGTAGTTTAATCCAAATGAGAGGGCCAAGCCCCTCCCCCCTTTTCTGAATACAGATATCCTAACATGCACAAACATCTGCCTGAATAGCTACTGACAGCACACATGTTCTTTGCTCTATCTTCAGCAAATTCATACGTTGTGTTTATTAATAGTCAACCAGTAATCCCTCTCCACTTAGAATCATAAAATGCTTTGGGTCAGAAGGGACCTTAATAGATCACCTGGTTCCAACTCCCCTGGCATGAGCAAGGAAATCTTTCACCAGATCAGGTTGCTCGGAGCTCCACCCAACTTGACCTTACACACTTCCAGGGAGGGGGCATCCACAATTTCCCTGGCAATCCATTCCAGTGCCTCAACACGCTCATCATAAAGAATTTCTTCCTTATAGCTAATCCAAACCTAATGCCTTTTAGTTTAAAACTGTTACCCTTTGTCCTATCACTACAGACCCTGGTAAAAAGTCTCCCTCCATCTGCTTATAAGCCCCCTTTAAGTACTGAAAGGCCTCAATCAGGTCTCCCTGAAGCCTTCTCTTCTCCAGGCTGAACACCCCAACTCTCTCAGCCTGTCTGCGTAAGAGAGGTGCTCCAGCCCTCAGATTATTTTTGTGGTCCTCCTCTGGACCTGCTCCAACAGGTCCATGCCTTTCTTGTGCTGGGGACCCCAGAACTGGATGCAGTACCCAGGTAGGGTCTCAAAAGAGCAGAACAGAGGGGAATAATCACCTCCCTCAACCTGCTGGCCACTCTTCTTTTTATGTGGCCCATGATACGAGTGACTTTCTGGGCTGCAAGTGCACGTTGCTGGCTCATGTCCAATTTTTCATCTACCAACATTGCCAAGTCCTTCTCAGGGTTGTTTTCAATCCATTCATACCCCAGCCTGTACTGATGCTGGTGACTGCCCTGATCCAGGTGCAGGAAGACCTTGCACTTGGCCTTGTTGAACTTTATGCAGTTTATGTGGATCCTCGCCTCAAGCCTGTCAAGGTCCCTCTGGATGGCATCTCTTCCCTCAAGCATATGAACCGCACCACTCAGCTTGGTGTCATCCGCAAACTTGTTGAGGGCACACTCAATCCCACTGTCTGTGTCATTAGATATTAAATAGTATCGCTCCCAGTATGGACCCCTGAGGGACACCAGTTGTTACCAATCTCCATTTGAATATTGAGTCATTAACTGCAACTCTGGATGCTGCCATCCAGCCAACTCCTTATCCATCAAACAGTCCATTCATCAAACCCATTTGCTCTACTGTTAGGCTGGCTAGAGAAGCAAGACTGTTGCCTCTCTAGTAAATGAAAACTCTCATTTTTCATCTAGCACAGATGATTTTTAAGACAGTAGGCATTTAAAGAAATCAGATATTCTTCAAATCTAGTTAAAGCAAAATAACTGCAATTTGAGGATTATAAAATATGAAAATAAAGAGTTAAAAATATTATTTTTTTTTTCAAACTTGTGCTTTTATTCTGGCTCACTTTTTCCTGTATGCCCTTTTGTACAAAAGTTTAGCCAAAACAGTTTGCTATAATTATTTCCTGATCATGCTTTTCTAAGGCATTCATGATTATTGGCAGAAGATAACTGCTTGCCCTCACATAAAAGAAGCCTTTAAACAAACTAGAAAAAAATGGCAACATGGCTAAATAGTAAAGTTAGGGAAACCATCTGAAATAAAATGATATATTTCAGAAAATCAGAAGTGGTATCCAAAAGGGGAGGAAAAAAGAAGTGACCATAAGCTCTAACAGGTAATGTACGTGTAAAAGATACAGCAATCGAGTTTGAGAAACAAACAGGGAAAAGCACAAAAATAAGCCCTTTTTGGTAGAGAGAAGTAATAGCAGATCTATTACAGTGCTCCCCCAGGACCAGAAGACAATCATCACATAAAGGACTCATAGAAGATAAAAGCCCTACAGAAGAAGAATCCTCCCCTTCTCTGTTTGAGATGTACACACTGAGGAAAAACTGCAGAGATTTCCCGCACCAGAATCCTCCTCAAGTGCGTTTATAAGAAGGTAAAGCACAAGCTCACAAGGTAAAAAATAATGAAGTGCTAGAACAGAACTCATGAATGAAAGACCAACTAACTGTGATCCGTGAATTCTCACCTGAAACAGTCTCAATCCTGTAGCTCTAAGAGACAGGAAAAGTGACGTGAATTTCTGACAAGGGTTCAAGGGGAGAACTAGGAAACAATGGATCAGTTAGGTTCAGTGTTTGTACCAGAAAAATTTGTATAAATTACTTGAAAGAAAAGAATCAGTGGGTGCACAGCTACTGTAAGGTGTGTTCAGGTTCCTCCAGTGGTCACATCTCAGTCTACTGTCCTTCTCTGAAAGGAGCAATGAGCACACTGAGAAATCACTGATATAGTCCACCTGGACTACCAAAAGACATTTACCAAAGATCTCTCACAAAAGGCTCCAAAGAAACTAAGCTCTCCTAAGCAGACCCTTGCATGACAAATAACATGGCTGATTACTCCTTAAAGATACCCAGGCAAACAGTTTGAATAAACAGTCATATTGTTTACAGTGGAGGGAAATCCCAACAGAGTCACACTGATGCTGGGGACTGTGTCTGTGCCATCACATATATTCTGGACAGGACAAAGTCAGATTATCAAAAACTGCAGAGGAACATCAGTGAGACTAACAAGTAATAAAAAGGCAGACAAATTAAGCACGAGTACACGTGAAGTAGTGGACACTGGCTTTGAAGCTGACTATTGCCATTCAGGAGTGGGATCTGCTGATACATGAGACATTTCTTTGAATGCATCAACTCAACAGTAAACCAGAAAAATCTCAGTAGTAAATGCAGCAAAAGGGCTTTTAGAACTACAACATTATTTAGGCAACTGTACTAACCTACAGGGCACCCTCAACCTCTCAATACTTCTGGAATTTCTGTCCTCCCCTCTAATCTCCAAGGCTGGCATGAAATCATTAGAGATAATGAAAACTACTGAGAAGCTTTTAAGTGAGGAACAAAGGTGGCTAGGACTCTTCAGCCTGCAAACAGTATAACTAATGGGATGGCAGACATCACTACAATCTGAGTAGTGGAGATAAACTGGGAAGGATGGGACTGGAGGAGTGCACCAGATGAGATGAGCAGGGAGCGAGTGAGAGCCAGGTTGGTGGCTGTGGCTCCAGCCTGCCCAATGTGGTTTTCCTCAGCCTTGGGAGGGTAGCTCCGGTGTGCCTTGGAGGGAGGGAACTGACTCACTCCTGAACTGTCATCACCAACTTGCTAAGTCTGTGCCCAGATACCATAATGAAACACACCAACTCTTAAATAACTGTATAAAATACAGTTAGCTATCTGTATGCTAGTATAAAATGCAGCTCTCAGTTTAAAAGAACTTACTCAAATCAAGTTTGAGCCTTATCAAACATCAGGCAGCTGCATTTTTTCTGCAACAAAAATACATTTAGTTCATTTAAGAGGGTCAAAAGCGAAGCACTGTAATCTTCAAGCAGCAGACAAAACCAGGAGAAGTTTCAGGAGAAGCATGCTAGTCACATTTACAATGCAAGCTGTAAGAAGAAAGCAAAGGAACAGACACACAAATCATCATGCAAACTTCAAAAAACATGCTTTACAGCTGAGCTACCATGTGATTCCATGAATTATGAAGAAAGTCTGCCTAATTCCATACACTAGCCATTTACCTGCTTTTCTGGATAAACATGAACTCATATGAAACACTTGCCCAAAAACCGATCAGTGTTTCTTTAAGCACCTGATCACTGCTGATAGATATCTGATCACCAACGAAACATGTTTTCTCTAGTTATTTTCATAAGTTCACAGTTGGAAGGACTTGCATAGTGAAAGTATTTGCATAATTTCTCCTGTGAAAAAACAGTAAGTACAGAAACTTGCTGTTGAAACCCGAGGCACTGCTTTAGTGAGCACCCCAGTGTGAAGTCTCTTTTTAAAATGTACTCCAAGAGAAAAAAAAATTTCTCTCCAAACACTGCACATCTTATCACCAGTTGCTGATATACATACATATTGGAATCCAATTAAAAAACCCCCTCACATGTTGTTGGATCAATTTATTTTTCCCACTCATTTAGTAATTGATTTTGCACCAGAAACTAAAAAAAGTATGCTAATTAAACCAAACCAGTATTAATCTCCCAACTATCCTAATATCTAAGGGGAGAAATAGTCTCCTGATATTTGCCTGGAAAAGAGCACCGCTTCAAAGAGCTTATGTGTTCACCCAAGAGTCATTCTGACACAAAGGCTCTCCCGAGCAAAGTCACCACACAACACAAATACAACATACGGGAAAACGCTGCTTCAAGTAAGACCAACTGACTTGAATAAATGGATAGGTTAAGACCTGATAAAAACATGTAAAAATCCATTATAAAATTATACAAAGCTTTGTTTTGTACTGTCCATTCTTGAACACATCACTCAGAAAACTAAAGGTGAGACATTCCCTCTCTAAAGGTAGATGGCATTTATCACACACAAAATTAACTGAGCAAAAGAAAGAAACTGCATGTCTGATGCTAAAGAAAACAAAATTAATGACTTCCAAAGAACACAAATGTTTATAAGGAACAAAGACTAAACTTCTACAGAAGTCACAAGGAATCTGACTGTACTAGTAAGAGAAACTATTTGCAAACTGTTGGCTCATTAAATGCAGGCTTTCCATATGACCTTTTGGGAGTATTTTTATTTTCCTCTGTGAGAAAATGGATAGCAAAAGTAAGAAAAGACTTTCAAGTTACTGTAAAAAGTGCCGGTGATTTTTCAACTCAGTGCACTTAGTAGTAGTATACATTTGATTGCAATGCCAATGAAAATTTAATGTTCTATCAGTTTATTCCAGAAAGCTATGGACATAACTCTGAACTGCGTATCTCAAGTATTCTAGATGACTGAACATGCTCAGCTCCAAACACATTGCAAGGAATACTGGAAACTACAAAATACAAACAAACATTACTCTTCCCAACCTTCTTTATAGCTAAAGAAAACATCAGATCAATGTGCAGTGAATTTGTCTGTGGGGAAGTCATTTTATTGCTTTGCTGTACGATGATTCCATCCAGCCATGCCCTACACACATCACCATTTTGATAATTAGGTGGGGGACAATCAATAAACCTTTGATAGAAGTATGCATGTTCGATTAAACACTGAATATAAATCACAGGGAATCCTTAAAGGGAAGACTTGAATCTGAATGGCACTTCAGGGACAAAAGATACACTTATCACCAAATCCTAATCTGTCTCAGTGAAAGCAATCCCCAGGGTAATGATCTAGCAAAGGAAGAATTGATGCTAGCCAAATGGCCATGTAAGCACGTAACAGCTTATTAACCAGATAGCACTGAAGGCCTTCATGATGATCAAAGTAATAGGTAGTTTTAAGGGTGGATTATTTTTCTGGTTTTATAAGACTATCTCTAAACCTGTTTTGTTAGTCTGAATTGTAAAAATAAATTTTACTATTTTATAAGTTCTTATCCTAACACAATTGCACAGAAACGTAACAGAGACACATAGAGGGTCAAACCTGCATCACATCTCCAAAACTATCAGTAATTCCTCCTCTCGTCTCTTCAGTAGGGTGTATAACAGCTCACCAATTCACCTTGAAATCACGCCTCAAAAAACTTCCCTATCCAACCGTGCTTCACTCCTCCAACTCTTTGGCCTTGTGTCACACCAAAACATTCAGTAGCATGACTTACTGCCATAGGAAGGTGAAAAACCCCAGTGTGGTAGCTTACATTGTTAACCAAGTCTATTGCTTAACAGGAATGTAAGTTGGAAAATTCTCTGTGGAGGACTTGAGACAGAGATTCAGGCGTGCTCGTGGGATCCTGACTCACGCCCATTCCATGCTGAGAGGAAGACCCTCTCGCCATCTAGGTAACAAATATGCCAGGTTCCTGTTCCAGTTCCTCCAGAACCTCCTGAAATTGAAAATACACTCCCTTTTTTATTTACCCTCCACATCCAAAGCCTCACCAAGTCTTGGGATGTTCTTCTCAAACTTCACCCAGCCCCAGTCAGCTTGGCCATTTCAAGTGCCAGAAGAGCAGGAAGTTTGACAGCAGAGACCTGGCAACTGTTTCGAGCTCCCTGCCTAATCATGCCTCTGGGCCAAGCATTACCAAGGAGCACCCGCTCCTACCCCACCAAGAAGTGATGGTTGCTATGGGACTGCTTTTCTCTGTCCCTCTCTGGTTCCCTCTTTTTAAATTGTTTTTATTCTTAACACCTTTCTACCTTCTTGTAATAATGTATTTTTACCTCCTCTTGTTTCTTTACCTGTTCTTTTGTGTTTTTTTCTTTTATCTGTTCTTTTTTTTTTTTTCCCCTCCTTACGTCTCCTCCTTTCCTTTGAGCTAGGGCATGGTAGAAAATGTGCTATTTACTATGCATACCACTAGGTCAGAGAAAACTAATAGAAACAGCATTCAGTAGCTGATGTTTATGAAGGTAACATACAGTTGCCCTTTTAGTGATACTTCCTCTGCATGTTATTTTAGCTACCAGCAACCCACAGTTCAGTGATTCCTGAGCCTGCACCAACTGATCTTTTTCATAAAACCTCTGGATTCCCTCCACACAGGGAATTCAAATTTATTTTTTAATACAAGTAAATCTTTAGCATGCCCAACATCTTTTGGCAAATGCACATTGTTTAATCAAAACCTGTGCAAACAAACTTCTTTTTCTTGATTTGAACCCTTGATCACCCAGTGAGGCTGGGTTTACCTAGCTTCTCCATTGGAAGAAACAGTGATTTACCTCTTCTGTATCACCAGTACTATAGACACCTATCTCATAATCTTCCAGTCATCTTTATTCTACTTCAGAAAGAGTATTAATAGTTAGTAATTTCTCATACAGACCTGTTCCATTCCTTTGACTGCCCTTTCTGCCCTTCTCTCTACATGCAATTCTGCCAACATGGTCCTGAGGTGCAAACTAGACTGCACGTGCCAGAAGATAAAGATGCAGTGGCAGTATAACGAGTCTCTATTTCTTTCCTAATTTCCAGGATTCTGCTTGCTATTTTGACTACTGCTGAACTTGGAACAGGCATTTTCATTTCAGTTGCAAGGTCTTATTAATTACCGAATTGTATCATTTCAGGGCCCATCACTGTGTATGAAAAGCAAGTGTTGCTTTTTTCATACTATCTCCCAAGCATGCATTACCACTTGATGAAATTGCAGGGTGCCGTTTAACAGTCAGTACAGTAGTGTCCTTTTGCAATCCTTCATGGCTAGCCCTTCAGTATCAACATCCTGAATAACTTAATACTGTGAACAAACTTCTTTGCCTCATTATTCTACCCCTTTTCCACAGCATTTATGAATACATTGAAATGCACAGATTCCCAGCAGAAACCCACATAAGATTGCATCCTGAAAAAAGACAATTTATTTCTACACATCAACTTTTCCCGCATCTCCCCTTCTAGCAGTCATCTATCAATGTAAGGATGCACTCTCCATGGCAATTCAACTTCAAGCTTTTGAGGATGGATTTTCTCAACTACTTTTTGGAAATCCAAGTAACATCACCCGGTTCTTCCCTGTCCATGTACTTGCTAATTCTCTCAAAGAACTTTCATACACACATTACGTACTACTTTCTTTCATAAAAGTCACACCAATTCTTCTCATTTTATATTCACCTGTGTATTTTTTCAAATTCAAATTCTGCTATTTCTCATCACTTCCAATTGAGAGATATCTCTGCTGTTCTAATATTTGTTTAAAACAAAAAAAGTGTACCTTAAGACTCAGTTTTTATTATCATATCCTAAACCAAGTTTTTCTACCATAACACCCTCTCCATTGTGGTCAGCCAAAATTATCTGGAAATAGATGGCAAATTGTCCTCAGAGATTTTGTATGCATATGTTGGACACTGAAAAAAGTACCATTTCCTCAGGCACCTCCTTCAGAAGTAACAGGTTCCAAATGCAACAAGTTACACAGATTTACTACATAAATGCACATTTAAGTATTATATCCAAGAAAGGACCAGGCTGGCAAGTAAAGCCAATTATAGTCACAATTTTGCATTTTCCTCTATCTGATACAACAAAGTCATGATTTGTGCAGCAAAAAGCAATGGTGTTGAGAGCCAAGAAACTAGGTAAAAGGCAAAATTCCAGTGTACATTAAAGTTAGGCTTAACAGCATTATTTATACTTCCTTTCCCCAATATCATTTTAAATAAACTAAGTCCTATTTCCAAACTTTGAGGAAAAAAACATAGGCTTGCTCAAAGATGTAATAACCTTTATAAATTATATGTTGTGAATAGGGGAAAGGCAAAAGGTCAGGTTGATACTATAGATAAAGTACTGAATTTCTGCTCCATATTTTTTCTTTAATTCTGTTAAGAAGAATGGTCTTCAGGAGAAGGATTACTGAAAGTCTGGGAATTCATCAGCATATTTTGAATTTTGACTGTTCAGTAATGCAAACAATATTTTTATAATTACAACTGTAATTCAAAATGTGGTTTAAAAGTTTATTGTATTGTAACCATCTGTAAACAGTTAATTCTATTGTAAACAGCTGTAATTTACAAGGCAATGTACTACACAATGCTAAGCTAGGTCTAAAGTTTCTCAAGTGAAGACGAGGCAGCATGTGCATGAACTACATCCTCTACTATGGATGGTCAGTCGCTGACAGAGGAAGCTACTGCATCTCCATGGAAGGCAATGGCATACTATGCTTCTACAAAGCCCAGCACTTAATTCCAAGACCTTTCACCACTCTTATTCAACAGGCAAGAGAGCCAGACAGCTGTTTCCTGAACAAAATTTTGAATAAAAATTAGAACAAAGTACTAACCTTATTAAAATACAGCTTCGTAAGTAACATATCCTTTTTCACACCTCTGGCCACATCTCACAAAGGCAAGAGTGGCTAGGAAATAATTTTTCATATAAGACTAATTTTGCCACTAGAAAGAAGGCTTGAAAGCTATGAACGCATCTGGACTCTTCTGATCCAAAGGAACAGAAATTCATATAGATGAAAATCTGTTACACTGTTAGAGCAACTAAGGAAATAAACATTTTGATACTGATACCCTAGGACCGAGATTGATCTCTAAGTATGAGATTATGACCAGAAGCCATGTCAGGGATATCAATTACACATATCTCTACCAAAATATTTTTACAATTTTCTCTGGCTGCTACCAGGACATAAGACTAACCAGACACTGTATATAATAATAAATGTCTGCAATTTCAATGTGCAAAAGACAAAACAAATACTTAGAAGTCAAGCCTAATACATATTACCTTAAGAAATTAGGTTAATTTCTTTCATATTTCAACAGCATTAAAATAAATCAAATCCAATTGTATGTACAGAAATAGTCACTGAATGCTTACCAAATATTTATATCACCACACTGCAAAGAACAAGAAAAGAATATTGTCAGTCATTGCTTTAAAAAAAGGACAGAATCAACAAATTTCTACTCTGTTGCATTTTACACACTCTCCTGAAATTTAATCTCTAGGAAAAGTTACTTAAATTATGTGAGCCCATCCCTCAGTGAAGAGGATTTTTCCTTGATGCTGACTACCAGTGATAACTGTTATTTAAACCCAATGAGCACCTTGTTGCTCTGTGTGCTGCACAGAAATGTTAAAATATATACCAAAGATGTGTTTACACAGGATGACCAGAATGGCAAATGCTCCATTCTGCATAAGGTATTTCAGTTTGGAGGGAAAACAATGAAAAGTTCTCTTCTTCCAGTAATCAACCAAGACAATACAAGTTGCCAAAATCTAACATTAAAAAAACCAGAGAACAAGAGAGGGTTGCAACTCAATAGCAACTATGTTAATATAACTGTTTTCATACACTTGAAGTGCTTAACATTGGTGGTTTAGGTTAACAAACATAAAATAATAGTCAATATGCTTGATATCCCAGTGCGTGTCTTCCTTTTCCTGTTGCACTTAATTGTTTTATAAAATATTTAAAAGCAACCAAGAACACTCACATGAAAAGCTTACTCCCTACACGTCAGTTGTATTATACACCACTCTTCACATGTGTTTATGTTGAAAGAGGACAGCTGAATATTCATCCTAACTGAGCGTATAAGCTACTAAGTGAAATAAGATGCAAAGGTAATATGGCAGTCCCTTCAGCCCATCACATTTCCGCACATGAAGAATTCAGATATTACCATCACTGCCTTTGCTCGGTTCTTTTCTTACCCCTTTCATTTTGAGGAAGCACAATTATAAGTTTCGAATGTACTGAACCTGAACAATTTGAGATGGAATGACAAAATTCCATTTTAGTTCTCACATATTTGAGCCAAAAGGCATACTACAGCCCATTTACAATTCCCTCTAAACCCACTTCATTACTACTTTCAAAGAAAGCTCCTAAGTTGTTGGTACAGCCTGCTTTGTACAAATAGACTACGAACTTAAAACTGGAATTTAAAGAAACCACCTGAATTCAACCCCAGTCTCCTGAATTGCATGCAACGAAGAAACAGATGTTTAGTTCAGAATAGCCTCTAGAACATAATTCATTTGCTCCTAGCCCTTTACAAGCTATAAAATACAATTCCCCTTTTTCTCTTCATAGTAACTTAGGATGTTTACTGCATGGGAACAAAAAGCTTAGAAAAAACTAAACGGACCACATAAAATAGCTAGGCAAGACCGAGAGCTTTACCAAAGCCCAAACTCCCAACAACAGAAAGGAAAGATTGATCAAGAAGTCCAGATCATCTCTGAAAGTGTATCACATAAGAAAACAAGGGTATTTCACGTTCTGCAATGAGGTTTCATTGTGAATGCAGGGGATTTTAAACCATATCTATAGAGAAAACATTCTGAAATGAGTAAGATGGGACAGCTTTTGTTGTGAGCCCTAAAAACAGCTGGCAAGGAAAATGTGTGAGTCTTAGATTTTCATAATGTTTAGGATCTGTCCCTATATTTCATATCTCAGAATTGTACACGTGTGATTGTATTTAGACTTCTCTAAGGCATTTAGCAGGGGTATTTCACTTTCTGCAATTTTCTCATCATTCCTGCCATATGGCTAATTTCCATCGTTAACATTTTATCATGATTTTATGGCTAAATCTAGATCACCAACAAGAAAATCGATCAGCTTCAGGCACAATGGCAGTCTCTGTAGATTTCCAGAGGTGAGCCTGTGGGCTGCCCACACTGGAGAAGTGCCCCTTCTTGTTGCAACGCACTGGTTTGCTAAAGGGTAGTGCAGCATGCAGCTAAATGCCTTAGAGAAGTCTAAATACAATCACACCTCTACAGTTCTGAGACAGGAAATTTAGGGACAGATCCTAAACATTATCAGAATTGAAGACTCACACATTTTCCCTGCCAACTGTTTTTAGGTCTCACAACAAAAGCTGTCCTGTCTTCCTGATTTCAAAATATTTTTTCCCATAGATACGGTTTGAAATTCCCTGCATTCACAGTGAAACTTCATGATTTCAAATTTTTTAAAAATCATGGTTTATAGTGGGTTGGATTTCTCCAACTAATATAATTGTTATATAAATGTTTCTCCTTCTCCTGGTAAGCGCGCCACTTCAGATTTCTGAAATGAAGCAGCCGTGGCTACTACTGCATATCTGGTAACCAAGCTATGAAGATCAACATGTTATCTGAAGCTGTAATTTAGACCAGTTTCAAAGAATAACCTAGTCCTTTGAACCAGCTTTGTTTTGTTAATAAGTATAGGAGATTTGGTAATGTGAAAAATTTTAGCCTGATCAGATCTTTCCATAGGCTTCCAACAATCTGGTTAATACATTATAACCTCTTTGGACTTAACCTCTGGAAAAAACAAAGACATTTGTAAGTATGATTACTTCTCTTTTTAAAACTGCAATCACATCAATCTCAAAATACTGTAATTATATTTTTATCTATTGTACTAATTTCTAAATTTTCTGGCAAGAGAGCTCCATGAAGGCATGCCATGAGGCCAAGATTTTTAAACCAACATTTTTACAGTGAGCAGCATTCAATTCACAGTATTTTGTACTTCTTTAAACAAGCTATAGAATAATAGGGATGGAAAGCAAAGGATGCACATAATTAATTCTACTTCAGTTTTTGAAAGTAACTAATAAATACTAAAAACAGAAAACAACAAAAAAAAAAGGAAACCCTTACCACTCAACTCCAAATGAATATTTGGAAACACTGAACCCTAGGCCAAAGAACACAAGAAGATGGATCTTCTGAAATATCTTTCCCCCAAATGCACACTATATCAATTACAAATTTCGATTCAAACGTGTAAGACAGCTGTTCACTGCCTTGCATAAAACACCTTGTGGAGCCACCATCAGTGTTTATAAAAGAATATTTACTCCAATCTTTCAAAACTGATGTTATAGACAGAACTTCACAATAAACAAGCTCAATACTACCAAAACAGGTGCCTTCAACCTCTCAGCTGTTGCTACACTACATTCTCTTACTGCTCAGCCACCATCCACCCAAACCACCATTCCTTGCTGCTACTGCCTCCAAGATTTCAGCTCTGCCCCTCCGCTTTTACACATCTTCTGTTGTGCCCCCATCGTAACCGGGAACCAGAGCACTCTCTGCCAACCCTCAAAAACCATCAACAGCAACCACAATAACACAGGTGCCAAGCCTTACCTTCCACATGTATTGTATTATATTAAACACATGCATTATATTTCTGAATGTCAAAACATCAGAAAAATGCCCACCAGCTACCTGCTTGTATAATCACAAAGCTAGGAGAAAAGACAGCAATTCAGTATTACTCACTAGGAACTTAAAAACAAACTCATACAATCAAAAACTGTACCCAGTAAGCCCAGGTAAGCTCCGTAGGCAAACTCTTGAAAAAAAGTGGAAAGAAAGGGATAAACTGTTGTATACCCATAGTTGCCATTTTTGTACAAATGGTGGCTCACTTGCCAAAATCCTAACAGCACAAAGAGCAGGCTATTACAAGAAATACACATTTACGGTGGTGATAAATCTGACAGAGGGGCTTGGTGGCAATGCACTCACTTCCTCTTACCTCTTCTAGATTTTAACAATTACTTTTTAAATTCTATTTTTAAAAAGTCTCATTTTGGTCAGTACAACTGGCAAGGAAAGGTGAAGACAAGAACTAGTACAGCAGTAGCTGAAGATCGTCTTTTTCTTTTAAAGAACATGTACCCTATAGTGTAGAAGCAGCTGCTGAACAAGGTTAATAAAATTACCTAGCTGACTGCTGCTGCAGTCAGTGCTGCCAGAGAAATACTGCAGAAAAGCAGTTCCAAAGAAGTGAAGAAATGGAAGGAAAGAAATGCACATGCAATTCATGAAAAGTTCCAATACAGGAACAAGGACTATTATTGTTTATTGAGTTCAAAGCCAAGCTTGCTGAACTCTGGATGCACATGTCAACAATTACGCACCACTGTCCCAGGCCTCACAACGGAGTTACAGCAGCGGCTGCTGAGGCCAGGAACGTGGGCTCTAACCAAGGCTGAATCAGCCACTCGGGTTAAACTTCTTGGTGGCTGCCTGGAGATAGAAAGATGTACCAATTTTACAGACAAGAAAAAGAAGTTGGCCTCTTTCTAAGTGGAAAAAAATCCTCACAAATGTAATCAAGTGTGTAGACCATATTTTAAGGCCTGCTTTATCAAATACTTTTGTTCTGATTTTTTTTTTTTTTCTTCTAAGAAAGCCATTTGGATTCCTAGACTCTACTTTTACAACTGCACAGCAAAACAGACTGCTGATGGAAAACTCAAATAAGACTTGTTAAGATAATTTCAAGTATTCTGCCAAAGACTGTAGCCTCAGACATGGTCTTAGTGAGCAGGAAAAATCAAAGGATGCAAAGTCATGAGAGTTCAGAAGTGCATTTTTTTTAAACTACGAAATGGTTCACTGCTCTCTAAATGAGTAGCAAGCAGGATCGATACTCGTAACTATCCAGTTACAACTCAAGAGTGTTAGCAGAAGGTGGAGATCGACATCACCCTCACAGGCTCATAGGGACCTAATCTAGACCACAGTTCAAGAAGAAATTTAAAGTGCATGTATCAAAAGCAGAAAAATAATCAATGTCTGACCTATACCACTTCACGGAAGAAATGAGGTCCTTGAGCAAGATATGCACAAAAAAAATCCTAACATTTTGGGCCTTTAACGCAGCCTTTACAAAGCCAAAGACAAGATTCTATGGCTGGCAAAAGCCTAAGGTCAGATCAGTGATACTAAAACTGTAAATATTTATTCAGCGCACATGGAGACATTTAATCAGGTGAACATCAATTTAATATTTACTGTATCTTGAAAGAAAAGGGCTTTCTTTCCCTATGCCCTTTTAATAAAAAGCAAATAGTTGAGAGCCAGCAAAGTTCAACTCTTGCTGGGACACAACAGAGAGAAATATTTACATTTAATTGATACTGCTCTTAATGTTCCTGACAGCAAAAGGGAAATTAACAAATTTTTCTGTATTTTGCTCTATCTTAAGGGAATTTTTATAGATTATGAAGATTCATTGTTTTTTCTCTGAGGAGCACTATAGGATTATAAAGCAAAATAAAACTGAAGACCTTTTTCATATCCACCCCAGAGGTTGAGAATGAGAGACAACTTTTCAGATGTGTGTGTCCACATGCACTTGCAAATATCAGAGCTAACTTTTTCTGCTGAAAAATAATAGAGGTATACCAATAGCTTTCATCCTAATTTGCTACAACACAATTTACAAAAATCAGATGTCAATGTGGCATCAGATAAACAAAAAAGAAGAAAGCTTTAAACATATCACAGTTGCAGAATCCTTCAAAACAGTAGAGGATAGGAAAGAAGGTTCCACTTTTTTATGACTGGTAAAATATTAGTGAGACAAAAGAGGAAACACACAAGTTTTCTTATTTTCACAGCAGGTAGGAAAAAAACCCTGCAGGTGTTTCAGGTGCTTCAGCCAACCGCGAAACATGCAGCAGAATCTAAGAAAAATATCCTGCCAGGGAGTAGCTTACATGCCCTTTCACCATTCCTCATACGTAACTGCTAGTATCACTATTTGCACTAATCAAAGCCCTGGCTCCTCATTTCAGAAAGCATCCTTTTTTCACTCTCCCCAGCTATTCACCATCAATCTCTATTTAGCATCTTCATGAGGCATATAATTTAGCTTTTTTTAGCATCAACTGGCATTCTTTCATGAAAAAGCCGCCTCTGTGACTTAGAATATGCCACTTAAATAAAGTAGGCTAAACCAGAATATTTGATTTACACTTCTGCACTTTCGTGCGCCTATACTCCAATGCTTAGTACTTAAAATGTGGGTTATTTCCAAGGGTCACATTTCTGAAATTGTAGTCGACTGAACTGTTCCCCAGTGCCACCTGAAACATACATTCTAAAGAAACATCAAGATAAAGGTGACCAACAGACAATGAAGTGCAAATAGAGTATCTAGACAACAGCATTGCCAGCAAATGGTCAGCGACTGTTACATCCCTACCACTGACAAATTTCAGAAGAACCAGTTAACCAAACAGTAGCAATGACCACTTTATGTATCACTTCCTATCATCTTGCATGGCTCTTGCTACCATTCTGTATACCAGAAGCTCACTCTGACTCCGCTTTATCATGAGCTATGTGAAGACAAACCATTTTCATTGTTGGTAATAGCTGAACCCCAGCCTAGCACTGCTGTAGAAGTTTTAATTCTGACTCTCACAGACTAGAAGACATTTACATTAATGAGAGAAAAGGCATAGGAACCCACATCACCTCTTCAGCAAACTGCAATCATTGCCTTAACCTTACAGCGCTTTATGTGCATCCTCATCTTGAAACACTTTAGGAGGAGCATATTCCACATCTCCACGATGACACTGAGTTTTCCATTCAATACCCTTGTATATTAAAAGATCAGCACCCAATCATACAGAAAAGAGGAATTAAACTTTTTATACAAAACTTACTCAAATGAACACAGCATTTCTGAAAGGAATCAGAAGACACATGACTTTCTTGTTCCTGGGCTTCAAGGGAGAAGCTCTGCCTTATTCTTTTGTCTCTTTTTAAAAGTAGACAATTGGCCTTTTCACAACTGCCTCTCCAGTATCATAAAATATTGTGTTGCTTGACAAATACAAAACCTGCAATTCTTCCCCTACATTTCGGCTTGGATTGTAGCACTGGATGCTAATACCTATTCTTCACTGGATTCAACAATGTAAATTTTACAACTAGACATGGTTTTGGATTTTTTTAAGCTATCAAACTGCCCTAAGTAGGTTTTACCATTGCTAACCTTCTACATGGCTGTAGTCCAAAACTGCAGGTGCCAGTCTCAGCAACATAGAAAGTACAAGTAATTTCCAATGATTCGACCAAAACATGCATGGCTTATGCATGAGACATTTTTGTTTTGGTTTTAAATAAAGAGCACGCAAAAAAAAAAAAACCAGCAAGGGCAGCATCATGGACAGCAAGACTTAACAAAGCTCATACATGAAGAGATGTGTGCCTGCAAGTGATTAAAGACATTCAGAAACTTTAAATGAATAAAATGTTGTGTTTAGTTGAACTAGATCAGTGAATTACTAATGCAGTTTTTAAAGAAATAAGCATCTAGGCTGAATTTGCCCTTTAAAACTTAAATAAATGTCCTTTCAAGATTCCTGTTATTCAAAACTTAAAGATGCAGTTAAGGTGGCTAAACAAAGTATTACTTCAAATATCCAGTTTATCTTGTATTTAAAACTAATTAGTGATCTCCATTTCCCCTAAAATAAATTCTAGTCCTACAACTATTTACATGTCTGTAAAACTACTTACATTTTTTCTAGATCCATACCAAAATAAATTAAAAAATAACGTGTTTCAGAATTAAAGCATCTGTCGGGTCTCCTTTCACACTTGCCTGCATACATTCTTCACACCATAAAGTCAAAAATAATTTGGAAATTCAAAGCTTGCCACTGCAAAAAGGACAAATGCCTCAAGAAAACTCAAGGGAGTATAGCACCCAAAACCAACTTCACATACAGTACCCAAAACCAATGTGAGAATGGCTAGACTTGAAGCTGACAGCAAGACTTTTTAACACTGAACTGACTATATAACAAATACTGTTTTAATTAAATAAATCTGCCATTAAACCATCACCATCTGAGTGCTGCAAGTGTGACGGTACATGTGCTTGCCTCTAGTTAATTTCAATTCCTTTTTAACAAAACACATTTTATAGAACGTATAAAGAATTTGAAACATTTCAGTCATTTTCTTCTGTCAAGACCTGTTCTTGACTTTGATGTGCTTTTCAGAAAAAACTCAGGGCCTAAGCTGAGGTCTGGAGGAAAATGATTCTGCAATGGTTAGCCTTCATGATGTCAACTGTAGCAAATGATAAACTGTGTGGTATAAAACATTGCCAATTACCTCAATGGTATACTAAGTCAGTTGTATAATATTGTATTTTTCAGTTGCCAAGCAGTTTTAATCAAATAGTAAAGCATCAACCATTACATGAAAACAATACTGAGTGTGCTTTATTTAGGAGTGTGATCATTTCTCATCTTTAAATTTAATCTTTTCCAGGACTTTAAATGTTAGGGCTAATTTTATATATATGATTAGGTACAGCACTGACAATGCCACAGATCATAGCTAGACATGGAACAGCTTTCCGCAATAGCTGGCATTATATGCAGTAGTCAGAGTTCAAATAAACTTCAGATCTTTCTTTCTAATCAAATTAATGACGAGCCTATGTCAATCACTTCAATTCTGACTGTCATATAGGATACCTATAATACAGGATATTGCTCAGCTCACACACACATTTGGAGTAAGTTATACTACCTAGATGGACAGCTGCCTTTATTTAAGCTTCACAGCAGAATCCAAACACGACTCCTTCCTTTAAAAAACAAACAAACAAAAAGAAACAAAAACAACCCCAGAAGTACTCAACCTGCAGACATAAGTGTTTAAGTGTATTTGGAATGTTCTTTCTGAAGTGTCATCTGGATTTCACCGGTAAGTTACATAAACCATTGTAAAATTATTAACTGAATACAAACTGCGTAAGAGAAAGTATGGTAAAAGTTTTTCTACAATTTAGTGTATTCCATCTGCTGCTAAATTTAATTTACATCCATTTAAAGCCAAAAAGCTCTAGAACAGAACTCCGACGTCATTTCTGGAGTATAACATAACCTTAAAAAATAATATAAACAAAGGTTTTTTTAGAAGTGAAGTACAAATATGTTGTAAGGTAATCAAAAGCATTTAGGTATAGCACAAACTACAATCTAGGGATTAATACACTTCAGCTACTTCAAATACTTTTTAATCATTTCACAGTTCTAAAATGCAAAATGTGTATAGGCCAGTTAGACCAGAGACAATGACGGAAAGTTAAGTTAAAGTCAAGTTCTGCACTGGGTACAGAGGTGGCTAGCAACGACATTCAGGATTCCCCAAACGTAGCAAGTTTTGTACCATTTACTTCCAGGATCAGGGGCTTAGTCACAGCATCTTTAAAACCTTCCTATCAGTGTAGCCCAGCATTCAAATACAGAGACAGAAGCTAAAACAAAACTGAAAAAGAAGTCATAAAAACAAGCCTATTCTTAGGTGCTGTCTATTTATACCATAGGTGATAAGTTGGTTAAAATGTCATTGCCTGATCTTATGCATTTTATTTTCTGACAACCCAAAGTTTACTGTTTTTCAAGCATTCAGAGGATGTAAGGCATATTCTAATGCTATCCAATACAGTTCTCACCTAAAGTCTTCAGAGTTAATTATTTTTACAGTACTTATACCTGAGCACTCAGCAAGTCAGTCAGAAGTTGTTTTTCAATACGAAAGCGAAGACTTTTGCTCACACTAGTAGGTATATAGGAGAAAAAGGTTCTAATCTACTTATGTTCTTCTGTTCTTGTGACTAGACTCTTCCTTTTCCCAACTAACAATATAGCAAATAAGCCAATCAAAAATAAAATGGAGAAAAAAAAAAAACAGTTTCTACTATTTATTTTTCTTCTAGTGGCCACAATGTGATTTCTTCCACTTAAGAATTCAAACTGCATAAAGTACAACACCTAGAATTGCCTATCAGTTACGGCTGTTCAGCTGCTCCTGAGTTATTAGAAAGTACCTGCCCATTTTAAAAACCTATCTTATCGTGGCTTGTAGAAACAACATGGTTGGCACATTGTTCCACTACAAATCAAATTAACATTTTAAAAACCCAAACCAGCACTGTACTACTTAAAATCATTAAAACAGCACTACATCCCCACTGGGGGTAGCGAGAGGGCAACACGGAGCTCCAATATGTAAGCAGTCTGCAGAAGTATACATTGTAACCAGAGCTGATACTTTCTACAGTTAATATAAGTAAAAAGCTAATTTTTTTAAAACAAATTATTTCCTATAAGGAAAATACTATTTATTTCCCTTGCTCTCACGTTAACTTAAAAATCCAAACGATACCAACTCTCGCAACTAAGAGGAACAAAGCGGAGCTGCCACAAGAACTACCTTGCAATAAAATAAACATTAACGACTAGCACAAAAGAGAAGCCAGATGCCGTATCATTACCTGAGCCTGTAAGCGTGCGTTTGTGGGTGCTGTAGCCCACTCTCTAGCTTTGGTGCAGTACCTGAGCCCTACACAGCACGCAGGAAATGTCCACTTCCATCCTGACCACAGCGAATATGCTATTCTCAAACACGAAGAGAAGCCTCCAGGCTTTTGCATTCCCGTCCCCAGATTTAAAAAAATACCTCCACGAGGTGCTAAAGCGCGCGCTGGCGGGGTGCGGGCCGGCAGGTAACTAAGCGAGGAGGCAGAGGGCGGCAGAAGAGGCGCGGGACGCGGGGGAGGAGGCAGACCCCCCACCCGGCCGCCCAGGCGGCTCCCCCGCAGCCCCGCGCAGCCTCCTCCGGCCGCTGCGTGAAGTTGGCCGGGCATCCCCCGCCGGGCCTCCCCACCTCGGCCTCCCCCGCTCTCTCCCTCCCCCAGCCCGCCGCCAGACCGCTGCTTCTCCATTCACACACACCCCCGCCCCCCCCCCCAGCCTCACGGCGGAAGGGCGGGGGGAGGTTCTCCATTACACTCGCCCCCCTCCCGCTTCCCAGGGACGGTGACAAGGGCCCGCTCCCGCCCGACACGGGGGGAAGCCCCCGGCCCCAGGGCCGCCTGAGGGAGCCCCCCCCCCGCGGCGAGGCGGGCGGGCGCGCGCAGCGGGAGGGGGCAGGAAAGGCGCCGGGCCCCGGGGCCCCGCCCGCTCCCCGACCCCGCGGGGAAGGAGCGGGGAGGGGGTTACACACCTCGCTGTTAAAGGCTTTCACGGCCTCCATGTCGCGGCGGAGGCGGGAGCCGGGCGGCTTCTCTCCGCTGATGGCGGCCGGGCCGGGCCGCGGCCGGGCGGGGGCTAGTCTCGGTCTGTGTGTGCGTGTGCGCCGCGCTCAGGGGCCGCCGGGCCTCCTCGCCATGGCGGGTGGCGCAGGGGGCGGGCGCGGAGGGACGCGGGCCCCGCTCGTTTCCGTCTCCTCCCGGCAGCGCGCGGCCTCCTCGCCCCGCTTCCCGCCCGGCGGCGCCGACGTCCCCTCCCCCGCTCGGCTCCGCTCGGCCGCGCCGGCAGGAGATGGAGGAACAACGCGCAGCGGCTGCAGCGCGGGCGCCAATATGGCGGACACACGGGGGCTCCTCGCAGCGCAGCTCCCAGAGGAGCCGAGAGCGGCGCAGGCGGCTACAGCGCCCCCTGCCGGGCAGCACCCGCCCGCCCGCCGCGCCCCGCCCCGGCCCAGCGCCCCCGGCCCGGCCCCGCCCCGCCAGCGGGCGTGAAGTGAACGGTGAGGGGAAGGGGGTTTTAAAGGCCGCGGCGTCGCCTCACCGGGGGCACAGCCCGGAGCTCTCGGGACGCCGTTTTCGCTGTTTCCCGCCGAAGACTTGGTCCCCGGAGGGAAGCGGCCGCTTGTCCCCTCACACCTTGCCCGCAGAGCCTCACCTCCCAGCAAGGCCCAACCGGGAACAGCGTGCAGGCTTGAAGAAAACCAACAGGAATGAGAATCAGCAGGACGTAGAAAGGCAAAAATATCATAATAAAAAAAAAAAACACAAGCAATTAGCAGAGGGTATTATTTATCAAGAGGAAAGGAGAAAACCAACAAAACTGTACTACAAATCAGACGCAAGTCCCAGCGCACTTACTACATGAATATTGCAACTTGACAATCTGACACCAAAAAGGCTCCAAAACCCAGGACCAGGCGTTGAGGCACGACCCGTTTCATTACCCAGGGCACATTCCCGGGTTCAGTTTCTGGCAGGGTGTGCTCCCCTGTGAGAACCTGTGCTACCCGCATCCCCTGCTGCCATGCCAGCCGGGCAGAGCACCGGGCGCCGCTCCCTGAAGCCGGACCAACTTGCTCAGCTGAGAGATCCCAGCAGCCGCGGCTGTATCACACAGGAGGACTTGCTTCCAGGGCATAGATTTTTTTGTTCCCTCAAACACAAAGGCTCCACGTGACTCACCTTCACCAGGGAGAGCCTCGAGGAGATCAGAAGCCTTGAGGAAGAAACATTAGATTTGTCTTTAGCTGCTGTTTTTCCAGAGCTCAGTCACGTTCTTTGGACGCTACCAACACAGCAGAGCTATGACCGTGTGAAATAGGCTCAGATCTGGATTGCATTTCACTCCTTTCCAGCCAAGACTCTAGGCCACGCTCTGGGTAGAGACTGTACCCTGTCACCCTCAGACCTGAGCCACGAGGGCTCTTCATGGACAGTGAACGCTCCTGCTACAGGCGAGAACCAGGACCCTCAAACTGAAGTGTGCTTCACTTGACAAACAAGGTAACTTATAAATTAAGCCCAGCATTTGAGGCAGACCTGGAATCCTACAGTTCCATTCTTACAGAAACACAAGAGAGATTATTAAGTCTTGTTACAAACAGAATCGGAAGCTTCCCCCCCCCCCGCCCCCAACAAGCTTACTTCGAGAAAAAGCCCATCTCTAGCAATCACTGTTGTGATTGTCGGGAGGCTAGGGCAAATGCCCTGTTACAGGAGAGGACGAGAGGACTGGGTCTGTTCAGAGTGAAAAAACGATGGCCATGGGGTAGGGAGGGCACCCAGTAGCAGCCAATACCTGCAGAGTAAAATGGCTGAATAAGGCTCCTTAATATTTTTCATCATTCTGAAACAATCGAATAAGGCACTTTAGCAGAGTTACACAGCAGGAGGTCAAGAGGTCTTAAAGCAGGGGAGGTTCTGACACAACTGAAGGAAAACCTTTTCCATCATGAAAATGGCCAAGAGGTGTAGCAGGTTTCCTAGAGATGCTATACAGTCTCCATCCCTCCCCAAGGTCCCATGGGATAAAGACCTTAGTAACCTGCTCAGAGCTGACAGCTGACCCTGCTTTGAGGCTGAGGTTGGACTAGAGAGCTCCTGAGGTCCCTTCCAAGCTGTGTAACACTGAGTTACTGTATGGACTGCATAGCTTGGTGCAGTCTTCTACCAGAACCGGTCCCCCTTTACAGATTATTTAAGAGAAGCACACTATGCTTACCAGGAGGGACAAGGCCTCTGTTCCTCTCTTGTTCTTTCTTTTCCTGTGGGAATTAAGGGTAACTAAAATGCAAAGAGATAACTCCATTCAAATTATTATGGAGGCTATACGTGGGATTCATTGCATTATAAGAGTAACTGGTGAAACTATTGGCTTCGTACTCCTTTGGAAAGCTTACTGAAATACTGTAGTTACAAAAAAATCTTCCAGGATCTGGTAGCTTTCCTTTTAGATGAAATTGAAACAAGTCTAGTTTTCCTTATTAAAAAGGAAATTGATGGAATACCATACTGTGCAAGAAAAAGCTTTGCAAAAACTATTTTGAAATTGGCCTCAAAGTGACCACAAAACTCCCACGCAGTTGCTTTTCCAGAATATTTACTCCAGAAGCATAAGTTATTCCAGTGAAGGAAGGGGAAGAGTAAATAAAAGAGAAACCAGAGAAGGGAGGGTAGGATTTACACTTAGAGATATACACACAAAGCCTTGACCTCAAAAGCACAGAGCCAGAATTTGAAACTATGTGGCTCCCCTCCCCCCATATTTAGCCTGTTTTCTGTAGGTATGTATAAACATTTAAACAAATATATTTACCACTTAAAGAGTTTAGGTAACAAAGCCTTTTAACAACCCTATTTAATTCCAGCAGTAGAAAAAAAAAAAGCAGAGGAGCACAGTACATCCCTGATCTGATAATGAGCAAGCTATCATCCATAAGCTATCATTCATAAGAAATAGGCTACAGAATAAATACAGTAATACATCTCTGATAACTAAATGTTCTAAATTAAGCAAGTGTACAAATGAAGTAATAGCAAAACAGTGTTAGTGCAGAAACACTGGCTCATTCTGGGGCGAGGCCGCCTTGCCCCACGAGACTGTCTTAACTCGATGACTTGCGCTATTAGTCACAACATACCAAAGCTGGGAGACTTACTGTGTTGTGGAGCAGAATGAGTGACAGCTTGCTGCGCAACACAGGCTTTCTGTGGTTCCAATGCTCTGCACAACTGCTGAAATATATCAAGAACTTCAATTTTGCAAATGAGATCCCACTTGCTTTCATCAATGAATTATATGTGGGATTTGCAATGATGGGGCACACTTCTTGTGTGGATGCAGACACCTAGCTTTGCAACTCTGGGAGAAAAGCAAGACTGAATAGATTTTTGATCTGCTGTTTAGTGAGGGTTTTTTCCATAAGAGAAGGTAAAATAGGCATGCCTGCCTTTTTCCTACTTCTGACATGTCCAGATACAGACTCAATAGATCAAACAAGTATCATACTGGCAAATGCCCTTAAGAAATCTTCCATCCAAGTGAGCAATTCCCTGTTGTTTCCTCTCAGCAGAAGAAACCACATGCAAGTGTTACTTTCAAAACCACATGCAAGTGTCAGGAGGGAGAGCTGTGTTTCAGTAGCCACAGAGAACAGAGGAAAGTGGATCTATTATTAGCCACTTGTAGCTTCAGGTGAGAGGACGTCACTAAGTTTTCTTCTCAACAGCTCTCTCCACACTTTTTTTGAATGCACAGCTACAAGCCATCCTCCATGTGCACTGCCAGTCTCCACTTAATTTTTCAGTGCGTTTTCAAAGAGCTGCTTACATTTTTGACTGAACTTTAGCACATTTCTCTATGTCCTTTATTTCTCTATCTTTCCTCACTAACTACCTCATTCTCCTCTTTCACTTGCATTTTCAGTTGCCATTTCTTCTTCACTATAACCATTATAAAAGCTCTTAATTTGTAACTGCAAGTACAGAAATACATTTTCTGTTGAACTTCTGCATTTGTTACAGGCATATGTTCACATGTGGAGCTCTTTTTTTCCACAGTTTCAAAGATTGCAAGAGAAAGTTTGAACCATTATATTTGTAACCACATGTTGCTCAGGACAGCCTGATAACTGGGAACCCCAGTTAGTTTACTATGCAGTTCCTTCTGGTCAAGCTTGACTTAGTCTGAATATCTTGTGCTTGTCCTAGCATGATGGTGTCAGATTCTCTCAGCACACCACAGAAATCACCTGAAGACTACTTTATTGGAAAAACATGTTCAAAAGCAACTGAAGCTTTAATTTACAGGCCAGCTTCTGCTCTCAGATGCACACTCTGTAAGTCTGTGTAGATTTCAAAGGGAACTGCTTTTATCAGGATAGCAGAAGAAAGACTTAGAAATTACCTTCAGGTAACATTTCTCAGACTTGCTTGTATAACCTGATGCAAGTGTGCTGGCAATACAAGTCACATCTACTGGGGCATTTCCAACATCACTAAAATAAGTTCAGACAGGAAGCATTTCCTAATGCTTTCTTATTCTGTACGGGGTTCTAGTCTTGAAGTTTGAACTTTGCACCATCCTGTTTCTGAGTATAGTGTACAGTTACAACGTAGAGTGATCATTGTTTCCTATAGCTGCATAGTCACCATGTAGTTCTGCTCCTAACAGGACAGTTCTTTTACAATAAAAGCTCAGACAATGGTTTTGCAGCAGCAATTATAGCATGTTTATCTCATTTTAATATAATGGCAGAACTACAAGGATAGAACATCCTTATGACCTCAGCTTGCAAATACTGTAAAAGACACAACAAGTTTTATAGCCAATTCCAACTACAAGTTTATACATTTCTATGCTTTAGGGAAGTTCAAACTAAAACAAAATTATAAATAGTTTCTCGGTAGATCTATATAAAAAAATATATGTACGGAAATCTTCTTGAACAATTAAATTCCAGTACTAAAAAAATAAAACTTTCAAAAATATACTTAAGTATTTGAAGGAAAATTCAAGGAGGATTCATTGGTAAATTTCAGACATGATAAACAGCAAAAGACAGCTTATTTGGGGGGGTGGTGCTGTTTGTAGAGCACAAAGCAAACCTAGGGTCAAAAAGCCTGAAGTGAGAACATTAGACATGATGGATTAAGAATACTTTTTAATTAAATAAAAAAGGGAAAAAGTGATTACCAGCTAGCTTATGTTCCTTATGACATACAGGCTGACAGCAAGGAGAGCAGACCTTGACCAGCAATTTGGATCACTCCTTCATATTATGTTACTTTCTCTGTGCTGCCCATACATACCAAATCTCCAGCTTGCAACGATAAGGCTGCAATACCAGAGTTTTTTCTCCCAGTCTGCTAAGACGATCTCATTACAGAGCAAAGTGAGTACAACACACTAAGAGTCATTTCCATCATTTCTCTCTTTACTGTCTCAAACAAATAACATAGGAAAATGAGAAATTTTAATGAGAAATTTTGGTTCAAGCTTTTTTTTATTTGCTTCAACCTTAACAAGTGAGACCTAGACTATCACATTCATTATATTAAAAAAAAAAAATCTACATAAACATGAAATAAAGCCAATGCTTAAGATCACTTTTTCTGTCAAAAGAAAAAATGCAAAATATCACAATAAAGACAAATAAAATCAGTAGGCAGATCTCCTAGGCATAGGTCTTTGCCACAGGTATACATAGAACTGGACAAGTTTTTCTGCAATGGTTGATCCAGACTCACCACATGCTTCTGTATTCTGGTAGCTACCACAGTCACATCTGTAGAAGACCAGAAATGAAGGAATAGCCAAGGTTTATTTCATACTGATTAAACATGACTGACTGCAATGCCTAATTGACCACTGACAAAAAAAAACTTTGAGGAAGAAAGTCCTCAGAGATTAAATGTGCCTTCTTATCACAGCCACAGTTTTCTCAACATGTTCAGCTGTTAAGCCTAATTTTTTCCAGTTTCAGAACTTCTTTTCTGGCAAGTTATGACCTTATTGCCATCATATCCCTTGCACTTTTTTTTTTCCTAAAAAGATGGAATTCTTATCTCTTCCATTACTTTTCAGTAAACACTAATTCCAGTTAGCAAAGGAAACTTACTTCCTCTGTTAGATCTTGGACAGCGAGGCTCAGCTCATTAGCAATTCACACAGCAATAGGAGAGGCACCAGAAGTTCACGGTGGCACAGACTATACAGAAAATCTGTTTTCCTCCCAAACACATGCTTGTGCTTTGCAAAAGAACAGGTTAGTCTGAATTAAAGCCTTGCAACAGAAAAGTTAATTAGAAAGAGCGAAACAGAGATGAGTACCTGAACACATGAAAGGTGTTGGCCAGCATAAGAGTCCAAGGAATTTTAAATAGCCACCACCTTACCTAGGGTGATAAGGAAAACCCTGGAAAAAAATATTACTGCCTGCTTATAACTTCTGTAGAAGAAAGCTATGCTATCATTGTCCTTTTATATTCCCATTCCAATGTGGCTACCAAAAACACCTACTGGAATGACAGTATTTACTATTTTATTAACTGTGTTTTGAAATAGTATATGTTCCTGGGACAGCAGTTAGCTTTTTGTGTCAGCAGTCAGATTTCTCTCCAGATGCCTTAGTGAAAATTACTTAATTCAATTAAAGCTTATATGGTTGGGATAAAACAATAAAAAGAAAGGGACCCCTTGCGTATAATGCTTAAGTTCTGCATGAGGAAATGGTCATCCTTCTTGAATGTTATTAGACAAAACTACCAGTATGCTTCAAGGAAGGCATGAGCACATGTTTACTAGTTCACGCCATTAGTTAGGCCATCTGTAAGACCGGTAGATCAGAACTAAACCAATGGAATGTCGTTAAATCCCTTTCTTACTCCTCCAAGAATAAGACTTACCTGCCCAAGCTCACAGAGAGAATACAAACATTTAATAAAGAAAATTACACAACAGATACTTAAAAACAATCACAGGGTATGCAGGTCACCAGGTATCCTCCCCTTTTGAAAGTGTAGGCAGAAGAGAGTAAGCAGAACCCCTGATATAGCAGGAGATGATAGTGTGGCACACGTGGAGCCTGACAGAAGGAAATACAGACACCTCCAGTGTGTGCACAATCCTGCTACAGTCAAGCGGTTAGTAACGTCTAGAAATACCTCTTAATCCTTCACCGATCCAAAGAAGTTCAAGAGTCCACAGACACCCCCTCCTTACACATCTTTGTTATCTCTTGGTCAATAACTAGCACAAGACAGCAACTAACAAAAATTATTTGTAAACTCCATTCAGGGAGGGAAATGTTCTCCACTTGAGTATGGTTACTTCTAACACTCTGAACTTGGTAATGCTTATTTGCCTCTCATTAACTAAATAGATGTATATGTCAATATAGCTCTTCATTATGTAGTATAATGAGAAACTGGGCAAACTACAAGTACTGTATGGCTCTGCTAACACCACCTAAACCATCGCACAGGCAGTGCCTAGTCAGAGCTGCTAAACTCAGCTGGGTTGAGCCGACACACACAGAGTTATTCAGGTGTGCCAGCACTGCACTTCCTAAACTCTTGCAGCCACCGGGGGAAATTGGCTCTTCCCATGCATCCAAACTACTCAACTCTCCAGATGTAGATCCCTGCATTCAGAATTCAGCTCAGGATGACAGGCTTGGGAGCTGGCTGGCTCCGGTCCAGCAGAGCTTAGCAGTAACATTCCCAGGTGTGTCTTTAAATTTGTCAAGCAAGAAAGCAAGAAGAT
This sequence comes from Gorsachius magnificus, assembly GCA_034008185.1. Classification (NCBI taxonomy): domain Eukaryota; kingdom Metazoa; phylum Chordata; class Aves; order Pelecaniformes; family Ardeidae; genus Gorsachius; species Gorsachius magnificus. The sequence goes on along the minus strand of CM067083.1, from coordinate 56,954,306 downwards.
GCCTTCTAGGCCTGAGTGGTCCCCAAACCATTATGATACCTTAGTTCATTTCCTTCTCTGGCTCACTTGAAGCTCTGATCTCTGACCAGGGAAGAAGCTGTTACCAGAAAATACGTGTAAAGTATCCTGTGAAGTCCAGAGAAGGTTTTATTTTTTAGTTTTAAAGCCAAAATACAGGAGCAACTTTTTTTGTTGATACATTGAAATGGGTACAAAGTTGCATTTTCCCATGGTAACCTTGATATCATTTGGAGGAAAAACCCCTCCAATATAGTTTAAGAGATAACTCATTTTGAAAATAACTCACTTTAACAAAAAAAAAAGACAAAAAAAACCTTAGGCAATTGCTGCAGTTTCCCAGTCCAAGGCTGTGCTTGCCCAAACACAAGCCCTACAGAAACCACCCTTCTGGTTAACCCCAGTAACCACCCTCTTGTGAGCATTAAACCCAGGACTGCATAAAATAATATTGGGAACAGCACATTGGCTGCTGGTACCTGAACTGTTGGAATCAGGTACAGTGCTGGGGATGGAGAGCAAAAGTGCATACTGCCTCGGTGGGAACACTGATGTCTGCTTCACAGCGTGGTCCAAACCACTCTCTCTGCTTTAGCTTTGATACAGGCCAACTCGTAATCCACCTGGCCTTTTCAACTGAGTACTTTGTGCTAACAAGGTGAGCTTTGCCATGCTTAATATCCCAAAATACACTCTCCCTTCAACTCTTAGGCTCTTAAAACAGACTTCTTAAGGGAATTTATAGCCTTAATGAGGGGTATATGGTCTATATAGCCTTTCAGTTCCATATAAAACTACAGATATACAGGTGAAAAATATTACTGCTACAAGAATGTAAACACTGAGAAACTTTATATTAACTTATAAGACTTAATGTAATCAAATAACTGGGTTTTCTTAACAGTTAATAACAGGTAGATCTTTGATCATTGGTCAGAATTTAGGGAATAAGGTATTCAAAACCTCTTTGTCAGCTTTTTAAAGACTTTGTAGCTTAAGGTCTCAACTCTCAAAGGTTTTTGAAAAGAAACACTGCAGAAACCATCTAATTAAGCTTGATGTCTTTTGTAGCAGTCATTCTTCAAAGGCAAGCCTTAAGGAACTAGAACTGATACTCTTCATGTTTTAACCAAAAGATTATTTTGCCTAGGTAGTGGGACTACGATGAGAATGTGAACATTCAAGAACATTTTGTATTGTCAAATCTGTTCTTGATGCAAATGCATTAGTCAAAGAATTGCTCTCATTAAGCAGTGACGGAGCTAGCCCAAATCACTCAGAAGTTGCTAAAAATGATCCATTCAGCAGCACAGTAGGGCACACCAGAAGCAAGGTTTGGATATGCTCGTGGAGCTCTGCAGCTTAACAGCAAAGCGATGTTACAGTAATGCTTTAAAGACAAACCTCCCCAGGTTCCCCCCAGAAAGGAAAAATAAAGCTTTTCTCTCCAGACCAGGGCCCAGCCACAGGTGGAATGATCTGTTGTGAGCCAGGTGATCCTTCTCACTCTTATGCTTTCTCTGCAGAATTCACAAAACAAGATTATATAATTTAAAAACTCTTATGTCACCAGAAATATGCTATGTGCCCCACTGGCCAAAAAACTGCATTCACTCATGCCCAAATTCAACATTTCAGCTTCATATGCATCTATTCAGGTGTAATTAAACTGACAAGAAGCTAACCTACAATCTGCAAAAATATCAATGTCTTGAATGCCTGGTCTAAAACCACTTTTGCCATGGTACAGAGGTAAGTGAAATGCAAAAAGTTGACAAACAGCATAAATAATTTAAAAAGCATAATGTATTAATAACTTTTGCCAGAGTCTAAAAAAGTTTTCAAATGCAATCTTGCCTTGGTTTTGCTGTATTGGAATATATACCCAGGGAAGTACTAAGATTTATTCCTATGTCCTTCGGACAAGAGATACTGAGAGAGTTGTTTGAGGAAAGCTCTTCCGAGCATCAGTTTTCCTAGCATGCTGACAATGTTTACTCAATGCATTACAACAGCATCCCCAAAGGAAAGTTTGCGCCAGGAGCAGTTGCCACCTCACAGGTTAAATGGCTTGGAAAACCCTACGCTCCCGGCTCCTGACTTTTTTGGGCCACAGCCTGTAGTCTCTTCTCAACTTTATGTCATGCTGCTTTACCATCAAATTTCTTTTTCCAAAAGCCTCATGAGGGAGATGCAGTTCTGTGGAGCTTTATCAAGATGTTGTGAGCTATCGGTAGGCCAGCGTGGCAGGTAACTCGCCCACCGGCCTTGGACATCCAGCCACAAAACGAGAGCTGCGTAACGCACGGCAGTTTTAGGAGTGGAAAAGCCGCTGGTTGAGGCATTACTGTGTTTTAGCTCTGGGCTTAGGCTGCATTTAGAACCCTGCAGCCCCCCCCCCCCCCTTTTTTTTTTTCTTTCCCCTGCGAGACTGGCAGTCAGCCCTGGTTCTCCACGGAGGCAGCCCCTACGAGCCCCGAAGGCAAGCGCAGCGCTCGGCGCCCCCCGCGGCAGCCAGCGCCGGGCCGTCCGTGTCTCGGCCCGTTCCCGCGGAGGCACAGCGCTTCCCCACGCCTTCCGGGAGAGAGGCGGGGGAGGGGAGGTAGCCCCCAGCTACAGCACCCGGGGCGCCGGCTCCGCTTCGCCCGGCGAGCCCCGGCGGGAGGGCGGGAAGCCGGCGGGGCCCCCCCGCCACGCTCCCGGCCCCGCTCCGGCGCGGCGCAATGGCGCCACCTGGCGGCTGCGAGGGGAATCTGGAAAATCCTGGAATCAATCAATCGGAATCCTGGAATCAATCAATCGGAATCCTGGAATCTAGGTTGGCAAATACCTTTAAGATCATCAAGTCCAACTGTTAACATAACCCTGCCATCCCACCACTAAACCATGTCCCTAAGCACCTCGTCTGCCCGTCTTTTAAATACCTCCAGGGATGGGGACTCGACCACTTCCCTGGGCAGCCTGTTCCAATACAATCTTTTATTGCATAGACTTTGCAATAAAAACCTGGGAGACTGTACCTGCCTGCTCTTCCACAGGTGTTGACCATCCTTCACTCCCAACTCTCCCAAGAACCAGTACATCCTCTCCAATATCACAGCTTTAACTATGCAGCTGAAAAGAGGTGGTTCAACATTAGCAGGCCAGCTAAGCACCTTTATTTTTCAGAAAGCCCTCCTATCCCCCCCCTTCCATTTCTCACAGATGGCAGTGATTTAAAAGAGGCAAAAAAATTACTATTCTTCTAAACATCTATTAGACTAATAAATGATTACCTGAAACTGTATATTGGTCTGCTGTGCTAATCATATATGCCATATTGAAACACAAACCAGATTATTAAGCAAGAGATTTGCACTCCAACTACAGTTTTTACTTTTTTTTTTTTTTTTTTTCAGTTTAGATATTCCAACTCTGCTGAAGTCTACATCCATTTGCTTTGGTTTAATAACAAGGTTACACCTGACGTGGTTTGCATGCTGAGGACCAGAACTTGTGAACTCAGCTTTTGTCCATCAATCACTGTGTTCGTACAGAACTCTGCTCAAATAAATGCAACTTGTGAAACGCCTCTGCTAGCAATATCCTGCATTATCTCTTCCTAGTCATTTACAGAGAAATGATACAAAGTATAAGTAGACACAAAATGGGAACCTAACAGTCCATTAGTGCCTTTATAAATCTGTTCTCTTTCTTAGTTTTAATGCCGTGGTTTCCTCCCTTTTAATTTTTCTCACATTCTGAGCTCTCTGGTTCAGTCACAGGCTACCTAAGGACTAGGATAATGACTGCTTCTCACTCAGTATGCAGAGACAGGATTCCAGTCATAATTTTGGCCTTTCAAAGCTCATTGGCACTGGTGAATTTTCAGGCTTCTTTATACAACTCTGAACCTCTTGATTTAGCATCAGGTAGGGCTGAACCTCTAATATAATGTAACCACGCTGAGGCTATACATGGATAAAGTGCATGATAACCAAAGGCATGAGGTCCATCAGCTGTAGTGCCTCTTTTTGCTTAATAAGGTCTGACAATTTGTAATTAAAGCACTCATTCTAATAAAGGGAACCCAGGCACTAGTCATTTCTGCCTGACGGTATCTCATGGCAGTGTGGCAAATGCTAACCTGAGTACAAAAAACCCACCCCACCAAGTTCTCTGTATGTTAAAAACCCAAGAAGTTTTAGTTGGTGCTAGAAAACTAGCAATGGTAATAAAAATAACAAAAAGAGAATAATTAATAACAAATGCTATGATAGGCAACCATAAAAGGGAAATAAACCTATGCTACTGTCCAAAAATACTCCCCAAATAATTAAATACACAGTTGCATATTTATCAACTAGTGAAAAGGTGATATACAACAATCAGATCTGCTAGGCATGCTGTATTTCGTGTAAGTGATAATTAGTATCAAGCTGATTTCTGAACCTTTAGTTGAATTAACTTTTGAAAGAGAAAAGGAAGTACAATATGTCTCTAACTCAACATGCTTGCCTTATTCCAGAATGCTCTCTGGACAAAGAAAAAGAAATCAAAGAAAAAGCATTTAGTACAAAATTTGGTCCTAATAAGTCAGTACAGTAACTCTTCTCAAATCTAACATCAAATTGTCTGCTTGAGTTCATAGACCTGAGCAATCCTCTGAAGTTTTACATAAAGGAACAAAGTGGCATCCAATTATAGGATCAGACTCTGCATGACCATAACTGGTGTTGACAATTCCCCAGGACTTCTCTTCAAATCTTTTTGAGAAAAGATTGGCTGCACTTGGAACACAAGGAATCAGTCACGGGCAAAGCTAAATTTCATGCTTCTGTTGTTCGCAAGTTTAAAACAAGCAACAACTGTTCCTCTAACAAGGAAGGTACAATAAATGCTATTGTATGCAGTTTCTTTATCACAAGTTAGATGTAGTCGTTAAAATTTTGGCAATTGCCAGTGACAATCCTTCACAGAGTTTACCTACCAAGAAGTTAGGACTGAGTTTTCATCCACTGTGACTTGTTACATATTGGTCTTTCTGTAATGTGTGAACTAAAGGTGGACTTTCAGATTTGAGGAAGACCTGGAGAAGAGTGGAAAGAAGAAAATTCTATGGCAGAACAACTTCAGAAGGCAGGTCAATACTAAATAGGCTATACTTAAAAACAAAAAAACCAAACCCCCACAAAAATTAGAGTATTCAGATCATTCATTCTGCATCATTTCCCTTCAAAGACACTTCTATGTAAACTTCACTGCACCAAGTAAAGGAATAAAGATGGCTCGCATTTGTTTTACAATTATTATTAACATGCCTAAATTGCATAATCTTGAAAGAATCCTGCGCATTATTTTAAGCATCATTGGTAGCTATACAGTGCCCCTCCCAAAGCCACAATGTAACACCTTACATTTTGAGGCCAGCAAAAGCCCTAATTACACTTTAAACCATACTGTTAATGGCAGGTGTTGAGAAGAGAAACACAGCATCAGTTTTTTCATGGAGGTAAATATGATAATATACAGGGAAAGAAGAGAGGTGGGTTTAATCTATTCATATGGAAGGAACATAATGAAGAGTTGTTCTCCCTGAGCAAGAAACCTGACTTAAAATCAAGGTATACAATAAGTATTGCTTTAAAAAAATAAAGCTTTGTTGTTTTAACAAAAGCCTTCATTGAAAGCTACACCTAAGATGCTAAGAATATGCTGCAGAATAATCACTGTGTTCCTGCTAGGTATTTGTCCTTTTACCTGTTGTCCTGTCTAGCAGTTCCCTAAAAAGGCTGAGCACTTACCTATTCTAGGAGAGACTTTTCTTTCAGGTAAGACAATTAATACCCAATACCAGCAGATGAACACCAGTCTACAAGGAGTGGTATTTATCCTGTCACATGGCATTTCCTTCTGCCACAGATACAGCGGCATTTACCATGAAGTAAGGGAAACCAGGGCAGACTGTTCTGGTTGATCCAGAACAGAGGAACCATAGTGCCCTGGTTCTAGAGAGGTAGACAGCAGAAAAATTGCAACATAGCCACATAATCATAAATACAGCTTACATTAAAAGGGAAGTAACTTGTAGAAAAACCTCTCTCAGAACTATTTTACCATTCAAATGCTTTGATTTTGATACCTGTAGTAAGAGTCTTATTTTTTTCCCGCCTTTTTGAGTACAGTTTCACATATAGCTTTCTCCTCCCAGTCTGAGGGATACAATAGTTTCCTCAGTAGAAGGTAGAATAAGGAAGTGAATCACAGCTTCCTTATCCACGAGAAACAAAAGGGGACCTTGTACCCTACCTGAGTTCCCATAAAAAAAAAATCCTTTCTTTTTTTCACTCTACATGTTTTATGTATGCAGCAGCATCTGTGGAAGACAAAAGCATTTTGCAGAATCACAGAATTGCAAGGGTTGGAAGGGACCTCGGGAGATCACCTAGTCCAACCCCCCTGCTAAAGCAGGTTCTCCTAGAGTAGGTTGCACAGGACTTCATCCAGGCGGGCTTTGAATAGCTCCAGAGAAGGAGGCTCCACAGCCCCTCTGGCAGCCTGTTCCAGTGCTCCATCACCCTCAGAGTAAAGAAGTTTTTTGTCCTGCTATTTCTTAGAAGAGAACTAAAAACCCACCTGGGTCACCACCTCGAGACCCAGAGCAGGTGGAGCACTTTCTTCACCTCAGACACATGGATTACTAACAGCACCTGCTCCGCTGAAGGCACCTAAGATACTTTAATCACTTCAGTGATGCCTGCCAACCACCTCATTGACTCACGAGCATGGGTAGACTTAACTCAGCAGAAATAATTCCACCCTGATTATTTGTCCCAGCCTCAGGGAAAGTACTACTAAGCCACAAATAACCATCTTCTGACCTAATACAGTTTGTAATACTGCATATTAAGTGCTGATTGACCTTAGTACAGTAGGCTGTAAGCTACAGCTCTTGGAGACTAGCTTTACACAAAATTCAGCTTTCCCTGCTATAGGGTAGCAACCATTAGGAAAGGGCAAAGAGCAGAATTGGGTTGTTTTTCCATTTCAGTTCCACTAGTATTCTTGAGCACTGTTGGACAGTAAGCTAGCAAATTGCAATATGAAATCTGTAGCAATGACAGAGCTCATAAAATAAAAACAACAGGGCTTTAATTTTTTTAAAATTGAAGTACTTTAGACAATTATATTTATACAGGAATATTACAGCAAAGAAAATAGCAACTCTTTTTTCATCACAACTAAAACACTTATCATATGCTTTACAGGTATATTCTAATCTACATTACCAATTTAGTATAGAGGCATCTAAACAGCAGATAAGTACAACAGCTACTTTGTTTTACTGCTTCTCTTGTCTTCTAAACAGTATTGTGAAAAAACCCCCACCCTAAATAGATAACTTAATCTGCTTGATGAGAATAAAAGAGACAGGTGACAAAATCAAAGGGCATGAATTTCAGCTGTGCTTACATAGAAAAGAGAGGGATAGGATGCAGTAGTTTATTAAGGGGAGGTTGTTGCTTATCTCAAGTAGTAAGGCGTTGTTACCTAATGTGAGATAGGCTTTGTTTATTTTAGTCCAGGGGTTGGTTTTCTTTGTAAACTTGTTCCTTTTCTCTGGGGTTTTGCAGTTGAGGTGTTCTAACGTGCACTCCTGCTAATGAAAGATACACTTTGTCTACTTCTACCTGAAAGGTGTAGTTAGCTCTGAGGATGGAGGAAATCATGCTGTAGCTGTACTTAAGAATATGTTAGTCTCTAAATCTGGTGCAGGAACAAGACAGTGATGCTTACAGTTAATGTATTATTGGTAGTCTTCCATACTGCGCTGCTAGGTAGCCTTCCTGTTTGTCACTGATCAAAATGAATGCTCTCTCTCAAAGCCTCACATAAATGAAGAAAGTGGCTTAATGGTTTACAAAAATAGAGCTATGCTAGAAAAACGAGCAAAGAAAGGGAAGTACTAAGATTACCTAGGGAAAGAATTCATATTCAAGGTACAAAAACATAAAAACTTTTGCTACTTAATTAACTGACTCTTTTATTGTGTAGCTTAATCAGTCTGTGGCTTGTATAGTAAATAAACCCAAAAATCTAGTTAGTACTTTCAGTTTAGGTGCATATAATGACTTGATATGGCATAGAGTCTTTTATTATAAGATTCAGGATTTTTTATTAGTTTGCTTTGTTCAAGCTGTCTGTGCACACTGGTACTTGTCATGTCCCACCACTCTAAAAGCTGAGATAGGACTGTCTGAAGTTGCAAGTAATGAAACTTTAAACCCTGAAGTTTATGGTAACCTATGTGGTAAGAGGAGTAAAAATTGACTCAAAAGCCCCTATCCCTCCCTGATGTAAAATACAGCATTTCGCATGAAAGTATTGATTTATCTTCAAAGCCAGTTCTATCTTTAACCTGATTGAATACTCCTGAACTCCATTACCTGGGAGATTTTACTTGCTGGGAGTCTTGGCCTGTTTCCCCCTTTTTCTTCCAAATCTCAATGAAAGTACTGAAAGTGTGATGTAGGACATAATCAATATTCCCACAGAGATATTTAGCTCGCTAGAACATGGGAGAAGTTTAGAGAAACTATCTTAATTCAAGAAAAACCTGATAACTGAACTAGAGCTGTATTTAAACAGCTATCAAATGTAATCTTGGTAATAAAAAATGAAGCTATATAGTTCTTATATCAGTTGCCTCCTTTTGGAATACAGCTGGAAGTATAATACAACTTACATGGACAAACTCCTTACGGAGTTTGAGCTTTGGATACAGGTATTTTCAAAAGTAGTGTTGCTCCCTTTTTGCTGACAGGTATATATAAAAATATTGCCAATGTTTTCTTTTGTGCGTTTCATTGTTCAGTTCTAGTTTATGCAGACTCAGTAATTCATAAAATCACAGAAATATTTTGCCAGCACAGGTGGGTCGTCTTTGTTGTTACTAACTGAGAATGGAAGTTTTCTGTTCCTGGGTGCATTATTTGAAATAGGATGCATGCTTTGGAACAGGCAGGAAGAGATTAATAAAATGTGTATTCCATTCACCCTCATCTGGTCTTCTAATGTAGCATAGGAAGTAAGCCCTGCGGAGTTATTCAGCCTGGCAGGGTTTATTGCTGGGTGGTACATGGATTGAGCAGAAGAGATTGTAGCCCAGCACAACAAAGGAATTGGAGCATTATGGGCAATAGCTATGCAACCTCCCAAATAAAATAATAGGTCACCTTGCAAGTACTAATCTGCAGTAAAAACCTGTCGGAGCCTTAACCTGTCATGTTATGATGTCTTCTCCACTGAAGTTGAAAGAGTTCTCTGCAGAACAAATCCTGTGTGTATCTTCCTTTAATTCTTTTTCCCTTAAAAAAAAAACAAAACAAAACTTTTACTTCCCAGTACTTCTCTGGGATTACTGAGTGCGGTGGGAGTGCATACCTTTTGCTTGAGGCCCTTGTTTTAAGGGTTGAAAGTGCTTTTGGTGTCTTCATTTTTAACAGATAATTATGCTGGAGGTTTGTCTTCTTGAGGGCTGGTTTTGTTTTTCTCACAGAAAATAAAAAATGGGAGTAAGCTGTCACCAAGAATTGTTGTAGGAACAGTAAGGGTTAGTCATTTTAGCCAAAAATCTGCACTTTTCCTTGGGTGTGTGGCTGTCTATGATGGGGACAGCGAGGGGTGCAGGTCTCAGACCTCTGCTGCTGTAAGGCTTCGGGCTGCCCTGGGGTAGGGCCCTGTGCTCAGGTAAGAGGCAGAGGTGGCTGCTCTGGTAGGTTCACCCTGTGTAACTGAGTCTTTCCGCCCAAGTCCAGCTATCAGTGACAACTGCATGTAATGCCTGCCTAATTTTCTCTGTAGCCCTAAAGCCAGAACACCTACCCATCCTTTTCTCTGCCTGTGCAGTTGGGGGGGGAATTCGGGCAGCTTACACAGAATAGATCAGAATGGGCTTTCAGTCTTGCTTATCTGGAGCTCCTCATCCAATAACCCTGCAGACAGGGTGGCTGTTACGTGTGGGAATTCAGTCCATTTTACTTTCAGCAAAACTTGTGTATTTGTTCCCTCAAAGGCCCTGGATGTCATTTATGTTCTGGTCCTTTAAAATAAAAGCAACAAGAAAATCCTGTTGAATAATGCTTATCTGATGGAGGAAAAGGGAAGAACAGAACAAATCTTGATATGCACACTGTGAAAATCTATTATAGCCCCAGAAAGTAGTACATGGGTGTGCTCCAGTTTACTTTCACTCCTTCACCTTTTGGAGTGGATAACCTTTATTCTGGTACAACGTTGTTATGTTAGATGGGAAAAGGTCCCCTGACATCACATGGCTAATTGGGGCTCCTCAGTGAATAGTATCTGGCCTTTTAGCAGTGTCCTGAATGCACTATTGACTTACTGGCAGGAAGCCTTATAGCGATAACAAAGGAAGAAATGATTCAGCAATCACCGGAAAGCCTCCCTTGATTTCACATCTGCTAGTCCATCTATTTCCATGCTGGCTGAGCCGCCTTCACATGAGGGCAAAGTCTCTCATTGTTCAGTACTTGGTGCTTCTCTTTCTTCCCGCTTGCTTTCTCTTTACTTTAAAATGTCACATTTTCCACAGGCAGTATCAAAACCAAAATAAAACAACTGCTAGGGTGATGGAGTGTCAAAAAGTATTAACCACTGCTAGCTGCAGCAGAAAATGGATATGTGAAGATGCAGTGCTGCATTATGAATGGCAGGGCGATTTCCAAAATTAGCTTAAGAAAGTCCAAGGGATTTAGGGTATTGTCTTACCGAGCTGTGGCAGACCATTACTGTCTCTAGGGTGACCCTATAATAGCAAAATCCCAAATCCTGCTTTAGATAAGTTGGCTTTGGTTTGTTACTGTAACAAAGAGGCACTATTCAAAGTTTAAAATGCTTTTGATTTGTATTACAGTACCCAATGTGCTTAAGCAGCTAAGAAAATACTAGGAATTTTTTTTTTTTTTTAAAAAGAAAGAAATAAACCCAGTCTTTATGTTGATCCATGTTTCTTGTGAGAGTACAGTGTGTGCCAGCATGCTTAGTGTGACTAGAAAAATTCTGTTGCTGTATTTGGGCAACACGTACACCAGGGCATTTTTACACTTACCTGGATGAACTCAAAACATCAAATGTTCTGGTCCAGATATTGGAACACAGTCAAAATTAATAAATATGCCAGGAAGTGCATAAATAATAACAGCTGTCTAACCCTGACATGTTTATTTTAAAATGTGTAACACAACATAAAGATTATATATCCTTGTTTAAATGCAGTTCATGATGTAGGAATGTACAAATTACCATCTAAAATCAAAGCAGTTGTCCATACACTTTGTCATTTCATTTCCTAATTAAAACAAGTTGGAGGTATCCCTGAAGTTGTGTTCTTTGCCCTAATTAAATCAGAAGGAAAGTACCATTTGCTTTGCCTGTTCACAGAGAACGCCGTCCTCTTTCTGAAGCAGCTTAGCTTTTCCACATTATGCCTTGACTAACTCCTTGTGCTACTCCTCCTCTTCCAGCTCTTTTTATTTTTACTGAAGTGTCTGTGCTTTCTGTGCCACTATATCACTGCATGGTTTCTGGGGGGTTTATCTTCTTAATTTAGGCCTCTGGATTAGTTTCCTTTTTGTGAAGGGGTGCAGGAGAGGTAAGGATTGTTTGCTGAGTCACCCTTAAGATCTGGTGTGAGAGCTTTCCGAAGGCCCAGGGAAAATTTTGGCAGGCTAACTCCCCTGCGGAGGTGGCAGAGGTGGCTGGGGTGCAGATCTGTGTCAGAGGCACGGGAGCCCAGCCAAGGCATGTCAAATCTCAGGTTAATCCTGTCTGGGGAGAGCATAAGATGATTATATTTAAACTAGTGAAGGTAAGTCCCAACTTTAGGTCATATCTTTGGAAAACAGTAGTAGTTGCCCACCACTGTAGGAGACTGCACAGTAGGGTGGGGGTGACCTGGGGGAGAGTGGATGGCAAAACACTCTTCCCTCTGTGGCCTTAAAAAGGTGGCAGTCTCTGTAAATTTTGGCAGGCTCAGTATGGAATAAAGTGTTAAACTGGTGGAAACTTCACCCATGTACTCCAAAGTGACTGTGTTTCCAGCAGCGTGACATCCAGCAGTGATCGTCGGTGGGATTTTTCTGGAGGGTGGCTATGGACCTGGAGGCACGGGGCACTTCCCAGCAGCACACTTTTGCTGCTCCCAGCAGAAGTCGCACAATTGTTTGTTGGGAAGCATCTCAGGACCATTTCAGAAGTCTTCCAAGCATTTTATAGAGGAAAAAGTGACTCAGGCACACAAATCCCTCGCTGAAAGGAATGTCAAGCTTTAGTTACAGCTTTCTTACTGTGCATAAAAGGTCAATCCCTATGTTATGGAAAGTTGGGAATAAAAATATTCATAAAACCTTAGGAGAAGAGCACCAGGGGATGGGGAGAAGAGTGAGTGAGCACACATTTACAGAGCAGGATATTCCCCACTGATCTGGAATTCAGCTGTGAAAGTGAAATGGGGTTATAAAGCACCATCTTCCTTGCTGAGGGAGCTTAATTTGTCATATCTACGAGAACTGTTTGAATTATCTGTGCTTCTTCATCAAGTCTGATGCTTTACCCTCCTATTTACTGTCATGTTGTCTGTCCCCCGTGCTGATATCAGTACAAACGAGGGTAACGTACCAACGGATCGTGTGTGTGCAAAGGTGCTTTTCTACGGCACAGCTGTAAATATTTACCTGAGCAGTCGAGTCTTTTATATATGCACGTGGGTGTGTGCGCACACATCTATAAAAATAGAATTTTTAAAATATGTATTTCTGTAGATATATTGCTAGAATAAATACATCGATCTATGAGCATAGAGACATAGAGCATAGAGAGAGACGATCCCGGGAGAGCCGCGGTATGATCTCAGAGCCGCCTTTAGCTGCGGCGAGGCGGACAGACGGACGGAGGGAAGGAGGGACGGACGGGCGGGCGGGGGCCGTGCGCCGGCGGGCGCCCGGCGCTGGGGGGCAGCGCTGTCCCGCAACCCGCCCGCCGCCCGGCAGAAACCTTGGAAGGAACGCCGAGAAATCCCTTCAAGTTTGAGAGTGCCAGCAGTGTTCCCAGGGGCTCCCCGCAGCTGGAGAGCAGGCGAACGCAGCCATTGCACGCCTAACCCCCGACCCCCCCTTTTTTTTTTCTTTTAAAATGGGAAATCCTGTTTTCCTTTTGCGTCGCTCATGCTCTTCAACCTGCTGGATAGAGGAGGGGAGGGAGCTCGCAAGCTCCAGCCTGGGCTCTGAGCAGTTAACGTGCTGAAGCGGCCTCACGGTCCATTTTTGCAGAGTTATGCCTCTGCCAGAAGATGACGGGATGCAGTGGAGGCTCAGCGGCTGAGGCCCTCAGGCTCCCTAGAAGGCCTGGAGCATGCCGTTTGCACCCACACCGGCAAAAAAGGAAAAGTCAGGGATCGGTCCGGTTGCCTCAGGTGGCGCAAGTGTTGTCTATGTCCAGTTCTCTGTAGGAAGGGTGTAATAATACGCTGATTAATTTCATGCTTCTGCATACTTCATCTATACGTACATTTCTAGCAGCCTAGGGAATGCTGGAGAGAGCTGCTATCTGTTGCATTTCAAAGAGCAGCCCTAATACAGGAAGTTGCACATTATGCTTTCTCATGGAAATATTCCTTTTTTTCCCCATATGCTGATATTTTTTTCTATTAATTCAAAGTAACTTGAAACTTGTGGCTGTTCTCCGAGTATGTGAAGCATTAGCCAATGCGACAGAAGAAGTATCCCATATAAAGGAAATTCTTGATCGCTGAAAGTCCATTCTAAAAAAAAGCTAAATATTTATTGAATCTTGCTCCTAACATGAACCTTTTAGCTGCCCAGGGGCACGAGGATAGTAAACAGTGGTAGATATGGTCTATAAAACTATATGGCATCCAGCTTTTTTCTGGCTCTGAGGAGGCTCAAATTCTTCAGGAAGCATCTTCCTATTTCTTTCTTTCTTTTTTTTTTTTTGGTTTTAATTTTTTGTGTCACTGGGAACAAATAATTTTCTCTTAGCTGCTGTTGCTTTCTTTCTCTAGAGTTCCCTGAGCCCCTGTTCATGTAACAAAGCACAGCAATTACTTACGGACTTCATTTTTGTGTGTAGAGATTGCTCACCCTGCTAAGGATCACTGTGATCAAGCCATCTCTGCTGGGATTTCGTACACTGTGATAAATAACCTGTCCCACTCCTTTCTGTTTATAAATGCAGTTCTTATTCCCATGGGTTAAAATGGTGCTGTGGATGATGTGCATTTACATGTCTTAATTTCTGATGGAACAGGTATATATTCCTTGTTTATTTTTAGGGTGTTAGAACCACAGAAAAAAATTGTGAGTGTTTTCTTTAGTTTAGCAATAATGATAAAATCTGGTTCCTATATGATGCTGTTGGATAATGCTACTTCCATTTCATACATGGGGAACTGAGGCACAGCAAAATAAAATGAATTCCTGGAAAGGACCCAAGAAGCACATGGCAGAAGCTGGAAAACAATCAAGTATTCTCAGTACTAGTCATCTGCTTTGTGCACAATGGTTCTCCTTCATTAAAACTGGAAGGATTTTCTTTTCTTGGAAATGAGGAGGTCAAGCATTGTGTGAGAGGCATTTAAACTCTAATTTAGCTCCAACTAGCTGAAAAAAAAATGCAACTATCTGCATTTTTTGAAACATAAATAACTTTAAGTGTTTTACTAAAACATGATTTGATGTAAAGGGGGAAAAGAAAGACCAGAAAATGAAAAGTTAAGGGAAGGGAAGAAGGAAATATCAGTAAAAAAAGTGAAATAACTGTTATTTCTATTGCTATAACAACTAACCTGTTCTAAGGGTTTGTAAACTTACTGCAACTAACCTGACAAGGCTTCCTTGGCCTCTTGAAAGAATGCAAAGCTTGGGCTAAAATACTTTTTTTTATGTACCTGCAGTTACAGATGCCCATTACTCTTTATTTCCATAGTAAACAGGGAGGTGGCCTGTTCCACATCTCTCTGCTGTAGGTGGTCCCACAGCTACAATGTGCCCTGAAAGGCAAAGGACCCTGTTTATGGGACAGGTGCCACAAAGCACATGCTTATCAGCCATGACCGAATAAGGCTTTTGATCCTGACCAGTCACATTTTTCCTTTGAACCTACAAGCCAGAGAAAGCGCCTTGTGATGTTGAAACTGTTTTTTACAAAACACCAAACCTCCTACTTTGGACATCAGAAAACAGACTCGCTCTGTCGGACTGAAAATAGAAATCCCTCTTCTTCCATCATTTGCTTCTTCGATCTTGTGCCAATGGATCACAGCAAAGGTGGTTGTCGTTATGGTACTGATGCATCCTGCTTTTCTTGTCTTCCTCCTCTTGTGATGCCAGGGTAGAGTATTCCCCAGCACCACTAGCACATCATTCTTGTAGCCCTGAAAGGATTTTTCAAGGGGGGGTGGCACTCACTATAATACTTTCCCTAGGGCATGCTAGGTTCATACCCATGGTAGCTTGGGCCAGGCTAATCTGCCTTTTTGTTTATACAGAGCAGTCATGTACATCATGAGGTGCTTGCCCTGAGCATCCAGCAAACCCCATACTGCTGCAGGAGCTGATAGCTGTCTTCCAGCAAATGGAATTTTTTTCCCTTCTGTGGGCTGACATTTTGGTATGTGCAACCTGACTGAAAGATTAGTAAGAGGCTGCAAAGAAATTCATACTATGTTTAGCCTTACTTCTTTTGAGAAAGAAACACATCTCCAAAGAAGCACTTGCTTTAAGGCAACAAAGGTTCAAGATTGTTCTGAACTATCAGATCCTGGTGGGACTCAACAGGCAACTGGTTAATAACTATCACATTGAAGAACACACCATGCCAGTTCACTGAGAGAGTATGAGAAACTGAAATCTTATTTCCTTCTCATTGCTGTGATTAAAGTTGGGAGGGATCGTCTGCTATATTAGAGGCCTCCAGCCCTTTACTGTAATGGATCACGAGATACAGAAGATTTTGGTAAGTTGGAAAACTCTCCAGTGTTCAAGAAAGTTGCAAGATGATACCCAAATATGCATATGAAACGCTGAAGGCAAGAGGATGCCATTTCTAAGACTATTCCCTTGTGTGGCAGGTCTTATCTATGCTCTTATGGCCCGTGTGTGACACTGGCAAGACTAAATGTGGCACTTCGGGACATGGTTTAGTAGGCATGGCAGTGTTGGGTTGACGGTTGGACTTGGTGATCTTGGAGGTCTTTTCCAACCTTAATGATTCTATGATTCTAAAGACAGATATTTTCAAATGGACCCAGTTTAGGACATAGCTGTGTGGCTGGCTATGCTCAGGCAACCAGAAAGTACTGCTTAATACTGGTGTGCCTTAGAGACAGGGAAGAGAGAAAAGGGCTGCGCTGTGGTCTTGCACACTAAAATACAGGGTGACATTCATGAGTTACTGATTGGAAAGGTATGTGCTGCTTTCCCAGTCAAATTGAGCTAGAGACCTATTATAGTTACTTCTGGTGGTCACATGAGTTCGCTGGCAATACATTATTATTTAAGAATGTAAAAGGATGGCTGTTCTGGTCATTTTAGGAATAATTTATTCTTTGCAATTCCGTGTTGCATTTCCTATAAGCCTTTGTTTTGACTATAAAAATGTAGTTGGAAAGTTTATTTTAGTAAAAATTTTTAAAAATGTCTGGTTTAGGTTTTGAGTTAAAAAAAAGTCACAAACCTTTTGTTTTCCAATGATTCAAGCATTATTCAGCTCTAATAAAAACCTTCAAATATGTATATATTTTTAATTTATAAATATTTTTGAACAACCAATACTACATGGGAAAAAATCCTCAAGGTCTTAAAAATACAGTTAAGGTGGGGTGAAAGTTTGATGGACTAGCTGCCTGTTAGCAGCTCAAATGTGTTTTTGAAAGTATAAACCAGTGCAGATGAGAGCATACTTGTTTTTAATCAGTCAATATATGTACAAAATGCCCCAAACCAGCAGTCTAAACTAAATCAAAACATTGCAAATGGAGTTGTTAACTTAGGAAGGAGGGCTTTAAACCAGGTTTGATGGGGGAAGAGGGACTGAGGGCCAGAGGTAAGAGAGGAGACTTGGCAAAGGGGGGAGGCGTGCCCAGCAGAAGGCTGTAAGGGGGACTTTGACATTTCCACCCAGAAGGGAGGGTGCTTGGAGACTTGCTTTGAATGCAGGTGCACTAACATGTTGAGCCCGGGTGGCACGCAAGAAGGGCTGGAGGTCCACACGTAGTCACAAAGACATGTAAGGATGGGTTGTGCAGAGTGTCATGATGGGAGTGTTCTGATAATCTCTTTGACAACAGGCCTTTGAGCTGGTCAAGAATGTCCAAGTCCTAGAGCTGTGACGGGTCATCCTGAGGATGGAAAGGATGCAACATTGTTTAAAGCCTTTTCTCCCTGTCTCAGCTTCCAGTACAGCGCTTATTTAGTCGGGCCAAAGAATCTACTGGATTTCATCCAGACTTCCTTTGTTCTTCAGGCTGGTTGTACTGGAGTTTAAATAACAATGAAATGTGAACTGATTTTGTCAATCTGGCTGCTCTTTAGGTCTCTCTGTCCATTTCTACTCCCATAAGGAGCAGCCTTTTCCAAAACCAGTACAACCACAGACCTGTCAAGCCAGGATGCTGCTAAAAACAGAGCATGTAGGAGTTAAATCCCAGGATGGCAAAATTGCTGGCTCAAGGTCTGTGCTAAAGATCCAGCTGTGGAGAGTTGTGGTATTCTTGTATTAATATCGGTAACTCTGGCTGATGGTAGTTTATATGCTCAGACCTTTGCATCCATAATCTTTCCCAGAGCAGCCTTTGCCATGTGAACTGTTGAGGAGCTTGGCGAGCTATTAGAACAGCCTAAGTATGTTCTGGGCTCCTTCCTCTGAGCTAGCTTTGCTGGGGAGAAACCATAGTAATAGCTCCAGTCCCCAGCTCAAGGAAGGCTCCTTCTAAGTGACACTGAGAAGTAGAGCTCATTGTGGAGAGAAAGAACAATTTCCTTGTTGCTCAAGTGCCAGCTCTGAGCAACCAGTTGAGGAAAATTTGGTGGGATGCTTCAGCTCCTCCTGCCTATTAATGACCCCCAGGTCGACTCCAGAGGAATTCTGGAGAGCTGTTACATAGCTGAGTCTCCTTACGCCCCGTGCAGCTGATGATATGTGGGATATGTACATGTGATGGTGTGAATGCTGTGACCAATTGCCTGGGAGAAGAAACGTGAAAACAGTTAATGGTATGAACAACGTGAACCGGGGTGATGGTTCCTTTCTGAGCATGCTGCAAGTGTCCTGCAAGAGTGTCAGAGCATTTGTAAGGTGTTTACACTCTTTCTCCCCTGTTCAGAGCACAGAGACCACATTGTAAAGGTGGCTCCTGGGAAAACTCAAGTTTTGGGAAAAATCTCTGAATTCCTCTTCTCAGCCAGAGTTTTCCAAACCTGCTCTTTTTCTTCCTGCTGTTCTTTTTTTCCAGGACTGGTAGAGTCTGAAACAATGCAAAGGAAAGTTGTTCATTTGAATACCAAAAATTTAAGAGTGCTCTGATATTCACAGAATGAATTATGGCCTTTTGCAGAGTCTGAGACATTAGTTAGAAGTCAGGGGGTTGCAGGAAATTGGTCCTCTATGGATTGCAGAAAGCTTACCTGTGGTTTTTTTCCCCCCAGCAATAGATACTTTGTGTCTATCAAAAAGAATAACATCAGAAGGAAAGGAGCACAGGTTGCAGTAAGACTTTTTTTTTTTTTTAAATCAGCATGTGAAATGGTGCCTTGGTAGAGGAGCCAAAGGCTGTAACAGTTTCTTTGACAGAGCTTTATCAATGCAACTTATTCATGGTCACCAGTAGCCTGCTGTTTCTAGTCTAAGAACTCCTGTCCACATGTGCCTATCTACTGAGCAGATTCTGAGCAGGCAAATAATTTTCTAGAGCATATATAATTTGGATAGAACTGGGGAGAGTATTTACAAAATAGAGAGGAACTAGGAACAGAAGAATGTTTGCCTTCAGCAGTGTTTTTTTTTTGAAAACAGAAAACCACAGGTGCCGGAGGAAAGAGCCTTCCCAAAAGAGCCTCCCCATATTCTGCAGGAGGGCGGGCTGCCACTGATGTGCAGTCATGGGGAGCCCCGCAGGGCTCTGCATCTGGGACCCTCTGCTGTTAGACGCTGTGGATGCACAGTACCAGCAGCAGGCAGTAACTGCTCTGAAGTTAGAGGGACATGACTAGTCAGTGACATTTTCCCACAAGATAAATCAGCCGTGGATTTGACTCTTGTCCTTTTTTTCTTAATGCTGTGATTGCTCTACTAATTCATACAATGAAGGTTAATGTGTTGCTCTTTTCTATTAGTTTATATCTAATTCTGAGGTCCTTAAGCCAGCCTCATCTGCTTGCTGTGCACGGTAGAAAAAGTAGGAAAAAACCTAGTGGAAAGGTGGGTTTGAGTTGATGATCAGAAGATTTTTTGGGTTCTAAAAAGATTCAGTTCATGGTTTTGACCAGAGTACTGTGGCATGTGGAAAAAAGACGGGTTTTTTTGCATAGCAGCAACAGCAGTCATAATGTAGTGATGTTATCTGGAGGTATCATGTTCAGCTGGAGTGCAGCTGGGAAATCTGCTGTGCAAACACCCTGCCAAAAAAAAGAAAATAAATAAATCCCTGCTTTCAGAAGTTTCCAGTCCAAGTAGCTAAGACAGAAAAGAAGGCAGTCATTGAATGAAGTGCCTTAGGATCGCTGTCTGGAGGAGGAGGAAGATAATTTGCTTAAGCTATATACCTATCTCTTAGGTTATAGGTTAGAATAATATAGAATCTACAAGCAAGTATAAATCTGTCCCTTCCATGTTTATGGGGCCTCTCCATGACCTGAGAATACTTTTCCATCAAAATAGACTGCACCAGGGTGAGCATCCAATTACAACACCTGTGGCCAAAAAGCTTGTAAAAGCACCATTTCCTCATTCAGTTAGCACTGGATGTGATTGATGGCAAATTAAGTCATGAGGAACCTCTATGGCCAAGGAAAAGGAAAGGCCTCTCTATAGAAACATTTTCTGTATGGGCAAGAAAGGGCTGGTATAAAACTGGGTTGCTGCAACAGAAACACTATTGTATGTATCATTTTATCTTGTATTTACAAGGAGTTGTCCAGAATAAGAAATGATGGAATGGTGTGGGCGCCAAAGCTATGTACAAAATTTCAGCAGAAGGCTAAAGATTATTTTGTTGCCTTTTTTGTGAAAGTAAGGTTGCTTTCCCATTCATTGTCACGTGCTGGCGTGTCTTTTGCAATCCTTGTCTGCTCTTACATTGGCTGGAGGTGAAGTGTTGGGGTGGGGGTCAGCAATCCACCACTGCTGGGATGCTGGCTCCAGTTTTCATGCACCAGCAGAGGACTGTTCGTAATCCTCTTCCCCAGCTCCCTCCCCCTCAGCACAGAGAGATGTGAAAGTCTTCCAGACAATAGCTGCTGTATTCTGTATGCACACCAAAGGTCATAAAAATATACAGTGCTAACATTAACTCCTCCTTTTCAGCCTCTGCTACCCCCATTTGACCCCATATGATTGCGTAAAAAGGTGAATAGTCATCTTCAGGTTTAACAGTGCGAAAAAGTGAGTTTCATCACTTCTGTAATAGGAGAAACCTTCTCTCGGCAGGTGTTGCTTGCGTCAGAGAGTTTTGTTTACTTTTTATGTTTACCTGTCTTGCCAGCACTGAGGACAATCATAATAGGCTTCTGCCTGGAGTTTTACTTGAGTGGCCAGAAAAGTCTTCAGTTACCCATGATTAGATACGGTTGTTTTACCCCTTGTTCAAAGTTGGCATATAGTGCTGTCTGGGGTCATTCACTTGCCTGCAATAAGTGACAAATGTAGCAAGAATGGGACATTTAGCAGAGTCTAAACATTTAATGGCACAGGCCTGCGCTCTCCCAACTTGAAAGGGTAAACAGGTTTTATTCTGCGAAAGTAATGAAAGGAATTTGTGCTCTCCTTAAAATATTTGATGAGCTCTTCCAAGAGAGGCACTAAGTAGCATGTCAATAACCTGGAACCAGGCCTATAAATCTGAGCTTTGGTTTTCCTGGCATTTACTGATTTTCAGGCTTTGTGCGTGTTTCCCTCAAGCCTGGCGAGGCAGCGAGGACATCTGTTTCTGTGAATGAGCAGAACACGCTTGGCCTGTGAGCAGAAGGTGTGTTTCAGGCTACGGTATCATGTTTTTGCTGTTTTCCAGGAAACATAACTTCTGTGTGTTTAAGGTTAGCAGCAAACAACGTGAAAATATGGAAAGCAGCAATTCCTGCTGTTAAGTTGTTCCTTCCCCCCTACTCCCTAAGCTAGAAGTGTCTTATCTAACCTCTTTGAGAATACGCAATGTGAAGGTGCCCACTTGCCCCAACCTATTTAAAAGGATTCGGAGTTCTATAACCTCACTGGAGGTTGATGTGTCAAAGCGGGCTGTTGGAAAGAGCTGCATCCAAAATCAGCAAATAACATTTCAAACCCTTGATTTCAGTGTCTTTTGTTTGGACATGTATGATCTGAGATCTGCTGTTATATTTAGGATTGCAAGGTTTGCCTTTTTTTGTCTCGTTTCCTCTGTGTGTCTGTGAGGATGCCATCCTGGCCCCCTTGCAGTCAACAGTGAAGCCCTCATTTGACCTCAGTAGGAGCAGGATTGGACTCCTGGTGCTCTGTTGCTTGTGCTCTGTTTCTTGCTTGCCATGTGCAGCAGGGTCCTCAGATTTTTAAGGGCTTCATCCAACTAGGATAAATCCCAAAAGACGATGGATTCAAGGACCCCCTGCCCCAGCTCTGTAACTGGAGTCTCAGAGCCCTAGTTTAGGAACAGGCTAATCCCCAGAGCTGCAGCTGGGTGATGGCCCAGGGCAGGGAGGCCACCTCCAGTGTCTCTCCTTCCTGCAGACAGCTGGGGGGCCTAGGTCTCTCCAGAGCGTGCCGGAGGGCAAGGTTGTGACTGTCCAGCCTGCTGCACTACTGGAGCTGGTGACACTATGGGCAGTAATGTCATATTGTACGAGCACTTCTGCAAACAAACAGGGCCATTCTCCTCCTTCTCGTGGATTCCCATCTTAACCCTTGGAAGATCTCACCTCTCTTATTTGGCCCAGGTACATCTTCTACATGAGGCTTGCACTCTTCCTGGTCCTGCTCTGTACCTCTGGCTTCTTTGTTAATTCTGTCTTTACTTTTGGACTGATCTGAAATCCAGACCATTGCACCCTGCTCTCATTATTTAGAGATGCAACTCCCCATCCCCTTAAAATTCTTTTAATTCTTTAGTTTTGCACTAAAAGCAGTAATAGCTTAGAAAGAAAAACAATAAGAGTGTACTTCACGTAATCCAAACTTCAGCTCCCCTAATCGTTGGCTCCACTTTCCCAGCTTGTGATGTCAACAGAAGTCTTGAAGATTAAGAACAAATATCAAATTTCACTGGCTGGCTTAAAGTTTCCCTACTGGGAAATGTTGCAGACCCTTTTTCCCTCTGCCAAGTAAAATCTTAAGAGGTTTAATAAATAAAAAAATTCTGAAGAAAGTCAAGGCTTCTGAAATGAAAGGGCTGGGGGCCTCCTGAGCAGGGGGTAGTGTACAGCCTTCTTCTGGCCAGGATTTGGTTGCATCCTGGCTACCCACTACCAGG
The DNA here is from genome assembly GCA_034008185.1 of Gorsachius magnificus. Classification (NCBI taxonomy): domain Eukaryota; kingdom Metazoa; phylum Chordata; class Aves; order Pelecaniformes; family Ardeidae; genus Gorsachius; species Gorsachius magnificus. The sequence goes on along the minus strand of CM067083.1, from coordinate 56,931,556 downwards.
AGTTCTGCCTCATCGCATGGTATTGCCACAGCTGCCACTCCCCACTGCCTCATCTGGACTTGGACTTCATCTGCCCTGGTTACCTGCTCAGCTGCTTCAGATTTGCACTTTCTCCAGCACTGAGACATCCTCAAGAGTTTCTCTTCCCTTTTTTGTCTTCTCCCCAGGCCATCAGACAAGAACATCCACATTGCTATTGTGGGTCCCCTTAGGCACCCGTGAGCTTTAATGTTTTGAAATGATTGGGGGTGGGTGAGGAAATTGGTTACTTTGGAAATGAAATAAGCCTACATTATTTAAGACCCATAAATGAGATCGTGATTAAGCTTAATGTAGAATGGAAGCAGTGGTGCGGGGTTTTTTCCCTATAATGTGTTTATATACATCCAATACAAGAAGCACTTCATCTGGTTTTTAAGGAAATTGTATTGTCAAAAGAGAAGCTTTCCCTGGAGCCTTTCTAACGTGGTGAAAAACAGCCCCAACTTTGCTCTCGTCTGTGCTCAGCCACACTGTGGTAAGCAGGCGAGAAAGCTCAGCATGTGTGAGTGTTTTGACAGTGGCACTAAATTTTATACCTCTGCTGTGCAATTACTGATGCTCCCACATGCTGCTTGTTATCTACTTACTCCCATACTCTAGGACAAAAATCATGCCTTTTGGGGATGCAAGACACACACCAGGAAGGACTCATTTCAAGAGCAATTGGGATAGGGGCCCAGGGAGCAGAGGGTCCGGCTGCCGGGACGGCTCCTGCTTCCTGTCTCTGACCACACTGGTTGACAGTAATGGAGGGGGCAGAGCCCTTCTAATTCCCTGTTGTATTTGCATCAGATAAGGCAGTAATTTCTTACTTAACCTTACCATGGGAGAAAACTTTCACTTCATTAACACTGGTGTCATTAGTTGACGGGGTAATTCACCGCGTGATCCAGACCTGGCTGCGACCTGCACGGAGCCATCCAGCGGCAGTGCTAATGAGTGCATTAGTGCCACGTGAACGCTTATCCGCTGTCACTTTGGCCGAGACCACAACTAATGTCACGTGAATCACTGAGCGGCCATCGCCTGCTAACTAATTTTGTCCTCTAACTGCTTCAGCAAGGTCTCCAACCCTGCCACCGAGGATAAATGACATCCTGTTGTTATCTGTCCTCTGGGCAGCTGCTGAATTCCCACAGCAGCTTCGGTTCGCCGTCTCTGCTGAAGGACAACCCTCCTGCCATTGCAGCGTGTCCCGGACATGAACGTGAATAACAAGTGTGATTAGGGGCTGACCGGGGAGAGACGCATCAGGCCGTGGTGGCAGAAGCTCAAGCTGGACCCTGAAAATATTTCTTCCTGTTTGGTCTAGTGTTTGGATCAAGGCTGAGTGGGAGCGGGGAGCAGAAGTGCTGAGGCAGGGCTAGCAACTTTCTCCAAATTCCCGGGAGACACAGCCTGACACTTTTATGCATTTAATTCTGCTTCCAATCCTGTGGTGTGGCTGTGCAATATGACTGCGTGCAAGGCACTGTGAGGAGCTGCAGGGGAAATATATACAGTGAAGGATTGCTTGGGATCGCAGAGGAGGAGAGGTGTGTGTTTTGGCAGGGGTGCAGACAGGGTTTACCCAGGAGGCGTAAGAAAGCTAATTTAAACTTTCTGATTTGCTGGGGTTTGTAGTTGGGCAAGGCCTTGGAGTTAGCGGCGTTAACTGAGCTATTACCTACAATGAGAAAGTATCTTCTTGCCAGGAGTCCAGAATATTAATTTCTCTTGTGGTGTTAAATTATGGTTTGGTGTCTATCCTCAATGTTTTTTTAGCTATTTTCCTAATGTCTACTGCATTAGATACTTGAGGCAGACCCTGTTGCCTTGCAAACAGGCCCTGCGTGACTGGAGCGAGCTTCAGTGCATGCACACGCATCCCCGGAGCATGGCCTGGCTGCTGGCATTTCCCTGAAACCTGCCAGCAGATTCATCTCTACCTCCTATTGAAAACAGCTAAGCTAAATGCCGTCTACATTAAACTTCTGGGGAACACATCAGGAAGAGTAATGAGAAACTTTTTATTGGAAAAAACCCAAACAAATGGAACACCAAAATCCCCCAAGCTCCCAAAAAACCCCAAACGCAGTGTTAGTACAGAAGTCAGAATTGCTCATCCAGCTCTGATTCTTAAACCTAGTTGCTGTAACAAGTGGTCCCAAAAATGCAATATTCAGAATGCCTGCTTCTGTAATTTTGTACTGAGGATGTATTCTCTGTGTTGGTGGGGTTTTGGTGGTTTTTCTTATTTTCTCAGATGTTTAGCTAGCATTTCACCATGAGAAATCAACCCTTTTCCAGTGGAAGCTTCAAAACTGCAGTAGGCAATGCAGTAATAGGTCAAGGGAGGAAAATTAAGCAACTGGTTTAAGATTGAAATTCATAGTATCTTTTACAGGCAGATTATCATGTAAAGATCTCCCCACAGTTCAAATAAGACTAAGCAAATGTATTTACAGGCTGGATATCTAACATTCAAGCTGTCAGGTTTCAGCTATGGGACTGGGCTTCACCCTGAGGTAGAATTTTGTCTACTGGTAAAATAAGATGTGCCAGTGGAGCCTCTGAAGTGAAGCAGAAAATCAAAGCTCCTGACCATTTGCAGTCAGTAAAACTTACATGGCCCTGTTTATAAGGGGCTTATTCTGTGGTTCTGGACATATTTCAGTTTGTGTTTGTGCTTGACCTTCTTAAAATATTTTTTTTCCTGATTTCTGTACTTCACTAAAGTTGTGCTCTGCCCTTTGCTTTACAGACCATCACCATATAACATTTAACAATTCCAGATTGATTAAGTTTAATGAAGGATGAAGTGATCCCTATTTGTGTGTGTTTTTCTGAAGTACTGCTGACAAAAGCCATGTAAATCTAACACGTGACTACTGTTTATGGTAGATTAAGCTTGTTCAGCATTTGTCCGCAATGTACCCGGTTTGCAATTAAAAGAAAAGGATTTTGTGGTGGGGTTGTTTTTGCGATTTGGGTTAATAATTAACCTAATCTGACAAAAACTATCTGGCAAAAATAGCTCAACTGGACAGATATGTGGCAGAAGGCTCCTCAGTGGGAAGAAGGTGACCTTTGGAAGCGAACAGCAAAGCTAGTATGTTAACTCTGAAGAGACTCAGGAGGGGTCTAGCTAGATTAGGTTTTTTTTTCCCCGACAGTGAAGTATAGTTTAAACCATCTCTTTCTCAGTTGTTCCTGCCAGCAGTATGGTCCCATTCACCTACCCCTCCGACAACATAGCTCTGTGTGATAGCACCCAAGCCAAACTATGCTATGCAAGCTCTTGTGGAAATTTTGGAGAACTTGTGGACCCTGGGGAGAAAGCTCTATAGAGGTTTTGACCCACAGAACCATGATAAAACTGCTGTGTTTCTGGGCTAATTTCACTTCTCTTTTAGCCTTGTAGTTTACTTTTGGTGGAGGTAACCTCTGTATGAGAAAGGCAAACTGTGGTGGTCAGTGCCCAGCAGCCTTGTAAGGGCAAACTAAGAGGGAAACCGGTTTGGATCTTTAAGCTACAGTGTGAGTGGAAAAGAAAGGAGGATGCTCTAACCAATGGCACACCAACTGAGGGGAAATGCAGCAAGTGTGGTGTGATGTCTTGGATTTTCTGGCGTCTAACAAATTCTCCTTGACCTGCCCCTGCATGTTACCTTTTTACATTTAAAAATAAATAAAAAAAAAATTAAATAAATAAAAGAAAAAGAAAAATCTTATGTTCTTCATTTTCAAGGGCAGTGGAAAATCTGCAAAAATTCGGGACTAGAAAAACAAAGCAGATGAAGTCAGTGGGTGGTCTGTGTTCACCGCAACATCTTCCCAAGTGTCTGGACACTGAATTTGTTGTAATCGCTTTTGCTTTATAAGGTGGGAAGGGAGTGGGGGAAAGTGAAAAGTAACAAATGTTATTTACTGAGACAGTATGTTCCTACCAATACTGATTTTAAAAAAGAAAGTAAAGATGTTTCCGGAAAGGAAACATGAAACAGTGTATTGTTAAGAATCACATTGTTTATGTTTTTGTATCACAGCCCAGCCTCAGTTCTTTTGTGTCACTGAATTTCATTTCACTTTTAATCTTGCTTTTCTTTCTTACTTAAATGAAGCTCATATGTTAAATACCTCTGGTTCCTTTAAAAAGTGCTGATTGGTTGTAGGTCCTAAGCCCATGGATATTTCATGGCTAGAAGAGGCAGACTTCCCTTGCCTTTGTTTTTTAGGGAAATGCTTCCATTGCTGTGCTTTTGCCAGTAGTGCAGGAGGGTTTTCAGATGCAGAGTGGCCAGGCAGATGCAGCCCTACACCAGTAGGCAAAGCCTCTCACATTACTGGGTGGATGTGCCATATAAGCAACAGAAAACTGATTTTAATTTTTTTTTCTTTTTAAAGAAGAGCTATGAAACCGTTTTTTTTAAAAGGAGACTCAAGAAAGACATTTTGTATTCAGTGTGCATCTCTGTCCAGGGCTGCCTCTGCTCTCCCTGCATAGCAAATATAGTACTGCGGTCACTTCCCTGTGCCAGGGGTGGATGTCCTCCCACGGGGTCACTGGGGAGTTCCCTCCCTTCTGCCCATGGGTACCAGGCTCTGTGCAAGATTATCTGAACGGGCTTTTAACAAACACTCAGTTTTTAATCTGATCCTCAGCCTGTGAGCCTCGTGACTGCTCCTGAGCTCCTGAGTCCTGGTGCATGTGCTGGACACCCCTCCCTGCAGTGAGAGGGAAGGCCTGGTGGGTACCCTCCCTCCTCCTCCTCCTCCTCCTCCATGGGGAAACCCCCTCACTCTGCAGGCTGGGGGCAGCCCATGTTTTCTGTCAGACATGCAGTCTGAGTTGACAAGGAGGTAAGGTCCCACAACGTACAATTTCTACATAGCCTGAGGGTACTGGGGCAAACTCTACTGTACAAACTCCTCGGTTGATAATAGCATGCTTGTGGGTGTAATTCCACATTTGCAAACACCTGCTGTACTACACCACCCTCTACATTATTGTTATGGCCTTTTATAGAGCTTTCTCAATGAGTTATATCTTACTTTTCAGTTGCTAGCACAGCAAGCGTGACTATGAAGGTGAAATTGTGGTAAGAGTATTTTTGCTCTAAGGTAGTGCTCTGTACTGCTGACTGCTGAATCTGACAGCCTTCTGAAAATCATGCTGTAGGAAGTTCCTCAGATAATGCAATTTCATTTCCTGTTTCTTCCAAAGCAAGAGCCAGGATTTTTTTATTGTCTACGTTCTCTGTACTCCTCTTCCCTTTGGCTTACTGGATACAGCTGAACTGAAGTAGCAAACCTGACTCTGCTTTACGGATAGGTGAGGTCTGTAGCAACTCTGACCTAATACAGAAGCCAATTCCATTATTAAGTTGCCTCCTGAGATTGTTTAGTTCCTGACTACTGCATCCCACCCCAGAGCTGATATAATTCAACTCTCAGAAACTTTTGCACACTTTTCTTGGAGGTTTATTTTGGGCTTTTTGTTTGTTTGTTGGTTTTTTTTTTTTTAATAACAATAAAACCACTTTGGTATACACCGTGGTGCAAGGCAACTTGCAGGAATATGCTGTCCTTGAGGCTGAGTAATCCTCCCCAGTTCGTGTGTGCCCATCAGCAGCAATGGTCAAGTCCTAGTTTTGAGACCACCTCCTCTAGGCCTTGCAGAAGATGCAGAAGCAGTTTCCAATTGCTTCGTGCTACCTTGTGCACATGCAAGAATGTGCCTGCACCTCATGTCCTTGCATGTGTGCAGCAGCAGCGTTAGTCCTGCTGCTTCTGAGCAAGCTGTTTGCAAGTGCAGGAGGAGACATTTTCTGCCTGGAGAGCTGCTCACCTTCTCCTCGGGGGAAAATGTGGTGGCTGAGGTAGGAACAATCCATATTTTGGATGTAGGACAGAGGTTATTATTGCTCAGTAAAAGTAAATTTAATTTTGACTGTACATCTCATTCTTTGTAAAGGTTAAATGCCTCTTAGATGTTATTGATATCACACAGGATTTCAAGATTCAAATGCTTTCAAACTGTTGTGTGAGTAAATTATGCACTGTGCTTTATGCCATGTATTATACAGCAGCTAATTCAAGGTGTACCGCAATTTCTCAGGATCAAACAAATGGATGTGAGGCCTTGTGTATAAATCTCCTTACACCAGGTACAGAGTGTTGTTTGGGTTTTGTCATCTCTTTTTTTTAAACTAGCAGGGGATCTGCCCTTTTTATATTATACTGTTGTATGCAGCCTGTTTTAAGTGTACCTTCTTCTGTTTCATTAAGACATCCTTCCTTGCATAATTTATAGCACTATTCAGCCCTCTACATTATCAAAATTGTGCAAAAGAGCCTTAAGATGAATGAAGACCAAAGAAAGACTATTTTTGCTGGACAGTACAGCTTTTCCTGCTTTGCATGTTACCACTGATTATAACAAATTTAGGTGGACTCAAATCCATACAGATTCTCAGTGCCAAAATTGTGGATTTAATTGTAGGGTATATCACTACAATTTATAGTAGAAGTTCAGTTAATTGTAGAATTAAATGACTTTGTTTTCCACTGCTCTGGGTCTCTATTGGATTTGGCACAAGTTCAAACGGCCTTGTAGCATCCAGCCTTTGCTGCATCATAAAGCAAAGACCCTCCCTAGGAACACAAATGGAATTTCTTTCCACCACTACAGTGAGATTAATGACAGTGTTAGTAAGGTTTTTTTTCTCCCTCTTTGTTCTGTAAATCTGAGCTCTATTCGACTAAACTGCCTTTTAAAGAAAACAAACTAGAAGTCAGGCTGCCTAAGTTCTCCTGAGGCACCATTCAAGGGGCAGTATTTTGTTCATCCCACAACCCTTTCATGGCACTGTGGATTTTGGGCAGGAGTTGTATACAGGATCAGGCATGCTGGCAGAGACTACTGGGGTTTGCAGTTGTAGGAGAAAGGGGCCACACATCAGCTGATGCTGCTGATGTGGTGATGGATTAGTGAACAGAGAAAGGTTTGCATTGTGCTAAAAATGGAAGGATTAGCAGCTGCCCTTGTTGAGTGAGGCAAGAGGGAGGAGGATGGCAACATGCTGTGGCACCGGTCTGTATTAAATTCGCTATCAGCATCCTTCTTTTCTGCTAATCTCCCTCCCCCTTCTTCGATGAGAAAAATACTTCTAGAGACCTTCCTTCATATCAGAGAAGGAGAACACTTATTTTTATTCCTTGCTCTTTGCTTATGCTTTTTTTTTATCACTCTGCTGATTGCATTTTTAACTTTTCAATTATTTTTAATCCAAAGTGACTTCCAGATATTAAAGAGTTAGAGGTGCTGTCTTAACTGCTAAGGCAGATCCCAGCCTGAAGTAACAACCAGGGGTGTTTGTGCATACAGATTTATTAAATGCTACAGCTGTGTGGCTGGACAGTATGTCCTCATTGAGATCTGTTGCTGTGATGTGAGGGTTGAGTTCAGATCCACCTCTAAAATTAATAAGCGTGGTGTTTTCTTTTCATCTCAAAAAAAGAGTAAATTGGTTGCTTATGTTGATTGTTAGCAGTTAGTTTCTTAGGGCCCCTATTTTGATACAGGTCAGCAATCGAGACCCTTATGTTTGGCACAAGACCTGTTTCAGTAATGCCAGCAGTTAGCATCATTGCTGATGGACTCTGGTGAGAGTCGAGAAACTTGCTCAGATGCTTGCTGCCTCTTGCTGCCAGCCCCAGAGACTCGTCGGGAGGGAAGGTGTTTCCATACCTGCTGATGGCTGTGTTGGAAAGGGCTGGAGTCAAACCATAAATCACTTCTGAGTATGGCTCTGAACTCACTTACCGGGATGTGAGTGGCATCTGCTGTCTCTCCACTCAAATCCCACCTGCCAGCTCTACCACCAGCCTGCATCGTGGCACATGGACCCCAAACCTGATGCAGCTCTTGCGGCTGGGCTTAGGCGCTTTGCTGAATTAGGCCGCTGCCCCCTCAAGGTCCCCCAACACTTTTAAATGCCATTTGGCCAAATGAAATTGTATTCCTCAGGGAAATGGATTTGCATCAGTCAGATACCTTTGACCTTAGCAGAGGACTCAGTCTAATAGTTGGAGGCGAGTGAAACCCCCCTTTTCAGAGTTGCATTGCAATCAGCGAAGCTTCTCCCCAATGAGTGAATCTAGAGGTAAGGATTTGCCTGTAGGAAAGGAGGAATAAAACAAGAGGCCTGAATTACTTGCCTGCCAGGTGGTGAGTCAATGCAGTGGCCAGAGCACATGCAGGGCTCATCATTTCTAACCACTGGGACTCCCCACTAGGTCAGCTGCACATGTAGTGTTCATGGGGGCAGCAGCTTTTTACGCAACCCAGAAGTTCTACTATGGGCAGCAAAATTGAGTTCATACTAATACAGGATAATGATTTGTGGTATTTTTTAAATACCTGCAAAGAGCTTTGTGGATTAATACTGGCATTTCAGATCTAATTATAGATAGCTTTTAACAAAGAGAAAACACGAAATTGCTAAAATGTGTCACAGTATGGTACAGCAGGACAAACTGTTCCAGACTGCTTTCCATTAGCCAGTGTGCAACAACTCTTGGCATTTCAGATTTCTTTTAATTTAAGGAAAAAAACAAGCCCAAATATAAGAGCCTATATTCTGAAAATGGAACACTTAAATTAAAAGCTCTTTTCCATGAATTTCTTTTGTCCTATGTGGGTTAGGTTCCTGCAAGCTCTTCAGAAAACAGGGTGATTTGCTTCAGTGTCTCACTGTGAATTAAGTGCTTCATTTGTGTTTACCCATTTGAAAAACATCATCTCTGTCAGACATTTGCTCATGTGAAGAACTTCATTTAACTTTATTTATGATGGTCAAAGAAAGCTAAAGAAGCCTTTTGAAAATAGCTTGATTTAAAAAAAAAAAACCAACAACCAAACCACAGAGGAGAATTAACAATTGTAAGTGCTGTTTAAAACAGACGATCCTTCTTGTTTTAGAGCAGACCAGTCTCCTCGCAGTGCCTGGGGGTGCTCGCCATGCAGGGTCCACTCAGCCGCATCTCTTTGAACAAGGACAGAGAAACATTTGAAGACAAGAGGACTCCTGCTGACTTGTCAGAATCATGATTTACTTCCTTATTTTCTGTCACGTAATAACCTGGAATATTTGGGACCTCCACCTGAAAGGAGAGGAAGAGGCATTGCGAGTACATGCAGGAGCACTGCTTAGGGAAAATGATGAGAAGAAATTGCCAAGTGAGAAAGCGCTTCACCATTTGTCCTCTCAGAAAGTTGCTTGGGAATTTAGGACAGAAGTCCAGGAAGAATTTGGCTACGTCTTGCTTCCAGATTTTTCTTCTTCTCCTTCAGGGAAAAAAATCCATTTTAAAAGCAAAAGTTGGAAAGAAGGGAGTGGTTCATTCAATGTCATGTCTTATCTTGCTGTCTTTAGACTGCAAGAATGAGTTTTTCCCCATCTCTAAGCCTTATTGTTGCACGAGGCTTTCATTGTGATGGGCACCTATAAAGGGCATGCCTCAGGGACAGCTGAAATTAATACTGCAAAACCACCGAATTTTACAGACTCGGAAGGGATCCCCGATACTCCCTAGTTCAACCTCTCATGCAAACCTAGGTCATGCTACTACACTGTGTCACCTGAAGCTACTTCTGGCCAAGTCTTGGACATCGCCTGCATGGAGATTACACGGCTGCTCTGGGTGCCTCTGCTGAGCCTCCGACACCTTCCTTGAGAGGAAAGTAAGGAACTTCTACAACGCTTCTTCTCATAGCAAACATGCACCTGATGTACAAGTATGTGCCAGTAGTCTTTACCTGTGGAAAGGCAAGGGGATGGAGGAGTAGATGACCTTTTTAAAAAAAAAAATCCCTAAAAACACAAGGAGGTTTTGTAGCCTCAGTGAAAAGGGGAAGATTATTTGGAAAACTTATTAACCTGTTCTCATTGCAATATTGATACCATGAAGATGTAACTTATCTACATGGATAATAGTACTGCGTTACATAAACATGTGAGGGCAAAGAATGTGTCTAGAGTGTGAGTTTTTCGACATATTGTTGAAGAATTGGATGGCTCTTATTGGAGACAAGGAATAAAACTCATTCTCACCCATATTAGATAAATACACCATGGAGACCAAAGTCCATGGAGCTTGTTGAGGTACTTGGATGTATATGAAGTTAGGGCTACAAGACTCTGTGTTCAATGATTCATTTAAATTAATCCACTTAGAAACCAAAACCAAAACCAGATGTTGTGATGTCCTCAGAGAGAGGGGACAATGACTGAGATCCTGAATATTATGAAGGTATTCAGAGTCCTTATTATATCCTGATATATGTGATTTTTCAGGATTGTGACTTAAAGAATAAATTTGACAGAACAATAACAACAACAAAGTCCTCCAGCTCATGGTCGGTGATCTGAGTTGTTTGGGAGATGGATGTGAGCCAACAGAAGTCTTTCCAGGAATTACCCATGGGATCTCAAATTCATTCCTTCCTCTGTTACAGCTCAGTCTGTTTATAAAGTACCCCTGCTTTTTCTTTTCTTTTCTTTTTTTTTTTTTTAAAGGATTATGCAGGCTAAGAGGCTGAAAGTGTGAGATATTTGGCTATTTGGCATCCCTCCTTCCCTTCCAAGGTCCAAGGTCTCCCTGTGGAGAAATAGCAAAGGAAAGAAGCACTTCAGCTTATGCTCCTGATTTGCGCAAGCTCCTCTGCATGCTCCAACAGACCAGGCTGTGGGAGCAGCTGTTGCCAGCTCTCATGCAGATGGCTGCATCCAGCCGGTGTCTGAGTATGCTTATGCTAAGATTAATCACTTTCTAATGTTAATCACTTTCTACCCCTTTAAAACCCCATGGTGAATAGTGGTGAATCCTGCTTCCCCAACAACTAATGGAAGTTGTCTCATGTGTGGGCCCAAGGTGGCCTTCAGATGGGCTGGTAAAACATTGACATGGTTTTACTAGGTCAGGCAGGGCCCTGGACACCTGAGTACTTGTGGTCCTTTGCCAATTGTGTCATCTACCAACACCTTTCATGTAGCTCAGGTGCCTATGCTGCACTGCTGAATATGCTCATGACATCTTGCATTTCTGCTGACTTCAGTGTGGATCTGGCCTTTTAGCAAGTACAGTAAAGGGCAATGTTAAAGTTGAAATAAAATCTAGATGTTATGTCCCATACTATATTAAGAAGAGTTTGAATTATTTTGCCATAGCCTGAGACATACCTGCCACAAGGAATGCTGAGGATTTGCTGATGACATTTTTTAAGTCCTCACAGTCACCTGAGAAAATGTTTAACATTTGTGTTCTACAAGGTTTGGTTGTGATCTTTTTGAAGAACTGTACTCATGCACAGCCCAGGCACCAAAACTGCTGAGATTTTATGACATTTTCTTTCACCTTTGGAACTATAATTTTCAACACCCTTCTTCAGTAGATTGATAGCAACAAATTAGATTTTCAGCAATGGATCTCAATTCCTTCTTCTGCATACAGGTGGTATCTGTGAGGGTTGTTAGGACATTATGAACACAAAAGGCCAATTTCTTTCTCAGGAAACAACATTTCCTGAATAATTTATAGCTAAACACTTCTCATAGCTGAATAAAGTATTAATACATGTATGAATCCTCAGTTTAGTTTCAGTGATAGTGAGTCACTTCCCTTGTTTGTGTCGGTCATTCAACAGCAGGAGAAGAAGATATCTCAAACTGTGTGAAGTTTCCATTTTTTATTAAATGGGCTTCTAGTTGCCAGTGCTCCTTCAGCATTAACACTGGAAGTGACTCCCCTCTCATGCCACTCTGGAAGAGCTTTTCATTTGAAATAAATTACCTCCTATACATAATAAACAATGTCATTTGAGAATAAATACACTACTTTTAAAAAAAAATGTAAATCTCATGCTGTCCAAAAAACTTGGTTTTGCTTTAGCTCCAGGAGCTCGTAAAGCTATAGCAGTGAAGTAGGTGCATAAGTTTTCTGTATGAGATAGATACACACATGTAAGTCCGGTTTGTGCGCCTGTAGGGAGGATTACCACAGTATCTTTGAAAATCTCGCTCTCTCCCTTAAGATAAATGTATTCTGCAGTTACTAATCTTCAAGTACTCTACTGACAGGTAAGTGGAAACAGGGGGAACAGCAGCACAAAGTATTTTTGAAAAACTTCACAATCTGTCGTGAGTTGAGCAGGCCCACAGACATCGTTCTCACACCCCACTCAGTCAACTGCCACAGTACAGTGCCACAAAGGTGGTGAATTTTTTCAAGTAAGGTTACAAAATCTTCAGGAGAGTGGCAGAAGATCCTACACCTCTGATGATAACACTGACTCTTCATTTTACTGACTTTAGACAGCTGGCCCTGATGGCCTTTGAAACTCCCAGCTCTGAACTACCTGTTTTGAAACATAAATCAAAACCCCTAATTGCCTAGTGCAAACACCATCATCTAAGAAGCTCCCGTCAGCATACTTGGCCTTGCCTTGCATTGCCTTTCACTTGTAAGTCTTTCAGAAAGCTTTGGACAAGCCCGGCTCGAGCTGAATGCCCGCTTCCAGCCTCCTGTGTTTGCCATGCTGCGTTCCCAGGCTCCATGTGTTACGCTCGTGTTGTGCTCATGCAACAGTGACCATACCAAGCACAGTGGGTTCTCTGCCCTGTAAAAGAGTTTTCTCTAGAAAACATGTCCTACCCATGCCCATGGGATGGGCACATATTGAAAAGTTTTTTCTAGTTTGGGACCTTAAAAGGTGTGCAAACAGATTTCTCCCTGGCTATCTGAGATGTGCAATAAGTCTACTTTAGATAGTGACTTTGAGGAAAAAAGTGAAAAGAACAATGGAGGAAGGAAATGCAGCAAATACATTAGGGACCTGATAGAGCTTGTGATTCCCTCCAAGTGTAACAAAAGCAATCATCCTCTTTATTTTGTACTTCTGTGGTTAGAATTAAAGGAGTCTTTGATATACAGGCTAAACTGAAACTAGAGAGATGATTTAGTAAAACAGGTATTTCATCAAAAGGCAGCATGTTAATGCTTTTCATTTATCAAAATATGTGCCATTGATACATGGAGTAGGACAAAGTATGTTAAACAAAAAGTCTGTATTATAAATACAGACAAGAAGTGTGCAGCCTTATTATCTGTTACCAAAGACTCAGAATTAGAGATTGTTCACCACTATTTGGATTAATGGCATATCTCAGCACTGACATTCTTTCAAGAGAGCTTAGTTCAAATGCTGTTTGGGATCTAGAGATGGTAGCTAGCTCTAGCGAGCAATGCTACTGCAGGAATCTGGCTCAGTTTCAGGTATGCAGGAACTTAAGAATGTTTATCCAAAAGCTTGAATCACCCTCGCTTGCATCTGAGCAGTCTTGGCTGGCAATCAATCAGGAAAACAGAATTCTTCACCAGCAGAATGCTAGAGGCAGGGATGTGTTTTACAGACAGGGAGGATGAGAGATGCCATTGCTGGGCTGGGAGGAAAGGAAGCTGTTGCTATGGTGAAGGAACACAAACAATCAAGTCACTTTGTCTTTGAAGATAACAGAATGACTGTGAACCTAGATATCTCTCCAACCTGGGAAATGTTGTAGTTGCCCTTCTGGCAGTTTTAATAGTTTTACTGCTTACTTGTGTTCTTGGGAGTCTGTTCTTCCTACCGTTGCTTGTCTCCCAGCAAGCCTACAGACAAAATAACATTGTTGCTGAGGGTATAGAATTTGTATGAATTCAGATGCCAGTATGGGATATGGCAATAGAAACTAACATCTGATGTCTGCTGGGATCAAAGTCACTTTGAACTGTGGAGACTGCAAAACTGTAAAGCTCTGGGTTCTGCAAAGCTCCTTGGCAGCCCAGGACTGGACTTGCAAGGCTCAGGTGTCAAAAGGGTTCAATAACCTTTTCTTTCATATTCTTCAGTAAAAGGAAGGATTTGAGTACTAGTCACAGTGTGGAAAGAGAGGTGAAGTATAAAAAAGGAGAGAAACACTGGGGCTTGAGAACTGGAATTCAAGCATTAGAAGTCTAACTTGGCTCAGCTATTGACTTGTTGTGTGGCCTTGGACAGTCTGGTTTATAAAGTGGGGAGGGGAAACTGGCACAGGAACATCTGAGGATTAAAAGATGTTTACAGAGTGCTTTGTACTTGCATCATTTTATCTTTTCAAAGTGTTTATTAATTTTGAGTGCCACTGTAACAGCCCTGAACTTTCCTCAACTGGATCTGTTTCTTTAGAAAAAAATTCACATGGACGTAAATAAGACACAATGCTCCACACAAATTCTAACCAGTTATAGAAATCTTAATAACATCACAGTAAGACTAGGTGATCATTGTAGGTCCCTTCCAACTGAAATATGCTATGCTATTCTATTCTATCCTATCCTATTCTCTCATGGGTATTCAGTGTTGAAAAATATTGGAAATCCAAAGGGGGAAAAAATCTTTATGGGATAGCCATCTCATTAAGACCTTCTTATCTGTTAACTGCTTAGTTAAGGAAATATTTATTTTACTGAGAAATATACTTTATGTATGTTTTCTAAGTCTCTGTCATTTTAATTCACATTAACTTAGTGACATCTTCTGTGGCATGAAGTCCCAAGTGTATTTTGCAAGAGATGTTTCTCAGCATCCAAGCCCTCCTGTTGTTTATGAGAACAGAGTGAAAGTGGGTGCTAGTAGATTGTACTGCCTGCAGGCATTGCTGTGATTGCTTTGAGAGACAAGAAGCCACGTGTTAATCATCATTACAGTATGAAACTACTAGCTTCAGTCAATTTAAGAGTTCGTACAGCGTGAATCTCCTAAACCTGCTTGTCTGCATGGCCTGGCTGTGTTCCTTGAGCCGCTCTGGCTGTGAAGAGCCTATGAAAGGGAGGAGGAAAACCCCCTGAAGTAATGCTGATTATTGATATTACAGTGAACAAAATGCAATAGGTCAAGGGGCTGAAAAGATGCAGAAAGAGATATATGTTATCATAAATATATACTATGAACACTCCAGAAAATCAGAATTCAGTCAGTCATAAAGGAAAACCTTTGAACAGAATGAAGACTTTGTGAGCAGTTGCAAAATGTATTCTATGACAGAGATGATAATACAGATACAGGAGATCACAGCTGTTGCATGCATACACCGTAACACCCAGAGTTCTGCATACAGTAGCTGTAAAGGAAATGTTTCTGTGCTCATTTAAATGGCTTATGGAGTTCAGGAGCTCTGGAGGTCAGCTACTTTCAAAATCCGAGAGTCGCAGTTAGTATCTTCCATTTCTAATTGCATTGTATTACTGTTGGCTTTTGCAAAGCAGCTTTGAATATTCAAGCAGTCACAAGGCATGTGTTTTGGATGGCTGGAGCCCTTGGTAGGTTTGTGGTGCCTTCTTTACATTTCACTGACCACAGAACTGCAGGTTCATAAGCTTGGGGAGTGAACTAACAAGGACAGGGAATAAACATACACGTGGAGGAGAAAGGTACACCTGGTTCCCATCCTTGGATTTTTCAGGTGTGAAGTCATGAGAAAAACCCCTTCAGACTCACGTGCCTTGGGCCAGAGATGCACATGCAATGGTGATGTGTACAGATAAGCAGTCTAATTTCCAGGAATGGCAAGAGGCACAGCAAAATACAGGTGATATTCGTGTGACACTCAGCAGCTCTGAAAACCAGGCCCTTGGTATTAAGTGTTTACCATCAGGCACCTAATCTTGAAAATGTTGGCCAAATTCCACAAAATGTGCTTCTTTTAGAAAATAGAACCTCTTTTTTTAAAAAATCTAATCTGCAGTGCTGGAGCTTTGTAAACAAATCTCAGATATTTCCACTATAACATTAATGAGTCAGTCATTTACCAATGGAGAGATAGATTGATTTGATTTATCTTTCATTGCCCTTTCTTCTGTGGTCAAGGTTGAAAGACTAGAGCTGAAATGATTACTAAAGGAATGCTTTTCCAGCTACAACCCTTGTAAGAGAAAGTGCTTCTTGTTCCTGGCTCTCATTCCTGGTGGTTAGGCTGTTCTCACCCCAAACTATTTTTCAATTTGCTTGAAGTGCTTCCCTTGTGCATTTTTATTTAGTGTCAATGTACAACTGGGATGAAATGTGTTCTTAGGTTGTTAATGCAGATTGCTGTAGGCATGAAGGGTATGAAATCTTCACAGTCTAATGGTGCTCAAACACAGATTGAGTGAGATTATTATGAGGGAAGCATGGCACTTGCATTCAAGAGCACTGTTCAGTCCCTGCAACTGTCAGTGTTGTGGTATCTCAAACTACCCATAAATTTTTAATCCCTTTTCCCCATTCTCAAAACATTTATTTGGGAGTAAGATGAAATGAGACTGGGATGGAGCAAAACATTCCCAATGGATATGTTTTGGGTTTCTCTAAGTTGCTTTGTCTTTGGACTGTTTCTTCTTGTCCAATAGGCTCTAGTAAGGTTTAAAAATCTGCTTTAAACGATCCTGCCTGTTCCAGGTGCCTTGGCATTTTTCATAGCATCATCACCTCACTAATCATTGGAATGATTAATTTAAAAAAATCAATTTTAAAAGATTAATTAACTAAAGATTGACAGCAATGATGGTGGATCCACAGGAGAGCTATGGGATTTCATGTGACAGAATTTAGATGTGGAAACTGAGGAAATTTATTCACTTTCTTGATGCTTCCCATGAAGACCTTCTGAAACTTGGTCTTGCCTGCAAACTGCTGAAATGCTCACCTATTGCTTTCTGCCGCTGCTACAGGCCTGATCAGCACTCACACAGCCACAGAAGAAGAGATCCAGCCGGTATCTTTGCAGGAGAAATATTCTAACAATAACAATTCCTTTCTGTTGCATAACCAGTGGCATTAGATGCTCTAGTAGCTGGGCATAATGATCCAATAAAACTTAAAACCTAACTAGGTGTGCATATGTTTGGCTTAACATGTGGCACTAAGAGCACTCTGCAAAGCTAATTGCCTCCCTTTCTTTGTAGTTATGAGCGTAAAAGCTCTAGCTTGACAAGATATTTGCAGTATGCATAGGGGTTGTTTACCACCAGCTCAGTAATGTCAGCAACATCTTTGTCTTAGCAAAGCTCTCAGGAAGGCATTCTGGGTGTGCTGCTGCCAGTGAACTCAACTCTCATTGCCCACAAACGTCCAGCACTTGGCAGGGTACATCAGTTAATGAAGAAAAAGGAATGAGGAAAACCCTTCTGTCCAAGAAAAGAAGGAAATCTGCAAATGGAAGCCTCAAGGTCAGCCACAAAACAGTAACCTGAGCATTACATCTTTGGGCTCTCCTGTGAAAGCAAAAGGGCTCAAGGAAGGCACTGCCCTACTGACTGGAATAGCGCAGGAAGAAAGTCCCCGGAGCCTTTCCCTTTCTTGCCTTGCATTTGCTTCCTGTTGGCCATCACAGAAGGCTTTTGAGCGCAAGGTTGTCTTAGTGTAATAAGAAAAGAAATGCAGAAGCAAACCCTTGCCTGCTTCTTTCAGAGCTGGTATTGCCTAAACAAAGCTTAGTGTAGCTTCGGACTTGCCAGCATACTAGAAGCTAGTACATACCGGTATATAACCAGAAGCTATTTTCCTCAACTGTTTTCGTTCCCTGAAGCATGTACCTCAGGGAGGCCTATTTTGCTTCAACCTGCAGACTGCGTGTGAAGAAGTAAGACACTATACCCACATTCCTGTGGCTACCATACAACCATTTTTTCTCAGACAGATCTTCCTTTTCTATCCATTATGTCCCATTGGGATAAATAGTATTTGGATCCCTGCCTGCTTTTTTTTTCTTTTCTTTGTTTTTCTTGCCAGCTTGACCCAGGGGATGAGGTTTGAGAATACCAGGCTGTTTTCAGGTAGATGGGAGGTAAGAGGCAAGTGCTGATGCCTAGGGGTAATATAACAGGTTGAAGATGAACACCTCATCCATGTACAGCAGATGTAGATGCCCTGAATGGGAGACTTACAACAGGGCAGAGGACCTAGGGATTGAGAGAACCCTCCACGTTATAGGGGAAGAAGGGGCTGTGGATGGGAGATGCTTTGAGGCAGGATCGAAGACAGCAGGTCAGAAAAAAAGCAGGACTGAAGCAGAAGCTGAGTGGGAGGGTGTTAGGGCAGCAAGGAGAATGGAGGCCTGAAATAGGATGTATGGGTTCCACAGTGAGCTTAGGGTTGGGTGGGTTGGAGAAGGAAGTTAGGAGGAGCAAAGAGTTTTTGCAGGGTGGCAAAGTTGTGTGTGGGAGGAACATGGAGAAAAAGGCATGGGAGACTGGATATTCAGCTTGGGAAATACTGGGAGATTCTGAAGAAAGAGCACTCTGGGACAGGAGAAGCTGGAGACAGTCTTTCAGGCAGGAGAATCAGGACCGAGCTCTCTGGAATGTGAGGGGCTTGCAGTCAGGAGAGGACCAAGAATACCCTGTCAAATTTCCCATTGGCCTCTGCTGTGGGTTGATGGTAGGGTCATCTGCTGAACTGCTCTCCGTGTGCTCTCTCAGCTGCAGGACTGCAGGGCACCATCCCCCTGAATGTTTCCTACTTTCCTTAGCGTGGCAGCCCAATTCATTTTCAGTCATGTAACATCCACGTCTTGAAGAGTGGTGACTTCCCTGTGAAGAGTTAAGAGATACATTTTAGCTGTTAATATATGAATGTAATATAACGTAATATAATGCAATATAGTTATGTGCAATAATATAAATGTAGTTTAGCTATATGATTTAACACCTGGAAACAAAAAGAGCCAGCAAAATATCCTTTGTGTAGTGGAACTGGAGCCCTTCTTCTCCTTCCCCAGTCTGTCCATAGGAAACCTAAGAAAATTAGAGAAGTTAACCTCTATTTCACTGGAAATAAAATCACAGGCAGATGCCCTTCAGTAATGCATTCAGACAGATTCCTACAGATTAAACGCAGCCCCTGGAAGTAGAAAGTCCATTTTGCAGGCATTTGCAACACTGTATTGAGGTCACCTCCTCCCCTGCGACAGGGAGATGGCTGCTAGCCAATGACACTACCTGGGAAGACAACATCAGTTATTAGAAAGCCTGGTTAGTTTTCAGCAAATTTTACTGGTTTTGATGAAGCTGGTGTTGCTTAGAGAAGAAAGTTTTGTAGCATTGCCAACTGCCATTTTTTGGGGGGAACATTTCCCTTCCCAAAGACTGAGAGCCTGTCTCTATACAAAAGTAGCAATGCTGTCTCTCTGTACTGGGAAGAATGAAGCTCACCCTGAAGGAGCAGGCTGCAACCCAGTTTCTGAACTCTGCTGGTGGTGGTGGAGAAATGCTGAGGCAATCCTCTGGCGAACATGTAGGCGAGCACGGCACTTCGCTGCTGGTACTCAGCCTGTAACCAGTGTGCGCTTCTCTTTTTTGCCTAATTTGTAGTCTGTTCACCTCAAGTTTGTTTATACCTAGCAAGTAGGTTTATTACTTGTTTGCACTTCGCTTACAGCTTGTTTGCATCCTGATTACAGTAGGTTCACTGGCAAATTATACCCAATTTGCAATCTTCATATAATTAACTGATTTGTTAATACCTCGTTTGCTATCTGCTTACAAAATTTGACAGAGAGGCACTTTTTGATACTGTGCAGGTCCCGGTGAGGAGGAGAGGAGCTTTATGCAGGTTCAAAATGTACATGAACTGGGCCTTATTTGGCTAAGCTCTTGAATAGACTGCCATGTTAGTGGAATAAAGTGGGGAAAAAATGAATAATTCAACTGTAAGGGTCATATCGTCCTGCCAAGAAAAACCTACTGAAGAGGAAGTACACTGGGTTATAATTATTTGCATTGTAGATAATAATATCAATTATAGTTCCCAGCTGGAATCAAGCCTCCATATTTTGGCTTCCATACAACCACGGAGTAACAGTTCCAGTCACAACAAGTTTCAGCCAAATAAAGACAAAGCTCAGTTAGCAAAAGAACACAAATTTGCAGACACATGGGGTTGGACAATTAGACACTGATGTTTGTATATAGTTACATATGGCAGTTCAATGACAATTAGCAGCAATAATCAACATTTATAATGAATTTCATTTTGCAAAGGAAAAGTTTTAACCCTTTCCAAAAGCCAGATCAAGGAAAATCTCTCGTTGGGCCCACTAGGAACTATCTGCATAGGATTAAGTCTATGGCTTAACTGAAATTGCCAACCCACTAGGCTTCATTGTAAATGTCATGCTATCAGCTTCTTCTAAAAGCCTCAGCTTCTGAAATCTAGTTATTATGGGAGAATCCCATTTTTCTTAAAAAAAAAAGAAAAATCAGCAGCAAGGAGCATGCTGGCAGGTGCTGGGGTAAAAGGGGATCAGACCAATTTGAAGCAAAGGCAAATGAGGCAGCTGCATTTGTAGACTGTGCCTGGCATAGAGCCCCAAAAGCTAGGCTGGCACTGCCACTGTCCAGGCAAAAGATCAGGGGGTCTAGGAAAGCAATAACACCAAAAGAGCTAACCCCCCTCCCGCCCCTCCAAACTTTCTGTGACAGCGGGAGCAGTAATCCTGGCTTTCTGAGGTTCTCCCCTAGTTTCCTTTTCCTAGTTTCCCTGTTTTCTATGCCTTTCCCCACCCCTCTTCTGTTCTCATAAAAGTAGCTTTGATCCCTCCCACCTGGGGTTGCAAAATTCAATTTTGCCTACACAACTGAAAAGCTTCATGCAGTTTCTGTCCCAGATGAGGGACTAACTTTTCCGTGGGGCTGAGCAGCACAAAAAAACCCACCAGCCTCCTTCCTGTCAATGAAAATGTTGAAGTGGGGGCATCGACCCCATTGGGAGAGATGTCAAGGTTTCATGCTGTCATGAATGGGTGATTTAGACCTCTTAATGAATCACCGTCAAAGGTATTAGCAAAAGTGGATTTAATATGATGTTGTAAAAGTGTGACTTAACAAAGTTTGATGGCAAGGTTCACTCTATTAATTACTGCATGGAAGAAACATAAAAAGGAAAATTGAGTTACACTCAAGTTAAAATGATTCATAAAGACTGTTGACGCAAAAGGGTAAGGAGGACCCTCCCGTTCAGTCATGAGGTTCAAAGTAGACCCCCTTTCCTTCTAAACTCCTGAAGAAGCTTAAGTGTGGCTTGGTCCAATCTTAGTCTCAGATTCAGAGTTGGTCAATGGTTTATGTCTAAGGGATTGTACACGCAAAGTTTATGTAATGCTTAATTAGAATCAATTCAGCATGCAATCAAAGTTACCACAACAAAATCAAAGTTTCCATACTAGAAGTTTATGTGCGGTATCAGTTGCTTACCAAAGATCTGTCATTGGTAAAAGTCTCTCTGCCTTGAGGAGCAACCTTGAGAGGTGTCCCAGCTCAAGGGGAGATCACTGCCATACAGCCACACTGCCCAGCAGAGAGAACTCAAAGGCTTAGGCTGTCATATTTATAGGATAATGTGGTTGGCTTGTAGTCAAATTACATGCGATGGAAAAGGTATGCATGAGACTCCTTGTACCCACAACTTTCTTTGTTCCTTGATAAATAAGTCTTGAAAAAGCCACCCATTATTCATGTGTTAATCGCATGATTGGTGTTCCAAGCTCATATGCATCGATGCTCACTGTCCTTTGTGTGGGTTTTCAGAGAACAGATTAAAACATGAGGAGTTCATGGCCCAGCCATGGCTCAGACCTTTACCTCTTCCAGGGCCTGCACCAAACCACCTCCAGTCTGGTCAAGGGGTCGAGTGCATCCCTCACACATGCATGTCACTGATGTCCACGGAGATGGCAAAGGTCTTCGCACTTCTTGTACCACTGCTTGGAAGAAATAACCTGCATATACTTGAAATGACTCTGATGGTCCAACCATCCTGTACAGAGTTCTCAGGTCACGGGGAAACCCAAGTTTGTGTCACTAATAGGATACAGGAAGGTATGAGGGTAAGAGACAAATAATGTAACTTGTCCCTATTGTAGTACATACAGCTGTGGTCAGCTTTCTGGAGCAGTCTTGACTTCATCTTTGCAAGATAATTTTTTTATTGCAAGGCAAACACAGCAAATTCTAAAAGGTGGTAGCAGTGGAGCCAGCCAGAACCTTCCTTCCTTCTTGTGCCACCTGACCCTGCCCATTGCATAGTGCATTGTTCGCAGCATGCTGATGTCCCTTCACCCTCCCTGTGTTGCTGACACCTGCAAAAGCTTCTTTTTAGGACAATAATCCCTGATGTAATCACAATGGATTGCCATTTTAGTAACTGAGTGACAGATGAATAGAAACACCTCTTCATGCCTTCCTTTTCTAGCTGGTAGGAGAAGACATAGCCTTCTCTTCAACTTCTAACCCTTTAAGAAGAGAAAATATTTCTTTCTTTTCCTGCCTAAAGGATACAGTGAGAGTTTTCTCCTCTTTTCCCTCGTGCAGTTGTGGTCATCCAGAAAGGTGACCTGTTTTTGTCTCCCATTAATGCACCCTTTGGGAGACAGATGAGTCTGGCTACCTCGTCCCTCTTGGGGGGAATCATGCATGCTCCCACTTTCAGATTGCATCTCAAGGATTCAACTCGCTTGTTTACTGGCAAGGTTAACTCAACAGGCTGAACTGGGTTTGGCACATACACACCCTTTATCTCTGTTGTGACAGCAGTTAATTAAAGTGACTCAGAAAACAGCTTCTCCAAAACAAAGTCATGTTTATTTGCCAAAGGAGCATCCAAAGAAGTGCCCTAAACAGCAAAGAGCCGTAGCTTAGCTTGACCTGCTTGTAGGTCTGGCTCTGCCCCAGCTTGGTAGGGAAGCCTGCTACCTGCTACGCTGCCTGACTGCCCAAAGCTCCCTTCTGCTCACTGTTAGTGGCAGCTCATCCCTCCTTCTGGCCAAGCCAGCATCTTTAATATGTAGAATCCACCTTGACGTCAGCTCTTGGCTTGAAGAAGCACCAGTGCTCTCTTCCTGAAAGGAGCAAGCCTGGAGTAGACCTCTTTTCTTCAGGGGCACTCACATTGCCCCTTTTCTCCTTTCTTACTTCCTAGTAGCAGTTTCATTGTGTTTTAGCTTCTCAAGTGCTCAGCAAGAATGAGACACGGCAGACAAAATGAGACCTACGTGTTATATGTGAAACAGTACATCTTTTTCTTGTCCAACCCAGCTATGGTAGGAAAAAGCAGATGTTTCTCTTTCTTACTCTTAAGAGCAGGTGGAAAAGCACATCTCAGTGTAAAACCCACCATGTAAACAACAAACACTCTTGAAACTGAGCCTCCTTCCATTTAAATGCCATGGAGCCAGCTGAACTCTGTCTTTGTACAGTCCTTTAGATCTGTGAAAGGTCTCTGCAGGTCTGCTACTGCAGCTGTGCCTGGGAAATCCGCAGCAAGAAGTGCTGCCGCTCACAGAGCACAGAGGCAGTGTGGGACCACAGAGGGAAGAGCAGCACCGAATCAGTCACCAAGGAGCATGGAATTTCTCACGGGTGTTTACAGGATAGAAATCAGACTTCTATATTTAAGGTTTCTCTACAAGACATTCACATTGGTGATGGGCCTAGCCTCTAATTCTGGGTATTTGGCTGCCATGCTTTTGCCCGTCACTGGTGGTAAGCACAGGAACCGAGAAGAAACATCTCCTCTTTCATTAGGAAGATACAGTGCCATCCCTAATCACTGCACAAATAAAACTAATCATAGTGCAAAAAATGCAGTTACTAAAAGAAAACATACCATTTCCTCCACATGAAGAAATTAGGTCTGGGAAGTCATGCAGGTGTTGCTGAAACTGCTTTGATGATTGTAACTTCCACACATTGCGAAGCAAGCAGGTCAGAGCCTGTGGCTTAAAATAAACAGGTCTGAGCTGAAGAAAAGGAAGGTTTGTTAAGTTCCTCTTGCAATGCCTACCTACTCCTGTGAAGCTTTGGGACAGAAATCTGGAGGACCAAACTTTAGAAATATTTCGGAATTTATAAAAGGAAGCAGTAAGACTTGTATCTTCTGCCCTGTTCGTTCGGTACGATAACCAAACATTGTGTGTGAAGGAAGTAGAAACAGAGAGCCAACAGCTGAACCAAGATACTTCAGGTCACTGAGAAAGAAACGCTATAGGCATATAGCATATTACTGCTGATACTACAATTGAGGTCCCAAGACTAGTCTTATGTTTAACAGATGATTGCTGCATGGTAAAGAAGTAGTAAGTTATTAAGGATCTGTTTTCTTTGTCCTTCTCTTACATAGATTCCTTGGATATTTGGCTCAAAATTTGTGGGGGGAATGTTTCACTCATATTAAAAACCTTAACTTCAGTTATTAAAAGGAAAAGCATGATTAATTTTATTTAATATTTGCCTTTTCATTCTTTTTATTTTTTATTGTTCTTGGCTTATTTTCATTGCTTACACTTCCGGTTTTCAAGCGTTAATGTCAAGTTGTGAAAACAAATATTCTTTTTGTATTCCAGTCATTAACAAATGAAGTTTATTTACTTCCTTTTCATTACTATTTTTTTCATTGTTCAGTTTTGGGTAGAGAGCATATGAAGACTTTTATCTGAGTATCTCAGGTATCTTTGTGTTCCTTATACAGTTGTTAATTCTGTATGCATACTTTTAAAAAACGGTTGGGTTTTGTGACGTTCACAGTCACCACTCTCCCCAGCTTGTGACACTGGGAATGCTTGAATGATGATTTTTTTGTCACACTTCCACACCCAGTCCTTTGAAAGTCTGAAGACCCCTACTTTATTGAGGTGTTGGGGGTTGCTCAGAATTTCCTTGAGCCCCAATGGCAATTAAGACCCACTGGGGACATGGTAACACTCTGAGAACAGCTACGTTTAAGAAGAAAAAAACCATCAGAATAATAATTTTTGCCTGTGAAAGAGGTTGCATACATTGACTTGTAGACAGCAATTGCTCTACGCCAAGGTTACTGTGCCTGACTGGAACCTCAGAGCAGGGTTTGGGTATGGGGGAATGGAGGGCATTGCAGGACATGGGCTTATTTTGGCTTTGGTTTCTGAAGCAAGGCTTTAAGTAATTAGCTTCTTCAAGATGAAGTTTGTAGGTGTTGGAATATGATGTTTTAATCTATTTTGTACAGCTTGCTTTCCTACTAAAATGTAACAAAAATTTGTACCCTAAGGTAAAACTGATGAATATTGGCTCTTGGTTGCCCTCTGGTTCTACAGAAAAACCTCCTAATACTATTTTTTTTTTTTTTTGCTGTTGCTCATTAATCTGCTGGCATTTTAAATCTTCTATGAGGTGATCTAACTTGTCTGAGAAGAAAATAATTCTTACCTGAAATGTGACATGGAAAAAACGTAATTTTTATGTATGGACTTTATTTTCGTGTTGATTTCCAAAAAAAAGAAGAAAATAATGGTAGAAATAACAAATAAAAATATTATTTATATTATGGTTTCTAAGAAAGAGTTTTTCTAGGAATTGAACATA
Organism: Gorsachius magnificus; assembly: GCA_034008185.1. Classification (NCBI taxonomy): domain Eukaryota; kingdom Metazoa; phylum Chordata; class Aves; order Pelecaniformes; family Ardeidae; genus Gorsachius; species Gorsachius magnificus. Next base: position 56,906,080 of record CM067083.1, on the reverse strand, counting down.
GAATTGAAAGGTACTCTCTATGGTGATCAGGAAAGGCTGATTCTTAAAGGATCACCCCCCCATCCCCCCCCCCAAGAAAGCAGAACAGAGATTTTTTAAATGCTATCAACTAACATTTTATCTTCAAATGATCAAACTTCAGTTCCTCTTTCTGCTAGAGCAGTAAGACTCCCTTCCTCAGTATCTTGTGATGTGCACATTTCACATCAGGACAGCTTCCCTGTGCAGATCAGCTTACATCTTATGTATTATGCTCAGCATGTATTTAAGATTCAGGCCAGTTAACAGACTTTCTATATTTTAAAAGCATCTAAAAGTAAAATATGGAATACATTTCTTTAAGAGCCGAGATATCATGATCTGCATTTTTTGCTTCCTTGCTTCTGAGCAACTGCACAATCATTTAGGCTTCCCAATTGCCCAAACATTATCTACAAACTTGTAGCAGAGCTGTTGTGATTTAAGCACTTTGGACGAGTCACTCCTATGCAATTCCACTCTAACATGGGGGTTCTGTGCTTAGACAAGAGAACCTCATGTGGCCTAAGACGGGAGACCTGCAGTAGTGAATCAAGCGCTTTTCAAATATTCTTCCCAGTTTTTAGTGGTGAGAGGTACTCGGTGCATGGGTGCATGTGAATGTGCATATATGTTCATGTGTCTGTATATATTTATGCATTCGATATTATTTATATATTAAATATTTCTCACATTGCTATAATGTGCAGTCCCAAATCAGTACAGTACAGAATTTTTCTTTCAGAATTTATTGATGCTCTGAAACCATTATCGGTAGTTGGAGGAAGATGCCATTCTCCCATTCTTTACAGATATCCTTTATAGACTGCTGTGGATTAAAGTTGTTATGGTTGTGGCCTGAGAGCTAAATTATTTACTTAATCATTTAATATGAATTTACATGGCGAACAGGAACAGCTTTTGAAGGGTTTCCTTCCCTTCTTGTGTCAGGAAACTTCTCTGACAATCATTTTAGAAACCATTTCTGAAGTAAAACATAAACAAAACATTATGTATGCACTAGTAGACTTAACAGTTAATCTGAGCAGATGTTTCTGATGAAACTTTTCTGTTTGCCAGTTTCAGATTCTCTTTCTATCAGATACCACTAGGACAACCATCTCAGTGCCATTTCCATTTTTGGTTTTATTTATTTATTTATTTCCTTTCTCTATACAGAAAAAAATACAGTGAAGTCTGGTTTGTGGGAATATACTTTAAAGCATATTTATATATATATATTTTTTTTTCCTTGGCACTTCAGAGGTAAACCAATTTTAGTTGTTTATGATTATTTGCAAGGAACACTAGTAATCAGAAGATAAGTCTTCAGGAGTTAGTTATTCTGTGTGAGAAAGTTGAGAGAAAACTGGTGAGGTTTACTGGGCTTTCTGTAATGGTATGTCAGGACTGGCATATAAGAGCTGCTATTCATTGTCTCACAAAAAGCATTTTTCTAGTAAATTAAATTCACTCCCAGACTAAGGATTTTGCCAGCAACAGCTTTTTTCCCCCCTGGAAGATCCCCACCATAATGCCAGCTAATATTCCAGTGGTGCTAGCACTGAAGGCAGATGGTTTCCAGTGCTTGACTTGCTTAAAATATTGCCAAAACGTTGTCTAGATGGGCCGGTCACCACTTCAAAACAGTTCTTCTTTCACGCCTGTTAAGTAACAGAGCTGTGAGTATATCCACGTTGTAATGATCTAAGTCTGGTTATGCTTCACTACGACATTTCCAGTGACAGAATTTAGAGCATTTTAGATATTGATCCAACCCAGTTAGAAAACAGTCCCCTGCAGTGAGATTTTGCATCTTCAGTTTGTGCCCGGCCTGTGCATCTGTCGTACAGATGATCTCCAAAGCCCTGCTTAACGTCACTCACTAATGTATGGATTTTGACCTGTATGGGAAGAATTCAGGACATACTACAAACATTGCAATATATTAAACCTGTTGCTGATCCTGTAGGGTTCTTAAATTTAGAATAATGAGATTACTGCATATTAACCGCAGTAATCCTTTCCCATAAGATTAGGTAACTAACAAAGACGTAGGAAAACATTTGCAGGGCAGGGAGAGCGGTTGGGCTGTCTCTGGGAGTCTCTAATGAAATCGCCTTCCTCCAGCTCCAGCTCTAAGGCACAGAGGCTCGCCGGCTCTTTGAGTGTCTCTCACACCACAGAGGAAATATTTCCATTTCCAGGGAACTGACGTGCCCCGTTCTTTCTGTCAATAGACGTGGCATAGGTGGGATCCAGCCATGCACTGCAGAACTGTTTGTTCTGTAAATGTTTTGTTTCTAGGGTTCAACGCTAATGGTGAAGCATATTTGTGCCCTGTTGTCTTTATGGGAGCTCAAAAATATATTACAAAAGACATGTCACAACCTTTATGAAATACTCAAGCATATCATTATGGCACTAGCACTGTCCCTGCCCCTGCCTGTACTTGAACTGCACCAACGGTAGTGATGGGGGGGAAGTGTCCAAAGCCTGCGAAGCCCTGGCGTGCTTTTGGGCACCAAGCGGCTCCAAGCTGGCCCCCAGAAGGAGGGAGCCTGGCATTGTGCTGGCGGTGGGACTTAACTGTGCTGCCAGGAGGAACTCAGTTGCTGAAATCATTTTTTAATAAAATCTGTTGTAATTTGTGACTCCCTGGTTTACCATGGAGGTAGAGTGCTGATTCAGGGACGGTGAAATGGACCACCAGCCTCGCCCCACAATTTGTGCTGCACCTTCATCTACAAAGACATATTGGGGAGCACATACGGACACCCGCAAATCCTAGAGGGGCAGTGCAAACTGCAGTGAGTCAGACGTACTTGGGCTATAGTGAAATGTGGAGACTCCAGGCAATGGGAATTGCTGATTTTATGATATTCACGGCTGTCCTCCATGTGCCAGTGCACAAAGAAATATTTCCCACGGTTAAGTGAGATATTAAGTTCTGTGGGGAAGGGCAAGACATTGTGGGAAAATATGTGTCACGTCACCTACCTAATACTTGGCAAGTCTGAGGTAATAGTTATGCCTAAGACAACAGGAGCTAGTACAGTGGAAGTAGGTTGGGCATGCAAAATATTCACTATATCCTGAGGTCCTCAAACACTCCTGTGATTAGATATGCCCACCTTCAGACCAAGTAAGGATTATAGGAAAGGTGTAGCTGGCACATGTATCAAAAAGGAAAAAAAAAAAAAAAAAAAAAGAGTCCTTAACCTACTGAGTTCACAAGCATAGGAAAATAAAAATAGCAAACTGAAACTCTTCCAAAAAAGACAGGTGTGCGAATGGTTCCTGCTGAAGGGAGGTATAAAGCTGTTTACATTGCTGCTCTTAAGCAAGACCTCACTTCACCACCTCCCAGAGCATAAATATTGAGATTTTTAATGAAAGCAGCTGCAGGACATCTAAGAACAGGGTAGTATCTCTGGATCAGAATATATTGACACAGGCTATGTTAACCCTTTAAGTCAGGAACAATTAATGAAGTAATTTCTTTTTTCTGGTTCTATACTCAATAGCAGAGATTAGCAAGGCAGAAACATTTTAGACTTTTTTTTCTATGTGTAATTCTCTCTACATTTTCATAGCTTAAGATAGATGCAAATACATAGTGACTATTGGGGGCCAAAATGCCCTGCTGAATAGTTTGGCAAACCTTCTTTTTAATTATTCCTCCAAAAGGAGCAAATTTGGGGGAATCTTCTGGAGAGAATAATGGCCACAAACTGGCTGTTGTAAGCTTGATAGGGACTCCAGCTAATCAAGCATGGAGAACTTCTTGTAAAAAAACCTCTTAGGAAAATTGGCTCTGTGGTGAGAAGCTGGAGGGTTTGTGCAGTGAATGCTACTGGAGATCGCATTTGTAAACAGACAAATAGGGTGAACTTGTAAAAGCAGAAAAATGTATTTCTGTGCATCTTCATCCACTGTTTGCAAGGTGTAATATCCAAAGCAGTAATATAGAAATCAGTTCATACATGAAGCCATTCGGGATAGTTACCAATATTGCAATTTAATTCTACCAAATTGCTCCTGGAACCTGCTGCGCCATCCAGTCTCAGCCTGTCCCCGTCCTCTGGAAGGTGCCTGCTGCCCAGGGATGGGGCTGCCCTGGTGCCCCCAGAGGCTTGCTCCAGGCTGGGGCAATGGGATGGGTTCTGGCTGCCAGGTCCTGCCTGACCGCCCCCATGGGGACCCCCTGTGGTCCTGGACACCCAGCTCCTGGGAAACCCACTGGTGCTGGAGTGGTGCTACATTCACTATGTAAGAAAGGAACAAACAAAATAATCTAGCACAAGGTACTAGAAGCGTTCCAGAGAGATGAAGACCCGGTGTGTTCCCGGCCCCATGCCAGCTAGGCAGTTGTCTCCGTTATTCATAGCCTAACAGCCATTCCCTGCTCCAGAGGCAATAACAAGGCTCTATCAGATGCCTCCAATTATCCTCTAGTGCCAAATATGGAGACTGTTTAAATAAAATATAGTGTTTGAGAAGGTATGAAAATAAAACCCGGCATTTTTTTCAATTACCTTCACCAGCCCTTGAGAGAATGAAATGCTCAAGCTGACTCTTTTGGATCCCAAATCAGTTTTTGGTGATGGATAGGGAATGAGCACTCTCTTGCTTACACACATCACTGCACATCTGGCATTAGCAGGGCAGAAGAGGACTTGACTTCATCAAAAGCAGATTGTGCTAGAGATTGACAAATGCAAATTATTAGGCAAGAAGGACCAGTGACTGCATCCACTACGGCATGGCCCATTTTTTTATTTAATGTGCATACCTACCTCACAGAAAAAAATAGACTATATCAGTTAAACTAACACTGAAATCAAACAGCATTGCTGCTTGGCTACGTGTCCTGAAGGCCTGGCATAGGCACTGTGTTACCGTGTAGCTGCCTGGGACACCTGAAGAGCATGAACTACATTTCAGTAAAAAAGTGATGTAACTGCATTTTATTTTTCTTAAGAACTACATGTAATATATTTTTTAAAATAAGGACCTGAACCAGGGGGAAAATTTAAACTCAAGGCTTCCAAATTCAATACAACTATTACCTTTTTTCTTTTTTTGCTGTATTTGTCAATGGCCTTCTAAGACTTTTGAACCATTTCAGCTACTTTGGAAAAAGTCATAAAGGTCTTAGAGATATAAAGCTCCTGCACATTTAAGGAGAATCAGTGCCTGGAGAGTGGAATGAGGCCCAGAGGGGTGTTCCCACTGAGGAAAAGGCTGCAGCATAAGGGTGTCCATTGACTAATGGCAACATGGGCAGCGGCTGGCCGGCCAACACAGAGCCACGGTACCTCCTGCCCCTCCACAGTTATTGGTGAGAGAGCACAGCGTGGAACGAGGGGTCTTTGTGAGGTGGGGGGAAGTTAAGTGTTGATGGAAAGGGCAAGCTGTAAAAAGATGCCTTAGAAAAAAAAGCAAATTCAAAAGGAAAAAAAAATGTTTCAGCAGTTTTCATGGAATAACTTGCTTTTTTTTTGCTATTTTAAAACATCGCAGTACAGGAATCACTAAAAAACTCTCTATCTGATAGCATAGCACATTATCATGCTAAGTTAGCATGCTGCCTTAGCGAGTAAAAAAGAATTTTTTGAATGACTGGAGGTTTCAGAGAACCATAATTCACACTGCCCGAAATACAGCTCAATTTCTTTATGAAAGGAGCCTTTCTCACAAGATTCCTGGCACCTCTTGGGTCCAGCTGGATAAGAAATAAAATACAAATAGCCTCTCTTTGAATTCAGAGTTTCTTCTCTGGCCACAGTGTCACTTAGGAAGTCAGCAAGGGTGTGTACGTGTGTGGGTAGATAAATGAATAAAGGAGATTACTTTAGTTATTCCCGTAGATTTAGCTGCCACCTTTGTAACAATGACTCTGAAAATCTATTTCCAACCTCTCCCACTTTCATATATAATACTAGACATGTCATTGGTGTCTTCCTCAATCAAATCTTCTCTATCTCAGTTCCTCCCTTACCCCGCCTGGGTTCCTGCCAGGTCACATAGCTTCATAAAAGCCCTAAAATCCATTCCCACAGCCACTGATCTGATTCATCCGATGACTCGTTTTTATCTCGGCTATTGCAGGTTCTTTGTTTCTATTTGCACAGTCCATGAAGCCTGCACTTGCACAAGTAGTCGTGTTGGTTATAGGCACTAGCAACGTCCTGTCCTTTCACTGGCAGATGGGAAGGGAATTGAGTGCCATGAAATTGCCAGTTTATTGGTTGTTCACCTTCAAGAATCTAGCCAATTTTATTGACTCTGATGTTCTTAGTTAATGCAGCTTAGAGGGTCAGAACATGAACAAGCTGAGGTAGCCTCTTCATATTTTCATAATATTGGGTCAGTCGTGGGAGGCTCCAATTTACTTCCTGTCTGGTGGCAGTGGCCTGTGTGGGTCCAGATTTTGTGTGACAGAGGATGGAAGACAGGATTCAAAGGTGCTATTCTTGATACTATATTTCTATAAGGAAGAAAAAGATTTTCTTTTATTCCCAAGCTCCAGCTTTCTAATAACTTTCTTTTTTTCCCTTGCTGGACCCCTGGCAAAGGAAAACAAAAAGCATATTCACTCAGATTATCCTAATTGAAGTGATATGCCCTCATGTCCAACAGAGAGTCTTCTGTCTGTTTCTTTAGGTGGGATTTGGGAACTGCCAGCAAAAGAATTACTACATATTATAGAGTATTTCCTGAAGACACTAGTGAAGACCCTATGGGGTTCAATGATGTCCATACTTACAATATCTCCAACAGACTTGCTGTCTGAATAGCCAAATCAAACAGAAACACAAGGAGCTGAAGGGCACTGCTGAGTCAGACACACCCCATGGTTGGCAGTTCTGATGAGGAAAACCATGATCATCCAGATCTCAGTTCTTGGCTTTTTCCACTGGCCTATTATCATTGACAGATGATATGGTTTATAAATCCCTTTAAAAAGAACGAGGGGCATCTTAATTTGCATTTAAGAACAAGTCCATAATAGCATTTTCCCAGCTCATCCTTTTAATTGTCCTGCAATGCTTGCAGGGTTAAAAGACAAGAAAAATTAATTAACATAGAAAGAGACAAATCCTGGTAATTACATTCAGCTGAGGATTTTGGGTAGGCTGAGGAAATAGGCTTTGACTGCCAGGCTGGGAATGGATGCATTTTTTCTTGCCTGTTCCCTGCAGTGGAACACCAGGAGTGAGACAGCGAACTGTGCAGGGTGCTCAGAGACCTTGTGCTCAAGCATGGCACTCCCAAGATAAGCTGCTCCCTTTTTTTTATCTGGAAGTGTCTCATTGCTTCGAAAGGGTTATAGTCCTCTGCAGTCACTGAACCCAAAGACTCGGCTTGGCCATGGATCAAGCACGTGAAGAACGTGTGACCTTCTCAACATGGAGAACCTTTGTCGTGCAATGAACTCGAGTAGCAATGCAGGGAAGCTGTACTGAGAATTGCTAGGAGCCTCTCTGCTCCTTCCATAGAGGGATATATAATTCAGCCGGTGTTTGAAAGAGGAAAAAGAGGAGCATATCACAGGCAATTGTTACTTTTTTAATCTAAATTTTCCAGGACTCTTCCAGAGTCCTTGGAGTGAACAGTTATCACCACATAACAAGAGGACACGCAGTTGTTCTCACACATAGAGCCAAGGGAGGAATTTACTGTTTCTAATTGCTTCATTTGCTTCCATAGGCAGGCTCTCCCCTCAGTGAATGAGACAAGAAGCAATGCTGCAGTATCACAATTTGAAAGGGCAAGGGCAAAAACCTTGCTGTTTTTATCGCCCTCTCTTACCCCTCCAATGTGACTGTAAACGTCTGGAAGTTGGGTTTTTGCCTGTCTACTGATTAGACAGGTTCTGCAAAGGAGGATGAATCTGATGCTGTAATAACATTGACCTGGAAAATTGGCCTGTAGAGCTTCTGTATGAAATTCTAAAACCTTCTTACAAACATTAATGACAAGCATTTCACAACCTTCTTGTCAGACAGGTAAGTGTTATTGTCATCATTTGGTGGCTGCAAGAACTGGACAGAGTCAAGTAACAGAGCTGAGAATAGCACTGAGCTCCCCATGCCACAAATATATAAAATGTGGCAGCATCTCAATCCATTTAATTTCACTAAAACAGATTAGTGTAATGAGGAGGTATATAAAAATCAGTTTAAGCTGTGTGGTGACACATAACATTTTCTTTTCAGTAGGAATTGTATGGGAATGCTTCAGAGAAGTCGCAGCAGATACAGCAGGCAATGTGTCAGTGCAGTGTCCCTCTGTGAGTGGGGGCGTTGAGACACTGGGCTTCTGTTTCTGTGTCCTCTGTTCATCTTCTGGTGAAAGCCAGTGCTTATCTGTGCAAGGATGCACAATTCTAACTATTGCTTGATCCTTACAATCGCTGGAAAAGTCTTAAAAAGAAGCCTGTGTTCAGGGTTTGGCTACTAACAAACCTGCTTGGACTGGCACTCCTTTCGCTGTGTATAGGGGAACATAAGCAAGAGGTGGTTGGTTCATCCACACCTGAATTTTCTTCCAGCAGAAGTAAGCAGTGATTCCATCCCCATGCGGCAGTCACCACATTTTGCTTTCACCTAGAAAGAAATGGGTGAAGTTTCCTCAGATATTAGGCAAGTTGCATTACAGTGGATTAAAATGACAGCTTGTTCTACAAATCCTGAAGGATTAAGAACATATATTTCTAAACATTAAATCCCAGCAAAAGGACAGGAGTAGTTTTTGGCTTGGAGCAGTATCACAGCTGATACCAGAGACACTGAATAAGAATATAGTCAGCAAGGTTGGGAAAATGTATAAAAGCAGAATTAGATTTCATTATTTTTACTTTCTTTTGTCAACAGGTTATTTCATTGCCATATGTTTATAGTAAAGAGCAGAAACTAAGTTTATACTTTGATTTTTATTTCAAAAATAGTTTACAGCCTATTTTGAATTAATGGATGAGAAATATATTATAGCCAGAAATAATTGCCCTCACTCATTGGCTATGCATTCTACCTACAACAAATAAATTCCTGCTGAATTTTGGATGCTCACTAGTGTGAGCTATTCCATGTAAAAACAATGAAAATGCATTTTGCCTGAGTTGAAGTGCTGTAAACTTAAAACCAGATGGTGGATTATCTTTAAAATAATCTTCTTAGAAAGTTCTCTTTATGATCTTGTCTTATTCTAATTCTTTATATACGCAAAAGTCTTTTCCCATGAACACTTAACAAATACCAGGGAAGTAAGCTGTGTGTATTTGAGGGGGGCAGGATACGGTGTTGTCCTCATTGAACTGAATTCACTCAGGACCAAACAGGTGTCAAAGTTTTCCAGGGCTTATGAAGAGCTCAACTGCACTGAGCAAACACCAGTGTGTGCTACTGTACGTCTACATCAGAGGTGTACGCTGATGAAGCTCCCTAGATGTAAGAACAATTTTTAAATCTAGCTAAACTTTTGGGGGTTGAATTTTAGGCTATAATGTATTTGCCCTGTATTTCCTCCAATATGGTCGACTTGGCCTTTTAGTCTTCTGAGAAAGAGGTAATGGCTGGGAATCTTCCAGGTAAGGTCCTGGTTTAAAATCCAGTTTGGTTTATATTTAAGGACCCAAATAACTAGTTTTAAGGAGAAAAAACTGTAATAGCATCTTATGTTCCTTCCCACCTCTTCTCTTCTTTTGTTTGGTATGTGCTGATGCTGCACATCAGGGCAACTATATTTCAACTGTGTTTTGTTCGTTTTGGAACCCTTTGGGGATGAAAAGATATATTCCCCTTAAATGGCATTAATTATGTGTCCTTTCTACTACATGCGAAAGAATGCCAGTACTCGCTATGGTCTTCCAATGCACAATAAGAAGTTTTAGCATCTGTCTAAACATTACATCTACCTGATCTGCATTTTATTGTCATCTGGTACTTGTATTTCAAGAAAATCTGATATAAGAAATCACTCTGCGGCCAGGAGAGAAAGGGCAATGAATGTGGCAGCTTCTGTCTGTGCATAGGCTGTCGGCGTGTCTGTAGCGGAGGTCCTCCTCCATGGCAGTGGTATATGGCTTAAGCATTGCAATCCCCTCTAGACATGCAACACTCACCTAATGCCTCACTGGGGAGCTTGCCTGCAAGCACTTGGACATGATAGGGAAAGAATTTGAAAGGCAATATCTCAAGCTGATGAGCTTTCAGGTATGTATGTCACTGCTCCAACTTATTTCAACTTAAAATTTTAATGCAACTCTGCAGACTCTTTGAGGGTAAAATCCTTGACAACACTAGTGTAAGGAATAGGAAATGTTCCGTATGCCCCTGCATGGCTGTGACAGCACTAGTAAAGCATGGAAGAAGATCTTCAACATTTACCAGCTACTGTAAAAACCACCTGTTAGCAGGGCAGACATTGCAACACTGATGGATATTTTTGAAAACCACACGTATCCCGCAACCTGTCCTGTCACCTTCCTGGGGTTCTCACAGCTCTCCTGCTATGTTGTACTCGGGAAAGGGGTGGCAGGAGGTAAAAGCTTGGCAGTGATTGATTTGCCAGTGTGGTTGGTCCAGGTGTTGAAAAATTCTTGCTCACTCCCTTTTGAGTGTCAGCACTGAAGTACTTTAACAAGATTCTTGTACTTTGACAATTTGCTTCTGAGATTCAAAGCTTTTCTAAGTGATCAAGATATGCTTAGACTGTGAGAGAGAGGCACTCATGGCACCTCAACATCCTGGGTTTTTTTACTGTCCCAATCATCCATCACTCTGTTTTGGCATTCATACCATGGTGATTATTATTACTACATACACAGTTAATCTGTAAGTATGGTGAAATAGGCCATTACAATAAATTTTATATTCTCACTCCACACAGTCAGACATCTCTGTATTGGATGGCTCCAGAGGGGTACAGTGCCTCCTCTGACTGTGCTTGTGCCTGTCCTGGGCCGTTGCTGCTGTGCAGCTGTGCCGCTCCTACTGTAAGCAGATTAGCTGGTCCTCCTTGCCGAAATAATACTGCATCGTCAAATTATCTTTGCTAAATGGTCTATGCATTGGTGCTCCTTGTGGAGATTATTTAAAATCTCTAAGAACATATAAAAGCGTAGCAGGGATAAAGGCAGCAGAATGCTGTAACTCAGTCTGATTCTGTGATAGAAGATACTACAGGAATGTAAACTTTGAGGATGAAGAATTAAATATTTTCTTTATTTGCCATATATAATTATAATGTAGGTCCATTGCATCTGTCTAACAAAAGACACACAGGTGGTCATGCTGGATTTCCTTGGTGCACAAAATAAATAGTTTTTTTTATAATAGAGATATTACTCCTCTTAAATATCATGCAGCTCTTCTATGATGACTTCTTCCAGGTGGAAGTATCATTCATGATAGTAATATAAGATGTATATCTTCCACTTATGAGGCTGGAGGAAGCTCTGTGTATGCTGTGAAGTGTTTTATGCCTTGGGCCACCACTGACTCCAGAGACAACCTGAGCATCGAAAATGAACGTTCAGCACTTTTTAGAAGTGAACTTGGCTTCCCTGAATGGGGTTGCAGGCTGAGGAGTAGGTGGTGGTGTCTCGAGTCTCCCATGCCCACCGTGCAGTTAAAAACTGGGCCCTCTGCTGATTTGTTGTGTCGTTTCAGCGGCTGACTGCTGGACGATAGCTGAAGCTGGATTTTTGTTCTGCTGTGTGTGTCACACACAGAAACAGAAGCATTCCTTTTCCATTCACTTTTATGGGATTTATCTAGAGCCCAAGAAACATTTGTCCCAAAACTGGTTTTGCTGTGGCAGGATCTGGGATAGGTGTTCTCCTTTCAAATACAGCCCTGGGAACTCGGATGTTTAACCACCGTAATGCAACCAACACACTGTTGCCCACAAGTGAGCTTTCACTGACTCAAATTCACGCAGAACACGTAAATGCTGTACAACTGGTGCAAAAAGAATTGGACTATGTAAATACCATTCTTTCTATATCCTTTCTGGATCAAAACTGTCTAGGCCAATGCTTAGAAAAAACATCTTGCTGCAAATTATTTGCCTTTTCTAAGAGCTTGTTATTTTTTTCCGTAAAATAGACAAGGAACCTCTCTCCTGCACCGAATTTAAAGTACCTTTCTGGCCTTCAAAACCAAAAAACCATTGCACAGCAACTAGTGGACTGGATGTTCCTCTCTGTCTTCCTGTAGATCAGCATGTTGGCATTTCATCGGTGACATGGATTTTCCATGTGACTTTTATTTAGTTTTAAAAACCTGCCTGCATATAGCTGTTTCAAAGTTATCTACTCTCAGAATCATTATTATGCTTTAAAATGCTTGTGACTGTGAAAACCCATAGACAGATGTTTCCTAATGAACAGTGTGTGCCATGGCCAGTTGCATGTGAACAGCTGAAATACGAACTTTTTCAAAACAATACACATTTTGTGGTTGGGTTTCTCCAAACTAGTGAGTGTCCTCACCAAAAGCAGTTTCCTGGCAGAATGTAAGGGTACAGCAGCTGTTTGAGCAAAAAAAACCCCACCCCTGTGGCTGGGGTGGTTTTGTATATCCTCAGTAGAGGGTTGGTTTTTTTAAAAAACCACCCAAATTTGCACTGGGAATTCACAAAGTAACGTGGAGAAAAGGATCCTTCATGCACACTTAGGTATGGGCCATCACTGCAATTGTGTTGCCAATCATTCTGTGTGCTGGGCTGCTTCTTTGGGAAGCTGAGAGAAAAGTTACTTTAGGAGTCAGGCACATTTATCAGGAGGGAAAGATGCTTTTCTGGTCCATTCTTCCTTAGCAGAGGAAGCCTGACTTTTGGAAGGTCTGCATGTATTCAGGTCCCATTAAATCAATTAGAAATATTCTTACTCAGCATCTCAGCCAACTCCTCCTAAAAAAGCAAAACAACCAGAAGTGGTAATTTCAGTTTAAGAGGTGCATTTTGTTAAATTATGGCCTTTGTCTCTGTGTTTGGCTTTGCTTCTATGTCTGTCACAGAAGATTAACAAAGTCAGTGTATTACATGGGACACTTCACTGGTCATCAGTATTTTTCTCTTATTCATTAATTATTTTTTCTTATGGGAAAGAGGAAAAGGCATACAACATGGTGGTACCATGATGTTCTGAAATGCTATGAAATGCTGGCTGAAGGCATTTCCTTACTTATACCAGAACATTACATATTTCTTTGGGTTCTTCCTAGAACAGAGAGGCTTTGGAAGTATTATATTTTGGTATTTTTACAGTAGAGGTGAAACACATGTATGTCTTTGTTGTCTTTATTTTAGGCAGAACATAGTAAGGTAAACAGATTTAAAAAATAATCATTATGCTTCTGAAAATATTTAATATGTGTGTATTTTGACACATATTATTCACTTTTGTATTTTGTTTTATTACTTGCTTCCCAGAACAAAGAAAACGAAGAAACTCATGAAAATACAAGCCAAAGAAATAGCGTGTGAGAGCATGTGTGTCTGCATGCAATAATTTATATACTAACTTCATTACATAGTAATATGAACCATCTAGCCAGCAATGTTCCCCTGCTTCATTACACTGTGCACGGAAAAATTGAGCTTTATATTAGAGATCTTGTTGTATTCACTGCCATCTGAATCTTTTGCCTCTTTCATTGTTCTGCTCATCTCAATTTAAAACGCAGTTCCGATTTTGATCTTGGAGTACCATAAATCCAAAACAAGCCTAACAACTTCAAAGAAGTTTATTTCTTCTTTACATAGTTATAAATAAGATACAAATCTGGCCCATAGGCACATTCATTTTATAGCGAGTTAAAACATGTACCCTAACTATTGGCAGATCCTTAAGGTTAACAGACGTACATGTGCTGTTAGAATAGCAGCTATGGTGCTTTTTTTTTTTCTTTTTTTTTGCATCCAGAGCTATTTTTGGTTCCTTCCCCTTTGACACAGATTCCTGGTAACAATTAAAAGTGGCTCTTCTTAGTATAATATTAAAGCTGATAGCCAAGCATTTTATGTATCAAATACATTTTCCGTTTAGATGATGATTATCGTACATGGATGAGGAGCGTGAGGTCTGATTCTCCTTTTACTTGCAGTGGTGCAAAACAGCAGAGCTGGGGTGAGAGACGGATAGGAAAGTAATTCTGGGGATCTATTCATGTTTGATGCTTGGCTATCAAAAGAAGAACGTGATGCAGAAACGGGGGCTGCCTGTGCCTTTGTGGGCTCTGAATGATCCCTGTCCCTTCTCGTGAAAAGTTTGCCTGGGAGGAAAGGTGATGCACAAGGGCACTCACAGCTTTCCCCTCTGGAAGGAGCCAGTGCTGACACTGCAGCACATTGCACTAATGGGTTTTGCCTTGCCCACGGTGGGGACGTCAGGCTTGCTGGAAAGGGCTGCTACCATTGTCCCTGCAGGCTGTCACCCCGGAGTTAGAGGTCCCATCTCCCTTTGACACAGCTGTTGCCCTTGCAGGTTGACATGGACTTGGTACTGGTGCTCTGTCTGTGGATAGATTCTTCCCCAAAGGTGAAAGGAGAAGTGGATGACCTTGCTCATCACAAATTCCTACAGTGGGCCTTTCATCTGCCTTAATCCCCAGGGGCTCTTACTGACATAAACCACAGAGCACTCCTGCCTCTAAATGATTTCCCCCAGGAACTCAGGGAAGGTGTTTCAACCTTTTTCAGGGTAGGTCTTGGGGACTCGGGGCTCTCCTCTTTTCATATGACCTGGGCCAGCCAGTAATATTTCCTGGGATGATTTTAGGCTTACTCCTCAGATTTGAATTTCCAGGTGCCAGCAACAGAAGGTTCTTAGTGGAAAGTCCCTGGGATGTTGACTCATTTCCTCTTTTTTTTCCATTAGGGTCCAGATTTTCTGACTTTCAGTGTGCACAACCAGGAATACATACTTAATTTAGCATTTGTGAGTCTAGGCAAAATGCCAGGAATTTATTTTATCAGTGGGTGGGGCAGGCAGATGGTGGCATGGCTTTGGGCATTTGCCAGAGGTTGGCAATTTCATTTGTTTGTTTCTCTTTAACTGTGCACTCTGCCTACACATGGCGTTATGCTAATGGGGGCAAATACCCACGAGCAGTGATGAAGGAGATCGGCTTCTCCAAGGATCTCCATTATGGTGGAAGGGTGTTAAACACACAGCCTACAGTCATCTGCGTGGACTCCATGCAGCCTATTAACCCGGTTCAACAATGTAAGTTGGTTAAAGTATCAACCCCTGCTCAGGAAAAGTTTCCCTTCGAGGGTGGTATGAGCATTTAAGTTTAAGTCAGTGGGATTTAAGCACTGGCTTGTTTCCTGAAGTAGGACTTTGCTAAGTTTCATGCTTTCCAGCTAAGCCCCAGCATTGCTGTCTGTTCTTCAGAGAGAAAATGCATCCAGAAAGTAAACATTTTCACCGAGATTAGCTCTTGCACCCAGAGCCATTGGGTTTCCAAAGACTGCGATTGCACTTGGAAATGGCCAAAACCAGGGAGGAAAGGGTCCTGTTTTCAGGGTGGTTGCTGTAACAAATGCTGACAGTGTGGTCACCAGTGGATAAAGAAGACTCGCCATTAACTTGTGATGGTTTGCCAAACACATGCTGCAAGGTAAGAGCAGAGGTACTGTGTAGTAAAGAATATAAGCATAATGAATATGTTCCTGTAATAAAGATTAGTCTGGTTGTAGCCAGGGCACAATATGCAAAGGGAAGCCTCATTCAGTGTCAGTAAAGATGATACAGTTGGGCCTTAAAGGCAGTATCTAGAAGACGGCAAATACCACTTGTACCACACACTGCCTTTTTGTCCCTGTTACGACATCGTCTGAAATTGCTCCGGTGCTTGCACGCTGGTGACGCTCTGGGAGGCCGGGTGCATACAGCAGCCCTTTGGGGATCCTGCGTTGCCCACCGCATGGTGTGGCAGTTTCCTGGGATGCAAAAGGCTGCAACCGATGCTCATTAAAATGCCATCAATGCTTTTATCAGGGCCAGAAGTAAGTAGTTAGCCACTCCTGTGCACCTTTTTAGGATAACACTTCCTTGCATAAAGTTGATTACTAGAAAAACTTGCAAGGGATAAGCTTCATCCCAGCCTTGAAAGGGCAGACTGTTTTGTGAGCATTGCTGTCACATGTGACAGCCTGTGTTTGAATCTCAGAAACTTTAGGTGGCTTTTTTCTGAGTGTTGCAGGTGTTCGGATCAGAATTCCTGTAATACTCCAGCTCCTAAGCACTCAGTACAGTACATAACCAACACCATCTGGTGCAGCAGAACCTTGTGTTTGCCTCATGGTAGCGAATATTCACCCTATTTTAAGGGCCAAGCTTTCTCATTAAGTTATACCTCTCATTACAAACTCTGTTCCAGGGAATCCTGTGATGCACCATGTCACGCAGTCAGGCGACGCTGGTTTGCATCACTGCAGATATTGTACAATCACGGTGCCCAGCCCAGCCCTAAGACAGCAAGGTGCTTGGTCTAGAGATCATATGAGGCAATTGGCCATAGGAAGGAAAAACAATTTAGCTAACCGACTTAAAATGAAACAACTTGAGTCAATTCAACAACTCAAAATACTGTTTTTCCCAGAAAACTACATTTAAATGTAATTTTCCTCTGGAAAGCAACAGCTTTATGGGAACTGCATTTCATTTTGGGAAGACATTGCAATGAGAGATCCGTGATCAGCTCTAATAATTTAAGCACTGTAGCATTATGGGGTATTATTATTGACTCTGGCAAATAAACAAATGCGTCCTTTGCTTCTTTTTTTTTTACCTGCAGTGCCCTCCTTTCCTTTTCTCTGCTTCCATTGCACTGGCCCTAAAATGCTGACTAGACAAACAGATCATCTAACCTCACCCATCTAGTCATTTTTCTGCTAATTACTTTGTGCAACCCCCAAGCAATTTTCATGTAAACGTGTTTCAGGAAATATGTTTCATTGTGGATAATTCCCTTACCACTCTCAAGTTCAGGCAGGTGTTTTGTTTGTTTTTGTATAGGTACTTATTCTCTGTCATTAGTTTTTATAAGTCATTATTTTTGTTTTAACTGTTTTTCACTGACTTCAAACTAGCCTAAGTAACAGTTGACTTCTGTATGTCTTCATTGATTGATTTTCATGTTATATTAATGTTCCTAAATACAGCTTAGCTTCATTCAGCTTTTCATCTGTGCTCAAATAAATGAGATTTCTGCCACAAATGGGACCCACAGCACTTTCCCACAAGAAAAAATACAGATCACCACATGGCAGCAGCTGTCAGGTAAAAGCCCAGCCTACATCTCACTGGGGATGCTCATACTGTGGCTCCACAGGATGCTCAGCTGAGGCAGGTCATGCTGCAGAGGTCCAGGTGTTTCAGAAGAACACCAAAGATGTCCAGAGCCATGGCCCACTTCAAATGCCAACCTTGAGCTTGTTCAGGGGAAGAGCTCAGGTGAAGCAAATTTATGCCTTGAAATCTTCATTCTTACCTCCAGTTTTTACCTTTCCAATCTCTCATGTCCAGCTGTGACTAAGCTTGGCTTACCTTTAAAATAGGTGATATTGCTTGATCATAGAATCATTAAGGTTGGAAAAGACCACCAAGATCATCAAGTCCAACCATCAAACCAACACCACCATGCCTACAGAACCATGTCCCAAAGTGCCACGTCAACACGTTTTTGGAACACCTCCAGGGATGGTGACTTCACCACCTCTCTGGGCAGCCCATTCCAATGCTTGACAACCCCTTTGGTGAAGAAATTTTTCCTGATATCCAATCTAAACCTCCCCTAATGCAACTTGAGGCCATTTCCTCTCATCCTATCGCTTGTTACTTGGGAGAAGACACCAACACCCACCTTGCTAACAACATCGTGTCAGGCAGTTGTAGAGGGCGATAAGGTCTCCCCTCAGCCTCCTCTTCTCCGACTAAACAACCCGAGTTCCCTCAGCTGCTCCTCATCAAACTTGTGCTCCAGACCCCTCACAAGCTTTGTTGTCCTTCTCTGGACATGCTCCATCATCATAATGATGATTATATTGATGTATGTAGTTATCACTTGAATATTCTTCACCAGACACAGTAGGTCACGCTCCTGTTTTCTTGTAAGTAGTTCAAAGAATTGCATAATCCTGAAGGAAAAGTAAACATGTATTATGAAGAAGAGTAGGTAAATATGCTGCCTGAAAATGTGAGTCTTCAGAGATCAAATCACATGACAAAACAGACTACAGGGCAGAGTTTGCTGAGGTTTCCAGTGAACATCAAGTCTTCTCTTTCAGCATGCTGAAGGCTGAGATGACATGTCAGACAACTTCTAAATTAATTAGAATTTTATGTTTGATTTACTCAAAGTCCCTTTAAAAACAGGAAAAAAAAACGTTCCTTTAAAACTGCTAAAGGGAAGGTGTCAAGCTAAAATATTGCCAAGTTTTATTGTATTTAGTAAAGAACATAAAGAAAAGATGCAAAATCACTGAGGGCAATAATGGTATCTGTCTAAAGCCTTTCAAATCTATACATGGTCTGGTCAGGTACACATGAACCTGTATCAAAACCATTATGCTCCTTCTTCCTGAAATGAGTTAGGTGGGTTGTTTGGTTTTTTTTTCCTTTTTGTAAAGGAGAAAAAAAGGAGAATGCTTAGGATAAGATTTCTCCATCATAACTGATATCAGTAACATCTATGTTGGTCCCCAGTGGGAAATCCATTAAATCCTTTGTAGAAATCCTGTTGGCTTCAGCCAGGAGAGCAGCAGAGACACTGCAAGTTTCCAAGACCCAGCTGTCAAATACAGTGTGTAGAAAGCTATGATTTAGAATTTCCTCTCTAGGGTTTCCTGGTGGAGTGTCTAAATGCAGAGTGCGTCTTAGGGAACCCACATTCTCCCTGGGGAGATAAAACAAACATGCCCAAGAGTCAGAGAAGAATCTGTTCTCATAATATTTCCAGCTTGTTTTAAAACCAGCTGGGATTTCCATGCTGTGAAACTTGGATCCATATGAGAATGACTGTATAATACTCTGACCCTAATTTTACTTCCAAGCTTTAGAGTTTTGTCCACCTCAGGGAATAATGCAAAACATAATCAGGATGGACATGGAGGAATAAACATATTTGTGCAACACATTTGGCTTCACATTTAGGCACTCTTGCTGGTAAACTCAGTCAGCAAGTCATTCATGGCTTTCATGGGAATTTTTGCCTCTTACTGCAAAGATAAATAAATGTAGATATTTCTTTCTTCCCAGAAACAGAAGCCATGTGGGCATGATTTGACTTGACAGTAAAAACAGTGCTGACCTGGCTGTGCCACCAGGGTCTAATGGGCTAAAGCTTTAATCCACTAAGCTACCGTGTCAGCTTGGCTTTCCCTTCCAGCTCCTGTGAAGAGAGAGCTACTCTTCTCATTCCTCATGCCAGCCTGGTCGATGTGCCCTTGTATGAACATAGCAGACCCCAAGGTAGTACATAGTTTGTTATCGGTGTCTTCAGGTTAGCTCAAAGATGGACGCATTTACCTCATCTACTATTTCTGTGTCTCGATGCTTCATGCAGCGTGTTGGGGGATGTCCTGACTTTCTTGCTATAGGGTGCAGGTGGGTCTTTTCCAGGTAAACGCTACTAACTGCCTTTTCAAGGCATGATAGAATGTATTGCCAACACTGTTTGTTCGTGCAGGAGTAGTAGCAATAACATTACTGTAGCTATGATGGTTGACAGGTATGAGGGGGTATTTCCTCGGGCGCTTGGAAGCTTTCCTGTGTCTTCTATCTACATTGCACAAATTACTTTTTTCCTCCAGTGCTTACTCCTGTTTGTTAGTAACCTTGGAGAAAATGTCCAAATAAATTCATCCGTAGCTACGATTTTAGTTTACTCGCTTCCTTAGGCTTCTGAAACTAATTAGGACTTAACTAATGATTAAATAAAGGATCCCTTTACTTTCTCCTCAACTTGCAGATCTAGAAGCAGAGTGGAAACAGACCTGGCTCAGTGTAATCTGTAATATTACTTACTTTCATTATCTCTTTTTTTCCCTTGAAGTCTGGTTCCCTAGGGCTTACAAATCTGGGGCAAATTGGCTGATGATATTTTTCAATTATTTGTTGATGGAAAAGGGTGCAAACTGATCCATGTAACCAAATCAATTTTAAAATAAACCTTCTATGACATGCAAAGCCCTGCTTTGTCTTCACAAAATTAGCTGCTTCTTGTAAATAGGCTGTGCTTAACAGAACACAGAGAATTTTTAAGTGCATTTTATTAGTATGATAGTGTAGTGTTGTAAGGTCATAGTAGAAGACAGTTGCTTGAATTTACTCCAGATGCTGCTTAAAAAAAGGCACACTGATTTTTGGCAGATGTTTGAAAATAAAATATAGACCAAGACTAAAAAGTTTTGAAAATGCAACTCTCTATTATAAACTTCGTATCAAGGTGTAAAGACTTATTGAAATTATATGGTGCAATAGAGGAAAATTTGTGCCCTATTGAGGGTCATTTCTACAAATGAGCTCAACTGTAACACCAGCCACTAGAAAATGCCACATGGGAGACAAACAATGGCAATTCGGAAACGCTCTGATCAGACACTGCACTTTGTTACAGAAGGAAATAAATCACATGTCGTACAGAGCCACAAGAAACCGATCTTCACAGCTCCCACTGCCAACTAGTCTCTTTGATTTAGATGAATTTTATTGCATACATCACTGTTGAAATATTATTTTGATAAAAACAAAATAACAAAAGTAGAAGGTTTAGACTGAAGTTTAAAACAGGACAGCTCTATAGGGTGCTAGAAACCTAGAACACAATTTATTCCATCTTTTATTGATTTTTTTAATTCTATGAAACTTTTAGGACCTTGTGCCAGGCACTTCTGGGACTGACACTATCAGTAGTTTCCAAGTTTCCAGTCTTCATATGAGGCTCTGACAGATGCCTTGCACTGAATCAATCTGTCTCCCCGCCGTGTCCCCCCACCAGCTGTCCACTGCACCTTTCTACTGGAGCTTATCTTCTCTGCTGGTGAGTTGCCACGCAGCTTGAGTGCTTGTGCCTGGGCTGTTCCAGTGCATGCAAACCAGTAAGGTTTGAGCTAGGGCTGAGATGCATTTCAGTGTCCTGATTTAAACCACCATACCTCTATTCATCAGTGGGCGGTGACCACTCTTGTGAAACAAAGATGATTTCTCTTCTTTGGTCTCTTGCAGTGATGGCTGTGTTTGGATGAGGTAACCCAGAGCCTGAAGCTTTTTTTGCCGACTGAATGTGTACAGAAGTCAGATGCGGTGCAAGCTTCACCAAGTTCCTTAGCAAAGAACACGATTCAGAAATGTGCTTTGGTATGTTCTCTGCTTTGAGCACTTGAGTAGTGCTCAGGTTCTGGAAATGAACCTGCATGCTTAAGCCAGGCATGATCTTAAGCGTGCTACTGAATCAGCAGCACAGTTGTTGCTGCAGCCAGGAGCTGTGAGCTCTGGGCCTTTCTCTGCTATTGACTTTTGAATGAATGTACACAAATCAGTCAATATTTATCACTTTCTCTACTCTCTGAGACTCGCTCAGTGATTTGTGGACTTCCTTGAGCTCCTCGGATGAAAGTCTATGCAAGGACAAATCAAAATACAGCGTCATGATGTAACTCAGTGAAAGGAAAATATTCCTTCTGCTTAGTTTTGCCTGATAAGGTCAACATTATATTTTTTTCCTTTCCTTTTGAAACCAGACTTTCATCAATGTCAGTGGGACCTCAAAGTGCCTTTTGCAATAATGCTTTTGAGATATCTTTTAGTAACAAAAATAAAGGTGCTGTTCTACTCAAAGGATTGGTTTCAGCAGATGCTCCTCGTGTTTGTAACATCATGATAAAACAGATGAACAAGAGTCTTCTTTCTTCCCTGCTAAAATACATGTGACACTGATCTACATGAGTCGTTTTTCTTCTCCACTAATATACATGTGATACAGATGATGTGCATCTCAATTGTTGCATGAGAATTTGGCTGCTCAGTTTCCACTAGCATGAGGAATTTACCTGGCAACACAGATTTTGATCTACGACAACACTGCTGGAGCATTTTGGGAGAAAAAAAATATATAGAAGCCATTATCTTTCTATTTAAACACGGACCACATTTTGTCTTACATTGAATGATGCTGTTAATTATATTTCATAGGATTGCTGAGCCCAGTATGACAAAATGGCTTTTGAGAAAGAACTGAATATAGACAAATGGCCAAAGATCATGACAAATATCTAATTTGTATTCTCTGCTTTATCAAAAAGCAAATTCTCTTTTTGATTCTTCTCCTTTCTTCCTCTGTAGAATGATTTTTTCCACACATTTCCAGAAATGTGGAATGTAATTCAAACAGCTATCTTGCTCACTCCTTATATACAAGTCTTATACATGAGTGGGGTCTTTCTGGGGACTAACTTTTACACCATTATCCCATTCCTTGGGATTTGGGGGACAAAAGGCAGCTATAGGGAGGTGTGGAAGTTTAAGTTGCCCCAAAGTAGGGATTGCAGGCTAACTGCCCAGGTATCCTAGAGGTATTATTACTTGCCTCTACAGTATCTGTGGTTTTATTTACACTGTTTGCTTTTTTACTCTTTGCCATGTTGGGCCTGCCAGCCCCTTTCCCTAGAGTTTCTCTGTTCCTCTCTTGCACTGTCCCTGGCAGTCAGAACACCCTCCTACATCGGGTGCCCCCCCTCAAGCCTTCACTCCCTTCTCTAAAACGCACGAATGTTGCGAGGCCAGTATCAGCTCCAGTATCAGTACTGCTAACTAAAACTAAACCGTCCTGCCTTTGTCTTTGCACACCTCCACCCTCAGCAGAATGTGATTTCTCCACCGCAATGCTAGGCAGGTGCTTGCAGTTTGGTGGTTATCTCTGTCTGGTTAGAAAATGAGCTCCTTGAGGCACAGGTTAACCTTAGGCTGTCATCTGTATCACTCCAAGTACACCACTGGCACATAGCTCCCGGTAATAAACGCAACACCAGCCCACAAAAATCAGGAACTGTTATGCTGTTAAAATCCTTCCAAGCTGCAGGTTTCAAAAGTAAAGTGCCTAAGGAATTGTGAGTCATATTGAAGGAAGAGGAATAAGTCAAGTTTAAAGGGTTATTAACCTGTATGGAGAAAATATTTTAAAAATTAAAGTAAGTTCATCTGGCTCCTCAAAGCTGAGTACAGGTCGAATATGTGTTGCTTGCCCTGATTGACTCATTGGAACACTTTGGCTGCCTCAAGTTCTTCCTTTTTCCTTCCCACAAGTGTGTAAATATTCAGATAGTTGGGCAAATAAAACAGATCAATCCTTTTGAAAACTTCTGGATAAGCTGAATGTATCAGGGCTGCACAAGAACTGTCTGGTTAGAGATGCTCTGACTTATATAAACCTCCTAAAAAAGACTGCAAAGCCACTGCTGAAGCCACCAAGACGACTGAGGTAATTATTGCCACCTCTTGTTCTAAGCAAACTGTGTGGCACAGTTAAAACCACAAAAGCAATACAACCCTTGCAAAATTAAACCAAACATCTCAATAGATTTGGAAGCTTTTAATAACAGCTATTAGCCAGGTATCAGAAGACTAAGGAGTTAAATGGGGAAGATAAACAGGTAGGAAATCTGTAATTATCTGTGGCTGATAATTAACAAATGATAGCTAAAGAGGGATGTTTCCCAAAAGATTCTGAGGCTCCATTTAGTTCAGATGACAACCTCTTAATAACTCGGTTATTTATCTACAACTACCTTTTGAAGCGCAGAATGCTGAATCTAATTTTATTTGTACTGAAGTCAGTGAGAGATCATTCACTGATTTCCTGAACAAAACATCTTTCTCTGGCAACAGAGACTACTATGAAGTACCCTTACTTCAGCGTTTGAAAAACAGATGTACACAATGTCACAAATTGTGACAGCAAATGCTGGCAGTACTTACAAATTTGACTAAGTTTCAGCAGATTTGTCAAAGACCAAGACCAACATGGGATGTCTGAGATTACCACCAAATGTGGCTTAGTTCATTTAAAAAGATCCAAATAAGACCATTGGTCTCTAGAACTAGTAGTTGCTTAATATTTTAACAAGGGTCTGTATACCCCAAAGAATCTACCCAGAAGTTGCCATAAACCACAAAGGTGATATCTCAAAACTGTCTGCGTAAGCACAAGAACACTGCATGCTTTAAGAGACAGGGAAAATTGAATGCCGTGAAGTATGTAACAAGGGGAAGATTCATTTGAGGTCTGATCTTATTTCTATTGGATTGAGCAGTTAAATATGTCAACAAGAAGTTCCAAGGTTCCAAATACCCTAAAGACCTCATTCCTTCATTTATAAGCAAACAATCTGAAGCATGATTTTAAAAGGTAGAAAAGTAAAGAACTCATAACAGCAAAAAATAAATAAAATCTTATCATTCTGCTGCCATAAAACAAATGGAGAAATGAAATGCAAAATACCAATAGCTCCATGAGTGGATTTCTGCACATTTTTTTTTACAGCGATCTGTGAAAAATAGCCCCAAACTGCAGCCGTTAGAGCTGTTTGTTTTACTTGGCAGAGGAAGACAGTAGTACTTAAACACAGAAGTTTTTTCTTGGTTTTTGTTTTTGTTTTGTTTTGATTTGTTTTGTTGTTGCACTTGTTGTTCATCTGCACCTTTTGTTCCTGCAGCTACAATGTTTGGAAGAGCTACCTGTTGTAAATGGTGTTCATGAAAAAAACATATGGAATCAGAAAGATCTGAGAATGCACTACCTGCTTTTATTTCTGAGATATTTTGTGTAGAAAAACAAATGCTAAAAGTAAAAAGCCCACCACTTGAGCCTTACCAATTTTGTAAACATTCTCAAATGCAGTGCTAAGAATTGTTTACACAAGTTGTGCCAGCTGCTTAATGGTTAAAGCCTTTACCTTTCTTCACATTGAAGCAGCAGGGAAGGAGACACATAGAGGAGGAACTTGCAATTAGGAGCAACATAATTGATCATCCAAAGACCATCTGGAAAGTTTGCCTGCCGATGGACAAACTGCTGATGAAGGTTTCAGGATGTTTAACACTTAACACCTAACACCTAACACTACACTATGTACACAGAATTTACGGACTTAAGGGCAAACTATCAGGCACCAATAGTTTCTGCTTGGCCTTCTGCATTACCTGAAACTATGAACCTACATTTTCAGAATTGTTTCTTCACTTGAAGTTAGCTAAATTCATTGATCAACTATGTTTTGCATTGGAGAGACTTAAGAAGCTAACAAAGTATCTGTTATTTATGTTGACCATTTTTTATTGCTGCTATGGGGTTGAATCCTCTTAAATCACATACTAATGATATAACTGAGGTTTGTACTTCCTGACTTACAATGGTATATTCAAGTAAGAGAAGCTCATCTTTGGAATTTTAATAAAAGCAGCTATTCCATGACTTATCAGGAGGTGGAAATACTTTTCCACATATATGATTTTGGCAGCTGGTCACAAGCAGTGTTCCCCAGGGCTCAGTATTAGGGCCAGTTTTGTTTAATATCTTTATCAATAACCTGGATGAGGGAATCAAGTGCATCCTCAATAAATTTGCAGACAACACCAATTGGGGTGGGAGTGTTGATCTGTTTGAGGGTAGGAAGGCTCTACAGAGGGATCTGGACAGGCTGGATCGATGGGCCAAGGTCAGCTGTAGGAGGTTCAACAACGCCAAGTGCTGGGTCCTGCACTTGGGTCACAACAACCCTATGCAATGCTACAGGCTTGGGGAAGAGTGGCTGGAAAGCTGCTTGGCAGGAGAGGACCTGGGTTGTTGGTCAACAGCCAGCTGAATATGAGCCAGCAGTGTGCTCAGGTGGCCAAGAAGGCCAACTGGCTTGTATCAAAATAGTGTGGCCAGCAGGACAAGGAAAGTGATCATCCCCCTGTACATGGCACTGGTGAGGCCGCACCTTGAATACTGTGTTCAGTTTTGGGCCCCTCACTACAAGAAAGATGTTGCATTGCTGGAGCATGTCCAGAGGAGAGCCACAAAGCTGGTGAGGGGTCTGGAACACAAGTCTTACGAGGAGCAGCTGAGGGAACTGGGGTTGTTTAGTCTGGAGAAGATGAGGCTGAGGGGAGACCTTATCACCCTCTACAACCCCTGGACAGGAGGGTGTAGCAAGGTGGGGGTCAGTCTCTTCTGGCAAGTAACAAGCAATAGGATGAGAGGAAATGGCCTCAAGTTGTGCCAGGGGAGGTTATATTGGATATTATGAAAAATTTCTTCACTGAAAGGGTTATCAGGCACTGGAACAGGCTGCCCAGGGAAGTGGTTGAGTCTCCATCCCTGGAGGTATGTAAAAGAAATGTAGATGTGGCACTTAGGGACATGGTTTAGTGGTTGAGTTGGCAGTGTTTGGTTAGCAGCTGGACTTGATGATCTCAAAGGTCCTTTCCAACCTAAATGATTCTATGATTCTATGATTTTTTCCCTTAAATGAGTCATCTCAGCTTAGCCCACAGCATTAAGGTTTCACTCCACAAAGTACTTAAATGCAAGTGTAACTTTAAACATATGACTAGTGCTACTGTTTCAAAAATAGCCTCATTGCGCATGCCCCTCAATTTACATATGCTGAAAGACCTTTTTGAATCAGCAGCTTCAGCAAAAGTGGCAAACCTTCATTGCTCTGGATCACATTTATTTGCTCTTTTTTTTTTTTTCTTGTAAAGCATAGCTCTCAAAAAATGAAAACAAGTGGAGAAAATCTGTGATTCAACTGACAGTAAACAGAGGACATAGTGGTAATGGTCAAATATACGGTACTGTGAAATGATGCCTATTAGTAGGTAATTGCATGCAAAGATAGAAAAAGACTCATGCCTCACCAGGCAAGTAGTCCATTTCTAAACCTATTTTATTCAAACATGTACCAGCAGCCTTAACTACAGATCGAATTGCCAAACATATAGTAGTACAATAAACCCTCAGCAATTAATCACAATAAAGCTAGAATTTTGTCAAAAGACAGTAAAATATTGCTATATAAAAGAATTTTCCAGTACACTAACACTGAATGAAAAGGGAGTCGTAAAGCCTTTGGGATACATATTTTATTTTTCCATTGAATTTTGCTCCTTTCAGAACAAAACCAAAGGGTGCACAATGGCTCTCCCCTTACCTCTTCAGGAAAAAAGGTTTCTGTTGATCGCTTTCATGTTCAGTATACATGTTCACCTTTTTCATTAAGAAGAGGTTTGTATTTTGACACAAACACTGCAGAAGAAATTGCCAGGTATCCAGAGGAGGCAGGCTTCATATAAATCTGATGTAGGCAGTAAATGAAGTATCTTGTTCACTTTAGTGTTGACTAGGCTTTTGTAGGGCAAATCCTGACCATGCTAAGGGTCAGTGAATGGAGAAGCTGCTTCTCAGCCAGAATTCACCGCAGAAATCTGCTGGGACCTGAAGGTGCTCAGCTTTGAGAAATCTGCCCACTGTTTCCATTTGCAGCAGTTGGGGGCAAAATAAACAACCCCAGTTTCTCTTCCTCCTTGAACAAATTTGAGCAAAACCCCCTTAGGCCTCCCTTGAAACCATCAGAAAATGTCTCAAATCCAGCTGTAAGTTGAAGAGAGGTATTTCAAGATCACTAGAAGGACTTAAGTGATCAAATCTTGCTGACTGTTGATCAAATCTTGCTTGTTGGTGGAAGCTCTGCATGTAAATCAGTGGAGGAGGAATTCATCCCACCCCCTTCCCAACTGAATACACTTGCCCTGTGGTGATCTCTCCCTGTGACTACAGAAAGGGAGGGGAGCCACTAGGCAAGCTGACCTTGAGTGAAATCAAATCTTTCTCTTGAACTTGTTTTGAATACTCAGATGCTTACACAGGGCTTGATATTACAATGAGCATCTCCCAGGGGCCAGGCAAATTCACCTCTGTTTTCTTGAAGTCATTTTGGAAAAACACAAGCAGAGGTTCTTGAAAATAATTTGTCCATATATAGTGGGGCTGTGGTGCTTTGGCAAGGCTGTGTAGGGAAAATGGGTTTTGCCATGACCCTGATCCGAAGGCCACTTGCTGCCGACTGGCTCAGCACACCATACCTTTTGTACCTTGCTCTGTTGGAGCATTTGGTCTCTATGTCCTCCCATGACCATGAAAATCACTTTAAAATCGAAGAACAAATGCCAAAAATATAAAGTGCCATAAACTAAACCAAAACCACAATAAAAAAAGTAGGCCTCAGACTAATGAGTTGCAAATACAGCTCTGTCTGTGTGGGTGGGACGGCTAATTGAGGGCTGAACAAGGATTTTGAATTTGCGATGGATCCTTGCGGTACTGTTTCTCTTTCAAGGAGCATGTAAGAAGTGCCAGCCTTCCAACGAAACACTAAATATTTAAAAACAACAACCCCACTCATCTGGTGGCTGGGTTTGAAAGAACCAACATCAGTCCATTGTCTGGCTTCTGCCGTCATCTTGTACACACAGAAAGCCAGAGACTCCAAATAATTTTGTGGCCTCAGGCATCAACAATAAACAATGTATATTTGATGTGTTGGCCTAATTTCTGTCCACTGAATCTGCTGTCTTAAAACAATTTCCTTGCTTTTTTTTTTTTTGTTATGTTCAAGACTTTATATGCCCTGTGATCTTTCTTTGTACCTTTCTCAAGTTTTACAGTTTCATGTTTAGCATGCTGTTACCAAGGAAGAGGTAACCAAAGTGCTCCTTTACAGTAAAAGGCCGCTGCAGACTTAATCCTTGCAGAAATTTGCAATCTCTGTCTAGCGAACCCCTTGCCTGTCTCTATACTTTCTAATTACATTATCAAATTTTTTGGGAAAAGTCCTGAAAGCAGGGGAAAGGAAACATAATCATCCTTGCAGTGGAGACAAAGAATACTTACTAAATCTGGTTTCCAAAGTCTTTTGCCAGACTTCTGCTATG
The DNA here is from genome assembly GCA_034008185.1 of Gorsachius magnificus. NCBI lineage: Eukaryota > Metazoa > Chordata > Aves > Pelecaniformes > Ardeidae > Gorsachius > Gorsachius magnificus. The sequence continues at coordinate 56,877,069 of CM067083.1, read as the reverse complement.
AAAATTATTGTCCAGGAGGGAGGCTGTAAACCTATTTTTGAAGGTCAGTATGTTTCAAGAAGGACTGTGTACTTCAGATAATTGCCTTACCCTTTCTCTTATGATTTATAAGGTCTTCCAACACTTGTGGTACCAACATTTGTTTGTGACTTTTATTGCTCTCAGAGCAGTCCCTGATTCAAACGACAGACCTACTCTTTGGTCTCCGCAAAGCTGTATTTTCAGAGGATTAAATGACCCCTTTTTCCTCTCCATTCCTCTGAGCGCCTCTCCCTGGGGCTTCACTTTGCATCCCAGGCTCAACAAAACCAATGAGTCAACTCTTTTCAGAAACAAGAGTAATATACCATCTAAGGAAGCATTATACATAATGTAGTCATTTATTAAAGGAAAAAGCTTGTGATGAATGCACGGGAAATATTTCAATTTCCTCAATGAAGGAATGACAGGTATAAACTTCTCAGCAATGATGATAAAAAAGCTGTAATGTACAAAGCAAACTGTTGAGTGTGATTTACCATTTCATTTTCAAGCAGTGTTTTAGAATAGCGGTACCAACAGCACTTGCCACAAGGGCAAGTGCCACAAAGCTGAGGCATTTGCCTTCTTCTCAGATTACATAGGCAACACGTGAGGAGAGCTGGCCACATAAAGGGTGTAATCCATGAAATCTAAAAAGCTTTGAAAGGACTAGCTGAGCTGCTCCACTAAGAAACACCGCTAGGGCTAGACTGGGGTGGTGAAACCTGTAGCTAGAAATGGCCCTGGCAAGCAAACTGAAATACTGTAGGGCAAAGGGGGGAGCTGAACTGAGATGCCCCGCAGCCTGGGTGAGGCTGCGGCTCACCCAGCTGGTGGACGGAGCCCCAGAGTTTTCACCCAACTGGTTTGATCAGATCAACTCTGAATATGCCTATTAGTTTAGGATCCCCACGTGCTGCAGTGAAGTGAACAAAGTTAGCATGTGAACCCAGAAAAGGCCTTGGTCAAGAGGTAGTCATTGCTCTGTAGAGCTTGGCCAAGCCTGGACTGAGGGCCTGGGCAGACGTGTGCCAAGACAGCTGCGGCAGTAGTTAAACAGTTGTGTTTTAAGATATGATTGCTCTCCCTCCTTCCCTTGCTCTGCTTCTTCCAGCAGACCCTCTGCCACAGATCCTCCCTCTGCAGGGGAGTATGTGGAATTATTTTTGGAAGCTCCTCAGGTGCTCCAGTGAACAGTCAGAGGTGAGGCTGTTAGCAGCTGCAGAAGGGTTGTTTGGATGTGGAACCCAAAGGTGCCCTTAAATCCCCTAAATCTGAAACCATTTAAGCACATTCTTCCCACTGAATTTAACAGAATTACTCTCATTACTAAATTTAAAGCACTTCAGGATCAGAGTCTTTCTTAGTCTTGCATGAACTGGCTGTGACAGAGCAAGGCTTTGAACCTCTTTCTTTTGAAATTGAGTTGGGCTGTCTTAACCACAAGACCACAGGTATTTTGTGAGACTGCTTATTAATGTTTGCAGCATGTTTTAAGATCTGAAGATTTGAGAATGCTATAGAAGATACTACAGCAGTAGCTTGCTTTCCAGCTTTCTAGAGAAACTGTTGCTAAAGTTAATGGTGTCTTTGATTCCTGATTAGTTGATTTACTTGGCTGCAGTAACCAGTTGTGATACTGCTGCCAATTCTACTTAAAATGTTTAAATATGTGACAACTACTGCAAAAAAAAATCACCTTCTGCTCAGACTTTTGGTATTAAAGATAAGCAAGTATTCAAATAATTTGTTGATTTCCTATTACTCTTTTCCCTTTCCAAAAATAAATTTCTGTTTGCAGTAAAGGTCTATCAGGTAGAGGTAATGCACCTTTCTCACATTTCAGAGTCTGCAGATAATTTTAAGGTATTAAGAAAAAATACTTGCAAATCTAACATCCTTTAAAAAGAAGAAGCAAGAGGAAGACTGCAGAAGAGAGCAAGAAATTCTGTCTTCTTTTTAAGGCCATATAGCTTTTCAAAAAGCCTGTTTCTAGCTCACCATTCCACTGCTGCATGTGCACAGAGATCCAGATTCAGCCTGGCTATAAATCCCTTTGGCTGTTGTTTCCTGATGTCTGAAGTAAGAAGGTGAGGAGGAGTTAGAGTTAGGCAGAACACAGGCTTCTTGAATCAGGGTCTTTAAATACAATATACAAAGGACTATCAGCATGCTCCGTGCAGGAATAGCTCTGGTTTTCCATCAGTAAATTCATACCTCTTAGACCTTATTTTGAGCAAGTTTCCAGACAAACATGGGAGAGGGCGTGCTGGTGCCATCTGATATAGGAGAGATGTTCTTCCCTGCTTTGGCCTGCATGTGCCCCTTCAGCAGGAGGAGGATGTTTCCACCATCTGCATGTGGCTTCAGGGGTGGTGGGGACATCCCGTCTGCTCCAATGACCCTTCTCCTCCACACTGCCTGCTGTCGCACCCTCGCTCCTCACGCTTCTTCCACCTGGAACAGCATGGTGCTGGAAGGGAGCTGAATGGTACCGCTGCTTCCTCTGATCTCGCACCGGGGGCTTGGCTGTGCTGTGTCTGCTTCACCTGCCGGGGGTAGAGCACCGCGCCAGGTGTCAGGCAGGATTGGGTCCAAGTACACCTCTGTGTGCCTTTGATAAATGACTGCTGGGCAAACATCCATAGCAGATGGGGCAGACACTGCTCCTGCTAATTTTGCAACATGCTTTCCCCGCTCTACCAGCATAAGCTTCTTTTTGCTAGTGTTAAACTCCCAGCGGTTGATTTCCGTTTGGGAACATAATTCTTCTGTATCCAATCAAACCAACTGGTGGGGTGCACTCAAGAAAAATCTTTCTTCTTGTGTGCCATTTGGGCAGGAAAATGAGGACCAGGTAAAATTGTCTCCCTATTTCTGTATACAGAAATGTTGCTATTTGAATTTAAGTTTCTCTTTAAGCATTGATATTGGTGAGTTTTGTAATTTTACACAAATCATTTCCATGTTCTGTTTACCTGAGAGTCAGATAGGTAGCTTCCTAGCCAGGTAAAGGGACCTGAGGTAGGCCAGAATAAATTTATAAACCAATTTCTAGTAACTATAAAATATATTTATAATAAATTTATATTTTTAAAAATAGGTTTGTGATCCTCTTCTAAAACATCCTACCTTAGCACAAGGTTGCAATGGAGGAAATTATTTCTGTGCAGTGATTTGAGACTTACTTAATAAAATTGCCTAGTGGATTAAAAATATAAATATATGGCAATTTAAGGCCTATTCGTGCATTCGAAAGAAAAAAAAAAATTACTCAATAAAGTTTAGAGAATTTTCCTTCTGGCAAAAACTTCAGGAGAAGACCTTTCTACTTACTGCTTAGCTCAGTTTAGCACAGTATCATCAGTGTACATATATACATACACGTATATTTGCATGTAGACATATACGTGTATAGCAGCAGGCAGTGGCAACTTTCACCTAGCTAGGAACTTTTTGTATGTAATTTTAAACCTGAATAGAAGAAAACAGGGGCAATCCAAGTACAGGATCCAATACAGCTCTGTCCTTGGGAAATAAGTAGTGCAGAAAGACTGTAATGGAAAAAAAAAATCTACGTGAGGTCTGATAGTCATTGATATATGTAGGTCTTCCTAACTTTGATTACTGATAAACCAGCCATAGCCATAACCCTCTTTATACACTAAGTGTTGTACTATGCCCAACAGTAGATACACATAAAATTAAATTAATTTAGCAAACTCATTAGAACCGTGCTGCATCTGTCTCTTCATCAAACTATTAATTTCTTACTCCTTTGTACTTAGAAACATTCCGGGCTCAGGAATATTTCCATTAACTGGAGTTAGCAACTTACTTTTATTTCTGTAGATATTTCAGTTATTTAGAAAGTAAAGAACATACTGGATAAAGAAAAATAGGGTATTTTCATCAATGCAAGATTGTAAACCTCTGAGTAGTGAGGAGATGGAAATACAGAGATTAAATTATTTGGTCCAGGTCACCAAAGGAACTGGTGCAAACACTGGGGACAGAATTCATAACTTTCTGATGTTTCCTTTTCTCGGCAACCCGTATTTCATTTAAGGTAAGACTTTTTGTATAGTCGGTCCAATCTGAAATGACTATTTTTGCTTTACTGAAAATATAGTTGCTTTATCAAAATCATTCTGAATTGATGAGAGTATTACATCAAATGACAGCACACCTTGGTCAGTCAGTTCTCTCTAGGGCACAGGGAAGGCACGGTAAGGATGTTGTTTTTCCAAAGCGATCAAGCCAGGAAGACCCCCAGGCTATCCTCCTTACCTCATCCCCTGAAAAAGACTCTCTGTGAATACATTGTATTCAAAAAAGGATGGGGCAGACCTATGTCTCTCAAAAGGCTACACCAAGACCTCCCACACTGTCATGCATAGAAGAGATCCACCAGTAACAATTCCAGTATCAAGGCGAGAAGTAGGATGCTGACTCTTGTGCAACAACAGTTTCCCATTAGTGTGAATTTTTTTAATTACATGCTTATAGAACCAAACCCAGTTCTGAATCTGACTCACTCTGACTCAGTTAATTTACCTGTTGCAATTTCCAGATGAACTTTACTCACTGACCTTACTGGGAAGGCCTAAATTCTAATTAGGTAGGGTAAAATTCTCTTGCTGTTGTGCAAAAAAGTCCTACTCACTTCTGTGAACTGTGTGAGTAAGGTAATGCTTGGCAAGTCATATGTAAATCCCAATTTTTTTGTAGTGACAGTAGTAGTGATGGACAACCCTTCCACTCAAAGATACAAACTGCAATATGCTGACCCCTCTAGGAAATTTGAATCAGTAGGAAAAATAACTTTTTGTGGCCCTGAACAGAAAAAAACACTTTTTAAACTTGGTATGCGACCTTCGGCTAAACACTTCACCCTTCTAGAGGTGAGTAACAGCCGTTACCTCTCTTTGAGAAAGGGGCTTAAGACTCAAGCCTGCATCCCCGCAGGCAGGGAGATCTGCAGCTGTGCAGAGCTGCTGCCACCTGTGCAAATCTGCACTCCCTGAAGGGACCTGCTGCGTAGCTCTGGAAGCTGGTAGCAAGCCCAGTAACGGGGAGACTGCGATGCAGTGGTCAGGGGACATGAGCAGCTGCATGTACAGCCACGTGATGTAAAGTGATAACCTAGCCCCAACTCACTGTCCAATGAATTTTGTTGTGTTCTCTCTGTACCAGCAGGTTTTTGTGCTAGATCACCCATTGTCTGTCCCCTTGATGCCAGCGTAAAATTTGAATACAATCCTTGTACACTTTGACTACTTTGCCAGAAATGTAATCATCTATGCATGACTCAGATCCAAGCTGGTGACCTGGGAGCACACAGACTTGGTACTGAAAACTATGGGCTAAGAGGCAGGGTTGACCAGACTGTGTTTAGATAAAATGGTAAATCCAGTGTTAAGCCAGACTAGAGCCAACATAGCTGCTGAAATGATGCTAAGCCTTTCCAACAATTCAAATGCACTTTTTTTTTTAAAGGCTAAGTTTTTCCCAGCAGACTTTCTGTTATAAGGAATCACCTGCCCTCCTTCTGCTGAGCAGCTGCCAGGGTAGAAACCTGAAGTGACAAAGGCTGTGTAGCTTCCTCTGCCAACCTGACAGGGCTATGGCAGTGGGTTTATGTCTGGTTTGTAAGTCTTTGCTGTGGGGCAATAGAGGAGCTCCCAGTGCTGCGCCCACGACTGGAACCACAATCCTGGTCCACACCGAGCTGTGCACTGCCAGACTGCCCATGCAAACTAACCTGATGTCCCTTTGAAAATGTGGTCTGCAAGGGGAAATAAAAAGAAAGAAAACAAAGAAAGCAGAGAATCAGCAAACAATTGGCCCAAATCTCCTTCTCAAATCAAATCACTTTTATTTTATTGTTGTTCAGCCTGGAGAAGAGAAGGCTGAGGGGAGACCTGATTATGGCCTTTCAGTACCTAAAGGGGGCCTATAGGAAAAATGGGGATAATCTTTTTAGTAGGGCCAGCTGTGACAGGACAAGGGGTAATGGTTTTAAACTAAAACAGGGTAGGTTTAGACTGGATATAAGGAGGAAATTCTTTACAACAAGGGTGGTGAAACACTGGAACAGGTAGCCCAGAGAGGTGGTGGAGGCCCCATGCCTGGGAATATTCAAGGCCAGGTTGGATGGGGCTCTGAGCAACCTGATCTAGTTAGCGGTGTCCCTGCTCACTGCAGGGGGGTTGGACTAGATGACCTCTAGGGGTCCCTTCCAACCCAAAGCATTCTATGATTCTATGATTCTATGATTCTATTGCTGGAAAATTATAACAAATGAAAAAATGTGTGCTTCTGGAGAGCTGGTGATCTGGTCCTTGCCACAGCAATGAACTTGGCACAAGGCTGCAAGCAGGGAAAGGGAATTCATGTCTTTTCCAATACTCCATACTGGCACAAAACTCATAAACTAAACCATCTGAAGACATGCAAAGGGGAAGTGTTATTTTTTGATTTGGCATTACTGGAAATGAGGGGTTTTAATTTTCTTTTGGCAAGAGTATTTTTTAACAAAAATACCTTATTCTACAAACAGAACTTCTAATTGCATCATGCCAATTGACTACTAGTTAATCTCATCTCAAATAAAGATGAGATTGAGATGATGCAATCATGAGAAAAATCAACTCAAAAACCCACTTGCAGTCTGGGCTTGGAAAGAGTAGCACAGGTAAACAACTGGGCTATGAATCCCTTGGAGAAACTGGAGACATGCTGCCTTCCCCTCTCAGCCCCATTTCATTTGTCCAGAGCAGTCTAAAGCAGCTGATGATGGGGGACATAATGTAATAAAAGAATAGACAGTCACTGCAATATTGTCCTGCTTAAAAAAAAAAAATTAAAAAAAATTGTGATTTTGGAAATTACAAAAAATGCTGTCAAAGACTAATGGATTTATCAGATTGTCAATCTGCTAGCAAGTGACCAGATCTGCATGCCTTACTCACGAAATATGGTGCTTGTCTTATCCAAACCGGACACAGGGACTGGCCCAAAATGTGTGACAGAGAAGGATGACAGCAGATGAATGCTCCAAACACCAACAGCGAGAGACATTTGCTTCCCTGCCTGCAACCTTGGGAAGCATCTGTGTAGTTAAGACAGAAGCACTGTTACGTTAACCCTTGTGAAACCATTAGCAGGGCACACAGCCAGGCCCATCTGTTTATTCAGGCCTCTGCGAGGGGGGAGAGCAGCTGTTCTGTTGCTCTTTCAGTGTGAATGACACACGATTTGATGGGAAATTGAGAAACTTTTGGTTGTTGCACCAATATTAAAGCTGTGGTGAACTGCACCCTAATCTTTCAAATAGGCAGAGAGGTTAGCCAACAGGCTTAATATTTCACAAAGTAAAAAGCAAATAAATAAATGAACTATAATGAACTGACCTTATAATCAAGAACTAAAAACACACCTTCAACCACCAGGTAACAAGTAGAATGAACAAATGACTAGGTTTTATGTACACATGCAAAAAGACCTTTTTTTTTTTACTACCATTTCCCAAAGCTAGAACTTGTGAATTGTCATTTCTTGACCCCATGACAGGGGTCTGCAGCAGTGCCTGCTCTTGCCCGCCTGCAGGGAGGCAGATGTTTTGTGCTGCGGTGGGAAAGCTGGGCGCTGCACAGCTGGGCGCTGCACAGCCATGCACAGAACTGGTGGCCCCCATCCCAAGAAGCCTGCATTTCAAGACCATGACTAGAGATAACAGATGGATAGGGATGGGAGCTGATGAAAACAGGGGGATACCGGACAGTCTGAAATCCCAGCTGCTTACCCGCCCTCTAATATCACCAAGTTAAAATTTCACAGTCTTATTGTCACAGCAGAGTTCACCCTGCTTTTTCTTGCTGAGGAAGAGGAGCAGAGACCTTCCTGCATGTTACAAAAGGGCTTTATGCTGGAATTTGTTGCTGAGCCAGGTCCTCTAAGTGATGCATGTGATAGAAACACCTGCTTTCTCCACGTCTCTTCGCTGCTTTGCTAATGGAAAAGTGGTTGTAGGATGAGCTCCACATTTGGTAGCAAGGAATGGTGGAGGTCAGTATGCTGGGCGCACAGTTGTGGCGTTAAACCTCTGAGTAGAGGCTGACACATCGACACATTTCTTGGAGGAAAGTGAGCCTGAGGCACACCGGATGGCTTAATGGCTTGATGCTCCCAAGTGACAGCAGCAAAACAGAAGTAAATGATTATGGTGAAATGGCTTCCACACCCAAGGACTCTTTCAAGTGCAGGATTCAGAAATAAAAAATCCAAATGCCAATATTGGGAAAAGCACAGTTGAAGGCAGTTTGCAGTTGCTGCTAAAATTGACACGGGGCTATGACTCACATAGAGCCACCACTGAAGCTGGGTGAAGAGTCCGTCCACCACTCCCAGGGCAGGATGCCAGGTGGCTTCCGAATTGCCACCTTTCTGCCTGCCAGGCCACCCCTGTGCAGGCTGTGGCGAGGAGAAATGTCCTGTACGTCCACCGCTCCTTCCCTTTCCTCATTGCGGCATCACCAGACATAGCCGCCTTGGCGGTGGGCCTCTCTTGCCTTGTATACATGGAAATTTTGAGCCTCTGAATTATGTTCATTTAAAAAAAAAAAAATCACATTAATCACTGAGTACAAACTAAGCAATGTTAGTATGACAGTAGGGGTGACATGACTAGTAGCAACTCTTCGTGTTGTTTCTGTTCACCTCCTCTCTGCCTGGATTCTCTAAATCTTCCAGGCTGGTCTTCACGCCTAGGAGAGATAAAGCCACACCTTACTTTAAAGAAAAGCGAGATTTGTGTCACCACATGGTCCCAAGAGCAACGGCTTTCAGACACGACGCGCTCAAAGGGTCCTTGTAATGCCGTCTCAGCTACTGTGCCGCTTCAGAACGTCCTTTCTGCACAGATTTATCCCCGACAAAGTCACAGCTGGACGTGGCTTACAGACAGTAATGAACTTTAAAGTGTTAGGCGAAGTGTCGGGCTATTTCTGGATGTCATCCAGAGAGACCTGGACAAGCTGGAGAGGTGGGCCTGTGTGAACCTCATGAAGTTCAACAAGGCCAAGTGCAAGGTCCTGCACCTGGGTTAGGGTAACCCCTGGTATCAATACAGGCTGGAGGAAGAAAGGATTGAGAGGGTCTTGGGGGTACTGATGGATGAAAAGCTGGACATGAGCCGGCAATGTGCGATGGCAGCCCAGAAGGCCAACCGTACTCTGGGCTGCATCGGGAGAAGCGTAGCCAGCAGGTCGAGGGAGGTGATTCTGCCCCTCTACTCTGCTCTGGTGAGACCTGACCTGGAGCACTGTGTCCAGCTCTGGAGCCCTCAGCACAAGAAGGACATGGAACTGTTGGGGCGGGTCCAGAGGAGGGCTACTGAAATGATCCGAGGGCTGGAGCACCTCTCCTATGAGGACAGGCTGAGGGAGTTGGGCTTGTTCAGCCTGGAGAAGGCTGCGGGTAGACCTGATTGCGGCCTTTTAGTACCTAAAGGGGGCCTATAGGAAAGATGGGGAAATCTTTTTAGTAGGGCCAGCTGTGACAGGACAAGGGGTAATGGTTTTAAACTAAACCAGGGTAGGTTTAGACTAGATATAAGAAAGAAATTCTTTACAACGAGGGTGGTGAAACACTGGAACAGGTTGCCCAGAGAGGTAGTGGAGGCCCCATCCCTGGAAACATTCAAGACCAGCTTGGACGGGGCTCTGAGCAACCTGATCAGTTAGCGGTGTCCCTGCTCACTGCAGGGGGGTTGGACTAGATGACCTCTAGGGGTCCCTTCCAACACAAAGCATTCTATGATTCCATGATTTCATGGTTTTGGGCCTTTCTTACTTTACGGGCTGTAAGTCTGGGGGGGGGGCGGGCACAGTCTGAAAGGTAAGAAGAGTTCAAAAGCCAGCACAGGCCCGGGCCGGGTCCGGCCGCAGCCGTTAACGGCCGGTTCCGCCCCGCAGCGGCCGCTGCGGGGCGGAACCGGCCGTTAACGGCTGCGGCCGACCCGGCCCGCCGGGGAACAGCACCCGGGGGCGGGGCGGCAGCGGGGCGTGGCCGGCCGGGCCCGGCGGGAGGAGTCAGACCGAGGAGGGGGCGGCCCCGAGCGGCTCTGCCGGGATGGGAGTCTGAGACGGGGGACGGGTCTGCGTCCGGAGGAGCGCGGCTGCGGTGTCCCGCGGGGTTTGGTGCTTGCTTGGCGAGGTCGAGCCCGCCATGGAGCCGGTGACCAAGTGGAGCCCGAAGCAAGTGGTGGACTGGACGAAGGGTAAGAGGGCGCCGGTTTGCCCCTCGGGAACCTTCTGGTCCCCGGGGCTCCCCGGCGGGGCGGCCGCATGGGCGAGCGGTGCCGCCGGCGGGCGCCTTTACCAGCGCCGCGGCGGTGCCAGCCCCGCTGCCGGCTCCCCGGCCGCCCCGCCGGCTGAGCCCCGGGACTCCCCCGGCGTGCTGCCTGGGAGCTGGCGGCTCACCGCTCCCGCCTGACTTAGTCTCCTTACCTGCTAGTGCACTTGTCCGTACTTCGCGTTGTGGGTTTCAGGGTAATTTTTTTTAATTATTATTATTTTTATTTTTTTGGACATGGGGAAGGGGTGAGGTGAGCTTTGCACCGGGCTGCGTGAGGGTGGCTGGCTCGGGGTGCGTGCCGGTCTCCCCCGGGCTCGGTCCCCTTCTTCTGTGGTTGTGCTGGTCAGGCTGCTCGCATAGGGACAGTAACTACTCTCCTTCAGGCAGATGTAGTAAGTTAACTTCCAGCTTTTCAAGCAAAAGCCGCTCAGCGGTTAAAAAAAACCTTCAGTTTTGTAAGTTAAGCAAAAACTTTATAAACTAGCTCAAGTAAGCAAGACTCTTAATCCTGCTTTCACGGTGATGGGATTAAAACGCTGGGCTCCCGCTCGCAGAGTTGGAATAGCGGCCCCTTCCTCAGTCCGGCCATCCCTCAGCCCTGGCGCGCGCGCGTGTTCCTCTCCCTCTCCCGCCTGTCGAAACTTCCTACCCTGCTGTGAGGTTTGCTCCCGGTGTTGACATTGCTGCGGAAAGCCTCGGCGGGACTGATGCGTGAAGGAGGCGTTTGGGAAGGGAGAGGGAAGGTGGGGGCGAAGCGGGCGCTGGGTCGTGGGCTGCACCCACGAAAAGCCCCCTTCCTGCCGTGGGGGACCTCCGCAGTGTGGGGTGTCTTCGGGTTTTTCTTTGAAGGCGGGTTGAACCCCAGTTTTGTCAAATTAGGTTGGAGTCTGTGAGTGCTTTCTGACGGGGATACTGCTGTCGCAGTTCCCGCTCTCCACGGAATAAATCAAAAGGGAAATAGCTGTGAGTTTGGTGAGAGATTTATGACTTATGAAACCTACTTCTGTTTTCTTGTAGGACTACGTTTTAGTGTGATCGTCTTTTATTACATAAAGTGTTTTCACAGGCTTTGCTGGAGTTGAAGTTGATGTGAAATTAGGAATGCTTTCAGAGGTGAAAGTTTCCCTGGATTAGAAGCGGCGTTTACTTATAGCAGCCATTACTCGTCTGTCTCGGGACCATAATGCTGATTAGACTGCGTGCCTGCGGTCAGCCCTTGGCAGTAGTTTGGTTCAAGACTGAGGCAAATTTGGAAAGCAGGCTCATGTTTTCATGCAGCCCGAGATGGATACTCCCAGCCCTCCTGAGTGTGAACGTGTGCATGAAGGGGCTGGTGCCAGTGAGGGACTGTCCAAGCAGCCTTTGTGAGAAGAGGATTCCATACTGTGAAGTTACGCGTTAACATATAAATAACTTCCACAGGAAGATCTCAGGGGTTTTTTTTCTGATTGGTATTGGTTTAAACAGGAGCGCATTGTTCCAGTGAAATAAGCCCTTTTGCTTTGTCATGTGCAATATTTAGATAATGCTTTTCCTTCATTGTGTTTTTTCTGTTGGGCACTGAAAGTTTGTTACCTTGCCAGATTAAAGAGTAAACCTGCTAATAATTTTAAAAGGTTTTATTATACTTAGGCATGCTTGGCTTGCTTTCTTGCATAATTTATTTTACTTGCAGGTTCCCTGAACAGGTAACTCTTTAGCTGGACCCTCAATTAGTGTTATGCAGAATAATTTGAGGGCTGGCTGTAGTTGGGAGGTGGATCTTCTGACTAATGCAAACACGTGTACTTTGAAATGCAAAGGAATAAATTAAAGGCTGCTGGTGACTTTTGTTTCTGCTGTTGTTTTTCAGTTTCTAGGTAAGCTTTTGACCTCTTTGGTGCACAGCATCACTTTATGTCACTCCCTGCATGACAAGACTGTAATAAAGAAATGAGATGTGGAAAATTCTTCTTTATGGTTAACGCTTTCATCTCTGCACATTAAAATTGACACTTTAATAGGTAGCTAACAGCCTTATTAGCACAATGTTTCATAGTTTATTTTTAATCTGAAATGATTATTTGCTGTGTAGTTCACAACCACTGGATTTTATGTTTGACTAAAGACCGATATTCTGTGTGATACCTTATGAATATTATATTTAATTCTCAAGTTTAGTTTTATAAAACAAGTGATTGGAGGGGAACTTATGCCATTTGTTTTCTTACGCGTGCCATCTAGGAAGGGTGATGCCATGATCTTCACTGAATTGGTCAAGCTCTGGGAGAAAGTATTGGCTGGTGGTATCCGCTGCCTGTAGTTAGTGCTGTGGTGCCATGGAGATGTATTCCAGAAGAATGACATAAATAACTGTGGTGGGAGATGCCAGCTCTCAGTGGGGAGATTGGTTTTGCAGATAATGATGCAGGCTTATCGTAACATGATAAAAGCATCTTGGAAAAATGTAGAGAGTAGTGGAAATAATTGACCTGATTTAGTCCATTTTAATGTTCAATGTAACACTGAGAATGTTTCTCGAGGAACCTCCCCCTTCCAAATCTATTTACAATCAAATGCCTATAAATTGATTTTTTTTTTTTTTTTTTAAATAACTTTTCCAAACCAGAAGCAGCATGGAAACTTCCCCCCGTTCCATGAAGCAAGCCCCCAGAAGTAAGCTGTATGACCACTGCTGGACAGTTAGCTTATTTGTTCTTGATGAACTTGCTTTTTTTTTTTTCTTTTGGTGGCTTTTGAACTACCTTTTATTAACGAGGTAACTCTCTTGTCCTGAAGAGTTTGGTTCTGTGATTTTAAGCTGTTCACTCCTAGGTAAATACTGTAAGTAGTGTTTATCTAGAACTTAAAATGGAACCTATCAAAAATTAGTGAGCCAAACATGAATATTTTTAGATTTTTGTAGTCAGGTTTTAAATAAAAACTGCTGTGTTCATTGTTACCAACAACAGCTGATACAAAACACAGTTGCTTGTCTTCTCTTGCTAATTCAGACTAGAACGCGGCTATTTTTTGCGAACAAGGGTGTTTTTTTCTGTCAGAGTGCACTGTACTGACAGTAGCAGGCTCTGTAGCTAATAAGAGTTGGTCTAGTTAAACTAAAGCTGCTGAGCAATTTTCTATGTAGGTGAAGCATTTCTCAAGGTTTGACGACAGGATGTGATAACTTTTTAGCTGCAACATCAGTGTTTGAAAATTATCTGGTATTTTTGTAAGCACCTCCTCGATTTCTGTCTGGAAGAAGTGATGGTGTAGTTACAGGTTTCTTTTGCAGCGTGACACATTCAAATAGTATTTAGGGGTCCATACTCAGCAATTAAAAGGTGTACTTTGGCGAGGGTGCTGTGTTGATTTGACTTGTGGCTGGCTTGACATTGAGTTTATGCTCTTTGAATGATACAACCTGCGCTGTTTTCCTGACTATACCGAGATATTTTTTTTTTTTTTTTTTTTGAGCTGATCCTTGTTGGGGGTATAAACTAACATTTGTTGTGGTTGACCTGTGGTTTTGCTGCTGTGCTGGCTAAGATGCCTGTGGGCTCAAAGTCGTCACCTGTATCTCGCAGCACTCCCTTGTGTGCTCGTGAGACTGAATTCCCCCAGAGCTCCAAGACCAAGAGGAATTCCTGGAGTTATTCAGGTTGTTGTGGGACAGGTGTATGGCTGTGGAAGTTGTAGTAAATCTGCGGTACACTGTTAGTATTTGTTTGATTGTGGGCTTGCAGTTTTCTGTGCTATCCAGGGTCCAGAAACAGGCAAGAACCCATTTAGGTCCATAGGGCTATGCACAGGGAGAAATCTCCAGCACAAAAGTGGCATGATCTTACTGGCATAGCAACAATTTGAAGGAAAAGAGTGCTCTGATCATGTGGAGAAACTCTGTGGAGAAACTTGCTCTGGTCACAGAAGCCCCTGGCTACTGAAAACCCCACAGCTAAGGTCATTCCTCAAAAGATGCGAGAGGGAGGAAAGCTGCCTGTGGGATAGAGCCTCCTGTGTGGGAAATGCCACTGTCTTACTAGAGGACATTGCTGTGCCTCCTCTGCTGTAGCCTGATCTGCCTCTTCCCCCTGCCCCCAGGCCTCACATACTTATGTGAGTTGTGACTTCAAGCCAAATTTTACCCGGTAAAGATAGTTTGACGTGCTTGTGGTTAGGAGCCTCTGTTGTTGTGAGGCTCCATTACAATTTGGCCTTTGTCGCTGTAGCTGTAGACTTAGCTAGCTGGGGCTCACGCGTCTGCTTCGCTCTCTTCATTGTGCTCCAGGTTCGATTATGCCCTTCCTCAGTAGTTCATGGATATCACTTATTCCTGTACCTGTTGTATCATGAAATACCCTGATTTCCATTCCTGGTAAAGCTTTCAGGCAGCTATATTTATTTATAGGTATGCCTGGGAGAAGAGGGAGAAATATGCCAATTTATTAATAGTTAGTAATTAATCCTGATGGCGTGGTGTTCTTTCTTTTGGGCTATCTTGCTTACCCAGGATGATTTCAACAAGGTCAGTCATGTTAACTGTGTATGCTGGAAGCTGCAAACCATAGCTGAATTTTAGAAATGATTATGGGTAATGTGTAGCACTGGAGCTATTTTTTAGCCTTCCTTTTCTTTTTAGGTGAGTAGCATTGTGTTCAAATTATTTTGGGAAAAATCTAACACTAAGAAACCCCTAGTTATTTTTGAAGACAGAGTATTTTGCTTTCTCTTTCTTCTTTTCACTTTCTTCAGTGAAGAAGAATAGAGAGCTGCCCATAACTGGGGCTGCAGAAGAATCTCTTTCCTCTGTTTACTTGGTTATTTAAAAAATACTTGTATAGAGTATTTGTTAAATAGATCAGAAAATTATGTTGAATAATCCACTCTTTGCAGATCCCAGCTGAAATTCTGAATAGAGCTGGCCCATAATGTTTTACTAGCAAAAGGTGAATATACTAAATACACCTATTTATATTTATCTGTGGGTTGAAACAAAGTAAAAAGTTGCACAATGACTTTTTACTACTGCAGTCTTAAAATTATGCATTCATTGTTGCGAAGATCAGTGAATGTGTATTTTTTTTTGCTGTGTTGCACTTTCTTGAGCTGCTTGTGGGTTCTGTGATTTCTTTCTTATTTTTTTTTCCCCCAATCTCTTCATGTTCACAGTCAGCTCTGTTTATTTGCCATTAAGTTGCTGTTCAAACGATTTTAACCAAACATCTGAAAGTCTAAAAGTTGAATGCTGTCAGCATGATGTCTGGAAGAGCAACATTTTAAATGCTAAAATCACAACGGGCATTAGGGGAAAGTTGATTCTAACCTTTATAGAGGAATGTAGTGAAAATCTGACAAGGAATTTTAGGTATACAAGGTGTATTTATATAGTACCTGAACACAGGTAATAGTGTTAAGAGTGAAGATGCTTGTTCACTAGTAACCAACTAGAGATGTAAGGTGGTATACTTATTAAGAGGAATTTCTTCTAACTGCCCAGTAGAAGGTGCAGAGATTGGCCAGTGGGTCGGTTGCTTTTTTAATTTGTTTAAAGCTTTTTCTTGAGTGTCAGGAAGTAATTTGTATCTGTGGTTGGAGACTTCTGTAGGAAAAACCTCATTTTTGAGGAAGTGTGTGTGTGTCAGGTTTTCATAACTCTTGTTATGTGTTCATTCCTTGCACTTCTGCCTCGGACCCCATGTTTTCAGAACGTAAATCCTCTTCACCAATGATCATGCTTCTCTCTGTCTGTACACTGTCTAGCACACTGCAACAGCTAAGAGAAGACAAAGTACAGAGCACTGGATAAAATGCATGTTGAAATTTGTCATGATCTTTTATTTTCTTAAGTAAAAGACCCTGACAAAAGGCTGTTATCCAACACATGCTACTAGATGAATTACAGTTATGAGTGATGCGTGCATACAGCCTGTCAGCAAGTAGTCAAAAGTATGTGGGGTTTTTTGGGTGGTGTTTGTTCTTTCCTTTTGATTTCTTAAATCTAAAATTGTGGATTGCCTGGTTTAAATCATGGTCTAACAGATGAGCTCCTTCCAGGCATGTCAAACAGATGATGACTAGTGACAGGGATGGCAGAAGAGGTGGCTGAGACTGCTCAGTTCTTGGTTTGCTGCATCATTTTAGGACAAGATTTTTCACTTACCTTCTGGGTGAAGCTTCCCTGCATGTTAATGAATAAGTCCAAACAGTCCCTCTGCGATTTAAGTGGAAAAAGTTTATTACCATTGTGTTTTTTCCATAAAAGCTATGTTATTGGTCTTAATTTGTACCTTACATTTTCCTAAAAAACGTCACACAGTCAGGTCTCACCTCTGTAGGCAGATGGTGTTTTCACAGTGTCTCCTTGCTCTATCCTCCATATACCCCAAATATGTAAGTCCTGGCAAAAGGAGGAGGTAGTGAGGTACTGGGGTTTCCAAGGCTAACTTGGGGACAGGAAAACGAGGGTGGACAGGAGCTAATGGCGCTGGGGCCTCTATAGCAACCTCTCACGTATTTACAGTAGTTCTTCAGGACCCAGGTTCTTGTGGTCATGGGATTGCTCACAGATTTTAGTGTGTTTGTCCACACGGCTGCAGTAAAAGGTAGGAGATTCAAATAAAAATGCTGTTTGACTGTGGATCTCTGTCTGACGTTAGACAGGGTATGTAGTCCTTTTGTCACCTGGGTTCTCATTACCAGAGTAAGATGACTTTGGAGTCTGAGGCTATTGCTCCAATCCCTGGGCCACGCTTCCTTTGTGTGAAGAAATTGCCTGCAGGTTTCCATATGCCTGCCCCCATCTTTTCAGAGTAGAAGCAATAATATTTCACAGCTTGGAGGATCTCTGGGAGGTACACTGAGTCAGCCTGATCTGTTTCACTGGCTTTAAACATTCATTACTCATTAAAATAGATATTTATGACATTAGGAAATGTGGCTAATTTTCATCAAGTGTCACACATGCTGGACAAAGCCAAGCATCTGTGTGTGATTTGGTGAGATCAAATCACTGACCTCTGTATCTTTGGTCTACAGACATGCATTGAGTATCTGGCTGAATTATAATATTGCATCTTTGCTGGGTTCATGTAGTTTCTTGTACATGCTTCTCTGAAGCTGCTGCTTCTTTTTACATGAAGACAGTTCTTTGTCACTGCAATGACAATCTCTTTAGATTTTGGACTGTTTCTTATACTAGTAGTTAGGTGTAGGTAAGCAAAGCGTCTGGTGTGCTGTTGCAATCAAAGCTCTGTGGCATAAATGTGATCTTATCTTGCTCCTTGATCAAAGGAAAGAAGTCTATTTAAAACTTAATTGGTGCTCATCAAGGGCTAAGGCTTCTGCTAAAGCAGGTGTTGGTACACGCTTCTAGGCTAATGATCCTGATGGCTCTGTCTTGTGTGTGCAAAATGAATGTTGCTAAGGTTGCCATCCTTTCATCATTAATATCTTTCCTTATCTCACAGAGTCTTGTATTACTGGAATGAAGTTTCGCGGGTGAAGGCTTTATGAAAAGCTCTGCAATATGCCCATTTTGTGATTAAATAAAAGCCATCTTGTCTGGTACAGATGCTTCCTAGCCAGAACAGAAGGGAAGGGCTCAAGATAGTGACTCCTTTGGGTATATTTACAAGTCTAGGGGGTCAGTGAGACAGACTGGTTAAGGGCTTCTGTTGGGCTTTCTAGCTTTTGTAGTTTGTAAAAGACCCCTATCTAATAAGAGAAGATTTCTGCCTTCTGTTGTGATATAACTGCTGTTGCCTGTTCCAAAGATGCTTTTTCCTGAGCTGCAGGTCTTGGCAGTGCTGTTTTTCTTCCTCTGGAACTAGCATTGTGAGAGAGCTGTGTCCTTGCGATGGCCAAAAGACAATCCTTTGGAGATAGGTGGGCATGTAAATAGAAGAATGAAAACCTACCAGTTTCTTTCATCGGGACAGCAATATCATAACTTCAGTGCCTTGAAAATTCATTTTGAGTTGGCTGCTATCCCACTGCTGCAGGAGGCAGAATGCTGTACCTGAGCAGGTACCTTAGCACTGCGCTGCTGAGAGGGAGAAGGGATGAAGACTCTTTATTATTTTTTTTTTTTTTTTATACCCTCCCCCCTGCTTTGTCGGGCTTCTCCTGAGGAAGGAGGGCTATAAGAACAAGTTCAGACATGCCTGAAGAATGTGGACTGAAAAACATGTGCAGGGACCAGGGGATGGAGCTGTGCCCAGAAGGTATTGTAGAGGGAAAGTGGGAGCCTAGTGAATGCAGATACCTACTCTATCATGAGTGGTTTGTTTGGATTTTTTGTTTTGTTTTTCTCTTCCCTCTCAATAGTTCTAGTGGTGATGTGTGTTCACCGCTTCACTTGCCTATCCTTTGCAAGGTGCAGGATTCTCCTTGTTTGCATTCTGCTAGCTTCACCAAACAGAATTTTAAAAGAATTATGGCAAAACATAAAACTTAGTAATTGTTGGCATTCCTAATGCAAGCTGTAGTGGAAACTTTGGAAGAAAGAGGAGACAAAAGATAAATATGCTATAAATTCTGTGTGCTTGTATTTTTTTTTCCTTTAAAATTTGTAGTATTCCATGTGGTATTTGGATTTAGGCTGTACTCACCAGAGTATGTAATGTTATACTCCTTGTGAAATACAATCCCTGTGTAAACATAAAACCATTGTAGTTATTTCTTTATATTTAAAAACAATTCTTCATCTTTTCCCTAATTATACATACTTCACACTATTTCAGACAATAACACGATAAATAAATCCGTATGTGATCGAAACCAGAACTTGGAAATCAAACCTGCCAACAATGTTTTTATTTCTTGCTGGTTTTGGTTGTATCTCACAATAACATGTGCTAGGCATCACTGCATTTAAAAAAAAAAAAGTTAAGAACACTGCCCTCAGATATGATTAGGATTTAATGGTAATTTTGGAGGAACATGTAACACTGGCATTTGCCTGAGAATGAGATTCATTGCTTATTCGGGAGGGCAGGTGTGGGCTTGATGCAGCAGTGCCGAAGCTGGAACATTCAAATGGACTGAGATGGATGCTGTGCTTCCCTAGCAGGTACTTGCAGGCAGTGGGGACCTCTCAGTAGTGAGGGATATATTTTTATGGTTGCTTTTATGATCGTTTCATGCCTCTTAAATGTTTTGCTGCTTACTACTCTAATAGAGTATATGTACCAGACTGATGCTGGCTGGTAGGGTTCTGACTAGTTGTTGTATTTTTATTCAGATTTTAAAAGTATCAAGAGAAGATGACTGGAGTAGAGCCTTGAGAAACAAAGTCTCTGGGGGCTGATGAAGTGTTCTTTTGGTGCCTTATGCAATTCTTATCTTGATTTAACCTTAACACATCATTATTGCAGTGTCCCTGGTGCTTCACAGTCTGTATTATATACTTGCAGCATCCCCTCAATAGGAATTTGCTGTTATTTTCATTTTAAAGATAGGGAGTTAACGTTGTGAGGAATTTGGGGTGTGCCTGCCTGACATGATGCAGGTCCAACTAACCTGAAGTAGATTACCTATGTAGTAGAAACATGATTAGCATGATTGTCTTGGCTATTTTCATCCCCTAATGCAGTTACATTGCTTATAAACTGAAACATCTGTTTGGGCTACTTCAAGTGTCCATTTATGGCCTGGCTTGTGGAGCATATGGTGAAAGAAAGTGATTTGCCTCTGGTCTTAAAGTGGGTGTCATTCAAATCAGGATTAAGACATGATTAATTTACAGCTGTACTCCTGTTATAGTCACTGGAGCCTAGAGAGTGGCTCAGCATATCTTGTGCTCGGTGTCTGTTTCGGGGTGAGTTGCATCATGCTCTGGGCTCTATCGAGTACTGAGTAGGTCTCTCTTGAGTACCCTCGGAGTTCAAGCATGTCAGCCTCCAGCCAGGTCCATCCCATGATGTCTGCAGCAGAGGAAGAAAACTTGCAGGCCCTGGTTCAATGTTGTAGTTACTGGATCCTCCTTTCTCCATCGGTCACCTGAGAGCTGCCGGGGTGCAGGAAGTCATAACAGCAAACAAGGGGACATGCGCACTTAAAAATTATGTGTACTCTTGCTTAAGTAAATACAGCATGGCTGCATTGGGAGTTGTTGGAATACTACTAGTCAATAGGCATCTGATGTGCGAAAGAGTTGTTGAATGTAATCAGTGTGATCTGTCTGGGAGAGCTGTAATTATATCTCGTGCTATTCAGCATCTGATGACAATACCGGTATATTTTAACACAGAGTTCTTAAAGTATTGCATGTGAGAATAGTAACAGATGCAGTGTGATAATAACTGACCTCTTCTGTCCTTTCTACTTTGTTTAGCTCCAGTGCAGGGTCTTTAATCGGTGGACTACCTTGTAAAGCTGTGTAGAAAGATGAGAAGCATCCCATTTTATTGTATGAAAAGGCAGCATCTAACAATTGTAATTGAATCGGGGTAGCTGATACTTTTAGATCTTTGTGGTATAATTAGAAGCACTTGGAGGAGCCTTCTGGGTCTATTTCGGATTCTTTTTACGGCAGAAACTGTCTTATGGTACCAGCCATGCTGGGAAACCAGTTGGAAAATGATGTTTTCCGTTGATGTTGCTGGAACCAAGCCTTTGGTGCAGTAGCTAATCTTGAATATTTTGGAAAGCTGTTAAATATTTTGTCTTAGACCACGGTGCCTAGGTTCCAAGCTAGTAAGCATCTTTGGTGTATAAAATTGTCTCTTGAAACAAGGCAATTGACAATTGGACACTGGGATGTGGCCAGAGTACCACTAGCAACACTGTTGGGTTTTAGTGTAGGAAGATTAGTACTGGCTTCTCAGGGTGGTGTGTTTGGAGAGGAATTCTAGCTCCCAGTAGAGTCCATCCTGTGCTAGGTGTGCCTGGAGACTGGTTGAGCTGTCATTCAACAGAAGTACTCATTTCCCAGATTGTCAGCTGGTATGTATGCTTACAGGTTTTGCTCAAATTGACATGGCTTGGTTTCTGCAGGATGCTGAATGGACTGTGTGGTTTCTAACCCACGTATAATTGAGCATAATGCATGTAATTCTATTGTCTAGGATCAACCTCAATTTTCCAAGGGTTAAGAGTGTGTTGAAATGATAGTTGGAAACTTAGTTATTATCTCTTGTGGCTTTACTGAAATATATTTTGCTCTTGAATATTCATCCCTGTCATTGGGTATTCTCAAAAATCTGTTAAATTTTGAAAATAGTTTTCCTATTAAGATTTAAACTACTTCCATTCTGCCTGCAGCATCCCCCTAGCAGCTTTTTGTATATGCAAGGGCCCTCCCTAGAGATGCTTCTGTACCTAGGAATTATGCAGTCCCTGGAAGCTGTACCAATAAAGTTGTATTCTATAACAGATTGTTCAAAAAAAAAAAAACCCCAAACCACACAAACCCCAATTTAGCTGAAATGCTATAAGAAAAGCAAGTAGCCATCAATTGAATTGACTGACTTCCCTACAAATAGCTGATGGTGCTTTGCTGTGCCTTAAAAGCATCAGGAAGAGCTGTTTGGAGCTTCAGCAATGGGTCAGAAATATCTTGTCACCACTGTACTAAGAGGGAGCTCAAGCTCTTGCTTCTTCATAATCACAAAAAATACTGTATGAGGATGTTGGATGGAGTGGCTGAGATAAATATAGGGCTCTTTTCTGCCCTCCTCTGCTCCACGTAACATCTGGGAAGGAGGTAGGGCTCCTGGTCAGGTTGGTGGTATTTCAGACTTGTGTATGATTCAGAAAGAATCCTCAGTCAGCTTTGCCACTGTTGATCTTACTTTGGCTTTCTTACAGTTGCAGTGTTGCACTTGAACTCTGATGAGGTATCTGCTATTTTAGGAAGTAACATCATCACTGCACACCTAACTAGGGCTGTAATACGATATGGAATAATGAAAATGTGTCAGGCAGCTAATTGATTGAAGCAATTGCTTTAGATGTTTAAAGCAATTATAAAAATGTGGGGAAGCTGAGAGATTTGGCAATTGACTGCTTGGTCAGTAAACCTTGGTTTTTGATGCAGCCTGTTCAAAGGAAGCTGAGGTACTTTGGTGATATGCTTTAAAATGCGTATTGTATCAGGTACCTTGAGGCAGGTCTCTCCTGTCACCCGGACAGCATTATCAGTGTGTTTTGCTGCTACAAAGTTTTGTGTGGTTTTTTTGTGGTGTGTTGTTTTGTGTGTGTGTGTTTTGGTTTTGTTTTTTTTTTTGTCTAGCTAGGTGTGCTAACCGTATTCAGTCTTTTCTTCCCCCTCCTCTCTGCTGCCACCTTTATTGCTTCAAATGCATGCTGGCTGCTTTTGCTCTCGGAGATCTTTGTGGCCAGGCCTTCTCCTAGCCTTGCTCTGCATATCTACCCTCACCTGTTGTTGGGAACCCAATGGATACTTTACCTCAACACCTTTAATTAAGCTTTCTGATCCTTTTCACATTGCTACAAAGCTCTCCTCAAAGCTGTCAGCTGTGATGACATCAACCTCCCCAGCCCGTTGCAGGTGAAGGGCAATGGCTAGTGCAGTGAAATGGTTGCCTGTCCAATGGGGTGGAGTGTCATTCCTCATCTTATGTTTCTCTCTGTGTTTCAGGCTCCCTTTGGACAGGGGTTGGGATTTCTGTGCTTTGGTCTTGAGCTGTGTCCTGGCTCATCAAAGGGACTCTGATGGGCTATATAAAATAATGCAAACAATACATTTTAAGAAGCTAGAATTCCTGATGTAAATGTTACGGGGATTTTTAACATGAAATAACGTATGCATCCAAGTAATGACAGCATCTCCTAGGAGAATCCAGTAGTGACTCCTGGGGATCTGTCTATGATGGAAGGAGGTATGCAGCATCAGCATTTTTCTCTTAATGCCATTCAGCTTGCTATAACATACTAATGTGATTAGCAGGTGCTGATGGCTGGTGTTTCTCATGTGCCTGTGCTTACACCTACCTGGTGACCGTGAGATTGTAAGGGGCTAGTCAGAAATGTTTCATAACAGTGTAGGAGGTTGTAATCTAAAAGGCTGGCTATCTGGCAACTACCTCAGCTGTTGCCTTGCAGCAAACGGCTCCCTGACTAGCTCATGGGTGTAACAGTAATCACAGTGTTCACAAGGGTGCATACACAAAGGAGAGGCAGATGTGAGTAATGGACCTTGCTGCAATCAGCCAAAACAGTTCCACATGGTGGTGCGACAAGGAAGCCAAACCAAATTAAAGGGATCACCCCATTTCTTCTTGGGAGCCAAGAGGCAGGCAGTTTTGCAATGTTGCCTCTTGTTTCCACTGTGGGAACAGGCATCAGAGTGTTAATTACCAGAGTTCAAGAAAAGGAGCTCTTGTGACTAATGAACTACTCCTTCAACCACAAAAACCTTGAAACTTTTAAAAGGCAAGCTCTTAATTGCATGTTTGAGATAAAGGCCCTAGGGTGAGGGGTGTGTGTGTGTGTGTGTTGTTGGGCTGTATTAACCACATAAAGTCATCAAGCACACAGGCTTCGTGTGCTGGAGACACAAACAAGTGATGTGGAGTGTACAGTTACTGCTTTTGGAAAATGAAATGACTTTGTGCTTGACCTGTTGAAGGCTAGTGTTTTTTTTTAGGGCCAGCAAAGGCCTCTTTTTTTTTTTTTTTTCTCCACTTGATAAGGAGTACAAAAATTACTCTTACTGTAAAGTTGTTGACCTATTTTCCCCATGGGAGGGGCCTAACCTATTAAAAGTTGACAAGCCGCGGAGGCAGCCACCTTAGGAAGAGTGCTTCAAAGGGGACTGCTTTTGTGATGCCTGTAGTCAGTGTGTAATTACTGTGATTAATATTAATATTGCATGTGATTGAATTCTGCGCTCATACTTGTTCTTATTTTATTCCATTGGAAGAGTATTTATCCATGCTGTTGTGAAGATGATGTTAGCAACAGTAAACCAGATGGGTGGAGGCTTGGTGATGGGATGAATGGGCTGATGGAAGTCCAGCTCTGGATAAAGTGGACTGAAGTTTTGATTTTATTTTTTTTTTTTGTCTCGGAGTGGAATGGGTTTGTTGTTTTTCAAGTTGGGTTGTTGCTTTGCCAGGGAGTTTTGCTATGCAGCTGTCTCTAAAGGCTTCCCTTGCTATAAGTTTCAGTACGGAGATGGAGAGTGTGGCTGGGTGGGGGTCTGGCCTGTCCCCTCTGTCCCAAAGCTCCCCAGGCCTATCCAGTTCCCCCTCTAGGGTGTGAGCTGCTGTCGTAAGCTCCAGTCTGAAAGTAAATGGATGTTTTTGCTTTCTCTGCCTCTCATTCCAACATCTTTCAGCAGGATTAGTGTGTGTGTGCATGAGGGGGGAATAGCAGTTCAAGTTTAGTGTCTGCAGACCAAGAGGTTGATGACAGTTTTATATCTATTAGAATTGAAAATGTTGGGGGTAAAACAAATGTGTGTTTTATTTCATGTGAGCAGGATGGGATGTCTAGGGTGAGTAACTTGGAGGTAAGAAGACTTCTATGTTACCTTGTTTATTATATGCCCCTAATGCTCTTCTGTGGATTGCTTGCTTTTGAGATACTGCTACTTCTGTCAATTTGAAATAAACACTAAGATAAGAAAATAATGCAAAAAATTTGTGTACTTACTGTAGTTGAAGCAGTGTGACTAAAGGTCAGTTAAATGGTCTCTGTTGGGTGAATGTCTCAAATGGAAAATGGCAAAAGTAATTTTTCTTCATCTTTCCTCTTGTGGCTATATTTCTCTTTATTCACGGTATTTTCCTGTTACGTGATCTTCTTTCCCAGGTGGTATTTTGTCACATTGGTCTTACTTGGGTAGGAGCAGCCTCACTGTCTCCTGGTTGTTTTATAACAGTTTTGAGAGGATTTTGGATTCCCCTCCCCCCCCCCCCCCCCCCCCCCCCCCGGTAAAGATGATGCTTTTAGAAGGGACAAAGAGCAACAAATGTTTTGATGAATTGCATTAGTCCTTGGGTGGGGAGCCCTCATTCTTTTCCAGCTAATGGTAAACAGAAGACAGGAGTGCCTGGTAGCCTCTGTGGTGACAGTTTGGAAATAACTTCATAGCTTTCTTCTTATGTTACTTGTGTAGAGGGCACCACTGGAGTTGGTGGGTTTTCTGGAAGTTTTGGTAGAGAGCACATGGGGATGGCGCCATCCTTTCAGTAGCAGTCTTGGTTTGGGGATGTGAAGCCAAGTCTGCATAGTGAGTATTTGCGTGAGATGCTGTTTCTTTGCTGATGTTTTGATAACTTGTAAAAATCGCTAATGCCTTTACTTTAGAAAAGAAACCCTCCTTTCCCTCCCCCTCCCCACCCCCTACCTTCCCCTGATGTTTGCCACTGTAAGACCTAATGATTAACTTAGGTGTAAATAAGGTCGGTACAGCAGCTGTAAGTTAAGAACAAAGATGAACAGTGCTCAAACAGGCTTCCATAAATCACTATCTTAAAAGTCCATTGCCGCATCGTTAACAAATAGGAGTACTCTCAGGGGTTGAAGAAGGTCAACCTGGTTGCATGTTCTCTCTCCCCTTACAAAGTAGCACACTGAATTTACGTTTCCAAATACATCCTTGGGCGCACTGAGCATTTTCTCATGATTTGGAAGTTTGAAAACTTGATCACTAGCTGGAGATTGCTACACAGTACTAACTATGCGGCAGATCAACTTGCAGAAGTCCAAGCTGTGGAAATAAGCTGTAGCTGGAAGAGAGGGTATTTGATCTCTTTAGGTATCTTGGAAATAAGGCTCTGTAATACTTAAGATAAGGTATGCATCCAGGAGAGAGGCTGCTCAGGCAGCTTCAAGTTGATCAAAATAAACAAATAACTGTGAGTAAAACTTATATAATTTCTGGATCAAATGTAATATCTTTTTATTAGTGGGCAAACTGCTCCTTCTAAGTTTCCATGCCTTTTGGTATCATACAGTGTCTATACTCATCAGATGGTGCTTTTACAAAAATTATGCAGATTTTAAAGATAGGAGAGAGAGAGGGGAGAGAAAAAAAATTTGTAAATTTTCAAAGGAATTTTGTAACCTTTAACATATTTTGAATTAATGGCTCTAGTAAGTCCATTCTGTGATTAAGGTACTTATAACTCCTTTGAAAGATTGGGAGAAGAGAGCACATCATATTTCAGCTTTGCTCTGGAAAATTATGTTGAAGACAAGATAAGTATTTGTTAGAATAAAATGGGCTAGGCTTCTTTCAAATCTGTATTTCAAGGACCAGCAAAGCTTTGAGAATTTTACGGTGCTCATGAAGTATAATTTAGTTCTTCTTTCTACCCCATTCTTCTCTTCAAGTGTAATGTTAGTCATGGAGCTACAGAAGGCATTCGGTTTCACATGAAACCTTGCATTTACTGCTTCTATTATTTCTACTCTTCATACTGATTTGCAAAAAGCACTGAAGTTTAAGCTGGTATAACAGCATAAAACCTCTGAGTGCCAACGGGATACTTGACTTTTTTTTTTTTTTAAAACTTAATGAATCTGAAAGGTAAATAGAGGAGCAGTAAGTAGAAGACAGATAAGAAATGAATGTCTAGGTGACCCTAGAAATAGAAATTGGGGAGGGGAGCATACTGGATTTAAAAAACAGGTGCAAAAATTACTGCACACACTGTTCTTAGGACAATATTTGCATCCGTTTGTTTCTAGCCTGTTTTTCACCTGTTGCAGAGACTTCTGGATTGAGTTAATTCTTTGTAACTAACTGCTATGTTAAGAGTAAGGGCAATCATCCCTCCCCCGCTCTTGCAGTTTCTTGTGTGTCTTTATAACCCAGGCTAGGGATGTCATGTTGAAGAGTTTTGTCTGTATGATTTTATTGTTAACAGGTATCTCCTATTAGTGTCCAGCTGAAGAGTCATATCTTTGTGATTATGTACTTGGGGTAGCTAAAGCAGGGTCTACATTCAGGAAACTGCGATATGCTCTAAATCATAAAGTGTACAAGAAGTATCTGTGGGGTTGGTTTGTTTGTTTATAAAAAGAGCAACCAAGAAGAGTGAGGAAGAGCAACTGGAGTTGATGGGGAGCAGGAACACAAACCTATCATAGTGATGCAAAAGTTAATAGGTGACACTTTGATTGCTGCTCTTTATACAGCAGCAGAACATTAGGTTATTTTTGGTCCTTAAAGTAATGTTCAGGATCAGGGCCTCATTGTAAAAGATTGCATGCAACCTCCCACATACCCACACGTACACACGTAGTGTGCTCCCCAAGGACTAAATTGTGTCAGACATTAAGAATGCAAACCATTTATGGGATTTTCATCCCTTTGTGCATCTGTTTTGCAAATACAGAACTCAAAGCCTTAAGGGGAGTTTGTCTGCATAATGCTCTCTTAGAAGCAGGCTGTTGAATGGTTAATCACTTTCACACATGTTAACTATTTAGCCTTATTTAAAGTCCAATTTAGAGAATCCTCCCCCTTGGTTACTGTACAGCTGTAGATGTGACTGAAATTGGGAGCAGTAGTATTTGGGATGAGGGAGAAATATGGTCCTTACAAGATTAATCAGCCACTGGGTTAACTTAACATGTTTTCTCCATGGGTGGCTTGTCAGTTTTTAGGTGGTATCTGCTTGTTTTTGCCTCTTGTAAGGGCTGCCTTTCTCTACCTGTCCTTTCAGCTGTTGAATTTGTGCTTAACTTAGATGAGCATGGGAATAGTGTTTTGTTTTGTTGGGTTTTTTTTTAAATTGATTACTGATTAATTTGTTTTGTATGAAAGCCAACCCTAATGGAAAAGGTTAACATACAAAGAAAAAGATACTTTTCTAAAACAAGTTTTGAAAGTAACATTGTTCTTTAAAAGAAAAGTGGTGTAGAAAAAACTCAGTATGAGGAAAAATTAACTATACATAAGAAATCAGTGATGCCATGTAGACAAAAAGAATTGTTAAATGCGTGAGCATGATGAACTGAAGAAGCACTGCTTTGAAGTGTCAGCAGGCAAAAGATAATATAGGTGGAAATACAGGTGGCTTTATTTTACTGAGGTTAATTCTCTGAAGCAGAAACATTTCCTTGTTCAGGTAGCTTTGAATTTTTGACACCTTGAAGTTTCATCTTGTGATGATGCTGATGTAAACTGTGTGTTACTGTGAATGCATTAACATTACAATTGAAATTACAAGACTTTATAAGGGGAACGGCTCATTAAATTGTTCAGGAGTGCTCCCATGTCTGTTGCTGTTGTGAAAAGTGTTTTTAAATTTGGTTGTGAATTACTTTAAAGTATAGTAATAATGAAGTTAGGTGAGCTAGAAAAGTACAGTGATAGGGAGCTGCCTCTTGATAAGTTTTAACTACATACATCTGCTTCTTGGAAAACTGGAGCAAGGAGTTGTGAGGGATGGGGTGCAAGCTGCCAAAGGACATGCCCCTTGGTAGGAAGTGAAATGCTGCTTCAGTTTAAGCAATATTATACAAAATGACTGAGGGTAGTAACATATGGGTCGCAGAAGACCAGCCTGACCAGCAACCTGGGACACTGATGTGATACATTGTAACCAGTTTTGACCACTTAAGTGGTAAATGCCCTTGGAATGTCTTGAATATTTTGTATCTGGGGATATGTGTCCGTGTCATGTAGGAGGGACTCTATTGTTGTTATGTCAAGTACTGACAGTGCAGAGACCTTCTCCATCTATGTCCCATCTTTACACACCCCACCCCAAAATACTTAGAGGGGCAAACAGGATTGTCAGCTATACCTTGTAGCTGTGCTTCATTCCACACGGCATTGTATGCCTTGCTGTCCTCTGTGTTTTGTGGCGTTCACTGCCTCTTGTCCAGCATCCCATCAGTCATTAAAGTGCCTTCTTATATTTGTTAAGTCCATGGTGCCAAATACAGTACTGTGACATCTCTCTGGTTCCTTCTATATGGCACCTACATGGTATATTTCCCAAAACCTGTGCCTTGTGTGGTGTCATTTGCTGCCAGGCTGTGTGCTAGTGTCTCAAGGATGATGTACATTGGTCTACAACACACAGCTTGTCCAGCTTGCTATTTGCAGTGTTTCTCTGGTGCACTGGTGTGCCTCCCAGAAGATGTTCAGACACAGCCAGAGCATCTGATGGGGCCCCTCATCACCTCTAGTTTGGTGCTCTGTCACCACTTTTGCCATGGATAGGATCTGGAAGGTTTTCTGGCAAGGGGGTGGTAATACAGTGCAGGTGAGAAAGAAGGGGATCAGAGATGTTGGAGAGAGGAGTGGGATGGATGATGGGAAGAATGAGACTAGAGAGATGGTCTTCAGCCATACAACAGGACGTACAGACTGTGTCCTAATTCTGTAATTTCCACACCTTCCAGAGGTTTTTGCCTCTGGGGATTTAAATGAGTCCATATTCCTGCTATGGATTAAGCTAC
The DNA here is from genome assembly GCA_034008185.1 of Gorsachius magnificus. Taxonomy (NCBI): domain Eukaryota; kingdom Metazoa; phylum Chordata; class Aves; order Pelecaniformes; family Ardeidae; genus Gorsachius; species Gorsachius magnificus. The sequence goes on along the minus strand of CM067083.1, from coordinate 56,847,321 downwards.
AATGTGTATCTCACTAGAACAATAAAATGAAGTTAAATTGTTTCCTTTAAAAAAAAAATAAATCTGGTTCTCATAATCTTGTGGATGACTCCACAGCTAGCACTGAGACTATTTTAGGTTCAGTGTTGTTATACTTCTGTAAGTGAAACGGTAAAGTGTTTTAAAGACTTGTTTTGAGTAAAAGTTCTCCTGTAAAAAGTGTGTGTTAGAATAACATAAAAAAAAACCAACCCAACAAATTCAGCATGGTTATGTGAGTTGGAAAATTCTGGGAAACATATTTCTCTGCGGTTGCATTGGTTTAGTGAAAACATCTGTAACTATTAGCAGAAATAAGATTTCTTTCAGGCTTCTCTTTGGAGCTGTTAATGGGTGTGAGGAAATACACCTCTCTGTAAGTGGGGTCCACAGCCAGTCCAGTGAGGAGCAGCGTGGGGGGGTCTCTTGAGGTACAGGTCAGGTCTCTGGCAGATGAGCTCTGCTGGGCATAGTTGTGCCACTTTCTGCTGTTTATCCCCTGTCCACCTGCAACTTGCTGCCCTCACCCTCTGTGGTAATTCCACAGCACAGATGGCAGACCAGTTTGTGTCCCCCTCCATCTTTACCCAATTTACAGCCCACTGTATTAGCTGAAGCTGATGTTGAGCTTATAACGGTCCTATTGCAGTGGTTGAGGCACAGGCATCCATGCAGCTTGCCTTCTCCTGTCAAGACGTTGATGTTAAGTGGCTGGAACAAATTAATCTCTGGTGGTGCAGGGGAGCTTTACCTCAGTTTAGGGTAAAAGTGAGTTGGCAGTAGCCAACTATGCAGCTCTCTGTGCCATCTGGGATCCAATGAAGTGAATGTTCTGACGTCATGTTGTCCCCCTGTGTGTGGCCTCCTTACTGAGAGAGTGAGTCAGGGTGTCGGACCAGCCAGAAGATGAAACGGCAATTGGTCTCCTACCTCAGTTCTTGTTGCCACCTAGCTGCAGAAGAGACAAATGCTATGGTGTGCCTGTGGGTGGCTTCTTTTTGAGGTAGTTGTCCCATATGCTCTGTACAGGAGAAGGCACATGGTGAAGTGGATTGATTCCCTACAAAGCCTAGCACTGTATGGAGGGAGGGACACAGGTGTTGGCTGTAGATTCTTCCCAACTGCAGCTTTCAGTGGCCAGATACCACTCTGCTTTCATTCCTGGCAAAACTGTTATTGCATCAATGGAATGAACAGAGAAAAACAGACTACCTTGACTACAGAAGTTGCAAATTCCTGAGTATAATTTAAAACGTGTTGGCCAGCACGTCCCAAAGTGTACTTAGTATGAAGAAAAAGCCTACGTGGGGTGAGAAAATAAAATACTGGAATCACCTGGCTTTCTCCAGTTTTCACTTTTGATTTTGCCACTTGCTTTTGTTTCCTGCTGGAGGAAGACTTAGTGGTTTTTTGAGCCATCTGCATTTGGATGCTCAGAAGTTGTTTCCCAGAGGAGTGAGATTTTCAAGTTCTGGGGTGGAACAGAATCTCCACATTTAAACTTTGGTGAAAGTTTCATTGTCAGAGTTTTGACACCGTATGTGAGGATGGTGCTTTGTCACTGATAGCCTGTAGGACACATTCATTTATCCTGATGTATGTGGAACAGTTCTACACTCATTGCTGGAGTGGATTTAATGAAGCCACTCCATGCTGGTGTACTAAAGTAACTAACTTCTGTTGATGCCCTGTTTAAGCAACACCTTTTGCTTAGTCACAGACATCAGTTGCAAGCAACAAAAGAAGACAGAAGAGAATTTTCTAGGGTGAAGGAAGGAGCGGGCAGTGGTTTAGACATTTTAAATCCTGTTGCATCTATCTCTTACCACAACCATTTAGTCATCACTCTTGCCTCCCCTAATGCATGCATGTGACTTTAAAGTCACATTGAGTGACTGTTCTTTTACCATGCTAAAAGCTCTGTATTTGCTGACACTGTCAGTCATGTCTTCACGAGCAAAATTATTTTATTGGGTTGTGACAAACAGTAGGGTAAGTTCACTGGACGTGGTGGCTGTCAGAAGAGTTTGAATGAATTAGTTCAAGAGTAATTTTTTTTAGTAACAATTAAATGTGAATTTTTCTGCAATTGCAGTAGATTACTGCAGTATGCAGTGCCAAGCTCTGTGGGTTTAAAGTAATTTTTTTGGGAGGGGGATAAGTTGATTGCTAGAGGTAATGATAAAAACTAAGGGTAAAAAAGAATAAGATGATCTGCGTCATACTTGCTGGAAGTGCTTCTGTGTCAATGGAGAGCCATTCTAAACCTATTTAATTACAGCTATTTTAAATGCAACCAACAGACAAATAGGCACACCTTTGCATGTATTAGTATATTGGGCCAAGAGATGTTTTCTTGTCTCAGTTTAGAGTTTATAGTAGTTCTTAGGTGCTAGTTGAACAATAAATGTTGATTAAATAAAAGTGCCCCATTACAGCTACAGTATACTGCCATTTTATTTGGTTTGTGTCACCTTGCTCATGCTGCAGTATACCCAGGGAATGAATGTGAGTTGCATCTTGACACAAGTGGGATATCATTTTTACTGTGAAGTTGGGGAGGATGTTGTCAACAGCATCCCTGAAGACATCTTGTGGTATGGGCTAGGAAGCTATTTGGTCTTGTCTGCCTAGGGCAGGTGTGTTCTCTGTTTTAATGTGTTTTACATGCATTTGCTGAATGTTGGCTTTCACTGCATGTGCTGTTGAAACTTAGAGTGCCAGGTCTATCTGCAGACATATGGATATGCTCTGCTTCCATCTCATTTAGTTTGCCAAACAAAATCTGTTAAAGCACAGAGAAAGATTTCTTTCGCCAAGCATAGCTGGACAGTGAGTGATATAGTTGATTCTTAAGTGAAAACCAAAGCATGAGTGTTGTATTGTGTGAAGCTACTTCATCACATGGAAGTTAATCCATGATGCAGACAGAGAACGTACACCAAAGTCAGCAGGATGTGCATCAGTTTTTTTTCTTCTATTCATCCTTCATCTTCCTCTGGTCAGCAGTCCTGTTCTGGCGGAGGCTGGGATTAGCAAAGAGTTACAGCTGAAATGCTGCCAACAAGATACCAAACTGCTGGGTGTTTGAGGTCTTCTAATATGAGCCCTTGCTTGTGGTTCCTGTTCTCCCTTCTTGGAAACCCCTTTTCCCCAGATGAGTATTTGGGTGGCACTGCGGAGTCTGGCTGCCTGGGGCTGAGTGGTGAGTGCTGAACAAGGGCATCTCTCATCTCTTCCCTCTTACTTTCAGGTAAGTCAAAACTTCAGCCTCAGAAGCCAAACAATACTTAATGGCCTAATAAACAGAAATGGAGTCAATTGCATTCTCTTGGGGAAGTGGGCGATGTCAGCAAGTGTGAAGGCAACAAAGCCCCACTGGGTTATGGCCTACTACGTGCAGCAGGGGCCCACAGCTGGGCACAGGTGTCCAGTCCAGCTCTGCTGGTGAAAGACATAACTGTATGTGTATTCTGACCCACCTGCCTTCAAATCTGTGGGAATGGATTAGAATATAATTTTGTTTGTTTGTTTCCTGGTACACTCTACTCCTTAATTTCTAGAGGGAATGCCCTGTCAAAACAAAAAAGACTAATTTCTGTTTCTCTGTGGTTGTGGCTTAGTGATCTGTTTTACAGAGTAGTAAAGTATTATTGGCCTATGTCTTCATGCTTGTATCTCTTTTATAAAAAGAGATTTTTCTGGTTAAACCTGTATTTCATTATGCTGTGACCTGTTTTTTTTGTTTGTTTGTTTGGTTTTTTTTTTTAAGAAACGTGGCATGCCAGCACAATTCACTTTTCAGTTTCTAGAGCACAGCATTTTAATTTTGCCTTTAATTTGAAGCCTTAAACCTATGTCATAATAAGAACCCCCTTATGGAAAATAGAAATAGGTTTTTCTTCCCCTATCCCAATTTTTTCCTGAGCTCCCTGAAAAAGAGCTATTAAAAAGAAAGAAAACTCAACTTTTTGAGTTTTAGCTGAAATGCTTTTGGAATTAAATACCACTAACTTTTCATTTATTATAGAATTGCTTTTATCTCAGTTTATTGTATGCTACCATTCACTCATGTAAAATATATTTTTGCCGTCCTGATGCAAGTTCAGTCATTGTCAGCTTAAAGTATGATTTCTAAATTAATTCACTCTTGTGATTTCCCACTCACTGTTAATATCTCAAGCTGGATTACAACCCACAAGAGCAGCTGTATGATTCACTGTGATCTATTTCCTAGCATTACTAGGATCTATTTCTGCTGTGTTGCGGTGAGGTTGTTTTTATTTTTATTTTTTTTTTAACCTAGTCTGTGAAAGGTTTCATTATACCTTTGGCTTAAATTGATGTCACGATTCAGTATTAGTGTTTAGCCTTTTCCTCCACCATCACCCCACTCCCCCCCCCTTCCCTTCTGTTTTTCTATGTATAGAGTTTTCGCATTTTTGGGAAAATCTTGTGTCACTATTGCAGTAAATACTAACACCAATAGTAGCTTTCTCTAGTGAAGAGATAACAATTTTCTTAAGTCTTAAGATAAAAGTAAGCAAAAGGAAGCTGTCATTGACATTTTGGTGCTGTGTATGTCACAGCTGTGGAAGTCCTGTGTCCTGTCAGCCATCCAGCTGAGTGTCCTACCCTGAATGTTTGTCAAAAAAAAATAATGTTAAGGAGGATCATAGGAAAGATGACAGATTGTGCATTTCCTCTTGTAGGCTTTCTCAAGCCTTCAGCCAGTTCTGTTTGAGTCTTTCAGAGTCAGGCATGACTTCTGTGGCACTTTCTCTCGTGAACCTGTTTGCCTTTCCCTGAACCCATATGGATGTTGAACACTCATTGCATACTACCGCGTGAAGAATCACTCTTATTGCTTGTTTGGACCTGTTATGTGCTAGCTTCAATGGCTTTCCCTAATTACTGTATTGGAAGAGGCAATGTGTAATCAGTGCTCTTTCTGTTCTTCTGTGCCACTTCTGGCTTTATAGGCCTCTATTGTGTCCTTCCTCTCCCTACATTTTCTTCTGTAGAGACTCCACTCTTACTCCATGTGTGCTTGGTTTCCTGAAAAAAAAAAAAATTGTGAGGGAAATCTGAGTGGATTTTTCTCGCTTTTGTAGAGAGAAGTCTTGCTTTGCAAACCTGCTAGAGTTTTGGAAGGGTTCAGCAAGCATGGACAAAAGATATTTTGACTCTTCCTTAACACATTTTGTGATTTACCCTGTGAAGTGTCGTAGCTTATAGTTGTCCTCAAATTTACAGTCTGGAGCATAATAATGGGTACTGCTGGAATGGCCTCAATCAGTGGCTTTGTAGGGAGGACTGGTAAAAAGTATAGCTCAGCGGAAGACCTGTCAGTCTGAGATTGCATCTATATGGAGTGACTAAAGGTTAAACAGAGTCTCCATAGCCTTTCTGGTCAGGATAGTTTACAACCCAAATTTACCTACCAGTTCTTTTAATAAAAGGCAAAGCTTTCAGTTTTGCATTCAAAAGAAGCTAAGGGATTTATGGATGGATTTGAATGGAATAAATGGATTTATTTTGAGGTAGTGTGAACACATGTGTATGTAGTCTGTTTTTCCAGGCTAAATGTGTTAGCTGGAAATATGAAAATAGCAACATGTTGCGAAAGGCAACTGTCAGTCAGAGGGGATTACAGAGGGGACAGTAAAGCACAGTAAAGCACTTATTATTGAAGTTGAAGGCTTCGCCCTTTCCCTCTGTCCTGCTGTGACCTTCATGACAGAGCTGCCCTTTGCATCCCTGCTGGCAGGCAGAGGCCACTAATTTGTCTGGTTCCATCCCTGTATGAAGTTGGGGACAGACAAGAAACTTCTGTACTATTCTGGCTCTTCTAGGCAATGCCTGTCCTCGGCAAAGCTAGACCTAATGCCTGGTGAGGCAACAGGCTGTGCCTGCTTGATTACGATGCAGGCAATTGACCAGAAGTGCGAAAGACTTGCTTACAATGAGGAGAACTTATTTTATGAACAAGCATAAAGGTTTATGCAGGAGATGTTTTGTGATGCTGATAATAAGCAGCTCTTGCTCTTCAATTCCATGGGTGTTTTTTTTTTTTCCTAAGTGATTGATACTTCAGATGGTGGCAGTGTTATGATTGTGAAACTACTTGGGTTAAAAAATTGAACGAGGAGGTATTTTTACCTTTGTACACTAGAGAGTAATTCAAAGATCTCTTGAAGGCTTTTATTTTTTCTTGGCAAACTAAGGCCTTTGAGCTCTTTTCTGGCCCCTATAAGTGGCTCACACCAGCTGATAACTAACTTTTGTTTTTGAAAACTTATGGAAAGATAAATGCTAAAACAATCATGATAGCTAGGAAACAATCAGGCATGTGGGTCCTAGAAAGTCTGTTCATACTTACACTCTAATTATTACTGAATTAAGTTTCCACTGACTGCTCTAGATTTATTTTTTTTATCATGCTTTTAAAGGACCTTGAATTCCTTTGCTAAAATCATCCCTGGCTCTGTTTGTCTGTAATATTGCAGGAGGAGAATGGCATCCGTGGTGTTAAATGGAACAACCTTCCCACTGTGTTCTATATTAACCAAAGCTGTGTGTGTGTTTTCTTTCTCCTTGAACTTTTCAATTTGTTCCTTTTCGTTCTGTACCTGTCCTACTGAGCTCCTTCAACATTTCACAGCTGTCTTGCAGACCCTTTTTTCTTAATTTCATTTGCCTTCTGGTTCACCTGCTTATGAAGTAGCTCTTTTCTCTTGTTCGTTTCCTCCTGCTTTTTTTTTGTATTAATTTCTTCCAGTGCTGGAAATAGATGGAGGAAATGAAGGGAGGAAGCTATCACAATAACAGTTATAAAATGATGTGGAATATAAATTATAGTATAATGGCATGTACCATGAGGTATGTCAAAGATTCTCCTAGAACTGATGATCTTTCAAAGCTTGGGAGGATGGATTGAAGTTGGTGTGTGCAAGGAGTCTTTGGAGACTAAAAGTGGCAACTGAATAGACCCTGAAGGGGAGACCAGAATAAGAGTGACTTTCTTAGGTGGGAAGGTCAGATTCTTACAACATTTAAACATGTGTTTCTTAAGGTGATGAGGCAAAAAAGACTTCGGCAGTCCCACCTAGCCAGCTATCCAAGGTCCAAGGGAGTCCCTCAATGGGCTGAGGGTTGTAGTTGAACCTTGGTGTGTTACCCTCAGACACCAGGTGCGGCCAGTTTGTTAGAGCCACCCAACAGAGAAGATACGAGTTACATGTTTGTAATAATAAGGCTCTGTTTCTTTGAGACAGTGAGCAATGATCCCTGTGGCAGTGCTATGTGAAGGAGAAGGTCTTGTATTTAGGAGCTCTTCCTCTGTTCAAGTGGCTCGTGCTCCTCCTGCTTCCTTGTGTCAACTTTGGCATTTTATGAGCTATCCTGAGAATCTGTTCAAGTTCCTGAACTAATGGAAAATGATCCCTGTCACCTTCCAGTTCCTTCTTCCTATGCCTTCCTCAGTTTCTTGTCCTGTCTATCTCCTCTTCCCCTTCCTTGCTCCCCCCATGTTGGGGTATATAGACGCTGTGGTCTATATATATAGATAGATATATATATAGACCACTCTATATACCAACTCACTATACAAGAGAAGAGAGTGAAGAAGAGTGGGATGGTGGGAGTAAAGAAGAGGTGGTGAGTCAGCCGTGGCCATAATATATTAGTTAACTGGTTTTATTGCGTTATGCTAGGTAAATTATTTGGTAATGTCCAGCACAGAAGTTGAGCAAAACCCATGGAACTACTTAACAACTCTACTTACAGGTCTCTAGTACTTTGGGAGTCAGATATGCGTTGCTGAATGGCTGACATCTATCAACAGTAGAAATGTTAATTCTCTTTGAATAGGAAACTGATAGTTATGGCTTAGACCCAATTCTCCCCCTTAACCCCCTCAAAGTTGTGTTTTTCCCTCAATTCTTATTCAAAATAACTTTCTTAATCATGGAAACAGACTGAGATTGGTATCAGTGCAAATCTGTAAGTGTAAGCCCTGTCCTAATGCCTAATGTTTTTGCATGAATGCAAGGTATTGAATATCTTCTGGGGTGCTTTTAGTGGTGGTGGAAGGTTATTTTAGACAGAAAAGTCTAGACAGTTCTTAGGATCTATTGCAAATCTCTACACCTGCCAAAATTTGGGAGGGAATTCAAGTTACGTTGGAGTTCCTCAGAAGGGTTTTCACAATAAGAATAACACTAACTAGACTAATCTCTCTCTCCCTCCCTCCCCCCAAAATCACTGCTACTCTTGGTGTAAAACTTGGGTAACATTCTGCAATTGCTATTTCTATTTCCATCTTCCCTCATTCTCTAACAATTAGCTAAATAGGAAGGATGTTACCTTTCACGTGTGGTTTTGATGTATGTGCAAGGAATAATATAAAGATTTCTCACATGCAATTGAGACAAATGCTTTTTGAACACTTTGAGCATAAAATAAATAGATTAAGTTTCGGAAGGGCTCTTTAGTGAGTAAAGGAGATAAATATGGATATTTTTTCTAATGTCAGTTGTATTTTTTCAGAAATAGGGAAAACTATTTTCTTGCTTGAACCTGCTTATATTGCACTGTTGAAAATGACCTGGCATATAAGAAAGCATCTTTCTGAGTAATGTAGGCTGCTTTTTATAGTTTTTTAATTCATCTAAGTTTCTCAGAAATATCCAGACTTTGCTAATGGGCAATACCAAGTCTACATGAGGCTCAGGTTCACAGACAAAATACGTGGCAAGAACAGAGATGTTTGGAAGAAGGAAAAAATGAGCAAGTCATTTAGATTACCAGTAGCATTCCAATGCTGACTTTTTAAACTTGGCTTAAATATTATTTATTTATTTTGCTGAACTGATTTGTAAGTCCTTTTTTCCTCCCTTCTCCTTTTCCTCTTGGAGAAATAGGAATTTTTTTTGTTTGCATATGATGTTTGAACATTTCATTCATGTGATGGAAAATTAAACAATGGGCTATAAATGTGGTGTCAATCTCAATTAAAATGTTTAAGTTTTTACATATGTTTCTTAGTAAAAATAATAACAGCGGTAATGTTAGTAAGCTCATCTTAAACCATTTGTGAATGCTTGGCATGAGCATGTGGGTCTGTCTTCACTTCCTACTTTGCATAGTTTTGGTCACTTAATCTTAAATACGTTTCTAGCTGAGTGGCTGTGCCTCTGTGTTGACTGTTTTGAATTAACATTTGTGTGATTTTGTAATATTTTATTTTATAAAATATAGTCGTACAGTGTGATTGTAGAAGTATTTTTTTTTTAAGGACTCTTATTAAAATATATTTTAGAGGTTGCAGTTCAAGTTGTAATAGACCTTCAAGAACAGGCAAGTGTGGATTTAAAAAAAAAAAAAGCACAGGCAAGCTGAAAGCCATAGTTGTATTTCTTGGAGGGGTTATATACATTCGTGAGTCTCACGTTTTAGCATAGAATGAGGATCTAGGAAGTTGAGTCAGCCCACAGAAAGGAGAGTAGGCAAAAACAATGCTGCATCCAAAAAATGTAAAAAAAATAAAAACTTCATTGCATTCTGAATACAGTGTTTTATTCTAGGTGTTTGTGTAATTTGTGATGAAAACTATGGGCTTACAGGGGCAAATGATGGGAAACAGTGGTCTGCAAGACAGCATTAAAAATTGGGAATGCCAAATATGTGCACTGTATGTCAGCCTCAGTTGAGAATTTGTTTTGAAAAAATAAATTGTTAAACAATGAAGGCCAGATCTTTTTATTATTTTTCCTGGGAAAAGAGTTTGTATAGCCTAAGGGAGAATTTGGTGCCTGTGGGAAAGAGAACACTGGGCTCAATTTTCAAAATTTATGTGGCCTTGCCAAGACAGATGGGAGGAAACAAGAGTGCACCCCAAACAACTGTAGCCCTGGGAGACTGCTCATCTTGCATGCGGGTTTTCCCATTCATAATTATGCTTAAAAATCAAGCTGTGCATGCTAGTAGCTCTGCACGTGGAGGAGTCAAGCTTGTTCAGCCAGATTCTGATGTACTGTAATAATTAAGCTTGCCCAAGTCATGTAAAGGGGTGACTGTTAAGTGCCAGGGCGTCTGTCCTTATTAATTTCTGCGCGAGCATTATAAAGGCAAGTGATGCGTGTTAAGTAAGCGTGTGCCTTTGAGAGTCCATAAGCTACAGATCTGCTGTGACCAGACACTGCAAGGCAGCAGTGAATGTTCACGCTGCTGTTATGAAATGAGTATGTTTCATGTGACTCCTGGAACCCCCCTTGTGATTTGTCTCAAATGTTTCTTGGCAGTAGAGTGTGCTGGGAGTGCTTGTTCTCCAGGCTGCTACTGGAACTGGAGTGGAACTGAGTGCTGGTCTTCTGGCTGTTGTTTGCTTGTAGCTCAGGATGCTGTTTGTGTTTCTCATCTCCAGCGTTTGACGTCCTGTCCATCTCAATGGCTTCCTTTGGAGCCAGCATAGTGGATAAACATCCTTTATACAGCTAAAAGTTCAATTTTTTTTTTTTTTTAAAACTGAATGATCAAACAATGTAGCTATTGTGAATGATACAAATTAATGTCAAATGTGTAGCCTGGATTTTCGCCCGTGTCATTTCAGTGAGCGTGGTGTATTTCTACAAAAAAAGATCTAATTGGTTCTGTTCTGTTTGCTCTAGCTAATATGTTGAAGTGGAACAGGGCATTAAGAGCACTGCACCACCTTTAAAACAACTCATCCATCCAAATTTTTTTTCCCCAGATTGTTACCTCTCAAAGGATCATTAAGAACAGAGGAAATGAGGAGAGTACACAAGGAAACAGGATTAACACATGAAGTTCAGTTAAATAAAACAGAAGGAAAACCAGAAATCTGTTCTGTAATCACTGGGGAAATACTGTAGAGAAACAGGACCATAGAATCACAATGTAAAGTGAGGATTTGGAGGATATTTCTGGGACAAAGTACTCTAAACTGTTTTAAAACCACTTCATTACATACAGAAATGAATTAGATTTCTTATTGGTGTGTGCCATTAATCCTTAGCAAGGGGGTGAATGGCTGGTTCACGAAGCTGCAGGGTCTCATAAATCAAGGGAATAATGAGACTTGAGCCAAACATAATTTTGATTGCTTTGCCCTTGATTGTTCCATTTTCCTCTCATCGTTCATTCAGCCCTTTTATATAGAAGTGGATGGGGAACTGTGGGGTTTTGTGCTTTTGTTTGTTTGCTTGTTTAACCAGGCTTTAGGCAAGATCTTTGTTCTTGTGTTTGGGTGTTTGGTTTTTTTTGGTCAGTTGTTATTTTTTTGTTGTTGCTTTGATGTTCAGGGGTTTGGGTTAACCCTGATAGCTGAGTCCATGCGTGGCCCCTGATAGCTTTGCTTCGGCAGATGCCAAAGGGACATTCTTACCTGCTGAGCTTGATCCACAAGGAGCAGGTGGGTCGTGCATTGACTTAGGTGACCCAAAGACCCATATAACCTGTGTTCTCTGTTTCTATGCCCCTGTGGTACAACTACAGTCACACTGCAACTTGCTTTTGTGATTTGGCATCGCATATTGTATGAACTCGCAGTTTGTGCCTTTTGCAGGGTTTCTTTTTGTTGTGTGGTTTTTTTTTGTTTTTTTTTTTTAATTGGGGGGAAAGGGAAAGAAAAGACAGAAATTTATAATTGCATCCCCTTCTCTCTCTTGTGTTTTGGTAGGCCTGGATGATTGCCTGCAGCAGTATGTCCATAAATTTGAACGGGAGAAGATAAATGGTGAACAGCTGTTACAGATTTCTCATCAGGACCTTGAAGACTTGGGTATCTCACGGATTGGACACCAGGAACTGGTTCTAGAGGCTGTGGATCTCCTGTGTGCTCTGGTTAGTTAAGTGGTGAATGGGCATGCAAAGAATTTCTTACAGTGCTGTTTTGGGTGATTAATTAAGGCAAGTCTTGATAAAACCAGAATACCCATGTCTCTTGCTTTTTGTTACACATCATGGTAAAAGAAAACAGTAAGAATTTGTTTAATTCTCACAAGCTTTGTGTTAATAGCTTCTTAACTTTTTCCTGGTAAGAGGCAATGCTAATTCATTTGGTTGCACTTCTAAAGAAAGAAGTTGTCTGAGTAGCATTGTTAGATCTTGGAGCTCCTGTTAGTGAACAGTGTGATTAAAATTTTAGTAGACTGAATTTAAAACTGTTAAAAATGGTTCCTCACATCGGTTGAAATGGATTTTGGGTGTTTCCGTAGTCTACATGCAAAGTGAAAAAAAAGTTGAAATGAGGGATGTTTTGCTAACTCAGTTACAGTTGAGTTCAAGTCTCATTGGATTCAGAACTTAAGCTCTTCTTCTGTCTTCTGATATAGAGCTGCACAGATACTTTTAAAACAAACACACTCTGAAAAGAACAAATGTATTTCGGATTGTTTTTCTAGTGCAGGCTTTATTTAAAAGCTGTAGTTTGGACACAGTCTTGAAGATGTGTTTGACGTAACACAGTAAATGAGTGCTGGAGGTATATATGATTAAACCAGGGAGAAGAGTGGAAAAGGCTGCCCGATCATTCCTCGGCCAGGACTGGCTCACCTTCCCTTCATTAGACAAAACTTGCAGCACTGAGGATACTCTTCTTAAAATGGAAAGTCTTTATTTGCTGCAGAGAGGTGCTACAGGGATCATTTGTACTCCATAACCAGGGAGAAATTGGATAGCCTGTACTGAAAGAAGTGTATTTAATGAAATCACTTCATACAATCTGAAATGTTTCCCTAAGTTGCTTTATAGTTGAAAAACATTTTATTTCCTCTTCAGTGTTTGATCTGTCAAAAATTTTTAACATTTAACTTGAAAATCTAATAGAACATAATTAGCCGGAAATGCAAGTCATGTTGTGGGAAGGGATAATCTGTTGGGCAAGTGAAGGGGTCTGGTGAGTTAGTAAGTGTACTGTGCTGTATACAGTCCTGACTGAAGTGATGGATGTGGCAGCCCCCAAAGGCACTTTTTTCCTCATGCTTTTTAAAATATTAGAATAAAGTGCACAAAGCTGGATGACTGCCAGAACCTAAAGCTGTGTTTTATCTCCTACAATTTCCTTCTAATTTCCTTTGTAGACATAAGTTTTGACCTCAGACTCATGTCTGTAAATCCTTTGTGAAATGCAGCTCGAGTTAATGCATTAGACAGAGTTCACATATTGCAGCTGAAATGTCCTTGTTCCCTTTTAAGAGGCGGAGGAAGAATTCCTGTGTTTTAGGTCTGCCGTTTGTCACCTTCTTGATGCCCCTTCCCTTGAGTTTTTGGGATTGCTGTGTAAAATCACTGTCGATTTTTGTTCCTGAGGGAATGGTGTGTTTTGAGGTCTAGAGTTCTAGTGACAGCCAATCTTTTATTTTGCTGTCTCTTTTTGTGTGAGAAGAATAAAGGTTTCCGTATTCCACCTGTATTAGTTCTTTGAAAGTGGGTCTGTATTGGCATCATTTAGTGGATGTCTTGTGTGTGTGTATGCATGATGACATTTTCCTAACTTTTGGAGCCTTGAATTAAAAAGCAAAGGAACTATTTTTAAGGATTTTTTTTCTCTTCCACACCCCACTTTTAGCTCACACTGTGGAAATATGGCATTGGCTGGGTCAGCCTGAGGTCAGGCTTTTAAAATTCTTGCTCTTGACAAGGGGGAGGAAAGGGCTGAGAGGGGGTTTTGGTGGTTCCCCAGTCCTGGAGTTCTCACGGAGAATTTACCTTTTTATCTAGTTTTTTTGCCTTGGCAGTTTCCCAACTGAGCTTCCTTCAGATCAGTGCCTTGGTCCCCTCACACCACAAGAACGCTTGCAGCTCTAAAGGCAGTGAAGCAGCTGTCTCTGGAACATCTTTCTCCTGCAATAACTCTTTTTGAGCATTGAGCATACAGACCTTTTTTTCCAACCTCAGTAGATCAGTTGTAAAAATACAGTGTGAAGGAAGCTCTTTCCTTGAAAAAGGACACCAAATACACATACATATATATATATATATCTCCCCCCTTTTCAGATTTTATAGGGATAGAGCCCTCTTTGGCAGCTACATTGCCAAGCTGAAAAAATGTCTGCAAATGAACTCTAAAACCAGTATAGCTGAAAGAGAAATGAATGCATCTTTCTCTGCTGCTTTGGTGATGAGGCTGTGTTCTCTCATTTCCTCATAGCAGTGTCTACATGTGCAACAAAGCTGCAGCTGAAGAGGCAGCAGGAGAGTGTGGACAGGGATAAAAAGTGAAGGTTTCCTGTGAGCACGCATTTCCGTTGCTTTTGAGCTGGTCTGATAGACTTCTCTGAACAGGTGTTGAAGACTTAAGGAATTTAGAGGACATATTAAAGAAATTGAATTCCCCAGAGGGGGTAAAAATCATCAACTTGAGTGCCTCCATCTTTTTGTCAATGACAATATTTGCTTGGGGGAGAAAAGGGATGGGAGGAAGGCATTTCTTAGTTGACTGAAGTATTTGGGGAAAGAGGGAACAAACATATATAATTTTTTTTTTTTTTTAAACTCATGCAAGACCACAAAAGTAGGAGCAGGGATCAAGAAAGCAAGCTTTCTCAGCCAAATAATTGGGACAAAAAGCATCTAGAGTGTTTGTGGAAACTGAATACTTATTCATCATTCCCTGATGAGTAGACTTGCCTGTTTGGGCTTAATAAATATAAAACAGTGCAAGCATTAACAGCAAACTGTAAGCAAATATTTTCACTTTTAATGGGTTCTTTGGGTTAGATTTCTTAATCTTTATCTACACTATATGATGGGAGAGTTTGGAAGCCAAAAAAGCAGGTGCTTTTTCTTGAGGCTAGAATGAAGTGATACTAGTTTTAAACAGTCTTAAAAAAACCCCAACTAAACCCAAAGAAACCACAAAACAAAAAACATAGTTTTTAGCATTGTGCCTCTGATAATTTCACTGGTATTAATGTTCTGCCTGCATATTTGCAGTGCAACAAATTATAACATCGTAACAAAATATAACATGCATACATGAAGACTTATCCTTTGTGGCTAATCCTTCTCAAAAGCTTCGCATTGATGTGCCACCTGATAAGATTTCAGTTTTCTGGAGGTCTCAACTTAAATTTAGTGCTGTTTATTTGGGAGAAAGCAAGAATGGATGACTGTGACAGTACCTTGTGTTAACTCTAGTGTTTATATAGGCACGCAGTGAGTTGGATCAGCTTTTGAGAAAGGCATTCAGTTTGTGTTTATCCGTGGTTTTTTTTTTTTTCCCCTAGAGCTGGTTTTCAGTTGGCTCAGCCAGCAGATCCAGCTCATCACACCGAGGCAGGCGAACATGGCTGCGAAGGGGAAGGTGATGCTGCCCCTGGGCAGTAGCAGAGCTCTGCATCAGCCCAAGTCAGCTCTGACACAACTGCTGTGCTCTTTTGACTTACGTTGGCCACACCTTTTTTTTTTATTATTATTTTGTTGGCTGCCTGACCTTGAGCAATTATTTGGTCAGTGTACTTTTTTTCATTAAACGCAATGGAGTTTGGAAAGAGCACGCTCTTGTGCACATGTGCTCTTGTGCACGTGTCCATGCATGTGTGCCTGCATGTGGCTCCCCAGGTTAATGAGTAACAACCTGGGAATGTTTGAGATAGGGTGCTCTTGACTGCTGGTTTCAGCCTGTGTTTTGATGAAAGCAACTTTGATATTTTAAGTTGGGAGTGATAGGAAAGTGTAATGTGTTCTTTGGTTCATGAGCAGCATCTAAACCCTTTTGGTTGCTTAAATAATAAACTGTTAAATATTGTAACCTCAGTTCTGTAGAAATATTTCAAAAAAGCCTGCTAAGCTTTGCACTTCAACTGTGTGTCACTGTGAAGGCTGTTTGGTGTGCTGCCATGCTATCAACATTCCTATCTGTCTTGAATTGGGGTTATATCTCCATGACAAGTTAAATTAATCCAAGTCAGCTGCTGCCTCTACCCTGCCTGTCCCCTGATTAGTGATCTTTTGTGCTGCACTCACCTGACCCTGAGGTGTGCTACTTCAGGGAGCTAAACCAGCTGAGACCACACTACCATAAAAAAGGAATAGATTTTTTTTTTTTCGTTTAGTTCCCCAAACCAGCCCTCCCAACAAACTGGACACTGCAATTGAAGGAGCAGAAGAATAGCAGAAATAGGAGGTTATGTGTGAGGTGGTCAAGATAGTGTCAGCTGGGATAGAAATATTGCTATACTGGTGAAGGGGCATAATGGTTTCTGTGTATTAGAGCAAACAAGTGAGGAGACTGGCTTGCCCCTGGAGCAGAGGTGGTTTGGGTTGTGATGGTCCTTTGTTCTGGGGAAGCTCATCCCTCAGGGCTGATCTGTAGTTTGAGAATTCTGTCACTTGTACTGAAGAGCTGCATGCTCCCTGTTGTGCTGGATTGACCTAGTGCTTAGCCAGGACTTTTCCTAGAGCACAAACTGCTGGTTTAGATATCTCAGGTGGACTCCATAGAGTCTTGGGGGGGGAAGTTGTAGGAAAGCTTAGTGCATTGACTGGAGAGCTTGGCTGTGGTGTGCTCTTGATAGACTGGGGAGACCAGTTGCAGTCATAAGCTGGAGCCCGTGTATCTCCAGAGGCAACACCTGTGTTGCTGAAGTCCACCTCAAAGCTGAGAACAACTTGAGAGAATTATTTAAAACTAGCTGAACTGGAAGAGTCACACTGGACTGATCCAATAGTATAAATGATGTGGAAGAGGTGTGATAAGGAGTATGTGAATGTTTTAGGGCCAAAGCCAAAATCTGACCTCATGTCCTCTCAAATGCTGGGGCCATCTCTAATTGCAGACACCCACAGTTGGTGGGCACAATTTCTGCATGTGAATGGCAGAAAGAAAGACCTGGAGATACTTAAATATATGAAGACTCTCTCAAGTTCTGACTGGAGTGATTAGGTGGTCATTCCACTGTACAGGAAAAAAAAAAATCCCTTTTTATTTCCTGTCCCTTTATGGAAGGAGGGGGGTCAGTGTCCTCTAATTCCCCAGTTAAAGGCTACTTCGAAATTTTTGTGGTCACAGGAACTTGCCCCACATCTAGACCTGCTGGTGAAAAAGTATTCCTCCAAAAATAGATAAATATGCAATGTCCTGTGAGGAGGATAAAACTAACTGCAAGAAATGCATCTGAATGATGTTATTTTTGTTGGTGTTTTTGGTTTTGGATTGTTTGGTGGGTTTTTTTTCTTAAAATTAAAAGGTGATAAGTTCGCATGTGACAGTGTGCAAGTACTTTGACATTGTTTAGTAAACCAAATCTTTCCCTCTCTGTGATCCTAGAAAATGTAAGGATATCCTTTGCTGTTGCAACAGTGGCACTTTTTTTTAATTGGATATATCCTCTCAACCCTTTTTTAATTGGATATATCCTCTCAACCCCTGCTCCTGGCTGCACTTTAAGGGTGTTTCCTTGCCAAGAGCCCTCAGGGGGAGGAGAAAGGCACTTGTGTAATTTGTACCCAGTGGGGTCTTATCCATAGGAGGTGGTAGGTATTTTAAAGGTAGCTGAGTAGCTGAAACATCTCCTTACACTGGTGGATTTCTTTGGGGCAAAGGTTCTGTTTCATCTTTTGAAAATGACTTAAGCTGAGGTATTCTAGCCTGCCTTATGGATGCTTGACTGTGGAGGGAATGGAGCTACAAGCCAGTAATGTACCCTGGCAGCAAAGAAGTCATCAGCATCCTGTGCTGCATTAATGGAAACATGGCCAGGAGAGGGAGGGAAATTATCTCCCTTTACTCGGCACTCATTAGTCTACATATGCCCCCTGCCCCCAAGTACAGGAAAGACTTGGACAAAGCAGAGCAAGCTCAGTGGAGGGCTACCAGGTTGGTCAGGGCTGGAGTACTCACCCATGAGGACTGGCTGACGGAGTGGGACTTCTTCATCTTGGGGAAGAGACAGCTTCAGGGAGGCCTAACGGCAGATCCCCAGCACCTACTGCGGGGGGAAACACGTCTGGCAGGATGACAGAGCTGGGCTGTTCATGGTGGGGTGTGGCAGGAAGATGAGAGGCTTTGGGCAGAAGTTGAAATGAGAGGTTCAGGCTGGATATAAGGAAACTCTTCTCACCCTGAGGACAGTCTGACAGTGGATCAGGTTGCCCAGAAAGGTTGTGCAGTCTCTGTCCTCAGCTTTTCAAGACCTGACTGGATAAAGCCCTGAACAAGCTGGTCTGAGCTCACAGCTGAACCTGCATTGAGCAGGAGGTTGGACTGAGACCTCCTGAGCTCCCCTCCAGCCTGGGTGATGCCTAGTGTAGGCACTGAAAACCTCTGGGAACTTGGAATTGAATGAAATTAAGATTTGCTGTAGTTTTTTGAGGGGGAAAGGGGGAAGAGTAGATAGTAGAGCTGACTAACTATGGAACTTGGAGTTTGGTAGCAAGAATCTACAGCAGCAAAAGAATAGAGAAAAGCAGGGGTTTTTGTATTTTTGGGTGGATTTTTTGTTTTGTTTTTTTATTTTGTTTTTAAGAAAAGTAAGAATTTTCACTTTAAAAGAGCTGAGCGTTGCCTGGGACTTAACTTTCAGAAGATGCCCAGAGAGGTTTTGTAAGGTGAGATAACTCAAAAGCAAAGATACTCATCAACATATTGCTACATAATTCACACATTTGCACACTGGCAGCAAAAAGAAGAAAATCTTGATTACAAAACTGAGTTTCCTTCAGAACGGACACAGTATAGCATTTCTGATGTGTTTGGAATGAGATCATCAATGTGTTGCTTAAAACAATTGGGTTTTAACCTTACAAAGTGTGGTTTGGTTGTATTTGAATTTATAAAGTGGAAGTTACAGGCAGGACTTAAATATTTAATTTTTTTTAGGTTTCAAAAAATTTTTATTAAGATGATGTTGAATGAAAAAGATGATGTCCAAGAATGGTTTTAATTACTGTGTATAGTGTTAATGCAGTCCTCATACTTGCAAATAATTGCACTTCCGTAATCAAGGAGCACAGTTACTGAAAACTTGTGATCCAAATATTTATTCCAGCTTTTGACTGCAAACTACATTTGCTTCCTGTTGATGTTTTTATTTCATGCCAGATTAAACTTATCTTTAGTTGTGAATGAAATGTTATGTCTGTGTTTATGTACAACAGTATAGAAAACATTTTAAGAAAAAACAGCAGTTGCTTTCCTTTAACAAAAAGGAAAACAACACAATCCTATTACTCCTAACTACATTTTAAAGGTAAATGACATCTGATAGGATGTTGGGACTTCATTCTGACTGAAAAGTGTCCTCAAATCTCAGTGTCAGAAATTGAGGGGGTTTGGCACCCACAAAAGCATTCTTTAGTAGCTGTAGTGTAGAACAAATCTTAGAAGGCATTTTTGCCAAAAAACAGGAAAAAAAAATGGGCAAATCCTCAGACCCTTCATCTTGTATGAGTTTGTAACTTATGGTATAATAAATAGGAGGACTCAATAGGGAGATTTATCAGGCTTAATAATATTCCTTGCAGAACTATGGCCTTGAAACTGACAATATGAAGAACCTGGTTCTCAAGCTGCGAGCATCATCCAACAATCTGCAAAATTACATCAGCAGTCGTAGGAAAAGTTCAAATTATGATGGAAATACCTCTCGCAAGCCCCCTAATGAATTTCTTACTTCTGTGGTAGAGCTTATTGGTGCTGCTAAAGCCTTGCTTGCATGGCTGGACAGGTAAGAATAAAATCTTTGTATTTTAATTTACTGCTGTAATGAATTGCTTCTCCTTGTAGGGCAGTTTCTAGATGCTTGGGTGTAAAGATCTTTTTGATCTTGCTCATACCTTTTTTGGTGTTGCCAGAAGGCCTCTAGTTGACAAATTTGATGTAGGGTGCCTACTTTTGCATTTCCTCTCTTGGTAAAACCAGTGAAACTGTTAACATTGTATGCAAACTGTTATTTATAAAAGTAGGAGTTTTCCTGTTCAGGTCAGTTTCTCATATGTGTGACTGCCTCCTCTCCCCTTCCCACCTTCTAAATTACTTGTCATTGGCAGGTCCCTTTCTAAAAGAATTTTTTATCTTCTGCTGAAACTGTGGTGTTAGCTCTGCGATTTGAAAACTGAGCAGCAGGAGAGACTCCTCTCCCTTTGCCTGGCTTTTTGTGTTTTTTCTTTAACTTTTTTTTTTTCTTTCCTGGCAAGAGCCAGAGTTGTTTTGTGACAGCTGCAACGGAAGCAAACAGGCAACAGAGCCTGTCGGGTGCTGGCAGGGATGCTGTCCGTGATAACAGATGAACGTAAATTCTCAAGCCCCTTGCCAGCTTTCCTGAGGAGGAAGGTTAGGAGGAGAGCTGCACGGGGACCAGCAGCAAGGAGCACTTCTATCCTTCAATATCCCCGCTCTCCGGCAAGGAGTTGGTTCTGTGTCCAGGCAGTGACATGAACAGCTTGTGCCTCTCACCTGGTCCTCTTCTCTCACCCTGTTGCTGGCAGCTTGCCCTAAATTTCTTTTGCGAGTTGCTGTCAGCAAGATGGCTGGATTGTCCATTTCCAAACTTGCTGGGGTTACTTCTCAACCTCCCTTTCAGCTCTTCCAGCTGTTTGGAGGGTCTGAGGTGGGACTGTGTAGGCTCTAAAGTTGCCCTACCTATAATGATCCTTCTCTAAGATTGAGCCTCACTGCATGTCTGTGTGTAAGATGTTAAAATCCATTTTTCTTTTACAGAATTTTTTTTTTCTCTCCAGTCTGAGTTTAGTAATTAACGACTTGGAAGTTAGAAATCCATTCACTGGCAAACCCAAGGGTGTGATTTTTACAACACAGTCAGTGTGATCTGATTCCAGCATGCAGCTGAGAGAACTGTAGTTTGGAAAATTGACTGTTTCTTCTGGGTTTGCTCTCTGAACAGGGCTAGACATTCACCAGTTTTGGTGCAAGGACAGAGTAGGACTATGCAGTCAGGAATACTTGTATTGTGTAACTGTATTCCCGTGCTTGTGCAGATGTCAGAGTTACAGCTCTTGCTCTCACATGGTATTCCTCACTGATAAGGTGGGATGGGAGAAAACCCGGCCCTTTGATCTAGGGGGATTTTTCTGTTGTTGCAGGACCCCATTTACAGGTATTGTTGACTTTTCATCAATGAAGAACAGAATCATTCAGCTCTGCTTGGATCTCACAACTACTGTTCAGAAGGTCAGCTGATTTCTTTTCCTCTTTGCTTTCCAAAAGGGAAGGAAGGGGGGTGTCTAGGGAAGTAATGTGCTCGCTGTGTGCAGAGTGTTAATTGGAAGGCAGATCTGGAAATGAGAGCTTACTTTGAAGGTCCATGAAGGTCAGTTTCTGTTGTCCATATGAGTTTGTTCCCCCCCTTAATTTCCAATTTTGCTATTGCTGGCTGTGGTCTAAAGGCTACTCATATTTTCTTGAGCTTTAGTGGAAAAAGGGTTAGTTTTTGAAATAGTTGGTCTGCATTTGAAGATCTGCAAGTTCCAAACAACATGTTGAAAAACAGTTATCAGTGCTAGCTCTAAACAAAAATATGACTCCACTGGTTATTATACCCATGCATGCAGACTCTTAAGGTCTTGTCCCATACAGAGTGTTTTAGCCATCGTATGGGAAATGCTGCATGTAATGGGAAGGAGCTGCTACCTTTACTATACAAATCCCACTGGCCAGGCTGCTTCCACCAGTAGTGCGAGATCACAGTGTTTTGTTTCAAAACTTTGCATTTATCAGCTGTGTGATGAGTATTCCTATTGGTAATGGCTAAAAGGACATATAGCAACTGTGGCAATCTTGGCAAATGACATCATTTTGCTCTCTGAATAATATTGCCTGTCTTCAAAACTGTTCTGATGGCATGCCACTGCTTTGGCTGTGAAGCACTGTGTGTGCTTCAGTTCCTGATAAACTTGCTTGTAGCTGTTAGTCTGTGGCCCTATATTGTTTGAAGGACCATGTCCTGTAACATGAGTGATTCTCTCCCCGTTTTGAGGGGATGATATCAAAAGCCAGAAACATCCTGTGAGTTTTCAAGCTATGATAACACCCCGTTCAGTCAGTTGGATTGTTGTGGAAGGATAGTGTCTGGATATTCTAAGTTCGAAGGCGCACAAGTTTGGCTTGCTGCTGAATGCCCTTCTTGTTTGGGCCCTGCGTGTGCAATTGTAGACAGTGATTTGCAGCTACAGATTTGCAGATTGTGAAGTAGAACAGTAAGTGTTTCTCACAGCAGATGGCGTTCACCCAAGAGTGCTACAGGAACTGAGATATGAGATTGCTGAACTGTATTAATAAAACTACTAAAAATGGTGTCTAATCTGTCAGTTAAATCAGCCTTTGATGGCAGGGGAACGGACATTGGTGAATACAATCCTAGTCTTTTAAAAACTGTCAGACTACTTCTCTGCCAATTTGATATGAGCTATAATAAAGAATGGGATTGGTGCATATGAGAAGAATCATTAGTGGGGGAAGAATCAACACTATTTTGTACTGGGACACTGCAGATACATTAGAATGGTCTGAAGGAGTCCACTGGCATAGAAAAGAGAGATACAATTGAAAAATCTTCAGGTGAGTTTTTAGACTTCAAAAGTACTTTTTATTAGGGAATAGAGTGTAGGAACAAATGGTCAGTTCTCATAGCAGAGAAAAGACCAGTGTGGCTCTTGTGGAACCAAAGCTACTCTGCGTAATCATAAATGACGTGTAAACGTGCACGAAGAATAAAGCAGGGCAGGAATGTAGTAAGATTCCAGTTGACTTTAATGATGGCTATATAGATACAAATAACAGAGTTTACTCCACTTGTAAAGTTTTATGGCAAACTTTAAAGTTAAAATATTAATCAGTATAAACAGAAATGAAAAGATGCAGAAGGACTTTGCAATATTGAGCAACTGGGCTGCATGATGATAGGTGACATTCACTATTGATTCATGCAGATGTAATTAGCAGAGAAAAATTATGCTGATGCACAATGATGGAGTCTAAACTTCGTAGTGGTGTCTTGAAGCTTTTGACAGAATGTAAAAAGGGTGACCTTAGTCCTTAGTGGTCATTACGACAGGAAAGAAGGTGTTAAAACTTAATATGAAAACATAGAACATAGCTGAGCTGTTTTATATATCCCTGGTGTGTCCGTGTCTGGAGGACTGGGTTTTGTGGTTCATGGTGTGGTTTTGGGGTTTTTTGGGGTTGTTTTTTTAATTTATTATTATTATTTATTTCTGTATTTAAAAGCACCAAACAGAGGTAGGAAGGAACAGAAGAAATGTTAAGGATGATCAGAAATATGGGACAGCTTTAATTCACAGCTCCTGGATGCATCGCCGGCATTGTGTGGTAGTTATGCAGGTTGAGATGTCGAGGGCAAATATCTTGGAATCTAAGCTTGTTTAAATGCTTGGGGGTTGGGGGTTTTCTTCTTATAGATACTGTGAATCTTGTTTCATTATTTACTTGCTGTTTTAACTTCTTAATCTGAGAATCTAATACAATTCTCTAGTTCAACTGTGTCTTGCAGAGTACAATGATGGCTTCTGTAGTTTGTTATGTGAACTTGTTTCAGTTCAAAGACTTTTGTACCTGGGCTGTGTAAATAATTTGTGTGCAGTCCTGTGGCCCTCAGGAATGTCAGTGATAGCATATTTTTTAAAAAAATCACTTTTCATTCTATTTTTAACAGTATATTTTAGATCCATTTTGATGCCTGGGACAGAGGAGTGCCTGAGTTGGGGTTTGTAGGTGTAAGCAAGCTCATGTGCCTGGCCTTCTGAGAGCCTAGTTTTATTTTGCAGGGTTCTGGTTTTCCAAAAAAGTCTGCTGCTGTAATTGAATCCCATGTTCACTTAGTTTTCAAGGTTTATTATTGCTTTCTACCAGGGCCAGAAAATAGTTGTTTAACAGTACATTTGAGCCCTACTGGGTGAAACTAATCTGATTAATTCCAGCAGCATGAATAACTATTTCAGTTCGAGGTTAAAGTGGCAGTTTTGCAGAGTTTTCAGGGATGATGTGTGTACATGTTTATTGGTTAATGTAGGGCTTTTCTTCTTGCTTTGTTTTTAGGACTGCACTGTGGCTGACATGGAAGATAAAGTTCAGACTGTAGTAAGTACACGTTTCTGTTGAAACTCAGCTGCCTACATTCACATTTATTTTGGTGGCTTCTATGTTCACTGTACTGACAACAGCTTTCCAGTCCCCCTTCCCCCACCCTCAGCATATCATGCAAGTAAACATTGTTATGGGACCCTTTGTGAATATTCTTTACTGTAGAGGAAATCGATGAAATTTGAACAGACAGGTAGTGTGCATAATAACATGGAGTCTAGTATTCCTTAAAGTTTCATTGCGCAGTTATTTTTTCAAGAGGATTTAGACCTCATATTTTCAGGGGAGGGGTAGTGCTGTAGAACAATTGTAGGCTAAATAAACTAATTATGCCTGTGATGTTCATTTAGTGCCTTAATAAGCAGACACTATGCCTTATTAAGCTGCTTCATGTAAAAGAACTGCCCTGCCACGGAACTGAGGTTTTGTCTCTGATTGTGCTTGAGCTTGAGTTTTCAGGGTTGTTTGAAGCAGCCTTGTGACCAAATGAGGAGCGTAATGGAATGCTTTTTATATTTTGTAACAGTTAATCGTCGCTTCCTGCTTTTGACATGAACCAGGCTGTGCTCTTTGATAAGGCCTTCCGCTAGCTCATAGATGCTTAGGAATTTAGTAGCACAATAACTAAAAATAATTTTGTCCATAAATAATGAGACCACGTAAAAGGGAGTTTTTTGCATCTATCTTTTTCCATTTGTGCACACCCACTCTGGAAGTGGGTATTGTTGTTTGGAGTTCCCTTGTTTGAGCAGTTCCTCCCATTCACACTTAAGCATTGTTTTGATTTATTTTATTGCTGCTCTATAAATCTGATGTAAAACAAAACAAAAAATGTTTTAACTATTGTTTCCAGGGACCATTGTAATCCAAACCAATGTCTTCCTACAAGACAGCTCCCCCTGTCCTGTAATTACATACATCTACTTTGACTGAAGGATTCAAACCCCTTCTGAAAAGTGGCTTACCTTTCTGGTTCCCAAACTGTGTATAACTAACTACTGTACTGTGTACTAATCCTCCCTCCCCTCTCCTTTAAGCTTTTGTAAACCACTTTGAATTTCAGCATTGGGTCAGTTAATGTCATGACCCGAAACAGACTGTGGGGCATTAATAAAATTTGTGAGTATAGGGAGGGCACAGATTTTTGGACTGTGTGGTTCGGTTTTTTTCCTGATCAGTTAGTCATTCTGCAGTTAAAAGGTCTACAAGACAAAGCCGTTCTGCCTCTGACTTTACTGACACACATGGAAGGTCAGAATTCGCCTTTAGTTACAATGTTGGCTTAGGATCAGTTACGTTTTGGTCAAAAGGAAATATGAGCCTTGCCTGCGTAAGCATTCCAGAAGAGGTCGGTTTAGAGGCACAGTGGATAGAAGTATTGCTAAAACGCTGAAGTGCTAGATGTCCTACCTTATACTGTAAAGTTTTGTGCAGATAAGTCAGTGGCCAGCACCTCACTTTCTGCTACGTGGCCAATTTTATTCTCATTGCAGAAATAAAGAACAATATGAAAACCAGTCAATTTTTCCCACAGGGAATCATCAAAATGTTTCAGTATTTTAATGGCTTATATTTCAGTTAAAGCAAACAAACCCCAAACCCAATTTTTTGCTATATTTTGTGTGTTTATTTCTTTTAAAACAGTGTGTGTGTTGGCATCTATTTGTGATGATGAGGTGGCACTAATGGAAACAGGTTGTTTGGACTAGGCTACAGTACGAAAATGAACATGCTGTAAAATAGAACTGTAGAACTGAATCTTCTATTTTGGTGATTCTTATGTATGTGTTATTAGTGGGCTGAGGTTTAGAACGCATTTCCTTTCCATGTTTGAAAACTGAAAGAGGAGGAAGCCAGGAGAGAAATTTTGTAACTGTTTTTTGTATGTTCTTATTGTAGGCCAAGACTTTAAATGGCATTTGCGATAAAGCCATCCGATCAACTACAGATCCATTGATGAGCCAGTGTGCATGTCTGGAGGAGGTCCATTTAACCAACATTAAACCTGGGGAAGGCCTGGTAAGAACAGATTCTGAAGTGTTTTGATGCCCCCAGTGTTTAATAGGTAGTCTTGTAAGCCACTGCATGTGTGTATAGCAAAATATTTCAAAACCAGTAATGTCCTTCGGGGAACAAAAAGAAGCAAGGTTAATTGTCAGGCAGTGTGCTGGAGTGGCTGCCAGAGATGGTTATGCACATTAATAGGTTTGATCCCAAATACAGTTTTTGATGGTGAATTGTTGCAGATTTGTGTCTTAACCAGGATATTGGGAAATTTGCAGGTGCTTGTGAATTTAGTCTTTTTTTTTTTTTTTTTGCAGGTTACCTTAATTGGCTGTTTTTCTAGGGTGGGGCTAGGGGAGGGAGAAGGTGATGAGAAATGATGTTGTGTTTTGAAAGACACACTTTTATGTGTGTTTATACCAAGATTGAGAAGAATGTGAGGCTTTTTGAGGTTTGCTGTTAACAGGAATATGAGAAATCCTTTTAAATGTTCAGTGACTGTGTAACGTTACTGAATCTGGTTTGTTCAGTGGATGCTGCTTAGTTGAGTGCTGGCTATAAGGAACAGGTTGAAATCTTGGTGGATTTTCTGGCTGGGGAACAGGCATGTTAGAACGAGTTGGAGGGGAATTTTAAATTCTTTAGTGCATTTGTATTCCGACCCCTGTACCTGAAGGCAGAAGAGATGAACACTTAGAGGAAGTCTTACTGTGGTATATAGTTTCACCTAGGCCACTGGATTTGACTGAATCAGTCATGCATTCTTGAAATTATGGGGACCTCTTTGTTAATGCACAAGCTACAGAGAAGCAGAGTCAGCCTAGTTTGGACTAAGTAAGAAACGAGGAGGTAGGTGAACATAGTTGGATACTGACAGGCAAACAGGGAAGGGAATTGGCTGGAGGGGAAGGGGCAAAAAAATCTTATATTTTTCCTTGTATTTCTAAGCAAATGTGGTAACTTCAGGCTCCTGAATAACATCCAGTTCTGTACAGCTCAGTGTGAGTGCTTCTAACAACAGACTTAGGTAGGAAAATTAGAGATATATTTGTTTATAAATGATGAAACCAATGTACTGGTCACCTCCTGTGGGGGGAAAAAAAATCTATGCAATTATTAGTTAATAGCCTGCTGGTGATTTTTAATTTGGTGTTCATATGGTCAATACCCACTTCATCTGAGTTTGTCCTTACATTCACACTCAGTATTAACATATACAGCCACAAATACTTAGTTCTGCCAGAGCTTTTATTGCTTATGTCAGCACTGTGGTTACAGGCAGTCTGCATATTGACTCGCCAAGAGAAATTGTAAAAGAACATGTAGGCAATATTTGTAGCCCATCTGTGTAAGTGTACTGTGTAGGGAGAGAGCTGGTGGCCCTCTAGTAAAAACTGTAATTCTCTAGTGCAGACCAGGCAGTAAGGAAATGAAGTTTTATTCAAGGCTAAAGACAGACAAGGCAGCAAAACCAGCAATGTTTGGTGTTGCCAACCAGACAGTGTTTCTAAATTGCATTACATATATTAGGTGTTTTAAGTCATTATAAATATTAAAATTAATTACAGTAAAAGTGATCTGTGAAGAGGTTTAGAATGTTGTAATATTAGACCACACACTTTTCTAGGGAAAATATGTGAATAGTTAAGTGTTTTTAATAATGTTTTGAGTCCGTTGCCAACAGTTGTTTGATCAGATAAGTTAGGCGGTTTTTTTGCCTTTAAACTTGTTTTTCATTTTCTACTTGCATTTAGGGAATGTACATCAAATCAACTTATGATGGATTACATGTAATTACTGGAACTACAGAAAATGTAAGTGAAGTAAATGTAGATTAACTCAGGCTATCTGACAGTAGCTTTGATTGAATTAGTTTGACTTCTTTGCTACTTTTTTCTGTTTTACGTATGACTTTCATATTACTGTTTTAAATACTGTGTGATGCATCATTTGTTTATCCACAATTTGTAAATATTTTGTGTCTGCATGTTTCACTGTTAGTCTAATTAAACCAGTTTCTGCAAGTACATGAGTTAGTTCAAACACTTGGCATTAAAATAATTGCTTTAATAAGTTACTGTATCTGCTGTTCTGAGCACTTATGGTATCTTGCTTAACAAAGTCTTGAACATATTTGCTCTCCACTGGCAAAGGCAATCTCCCCTAATGTGAACATTTAGGAGGTAGTGTGCTAAATTCAGTAGGGAGTAGTGAAATCAATGAGCTGTCCAGTGACAAAATTATCTTGCAGTGTAAAAAGGCTATGAAAAAGTAAGACTTTAAGAGCAGCCTGCTGGAAGGAAATGGTTGGCGTGATAGGCAACTGTATTTTTTTTTCTGTAAATAGTTGCTTGTTTTATTTTCACACTGTGAGTTCTCTGTAGCTGAGACTTTAATAAAGGCTTCTGGGCAGTCATTGCAGCGGACCTCTGGCCAGCAGCTCAGGCTGGTGGGTGATGCTGTGGTGTTGTCAGACATGTTGCTCTACAGGCTGAAAGAAAAAAAAAAAGTGAAGGAATTTGGCTTTTGCAGCGATGCCTTTTTTTTCCTTTTTTTTTTTTTTTTTCTCTGGTGAATGGGTAAGACTGTTGTATACCTGCTGAATCCAGGAGCCAGGGAGGAGTAGGTGGAAGTCTGTGCCTGCAGCTCAGAGTGCTATTGCCCTGGCATAATTCTGTATAAGATCTCCAGCAGAGACCAAGTCCACTTCAGCAGCAATTTCAACATCTGATAAATGTGAAAAAATGTAATGTTGACTGCTGACAAGCTGCCTGTGCATATAGATCTCATTTTGGAGGCCAGGAGTGGGGCTGAACTGCTTCTGTAGCTTTGAGTGCTGACCTAAATGTCTGCTTTTTTATGAACACTGGCTTTTCCTTTGGAGAAGCTTTTTCCTTTGGAGCAACAAAACTTGACAAGTGACTGAGAGATCTGCAAACAACTGATGTCTTTCTGGTGGCATAGGATCATTTAGATGACTCAGACTGGGTCTTAGCTCAATTTTCTTGCTAGGTTTGGAATGGTATTTTAGTAGCTATCTCCAGAAACTGGTGTGTTGGAATGTACTGGAATTGCACCCCAAAATTAACAGTACTGTATGTTCCAGGGACTGGGGAAGTCCCCTGCATTTGATACCAGTCAGCCAAGAGGATTCCTGAGTTGTGCCGTCCCTACTTGTGACTTCCTGCGTCACATTGGCCTAGATCTAAACTTTGCTCTTTCTTCCGTTTTCACAATGCAATTGCAGTGTCTGTTGTGCTAGCTGGCATTTGTTGTAGGAGTCCTCTGTGTGAGGGTCCCCCACCCTCCCTCAGATGGGCTGCTGATCGCCCAAAGGACAGCTTGAAATGAGCTTTGTTTTTCACAGGCTTAACTTTGGCCCAGCATTTTTTCATGATCTTGGTTGACTCATATATGTATGCAGCCTTCCACGGAGGCATTTCCTCTGAGAGGAAGTGAGAAGACAATGAAGAAATGGGGTTACTCATGATAGCTGGAGCCTCCCACAAATTCCCCCAAGTTTTCTTCCCTCATTGCACTGTTTATTTCTACAGTTCCTTCTAATAAAAGTTACTTCAGCTCTGAAGGTGTGATGATAAGGAGAGGGGAGTCCTTAATCCAAGTGCTTAGTTCTGGAGTCATGAGGAAGAGCTGGCCTGCTGCCAGGTGGTTACTCATGGGGTGGGGGGAATGGGAGGAGAAGTTGTCCCATGACCGGGGTGCAGTGTACCAAGGTAGTATGCCTGTGCGCTTTGGGTGTTGTCAAGGCTGGTCGGAGTCGGTGTTACAGCCACGAGACCATTTTTAATAACTGCAGCGATAGCTGGTGCATGGCACCAGCTGTAGATAAATCTAAATAAATATTGACACATTTAGCTGTTACTCACTAATGGTTCCCAGAGCTTGGTTTTTGTTCCAAGAAAATTGTATTTTAAGGTGTATTATTATTAGATAGGCATTTGAAAAATGCCTGTCTATGCACACTTGATGTGTGTAAGCATATATTTTTATCTGTTGACCTTGATGATGCAGACAGATAACTTCACATTAAAGCTGGTGACTCTTACTTACATTAGGAAATAAAAAGGGAAAGTTCAATGGATATGTTTTGTGGGGTTGGAGGGTATTCAGTCCTTTCTTCTGTACATTCAAAATCTTAGTGTATTTTTTTTAATCAGTTTACATTTATTTGAAAGCTAAATTTAAAGTAGCTGTTGTTTTAGGACAGAAGTCTTCAGTCCTTTCCCACTGCTGTCTGAAACTACAGTACAAACTGGAGGCAAAAGGACAGTGGAGACTGTCCCATGACTTAAGTACAATTTAGCCTGTGACAGATGTAGGCTATGCTTTCTCCCTATCCCTGTAGTTCTCCCAGTATAAAAAATAAATCGGAAGTTGAATTCATTTGCATTTCTCAAGTTACCAACAGATGTAATGTGTGATCTGGCTGTGTGAGAATTTTCAGCAATGCTCTTCGTTATAGATACAACCTTTGACTTAGCTTGGTGGGGGTTGTTATGAGAGGGAAGAAAACCTGCTGAAGCACATGCCTCTTGTTTTCCTCTTTGTAGTCCCCTGCTGATCGATCTCAGAAGATTCATGCTGGTGATGAAGTGATCCAGGTTAATCGGCAAACTGTGGTTAGTAACAAATAGCCTTACCAACCTTCCCTTATGCTTGCTCTGCAAAGCTCGTTCCCCACAGGTTCTGAATCATAGAATCATAGAATGTTTTGGGTTGGAAGGGACCCCTAGAGGTCATCTAGTCCAACCCCCCTGCAGTGAGCAGGGACACTGCTAATTAGGTCAGGTTGCTCAGAGCCCCATCCAACCTGGTCTTGAATGTTTCCAGGGATGGGGCCTCCACCACCTCTCTGGGCCTGTGTTTCACCACCCTCAGTGTAAAGAATTGCTTCCTTATATCCAGTCTAAACCTACCCTGGTTTAGTTTAAAACCATTACCCCCTGTCCTGTCACAGCTGGCCCTGCTAAGAGGATTTTCCCCATCTTTCCTATAGGCCCCCTTTAAGTATTGAAAGGTTGCAATCAGATCTCCCTGCAGCCTGCTCTTCTCCAGGCTGAATGAATGGGGTTAGGTGGTGGTTCTGGTGTTTTCCTGTTGAAATCTTTGAGGGTTTTTAACATTTTGTTTTCAAGACTAATTTTATTCTTTGCAGTATTTTGATAAAATAAATATGCAATACTTCATGTTTAAATGTAGTAAGCATCTTACTAAAATATTTCATGTTGTATTTGAGGCCTGTTTTAAAATGCATTGTTACAATCTGCTGAAATGCAGACAAAAAAAGCTTAAAAAAACCCAAAGTATTTGTCAAATCATTTGCATCTGGGAACTTGGATAAAATGATTACATTTTTGCTTAGCACAGGTAAGCAATGCCTTTCAATGTGAGAAAGAAACATGGATAGCAGTAGTTCAGTGTGAATCCCTCTGTTATTCAGTTAGAGCACATCCACATATCCTTCTAGGACCAGAGCTGAGGTATAAAGAACTTTGCTTGATATCTTGGTGTTTAATTTACAGTCTTTGAAACGAAAATTTTAGTTTTTGAAACGAAAGAACAATCTGTCAAAAAGGAGCTTTCCTATTTTTTCTTGTTTCTGGCTTTTTTTGGATCTCTTCTCTCTTCAGGTTCATGTTAAAACAGGCAGTTTGACGTGGGGGATTTGGGTTTTTCTTGTTTGTTTGCTTTCAGAAAAGCAATACTAAATAAAAGATGTCTTTATTCTCTTCTAGGTCGGATGGCAACTAAAAAATCTGGTGGCAAAGTTGCGAGAGAATCCTGCTGGAGTTAGGCTGCTGCTTAAGAAACGTCCTACTGGCTCTTTCCATTTCACTCCTGCTCCACTAAAGAACCTGCGCTGGAAACCACCCTTGGTGCAGGTGAGAGGCTGCCAACGCAGCTATAATGTCAGGATGGGAATGCCTTGGTTGCAGCTTGAAAAAGAAATACCAGAAATGCTCCCATGTACTCATGTTTAAGTATACAGGTCAAGGAAGGTCAGGTGAAATGGCTGTCCTCTTCTGGTTCCTAGATAAAAGAGAAAATGTTCTTGCATTTCTTTCCCTCTCTCCTTCCCCCCCTGCCCCCCCTCTAAAAGCCAGATAATACACTCTTGATACACAAAGAGACTAGGTGTGTTGAGCAATTTAATCAGTCTGTGTGCCACTGGGAGAATTTCTTTGAGGCAAAACTGCTGAAACCACTGATGTATATGGAAGTCCTCATTGTGGAGTAATAAATGCTTCTTCTGTTTAGCAGAGTAATACATTTTTGCTGAAATAACTTAGAATATTTCATATATTTGTCATCATCTTAGTCTGGTAAAGGGTGTGAAAGAGTGAGTGTTTTTTAAGAGGTTATTTAAACTACTTGTTTAAGTAAGGTTTGGTTGTTGGGCAATTCATAGGTTGGGTGGTGAGCAGACAGAGAAAGTGACATTAATAACTCTTAAATAACCGTGTTGAGGAATGGCTTGTATATTAGGAAGCTTAGGGCTTGATGCTTACAGGAGGAAATAACTCAATTGAATCTAAACTGATTACCTGACATAAAGGACACCAAAGAGAGTTCCCATTCCTACTCCTGTTCTAACGCAGGTCTCCCTACAGCTGTGAGGATAATTTATCAACCTGTGAAGTGCCAGTGGCTATTGCAAGTCTTGATGCATGCAGATTTCTCTCAAACTGGGTAGAAGATGCACACTTGACTCCTTTTGTGCCTGTCATTTAGTCAGAGCCAAAGGGGAAAAAAACTACCACCTTGTGAGTTCTCCAGGGTTACCCAAAGTGAGGACTGTGTTACCAGTGTGAAGAGCTGAGGTGGGCTGGGATATAGGCTGTGCCAATCAGTGTTTCCTTGAAGGAATGAGTGATTGGAGAAGCCTGTTGATAGTTGTGGCCTCCAGTGTACTGACTGGTGAAAAACTGATGCTTGCAAAGGGGTGCCATTAACTGAGTGGCCAGAGTGAAAGCCTGGCAGGTCTTTGACAAAAAGGGAGGAGTGCAGTACTCTTGGCCTGGCAAAGGTGAAAGGCTTCAAGCCTTTGCTCTCCTAGAGGCAGACAGGAGGCTGGGAGGATGCTGGGGACATACAAGTGAGCCATGAAGAGCAAAATGGCAAA
This sequence comes from Gorsachius magnificus, assembly GCA_034008185.1. Lineage (NCBI taxonomy): Eukaryota > Metazoa > Chordata > Aves > Pelecaniformes > Ardeidae > Gorsachius > Gorsachius magnificus. The sequence continues at coordinate 56,814,073 of CM067083.1, read as the reverse complement.
CTTGCTCAGATGAGTGATACCAGATATATTTTTCCTTTGCTTCTCTTACCCAAGTTACATCTCTTGATGCAATTTTTGGTGAACTTCACCATATTCCTGCCCATGCACCAGGCATTGGACTACATGGAATGAGTAGCTTGAGCTGGCTTTCTAAGTGTTGCAGATCTTATATGTATTTAATGAATTGCATTCTTTCAATGGATCTAATAATAAAAGAAGGGGGCTTGTCTCTGCTTTTTCTGTCTCTGGAATTTGAAGGAAAAATAGAACTGGAAAGAGCAAAATATTCTTGAGCAATGCATTACCCGTGATAGGATTTCTGTAGGAGGGACTGCGAAGCTAGCCAAAACTGGGGGTGGAGGAAAATGTAAATGCTAAGAGTTCTTAATGCATTTATTAAGCACAGAAATAGTAGTTCGCTAGGGGATGAAATGATTATTGAAATATCTTTTTGTGAATGATTAATCAATGCTCAGATGTTTGATAGCTGCCTAACATTTCAGACCAGTCCTCTGCCAACTTCAACCCAGTCACCAGAAAGCACCATGGATACCTCACTGAAAAAAGAGAAGCCAGCCATTTTGGATCTGTACATACCTCCTCCACCAGCTGTTCCATATTCTCCTCGGTATGCAAATAAACATGCACTGCTGAAGAAAAAACTCCTTTATTACACTTGCTTCTGAGCTGGCTTGCTGCTAGAGCTCTCTGCAGATTAGCTTGAAGAAATTGTAGATCTCTCCAGACTTTCTTCTAGTTGCTTAAATGCATAGGACTGCTTAAGCTTATGCTTAAATGCATAAACTATCAGGATTGTAATAGATTTTATTATTAGAAGATTATTGTGTGCCACACAGATCAGAGTTATTCCCAAAACATGAACGGATGTCATCTCTGGTTTTGTTGTGGGGTTATGTTTTTGATTTTGTTTTAATCCAACTGCACATAGCGAAAAGTCATTTTTTTCTGTAACTTTTTCCACTGTTTTGTGGGGTGGTTTTTTTGCTGGGGTTTTTTGGGGTTTTTTTAGCAAGTAACTGTTGTGGGAGTTAGGATAGAAAAGAACTTGTTTTAAATTGTTAAACTTGCAAGTTGTATAAAATAGGAATGTTCCCACTGAAGGGGAGGGAGAGTCAATCCATTCAGCTTTTTTTTTTTTTAATCCTGCGGTCTAAGCTATAAAAATGCAGACCTATGTACACAAAAGGTGGGTGTGGGGAGGATGGGGTGGGGTGGTTGTATGGTATGGCTAGCTTTTGTTTGTTCTCAAGTCCACATTCACTTATGCCAGAAAACTGCCAGCTGACCTGGGAAGGTGATGGACAAAAGAGTTTTCAGGCAAGCATGCTTCCTGGCCTGCCCTGATGCTTTTTTTATGTGTAGATATCCCAGCACAGAAACTCTGACCTTTTGCAGCAGGACTCCTATGAGAGGAGAACTTGCCTCCTGTCATATAAGGCCTATTACAGAGACAGAGGTTGTATTACTGCAGTCTTTGGGGCAGTACCACAGCCAGGGAAGAGGCTTTCTCCAAGGAAGGGTCTCTTCACCGAAGTTGGACCCACCTTGACTTGTTCTGTCCCTGTTTTTTTTTTAATGTTTATGCATGTTCAGTTCTTTAAAAAAAAAAAAGAAAAAAAAGCCCCCCAAACCCAACAAAACAAAAACCACCACCCCTCTTGGGGGTAAAATAAAACATATAGATTTAGCAGCTGAGTTCAGAATGCCTTGGTCTTTTCTTTAAATCATTACATTTGAAGCACATTGGTGAATTACGTGCACATGCTCAGTTTGTTTATCTTTCCTGAAGAGTCACAAAATTTATATCTAGGTTCGGATGCCTTTAGACCTGAATCCCTGTTGACAAGGAAGGAAGTAGCAATGTAGGCTGCAAAACTTGTCCTGGATGACGTGTGGAAGGGGGAAGGCTTCTTGACTTTGACTTTTAAAGAAAGCAAATGTGGGAAGCTGTGGCAGCCAGGAAGAGGAGAAAGGGCAGTTCTTTCACCTTCTGTTTGGCTATTTAATTTCACCTCTGCATGTTTTGCTCTTCTCTTGAAACTGCAGTGCATCTGTGTGGTCATTTCTTATTTCTACCTCATCATCCTGTTCTTTTCCCTTCCTGGCATGGATCTTCTCTGGTCCACCCTAGGAAGACAGAGAGCGGTTGCTGGTTTCCCTACCTATGGCACAGTCTCCACATGGTGGTGTTGTAGGAGAGCTCTCCACATACATAGGGTTGTGGTGTAACACTTCTGGTTGTGGTATAACACTTCTGTGCAACTTTCTGTCCCTAAATCTCCATAAATAGCTTCGTCCTATTCACTGAGCTCTCACATTGTTCTTGATGGAGAGCTGAAAAAAGTGGTATGCGCTGGCCAGGGGGCTGTTGTGAATACTTGGGGTACGTATGTGCTCACAGCTGTGTATTTTTATGCCTGACTTGGCTGATAGTTGCTTCAAGCAATAAGATTGTAGCAGGTAGAGGGAAGCGGGGGGGGGAACCAAATGGGTCATATCTTAACTTGGAGGGTAGCTCTTCTTCCAAAACTACTCAGAAGGATTTGTTCTAAAAATGGCTGTTCCTGGCTTTTGTACTGAGGGATGGCTCTGGGAAAGGAGTTCCTGCAGAAATTGCTCAGAATCTTATGTATATACACTATGAATTTATTACTGAAAGGGGTCTTACTTTTGGGTGGAGAGAGGTGATGATGAATATCCAGTGGCAGTTACTGGGCTCTTATAATGACTGAAAAGTATAGTCCTTCAGATGGAGGTGGTAGGTGTTGCCATTAGAGATGGATAAATCTATGTATGCAGTCCTCTGTCACAACTGTGTACTGAACAGGCAGTGCATTGGGAGCTTTGATACCCTCAGGGCAGAAAGGCCTCATTTCTCAAAAGCTTTTTCAGGTGTGGTACCTCTAAACTTCTCTGTGTGTTAAATTACTGGCTCATTAAAAGTGAATTAGCATGAGGGGAGTAGCTTTCTTTTCTCCTTGGTAAAGATGTTTATAATGAAGTCTTCCATCACCTGACTTGGGTTTGGGTTGTTTTTTTAGCTTGTTTGCAGCACAGTGCTGGTTGTCAGGAGCATGACTGGGTGCTAGAAGTATCTTTCAAACCCACTCATGTCTGTAGTGTGAAACTCTTTTAAGCTGCTAACTGAAGTGAAATGTCCTTTCAGAGATGAAAAGGGGAGTTTTGTATATGGAGGAGGCAGCAAACCCAGTCAGCCACTGCCTGGGTCCAAGGGTGCAGAGTCTCCAAATTCTTTCCTGGATCAGGAGAGTCGAAGGAGAAGGTTTACTATTGCTGATTCAGATCAGCTGCCTGGGTATCCCATGGAAGCACATATCCTACCAGCCAAGATGAGGGAAAAAACACAGTCCTATGGTGAGTTCATTCCTCTTTCGTTATTGCTGTTATGATAAATGCTTTGGTCAGTTTGGAATAATTTTGTTAGAAAATTGGTTGTTAGACTTGATGGATAGTAGTAGTCTGTCTGAGTGTGAATGAAACTCCACATCTGAAATAATTTCACTTAACTGCTGTTATTTCTTTAAGGAATGTCATTCAGCTGGCCTCTGCTGCTAAAGCTGGCTGTTTCCCACGTGTTTTGGTTATAACTTTTGGTCATTATATCTACTGCTGCTGTAAAGGAGCAAGAATGTGGCTGTTCAGTCTCAGCACATTGCTTTATTATATTTCACCAGTGGAAGTATCTTTTTTGGGGGCAATTTTAACTGTATTGCTGTCTCTCTCTCCCTTTGCTTAACTGTGAAAAGCGTAAATTTAAAAACTGGTTTCCTAAACTTAACATAATTCCTTATAACCTTCTATGTTGCTTTTAGGAAAACCTCGTCCTTTGTCAATGCCTGCTGATGGGAGCTGGATAGGAGCTGCAGAACCCTTCTCTAGGCCACGAGCACCAGGGAAGAAAGGCAAGGTTTTAGGTCTTGTCCCTCCTTCTCTTCCCTTCCTCTCCAAAATTTCCTTGGGGTGAACTGGATGGAAGTGTTTAAATTAAGAATGGAGGATTAGTGTTTGCATATTGGTGAACTGACCCAAGATGACAGTTGGTTTTAGCAGGAATACCAGATGGTAGTTGTGAAATTTGTGAGGCTATTCAGTGCTGGGGCTCAAACTTTTGTTGTCCTGTCGTAGAATTCTTGTGAGCATTAAAAGTAGGCTGGAGTGACTAGGGCAAATCTGTACTTGTCTCTTTGTAGTGCAAGCTTACCATTTTATTTTTACACCCCTTTCCCTTTCTTCTGCAACTTAATATTGATCATAAAACTGCTTTTCTCTTAAGTCTTTTTTGTTTAGCTCACTGTAGAGGCTGTTGTAGAAGCAAGCTTGTGCTCAAAAGTAAAATGGGCCTTTCAGGAGTTGCTTTTTGCTGCGACTACTGTTAGAAAACAACTTGTTCTGTAGATGCCACAGAACAGGAGAGACAAAAGCTCATAACATTGGGTGTTAGGTCAGATGGGGTTTTTTCCTTCCCCCACTGCCCTTCTCTCCCTCCCTCACTTTTGAATCTGAAAGGCTATGAGTTCTGGTAGAATGGGAAATAGGACAGGATGACTATTTAGTTTATTCTCCAAATCAGTTATGAAAGCTAATGTGTAATTCCAGGGAAAACAGAAGCTGAATTCTATTTTAATGCAAAAATAGAAGCCGATATAAAGAAGCATCACACTGGAGGAATATTAGAATCAAGCTAAGTAACAAGTCTAACAGAACGATCACCAGGTGGCAGGGCTGGTTTTTGTGCGTATGGGTCTTCGTTTGGTTTTGCTTTTGGTTTTGTGTTGGCTTTTTTTTAACACTTCAAATGTGCTTAAGTGCTGCAGGCTTGTATGTAAGCTGTATTGGGTCAGAACAAAGGCCTGTCTAGCCCAGTAGGGCATCTCTAGCAGCAGCCACCACAGTCAGTTATCTAGGGAAGAGTAAAAACACAAATCAATGCTCAAAACAAGGGAATTGCTTATATCTGTTATTTCTGTTGCCCAGAGTAATATTTGTAGCTTTTAAGTTAGTCATGAGTTAGATTCAGATAAACATGGATTCGGCTCTGGTCTATCAGCATCTTGAATGACACATTATGAGGAGGCTTGTTAGGTCTTGCACATGACAATGATTTGCATGAAGGTAGTCTGTACCTAGCAGTTTTGGTGTGTGTGAACCTGGAATTTAACAGTCAAACAGTATCCTCTCTGTGTGTGAATTTATTTTGTTGTTCTTTGTGTGGCTTAAAGTATTAAAGATGCAAAAAGCTATAAATCTATTGACAGCTGCTTATGTCCAGGTGTGTTATGAAAGGTAACCAAAACCTAGGTAATTTGAAATGTAACCAGAATCTTTTTATAAAAATAGAAAATGTTAATGGAAGGTTTCGAAGTCAGCAATAATTAGTTTTCCTCCTCCTGTTTGTACAGGTGAAGATGTCCTCTGCAGGTACTTCAGTAATGAAAGGATACCCCCAATCATTGAAGAAAGCCCCTCCACACAACACCCCCTCTCAAGGCCAGTATCTGACAAGCAGTTAGTGAGAGGAACGGATTATATTCGAGGCAGCAGGTGTTTTATGAATACAGACCTCCACAACAGTGCAACAATTCCTTTTCAAGAGGAAGGTGCTAAAAAATCCTCTGTTACATCATCCACAAAATCTTCCTCTGCAGAGCCCTCGCTGCTGGTCAGTTGGATCACAAGACTGAAATTGTTGACTCACTGACTATTGTTCACGGGACTGTTACCAAGTGCCTTTGCTCAGCGGTCAGACTTCTCTGCTTCTCAGCTTAACTGATGTATAGTGACTAATGCAGTGTTCTTTTCATGGAGAATCTTACGTTTTTGCCTTTTTATTTGTGATTTTTGATGGATCGGAGGGTTTCATAGTGCAAGGAGGGGAGAATGATAAAGATCAAGTTCTTCCTGGCCAAAAGCTGAGGGCATTTATTCCCCTGGAAATGAGTAAAATTTCACTGATGTAGAGGCCACATGTGACCTGAAATATGCATAATGACTCAGAGGAAATCACTGCATTGCTGTGAAGTCCAGTGGCACTTCAGTTGTCTCATGTGGTCAGAGCCTGGTGCGACTGGCTGGGTGTCAGAAAAGTAGAGCTCAGCAAAAGCTGTGTTACTCTTCTGAGCAGGAAAGATAAGCAGGGAAACAGCAGTTTCATGCAGCTTAGCAATGCTGTACTGCATGAGATCAACCTTGTGAGGAAGAAGTAGTAGTGTTGCTGTTCTTTCTCTGATACCCGGAGATCTTAGGAAGTCTTAGAAAGAGACTTCTCTTATTCAAAGATCTTAGGAAGTTGGACTAATTTAATTATAAATCAACCCAACCTTATATCCATTTTATTGAAATCACAGTACAAATAGAGTGCTGAACAACTGCAGTGCTCATCCGTAAATATATATGGATTGCTACAGCATGCCAAGGAAATGCATCTGTAGAGGTGGTAAAAGAATATATATTTTTTCCTTAATTGTTTAAGACCGATTTGCTGTTAACCAAAGTAAGCTTTTAAAGACAGTCCTGTTGGACTTACGAGAATTTTTACAGTGGTTCAGTTTTTGAATGATGTGTTGTTTTTATGAAAAATATGTGCTATGATACATTACAATTGTAAGACAACTTGCTATTTTCTATATAGCTCAAATTTTTTCCCCTCCAGAATTTTAAAGTAGCATTGGGTATTTTGGGAGGAAAATAAAACTTGTTTAACAAAAGAAGAGGATATTAAAGAGGTATTGTTTAAAACTGAATGTACATAAGATTGTTAGTATGCAAACAGTTGTGTTTAAAGTAATTTAAATGTTAAATATAGATGTATATATTTTTTACACTTAAACAGATACGGTTTGTACCTTCCTGTCTGTGGTACTGGGCACAGATTAGTCAAATGGAATGAAACAGTCTTTTGTATTCCCTGCTAATTATAAGACTAACTATTTTTGTAGATGATACATTGCCAACAGCCTTTACTCCTTTGGTCTTGCTGAAAAGAAGAAGAATTTATTTTTAATAATTGGTGAGGAAAGACGGAGGTTAAATGCTAGTTTGCACTTGGGACTGGGGCAGGAATTGTATGTGTAACACAAGTGTTAAAAACCTATAATAATTCTGTCTGTGAAGACATGACCATTCTGTTGCAACAAGCTTATGAAGTTGTGCTACAGCCCTGCAAAGACAGGGTGTTAAATTCAGTTTTCAATTAATTACATTTGATTGTGAGTCTCTGATGATTTAGGTGGGGGCTGGTTGGGACCTTTCTGATCAAAGCAGATCATAATATGTCTGTCTTGTGCCACTCTTCTCCACTCTCCAAGATGGCAGTCTGTACTAGACATGACCAAACACAGCTGCAGTGCAGTTGAACCCTAGACCAATTTGGTCCTGCCTCTGAGAAGAGGGCTGAAACTGCCATGTTGTAGGCACTGTGCTGTAGTATAGTCTAGCCCCAAATCGACTGAACTGTTTTAAATTAATGTAGTTCAGTAACTGTGATTTAAAATCAGAGATAGTGTCTGAACAAGACTTTAAAATGGAACTTTTGTTCATCTTTAATGTCCTATTTTCCATGGTTTAAAAATGAATGGGGAAGTGTCATGCATATTGATGTGGAAGAAACTATGGATGTACTCAGTTTCTTCGGGTTGTACCTGGGCACACTTAGAAGACACTGAAAAGTTTGCTTCCTTTGTTCAGTTAGGTTCTCTTGAAGTTTGATCTAAGGGTAGTGAAATAAGCTTGCCCTAATTTTACAGGTAGATGGAAATCACTGTAGCTATGAGGAGAAAGGAATTTGTAAGCATTTAGGCAGACTGAAACTCTCAGAATCTGCCTTGTTGCCTAAATACAAGCTAATCCTGACTGCCTCTTCCCACCCCCCTACTCCCCCCTAAAAAAAACCAAACTCAAAAAACAGCCAACCAACCAATGTCCTCTCCATGTTAATCCTTTCCATTCTCCAACGTCCTAACCATGCTGAGTTAAGGCACTGAATTTGATCTTTTGTCAGTCAATCATAAGGATATCCAGTAGTTAATTGTCCAGGGAAAGAGTTGTCTGCCTCTTATGAACAGGGGAAACAGAGGTACTTTTCTGGAAGTTACCAGGAATGGTATTGCCCTTTCACAGAATCACAGAATGGTTGAGCTTGAAAGGGACCTCTGGAAGTCATCTGGTCTAACCCTGCTGCTCAGGCAGGGCCAGTTGCCCAGGACCATGTCTAAACAGTTTCTTAATATCTCCGAGGATGGAAACCACTCAACCTCCCTGAGCAACTTACGCCAGTGCTCGGTCACCCTCACAGTAAAACAACTGTTTCCTGATGTTCAGAGGGAGCCTCCTGTGTTTCAGTTTGTGCCCTTTGCCTCTGGTCCTGACTGGGCACCACTGAGAAGAGCCTGGCTCTGTTGTTTTTGCATCCTCCCTTCAGGTATTTAATACACACTGATGAGATCCACCTGAGCCTTCTCTTCTCCAGGCTGAACAGCCCCAGCTCTTTCAGTGTTTCTTCAGCTGAGAGGTGCTCCAGTCCACTTCATCATCTTGGTGTCCCTTCATTGGACTGTCTCCAGTATGTCCATACCTCTTTTGTACTGGGGAGCACAGAACTGGACACAGTATGCCAGGTGAGGCCCCACAAATGCTGAATAGAGGGCAAGGATCACCTCTCTCAACCTACTGGCAATACTTTGTCTATTGCAGCTGCGTTTCCACTGTAAATTAGCCAAGATCATTAAAATGCATTCATGAATGGTTTCTCAATCAAAAAGACAAGTAATGTTGAGGGGGTTTTTTGCCCCTCTTGAACTTTCTCCATAGTTTGCAGACAACACCAAATGGAGTGGGAATGTTGATCTGTTTGAGGGTAGGAAGGCTCTACAGAGGGATCTGGACAGGCTAGACAAATGGGCTGAGGCCAATTGCATGAGGTTCAACAAGGCCAAGTGCTGGGTCCTGTACTTGGGTCACAACAACCCCATGCAACGCTACAGGCTTGGGGAAGAGTGGCTGGAAAGCTGCCTGGCAGAAGAGGGTCTGGGGGTGTTGGTCAACAGCTAGGTGAATATGAGCCAGTAGTGTGCTAGGGTGGCCAAGAAGGCCAACAGCATCCTGGCCTGTATCAGAGCCAGCAGGATTAAGGAAGTGATCGTGGCCCTGTAGTTAGTACTGGTGAGGCCACACACTGAATACTGTGTTCGGTTTTGGGACCCTCACTGCAAGAAGGACATTGAGGCGCTGGAGCGTGTCCAGAGAAGGGCAATGAAGCTGGTGAGGGGTCTGGAGCACAAGTCTGACAAGGAGCAGCTGAGGGAACTGGGGTTGTTTAGCCTGGAGAAGAAGAGGCTGAGAGGAGACCTTATCACCCTCTACAACTGCCTGAAAAAGGAGGGTGCAGCGAGGTGGGTGTTGGTCTCTTCTCCCAAGTAACAAGCACTAGGACAAAAAGAAATGGCCTCAAGTTGCAACAAGAGAGATTTAGACTGGATACTGGGGAAAATTTCTTTACCAAAAGGGCTGTCAAGCATTGGAACGGGCTGCCCAGGGAAGTGGTTGAGTCCCTGTCCCTGGAGGTATTTAAGAGATGTGTAGGCAAGGTTTAATTGGCAGTGTTAGGTTAACAGTTGGACTCCATGATCTTAAGGGTCTCTTCCAACCTAAATGATTTTATGATTCTATGACAATTGGTGGACTTTTGGCCGTTGGAGTGTATGTGTGCAGAGTAAATATAGCAGAACACGATATACCTGGTTTTGTTGCATCCTTGCTACTGTGAATTTGCCATGTGCTCAGGTAAGCTACCTTGACTTTATACTCTTGTCTGCAAGTACTGCTTACTACTCACTATGCTGCAAACCCTTTTATGTAATATATGGGATGTATGAGTCTTTCTCTGGGAAGCTGGCATTTTATTGGCCTCGGCAGAGAGGTTTTGGTTTTTCTTTTTCGCCTCTTTAATTATCAGATGGAAAAGCTCCAGTAGCTGTTCTTAGTAGTAATAGATAGGCTTATTTTGGGTTGCAGTATGAATTGTAGATACTGGACGTGTGTGCTCTTCCCCCACCCCTCTACCTCTCACGACTTTTTAATGCAGTGACTTCACTTATGGGAACAAGCAGTTTAACACAGTGACCTAAAATGTGGCTATATCTGTGTTTTGAAACATGAGGATATAAGTGCAATTGAAAGACTTATGGGAGCAGACTTTACTGTTTCTAATATCTATAAACTGGAAGATGTTGCCTCCTATGCTTGTGACACTAATTACCAGAAAGCAAATGCATCAAGAAAACAATAAAATAGATAGCTGTACTTCAATCACTAGATGAAGTGAATTAAACACCAGACCATATTTTGCTTTGCCTGTATAGCTCTCTAACATATGTAACTTGACCTTCTTCCAAATGTCTGTATCTTTTAAACACCTGATCTCATCTTGCTACACAGGAGTAGCTGTTAAGGTATTGGCTGCAAGATTCTCCCTTAATATAAATTTTTATCACCTGTTGTTGTGCTTTATGGTTTTGCAGTTATCATTCACTGCAGAAGTCTTGATTCAAAGTGAAAATGAGTTTTAATTGGCCATTTTGTCCCTTGAAGGAAAAGAAGGGAATATCTGTGGGAGACACGTGTTCATAAATTATGTCAAGTTCAAGGGGAAGTAACAGTCCCCTCTCTTCCTGCATGGACCAAGGAGGAGGTCTGAAGAATTTGGGGAAGGCTGTAAGTCCACAGCCACCTGCAGCCCAGGTATTTTGAGGGAGGACCACTGCTCCATAGCCCTCTTGTGATCAAGACTATTCTTAACCAGTATGGACAGTGCTAGTAGAAGGAGCCTCACCTATATCTTCAAGGACTTTCCGGCAGCTGCTTTGCCTATGTGTATGTCGCACCAAAGCTTCCCTCCTCCGTCTTGTGGAGCCACTTGCTATGCAGAGCAGTAATATGTGGCTCTGAGAGGTGACCACTAAGCAAGGGTGTTTCTTGGCTCAGGTATGCACAAATAATGTCCAAATGATTTTTTTACCAGAGAAGGAAGCATGTAGCTCTTAGTTCTTTTCCTTTATATTTGTTACAAAACGTTAATACTAGAAAGGTCTTTCCAAGAGAACAGGTTGAGTAGATGGGGGATTCAGGCTTTGAACGGGTTGAGTAGATGGGGGATTCAGGCTTTGATCTGGAGAGGGGCTGTGTTGTGTAGAGAACAAATGTGCTGTTGCCACTGGATGATGATGCGACGGGTTGAATAAGCTGCTGCAGGTGTGTAGCGGCAGCTAATGGAGTCCTACATTTTGCTTCAAAGAAACATTGAAGTCCCTCACTGCATGAACACCAAATGACAGGGAAAATGCAAGTACCACTGTAGGAAGAGAAATAAAGTGAAGTTGCAAGGAACTGGTAGAAAGCAGATATTTAAGAGCAGCTTTTACACAGTTCTATAGCAAGATGGCTTGCTTCCCTACATGACCTTTCTTCCTTAGCAAAGAATAGAGTTTAAAAACCCCAGCTTTCTCTGTCTGTGCACAGTGTGCAATATTAACCAGCTGATGTTTAGCAAATAGCAACGTGGCATAGATCATTTTCCACAGTTGTTACTATTTGTGAGAAATGCTGCTGTTGGTTTGGGAGAACGGTTCAAAATGCAGGACAGACCCATAGCAGTGCATGTCACAATATTCCTGAGTGTGGTTATTTTTCTTCTTTACAGTAACGGCTCCTGTTAGAAGTTCTAGTGTATGGAGAAGTGTTAAAAATTCGACTTTTTCAGATCATCCCTTTTGCATTTTAATCTCATTCGGAGAGGGTGAAATCTGTCCTGTGTTTGTGGAATAATTTCTCCTACCCACCCCTTCTGCTCTTCCTCTTGGTACCATTTTAATTGAAAAGCGAGGGGGAACATCTGAAGACTGAACTCCCAAAGACTAGTGCACTTTCTTTGTCCAAGAGGTTAAATTTGAAAGATGTTGATTGCTTAACTTCTTACTGTGTATAGTGAATATAGAGGGTGATTTCTAGCTTGGGGGTAAAAATAAAAGACCCACAGATCTAGGAATAAATCGTAGGCAATACCTTTCTGACTTATCCTGAGAAAGATGTAACAAACATGTTAGAAGCTGCTATTATGCAGAAACTTGGCTCATCCCATGATATCAAAGGTACATGTATATAACGAAAAAATATGCCTAGGTTGACTTCCCTAATGAGTACAACATATGTATCCAGATATCCGGCCATGGTGCAGTACTCTACAATGCTCTGAATGCTCTGTCATGGTGACAAAACAAAATGGTTAATTGGAAAAGACTGTAAAACCCAGAAAAATGAAAAAGAATATTTGGTACTCTTGCATGTATGTATAGTGAGGTTTCAGGAATGTGCAATTCAGAAATACCAAGCAGGTTTCTCTTTTAGTCTGTAGGGTATTTGCAAGCCAATACCTTGGGTGTTCTCTTACATAACTGTTGTGAGAAAATACTATTGTAGATGGTAACGTGTGAGAGGAAATAAAGTATAAAAATTAATACTAATGGCTTGTAGAGACAGAGTTCAGGGTAATTCTTCAAGCAATGTGTTTCCTCTAATATTATGGATAATGAAATTAATCAGTGTTTGAATTCTGGATGACCAACAGAGGTGGACAGAGTAATAGACTAATTTTATACTAATTAATGAACTGATAACCTTTTCTTCCTCCTAAGCAGGACTTGTTTTAAAAACAACATACTCCATAAGCTGGGTGCTTATTGAACAGAAAGGGGCGGTGGGGAGGGGAATCTAAAACTTGGCCAAACCAGGAAACAGATGGTGAAGACTAGCTTTATAGTTGGAGAGGATAAAGATTTTTCTTTTTACAAATATTTTTTTTTTTGTCCAAATCTTATGCCCTGTTTTTATTACATTGCCAGCAGGCAGTCTTCACAAACTGCTCTATACTTCCAGACACATCATGAATAGACCAAGCTAAAGCCTGATGAGGGTGTTTAACTTGGACCTTGATGATAAATTGAGCTCAAACTTTTTCTGTAGGCTTTACTTCCTCAGGAGCTTTTCTCCATTCATCAGTCAATTTTTGGAGTCTCTTATGCACGATCTGGGCAGCAAGACTCGTATGTGCATGCATGCTCAGAACTGCTGTTGCCAGCAGGATTGGTGTCTTGGAGGAGGGTGGGTGCTGGATTGTGCTTGTGGTTTCTGCACTTCCCTAAGTTCTTCCCCTGGCTCCCACTGTACATCCTAGTGCGCCATCTCGGAGCGTGAGCTAGAAATGCTCGTGCCCAACTGGAAAGAAGCGTTGGGTCCTTTGGAGTAAACTGACTCTGTCCTGCTGTACAACTGTAGCTTTTTTCTTCTCTTTAGTCTGAGTTTTCCTTTGCACATGCTGTGCTTATGGAGGACACGCTCTTTGTGGCCATCACACAGAAATGTTTTTGTCATCTTGCAGGTTGTAAGGTTTTATAATGGACAAGAGCTCTTGAGAAAGCCATCAACTTAAGCTAAAATGTAGAAAGAGCACTCCAAAAAGACTCAGTTTGGAGAATGAAGAAAGAGGGACGGGGCAGAGCTGACTGTATGTGTCTGTGTTGTGTTGAACACCCTTTCGGCGTATAGCATAACTCCGCAGAGAAAACACCCCACACAAGTGCTACATGCCCATTTGTTTCTACTGCTACATTTTTGGGGTGCTGGAATATGAAACAAGGGCAGTCACTCAAAGTAGTTATATATAGGTCTACGCACAGCATTTGAGCTGTAAGATGCATGACAAAGGCAGTCAAGAGCTGCTGTCAATATATAATTTTACCAGATTCTACTGCCTACACTGCTGCTGCATCAGTTTAAAATAGCAACCTCTCTTTATCCTGCTGCCTGCGCAGTGTGAACCCAGCTCTCTGGCAAGTGCCTAACCATCAGTTTTGCCTTCTTTTGTGATCGTCGGTAACTGCTGGTGAGATTGTGTCATTCCCATGGGACCTCACACAGTGGTCCAAAATCTTGGTTAGTTCAGGTTACTCTGGACCCAGTCCAGAAGTGGAAAGTCAAATTTAAAACCAATATTGCTGGGCCAGTATCACTTTGAGTTGGGTTTTTTTTATACATACTAAATACAAAACAGGCAGGAGTTGTCTGTTGCATGTACTTTGCCAGTAGGAAGAAAAATGAGGATTACATATTTGGTGGAAGAAAAAAACCCCCGACCTTTGGGTGTCCTCCAGTTCCTGCCAGTGGGAGAAATGCGTTTGTTTTAGCATGACATTGAATAGATGTAAACATTTCCTTTCAAACCTCCCTGTGTGGCCACCTCAGTTGTTCAGGATGATGCAAGCCACTGACTTAAGTGGTTATGGAGTTAACCTAATCTCTTTCTTTGGGAGAGGGCAAAGATACTTTCTCTTAGGTGACTGAGTGATTTGTTAATTGGGTATGGAGACAGAGGCATTAACCATAAAACAAATGCTGGACAGTGCTGATTTGCAGGGAGAATCCTTGGAGTCTATTTGTGATTGCAATTTCTGCTTGTTCTCTGGGCTCGTGAGGATGAATGTTCACCACCCACGGTGGCAGTTTGGCAGCGAGGCAGCAGCTGAAGAATCAGGACAACCAAGTCCAATTCACAGTGCCACTTTCAGTGGAGTGGGTTAGTTGCTTGGGGGTTTTTTTTGGGTGGGGTTTTTTAATTTTAATTTTTTTTTTTTCTCCTGTAATTGTAGCCCTCCTTCAGTATGGATGGGCTGGAGTAGGAACTGTTGGGACATACCTGTGAAGCAAACCCCATGAGATCCCAATGAAGCAGTGGGCTATGCTTGCTGCCGGTGCTCAGCTGCTGCGTGTTTTGATGTACTCTGGGAGTGCCTGTGCAGGTAATGGGCCTCAGACCCTTGTGACCTTTGCTTAGAGGCTTTTTTTATTTGGGAAATATTTACTGAGAGCCATAGAAAATGCCATAGTCTAAACTGATACGCGTATTTAATGGTATTTCCAAGTATCTGCATGCTTCTCAGTGCTACTTATTAACATGTTTCCCTCTTCCATCCCCTGTTAGCTGTTTCCAGTGCAAATGCTTCTAATGAAATCCTCACATTTCCAGTGAAAATGTTAATAATGCCAAGTAGTCACTAATAGGTCATAAAGTTCTATCTGTAAACTGTAAAAACCCAAACAATAACAAACCAAAACAAAAAGAAAACCTTTTTTTAACCATATGAATAATAACTTAATGAATGACAATGAATAGTAATGAAAATAAGGATTTTCACCCTGGTGAAATGATAAATCTTGGATTATTTATTTGGTTTTGTCACATGGTAGGAAGTGAGAGCAGTAGTTCAGGTATTGTAGGTTCTTGTAGAGCAACCGTGGCGTTTAAATTTCTCTCCGAAGAACTTGAACAAAGGTTTTCTTAAGTATAATGCGTCTCTAGCTGAGACTGTCTTCCCCAAGCCCACTGAATGTCCCACTGAACATGCAGAAGTCTTAATATCTTCTGTCACAGCTCTTGACCGTTTCTTTCTGGTGGGAAGTTGCTATAACTGAGTAGGATGAGAACAAAATCACTCATCTCCAAAATGATTTATATCCCTTTCTCTACTTCCTTCTTCCTCTCTGACCTCCTCCCTACATTAAGGCCAATGGACTTTCCAGGAATTTATTGCACAAACAAACAGCTATAAAGCTTTTAATATTTATAGCATAATCTGGTTTGGTTTGTTGTCTGAGATAGCTTTGGCCAGAGCTTTCCAGTAAAAACAGCGCTGCTGACAAGACAGTATTTCCAAGCTCTTTTGTTCACATAAGAATTCCTCTCTGCTTAGTAAACTGTCGGCTTAGACTCTGCTTTGAAGCTGCTTAGACTGCCCCAAGCAGTCCTTGGTCGTTTAGCTCCAAACATGTTGGCTTCTTATCTCTGGAGAGGAAGAAAGGTCTGCTTTTTCTCCTAGCTCTGAGTTTTGTCACTGTGGATTCACAGGTCCCGTTGGAGGGGTGGGAGGGATGAGGAGGAGAGGAGGACCCCATCAGCTAAACCAGCACTCCTTCCCCCCTCCTCCTCAAGAACTGAGTGATGGGCCTTTGGTTCAGGTCTCGAAATACAAATTTAGAAAGCTTTTGGTTGCAGAAGAGATGAATAATTGTTCAGGTATTTTTTTAGAAGTAATAAAGACCGGAAGTACAAATGCTCAGGAATTTAGGATTGAGCACATCTAATTGTTTCCCAGTCGGAAGGCTTGCCTGGGATGCTGCTGCATGTGGCTGGGCTTTAACCCCCGAAGCGGCAGGCCACTGGTGAACTCTGTGGCCCCCTATCCTGCTGTCCTGCAGGGGCTGCTCTGTGGCTTTTTTTTTTTTCAGGAATGGGTTGGATTTTTACTAACAGCATCCGCACCGACAGCTTCCTCCTGCCCTATGGTCAAGCATGGGATTCCCTTCCTCCCCCAGTGTGGCTTTTCTGTGAGCTGGGAGCCAGGTGAGACTCACTCCTCTTTAGCAGGGAGAGGGGGGATCCCTACACCTGGGGCCCCCTCATCCAGCAGGGAATAACCTGCACTTGACTGCTGTGACTCGTGGTCACAATGAGCTGTAGGTCAGAACTAGTTTATGAGTATACTTGAATAGCAAATGAATCTGGGATTTAGAAAACTAAAAACCAGGTTGAAAGGCCAATGCGATAAGATACACGAGGTGCTGTTCTTTGATTTGCTAAGTTTGTTTTCCTGTGGAAGTGCGGGAATAGTTTGGAGGGATGATGTGTCCTATGGCATGGTGTTGACACACAGGTAATGCGAGGCAGCCATTATTTAAAAAATAAATAAATAAATTTGGCAGTGCATGAGGTGCTCGTATGGCAGGGGCATGATTCACCTAGTGCTGCGCAGAAAGGCCTTTGTTAAAGCCAAGTGGGCGAGTAAGCTGGGGTTGTCTGGGAGAGCCTGCGGCGCGAGACACTGAGGCAGACACCCGGGGTGCTTGTGCATGGGTGAGCCTGGCCACAAGAAACGCCTTTCACTTGCTACTGACTGGAGTTCACTGTTATGCTCGGGATGGATATGGCCTGTGTGGGGGGAATAAGGCCTCCAGCAGGGTGTGGAAGAGGCTTGGGTTTCAGTATCATGACTCATTTTCCCAGTGGTTGACCAAAGAGGGGGGAGTGTGATGGGAAGCCGTGGTGAGAAGTACTCCTGTTGCTATCAAGAAATGTTAGGGAATGAAAAAGCCATCACCAGAAATTTGAAGTTCAGAAAACCTGAACCACCCCTGGTAACCGAAGCACACGGCATCTCCCACAGCTCGCTTCTGCAAATGTGGATCTTTTTGGTCTGGTTTCCAATGAAGTATTTGACATGTTTTCAAAATGCAGAAGATTCTGGGCACCCTCTGGTCTCACACAGTGCTTGCTGCTCACGTAGCTGGGTGTGATAGGAGACATCTTGGCAAGGGTGGGTGAGTCTGGCAGTGTTAACTTGGGGCAGGAGCTGCAAGGTGAGAGTTGCACCAGCCTGAGTAGTTTGATACAGGCTCTTTGGGCTGGATGTACGTAACATGCCTACATCTTAAAATGCAGCAAATGTCAGTTATAAAGAAAAAAAAAAAAACAAACCAAAAAACCAAAAACAAACAAACAAAAAAAAAAAACCAAAAAAACCCCCAACCAAACAAAAGCCATTAGTGGAAGAAGAGATGCTGCCAAGGCATGGCTCTCCACTGTTTTCCAATACTCTCACCTGCCTTGCACCCCTGAACAAAATCCCGTGTGGTGCCCTAATGGGAAGGGTTACACTAGGCAACCCCAAAGGCTTCCTTCTGTTGATCAAAGAACCAGGCCAAGCCACATTTCCATTGTTTTTCTCTAGGTCTTGATTGACTTCCAGTGATGACCAGTCCATTTGGTATGTTGCTGCCTTCTCCCTTTGCTTAAGCAAGGTGGCCTGTGGTGGTGTGGGTGCTGCACGCGCACTTGGGCAGCAGTTGTGTGTTCCTCTAGATGGCTCCAGTTTGGCTGCCCTTGCTGACCACCTTCGGCAGTTTCTGCACTGTCACACTGGTGCGCCTGCAGAAGGCAGAGCAGTATTTGACGTGCTTTTGTACTGCTTTTGTTCTCTAGAACAAATAAGCATTTCTCCTACTAAGTAAACAAGGCTTGTCTGGCTAGAGGTTCTGTCCAAGTCAGTGCTAGGTCTGATCCTTCTTTTTACTTTTTGTGTCAAATCTGTTTGGTTTATTAGAGCCGTTCCTGATTTATGGCTGCAGGGTTGAAATGAAAATACAATCTTGTTGATGAAGAGGATTCAAGTGAACTTTTGAACAAATGAAAAAAAGGCCAAGGAAATTAGAGAAGTAAAACCAGGCACTGTTTCTTCATCTTTGAGCAGTGCTAAAACAAAAACACACCAAGTAAATGTGTATGCATTGTGCATTTGTGTGTTTTTTTGCGCTCAGCCTACTGTCTGGAAACTTTTGATATTATTCTCCGAGTTTCTAGACAGTGAGAATATGTTGAACTTTAAAAATGCAGCTGCAGGTAACTTTAAGCAGCAGACTGATCGTACATGTCCCAATGTGTGGTTATATCTGGGAGAACAGATTGCTTGCAACATCTGGCTTTTCTGTTCCTTCCCAGCCCTCCCACTCTAAAACCAATGCACATCGCATCAGTTGGCTTTCAAAATGATGAGCTTGTCACTAGATCCTCTTTTCACTGCCCTGTTTGATTGAGCTTTTGAGAACAATATAAAGTGGACCTTTAAAGGCTGGAGATAATGCGGTGTATAAGCACAGGTAGATGTAATTATTAATAGCTTTGAGAATTGGAGCTGTTGTAAGGTAATGGATACACTGCTGCATTTTAGATGAAAAGTTGTTCTTCAACTAGAAATTGTGTTGATGTGTACTTGGACTATTAACTATGCATTTGATTCAGAAATGCACAAAGCAGCATTTGTGTGCAACTTCAGTAAAGTTCACGTGGAAAAGCTGAATCATCCAAGCTGTCTGAATGATGCACGCTATTCGGTTTTCTTCAGCGGGCAGCTGGTGATCTCTCTTCCTGTATTCAAGGGGGGGGGGAGAAAAAGAAGACAGGAAGGAGTCTCTGTGGGGGGGAGCCCTCTTGGTTCATGTGTGCAAACTTTATGATTTTCCTGAGAGATCTCTGGATTTGTGGGTAAGTTAAAACTATATCCAGAGGATTGAAGAGGCAATATACATGACAACTAGGTTATAAAGTGTTTTTATTGTAAAGTACTAATGCTTTATATACTTTTCAGGCATGATTTGCTTAGTGTAATTTATATTTCAAGCAGTGCTTCGTGGGGAGGACATGGGAGTTGTGCTAGGGCTGGGGATACTTCAGATGGCGTGGCTTCTCCATCTCCTGCTCGAAATCAGGAGGTGAACTGTGAGATCTGGTTCCTCTCCAGCCAGAAAATGATAACTTGACTTGCGTCTTGTCCTGCATATGTTGTAAACGTAATGCTTAATTTACATATTTACCTGCCTGAGCTCAATGGTAATGAAGGGCTGTTTAATGCTGCAAAAACTCCTAGCTAAAGAGCGGGACGCGCAAGTGATAGGGTTGGGGGTGGGGAGCAGTAGTTTTGAAGACATTCCCCCCCCCGCCCCCAACTCCCTGCAGCTACAACACCTTTAGTTTTCCACATATAGGAGGTATCTAGCTTTCTGTGGGATATCTTTCTTGCATTGACTTTGGCAAACAAGTTAACTGTTTTTTGTTCTCTATCCCTTTATTACAGTCTGTCTTATCTTTTTAGATCGTAAGGGTTTTTTGTAGCAAGTCATGTCTTACAGCTGTAACTTCCTGAGCACGCTGGGGCTTGGTGATTTAATTGGCATTTAGGCACTTTCATACTAAATAGTATTACAGTTCAAAAGGCCTAAAAAGAAGCAGCAAGAGCCTTGGCTTGTAATGGAAAAAGCAATGCAGAGGAGCTTTGCTCAGATATCTTTCTTGTTGGCTTGATTTTTCTTTTTTTTTTTCCCCAAAGCTGAAGAAGGATTAAACCAGCAGGTGTTCAAATCTTCTTTTGAGTCTATACCAACCTCTGTGACTATGTCAGTATGAATAATAATCTGCCTGGGAAATGATGGTAGATGGTGTGTATTTCGAACTAACACAGACCAGAAAAAAAGATTGAGGATCTTGTTTTAGGCAGGTTCTTCAAGAGTCTCTCATTGACTGTGCTGGGGGGGCTCTTACATTCCTTTTGGCAACTGTCATTTTATTGCTGGCAGTGCCAGTCACAAAACCTGAAGTACTCACTGCAGCAGGTATTTCTAATGAGGGGGCAACAGCCCCCTTAGCACTCTGCTTAGAAAACATTGGCCTTTGGGGAAATACTAAATAGAACGATGTTGCATAGTCTTAAGAAGAGGTGACTGAATTGGTGTCGTAAGAGCAAGCATGATAAAGAATTATGTAAGAAATTTGTAGGACAAGAGGTAACAGGCTTAAATTACAGCACAGAGCTTGAAGTTGGTAGAAAAACCTGAAGTCAAGGAGAGTTAAGCACTGGTTTAGGCTGCTGAAGGAACCTGTGGAGCCTCCATTATTTGATGTCTTTAAGAACAGGTTAGGCAGCCTCTGTCAGGAATAGGCCGAGTATAATTGATACTGCCGGGAGGGACAGATTTAATGATCTCTTGATGTCTCTTTCCAGCCTTATGAATCTGCAGACATGTCAGTAGGTCCTATATAATTGCATCCTGGTAGGGTTCATCAAGTGCTTTCAGGTCGTTCTGGATAAAAGCTACCGTATGCGCTTCAAATCACTATAACCGTAGTGAAGTTTTGAGGTTTAAAGGAGCCGGAGGCAATCAAGTGAATGCATGAGAAGATTCAGTTCAGTGGAAAACCAACAGTCAGTACAGTGGAAGTCAATAATTTTGCAAATTTGCAGTTGTCTAGAACAAAATCATCATCATCTGCAATTACCATTGTCATTCGTTCAGTCAAGGCACTTGCAGAACACTGGGAAAACATAGCTATTTAATTTGAAGAACTATGTTTCTTTTTCCCCTTAACAAGAGGAAAGTATTGTGGGTGGCTCTATACTTCTGAGTCTTCAAGGGAAAGCATATTGATAGCTCTGAAAGATATTTTAGTCTTTGAAAACCAAAACAACAGATCTACAAAATCTACTCTTTTATATTGCTTCCTTTGATATGATAGAGTTGAAAGACCGTGCATGCGTGTGTGTGTCTCCATCCCCCCAGTTCCTATTGTAATCTTAAATTTTTAAAAAGGATAAGAACTTGCGGACAGGCGGAGTAACTCAGTGCTTATGGAAGTGGCTTGTTCCTTGTTAAAATGAACTGTGAAGCAAAAAAGTGCCCACCCTCATTTTCTTTTGACCAATGGGTGGCCCAGGGAGAAGAGCTTTGTGGGGGGACACAGTGATGGTGTTATACTGGGAAATGAATTTCCCACACAGTGCAAGTCATCAGCGGCCAGAGTCTCCAAAAAGCAGCACCAGATGCCCTGAATATTTTGGCATGCAAGTCTGTAGAAAGCTCCAAAGAGGAGGAAGTGAAAAAACGGTGACAAGTCTCTTGCAAGCAATTTTAGAGATGTGGGACTTCATTTGCACATGAGTACGACAGCACTCTTCAGCAAAAAGCATGGCGGGAAGTGGGATAGACTCTGTCTTTTCTACCACTCACAGGACTGAGCCATCCGATTTTCCGTGTCATCACTGAACACTGGCTGTTCAGCTGTCTTTAGCTCTTCTATGGACTATTCATTCTTTCTGTATGTAACACATATGCTTCTTCAGGCCTGCCACTATTGCCCTCACTGCAATTCAGTGCACATGCAAAGGCAGTGGTTATTTTAGGAAGCAATAGCTGAGTCTGTGCATCAGATTCAAGATAGGCTCTTGGGTGAGTTTTCAGATAATCCATTTATATGCAATTAGAGTGCTTCGAAGATATAAAGTGCCATGTTACTGATAAATACTGATTAGTCATGCAAATAAATGGAAATATTTTAATTAGAGCAATTTCAGCATGACTTGTACTGTGGAAGAAAGCCTATATAAACATATTAAATAGGTAATTTATTAGTGGGAACAACCTGTGATTAAGGGCCTTGTATTTTAACTTTTTGGGGGAAGGAGGGAATAATATACATAGCAAAGTGACAATGCAAGAGAGTAATAATCTGATAAGCTAAAACCCAATAACTGATAACCTCTGTTTTTCAAAGTATGCATAAAGCTACAAATGAGATGTTTGTCTCTTCATCTCTGCTTGAGCCACTCTACAACTTGGAGTAGGTTGGGGATGCCTGAAATGTGGCAGCTTTGCCAGCTGGCTGCTGTTTGAGTCTACCTATGTGTCCTATGGTGCTACAATAGTTTTGTTCTAGGATTTGCCACCACTTTTCTGCCAGGACCCTTCTTTCTTTCAAAGTCTCACAGTCAGGTTTTTGGTTGTTTTGGTTTGGTGGTTTGTTGTGGTTTGTGGTTTTTTGTTGGTTTGTTTTTTTTTTTTTGGGAGGGGAAGGGGTGATCTGGAGCATTTGCCATGAGCCTTTCTGGTGTTACCATAGATGTGTGTCAAATGTTGCTGGGTAATTTTATATCTACTTCATAGTCACTTGGGCATGTGTGTACAATTACGTGTAAGGTGAAGAGAAATGAAGGGCCAGGATCAAGGTACTGTGTTACACTATAAATGTTCAGGAAGGCTGCAGAGAGTTAGAGCCAAATGTTTCACGTTCTTGCATGTGGTTGCCCCCTATGCTTTTGCTTCCCTTGGAAAGCAGGATCAGGTACTTCCATGATGGGGAATGGAGCAGGATATCAGACTATTACTAGTGATATGTGTGTTTCTATCACCTTTGACGGTGTATCTGGGCAATGCAAGTGCTGAATGTTTGATAGACTATGGGAATACATTCATTAAATTATTCCTTGTCTTTTTTGGTTTTAGTGCCAGGGCTTGTTTATAGTGGAGTGTGCCAGAGTTCAATTAACCTCCAATTAAAAATCAGGAGAAGCAACAGTTTACCTAATGGTAAACACCACATAGTGCCTTAATTTACTGTCTGCCAGTTAGTCACAACACCCACAGTCTATTTAATTTATGAATAAAATGCAAAGGCTTAATATAAAGTGATTCTTCCAGTCTGGCTTCTTAGTTTCAGTGGAATTTGCCTGAGCTTTATATGAGGGCATTTACATGTGTGTATGTTGGTGGGTATATGTATATACACACCAATGTATGTTTGAATCCTACCCTAATTTAAACTACTCTTCTGTAACATCAGAGATGGAATTGCAGGACTTGTCAGCTCTTTCACCTTTGCTACAACCCTCCCCAAAGAGCTTAGACTTGGAACCTAGAGTCAGGGCAGGTAGGTCTGCCAGCTGCCATGTTCCCCGGTCACTGCAGCAAGTCCCCTTACCGAGAAAGGGAGTAAAACCAGGCTCAGGTGAAAGCTTTAATGATGTAGCTCTTGTACAGGCATAAAGTTGAGAGTTACAAGGGGTATATTTATCTTTCTGTTTTCTTTTTCTTTAAACTGAGAATATACAACAATAAATTTTCACAATCACTGAGGGGGTGATACCTCCTGAGTAGGTTTTTTTTTTTATGGCTGTCTACTCAAAGTTCAGTGCAAAACATCTTAATCATTGCTATTCCCTTTCTAGCATAAGGGTTACACTCTGAGTGTAGCTGTGTCTGTCTCTGCCTTTAAAAGTGGTCAAACTGACATTTAGAGTTGTGCTTTGAAAAAACTGCTGTGACTTCATGACCTTTCTAAAACTGGTATTCTCTGCCTTTTAAATAGGGACTTTCACTTGAAGGAATTTACAACAGATTTGCCTCTCAATCCTTCACGCTTGGATCCTGGCTTCATTCCAGATTGTAGAAACTAGATTTGTAATTGCCTTATTTACAAGGTAGGGTTCCCTGCCCACCCCCCCCCCCCCATCTTGTTTGCTTAACTTGACAGTTTGTAGACTATCAGGCGCCACTTAACCTCTTTTAAAAAAGTTTCATTTAAATTCCTTTTGTCTTAAAGATCCATTTATGCTCTCAAGAAACCCTCACCATTCAAATAGAAGAAGTGGATTATTCTGTATTAAATTTGTAATACCAGAGACTGTGTTAAATTGTGGGTTTACCAGAATGGAAGAAACTAGATTAAAGTTGTGTTCAGCTTTATTAGCAAAGTATTTGACTTAAAATTCCTGTTTTATTTTTCCCATGAATTTGCAGATTTGGATAAAATTTGGATAAAACAGTGGTCTGAATTTCCTTTCCAAGATTAAAACAAGCCTCAAACGTGGTAAATATTTCAAGGAACAAAACCCTCACCCCAAATGGCTTCTGGTTTAAGACTGTGGATTACTTTATTTTTACCTTCAGTCTCTCCCTCTTTGATACCTGAATGGCACTAGGAGTCTAAAGCACAAATGGGAAGGAGACACGGCTAGCACAGGGATGCTCGTCAGGAAGACTTGTGCATTCAGGCTATTCCCAAGCCTTTCTCTCCCAAACATGCCATCATGTGCCCTTCTGCCTCCTTGCTGCCCAAACCATCTCCTCACCAGTACCTTCCTCTTCCCAGTGATCCTGCCAGGAGATCCTGGGCCCAGCACTTTCTTTAGGAAGACATAGTTGATGGGTGGGAGAGGGTGTAATCCAGAGTTTGTTTGGGACCAATGAGCTATAAGGAAGCTCCTGAGTGAGCTGGTTGTCCTCCTGGTGTCTGTGGTTTTCTGCTGGACTCCTCCCACTGAAGGAAAGGGTTGCAACATTGCCAGGTTGTGCTCACGAGGGTGGAGGTGGAGGAGGAATGATGCCTCCTCTTTGCCATGGTAGGGACTGGACCATGACTGGAGGAGCTGGGGTGTCTGTCTGATTATCTTCTGCTGGGAGCATTGGGTGTTGCTGAAGACCCCCAAGGAGGATTGTAGATTAGAGCAAAGAGGAAATAAAATAAAATAAAAAAACCCCAAACCCTGCACCAAAGCTTGTTTGATATCTGCAGAGTCCATCCACACAGCACCATCATTGTGCAAGGCAAAAGCAGATGCAGTGGTACCATCACTGAAACTCATGCCTTCTTGCTCCTCCGAGACTGGCACCAAGTAACTTCCCAGCATGGGTGCCCTGACGCATTTGTGCCTGTGGTGCTGGTCAGAAGGTCTATGCCTGACAAAGGTCTTTCTCTTGGATGCAATGCTCTTTGGCGCTTGCCTGCTGGGGCCTCCTCACCCTGCTCCCTTTGCAGAGCATATGAGGACATTCGAGGTACAGCTGGAGAGATCTGGTGCTCTTCTGCAAACTGTAGCATCTCCTGTTGGTAACTCTTGCAGACCCTACATCAGTCCCTGCTGGTTTTGACCAAGACAGAAACTTCTGTGTGAGTGTGCAGACAGTGACTACCAAAAGGTGTATTATTTATACAACATGTTCTCATATCACTTTCTATAGATTTATTTCAAAAGGATCCATGCAAAAGGCTAGCCCTCCTCTGGAGTTTCTGATGATGTTTTGTTGCTGTACTATTTAACTTTTTTTTTTTTTTCCAAATATCACTGTGTGAGCAGATGGCACTTGCAGTCTGACTGGTTGGGCAGTCAGGCTCTTATCTGTATGACTCTGCTGTAGGAGAGCACAAGAGTAACGATTCAGCTTGCTGGGCTACTGAGGAGTTGTCAGTGGTGACTAGCGCTGGTTGGATTTTCTGGTCCGCTGGTTGGATTTTCTGGTCCGCTCAGCCCTCTCTTTTGTTTTCTCAAATAGGTTGCGAAAAGATTCTGAATCATATGCATTGACTTGTCTGTAACAGCGTGACAAGCAGCTCATGCATAGTAGCCTGGTGTACAAGTCCTTCAGAAACTGGTTTTCCATTCGTGGTGCTTGATCGCCTGGCTGAGCTGTGTGGGTCTCTCTCTGCTCCCTGACAAACTTTTGCAGTGGGAGAAAGATGGTTTATTGTCTTGTGTTGGATGAATGTGGGTATTCATACAAAGCACAGACTGCCCAGTCATGTACATAAATAAAAATTCATTCAAGATAATGATTATGAAAAAGGAACCTAACATAAGTCAAATGGATAATCTTCTGTAAATCCAGATAATAGTGAGGTCTGTAGAATCTACTTAATTTAGGCCCTGGTCCTGCAAGCACTTACCAGTGTATGAATACATTTACGTAGCACTGTTGACTTCTAGAGGACTGCTTGAGTTCATAAGGTTAGTCCGAAGGCTATGGGACATCCAGAGTAATTTTGTTAAATCTCACCTATTTTAATGCGTTAGCATCTTCAGGCTGTGGTCATGGGTATTTTCTATCTCATAGGAAGGGGAAGGCGTAACTGTTAGCAGGGAACTTGCAAGTTGTGAGTGCAGGTCCGAGGGCTGGTGCAGCCTGCCTGCCATCTTGTGTCTTGGCAGTAGGAAAAGGAAGGTCATGGTAGAGAAAGTAACATTTAAGTCATATTTCAAAGTCTTTTAAGAGTGAATACTTTCAAAACTGTGAGGCAATCAAGAACTAGCCATGGCTTTTTATATTTCCTGTTTGGGGTCAACAGGGTGACTGACATTTGATAGTGCGTGTAGCTTATTGCAAGGTTTGGATGTGAAACTACTTACAAAGAAATACATTTGGGTTTGCCATCAGGGAGAAAACTTAGAATGACTTGTTTGACCTCACCCACAAGCTGAAACAACCAAAGGAAAAGGGCTTTGAAGCTAAATGACCATTTAAAACCACTCTGTTAGACAAGATTGAAATTACTAGAATTTTTTTTTAAGAAGAGAGATTTAAAGCATGTATGTGTTAAATGTGATGGCAATGAACTTTGGTAGTAATTTATGCTCCTTTTTGATATATTGAAGACTTGTAAGCTGTGGTCTCTCACTAGATGCTGAGCAGGAGAATGACACTCATTCCTGCACCATCATTGTCACTGAACTGACTGAAATGTGAAAATCTGGATGTGTCTTTAGAGGGTAGTCTCATGCTTTCTCATGCACATGCATATTATCAGAATTCACGTTTGAACTGATTCCATGACAGTGAAAAATAATGTATGGCTGAGTCATAATGGAAACCTGGATACAATGAATAACAAGAGAAGAACTCAAGGGGAAAGTATGAGAACAGGAAGTCTAATCTTCAGCTTTTCTATATATAGAAAACACCTTAAGGGTGAGCACATGCTGTTTTGTATAAATACATTTAAAATGTGTTTTGTAGGCACATATTTTCAATGTGTTGTCATGATTGGAAACACATGTAGACTCTGAAAAATTATGTGAAGCATGCAGAGCCCTTGCCCATGCACATAAGTAAAAGCTGTGCGCAGTGTATACGTGTGTAAATATTTAGCTGGAGGAACAGCCACATGAGAACTACTTCAGAACAATCCCCAAGTCAGGAAGCCACAAATTATAGGTCTGAAATTTACCACGCTGGCATGTCTACATAAATAAAACCAACTGGAAAGATAGGAGGGAGGAAAAACGCATTTACAAATAGTATTAGATTAGAGAAGAGGAAAAATGCTAAACCCTTTTCTGGGCTCTAATCAGAAGGCAGGAAGATTATTACAGGCAGGAGCTTGCAGACTTCAGCTAAACAGCTTCCCTGCTCTGATTTTGAGTCCTGATTTTTATTTACGTGTATGCATACAGTCAAGGCTTTACACATAATCATTATTTTGAGAGAGGCCAAGAGGAGGCATGGTTGGATTTTTTTTTTTTTTTTCCTCTTTCCAGGAACATTGCAATCATCTTACTCCCTCTTTATCTTTGCCAGGTCTCTGGGATGGGATGATGTCATCTTCTTTATCTGCCTAGTATCTACCATGATAAGGCCTTGATCCTGACCAAGGGTGTTGGCTGTTTCATGAATGTTGAATTGGAAGCAGCCAAAGGAAACCTGAATTTCTATTGCAGACAGTAACACTTCAGCTAGAGTAAATACAACTGATACTTGTAAAACCACCGAGACAACTGCTAGTTGTCACAGGCCTTATACAGGCATTGGTACGTCAGTCCTCTTCCAGTCCTTCCACCCGTACTTAGCCTATGCCAGAGCAAACTCCCAGAGCTTTTCTCACCCCTCAGTTGCCATACTTGCAACTCTAACTCAGCTGTAGCTGGGCTGCTGGAGGCTTGGAAAAACTTGCTGCCCAGAATGATTGGTTGCTTCTCAGATCCAGGTGTTCCTGGAGTTAGAGGAAGGACAGCAGGTGAAATACAATCCTTTGAACTGAAGAGTAGGAAAAGTGGATGCCACCAGGTCTGAAGAGAGAAAGCAAAGCAACAGTGTATGTTTGTCTGGAGTTGTCTTTTCCTTCTGTTTCTTTGAAGAGAATTGCTGAGCAGAGGTGTAATTGTCTCTGATGTGGAGCATCCCCACATGGTAGAGAAAGTCTGGCGCCCACCTCTTTTCCCAGCTGGGTCTGGGAGGTCTGCAGCACGACTGGCAAGATTGTAGCAAGGATCACTGCTCTTCCTCATGCAGATTTCTTGGAGCTTCGTCCACGTCCTCTGCTTCGCCAGCTTGGAGGATGTAAGGGAAGAGGAGGAGAAGGGAAAGCACTATGTAAGTTGGGGGAACTGTCTTATTATCTAGCGATGTCTGAAACTTAAATGGGGCGGGGGGAAAGCAAGGATTTTCTTGAGACAGTGTCTTGTTAAACTAGAATTGAACACACAGATTCAGCTTAGTAACCTGCCTTCTCTGGAAAAGAAATATGAGTTTTTTCTGTAAGTGCCTGGAAGCTGAAGGCTTGGTGTAGGGAACTTTCTTGCTGCAGAAGAAGAATCGGTAGGTTTAGAAAGTTTAGTTCTATCCTTAGGCTCTGCTGTTGGAGATTGTAAGAGGACGATTCATATAACCCTAAGGAAAATGATTGTCAAGAATGTGTTGGTGTTAACACTTTTACATGGCAGCTCCTGGGAACTGGAGCCCTGGTAGCACCTGGACCAGAGGTCTTTCTGTGAGAGGATACCTCCTCTTCTTGCACTGAGAGCTGACTTCTGTGTAGCTATGGCATTGTCATCAGCTTTATTAACTTAAAATCACAAGAATTTAGTCAGAAATTAGTAGTCTTTATATCCTTTTAGTTCCTCTGGTTGGAAGGTTAACTGCTGCTATTAACGGGGTAGATTGATCTTGATTGGTGCCTAATAACAAATACTTGTTTTGGGTGGTGCCTGGGGACTGCAGTCCCCATAGCTGAGGAGCTGAAGTTCCCTATAGCATTTAATGGATTTATGTCTGCTCTTTACAACACTTCCATCTGCAGGGGAGAACAGCCCTTGCTTTCCTTGAGTGATCTGGGGAACTGAGATGGAGCTAAACCAAGTTTTCTCAGCACTGCAAAGCAAATGTGGGAATCGAAAGCCCTTGAATTGTAAACTAGTGCTCTTCTACAGCTGCACTGTCTTCCCTGCCGCCAATCTCCTAACTATTCAGTGGCTGTGGTTCATCCAGTAGTATATGGTAGTGGTCACTACCAGTTATTCATTCCTTGGAATGACCTCTGCTTGATGGCGTTGCTGTGCCTGCAGTGAATTTGTCCAAACCATATTTAAAGAAGAACATGAAAAACTTCAGTCTGCAAATTAGCACTGACAAAAACATCTGCTTGGGTATTTCCCTGTCCAGAATGAGTTTTAATTTTCTGTTAAGCTTTTTAGTCACTACTTTGACCTGTTTGGAGTGATCTCCCTTTCTTTTTACAGTAACAGAAAGTCAGGGTCTGACTCTTATTTCTGTTTAATTCTCCTGGATTAGAATGCACACAGTTCTCCTTACTGGAGAATGGGGAAGGAAATGGCTTGAGCTGTGGTACCGAAAAGTTTTATAAAGAAAGGCTCAAGATTTGTGGTTTGCAGTGTCTCCACTGCTCGCTCCAGTAATGCCCATATCCAATGTGGTCTCCTTGGGGACAAGATAGGGGTACTGTTGTCACCTTCTGCAGCAGAAGGCTGAGTAGACAGTGCAGGAGGGGGACTCTCCTGGGCATTTGAACAAAGCTGTCGTCATCTACAGATTTTGGTAGAGTCTCTGACTCGTATGTGGCACTTCTTTCAAAATACCTTCATACCTATTTCCCAAAAGCTTTTTAGCTGTATGTAATGCTCCTTTTGGATTTCTCTGAGTGTGATAGGGCAGGATTGGGAAAGAACACTTAAATATTTAATCTGACTACCATTCATGGGATTAAAAATTGGTTATGACTAGTGCTTTTTTGAATACCTTGTGTAACTGTAATCTCTAACATTTTACACAACTGAATGATGTTCCAGCATAACCAGCTTAGATGGAGCTGATGGAGTCATGCACAGAAACTAGACGTCTTATTAGACTCCCCTTATCTCATCTCAGAGCATAAGAGGTCCAAGAGAGCCTCCCACTGAAACCTGAGCTCTCCAAAGGGCGAAACCTGCATACAAGTGTAGGTCCCTTATTTCCTCTCTGCTGGAGGAGGTCACTCCACCAGCTGTCACCTTCTGCTCTGTAAACTATCACTTCATCCAGCTGCAACACAGTGGCTGGACCAGGAAGTGCGCCGCTGATATAAATCGTCCATGGTCCAATGAGTAGTTAATAGTTAAACAGTCTATGGCAGGCGGAGGCTGGGTCATATACTGGTTCAAATTTTTTTTTTGTGGGGTTAGGCTATAGAGAAATCTTGAACTGCTGCAGTTGAGTGTTTCTGGCAGACAGCCTAGGGGTTGGGATAGAAAGGCTTTTGTAAATACACTAATGTACAAATGTATGTTTAATGTGTTCATGCATATGCAGTATTTATTAAACAAGTAGCTTTGCATAGCAGGAGAGGCGAGCAGCTGTTGTGCATATGGCTGGGGCATGGTGCTGCTTCCCAGCAGAGCCTGGCCTCTGGCCCCTGCCCTCTCCTGCCCCGGAGCACGGCGTCAGCAGCACCCTGCTGCCTGCTGCAGCCTCCCTGGCTCCCTGCTGCTGTGCTGGAGCTGCAGGGGCTCTGGGGTGAAGTTGTTGTTGTTGTTGTTATTGTCATTATTAATCTTCCAGCTCAGGATTTCTGAGACAGCAAATGTCGGCAATTAATCTGTAGGGATTTTCCTTCTGAGGGTGGACAAAAGCTCTCAGTTATAAAGATTGTGTCATAGGAAGTGCTTATTGAGAAGAAAGAAAACATCCTGGATGAAATTTTAATTCCAGATGTCAATAACAAAAAAGAAGGTGGTTAGGGGGAATGCCAAAGAAAGCATTGCATCTCTCACCTCCATTAGGTTAGTGTAGCTCTATTACTGTCCATACCATAAATGACTCCTACCTGAAATGACTAACAAGGCAACCCATCAGATAAGAGTTTTCAGGTGAGCCTGAGCAATGCGCAGCAGCCTAGCATAAGAGTTAAGAACCACTTTTTAGTAGGAACCACAGTGACTTCCAACTCAACATCAGTCTGGTAGTTAAGAAATGAAATAACTTTAAAAAGTGGACCTAAATAATATGAGAATGTGTGTTGAGAAGAAAAATAAGAGGAGCAGCTAAAAGGATAAACTGTTTGAAATAGCACTGGGTCTGTTTAAATGTACCATTATTAGAAACTAAGAGTAAATGTTTATCACCTGTCAAGGAAGATTTAAAAAGTACCAATACTAAAATTGTAAAGATAGTCTGTGTAAACAGCAAATTAAAAGGGTCTATCAGAAATAAAAAGACGTTTTGAAAAAATGGAAGTTGCATCCAATAGAGTAAAATGGAAAAGACCGTAATTTCTGGTAAATAGTTGTTAGTCTCTTTGGTTTGATTGTTAAAGTTATAAAAAATGGGGGACACAGCAAAATCCTTTCTGATCATTAAAAACAGAAACCAGAGAAAGATTTTGATACTGTTTGAGTGGTAAAAGAAGTGGGAAAAGATGACGAGACCATAAGAAACAGTATTAAATGAACTCTGGTACTAAATGTTTCTCAAGGAGAGCCTTTTTGTGTGAAAGAAATCTAAGGAACTGTCTCAAACTGATATACAATTATATCTTTTAAAAAAAATAAGTAAAAAAGGCTGAGAGATCATCAGGCCTTGGCAGTGTTCATGCAGAATTCTGAAGCAAGTGGGACAAGGAAATGCTAAATTATATACTTGGGCATGTAATTTGTTGGCTGAATTAGTTATAGAGTACCAAAGGAATATAAAGTGGCAGATTAATACTGAGATGGATTCACATGTATCAAGGGGAAGTAATCCTAACTTTGGGGTTTTTTTGGGGTAAAGATGAAGTTCTTCACAAACCCAGGGTTCTTTGGATTCACAAGCCAACCCGAACCAAAGGTGCGTCCAGTTGATAGAGGGTGGGGTGCCATAGGTGGGTTAATTCAGATCAGGAGTGCACTTCTGAAGCAAATCTCCCGATTATCCCCACTTACATTGCCATGGTTCACACAATAAACTGATCTTACATTATATGAAATGAATATCCTTTAAATAAAATTAAACCAGATGTGCTTCAGGAATGCACTGCTGATCAGTCCATGAGACTAGACTATGGCTACTCCTTGGCACCACCTGTTTTACTCTACAAAGTCATGGTTATTGGGCAACTGTACTAATTTCCCATGTATATATCAGTGCAGTGGGCTTGGATTTCCAGAAATCTTTTGGCAGGTCTGTTGCCAGGTTTGTGACAGCTAGGAAGCTACAGGCCTTTTGTGGGTTAACAGCTAATTAAAAGATGGGAAGTGAAGGTCAGAAACAAGGTATGGAAAAGGGGAACTAGAGTTTCAGTACACTGGGGCTCCTCAGCTTGAAAAAGGGGATTGAGAGGTTATGTGATAAAGGTCTGCCAGTTATGACTGGCAGAGAGATGGTTATAGGGTGGCAGTGAATACCCATTTTTTTCACAGAAAAACTAATATGCATCATTTATTTAAAAAAACTAAAACAAAAAACCCCTAAAACCGAACAAAAAAAATCCAACAAAACTGACAGTAAATTTAAGTAAAAGGAAGTACTTTTTTGTGCACCATGCAATTAAATCGTGGGAGTTGGTATGGATTTTTATTTTTCTGAATGTACAAATGGGTTCAAAAAGCAAGGAGAAAAGTTAATGGAAGGAGAGGCTGTTGAGAGCTATAGCATGCAATGAAGCTGTGCAAATCTTCCTTCAGGATGCGCCCAGGCCATGGAAGGGCAGAAGTCCGCATGGAGGCCTCACTTTTCATTGTCTCTGTTCCTGTGCTCTCTATTTTGGTATTTGCTTTTGGCTGCTGTTAGAGACAGGGTTTGGGAGTACCTTTACTTTGACCCAGTTCAGATCATTGAATAAAATTTTCATATTTATTTCCTTTCCAAACCCGGCATGTAGGTCATTCAGAAAAAATAACCTATGAGATCAATTCTCTTCAGCTCCTTTTCGAAGATACAGGTGCTTCACCTCTGCATTGACTTGGGACATTCATATTATCCATGCTGCTTTTTACATAGCAGCCTTGGGCCAAGCACTCTAGGAGGTGCAAGGGATGAAATCTGCACACATATGTTCTTTTCAAACAATATTGCATTGCTTTGAAATTGCCAGAGAAGCTTGCTTTAATTCCGAAAGTCCTGATGATGCTGTGAAGACTTGCACAGGGTCTCTCAGACTTCCTGCACCACCTGTAACCTCTGGTCTTCCTGTAGTATCCCGCTGTGGGAGCTCTGTCAGCATCGTGAGGGATGTTGCCCTGGGCTTTTGGGCCAAAGCTCAGCAGTAGCAGGAAGGTGACTGGTGGGGCACAGAGCAGGTGGAGAGGTGCTTTGGCAAGGACTAAGACAAGCAAGAATGCCCATAGGGTACCTTGGTAGTTTCTGACTGTGGGGAGCACCAGGGAAGTTACAGCTGTGATTACAACTGTTTGTAGCAGACTTGTACCACAGGAAGGGAACTACTTCAAAACGATAACACTGGGGAAAACATTGCTCCTTAGAAAGCTGAAACTGGAAGACCAAGTGGGTGGGGCGTCCTGGCAAGTGGGGGAGCGGCAAGGGGCTATGGAGAGCTCCTCAAAAGATATGGTGCTCTTTGAAGTTCCAAATGTCCTTTGAACTCTTCAGCAAAGAATTGGTGCAGGCTCTTGGAGAAATGGTGTGTGGCAAAGCAGGAATCTGAAGCATTGGCTTGTCTAATGACATCTTTTCTCTTGCTTTCCCATTTCCCTGTTTTTACTCTTTGTGTAACCATTCACCGTTTTTTCCCTGTCGTCTCTTCTGACTAGACCAGAAATTCCTACATGACAAGAGCTGTTGGAACTAAAAAATGTAAAATGTGAGCTTGAAGTGTTTGTTGAAGTGCTGTTATGCCCAAAGCCTTGTGTGATGAGTTGTTTGGGTCTCAGCAGCTGTTTATAGTGGTGGAACAACTCTGTAGGAGTAGTGTGTGGGGTGGAGGAGCTCTGAGCCCTGCCTGAAGTGTTGGGGGATGGCGCGTGGCAATGCCACTGAGTCACGCTGGCTGCGGGGGTGGAGAGCAGCAAAGGGGTCCTTCTTGCGCTTCATTTCCAATGGCTTGAAACTTGCTGCTTTCAGGGGAGCTTGCCCAAACACTGGTCAGTTCCAGTATCAAAGGACAATAAATTTCTGCTCGCAGTGATAAGCTTTGAAAGTTAGAGTTGATGATACCATAGATAACATTGTGGTTTTAATCAAGGAATATTTGGAAGGCTTTTCTGAGAACTGGTTAAGCAATTGCTCCCTTACCGCAAAACAAACCATCGGGGTATCCTCAATGTGCCTGCACGGGAAGTTTTCAGCGCTTTTGTGCAGAATTACTGTCATTAGTGATGTGGAAGTGTTGGTAAAGGTGTCATGCCAGTTCTTAGGATTTTCTGTTTGTTTAATCAGGGTACAATCCAGTCCTAACATTTTCACATCTATACAATCTATAATCTCATCTATACAATGGGCTTAACCCTGAGCTGTCTTCCTCAAGATGTTCGGAGGTCTCCAGACTTAAGTCTTCATGAAGGTGAAATGCCCTGTTGAGGCACATGTGAACATAAAAGAAAAAGGACTTGGTAAAAAAAACCAAAACAGCGAGTCCCAATTACATTTCTTGTAGCTTAGTGTTTAGGCACTAGCATAGGAGTGTATTCAAAATAGAGAGAGATTTTAACCACTAGACCACAATGACTCAAATGTTTACTAAGATGTATCACAAAATGCTTTTATTCCCTTGTCTCACCTTATTATGACTGTTGATGATGAAAAATGAAAATAAGATGGGGGAGTGGAGGAAGGGTAAAAATCATAGCTGGGCAGAAAGAGTGACTGGAGAGCATCCTTCACCCTCCTCATGCTGGTGGGTTCATTGCTGTGACGGGGAAAAATGCTGTGGGGGAGGAAGGAAGAGAAAGAGGAAGTAGCGATTGTGGATGCTTTGCAACCTCAGCAGAAAATACTGATGAGAAATGACAAACAGGCAGCTGATGCTGGTGCTTCTCCTGGTGAACGTGCTGGCTGCATGACCCCCTTTGCTCCTCAGAGGTGTGAAAGCTCAGCAGTCAGCTTCCCTCAGCCCAAGAATGTGCACAAAAGAAATAAGCCAGGAGGGTATTTGATTTGGGGAAAATCAGTTAATCTAAATGTATGTGTATATACCTAATGATAGTATCACTTGAAAAGCCATTATTTGATAAATAGATGTCCAAACAAAAAGACCATGATATGTTGGTCTTTTCTTACTGATGTTTCAAAAATGGACCTTTTGAAAGTTAAAGATTTTTGAAGGCTCTGCATTTCAGATGGCTGTGTCATGACAGTATTTGAATTTAAATACAGCTTATGTGACCTTAAAAGATGATTAAATTCAACACACTCTCAGTGACCTACATAGAAAGTGATTAAAGTTTATTGATGGATTGCTGACAAATTGTTGAATTTGATGACACAAGTCAATGGCTGCATTGGCTTTTTATCTATTTATCTTACAGCTAGAATGGATCATCCCTTTTTTGTGTTCTTTACAAGTAATTAGATGGGCTAGCCTTAGGAAGCTTAGAGGAACTCGAGTTATTTGAAATAATAAATTTGAGATACATGAAAAGAATGTGGTTGTTGGGTTTTTTTTAGAAGACCTTCAAACACTTTAAATTATTTTCATTTTCAAGAAACATACTAGTTGATTCCCTTTTTTGCTTTTGTGAAATGACACTGTGGCATAGAAACTGTTGAGTGAGAATGTAAAAAATGTGTGTGTTTTTTGTTGGTTTATTTTTCCTATTTTTTCTTAAGAAAAGCATTGCATCCATTTTTTCTCAAATAACTTTTTAAATATGAAACAGTTGTATAAAGGTCTTACTCCTTTTTCTGTTGGTGAAAAAACTTGCCTTAAAAACTTAAAGTTTTGGATGACTTGGCAGAACAGCTGAAATGCATGAATGAAGAAGAAAGATGTGTTGGCTTAGTGAGAAAGTAAAACTTCTGAAAGAGTGTATTTTTGAAGGGTATAGTCTCAGTTCCTTACCGTATCCCAAACAGTGATACTTTGTGGCTGGGTTTTAGCGTAGATTTGTATTCATCCATATCCTGCTCTTTGAACACATATACATCTTTATACTTCTAGGAAGACTTTTTAATATCTTCACTACACGTTTGTGGATGATCTGCTAGTCAGATGTAGGTTTGGATCTAACAGGGAGTGACAGGCTGGAGGGGAGCTCAGGAGGTCTCAGTCCAACCTCCTGCTCACAGCAGGCTCAGCTGTGAGCTCAGGCCATCTTGCCCAGGAGTTTATTCAGTCAGGTGTTGAAAAAGTCCAAGAACAGAGACTGTACAACCTCTCTGCACAACTGGTTGCACTGTCCTTATGCAGAAAGAGGCTTTCTGAAGCTCTTCTGTTTCAACTTCTGTCTGTTGTTGCTCATCCTTCTGGGAAGAGCCCATCTCCATCATCTTGCTGACCCGATCATAGGTGGTGGAGGGCTGCTGTCAGATGGCCCCTGAAGCTGTCCCTTTTTCAAGCTGGAAATGTCCCAGTCCCTCAGCTTTTTCTTGCAGGACAAGTGCTCCAGCTCCAACCATCTTGGTGTCCCCTGCCTAGCTTTTCCAAGTTTGTCACAGCCTTTCTTATATTGGGAGGGTCCCAAACTGGGTACAGTATTTAGATGTGGTTTAAACCAAGAAAAGGGGGAAAACTGTGTCTCAATTGCCTGGCTATGGTCCCATCAATATAGCCCAGCCTTCTTGCAAGCCCACCATGCTCCCACCATATCTGGAACACCCAGTTTCTGTCACAGGGTTAGTGATGACATTGTCTATGGGGGTATTTACAACAGGAAGCTGTTGCAGGCTCTCTGGCAGGTCTGTGCATTTAGAATGCGTACAGCTGCAACAAGCAGCAGTAGTGTTAGTATGGCTGGAACTGCTGAAGGCTTTTTATCAAAGATGAAAGGAAAGCAGTGGCATAAGGTTGTGCAAGAAATGACTTTGAAGGAAAGAGTGGGATTTAGGATTCTGTACACGTTTTAAACTCCTTGATTAGTATAGTGCTGCAATACAACCAGTGTCTAATGTTTAACTTTGGCAGCCATTTGTTTTCAAGATATTTAAGCATTTTTCTGGTCACTTTAAAGAGATTGGTTTTCTTTTCTGATAATGCTGTCATTATAAAGATAGATAATATACTGCCCTTCTGTGTAACATTTAATCTGGGGAACTCCAATAATTTTAGAAGCATTAATGAGCAAATTTTCATAACATCCCTCCAATATAGGTAATTACTGTGTACCTCCTTTAAAAGTGTGGAGGTAAAGCTGTGGAAGTGGTCTGTTCAAAGTCAAGAGATGAGTCAGTGCCAGAGTCAGGGCTGGAGCCTCTGAGTGCTCGTTCCCTGCTAAAGGCTGCCAGTCTCACACCGTCCATCAGCATTTTATTCTCAAAGTCTCACACTGGGATTTCGCAAAGTGGTTGAGGTAAATATACAGCTGATTTCCTCTCCTTTGATTTTGCGAATAATGCTCTCCCAAGGTTGACTTGATCTGAGGGAGAGAGAAATACAAAACTGAAGTGATGCAAAACTCCACCATTCTCACGAGACTGGAGTGTTCAAGGGCTGGTTTGTGCTCTCAGTTTCAAGTTCTCTTTGTTATGTGAAACAAGCTAAAACTGAAAAGAAACCTCACAGAGGAAGCTGGAACATCTTTACTGCTTAGAAGGAAAACTTCATGGTAGTGGGAGTTAGTAGCTTTCAACCATAAATGTTAAGTGCCAGCAGCAACTGGTTTGCATGTAACAGATGGGTACGGCAAATATGAATCATATTGGTTGATAGAGACTCATCTCATCCCACTTGTGGTCTCTGCAGCCTGTGGCAGAAATCGCTCAACCAATAGGGTTTGTTGGTAAGTGATATGTAATCTATGTAATCTGCTTTCAGTGGCTTTCCCATACCTTTTGGTACATTCATCGGTTACTTAGTTGGCTGAATAGGCAAAGGAAGGCTCAAATGATACCTTTACCTTCCTGTCTGGTAAGAAACAAACACTCACAGAGCACTTTTGAATAAAAAAGACAGTGTCTAATGGGATTCCATTGCAAATAAGCTGTGAACTGGGTCACTTTTTTTTCCTGATTCCTGTGAGAGTGGCTGCTTGGCTCAAGGAGAAAATACAGATGCTATGTCTTGAATTTTCAACCACACAGATGTGTTTTTCCCCTGCACAATGTCCAGATCCAGTGGATCTGAAATCTGCTGTAGGAACACAATAGAAAAGTAGTTTAACCTGCCTCCTTTCACCAACCCTTGCTCTTTCATCTCTGAGCTTCCCTCATGTTCCTAATACATATGACTTCAGTTATTCTGCTTCCACAATCCTTTTCTTCCTCACAGGGAGCTTGCCAGAAAAAATGGGAATTACAAATTCCTAAATTTTTGTGGTTTTACCCCCCAGGTTTTCTTGTGTCCTTAGTAGCCATGTTGGCAAGCTATCAAGGAGTTGGAAGTCCCTTCAGAAATCTCTCTTCTACTCTGGCCTTCCCCCCACCCCAGATGGAAGCCTAGTGATTTCTACAGCATGTATTTGCACAATTTTATGCATTATTTTTTAACTCTTTGCATCACTCACACTACTGAAATTTTTATTCCTGTGATGTGCAGCATCTACCTCAAAAGTTAGTGAGTTAGTTGGTTCTTACTCTTTGTCACTGCTGTGGCTATAAGAAGCTAGTAAAGCTGAGAGAATAAGTTTCTTATGCTGTGAAATATGTTTCAACCTAATATTCCTGGAAATTACCTAACTTACTGCTCTCTGCACACAGTGAATCACTATTTGCTCTACTTTATCGAGTAATATTTTCAATTCTGCACCAACTTCCAGACTCAGTTCACTGCAGCAGTGAGTTCCAAATACTGTGTTCAAACTCACTTCCTTCTGTCCATTTTGTTTATCAACTTTAATTGTTTGTTCCTTCCCGTTTTGTTTTATATGACTGAGAAAGGTTTGTGTTTTCCCTATAAAAATAATAATTTTAAATATTTATTATGAATCCTTTAATTGGTTATGCCATCCTACAAACATTGTTAGTATTAAAACCCATCTTCCTACAAGAACTGTTTTTTCCTGGCAATTCTTGATCATTCTTTTCACTCTTTCCTATTTAGTCTTACAGAATTCTTTCTATTGTTTGTTGGTGATGGTTATTTTACATAATATTCCACACAAAACTGGCATTGATTTAAACAAAAGCGTTCTTAAACCCATTATATTATTCACCATTCCCTTCCTCATTTGTCCAAACATTTTGTTCTGGTTTTGACCACAGCTGAACATTAAGCAGAAGCTGCCTTTGAATGTCATATACCTCCTTTTGTAAGTTTGTTCACAGCAACAGAGCTATTAAGTTAATATTTTCCACATCAAATGTTTTTAACTGAAATTTAACAGCAAAGGTGCATATACTTAGTTTTGTCTTACTGTGTGTCTTCAAATGATGCATTGGAGAGAAATCTTTACAGACACCACCTTAGCTATGGGTTGGAAAAGTGGAAAATGACTCTGTTGGTAAAGGGGGTGGGAAGAGAAAGCATCATAAAATACATTTATTAGTATATTCTGAAGGATATGAGTGCTTGCCAACACGGATCGAAGTACTGTATGCAGGCAATACAAATACCGGTCACCAAAGTGTGATGCATTAAGTTACAAAGTCAATAGCTAAAAAGTAAATAAATAAAAGAAGTGTGCAGCCATAATGGAAGCTTTCCTCAGATTCATCTCTTTTAGGGTGATCTCTGTCTTGGTGGGAAGTGGTTGAAGATGTGGCAGTTCTCCCCTGCCTACAGTGACACCAGATCTACAGTAGATGGACTACGAATGCATTGTACTAGCGTGTCCTCCCCTCCAGAAGGTTCATCTTCCTAGCAAAGGATCCTCTTCTGGGTGCACTGAGGTACTTAAACCAATGCTCAGTTTGAACAGGACTTTCAAGTTACTCCCCATAGACTGACATGAGTCATCTGTTTTCTATGTCCTTATGTTTCTGCCAAGACTACTAGAAAGCCTTGTAATTATAACAACTTGCGTTCATGGAATCAGCAAGGCCCAAATTAAATTTCTTCTGGGTGTCCTACAGGTGGCACTGTCATTTCAGTGTCATGAATAGTAAAGAATTCAGATCTCTGGATGTCTCCTTTACCTTCCTTTGGACCCTGGAATTTCCCTACCACAGTGGGAAGAGAGCTGAGGAAACACAGGAGAATCCCTAGATAGCAGCATCCCTTCGTCCTGCTTTGAAGAAACCAGTCTGTAATATTCCAATGAGTCAAAAAGGAAAAATTCACTTCAAAGCCTGCAATGTTCTACTATATTTTTAGCAATGCCTATCACTTTGAAGAAGGATGAGATTTAACAAAGTGCTCTGTCTTTTCAAGACTAATGGGATATGTGAAATAAGTAGAAAGTTGCATAGAGAGAGCAATAAAAATTATTTAGATATTTGTGCTGTGGTTGGATGTTTATTCATTCTTGAGGTTCATATACCTGTGGCTGAAACTGTTGAATGCACAAGCCAGAAAAGTACCTAAAACTACAAGGCCCTGATTTTTATTTCTCTTTGTTCCCTAAGCCAAGTGAAAATGTAACATAGAAGCATCTGTCTGTATTTTGAATAAGGCTATTAATTTTGGCTTGCCATTGGATCATGTAATAAGAAATGAAAAATGGGAAATAAAGATTGTTGATTTGAAATTATTAGACCCATGCGCTCTTCTGAAAACCTTGCTGTCAGCCCCATCCCTGCCTGGATGGTATTTCCTGGGACACACTCTACAGGTGACCCAGAAAAACCAAACCGGTAGCGCTTCATGCCCCATCCTTCCTTTTGTCCCGAGGGCTCCCCGGCCTCAGTGTGGCTGGGCTCGGGCTCCCCTGAGCTCTGCCTCACCTCGGGGTGCAGGTGTGGACCTGAAGGGCCCCCAGGAGACTGAGGCTGAAGGGGTGCTCCGGGGAATGGGTTAGAAACAGGGATTTGCGCTGAGGCTTGGCTAGCGCGGTTTGTTACGGGGCACCTGTAGCGTGCTTTCTCCTGTCTCCCGCAATGCACTCTGGGTCTCTTCTCAGAAGTATTTGATGACATGGTTTTGAAACTGATTTCCATTTGTGAAACAAAGAATTTAAAAAGTAGCTATCTGAGAAGATTTCTAATTTTTTAGTCTCGTCCCCTACCCCTTTTCCCCTAGCTTGGTTCTAGTCTTAATAGTTCTGGCAGGCATGCCTTTTAGCGTTGCTTTGATGCCTGGCTTGTGCTTTGCATAGACATGACTTGTAAAAGAGATACCAGTTTCCTCTTGGGCAATTTTAGCATTGCAACCAATTTCTGCAAGAGTTTCCTCTCTGCTTTGCAAGGTGTGGGAGTTGACGGGACAAGTGTAGCTGTTTGTCAGAATTCCTTGCTGGTAAGGTCGTGGCTTATTTCTTTCCTCTTAAGCACCAAACATTAGTTGTTTCTGTCTAATGACATCTATTTTCTTTTTTTTTTAAAAAAAAAAATACGATTTTATCTGATTTGAAATGATGCATGCTTGGTACAATAAAGGAAGTTCATGCCGGTACGTAATTGCCCTTTTTTTAAGGGCTGTGTAAAAGATCTTATGCTTCCTTTCCCCCCTTCTCCGCCCTTTTGGTTAAAAAATGCAAATGGATTACTTAAAAATAATGAAAACATTAGAAATAATTGGGTTGGTTTGTGGAGGGAGGACAAGTAGCAGTATGTATGTGAATGATTCCTACTTTGGACAAATTTAATTCCAGTTTTGTTTTAAGATGCATCAAAGGACAGGGTGACAGTCCTAGTCATGACTGTTTCATGTAAATAGGATATTTGTGAAGACAATTGTGCGATGTGGGAATGGAAGCAATTCCATTATTGATTTTTAGGTTCCTAGAGAAAAATGTGAAAATCTAGTACCGTGTAAAGAGTATTTAAGGTGCAATACGGGGGTAGAATGTAATGTGCTGTGGTGACAGCACTGAGCAGATCGATTTCTGTTTTTAATAAGAATTTTAGAATCTATTAATTTTAATGTTTTTCTCATAGGCATGAAACTGTGTGAGTAAAGGCATAGCAAAAGTACTATGTGAATGGGCTTACCCATACCATGAACAAAGGGACAGGTAGATTTAAAATCTCCTGTCCTTCGCCCCGCAACAGAAAACCCAAATGACTGACTGCATCTCAGGACTTGGGTTTTCCTCAACAAAATGCACCTCTGGTGAAAGCTGAGGTTAACAGCTTGTTTAATCATTCACTTACCTAATTGCTTCCAACAAGCCCTTATTGGGTAATGTGGATCTTTACCAGGGTCAGTTTTATTAATTGGAGTTCTGGGAGGGTTTGTTATCCCTGCTCAGGAGCTGCAGTTCACTTCAGTAGGGTTTTCCTGTCTGCTGATTACGCCAACATTTAATGGTTTGTGACAAATCACAAACGAGAGGGAAATTGCTTGGTAACTTCTCATGAAATGGCCTTTCTGCACCTTCCCCCCTAACTTCTCTGGGGAGCGGCGCACCCCGCCGTGCCCCGCTCTCTGCCCTGACTGCGGTGCCGCAGCTGCGCGCGACGTGATCGGGGGGGAAGCCCTGCGGCGGGGTGGAGGCTGCCTGCCTCAGGTCAGGGTTGCTGAAGCCCTCTGCTTCCAAATGCTGCATGGCTCTGGCTTTGCCTGGTGTCCTGCCTCACTGCTGCCCCGCGGGAGCGGTCTGCCCCTCGACGCAGAGAGAGGGGGGCCTCACACGCTGCCTCCCAGCACCTGCTTTCCACTAGAAAGTCACACTGGTGTCAAAGGTGGGAAATGTAAAAGGGCGCATTAAAATGTATGCTGTCTGCAGAAGTGTGCTTCATAACAGCGTCTACACCAGAGTTGGGAAGCATCAGGGTGACAGAAAGCTTTGTTTCACTCCTTAAATGGCAAAAGCCATTAATGCCAGGCTGCTAATGTT
This sequence comes from Gorsachius magnificus, assembly GCA_034008185.1. Taxonomy (NCBI): domain Eukaryota; kingdom Metazoa; phylum Chordata; class Aves; order Pelecaniformes; family Ardeidae; genus Gorsachius; species Gorsachius magnificus. The sequence goes on along the minus strand of CM067083.1, from coordinate 56,770,604 downwards.
CAGATGAACTTTTTGGACAAGCTGCTTGCTACTTGTCCCCCTGCATGTTGGGAGACATGATTTCTTGCAGGGCTGTCTGGTGGCCAGAAAGCAGCATTTGCATGTCCCCTTTTTTTTTTGAGTGTGTTTCCACGAGTGCGTGCAGCAGCCAGGTGCTGCATGCTCAGCACGGCACGCTCTCCATCAGTGACTGTGCAGTCCCTGCGAGGTGGCTAGGGAAGGCTGATATGGGCTGAAGAGCTTCCACAATGGTTAAGATGCTCTCTGCTTTGTCCGTATTAATTCCAGATGTTTCCCCTTGCCACCCAAATCCATCCCTTCCACTCTCCCACATGATCTAGGTGAATTAAGAGTGACTTGGTTGTGGGAGAATAAGATGAGGACTGCTTTGGATAAAGACGCAGAAGTAGCACGCTGTACAGACAACAGTATTGTTCGCTTGCTTGATTAAATGGTGCGGGCGTGCAACCTGCTGCTAATCAGCTTGTCATGTGGAGGTCCCAGCAGGTTCTCAGCTGGTGTTGGATCCTGAGGTAGGAGCAGTAACGCAGAGAGGGCTGTGCCACTAAATGGCATGTGGAATAGTGCCACTATTTTGTGCGCAGAACTGTCTTCAAGGGATCACTCAACCACCTGCCAGCACACCTAGTACTATTTATGAGCCTGGAGAAAGTGCCCTGCCTGATGCATCACTTATTACTAATGAAATCATACTGAGTGTAGTTACACAATCGTTGAACAGGGAGGTGGGCACTGAGGTAATGCTGCATGTGAAACTATACCTATTAACCCTTTCTGCATCTCTATTTCCCTCTCAGCTGAGGCAGAGCCACATTTCTGTCTTTTCAGGATTTTTCTGAAAAGCAATGTATGCAGCTAAAGGCATAGCTCATCAAAGTGCGTATGCACTATGTTTATGCCTCAGTGACACACATTTCTAAAAATATTTCCCTTCTGCAGTCTCCTCTACCCTCTAATTGTTCACTTCTCTTTCCTATCATCAGCTTACAGGCTGGCTGCCCTCCAGCGTCTGCCGCTTTTGCTATGGGGCATCACTGGCATAGGTCCCATGAATAGACTGAAATCTTCTGCCATGATGAGTGTGTCTGTCCTTCTTTAGCTCTATCCCCTGCCTCTGGCTTAGCTGAGTCACACTTTCTCTGTGCGTACACTTTTGGTTGTCCCCATGTTCTTGTCTCTTTCCTCTCCAAACAGGTCTTGATGATTGGGGTGGGGGGTGTGGGGTGTGGGGTGGGAATCAACTAAGTGACATGGCTTTGCCTCACCTACTACTTCTTTAACTGCTTCTTCTCCTGCAGATATGGCTTCCTCATCTGGGCAGGTCTCATCTTCCTCAGACTTCCTTACCTTGCTTTTCCCCAGCCTCCTCCAGTCTTTCTCCCTTTTCTCAGCTAGTATGTTTTTATTTCTTCTACTAAATACAATCAACCAACAAAAATCTCTGTTCTCTGCCATCATTTTCCTGGCACTTACCTTTGGTTTTATTGAAAATACTTCTTAAAACCTTACTTCCAAATTCTGTCTGCCAATGGTTCTCCACCTGTTTTCTGTTAAATTGGTTTTAAGGCCGGATGCTCAAAGTTCCTATAATGAGAGCTGTATTATTTTTTTTTTTTTTTGACCAAATGTAGAGTTTGGTCTGTCTCTCTGATATGTCACGGCTCAGCCTTTAGCTGGACCCAGCCTGATCAACTTTTGCCTCTCCTAAATCATCCTTGCTCATTATTGACAATGAAATAATGGTCCAAGAGCCTTCTTCAATTCTCTGTGTCCTCATTTCCAAGCTATGTTTAAATTTTGCACATGCTTTCAAATGCCTTCACTCTCCATACACAGAAATAAACTGTCATCCAAGTTGTCATTACCTCATGTCACATTTACCGAAATCTCCTATTCTCTGGCCTTGACAAAAGCAATTTCAACAGTTCATATCAATTCAGAAACCAACTGCAAGAATAATTTTCTTGCTCTGCTTCTTTGTTGAATCCCCCAGCCTATCTATGTACACTTCTGGGCAGCATCAGATATACTGAGCCTTAACTCTCATTTTGAACTCTCTGGGATCCCTCTCTTAGTTTTACAAACATTTGAAAACATTATATCTCATTATTTTCGAAAGCCACTTGCTATGACACTAACACAAACCTTGACAATGCCTGTCTTCAGGCATGCTGAGACCCAACATATGAACCCAGTGACTCTTGTCTCAGTGGTATCTTGGACTCCATCTGATTCCTATCTGCATCCTCCTGTTGTGTCCTGTCTTAAACTGGAAGCTGCCAGGAGCAGAGTTACCTTCTCTTTTCTTCCATGTTCCTACGGTACCTGATATATGGTCCATTATAATGGAAATGAACATACTGCAACCCCTATTTGCTAATACTTAAGAAAAGTTTCTTCAACAATATTTTGGGTGGTAATGCTGTAAATAATTTTATGTAGTTCCCCGCTTTGTTACATTGTGTAGTGCTTTGTTATCCTCGTTCCTTCTTGCAAGGTCTCAGGAGAACTCACACTCTTATTCTTTGGTGCATCCAAGCTTCTTCCAGGAACAGCTTCTGGGTACAAGCACCACCAAAATACTGTACCAGCTGAGTCATATTAATTGTGCTTATTTTCGCTTAATCTAAAGCAAATGCAACTGCTAGGCAATTCAGTTCAGCTTAAATCTCTTTTGTAGTTAATATGTCTTGGCTGAGACACAGTAACTTGCTTGTGTGTCTGAGCTTTCTGTAGCTCCCTAGTGAAGTCTTCAAATGATTTGTGTGGATCTCACAAAGTGCAAGGAGAACGGAGATGATGTCAAATAATCAAATTTTCTTAGAAAGCAGCAGTGTGAAGCTGTTTGTAGTAAGTAGGAAGCAGCACTTCCCAGATTTGTTTTTGAACATCTCTTCAGTTAAGAACAAAATAGATAATTGGGAGGGGAGGAATGGGGAAACAGAAATTATTACTGTTATTATGTACTAGCAATTTAGTGCACTGGAGGGGTTCTTTTTGGGTATGATTTTTTGTCTTGTGTCTGGAGACTTGTGGGTTGCACCCAAGTGCACTACCAGTGCACTTAAAGCACTTTTCCTCCTGCTGAGATGAAGATTGGAGCTGTACTAAAGTGCCGCCTAGCACATGCCATTGCAGGGGTAAGCAAGATCCTCCAGCAGTTTTGTGTCTTCTGCATGCGTTGCCTGTGCCCGGCATAAACTGCGTTTCCAGTAAAGATGCATTGTGGAGATACAGTCCTAGAAACACAGTGAATCACATCAACTTAACTCCAGTCTTAGGTTCCTGCAACCACATGTTTTGGTTAATTGCTGTGTCTGTAGGGCTTTCTCTGGTTCCTCCACTTCAATAATTTCTGATGAGACCTTCTGATGAGAAGGTAGTTGCATTCTAGCCTGTTTGTCTCCTGATAGAAACCTTTGGACAGCTTTAGAGACAGCTAATCAGCATGCTTAACTGTTTTTCTACTGCTTTTGGTCCATAATATTGCTGTATAGTGTATCACATTATATTTGGGCTCTATATTGCTGCCTGCTGTTGTGCAAGGACATCGGGCACCCAGTTAAAGTTTGTACCTTTTCTCCACTGCTGCTTCCCCCTTCTTTCACATTTAATGAAGTGACACAGTAAAAACACATTGGTTGCACATGCAACACATTATGAAATGTGCTGAAAACTTGACTGACATCCAGTTTGAACAGCTGTTCGACCTTCTGACCTGACTTACAAAGCCCTGGGGAGTTTCAGCCTTGGCTACCTTGAATTCAACATTTCAGCATTCTTTTATCCTAATGTTTGCGGTCAGCTCACTTTCTCCTGTTAAGAATTGGGGCTTAAACTCTGGAGTAGCAGACTTTAAAAAAAACAAACCCAACAAACACAAACATTTTGAGAGCAAGTCCTCTGGAGTAGTTTGAATTTCTTGTTTGGAGTAGCTTGGATTTCTTCTTCCTCACTGATCTCAACAAGTCACAGATTGATAGTCAAAAGTCTGTCCACCTCTTGAGAAGCAGGTTTCTTGTGCCAACTGTCCTAGGAATTTGGGTGCATTTTATATTATTGCTCAGTTGTATGTAAGTTATGAAACTGAAATTTAAGGACTGTAATAGAATTTGAAAAAAATAAATATTTTAAAATCAGGACATAATGAACTTTAGACATGATATTGTGGCTTGATTCCAATTAATGTTTTTGCCATCCTATTTTGGGCTATAGGTTTCAGCAAAAGGAAAGATTAATGAAAAAAGGAAATAATATTGTGAGAAAATACAACTGATTTTTTTTTTGTCTAATTAGTCATTTAGTTGTTAGCATGTTTATCTAATTTGTATTTTTAGATAAAAAAAATTACCTTCATTTTTTTTTCATTATAAGGAAGCAAGACTTTCCTTCAAAGTTGCATATTTTTTAAAAAAGCTTGTTGCGTTTTCTGTTTTAAAATCTCTGGGGTTTGGGCAGAGAGCAATTTTTTTTTTTTTTTTTAAATGTAAACCTTGTTTTCTCTGAGATTCTCTGTGGAAAAGAAGTACAAAGTGTAACTAATGATAGCTTGAAGATGAGAAATCTTTTGTAGTCGTTATTACGGTGTTAACTTCTTAGTGAATAAAGCTCACATTTGTTGATGGGATTTAAGATTGTCATATTGGCTTGTTAAAGTCATTGAAGTGTGATGCTTATCTATCTTGTTTATGTTTAGACTTTCTTCAAGATATTTCTTCATCGCTGGAAGAATTTAGGGTGGAATGGACAGTAACAGCTCTTGCCTAGAAAGATGAAGTGCCTACTGGTATTGAGTAAGACTTCTGCATTCAGATGTTCCCTGCAGAGCTCTGTGTGCTCACTGAGGTGTTTCTGGTCACGCCCGCATGTCTGAAAAGCACCATCACCCATCATGAGGCAGTAATTCAGTTGTGTTCTGCCAGTGATGTGCCTAGAAGAGCTGTATCCATATTTTTCAATGATCTTTCAGTCTTTCCAAACTTTTCCATGAGTTTAACAAGACAGAAGTATTACAACCTTGTTGTGCTTGACAATGCTTGCAAAGCAAATGTGTTAAATTATATCTGGTCAGAAGGCATGAGAAGCTATCTAGCTGCCAACAGAAGCAGGATGCCTCGTGCCACTTACCCGAGTAAAGCCTGAGAGATCAGCTAGGAAGACAAATACACCATTCCTTCCCTGTGTCAGAAAAAGTGTCTGTTGAAAGTTGTGTCATCGAATGAGTTGATTTAAACTGAGACAATTTAAATTACGGGTGTTTCAAATCCTTATGTTAGCCTCAGACTTTTCAACTCATATAAACTATAGCTCTGCTGCAGTGGGAAATACCAAGCGTGGGGTTGCTTTTCTCCAAGCATTTACTGCTTGTTATTTGTACTACCATGGGGGTTTTGTTGCCAAATTTTTTTGTTGCCAAAATGACACCTGGCATGAAAGGGAAACCTGAAGTAATAATTAAAAATAACTTATTTAAGGAGGATTATAAGAGTAACAACTGTTGATGCCACAATTACAGTGAGCTATACACTGCCATTAAATAGTTAATAATACTAATTTTATTTTGTCTTTATTAATATTTTTTATCATTGGAAAGTCTAAAAGTTATTTTGTCTATTTGCTTTTCTTATGTAAAACTTGAAAGGTATTTGTATATGAATTAAGTTAAAAAAATTGAGGTACTCTATATTGGAATACACTCATCTAAATATAAAAGGACATAAACAGCTGGGGACTGGTTTAGAAGAAAAACAGAGAAGAAAGAATTTAAGGGAAAAATTTGGTGAAATATGGCTCATGACATCAAAAAAAATCCACATCTTATAAGAAAACCTGAAAATTGTTCCTATGAAAGAAAAAGTTCAGTTTTTAGTTTTCTGTAAATAGTTTCACCATATTACCCTCTCCTATAGAAAAATGCTCACTGCTTTCCTTTTAGATTTTACTACAAGGGCAACCCCAGAGAAAAGGAGTAAGGAAAAGTGTTAATTTCTGTAAGATTTAAGAAGCAAGTGTCTGATGCAGTCAGAGCTGCATTTGCAGGAGGAGCAAGTAGTCATCTTTAATGATTTATTTCTGTGTGCAGATGTTCTGGCAAAGGTTACAGTGTTTAAGAAGCAAGAATCATAGTAAATCCTGAATGCCTAAAGGCACTGATGAATGTAGAAAGGTATTGCAGCAATCTTTTGCAACCAGTAATAGTTTTTTCTGAGTTTTATTTCAGCTCCCAGGGCCATCCAGCTTGTGATGCTATCTATCTCAGACAAGACACCCTTTTCACACTGGTGGAAACCTGTCTTCTAGCAGATATTTCTTACTATGCTCTTTTTGTGTGGTGTAGCAGGCTGTCTTCTCTTGCTCCTTGGAAACATAAGTTAAAGATGGCTGGTAGCAATTTGAACAGATAATGAGAGTTAATGTGATTAAAAGAAAACCAAATCTACTGTTGAAATAGTCTAGAAGCAATGAAGCTGCTGATGATTAAACTGGATTCCCAGGGCAAACTGTTTCTAAGGGCTCTTTCTCATCCTATCTTTGAGCTTTTATCCCAGAGGTGACTTTTTTACCTCCCAGCAGTCCATACCTGGTCTAACTCAGATTTACTGAGAAAAGCACTGGGTTCCCAGTCACCTGCCCAGTTTGCTGGCCTGCCGGTCCTGGACCTTGGAGAAACTCCATGTTATATACTAGCACGTGGACTTGGAAGTTGATTTGAGGAATGGGTGCTGGTTAAATTTCTCCGGAAAAGCTCTGAGGTGAGCAATCCAGTTTTCTCCATTCTCTTGTTCCTTGGGAAATGTCTTGCACCTATGGGGAAAAGAAGACCAGGTGTAAAATCTCTATGGCTGACCAGGTGTCACTGTAGCACAGGAGCAGTTTCAGCCTCCTCTGGTGCAACCTGCCAGGGCAGTTTGCCATTGCTGTACCTCACCCCACTGAGATTGCTCTATTGCAGAGGTGATGTCTGAGTACAGTGCATGTACTTTGTGTACTGTGAAAGGTGGAAGGAAGATAAACTCTTCAATGCTCCTGATCTTTTAATGAAGAATCAAACAGGACCCTCAAGACTTCTGTTTCTTGTGAACTTTGTGAACATGGAGTGCAAGTCTTTGATGGAAGAAGCAGCAAGTCCCCCAGTTATTTCTTCCTTACTTCATCCTCATAATCACTAGCATAATGATATTGCTTTACTCTTTAAAAGCTCTTCTCTTGACATTTCTCTGGAAGTGTGAATGCTGGCCTTTTGTACAGAGCTGTCGATATAATGAACATTGCCTGGGTGGAAGAAAGGAGGAGAGGATTCACATCTAAGCTTCAGAGAGTACAAAGAGTAGCAATTTTTTTTGTCCTTTTGTTCTCAAACGCAGGAGCCAAAAGTGTGCTCCTGTTATCCTGATGTATTACATTGCAGTTGCGGCAGTTGTAATGGGGATTGAATTTCCTTGTTAAATCTCTTGTCATGGTGGCAGCTTGGGAAATATTGCTCAGGTAACTAGTTTTTTTTGGACATGGGAGAAAACTCCATCCACAATGCTCTGGAGAGCAGCTGTAAACATAGGAAGGACTGGTCAGCTTCTCCTCTAGCATTGGCTTTGCTGCCTTAAATCAAATTATTGCTGCCCATGAGATGCCTCCAGCAACATGTGGGTGGGGGCTGAGCCCCTCCAGGCAGCCTGGCAGCACTGTGGGGCTGTGGGGAGGCCATTCCCCACCCAGGGGACTCGTGCCTTCAAGGTGGGTTTTCATCCTGATGGCCACTGGAGGGGAAATAGTAAAAAATCTCCAAAAGGAAAATGCCACTGTGTTGTGCTGAGCAAAGGACCCTGAAGTCACTTCAGTTTTGAAATTGCGTGGGGCAGAGCTGGATGCTCTGGTGTGCCAGGCAGCCTCCCCACGTCAGGAATATCTGGCAGAAACTTTTTTTTATTAGTCTCATTTTAGGAAATCTGGTTTGTTTTGATGACAATACCTTTTCTCTTTCTTTTTCCCTCTGAACCTTGTCCTCCAAATTCACAAAATGTTTTGCAGTGGCTTATTGCTGTGATTAATTTTTTCAATTTTTAGCTTCCATTGGATGCATAAAACCTTCTGTAATGCCTTGACAGCAAATATTTTTCAGAACTGCCTTCCAGTGAGGATGTCTCAGGTTCCTGTCACTGCAGTGATCCACATTTATAATTAGTGCAGTGGTTCTGTGCCTTTGTGCTGGGGGGAAATACCCCCTTCGTTCTCTCTTTAGGTGCTGGACCATGCAATGTTCCCCCAAAACTGTGTTTGCTTCACGGCTGATCTGAAAAAACAGAGGAGGGAACGATGCTTCCTCTTCCCTCATCTGTATCTTTTTGCAAGGCACTTGCTTCAAGGGAAACCCCTTAGATTGTTGTCTCGGGAGGGTCTATAGTCTTTGGGCTTTTTTTTCCTGCCTCCCCTCTATGGTTCATTTTCTGAGCTGGCAAAGAACTGTGCATCCTTGGAAGAGAGAAGAACACCAGGGAAGCACTTCTTTAGACCTGGAGTGTTTCCCTACCCCTGCATTAATTGCATTAATTCTTCATCCATTTCTGCAGCCAACTTAACTTTGCCTGCTTTTATGGCCTGCTGCAGCAAAAGAGCCAGCTAGGAGGCAGTAGTAATTGCAGTATTGCACTTAATGTTTCTGCAAACTCTTCCTTCATCTTCAAAAAAAACAGCACTAGGAACCAGCTCAACACTGTAAGGAGGCTGCATGCAACCTCACATTTGGGGCAGACATACTTCACCAAGCATGCCATTTTGATTTCTTGATTTTGCCTGTGAGACCACAGAGGCAGCTGGAGCATGTCTCTTCTGTTGAATTTCTTTCTTCCTAGCCCCTCTCCTCCCGAAGGCAGTGAGCATGGGCTCCTGCAACTGCTTGCTTAGAGCTGTCAATGCCTGTAATTTGCTGCTCTTGGGCTTCCTGGCTGGACTGACAGGACCTGGCCGTGATCCAAGCAGGGCGATGTCTCCAGACCCCTTCTGTCTCCGAGACGGGAGCAGTGAACTTTGTTCCAGTTTTTCCTGGTCCTCTCCCAAGCAGAGGCAGAAGTTGTCTTTTTTAATTGCTTGCAGGTGAGGGGATTGAATAATTTCAATTGCATTAGAAAAGAGGGTTATAACCAATGTTATTATAATGGGACAAATGCAGTTTCTTGCTGCTAGGCCTGTGACGAGAACCCTTTTGGCTTTTCAAAGGGTAATTTTTATTTAACAAGCTTAAATTTATCCATTGTGGTGAAAGCTGAAGGTATACTCTGGCAATGATGACTTACGATTACACTTTAATGGACTGGTTGTTTCCAATGTTAATGGTAAATCTGTAGTTTTACCTGCAATTGGAGACACGAGGTCATGGGGAACAAGGTGGGTGGGACGGTCCATAAGCTTTTGTGAAAAGTGCCTTAATGCCTGCTTGTCATTGCCCCATGGCACAACACCAGCTTAATATCCGAGTTTCCTGGTGAGCTAGTAAATGAGAGAAAATCTGCAGATCTAAAAACTCCTTGTACAATTTGATTTAGATAGCTAATTAACCAGTTAAGTAACTGACTAGATCTGATTAATTAGTAGTTAATGGTAAGGTTCTGCCAGATTAAATTGATCTCTAGTAACCCAAAGGACAATTACGAGCTTACAATCACTGTGATTATTTTTCCCCTGCATTGTTGCAAGAACCACACTTAGAGGTAATGTGGTAATTTAGGTCTATTGTATAAGGCTGTCTCCTTGACACAGGACAGTGCTTCAACCACTGCTATGATTTGGGGCAATGCTATTCCTAATGCCTGGTGAATGGGATATGTGATTAAGTAATCATTGATTTTTTTTTTTAGGGAAAATTTTGTAGCGCTATCCCTAGTTTCATATCGCCTGTCAATTCATTGCCCATTGAAGAGCAGATTGTTGCAGGCAGCCAAATAAACAGAAAGCAAGCAGAGAGGTCAAAGCTGGTGACCAGTGTGAGAAATGTAAATAGGAGGAAGGCAAAAAGCTTATTTTCCAGGTTGTCATATAGCCCTGACTTGGTGCTTGGTAAAGCGGAAATTTTTTTTGAGTAGTCTGTGTCAATGCCATCTGAACAGGAACTGAGCTACGCACATTTTGGGTGCTTCTGCAACACAAATAGTTTGAGTCATGTTACATATCTCAAATATTTTGCTCAGAAGCAGGAAGGCATATGCCCACTCTGGATGTCATCTGAGGGATGCCTGGAAGGCATGTCTGGCAGGCTTATACCAATATCATTGCAGATTGACATGCTCTCTATAGCTGATAACTGGTAAGACATAGCATCAGGCCCTGTGGATTTTGACTGCCACAAGGGGGATATTACTAATGAGTTAAGATGGCTTTTTGCAATTAGAATAATTGGAACGTCAGTGTTGTTTTCCCTTTTTTCCACCCTTAACATTGCCTTTGATCTTTAGCAGAGGTATTTCGATTTATTTCAGACGAGGTGATGTAGTCAAATGGAAATGATTGCAAGATATTTCTGATAAGTCACTTGTGTTTCCACATTCATTGCATCAGCTATTACTCATGTACCTACTTGTTTATTACTCCTCTTGAAAGCACAAGAGTGAAGCAAGACTAATAAATCTATCCAAACTGATATTTATAGTTCAGTTATTGAATCAAAATAAAAAACCCTCAAAAACTTGAATCACAAATCCTTTACCTGAAACAACTTTTGACATATTGTATTCAATTCAGACTGAAATTAAATGAGTTGTTTCGGGCACACCTAAGAAAAGCTAAAGAAATGTAGGTATGGTTTACAAACTGATAATGTAAATCCTTCCCCTGTGCTTTTATCCAGTAGATCCATTATGTTTTATCCTCCAGGAAGTGAGAGATTGAAATTTGTTTTCTCCTTTATAAAGCCATTTGAAGTGGGAGAGGTTTCACTGTACCTTGCTCTATTTTCTCTCTTTGGTTTGTTCTACTTTGCAATTTTACTGAATTGAACATCCATCACAGCAGACTGCAATCCTGGTGTACGTTCTCCATGTGGGTGCCTTAATCTGTAGGCTGGAGGGATTCCCTCTCCTTCTATTCATAGATCTTACCTCACTGCAAATGGAGAGGCCTAGGAAGAAGGGCTGGAATCCCACATCCTCACCGTGGTGCTTAAAGTACACCTTTGGGAGTGAGACCCTTCTTTAAATTCAATGTCCACCTAAGTCAGGGCAAAGATGAACATGATTGTCTCCAGTTTGTAATATAGCACCCTAAGTACTATGAAATGAGGTGTTCTGGGCCAAGTCTTCTCCTGCTGCAGCTGTTCCAGTTAGGAATTGGGACACTCTCCTCGTGGTACAAACTCAAGTGTTGTCTCCTACTAATCTCTCGTGGGCTTGCCACATTCCCGATCTCAGGTGTAGCTTTCATGGGCTGGGAAGCTCTTCTGCCAGCAAAACTGCCAGCCCTGGGCACGTTCCTGTGCTGCCACAGTGTGACCACCTACCATTGCACAGAGGACACGTGATGGGCACAGCTCAGCAGAGGATGCTAACTGCAGCCTGTGGGAGGGGAATACTGGGGGGCGGGAGCCTATGGTTCCCAGAGACAGTCCCTGCAGATTCATGTTGGACCATCCAGTAAGGGGGGTATAGACTAGCTCTACGTGAGAGGCTGTATTTATCCAGCTCCTTCTCCTAATTCGCCTGTCTGTTTAGAAAGAGTAGATGGTTTTCCTGCAGTGCATCTGCAGAAAATTGAAAGGAACCACTTATTTTACTGTAGTGCAGAGATAAACAGTTTATGCCCTTCTGAAATGTTGGGTTCGCAACAGTTGAGTATGCTTGAGCGGTCATAAAAATCCTAGTGCTATTTCACAGTTTAACTAATCTCACTCAGATTGGGTTTACTTAGGAGAAACAAACTCAGGTTATGTGCATGAGAGCTATTTCTGCAGTGAACATGTGATTTTTTTTTTTTAACGTCTTTCTTTACATGGGGAATAATAAATTATACTCTTAACTAGGATGAGACAGAAGTCAGTGCTCCTTTTGAAAATTGGATGCTGGCTCAAAGATTGCTTACCCAGTTTCTGGAAACTAAACAAAAGTTTGAGTTAAAGTCACTGAGAAGGTTCTGCTGAAATCCATTTCAACTCCTTTGGCACACAGCACACAGGCGGAAACATTTCCTTGCCAGTTAACTAATGTTTCTCCTTTTGCTCCTGGTACTGTGGCTGATTCAAATCTGTGCAGTTCGTATAATTACGCCCCACCCTCCCCAAAGCACACATGAAATGAAGAAATGACAGGAAAAAGGCCACATGTCACAATAATTACTATAATTTGGTCTGTTATTCCCTTGCTTTCTGGCTCAGTATTTGAGGCTCAATGTTAATTTGCTTGTATAACTAAAGGTGTTTCCTCTGCTTGTTTATACTAGAGATTATTTCTAAACATCCTTTAAATTATTTGCCATAACATCTCTCCTCATCATGATATTACTTCAATTTGAGCCACTTATAGAAAGTGCTTCTTTCTATTTTTGAACAGAAACACTTGGGAGCCAGAATGTATTTGTTTGCCTTTCTATTTTTGGTTTGAAATTGCTGGAAGCCAGTAGGTGGGTTTTTATTTTCTGTTTTAAGATTTTATTTTCAAACTAAACAAAATATTATGTATGAGGAATGGCACATATCCTAAATTGTAACAGGAAAAAGTTCTTATTAGAAATTCTTCTGAAGTGCGGCTCTATTTCTGGAAATCCTTTCTTGCTCACTTCAACAGAGTCTTGTATCTTCTCCCATTTCACTCGGTTGTTTCATACGCAGAGGGGTGAGTTTTATAGGAACTATGCTGGCACTAAACGTTTGTTATGTTTTCCTTCATCTTGTGCACTGCATCAATCCTTCTGCCATCTGTCCATTCCACCAGCCAAAGGAAAATCACACAGGGAGTTGACGATTGGTTGTGTATACCAAATGGAATCACCTGAACTATCACCTAAATGGATAACTGCTAACTTTCTGTATCTTTGGAAAATAAACCTTAGTGTCTACTGTTGGACTGCATAGATTCTGCTCTACAGAACAGAAAATTGCAATTCACTATAAAATGGGTAGTCCAGTGTTAGATCTCATCCTATTCAGGAGAGCCAGCAGATTGCCTAATTAGAATTCCCATAAAACACTGGGAATTACTCAGCTGAAGCAGAAATCAGAATCTCATAGATTTCTTTCAAAGTAAAAAAAAAAAAAAATTAACAAAAAAAACAACCCCCAAACTACTCCCAGTTTTACTTATTTATTCTCTACGCATTTCATTAAAAAAACCCAAATACCCAACCAGCAAAACCCAACCCAACCAAACAAAAAGCAAGCCACCAACCACATCCATGAGCTTTATTCTGTTTATTTCATAGAAAAGCTTGGATAACTTTGAGTTAGTGTTCCTTATCACTGGTTGACTTCTAAATCAGTAAATTCAGTTGACATAACATAGCATTATCTTTGGAAAAAGTCTTTTTTTTTTTTTTGAGGGGGTGGGTGGAGTGGGGAGGGTAAGGTTGGCAGGTCAAAGTGTATTAACATTTTTTTTTACTCTGCTGCCAAGACTTAGGTTATGAGAAAATATAAACCAGAACTTAAGTAAACAAAACTTTCTCTTTTTACAGCTTTCTGACTAAGCTTTGAAGCCATTCATGGAAGCTGATGGCAATGCTCTCGTAAGTATAATTGAAGTTATGCCAGAGTTACTGATCAGCTGAAGAGGTCATATGTTGGGGTTGTGTCCTTGTAATCATAGAAGACTGTGGACAACATCAATATCCAAACTAGATCTTGCTTATGGGCCAGGCCAAGTGGTGAGACTGCCACAGGCTGCCTCAGTTCTGCTCTAAGGATGAAATTAAGTCTATTGTATGGGCCCAGTGCCAGGGGTTCCCTCACTTCCAAGTCCTACCCCTCAATGGATGGGAAGGCAGTAACTTAGGATACATGAGCTTAGCAAAGGATTTTCTTAGCCACACATCTATCTAACCCTTGAGAAGCTTAAGGAAAATACAGCTCTGCAGCAGATGAACTATCGATCATAACTGCCTTTGATGCCTTCTCAGACTCATGCATTGTGAGTTGAACTTCATGAGACATGAAGTCTGTTCTTCAGCATTAGCCCAATGCTCCTGCTTTTGCTTGTAGAACATTTTTTTCTTTCCCCTGAAACAACCTCATATACCTATTTTACCCCATTTTTTCCTCCTGGAGATTTTTCAGGCTGCAAGCCCTGCAGTCTCTGGTCAGAAGCATCCCCCAGGGCAATCCTCGACTGTTTCTGGCAGCTCCCCGGAAGGATGCTGCCCACCTGAGTTTGGTTCCCAGAGACAGTTACTCAAGGCAACCCATTTGTAAGGGAGGCTGGAAACAGATAATCCCCATGCCATATATTTGCAAATCCTTGCTGTCAAGCAAGGAGAAGGTAAGGGGATCCACAAGGGTGTGGGCTCAAAGAAGCTCTAGCAGCTTCTGATGATTGTGATCAGCTGTCACTGACCCAGGGTGCCTGGAGCCTTTGGTGCAGCTCCCTCTGATTAGGGAGGGTCAAGGACCCTTTAACTGGTGTTGAGAGGGACCTATCTAAGATCCAGGCCCAGAGCACAGCCAAGGGACCTAGCGGTTTGTGCAGCAGGGTGTGAAGAAGGAGTGAAGTAAGGGGGCCTCAGTGGAAATTGTGCTGCTGTAACAGTCTTAGATGGGGTTGTAACAGGACAGTTTTGCCAAGGAAACTGCTGCTAGTGCAGAGGCTTCCACACAGACTGAGCTTCAGATGGTGGATGCAGCCTTCCAGGTCCAGACTATAGGAAGTGCCTGGGACCTCTCTCTAGGCTAGGAGAGATGGCCCTCTGCCCTCCAGGGGGTGCACCGTCTTGGAGGAACTGTGCTGGCAAGCAGAGGAGATATGGGAGGAAAAGAGCAGGCTGCGCAGCATCAGAGAAAATGAAAGGTAGATAGGATCTTCTATGAGACACAACAGCTTGAAGAGCCTCAGTCCCTACCTGCAATGGAGAAGCAGGCAGTGTCTTCCCCCACTATCAAAGTAAGCAAAACCTCTGGAGAATGGGAAGGATGGAAGCTGATGACTTCTAGTACCAAGAGGAAGGCTCCTGTCCCACCTAAGAACTTGCAACTGCAAAGTACGTTGACTGCCCTCAAAACTGAAGAGGAGCCAGATGTGCTTACTAGCAAAGGACCTGGTTCACTTAACCATAAACCATGCAAGGCTACCAGGAAGAAATGAAGAGTCATTGTAATGGGTGACTCCCTGTGGCGGGAAACAGAGGCATCCATCTGTAGGCCTGACCAACCATCTAGAGAAGTTTGCTGCCTGGCAGGGGCCAGGAGTAAGGATGTTGTGGAGGGACTGCCAAAGCTTGTCCAGCCCCCTGACTTCTACCCCCTACTGTTATTCCATGTGAGCACAGATGATTCTACCAGTGGAAACCAGTATATGCTGGGGGCCGCCCAGCTGGAAAGCAGCTTTGCAGAAAAGGACCTGGGACTCTTGGTGGACATCAAGTTGAACATGAGCCAGCAACGTGCCCTTGACACAAGGAAGGCAAATGGTGTCCTTGGCTGCATTAGACCAAGTATTGCCAGCAGGTCAAAAGAAGTGATTGTTCCCCTTTATTCAGTACTGGTGAGGCCACACCTGGAGCACTGTGTCCAGTTCTGGGCTCCTCAGTACAAGAGAGATATGGAGAGACTCCAATGAAGGGCCACAAGAATGACTAAGGGACTGGAGCATCTAATATATGAGGAAAGACTGAATGAGCTGGGACTGGTTAGCTTGGACAACAGGCTCAGGGGGATCTTATTAATGCATGTAAAACCAGAAGGGAGGGTGCAAAGAGGACGGAGCCAGGCTCTTTTCAGTGGTGTCCAGTGACAGGACCAGCGGCAATGGGCACAAACTGAAACACAGGAGGTTCCCTCTGAACATCAACAAATGCTTTTTTTATTGTGAAAGTGACTGAGTGCTGGCACAGGTTGCCCAGAGAGGCTGTGGAATCTCTCCTCTTGGAGATATTCAAAAGCCTCCTGGACGTGGTCCTGGACAACCGGCTGTAGGTGTCCTTGCTTGATTGGAGGGGTTGGACTAGATGACCTCCAGAGGTCCCTTCCAAGCTCAACCGTACTGTGATTCTGTGGAAAAACAGGTTCTCTAAACCGACAGAAGTCTCTCACTGAAGTTGTCACTTCTCTCGTACATTTTTGCCCATCGGTGGAGCCTGTCTGGCACAGAAGGGGCTGTGAACAACACTCATTTGTACAGCTCCCTTTGCAACTGGCTCATGGGTGTGTTTGCCAAGTGGAGGAGTAATGCCTAGCAAGCCTAAAGCCCGCATTGTCCTGCAGGATCACTAGCCCATCCTGTTCAGCCCCCAGCTCTCAGTAAGCTGATCAGTAAACCAGAAACCTACCGAAAAAGACTAAAACCTGCGCTGTATTGCCAGCCTTGCACAAAAATGACGACCCTCCTAAAGCTGCAGGTAACTGTAATATTTTGCACTTATTTCAGAGCTTTCTGAGGATTATTTCTCTCGGATTTTCCCCGGTAACAACAAGAGCTAGAAACAGATCTGGTTTTTTAGGTTCATTTTTCAGTTGAACCTGCGATAATGAAATAAATCATTTGCCATCAGGAAACTGAGCTTTATAGAGAAACATCCACCGTTGTCAGAAGCGTAGTAAAATCAAGACATTTGGTTCAGTTTCAGATTGTTCCAGTGACTATGTCTGGTAGTTACAGTACATTCACATCTGAAACTGCTGTTACGCCCCTGGTTGGTACCATTGATTTTACTGGTAATAACTCAGCCTTCCACAGTTTTCTCTTTGTTCTGCACTAGTGTTAAAGTCTCCTATTAGGAGTGAAACTTAGAAGTATCTCTTAATCAGTGTTCACCCAGGTTCCCTGAAACCAAAGGTTTTGTCATAAGCCAGTTTTCAGAGGAGGAATTTTTAATTTTCTTCTTGAGGAAAGGTTTTCCACTGGAGGCTTGCTAATATGTTGTATTCTCATGGAAAACTGAATCCAAATCCTGCTGGTGAGGCATTTTATGAATCTTGTGGTAGATTCATTTAAATATAGGGTTTCTATTGGTTTAAGATGAAAACAGTTTTACTGAAAACTGTTTATTTCATAGCATATCTTAGCAGACTCCAAACACTGGTGCTTTGGAGAAAGAGGCTGCTTTTGTTTGTTCATAAATCAACAAAATTTGGGAAGGCTATTTTGTGAATAACACCTGATTTCATTGCAGTCTGGGATTAGAGGTTTGTCTTGTGCAGAGCAAAACACATATTTTTTTATGAGATGATGCTAGGCTTCTGACCAGCACTAAAAACATTTAAAAGTTGCTGAATTCCAGATTTAGGATTAATTTGTTGAAAATTTATTTCAGCTTTCAGGACTAATGGGAAAGAAAACCAGAAATGTATCTTAATTCATGAAATCTCACTCAGCAATGATTTTATTACAGATTTATCACTGATTTTATCCAAGCAAACTAAACACAGTGCTGGCTGGGGAAATTGCCCTTCTTTCCTCCATTAATTTTCCCAAGTCCTCTCACAAAATACAAAGAGATGGGGATCCATCAGCCCTGTCAACTTGCAGCAGTATACCACCATTGCCACTGAAAAATAAATTTGTAAATTCTTTTTGCTACCCCGAGCTCTTACTAGGTAACCAGTTTTTTCCTCAGCCTATATATAAAGAGAGCCCTAACAAATTATTTACATAATATGGATATTAACCTTTCTTGACACATGAGCCATAGACCATGTTATTTTGCTTTAGCTCATTAATAAGGTTAGTGGAAAGATCTACTTCTTCCTTGGTTGTCTACAGAGAGCCACATCCTGTCTCAGTGTCACTGCTCCTGTTGTACAACTTCATGTTGGTTAAAGATGAAATGACCCCACTGTAGTATCATGGCAAAGATGTGATGTTGCCCCACTACATAGGTTTTGTGCAAGGACGGCTGATTCATACTTGTTTTCCTTAATATCACTTGGGTAGATCTGAAGGAAAGTAATGAGTGTGACTGCGTGACCCATTGCTTCACTGAGGTCCTATTTAGGATGCGTGGGCCATGCGTCCTAAATAGGGCATTACTTTCTTTGGAATGAAGACATGAAGGGTGGCCTGTATAGGATGGGGAAATAGCAGACCCTCCAATAGAGCCGATGTGTTTTCTCATTGCTTTTCTTTGCCTGTTGTCATGGAGAATAGTCTGAGAGAGAGAGAGGCAGTGGTAGAATATTTTTTTTTTTAAAAAAAAAAGGGGAAAAAAAAAAAGGAAAAAAAATACGTGATGATTAAGCAGGAGTCTGGGATTATTCATTCCTGGTAAAACCTCCCACAAGTGTGTTGCTCAGGTCATCTCAAATAGGCACCAGATAAGCACACGACTGGGATATGCGGTTCTGCACTCTGATACACACTGCAAAGATCACTGTTTAGAGAAAGTTCTGGCTCATGTAAATACTGGTGGCAGTGGTCTCTTCTGTTATTGTTTCCAGATGGTGCAGCTTTACTCACCTTTAATTCGCCTGTGAGAAGAGCCATCAAATCCTTCAAGAATAATATGAGATGGGGTTTTGTTTTCCTGAAAAGCCAGCTGGCCAGGCAGAGGGGCTGCATTAGGGATGTTCATAGCGTAGCTCTGCAGCGGATCAGGTAGCTACCGGCTTTGCATAGCAACGTTGTGGCCAAGCATATTAAATCATACATTGCCTTATCTAGTACTTATCATCCGAAGGCTTCAAGACCTTCCTAAAAATATGAAAGGTGAATGCTTTTGTTCCCATGCTAGAGATGGGAAGGTTGAGGTACAAAGAAGTCAAGTGCTTTATCTGCAGTCGCATGACCAATCAGTCTGTCTGGGGAGAATTTACTGCAAAAGCCAGACTTTAGATTTCTAATGTCCTCTTTTTTGGTCTGTGGTCTTCTGGTTTAGTTTCATTTTCTATGTGTTTGTGTGGGATGGAATATATAGAGTGCAAATGAGTAAATATAATTCAATTGTGTTATTTCTGCAGTGACTAAAAGTCTCATATATGGCATGGCAAACTTCTGGCATCTTTATGTTTTATGATTTGGATAATCTGCCAGGTTTGTGAGTTTTTTTTCTTTTTTTAAGAAATATTGTGAAACTCTTACGTAGGGGGAAATACATTCTTTGCACTAAATAAAAAAAAAAGAGGGAGTGGAAAACCCAATTATATGTCTCTTTTTCAGGATTTCTTAGAATGAGCTAAAGGACAATCAAACACCTGACACGTAATTTAATCTCCCCATGTTTGTAAATGCCCCTTGTGGAGTGTAACAAAGCATTAAAATGCTGGAGTTCTAACTTCTATTTTTTAACTTCTGAACACAGAATACAATTCAGGCAAACACGTAGCAAAGTAGAGGCTGCCTGTGGGTGTGAAACAGGAAGCACTAGTAGATAGACACATGTATAACAGAGTTACGTTTGCTCTTACTCAACTAGATAGACATCAATTTTAATTAACACGTTTTATGCTTCAGCTACTAACGTCCCTTCAGCAGTGAGTGGGTTATGCATTTCCATCCTGCATATACCACCAGCATCACCACCACGTCCTCCTCTGGCTTCCCCCTCCCCTTTCTACACAAATGTTGCAACACAATCTGAAATTTCCTCTTTTCTTTCCTTCCTGCATTTCTTACAGGTTCCCTTGCGTCAGAAGGCAAAAAAGAAAAGTCAAGGTAATGAGAGATTGTTTTTTTGTTTTTCTCTTCTGGGTTTATCCTTTGTTATTTTCCTAGTATGTCTTATTCTTGGGAGGGTGAGGATTTTATGCTGCTGCTCAGCTGGTGGAAGGCTGCTTTTTAACTCCACTGATTCTTGCACTGATTCTGAGAAAAATGTCAACGGGCTGTTCCTTTGGACTAAATCCTTGTGGTATGTTAATTGAATCAAAGCTGGAAATCAGTGAGGTAGAGTCAGCTGCATGTGCATACACACACACATGCTAGCGGTTCTCATGTACTTGGCATAATAGTTTTCTCTAGCTGACTTAAATAGATGTATTCTTTTCAGTGCAGCTGTGGGAAGGGAAATATATGCATGCTTCTCTTAAAAGGATCAAAGGATATATTTTTAATTGGAAAAAACTTGTGTATGGTTATCTTATGATTAATTAGTGTCTGCATTATAGCTTACTATTTTGTTTCTGCACATCAGAATGCCTTTCGAATGAATGTGTGTTACTGACACAGCCATTATAAAACTGAATGACTTCTAAGTATATTTTAAGATATGCTTAGATGACTCGCTGAGCTTGCTAAGTAAGGTTGATATCTTTAATTGGCAGCATGTCCTTTCCTGGTAATGCACTTTTAAACAAGCAGAACACTATTTTTAATGGCACAGGGTTCTTTATAATGAGCCGACGGAGGATATCGTGTAAAGAGCTGGGGCAAGCCGATTGTCAAGGATGGCTCTACAAAAAGAAGGAAAAAGGAGCTTTCATTGGCAACAAATGGAAAAAGTTCTGGTGTGTCCTGAAGGAGTCATCGCTGTATTGGTACAGCAGCCAGCTGGTGAGTACAGCGTCCACCCAGCTCTGGGTGCCGGGCACGCAGCATCTGCTGGGACCGAGAGAAGGGGAGCTGCAGTCACAATTTAAATGCACCTGGGAGACGTACAGATGATTTGGGTTTATTTCTCAGTCCTGACATTTCTTGTAATCTGAGAAGTGTCTATGTGAATGTGAAACATGCAGAAAACTATGAGTTTTCTAGTTTGGTAAGTACTTGTGAAATGTTTACTTGCTGTCTGTTCTGGCATTTACAGAGCTGATCTTTGCTGGTGTTGGTGGCATTTGAATTTGGGAAAGGTTTTCCTGGGTTGGGCAGTTTGCAGACATTCACTATCAGAACTCAAACCAGGAAGGCTTCTTCACTTGTAATCAGTTTAATTTTCAGAATTCTCTCAGCTGCTTCTCTCTCCATCCTCCATCCCCTTCCTCACTGAGATTAATCTGTTTGTTTGCTTTTCTGTTTGGGTTCCCCCCCTTCTTTTTTTTTTTCTTTCTTTCTTCCCCAGTGTGCACTGGTAGGGTTGCAGGTATGAGTACTGTCAGTTGATGATGTTTTTACTCCTGGTCTTGCTGATGTCTCATCCAGAAAAATTTAATTAAAGGTTCTCACGTTCTGCTGTTTTTTAACTTCCTGCTCTGATGAGTCCATGCAAAAAGTCAAATCTGCAGGAGGACAGTGTTTTGAATTCAAGGTCCTACTTTCTGTTCAGAGGGTGAGCTTTCTTCAGGACAGCCGGTACAGATAGCATTTCTCTTCCTGCTGATCCAGCCCAAACAGCCTACTCCACTTACACTGCGAGTGGGAAACAGTCTGAGACAAAGAACAGCAGGCCCTGGATTCCTGTAATCAACTGAAGAACTAGGAATTAAAAGTAACCCTTTTAATGAAAGGTTATGGCAGAGTGCAAAGAAGCAGTGAGTCGGAGGGAAGGAACAGCCCGCTTTATTCCAGGCTCTTTGCTTACAACTTGGCTTGATTGGGCAGAGATGCTGTCTTGCCCATCCTAGGAAGATTCAGCCATAATTATTCTCTTCACTTTGCTCTCTTGCACTGCTACCTCTAAAAAAGGCTGCTATTGCGTTCAAATGATGGACTGACAGAGCCCAGAATTGGGGTGTGCAGAGGATTAGGGGATGCCAGCAACAACACATGTTAAAACTGAGCCACTTCAGTGTGGAATTGGGGATGGGCATCAGGTTTCCTAAATGCGAATGAGCTGCTCTGAAAATCAGCCATCTTCCAGGCCCAGCAAAGGATGAAAGATTAAAGAAACCCTTACTAATTCTTAGAGCATTTTAAGACTCTAAATGCAATGTGGACTGTTTCCACTTGTTTATTTCTCTTGCAGTAATCCCCATTAAAAATCTTGCCAACTGTTTCATACAAGTTATAAATAAAATAGTTTAAACCATAAAAAAAATCCCCCAAACCCTAAATGAAACTTTACTTGTGTAAAGAGTATTTTGCATTCTCCCTTCAGTTATGGGTACACTATTGTTTGTTTGGGTTTTTTTTTTTTAACAGAATAAAAACTTTGACCTTTCTTAAATGGCATTTAAAGATGGTATTAGCTATTCTTTTGGGGGGGTAAAATGGAAACAACTCTGCTGGTCTGGGACTGTTGGTTTTTTGTGGTGGTGTGATAGTCTGATTTAGCTTCCTTTCAAGACCAAGTCAAATACAGGTGTGAGAGGAAGAAGAAAGAAAGAAAAGAAATAGGAAAAGTAGAGGGGAAAAAAAAAAGGCTTTGTTTTTCCAATGCTTGCAATATTTCTGCGTTAAAGACACGGCCTGGCAGATATACTCGTCAGTGGCATTAATACCCTGCAAACCCTTATGAAGCACTGACTGTTCTAAATCGCTGCTTGCAGTTGTACTTCTGGCCAAGCAGTGTCAAGAAAGGTGAGCTGTCTGGCTGACATGAAGCTGGAGCAAATAAAATGAGGCAAGACTAGGCAAATTTTGCATTCCGGGAAGCGAATGGGGGCGGGGAGGAGCAGAGTGGTTCAGTTCCTTTACTTGTTGTGGCCTGGCTAAATTCCCCTCTTGGGATCCAGAGGAGCCACGGTCGAGCCGATCCCAGTTCTATGAGACAGAGTTTGCCATTGGGGTGAACTCGTCCTTTTGGTTCATGCCTGCTCTCCTGCCGTCACTGGTGCCCCAAAATGAACAAGGCTGAAGAACGGGTGGCAGACTCATTCCAGTTTATTTCATATACTCTAAAGAGCTTGTACAGCTTATGTCAGCCCTGACTTCCCACCTATCACAGTGATATCTTCTTGTAAACACTCTAGCTGGTAGCACCTCTTTGCTTTCAACTTCTGCTGACTTTCACACGCTATTTTACATTAAAACTCTGAGGTTTCTTTGGACAACTTAAAGTGCAACCTCTGCATTCAGTCAATGTTTGCAGAATGGCAGGAACGAGGGGGTGTGGGAAGGAGAGCAGGTGTCCTTTGCTAAGATCTGCTTACTTAAATTGATGAGACCAGAGCCACGCTCAGAGTCGTGTCTGAGATGAATTAGACCTGTCATGTTTTCACAGATATTTTCACCTCTAGATTGATGAGGCAGAAATAGGAGTGACACATTGACTGGCTTGCTTGATACTGCTTTTTACTTCTGTATCTGGCCTGGCTTCAATACTGCCTGCACTTCTACTGCTGTCAGTGGAGTTAATCCTCGGTCCCAATGGGCCATCCAAGGTGACAACCTTAAGTTCATAGCTGTGTTGAAAGAGGAGGAGCCCTGCTCCTCATGTGCCCAAGGCTTCCTGTGACAGGCCTTCTTCAAGGCTGAAGTGAAAGGTTGTGGTGGAGGAGCGGGGCTGAGGCCAAAGGAACTGGGGCTTGCTGGCTGCCTATACCTCTGCCTGACCAGTTTCCTTCTTGTGAGAAAGGAGCCTGTTTTGTTCATGGCTGTATGGAAACTGCAGTCAACCAGACACTGGCAACCGTAGCATAGCAACAGGGTGCTGGACCTAACCTTTTTTTCTAATGGAGATGGAGAAAATAGGGAGTGGGTGGAAGTTGTATGGGAATGTGCCTTGTCCCGGATTTCAGTAGGTAACCTCAGATGACATCGTGTTCCCGGTGAAGTCTGTCTTCAGGCGCCTCCGAAGCTCTGGATGTTTCTATTGCTCTGATTTGCCTTTAAGCCACTCTGGTTCTGGGTCTTGCACATGAGGCAGATTGGGGGAGGAGATGTAGGACACTGATGGTGATATTTGCAGATGGTAGCTCCTTTGATTTAACATAAATTACATTGTGAATACCACAGCTCAAAAGAGAAAAAAATAATAAAATGCTGAGAAGGGTCAGCAACAGCAGATCAGACACCCCGAGAGTCAAGGTTCTCCTTCACTGAAAGCAAACCAGAGCACAGAGGCAAACCAAATTAGCTTTTGACCAGCTAGCTGAGGTACTGGGAGTGGTGAAGTTAGGGCCCCAGTGGTCTCAGCAGGCTTGGGTAGACTGCCCTGAAACCTCTTTCCATGTATGCTTGCTCTTTCTATAAAACATGGATACCACATGAAGCAGGTAAACTTTTGTTTGCAGCATGGGTGTGCCTCAATCCTGGGAAGCTGTTTGGACTAGGAAGAAACAGAGAAGAGTTGGTTTTGCAATGGAAACACAGAAAATGTCAGAAAATGAATGTGAGCAGCCAGACTTTCTGGGTGCATTCAGGAACACCAGACTTCTTGGACAACTGCTCTTCATTAGCGTTTGGTTCCATCTTTTGTGTACTGCTCTCTGTAGGCAGCTGCCTTGAAGACAATGGTTTAAAGAGGACATTGTGTGATCCTGCCTACCCCCTTAGCAGTTTTAGTTCTCATACTGAAACCCTGGAGGGAATCAGTACTCCTGCATACGAAGAGGGGTAGCGGGGGAAGATCATCACATATAATCCCAGGCTCCTGGCTCCTTGTGATTGTTGAGACTATGTTGGATAGTGTTGGCTGGAAAGGGACAGAGGATTAAATGCCTCTGTCTTGTGGGCCTTTAGGAGAGCTCGGCTGGTTTTCCGAGCAGAGTTGAAATACAGTTTTGCAGGATGTGTTAATGATGGTTGTCATGGGAATTCAGCTGAAAAGAAATATAAATATAAAATCAAAGGGCTGCAGGCTGTGATCTACTGTCACTATTTATCTTTGGGTGTTTTTTCCCCGTTCACTGCATTTAAATTGGTCGTCACTAAAACAGCTTTGCCAGGAGCTGTATAATTGCAGTCTTTTAAAACAGAAACCTTTTACCTTTGAGTTATAGTCGCTGCTTATGTGAATGATAAAAACTCATTGATGTCAGTTGATTGTGCCAAGGGCTTCGAGGACTTCTGGTCCAATATGTTACACTAATTTTTCACAGTTCTATTGGTTGCCTCACTGGTATATTTGGCAGAGAGAAAAAAGATTAAAAAGGCTTGAGGACTGAACTGCTCCAGGGTCTTCTGGGAGAAGCACTGAAACGCTGTGATGAAACCATCAGGAGTACCCTGAATTGCAGATTGGAGCTGTTCTACAATAACTAGATACTTTCACTTTACAGCACTATTTTTAAAATCTTTCTGCATCATTACATTCACTTTAAATATTGAAAAAGGTCTATTAAATGATTTACTGAATCTCCTAAATCTACAGAATTTAGACAATGTATTGAGGCAAGCTAAAAAGGACATTAGCTTCTTTCATTGGATTCATGCATTACATTTCATAAATACATTTGAAATTTTTCTTTTGAGTGAAAAGCTTTTTCTGTGAAAAAAATGGTTACTTTATTTTTTGCCCTAAGCCTTTGCAGAGACTGTTAATATTGAAATGATATTCCTACAACTGGGCATACCAAAAAGTACAGATTTATATGTTAGGCTAACCTGAATATAAACCACAAGAGATAACAGCTTATTCTTTTAAACATACTGATTAAATAGGAAACATGTCAAGGTTCTTTTAATCTGAGTTTTTTAGGGCTATTGTACAGCATTGCAATAAAATCTGAAGGAAGTTTGAGTGAAATGTGTGAGTTAAACAATAACATGCTTAAGGTTACAGTAAAGATAACATTTCAGAGAAAGGAAAGCATTTAGGATTTCTATACACTTTTAATGTTTTAAAATGTCATTTATATCCCAAGAATGGCCAAAAAGATGACTTCCACATGTTCTGTTCCTAGTGTTTATTTGGAATTCTATTTGCTGACTGTAATAACACTCATAAGGTTTTACCGTTATATTTTGTTTCCCTTTTTTTCCTTCCTTTTTTCTGATAATTGTGGAACTCCATACCCACCAAACCCTGTTTTCTGTTACCTAGATGGCACATCTGAGATGTGTACCAATAGTGCATTTAAAAAAAAAAAAAAAAGGAGGAGATATGGTTCCTAAACTTAACACCATTACCTTCCTTCCTTTCACTCATACATAAAATGAAACATTAACCTTTTCGTATAAATGAACAAATATGAAATCAGTGATAGAATTCATATAAAGCCTGACTGCATTGAACATAATCTTTTACCAACTGGAACATGCCAAATACTGCATTAGAAGTCTGGAGATTTCTGTGTTGTAAAGCTGGTAAATGTAAACTACTGAAATCAAAGCCTTACAGACCTATTTCTATTAGCAATTTAGAGAGTATTCCTCTAATTTAGATACTCTTTGGATATGTTGGTGGTTCAAGTTCAAGTTCCATCTCCACATGGGTGGAAGCGCCCCAGATGTGTGTCCCCACACTGGCTTACAGGATCCTGACGATTCAGTAGCCCAATACAAAATCTGAATGAACAAATATTTGTATAAAGTAAAACTGAATTGACAGAAGAGACTGTGACTTATCTAATGACACTGCATGGACTTAAGTTCCTTTATGAGTGTCTGTGCAGCACCCTAAGCAATTTATAGGATGCAGTCTAGACCAGTGGCTACTGCACCAATGGGTGAAACCGGCTGAGCTGTGATTGCAGTCGTAACATGTAAGGCCAACCTCCCGCCCAAAAAACCCCTAGTCACACACTCCTGCACCTCATGGTTTACCTAGCTCAGGCCATGGATTTATTGGTGTGTGGGTGAGAAGGTACCTGGATGTATTCCTTTTTTACAGGGTCTTTTTGTTGTTGTTTTAAACTGGGCTTATTGATTGATGCTGCAGAGAAATAACTGGCACTGTGTGTTTCTCATCCAGCAATGTGTGTAACAGTGGCTTTGATACCCCCTGAACTGCTTTTTTGAGGTTGGTCTTCTTAGACTGGTCTTGGGAACCAAACAGGAATTTCAGTGTTCTTGCTGCACCTGTTCTAGTCAATGACCACTCTTTTGGGGACGAAAACGCAGGATAGTATAGTCCTTATCTTTAGTGCAATGCAACCC
Organism: Gorsachius magnificus; assembly: GCA_034008185.1. NCBI lineage: Eukaryota > Metazoa > Chordata > Aves > Pelecaniformes > Ardeidae > Gorsachius > Gorsachius magnificus. The sequence continues at coordinate 56,743,614 of CM067083.1, read as the reverse complement.
CTCAATCGAGCTCCTCCTTTACTCACCCCTCCTCATTCACTCATTCCTATATACTCAGTGTACTATGGATCCAGGATGGAAATACTAGCTCAAGGTCTAATTGATTGAAATACTTTTTTCTTTAATTAACCATTATTTTGTCTCGGCGAGTTTAGTCTCACCAAATTCCAACCTATGGAATGGAAACAAAAGCTCCCCAAGCCAGGCTCTAAACAAGTTTGATGGATACAAATATAATCAGAGAAAGATAAACCCCACAACTTCAAATAAACACATTTCCGTACAAATGAAGTCACATTGCAAAATCAAGATTTTTTTTTTTTTCAGCCCAGATGCTAATAAACATCATTTCCAATTTTTTTTTTTGGTCCTGGGAAGAAAACCATTTATTGGTGAATCAAAATATAAACCTTCTATGAATATTTAATAATTAAACTGCAGGAATGATGGTTATGCTGTGATTTATTGTATGCCAAAGAACAGATATGCATAGGTGTGGGAAAGCCACCCACTGAAAAATCCATTCTGTATCCATGTTTCAGTTCTCAGAGATTCATACTTCCAAGCATAAAAGCTCAAAGACTTGTCTTGATGAACATCTTTTTATAGTCTCTTCATATTTGTGCATAATGTGACTTGGGATGCTGTCAGTCATCTTCATTTATCCTCTGTCTTTGTAATTGCTGTGTGTATTTTACCTGCTTTAACTCAGTGTACATTTTCAGAATTTTAATGTGCCAGGGATAAAGGCTGGGAGCAGCAAAAAAAGTGATTCTGGAATGAGCAGTTTCTGCATTTTGGAAAGTACAGTTTTTCCTGACACTGTGTGCTACTGACTTTTGTCTACGTTATTGCTCCTCTTAGGAGGAGTCTGAGTCTTACTGCAGCTGATCAGGGGAATGTAGACAGATGTAGTAAAGGACAATGTTTCGGTGGCAGGCAGCAAGAACAGGGATTTGAGGCCAACTGGTAACTTCAGTTTTGCTGGAGCCACGCTCTGACACAGAGTCCAACTGACCCAGAACAGAGATGCCAATGCTCAGTAAACCCTCTCCTGTCCAGAAAGGGGTGACCGCATATAAAGAGTATACTGTACATACCTACCTGGCTTTTGATACCTCCTGTACCATGCCTGCAAGTTTTGGTGTGTGTGTGTGACAGCTTCATCTGAGTGACCAATGCCATCTGAGGCTGGTTTGCAGTGTTTAACAACCGAGCTCAGCTGCGTAGGATCATCCCCTTGCACTGTTTCACCTCCTGGAGTGGGAGCAGCCTGTATTGCCTCTGCCTTCCTCACGTACAGGCCTATATAGGTGACACTACAAAATGGTCCATGTTACAGTTACCCAGGGAAGATCCTCCTCCATCTCTACCTAGGATCATTTTGAGTAACTTTTGAATTCCTGCTGCTACAGACATGTATTTTTCAACTATACACAGATCGTTATATGCGGTGCTGTTACACATCTGCGTAACACGCATGCACGCTGTATAATGGAATGAAAGCTCCTTTGAGATTGTATGTAACATCCAGACCTGAATGGATGATATAACCCTTATTTTTTCTCTCTTATGCCATCCATCTCTTTTGAGAGGCTCCTGTTTTTAGAGCTGAGGTTCAGTAGTTTCATTTTCTGTAGTCTATGCACAAAGCGTGGTCAGTCTCTCTGGTGGAAGAAGTCGTATGATCACTGATGGCTGCAAAGGAACTGGGTTCTTCCAGCTTCCCGCTGTTTTTTGCCTTGGTTTGATCCAAACCTAAATTTTGCCCTTGACAATTTTAGAGTCTGGACTAGACTTATGACTTACTCATGAGACTTAGATAAGGCTGCTCTGATACAAATGCTTCGAGGTGAAGAGGAGGTGGAATCTACCTCAGCACTACTGTAGGAGTTGAGGATCCTTCCTCTTTCAGGCACTTTGATATTTGGAAGCATATAACAAATGCTATGCTTTCACACTGCCACTTGCACAGACAGGAGTGGTGGCTTTCTAGCATCCAGGACTTGCACAAAGAGTAGCTGGTATAGAAATATTTCTTGTTCCCAAATATCAGCCAAAACATCGGGTGTTAACTTGTCCCCATGGTGATGAGCATATATTTTCACACTATAAGAATCTGTCAAAAACAAGCACTTGCATGTTAAATATCGTTAAGCATTGGAGTCTGGTAGTTTAGCAATTGGTGGATGTGGTGATTTTTAATTTAATTTTTTTTTTTTTTTTTTTTTTTATTGCAGGCTGAAAAAGCTGAAGGATTCATCAGACTTCCAGACTTCAGTGTGGACCGAGCAACTGAATGCAAAAAAAAGCAGTAAGTTTCTCTCTTGCCTGAGGTTTTGCATGATTTTTACAACGTTGCAAGGAATTGAATCTCAGTAGTGCCTGACAATGAAGCTGTGGGGAGCTCTTCTGTGTTGTATAAATAATGAGATATTAGTTGAGCTACAGAAAGAAAACCATACTGCAAAAATATTTTTGAAAATTCTCTGCTAGATGTGCTCTGTTAAAATTACAAATAAAAAAGTAGATCAGTATGCCAAATGCTTTTTTTTCCCCCTTCACTTTGTCCACTGATTATGAGTAGGTTCTATCTTAGATACCTTCTCTTAGGTGGGGAAGTCGACAGTGGTGCAAGTAATGCTGCTTCACTCTGAGCTGGGACTATTCTTTAGGCTGCTGTGGTGCAACTTTGTTCAGCAGGGTACAAATTTCAGAATATTGTCTCCAAACTCCATGTGCAGCCCTGACTTCCAGCTGCTTCTGAGTACTCTTCAAAGGTTTGGAGCAGTGTTGCTGCTGTTCAAAGTTATAAAGCTTCAGCATGGTTCTTATTCTGTCCCTCAAGAGAAAGCTTTTGTTCTTCTGTTGAGGTCTCGCATGCACATTAGCTGTAGGTGTTCTTGAGACTAATTGTGGACTTGACTCCTCCAAAGAAAGAGGACAGCTGCTTTGAATATGAGAAGCTCCATTTTATTTTCTCAGAGGACAGGTTGAGTCACATAGTACAGGACCACAAGAAAATGTTGCTCTTTGCTTCTGCAACTGTTGGTGGACAGTGACTGGAAGGCAAACACGTGCTCATCACTTATTTGGGTTGGGGTAAGTTAGGAGAACTGTGAAGAGTGACCGGGGCTGCTGGGTCCCAATCAAATCATGTGTGCTTCCACGGGCAGTGTCAGTCATCTAATGAGGAACAAAAGAGGGAAGCCACACAGTCTCAACATTGGAGACAATGTTTTAGGAAAAACAAACTCTCTGAAAGGTCTTACTGATGGCTATTCAACTAAAGCATAGACTGGGGCTGAGACCAACAGGTGTCAAGGGACTACCTCCATTTTGTTTGTTTCAAACATGCTGCCGTTGGTGTCTCCTAAAACTTGTCTTGGAGAAGACAGTGAAGAGTCAGTCCCGATTCACCCACTGCATGCCGCTTGTGATTTGATTGTATTATACCTCCCTTCTCTCAACTGTCAGTTTTCCACGCTGTGGGGTCTTAGCCTGATTAATCACTCATGGAAGCTGTTCCATACTTTGGGTCACCCCTGGCGCTTTCTCTGAACCTTTTCCAGGTTCACTGTGCTTTTCTGAGCTGGGAAAAGCAAAGCTGCATACAGTATTCGAGATGTGGGTGCACAACTGCATTATATAATGGCATAATGAAGGCCTTTGTTTCATTCTTCATTCCTTCCTCTTCAGTTCCGTAGTTTATATCCTCTGAATAATGTGTGGCCTAGGAATTGAGCTAAAAATGGACTAGAGTTTTAAGGGAAGAGCTATATGGATGGATTAGCGGATTTGTCTTAATATAGCAGAGTGAATAAATATTTTAAATAATTCATATTTTCTCTTTTCTTATGTAAACTAGTTTTCTTCATATCTCTTCTATTTTTCTTTTCTTAAAGTGCTATTAAGATCAGCCACCCACAGATCAAGACGTTTTATTTTGCGGCAGAAAATGTTCTGGAAATGAACACGTAAGTAAGAGCGGTTGGCCATGTTTCATCCTGTCTCATGCCTGAGAACATCCTTTGAAAGTTCATTCTCTCACTGTCAAGTGGCTGTTGACAAAGTTATTTGGGGAATTATTGAGTCTGTTTTGTTTTCTGGTCATTGTATATAGAGAAAATACTGCTATTTGTTCACTAATGACAGTTGAAATCAGAATCGCATTATTAGCCTGATTTTGATACTAATCTTCCTGACATTTGCTGGTATAAATCCCTTTCCATTGGAGAGGCACAAAGACTTGATAACAAGTTCATTACCTTGGGAGAAGTGAGGGAAGAAAGGAAAGAGAGGGAAAAGCTTAATATAGTTTAGTCCCAGAAGTGACCTAGGACTAGAATATAATATTGTCTGCTTTCAGAGTAGCATGTCAGTTAACAAGGAAGGTTAAAGGGACAGAAAGGGCTGTTTCTTTAAAGTAAGCAAACTTTTACTTCACCACCAAGCTATGTTGCAGTTTAACGATCCTCATGACAGATCAGAAATTTTCTTTCCACAAATGTCCATAAGAACAATAATCCATTCATGCAGTTTTTAATGGAAGAAGTAAAAATGGATGTGAAACTGCCATTTTAGAAACCACTGAGCTATCAGAAATAGGTATTACTTGCTATTGATCCAGCTCTGGTTGATTTAGATACACCTCATATCTTCTTTGTCTTTTTTCCTTCAGATTGCAGTCTGTTCACAATGCTATTGCATTAAATGGCCAAATACTGGATACAAAGCAGTACAATTTAAATGGGAAGAGAGCTGCTATGATAGTCAGGTCAGGATTTTAATCATGGCACTGCTGGTGACCTTTGTGAGATCTATAAACAGGAGACCTCATGCATATTTACCACAACAGAAAAGGACAGAGGTTGAGAGAACGCGTGTGACCTTCCGAAAGTGCTATAGATACAGAAATTTATGATACTACAGTAGTGTATGTGCATATATATTCATAAATCTGTACTCTATAGATGCATACAAGTAAATACAGATGGAAAGGATGTGTTGCCCTTTGTAACTCAGAGCAGCATAGAGCATACTGGTGGGGAGATAACCATCCGTTCCTGTAACGCTGCGTTTCCTACCGGAGCTCCTGAATGGAGTGAGAAGTTCTTGAGGCAGATGGGCTGAGAATGACTGAGAATGAGGGACAGCTGGACAGGAATATTTCTGTTGAGAGAGTAACCCTCATTGAGAGAGAAGAGGGGGAAGGATGTAGGGAGAAGGAAAAGGAAAATTAGAGCTAATGGAGGACGTTAGTGAGTGCTAGCAGCCAGTTTGGAGCCCAGCTGGAAATTCTCAGTGTCTTAATGACACTTTTGAAATGTTTAGTCTCATGTGAGTGATAGAAAGCTATGCAGGTGTCCCAGCTCTTATGTCCCCAGAATGATTTTCTTCTACTTCACCTCTCGAGTGAATTTCATTTTGGCGTAAAGCTAGGTAGCCTAGCGTTAGAGCCGCTTGCGCTATAGTGCACTAATTCCTTACTGTTGTAACTGATGATGTTTTCCTTGGCAAAGTAGAAAATACATGCATTTAATACATAAAGTACACGCATACTCACGCATATGTCAAAACAGACTAAAAGACATCTGTTCTCTTGGCTCCAGTCCCGCAAATACACATGCATGTGAGTGGTTCCACTGAACTCACTGGGACATTCGCGTGTGTCGAGTTGCTGGTGTGCAGAAATGCTCGACAGATCATGACCTTTCATAAGTCTTCATGCATATATATATATAAAAAATCAAAAGTGGATTTATTGATACAGTCACTAGCTTCATTCGTTTAACATGTATTTGCCATTGTCATGCACACATGAAAAATGCGTGCTGGCTAGCTGTGTGCATTTAACTGGCCTGTTGCATATGCTTCCCAGTGATCTGTCTGACCTTGTGGTTGGTTAATGGAGTCCTGTATTTTTTAGCAAAACTTTTCTTTTATTTAGATTTTTTTATTTAAAAAATCATGCTGTTATGACTAGCTGTTACAGAAGTGACACTTTGTTTTCTTGAACTGTTGTATATATTTTTCATACTGCAGTCTAAAAATCTAGTTACTTTGACACTGATCTTACCAGCAAATTTCCCATTGCTTCAGTAGAATCAAGATCAGACACAATGTTTTTTCAGAGTTATGAATCTTAATTCCTGCCCTTCATACATTCCCTGTTTAAGCCTTCAGCTTTCATCTGAAAGGCCTGAGCTTTTTTAGTTTTTAGTTTCCTAAAACCTTGATAGATCTGAATGACCTGCAGAAGAACACAATGTACAAAAAGTATATCCAGGGATTGTTTCTAGCACTAGAAAAATGCAGCCACCTAGGAAGAGAAATGAAAAAAACCTGTTAATAGCCTACAGCAACACAGGAAGTGACGCTTACTAAAACCAAAAGTACATAGGGAGTTAAAGAAAGCAGTATATAATGGCCAGAAAGTCTAGTTTTAAATAGCTTAGATTCTTAGGCTGTACTACAATAGCTTTGACCAGGGCAGTTGACATCATCTTCTATGGCTCCTGCACCTTCTGCTTCATCTCAGGTGAAAGATGACACCTCAACAGCAGGACTAAACCACTGGCATTGTGTTATAGCACACACATTTTTCCTTTGGCTTCCACAAATGTGACTCCTTGGTCATCAGTAGTGGTTTGTTTCAGGATCAGGGAAAGATGTTCCAGGCAATTAGTCCCGCTCACCATGGGGAATATTGGTATTCAGGTAACTGGTGCCTTTCTAGAGGATGCTCTAACAAATAGAAGGAAACTTGGACATTCAGTCTTCAGGTTAATGAAAAGAGATGCAGTAATGTAGAACACATCTGGAAGGGGCAAACTCTGTCCATACAGCACGCAAGTATCCCTGACTGTGTATTCCCTCTGTTTCAAACACAGGTGGCTAAGCAAGCTGGGGATGGCTGTAGACCCTCAGGCACCCAACGGGAAGAATGAGGAAGGTATGCTCCTAAAGGTGGTTTCAGTGTGTAACACTGCAGTTTTTGATTGGCCAAATTTTTGTCAGTTCTCTTCTTTCTTTTAAATTCTCAACTTGGGTCCGTCTACTGACTGAGCTCAGAGAAACCACACTGATGCAGCACAGGATAATCACAGAAAAAGAAACAGTGGTGAGAAACAGTGCCACTGAGAGACATTCAGTGATCTTTTGAGAGGTGTGTGACTACTTTCTGGCAGTTTGCTGGCTTGCTAAGCCTACCAAGTGTGAAGAGAAACAGCTGTGCTGCTCTGGGTTTTGAGTTGATAAGGTATATTACAGGAGTTGTGTTACGGCCCGGGAGCTCACTAGCTTGGGAAGAGCTTGTGCAACGTAGACCTGTCCCTACTGTCTCCTCCATTTCTGGGAGTTTCAACAACAGCAGTGTCCGGTGCAGTGTGGGGGTGGTAGTGGTGTACTGAAGACTACAATTTCCAAGTCCAAGAGTTCATTGTGGAATGAGTAATTTTAAAATTCCCTTAGCAATTTTTTTATTGTTTTAATTTGCATGCTGAACTAACAGAACCTCTTGGTGGGAGGATAACTGCACTAGAATCACAAACCTGGGTAGAGGACAAAGCAAGTCACCTGTCAGAGAGCTTAGAAAATCTGCTGGTGAGGACATGGGTGATGAGAGCTGGTTTAGAACAAGAAGCACTGTGGGTAATATTATGTTAGCAAACCAGGGATGGACTCTGACCTGAGGAATATGTATCTTCTTCTGGGCTTTTGACCCTCCATTTTTAGAGTACTGGTACCCAGTGTCTTTTTTAGAACTCCTCAGGTTGTGAAGGAGCTGGCATTATGAAGCAGAAACTGGTATTTATAGTAGTATGAACACTCAGGTGATGCAGACGTTTTGTCTGAACACTAAAATGCTCTTCTCTGCATCCCTTCTGCTGGTTCCCAGAATAAAGTTGTGGTCTATGTTCTGGCCTGGACATGTAATGCCATTATTGATCAGTCTGATCTGGCCCTGTTTAGACTCTGGCTCCATTTATACTCTGCCATTAAAAGCAGCTTTGGGGCTGGTAAGCATAGATACCACTGATTTCTGGAGATTCAGCAGGTCTCATGAACTTCTTTGTTTTCAGTTCATGGTTCCTCTTTATTTCTTGTCAGGAAACTTGTTAATTTTCGTACCCCCAATTTCCTCCAAAATGCCTGTGTCCTCTTTGAACCCAATTTTGTATCAAAAAAGTCTGAAATAATTAGGATAAAGGGCTATATTGAGTATTAGGCTGTGTCGCAAGAACTGCATGGTAATTGTACTCGGGGAAGAAGTGTCCAAACATGTTATCCATGTTTTCATAAAGGAGGAATTTGATGGAAGATGAGGATGGTCAAAATTCTATACATGAAAACAATTTTTTTTTTTTAACCTCAAAATATGTAGTATTGGTTGTGTTGGCTGAGTCGAGAATTATAAAACAATTCAAAATGAGTCAGCCTGCTAACTGTAATAAAAAAAAATGACAGAAAGATACAAAACAATCTGTTCAATAACCTCTGCAGCAGGTAATCTACTTACCCTGCAGTGAACATAACATAGCCAAGATTACTTCTGCTTTGGAAGCTGGTGGCCCATTTCCCCTTCAGAAAAAGGCACTCTGGTTCGGGTGTCAAGCACCTCCTCATCTTTCCATGCATGTTTTGTCACAGGTGCTGCAGCAGCTACCTTGAGTGTGGGTTCAGCACCCCACCGACACACCTGGGTGGACGTGCCCTTCCAGAGACATTGCTATGTTTCAGAAAAATACTGTCATTACCCCTAGTCACTTCTTTTCCTGCTGACCTGGTTCTCCCCTCTGTATCGCACACCATAACTCTTCAGGAGGGTCCTGGCTCTTGTTATGGCAGTTCTTGTGTATTCATGTACTTTCTATGCATTTTAACACCCCCCAAGCCCCATTTGCTTATTTAGAGTATGAGAAACAGCTGTTGATTCTTTTTCAGTTCTTCTGTGTGCCCAAAAGGGGAGCTGTAGAAACAATAAGCTCTTTACTAAGAGTTATTCAAGAAGACATTAATAGAGCCTTAGAATCTGATATAGGCCTTATTGCAGCCAGTCTCAGTCCTTTATGCTAAGATGTGCCAGCACATATTTCTAGTAAACAGAATAGCAACTATGCTATTAAAAACCCCTATAGCTCTGCAAACAGTATGGGGAGAAAAAGTAATGAATCTCTTTAAGTTTCACTTTGTTAACATCTTGGAAACCTCTCTCACGTGTGTAAAATTCTTCTCTCTTAAAACTGTGCCTATTAAAACCCCCAAATGACACGCACAAAAAGAAAGCGTGCGGGTATTAGTTTAGTCAAAAGATGAGATAATCACAGGTGATTTCCCAGCGACTGTGTTAACACGCTGCTTTCTAGCGGTGTGAACTCATGAAGTCCAGCTCTTACAAAGTTCTCCCAGAACATAAGCAACCCTCGCCCAGTCGGGGAGAGAGCTGGAGGGGTTGCTTCCACCGGGGAGACCCAGCCCCTCTTGGGCAGAGAAGCTGCAGGGCGCAGCTGGAGGGGGGAGAGGCAGTGCAGGGCGCCGGCTCCTGTGGAGACACCAGGGCAGCTGCTGCTCTTGTGACACTTGGCGCCCACTCGTGTTGTCCCCGTTAAGCTCCCACTATGCCTTTGCAACCTTTCATGTCCCCTGCCCAGCTGGGTCGGGTGGGGGGGTGAGCGCTGTCACCCTTCATATGTGGTGGCAGGACAGGGTGCAAGCACTTGTTCCTATAAAAGTTGGATGTTGAAGGCTGATGCGTGCTGGGATATTTAGCAGCGGGAAGTGATCTTGCCCAGTGGTTACAGCCAGGGCCTGGCAATCGGAACCAGCAACTTATTACCTCCCATTTTCTGTGTCTCATTTTATTGATAATTATTACTTCATTTAATCCACTGTTAAAAAGCATCTGAGAAAATGCTCTCACCTGCTACACAGGTAGTTGAAGGAAATAACAACATGACTGCCTCTCTGCCACATGTCAAGAGATACTGAGGGTCTATCAAACCTTGCTTTTTATTTTTAAAAAAAAGATGAGTGGGGTGTATAGTCCTAGAGTACTGTGTTTACCTTTAGTGCTAGCTCTGCATATGTACTGCTGTGCTGCATGACGTGCCTCTCTGAGTTAACGTGTGGACAGAAGGCTCTCTTGAGGCTGCTCTATGGTTTCCAAAGCACCATGTGAGCAATCTCTTTTCTCGCAGCCAAAACACCAATGGATGTGGATTAAGGCACAGCATCTAGTACTTGCAACAGGTGTCCCTAACTTAAGCCATAAATGAGGCAGCCTGTTTTTTAAGGGTTACAAAGGGGGAAAAAAAAACCCACCCCAAACCTGTCTGTGATGCTATCTAGAGCAGTGCCACCTAGTGTTTCCTGCCATAGCAAATTAGCAAATTTTTTGGCTTAAAAGAAAGGAAAAAAGGTTGCCATGAAGTAGTGTAGCATTAGCACAAGTGGGTTAATTTTCACTGTAGGAGACACTGTCTTGTTACAGCGTGGTCCTCAGCCCAGAATATCCTACTTGGTGATCTTTGGTTACCACAGCGCTGCGAGGTATAAATGAGTGTTGATCTAACACTTTGGTTTTGCTCATTTTCCATGTCTGTCTCAGAATGCTACAGCGAAAGTGAACACGACGATCCAGAAATAACAGACACGCCACCTCCCCCCTACACAGTCCAACCACCACCGCCTGCTCCTTCGGTAAGTGTTACAGCAATTAGCTTGTTTCTAGTTGCTAGACAGTTGGAACAAAAGTTTTTTGAGGTGGTGGACCTTTGAGGAACTACCTAAAACAGCGGCTGGAAGTGTTTGCCCTGTGTGCCCGTGAAATGAGGATGCACTGGTTCCAGGCCCCGCGCAGGCATGCAGTTCCGCGACTGCACTGCTGGGAGCCTCGTGCTGCAAAGAACAGCTCCCTCAGATGGAGGTATATTTATCTTGCTGGGGAAAGGAAAGCATCACTCTACCTCGTATACACACTCTGTGTCTTTTCTTTACGAGGTTTTTAACACACTGCCATAACTTAGTTTTTCATACAATTCTTTTTTTTTTTTTTTAATCACTCCCAAATCTTCTTTCTTTTTGTGACCCTGGTAGCATTGACCAACAGATGTGTATTTATTTATTTGAGTGAGCTGTTCTAAAGACTGCTGAATTTGAAGCTGCTTTTGTGACAGTAAAGAGAAGTGTAGGGAAAGAGACCTCTTCTTACAGTGATAAAATTGGTTCTTTTCCTCTACCTCTGAAAAATAGACTACAAAAAAAGAAAATAAGCAACCTCCTCAGAGCTAGACTATTTTTCTCTCTTTTTGTGGAGTATTTGTCCAGAATATTCCTTCCTGCCTCGCTTCACTTCATAAATTAGTATAAGCACTATGCAGCCTCATGTGTCTAATCAAATTGGCTTGCCTAAGTATTAGGTACTTACTGCCCTATTAATCTATATTGTTGCTTTTCCCAGTGATCTCATCTCCCCTTACGTGTGCTTTAAGATACAAGGTTTACTTAATTCTGTGTTTAGAAATGAGTACTCTGGTTTGGGATGGTAATGCAGCTGAAATAAGGAATCCTGAGATCAAGTGTTTCCCTTCCCCGGCTGAAAGTTAACATCAAGGGGTATGCAGTAATATACTTAATACTAAATCATCTCATGGAAGGGAAGCATCTGCCACCTCACTGGTGCGGTACAGGTTCCTGTATGGGACGCTGAAGTGACAGCCAGTAGCTGGGCTGGGCACAGAGGCAGCGAAGCACGAACAAATTTGAAACATACAGATGAGCTGGAGAAGCTCGTGTGGTTGCAGGCAATAATAAAAGGAGATGTTGTGCACAGGGTTGCCTGCCTGGCGATCTTTAATTAGCTCGCATAAAGCTGTGAGTGTATGTCACACTGTCACCCACTTGCCCCCTTGTGTTTCAGTCAGATAAGTCAGTCTTCGCTTCCTCTCCTGAAACAGTTGTGTAATGTTAATCACTGTAAAACAACCCACCTGGCACTTGGGGGGTGTGTGGTGGTCACTGCTGTGTAAAAAGTGATTCTTTATTGCCTGTATTAACTGGAAGTTAAATGTGGCTGAGTGGCTATAAATATCAGAACCTTGGCAATATGTCTCCAGGAGTTATTCTGGGCCGAGGGCTGATAATGAAGCATCTTGAATTTTATACCTCAGTGGCTTGCCTTTAAGAGGCTGTAGATGTCTTTTCCGTCTGCTCACCTCTGAGCGAATGCCTGCATTTTTCCAGATGATGAGTTTTAAACAGGTGCTGTTTTTTAGTTTTCTGTTTTTCTGGCTTCCTGCTACTTGTCAGGCTGTTGCTGCAGAGGCGATCTCCGGTTGTCCCCTTCCCATATCCTCTTCTTGAGTGCTGGCCTCCACGTGTTAGCCGGGGACATGTGGGAGGCAGGCAATGGTGCATGTGCCGAGGGGTCCTGCTTCCTCAGCCATCCCCTTAAAGGTTTTCTTCCCTCCAGCCTCTCCCTCTCAGCTGATTCCCCTGCTCCTCATCCCCAGCTTAAAATCCCTTCCCCTGTGGACAAAGGTTAGTGTCTCCTGAGCACAGTTGTCATCTTTTCACCCTGAAGTGGCTACTGAAATAAGCTCCAGCTGCCATGCATCTGTCCCATGGTCATCTTGCTCATGTGGTGGGTGGGGAGCGATTAGGTACCTATGGAGCCCTGCTTGACTGCTAGTAAATTGTCTTTTAAACGCCCAGTTTAATGCCCCTCCTCCTTCCGGACAAGTAGTGGAGCAACAAAACCACTAGAAGGATTGGGAAAGCACAGCTTTCACTGGGAAGTCAATTCTAGGAGTGGAGCTCTTGGTTGTCTCAGGGAAAGCTGGTTAAACATTGCTAGCTGCCTGTTCATTCACTGTGGGGTTTTTGAACCAAGCTATGAGGTCCCAAGCATGTGATGGATTTGGGTTGGTGCTCTGTGGGTACACCACCACATTTGGAAGGCCTGCTTGAATGCTGGAAGAGACACTCATCCTGGAAACCGAGTCCAGCATCAAGAATGCTGTGGAAGAATGGCTACAGAACAAAGGACACGGTCCGATTATGAGCGATCCAGTCCTTGAAGCAGATGAGACCATGATCTCTCCCTAACGAGCAAGGAAAGGAAAAGTAGCAGCCTGGTAAACAAGATAAGAGAAACTGGGCTCAGAAAGACAGAATATCTCGCTGCGCTGGACAAGGGTTTCACACCAATTGTGTGAAGCCTCCTGGCATGTAAACAGAGATTGTAAGCCAATCATATAGCTGTTGCTAGCGTGTGTTCTTTTTCCCTGTCTATATATACTCTGTAAAAACTTGAATAAAGGGAGAATGACCGTACTCATATTGAGATTCATCGTTACTCGGGGTCCGTCTCCCACTCCGACAGAATGCTACAGGTGTTGTCTGGTGTTCATTTCTTTTTATTATTTTTATCTTTTTTTAAAGTTGCACTTCTTCCTCCCGAGTGCCAAAGGGATTTTGCAAAATAGGAATTAGGAGCTATGGACATTTTGGGAAATCAAACCAATGCTGTCTTAAGCAGAAAGGTCTCCAAACTTCTTGAGATCAACTCCAGACTGAAAACTGTTAGTCTGGAAACCAACCCAGGTGTGAGCTCTATTACGTGTTAGAGCAGCAAACATTTTGCTGTACTTCTAGCACAGTTTCCATTTTCTGTTCTGTTCTCTGCTGACCCAAACCATTTCGAAACTTGAAAAAGAAAAAAATAGCGATCATGAGCTTTCTATGTTTATGCATGCTTTTGGGACTGTGGAAGAAAAAAAGCAAGTGATGAACAAATAAATTTTAACATCTGTAGGACAAAACTTAAACCGACAATCTGCATTAATTTCTCCACATGTGAATGGATTTACAGTTCAAAACCCAGCAGCTACCTCGAGACAATAGATTGCAGCAGCCCCAAAAGAGCAGTTGAGGTATTTCATGGTGATAATTTTTCTCTAAAATATGCCTAGAGACTCACTGATCTCCAGTGGAACCCTTATGATCTGCTGGCTCAAGCATCTGCTTTTTAAAATGTCCCCAAATGGAGATTTATTATTATATGGATGATTGCAAAACTTCCAAAGGAACCACTTGAGTAAGTTTGGTAAAAATTTGTCATGCCAAAGAAAAAAAACCCACAACACATGTAGAGAAAAAGGAACACATTCTGTCAGTCATCTTTATTCTCACCCACATTTTTTTATTTAACACACAATGAAAATGAAAACAAAAATATATTCCACTCAGTGATGCAGTTTTTATTTCAATGGCACTTCTTTTGCATGGACAAATGCCAGAAAAATAGAGGTGAGATCTAACATCTTCCTTTCCTGTCTTTGAACAATTGAAATTAGACCATCTGCTTGGCTGTACAAATGCTTCAACAATTTGCCTTTGCAATAGGAGCTCTTAGATGAAGTGCTTCAGGTCACCTGTGTTCCCAAGGGTGTTTTTATCACTCATACATGTAGTTTATGACAGCATCTCCTTGTCCTTTGCTTTAGAGTGCATTTGTGAAGGTTTCCGTTTTAAAACCAAAAAATGGACCTAAAACATGGTGTTGTACTTATCATAATAGGAATATAAATTAAGTCTGGTCCCGCAGTGCTTGGGACCGTCTTGGAGGAGCGGCTTTGAAAATTTACAAAAGTGAAGGAAGTGCTACAAACAAATGGTGACCCACAGTCTGATACTGGTGGTCCTCATCTTCTGAATTGATTGGTAGCTACATAATACAGCTGGATCAGAAGCACAGGAAGGCAAATCTACTTTGCTTTTTGTAATGTTAAGAGGAAGTAGTATACATTGCAGCAACACTGCATTGCAGAATTCTGTATATCATCATCCAGAAAATTGTCACTCTTGTTTTGGTTTACATAAATATATCTTATTTCTAGTTTACCAGGTTTTTAATAAGTATTCCAGGCTAGTCCCTTTATTGTATTTGCAGCTTGTCTGGGTTTCCCTAGCAACACCTTCTCAGTAATTTTCTGTACTTCCAGTTTAGTTATCATCTGGTTTAATCCTTACGCAGATCTATTCTACATATGAATCGAGAAAATAAACTTGCTGGAATTGTGGTCCATCAAATCCGGTATTCGGATTCTGGCATTGGCCAGTAGCAGATGATTTGCAGGAGGAGTAAATTTCTGTGGTAGCAGATACGAGAAATCTGGCTTTCATATCATGATGATCTCATCACGATTTCTGATAGTTTCTGCTAAGAGCTTCACTATAAGGCTTTGTCTCCCCTTATCTTCCATTACTTTATTTATTACTGTCAATTAATCCTCTTCTGGGTATTTGTATGTATATTTGGCTGTTTGTGTATGCATTACTTGTGTATTTGACTCTCATGGCTCATCTTTTCTGCAGTGTTGTGTGGCTAAGAAGCACATTAGTGCTAGTTCTTCTTGTGCGAGTTGCTTTTGGTGACCAGATAATAGTACAGCTCAGTCAGTGTAAATGCCTACTGCAGACAAAAACCTAGGCTTCTATTTGCTTGTCTGGGAAGCTAAATACTTTCCAAAACTTTGTTCTTTCTCTCAACCTTTCTTTACATGGAAATGTGCATCTATCATACCGTCTATCATTCAACTCCTAGCTCCTAATGATGACTGTTAGATGTCTCTCAGACCTCTCCGTTTGTATGCGGTCTTGTTGAAGCAGGGTGACAAGTAACAGTATGGGGGGCCCTAGGATGTCCTAATGATTTCTGATGTGTTTCTAGTGAAGTTTGGGCCCCTTTCCAAATCCATGTGCTGAAGGATGATTCTTAGCAGGCGAACGAGCAGCACAAATCTTGTACCACTCCCCTTTTCCTGCCATCTGCCCCGTGGCTCTCTGTTTCTTCTTTCCACCGTTAACTTGCCATCATATTACCCATCAGCCTTCTTGCCTTGGTGAATGATTAGTCCCTTGAAGGGACCAGGTAAAATGGCTTTGTGTGCTGAGAAGGACAAGGTGTTTCAGTGCTTGGGCCAATTTCTGTCTACCTGTGGTTATAGCATTGGTGGATTTACTGAATGCTATTGAAACACAACTTCATGTTCAATGGCTAATTCAGAATTTCTCTTCTGCACTCTTGATTACACCAATAAAATGAAGAAAAAGTAAAGAGTGAACGTGAGTGTGAGACCTAGCATGGAAGGCTACATTCAAAGCAATATTTTCCCTTGGTTTCTTGTTTCTAGGCATTGTCACGTTTTTATCTGTTTTACCTCCAGCTTCATTGTGGCTTGGTTTCGGAAGTTACAGCTCTGTAGGAGGTTGGGCTGCCATACGTCTGGCTTGTTTGGATGGATAATTAATCAGATTACATCAATTCTTGGTCAATTAGCATTTCAGCTGCATATCTATAATGTGTAGACACTAGGAACAGGAATAATTTGGAAATAATTTTTCTTTTTTCTTCCCCCTCCCCTTTGTTTCTGGAAAGCAGGACCAGCAGAAGTCTTCTTTCACATCAACTCTGTCAAGTGAAGCATCTTGTTCTCTCTCCTCTCCCGAAAGCACTTTCAACTCCCAAGAGTCGTCATCGTCTTTGACGTCCAAAGTGGTTTATTCCGAGAGGCAGTCCTGGCTTGACTTAGTTAACAGCTCTGCCACAGAAGAGGGTGATCAGCCTTTAACTTTCTGCGTACAGATTCATTCTGATGAGCCACCAGAAGTAGACTGTGGAGAAGCAGCAGAAAGCCAGGAGGTCTGGCTTTCCAAACCCGGTGGCGGATCCCAAAACTCTTTTTTAAGTCCGGATACACATTGCCTAGCTGTGCCAGATGCAACAGGACAGAGATCACTAATGAAAGGTGAGCTAATGAGAGAGTAGATTTTTGTCTGCAGAGCCATACAATGTGGGAGTTCAGGGGTTTTCCTCAACTTCCTTTCCCCTTCCTTTATGCTCTTCACTGAACAGTTTTCCAGTGGCACATCATTTATAACAAACATTTGGTTTATTGCACATTAAATATATAACTATAAAGTATCTAACTGGTAAGTATCTTTACAGCTTTTCTCAAATTTTACTTACACGTTAAGATCATAGCTTCTTTATAAAATCCTAATGTAGACATATTTTTATTAGCTTGCTTTATGTCAATGCAGCTGTCTTTTATTAGTTAAGATCGAGTCAAAAATTTAAGAAAGCGTGCCACAGAACTGACACCCCGAGCAAAATGGCATATATAAGAAGTGGTGAACATGGGGTTAGGTTAATACAATTTTAAAAATAAAAGCAGTGGCGTTTACTTCCAATACATATTCCCTATTTGTTTCTTTGAGCTTCATTGCAACCAAGGAGAAACAACTGAAATCCTGAATCAGAAAGTCCATTAAGACTGGAATTTGTTTAAGCAAATGGGTATCTGCATAGGTGTCCTCCTACCAAAATGTGCTGCTAAATTAAAAATGTGGCACAGTTCCAGAATTTGGTCATTCTTGCTGTTAATAACTCTCCTACCATAGCTAAGCAACGTTTCTTGCCTTTTGAGCAAAGCTGCTTCTTCCTGCATTAAAAGCAGTTGAAGTGTAAGAGGCGTTTCTTGTATACAATATGCTGAAATGAGAAGGTACTCAGGAGGCTGCCTAGAGAGGTAACACATAAGGAAGAAACGATGTTCTTGTGCATCGGATCTACCCATGGTTCAAAATCCTTATAAATATTTGAAGAGAGTACTTTGCTGAAAGAGCAGTGTTGTCTCAGTACAATACAAAACAAAGGTGCATCCAAAAGCTTAGGCTGAGGGTCATGCAAAGATGGAAAGAAACAGCACTGGACTTATTGAAGCTTAGGGTATTTCTCTGTAGGTGAATTGGGCACTGGGAGGTGAATCACAGAAATTATAATATAAAGCACATCAGTTGCATCATCAGTCTCCCAGTTGTTTTACAGATATCAACAGTTAGCACCCCTTTAGTTGGGCATACGTTTTTATGGTTTTACAAAAAATTAAAAAAGGAAATTGAGCAAAGTACAGTTTTGGACAAAATTGAAACTTAATTTCAGAGTGTTTTGCACTCAGCTTCATTATCCATCTTCTAGGCTGCTCTTCTAGAGGCTTGTAGCAATGAAGATCAGTAAGAATTAAAACCGAGAGTGAGCACATGTAGTACTTCTGTGTGGTGGAAAAGAATGGATATTTTGAGGGAGGTCCTGTGCAATCTAATTCCCATCAGCTCTGGCACTGCAGAAGTAGTGAAATGGTTGGGGCTGGCAGAAATAGGGTCCCTAATTAAAATGTCACAAAGATGTAGTAAATGCACCGCCTTTTGTAATTTGACTTTTTGGCTTAAATTTGACCAAGTAATGCCTTTGGGAAACATTATTAGGTACATTCAGGTGGACTGTTGGAGTGTAGGCCATAAAATAGGTCTCTTATAGGTGCCTTGGAGCAAGAGTCAGTGATTGTTCTTCAGAAATCTAAACTTTTGCTTAGAATATGTTATTCTGCAATAATGCATAGGTTAATGTTTTCCATCATAACGTAATGGTGACAAATACTTTTATGGATGGTCACAGAATTAGCATGACACATTCATAATCATTTAAAGCACCGTTTGATAGACTCAGTAATACTTAGCAATAGAACTTGGGTTAAAATGTAAATCAAAGCATGTTTTGGTATGTTTGGGTCCAGAGGAGGGCTACAAAAATGATCCGAGGGCTGGAGCACCTCTCTTATGAGGACAGGCTGAGGGAGCTGGGGTTGTTCAGTCTGGAGAAGAGAAGGCTGCGGGGAGACCTGATTGCGGCCTTTCAGTACCTAAAGGGGACCTATAGGAAAGATGGGGATAATCTTTTTAGTAGGGCCAGCTGTGGCAGGACAAGGGGTAATGGTTTTAAACTAAAACAGGGTAGGTTTAGACTGGATATAAGGAGGAAATTCTTTACAATGAGGGTGGTGAAACACTGGAACAAGTTGCCCAGAGAGGTGGTGGAGGCCCCATCCCTGGGAACATTCAAGGCCAGGTTGGACGGGGCTCTGAGCAACCTGATCTAGTTAGCGGTGTCCCTGCTCACTGCAGGAGGGTTGGACTAGATGACCTCTAGGGGTCCCTTCCAACCCAAAACATTCTATGATTCTATGATATTCCTGCCATTTGCAAGGTGGTTTAATTTTCCCAAAAATATTCCTGGGGAAATGAATTGCTCACTGCTTAGCTGATGGCTGACCCTGATAGCAGAACAATTCTATTCTAACCACACTGGTGAACTCCAGTGACTCACTGGTGGAATTCCAGAAATAAATCATTTCAGATGAGACAGTCATTATGGAAACTGTATAACCTCACTAGTTACTCTCTGCATCATAATCTGTTGTTGAGCAAGTAAGATGTACACCATACACACATTTTTCTTTCCTTTATCAGTCTGCATAATATGAGGATGGGATGGAGAGTGTTGATGTAAGGCGGTTGTCCCCCCATCTTGCAGTGGCCACTGAAAAAATAATGAAATAATTTGCAAGGAGATTAGTTAAGCTACTTCAGTTTGAGAAAGAGGTGGAAAAAGGATTAATGTAAAATAGCAATTCAGTTCCAGATGAAAGTTATCAAAAAGGATGCAATTCTGGTTCTTTGGCTTATCCCTCAAGAATTTTCCCCTCCAGCTAGTTGATAAGGATGTGCACGAATAATGTGAGATGAATTCAAATTGTGGGGTAAAAGCTAACTGCAAAACCTCATGATTTACAATAGCTAGTAAGAACACCCTTGTTATCTGGTGAGAAACAAGAATGCATACCACAGTGCAGTCTGTGTTATTTGCTTTACAACACTTCTGAATAGTGCTTTTCTGACAGCTTGTCATGTTTCAGAGTAATGAGACTGCATCCAGGAGGAGACAGGTCCGTCTTGCATCGGCATCTGTCCTGGAAGCACATGTCCCCTGTGCATAAAGCTGGCCCTGCTGTTATCCAAACAGCTATGTGATCTTTGAACCCCCTCCCCACAGAGCCTTCATGTGTGTCCATGCTCTCTCTCCTTCTCCTTGTGAGGACAGAAAAAAACCTGTCACACACTCTGTGGCTACATTCTGTTTAGTAAAATCCCATGAGGAGCTTTTGGTTGTAGCTGATAGCAGCCTAGAGCTGAGGTGGAAGTTTTCAAGAACTGAAGACCATTTTTGTCAGAAACAGAGGCAATATGAGAAAAAATTGGTACCTAGAAGGAATAAAGAGTTGCTGTGTCTTTGTGGGAAGAGCTTATAAAGAAAATAAAAAAATATTGAAGAAACCTCAGCGATGAGTTGAAGAATGGAAGAAAAGTTTCTCAGAGATAAATGGATGAATCTCTGTAAAAGAAACTACAGATTCAACTCAATGATGATGGATTATTTTTTGAATGAAAATTATTTAATGAAATCTGCTAAGCAACTGTAAGTGTCTGGTGTGAGGGGCTGTACCATATGACATTTTTAACAAAGTTTCCAGTCACTCTTAATGATGTTATGACCATTGTCAGCCTTAATTCTCAGCGCTGATTACTGGTAAGAGGTTACATACGGCAGGGTAATATAAAGGTACAAAAAAGGAGAGTTTAATAGTTTTCTCTTTTTAAAGGAGATCAGCATTAGGTTTCCATTTCCTTTGCAGGAATATTTAATACTTCCGTGTTGCAGCTTGCTGCATGCACAATGACAAAGGATTCAAAGCTGCCCGTGACACAAAGAAATTGAAAGGTAAACAAGAAATGGTTGAGAATACAAACAACGATCTGACTACGTGCTCTATATCGCAAAGCTGGCCTTGCCCTGTCTGGGACGGCTGGACACACTCTGCAGTCAAACCCCATCCTTTGTGTTTCTTCTGGCAACCGCTGGAACAAAAAGTATCTATGACCCACCACCACCATCATCAAAAACTATGGTAACAAAAGGAAGCTGCAGGTTACTATAAGAACACAGGAACATGTGTTTTTATTTATTTAGGAATCTTCTACTATAGCAATAACATCCTTCTTCCTTGCATTTTTTGAAGGTTTTATGATCGTGTGCAGTTAATTCGCCTTGGCAAGGAATCCTTACAGCACCACTTCTGGTTTATTTATTTTATCTTAGCTCACAGTAGCTGGTAGAAGATCTGGTGTGTGCTGATGTTTTGAGAAGCCTGGAAAGCTTTTCACACACCACTTGAATTTTACCAGGGTTGGTTTTGTGGGAAGGAGTTGGTTAAATAGGAGCTGGATGCAGCCAATTCCTTCTTTTCTCAGAACTGACATCCTCTTCCCCTCTGGAGTCTGCCTGTGCCAGTAATAGCCAGAACAGATCCTCTGGTGTGCTCTGGCCTCTTTGTTCCTTCTGCACAAGTTACAGAAAATGGTTAGACTGTGGCTGAGACTAGCCACGAAGTATGCCTGTGCTGAGAACAACTGTGTAGAGAAACATCTGCGTTTGAATGATTATTTTGCTACTCATCAGAAGGACTATAGAAATCACTGTGAAAGCTATGGCATTACAGTTTTCTGAACTCTCGGAAGAAGAGAAACTTATTTGTGTTGTTTCCAGTTCAGTCACAGTTTGTTAAAAAGGCATCCCTCACTGCAGAGTCTGCTATACTGTTATGGTCAAGAGCATCTAACTGTTGGTGGTAACACACTTTTCCTGCTACTTTCTCCCACTGTCTCCTACCTTTAGTTCTGCATTTGTCAGTGAGGAGTTTGCCTAAGCTATGCCCTCCTAATTCATTCTGTGGAAAATATGATTTCCTCAAGGTGTCATCATATTCCCATTGAAAAGTCTCCTACCACTATGGAGAATGGATGGGTGCAGGGTCATGTATGTATGGTGAAAAGCAGTTTATGATTTTTTTTCCTCTCCTCTCCCCAGCCCAGGTCTATATGTTGTCCCATTGGCATCGAGTGATTTGGCAGAATCAGAAGTAGGGGTATTGGCACAGCCACAAGAAGCTCATAAGAGTAGCAAAGACAGGAGGAAGAAGCTGATTTTTTTTTTTTTTCTGGGATTAATACATAGTTGGAGAGCTGTGAGATCCCAGTTAGAGAATGGGAGAACAAGTATTTAAATTTCAGCTTAGAGTAAGTTATGTTCTGCTGGAGGTGGTTTTCAATGCAAAATGCTCCTTCTGCTAAACATTGCCAATTTCTGTATCTTTACCACTGGGAAACAATTAACTTGATTTTTCACAGCTGCTTTTTGAAAAGTTCTGGATAATTTCACTTTTGTAGGCTTAAAGAGCATTAAAGTTGAGATTTCAGGCAGGCTCCTGTATTACTGCTGCAAGGTGGGGAGTCTCAATACCTTAATGTCTCCCACCTGTGGCAAGTTGGCCAACAGCACAGTGGAAGCTGAAAACTGAGGAGGTGAAAAGCTGGCATGTTGAGCCTCTGGCAGCTTGCTCTTGTCTATGAGATCTCCTGTTAGTTAGAGAGAAATACCAGATAAATGGCATCAAGCCACAAAATTGTGTTTTACTTCTCCTGAAACAGAATTTTTCAGAAGTTCTGACTTGCCTGAAATATTACTTTATTTTCCTCACTCCAACCTGGAAGATCTTTTTCTCTTGAATGTTAAAATATCTCTGGGCAGGACTTCCCTTTTCCTCAGGTCAGCTCTGGTTCTTTTCCACTTTCCCCACTGTGGAGTCTGACAAAGTTAAAAGAGCTATACAATACTACAGAATTTTTCCAGAAGTGCTAAGAAGCTTTATTAGGCTGCGAGGCTCCTGAGTAAAGGGCATGGTGCAGGTGCCCAGGAAGATAGTGGCATCACTTGAGAGAATTGTTTATAGTTAATACTGCCAAGGGAAGGGAAATGTGCATGATGCACGTGTTCCACCGTGTGCATGTGCACGCTCATAAATGCACGCAATATGTAATGTCCTTCCACTATTGCCGTTTGTTCCTTACCACTAATTCTTCAGTAGGTCCTGAGACAAAAATGAATGTATTTTATCTTTAAAATAGGATGAGATAAAGAAGTGCTGTAGTAGCATTTCAGCTTCCTAACTTGCATGCCTGAGAAAGAAAGTGCTTAGCTTGAAGAGTACTGCTGGAAGAGATAACTTGCAATATCATATTTTGAAGTGATTTTGAATGTGCCTGATGTTAGCTGTACGACCCAGCTGGAAAGACTCACTTCAGAGGAGTGCTAGTGGGGCCCAACCTGTCCATGTTATTAAATTTTTTTTACCAGAGGAGTATATCCATCATTATAAACCTACTGAGGTTAACAAAGCTCTGAGTAGGGGTGGTATATTTATCTTTGGGAGCCTGACAATCTGTTCATTTTTACTCCAGTGCCTGATCTTGAGTACTATGTGCTTTTAGCATAAATTTTTACTTTTTGATGCAAAGCAAATATTTTGTAAAAAATTTAGGCATATGGTCTAGACAGCCCGGGTTTCACAGGAGGAATCCAAATCACTGAAGCCTAAATACAGACTTGGTGAATGCCTCTGCTGCTATTGGAGACTTGCTCATCTGCAGGTCAGTACTCTGACTCCAGGTGCAAGGGAATTAAGCAATACCAAGTTCTGGGAAAATGTGCTGTGAATATTTGAATCTGGAGAAAAAGGTCCAGTCTGTGCTTAAGGCTGAGTCGGGCTGCTTTATATCTATTATCCAACCTTAATAGGATGTTTTGTGTGGAAAACAAGAACGTAAAGTAAGGGTAGTGCTTTCTTTGTTTACTTTCCTGGCATTAAAAGGCTTGCGAAATACCCTAATGCACCATTGTTTGAGTGAGGAGAAATATGTTTTCTTATCACAGATCACTTTACTGGTCTTGTTAATTGACTGCTAGAAATAATGCCTCTCCCCTTCTTCCACTACCTCTCCCCCTTTCAGATTTACAGCATCAACCTAATGTGTTCAGTGGCACCTTCAAGCCCTTCAAAACATGGGCTTTTGCTTTCTGAGCTTGGCTCAGGGGAACTCAGGGTCTTGAAGGTAGAGGCCCAGACAGTCTGACCTCAATTTATAGAGGTTTATTGGCAGGCATACTCTTTGTCAATAGCAACAGTATCTGCTTCTATACAAAAGCACAATATTAAGATAAAGTTTTGTTATTTTTTAACTCTTGTGGGAGAAGTTCACTGCTCATCAGTGTAAAGAAAGATGGAGACAAAAGCACGGTATAAGTCATACCTGGCTCTACACCGCCTGTAGGTTTCACTCACCCTTGTTTTCCAACTGTTTCATGAAATCCCATTTAGCCGCTTCACTGTCACTCCCTTTATCCGCCCAATCTGAAGAATCTGGTACATTCCTTTCTCTCTGAAATTACCTGACCCTGATCAATCCTTCAGGGGTGGGAGTGGTGGAAGAATAAGAAATAGGAGTTTAAGGTTGCAGTCTTGGAAAGAATGCAGGAGCTGAGTGTACATTGCTGGTACAGCGCATGGTCTGGGAGCCGTTTGCTGGGCTTTTCTGACTTTGGCTCTTTTTCTGTGCTGAGTACTACTGTCCTCCTTACCTTCACCCATAAGCGCACAGAAGACATCAGAGTACTTGGCATGGAAGAACAGTGTTCAGCGAGGGTGTTTTCTTATGCTTGCTGCTTTGTAACCCTTTTAGGACACTGAGGAGCATCATGAGTTAGCCTCCAAAAACATCTGCAGCAGGGACCTCATGTACCCCATGGCTTGGCTATTTTTAAAATTGCTGGATGGGACCAATGCATTTTTTTTTCTTCTCATATACTCTTTCTTGGATATCTGGTAAAGGGCAATTTATCTCGCAGAGTGATACTGTGCACAGTCCTGATGGGTGATGTCTCCAGCAGAGCTGAGCCAGTCCTGTGCAGGAGCTGGCTAATGAAACAAACAGCTGCTTCATCCCAAGAAAGCGGGCAGGAAGCTCGTTATAATTGCAAGCCTCATGGCATGAGCTGACAGTTTTCAGGAAATACTATTGCCGTGTATTATGCATTATGCTTGCATTTTTTTCTATTTCCTCCAGCTTGTTAAATATACAACAGTTCTCCTTTTCCTCCCCCATCACTGTATCAATGTTGGAAGCTATATTTAGTTCTTGTCAAATTACAGCAGGCTTTTTATAATCACAAAGTAGTGAAAAAAAGGCCAGCAACACAGTGAAGGCAAATATTTGTAGCATATCATAAACCTTTCTTCTAACCTAAATATTTAGAAAGAACAGGGGTGTAGGAGGATGCTGTACTTTTTAAACCATGGAAAAGATAAGGAGCAGCCTCCTAAGTATGCTGACATGTTGGAGAAGGCTTTTGGCTGTGGCATGAAAGAGCAAAAGGACTTCTTCCTTTTGTTCAGAAAATGTTTGCTGACTGAAGATGATTTAGAAAAGTCAATGGTTAACTTTTAATTAAAAGAAAAAATGCCCAGCCAGTTCAACTGGCAAATGGAGGACTGCAGTTGAGAAGAACCACCACCATCATCCCCGGTGAAATAAAAATGAATGTTATTCCAGTGGATCTTGAGGGATTCATCAGCACCCTGAAAACACCAACAACTTTAAGATTTTCCTTTAGCAAACACTGGAGTAGAAAAGCTTGCAGTGTGGACTGAAGGACAAGGAATGAGTTGCACAGCCTGTTGCTGAAAATGGCCTTCTGCCAAAAATACCCCTATATATGCCTAGTACGTTTTTAGTTTCTGTTAATTTAGACTGTTCATTTTTAGGTCAGTTAATTCTGAAAAAAAGTCTTTGCTTCAATTTTTATCTTATTTTATGCTATTTCATTCTCAGCTGATTGCTAGCTTTTCCTTTCATGTCCTCTCTGTCATGGAAGATGGTGCTGCAGCTTGGGAGCCCTCAGAATAATTAAGGTGGAGATAATCAAGGCTCTGTTGTGAGGCACCACAAGCAAATTCTGTGCTGCAATATGTGAATAGCAGGAGTTAAACACCAGGTGCCCTGAGGGTTTCTGCTTTAACTTGTTTTCTAGAGACCTTCTTTTGGGGCCCCTGAAATGTTCCTGTGTTTCGTTTCATTGCTCAATTTTTTTAAACTCTGGCTTCAACAATTACCAAAACCTGGTGATGAATTGGTACACCAAATAGAATCTGACCTCTGCGTTGCCAGGTAGAAATGTAATTCACTATGTGCAGCATGTAGGAAAAAGGTCAATGGATGTAGATGTTATCAAAGTTGTTTTCATTCAAATGTAGCATTACTGACATTTGTATTTGGAGCATTAAAGCAACACTGTATCAGTGGAAATACATGCTCGTATCTGTTTAGATCACGACCTGATTCTTAAAAACATTTGAGTTTGGTAATATGTCTTTCTCATATGCATTATTACCTTATAAATTACCCTAAAAATTGCCCTTAGTTTTAACTCTAATACTGTTACTTTTTGACTTGGCTAAGTGCCTTTCTGATGGCTGAACTTAACATTTCTGCTATCTTCTGCCATATTCATGTACTCATATCCAGTTTATTCTTTTCTTTGCAGATCAGGAAAAATGTGATGATGATGAGATGGAGCGACTTTACAAGTCATTAGAACAAGCAAGCCTGTCTCCCATTGGCGATCGTCGTCTGTCAACGAAGAAGGAGCTTAGGAAGTCATTTATCAAACGCAGCAAAAACCCCTCCATTAATGAGAAACTCCACAAAATTCGAATGCTGAACAGCACATTAAAGGTGAGGTTGCAGAGCGAGCCAAGTAAGAGCCTGAGAGAAAGAAACAGTTTGGATGAAAAAAGAAGTAAGCCTAGACTTCAGCCAAACTCTAATTACATATTTACTTAAAGACCCAGAGAATTTGGTTAAGTTTTTGAAATTGTTTTCTACTTCATCCTGAATACTGATCTGTGTTTTGTTGTTATATTTGAACTGGAAACAGAGGCAATAGTTCAGAAGGGACCCTCCTTGCAGAAGCTCCAGCCCATTTGGAAAATTTAATAAAGAAAGCGTCCCTCAGTTAGCTGGAAAACTTGCAAGCTTGGCTGAATGCACTAAACAGGGGAGCCCTAAAAAAGGAAGAGCAGACAAAGTACATTGATGATAAAGGACATGAAAATGACCCTGAGCCAAAAAAAGTTTTCCTTCTGTGATTATTGGAGAATGTACAGGATGTGCCAAAGCTATTGTAAAGACCTCCTGTAACTAAAATATTTTTAATAACAAAAGCATCCTGCTTTTATGTTGGAAACATATCATGAACTAGAGGGGTGGAGGGGTTCAGGGGACGTTCCATGAAAGGGCCAGTAAATCTGTCTGGAATATGGGGATTTATGAGGCTGTTTACTCGCCAGCATCAAGTGTCATGGGATTTCAAAGCCTGCTTCTGAATGGTACTGACGGAAACAGAAAGCTTAACCATAACATTTAAATTATAAAGAGAAGAAAGAATAAATACAAACCTGGGGCTTCACTTGTTCCTTTTTGTATGCATTAGAAGCAGGAATTGAGTAGTTTGTTTCAAGTCCATGTATTTGGCTTCAGGCATTGTGTGCTGGAGAAATGCATGAAAAACTTCTCCTATCAGCACAGTCATTGGTTTGATTATTAGTTGCAATGGGAGGCTTGGCTTTGGCACCCCAGCCTGTGTTCAACTTCCTGAAGATACATTTGAAAAGACAAGTGGGAATATAGGCATTCTCCCTCCCTGTTGTAGGGCTTCCAGGCTCTGTGTGAGATCCGGTGAAGTCTCTCCTCAGTATCAAAGACTCTTCAGTGACATGGTACTGACTACAGCAGTATTCATCTGCATCAGCAATAAAGCAAGCCCACAATGTAACAAGAAGTTAGTTTAAAAAGTACGCCTATTTTATGCAACAGGAAACTAAATATGGAAACAAACTGCAAAGTTTTCCCCAGTAGGAACCTCCCTAATAAATCTAAGGACCAGGTAGTACAAAATGGAGTCGTATCTTGTGGGACAATCAATTTCATTAGTATGGAGCTGAATGGAAGCCTGGAAGCCTTACTGCTAGACGTGAGCACAGAGGACAGCTTTGCATTGATTTAGCACCAAAGTATTGTATAACTTGTGATTAGCACTGTTTATAACCTTAGGCTTGTCTAACACTTGTATTTAGTATGGAAAAATCATTTTTGGAGTGTTCATAATATATAAAATATGTTGATCTTTTTTTGCTTTCTCCAAACTAAGAAATTGGAGTATTGACAAGGCAAATATAGCGCAGACATTTTCTCATAGACACAGAGTTCTATACACAGCAGTGTTTAAGTTAGCCTGTCTGAAAAGCAAATGCCTACAGTGGGAAAGTGCCATATTCTTTGCATCAGTGGGATTATGTGCTTTTAAAGTCAATTTTCTTAACATATAACATGAGACAAGAGATAATTGGAAATGATCTATTGGAAATTTAAAAATCAGAAAGGTTTTGCATCTGATCCATATTTGCTTTAATTAAAACCCTATTAGTTTGAGGCAAGTGATTTATGCATGATTCAGTGCAATTTTAATTTTGGACTTTTGACTCCACATCTTTAACAACAGATTGATGTTGCTGCCACAATATATCATTAACAAAACATGCTTTGGATAGTTTGGAAGAGAGGGAAGCTGTGTGCAAATGCATCCCAGGCTTAATGAATGTGGGAAGTAGATTTAGCACTGCAGAAAAATGCCATGGCATGGCTTTTTGCCACCAATTTGTCCACTGGATATACTCTTCTTCCTTCTACCTCCCTATCTCCTCTTCTTCTCTTAGGCTAACTGCGCATACATCTGCACCAATGCCAGAAGACCTCTCACGAGGGCTGGCACTAGATCTTCAGGGTAGGACCTGTGTAAACCAACAGTTGAACAAGTTTTTGTGTTTCAAGACCAACTCAGGCATCATGGGGATTAGAGTAGTTGATAGCTCATTAGAGTAGTAGTTAGATACGGATGTGTGAGCATGCTATTGCTACTATCAGGAAATGTCATGAACATGTGGGAGTATTTTCAAGTTGTTTTCAAGGCAGCGACTAGCACAGAGTGTCCTTAGGAGTGATGAAACCAGTGGCAGCAGGAGAAGATGGTGAGAACTATTCCATTGCTTTCACACACAGATTGGGGGATGGAGCTAGGCGAAAGCAGCAAACTTTTCTTAGTGTGGCGTGGTGCCTCCATTAATTGTAGCGTCTAACTCTTCTATCCTGTGATCCACTGCATGGAGGCAATAAGGGCTAGAAAAGTGAAGTGTTTTGTTGTGTTGGAAAATGTGAGGATATCAATGAATATAAATACCTGAAAGGAGGGTGGAAGGACTTGAGGAAGGGGGTTGGATCAGATGATATCCAGAGGTCACTTCTGAGCTCAACCATTCTGTGATTCTGTGGCATAAAGGGTCTTGGTCTCCCTGTATCAGAGGCTGTTTGTGTCTTACAGTTGGACCAGGGTGCCTGCAATACACAGTCTGAGCTGCTCTTGTCTAAAAGTAGAGACCAGATTCCTTAGTAGTAGCTGTTGGTAGATATATTAGCAGCCACATGTGCTCTAGCCACCCAGAAAGTCTACTGCCAGTGCGCAGATTATATAAAAAATTATCTTCTGTCTAGTTCCCAGAGAAGAGACATTGATAATGTGGCCAGGGAATAAGTATTTTTGAGAAATCTGGAATTGGTGTGAATTACAGAAATAAATGCTGTTACATCTAGTTTCATGCAAGTACTAAGTTGTTGTGAGACAGCATAACAATGTCTAATTTTCACATGATTCCTCTCTCATGAAGTTTTGCTAAGAATCCTATAAAATAAAAAATCTACATGAAATCATAATCTTGCTTTCAACTGGGACAAACTTCTGCTGTGGGCTTAACTTTGATGATCTTATGTTCTAAAAATGGGAACAAGTTGCCAGGAGGATGGATAGCTGGCCATCTCCTTGTGACAGGGTTCCCTAATATTCCCAGAGTGTTTTTGTTACGGACAATGAGCTTGACAATTTCTGTGCGAAATAACCACTTCTTCTCTTCCTAGTGTAAGGAACACGACCTGGCCACAATTAATCAGTTGCTAGATGACCCAAAGCTGACGGCGATGAAGTACAGAGAGTGGAGGAACACGAACATCATGCTGGTCCAAGATATCTATCAGCAGCAGGAGGTCCAGGACATGTCCACAGAGAATAGTGAGGAGCAAGAGATGACTCCGCAGCCTATCGCTGAAAGTGCAATCTGAGGCCATGGTTGGGTCATTCATGGCAAGATTTTTCCCCATGGGTCTTCACGTACAGGCACTTTAAACGGCTGCATTTTGAGGTTTGTTTTTTCCAAGTGTTCTTCGAAAGGAAAACAACACCTTCTCCAAAGCTTTAATTCCTCTTGCCAAACTTATTTCATGTCAAAAGGGACAAATCCCCCAAATTAAAAAAAGCATGCCTGAACCTGGGCTTCATACCTAAGAAGACTGTTTTATGAAGCAGCACAGAAATATTTTTTCATCTTGGGAGAAGTAAATGAAATATGTCCAACTCCTGGAAGTCACAGAACTGTATAATATGAACTGTATAAACGTGAGGTCTTTGGGGTTGTTTTAACCATGTAACTTCCTGTTAAAGGAAGCTACAACAATGCCAACAGGATGTAGTCTAATCTTTACCTTTTTACCCTGTAAGGTAACCTGATGTATGCATTTTCACCTCTACATTCATTCACTTTCACTGCTCTACCAGTTTAAATTGAGACAAATAGAATAGTAATTATGCATGACTTTATACTACAGACAGCTCTCAGGCACCGAGTTTGTGCTCTGCCTGATGTTTTATGAGTTTCAAGTTTATTTATGGACTAGACCAAGGTACTGTCTTTCTACATGAAGAAGATAAGGTCTCTCAGTGTTTGCTAACATGTAATTTACTCTTCAGTGAGGCAGCTAATGCTTCAACAAGTTTCAACTGTTCTTACGGACTTGGCAGAATTCCTTGGAAGACTATTTTCTTCTTTCTTATTTTTGACAGTTGTGAATATATCAGGTACAAGTTCATCCCAGATTCCTACTTAGGAAAGTGATCAAGTTCACAAGGCAGAAGCTAAATAAATTCCTGATGTGGACCTGAAAGTGTAAAACATAGCTGCAAATATTTTTGTAAATAGATGTCATTTTTTGGCTTATGTGAATGTGACTATGTACTGTATATATGTTTTATTTATATATTTATATATGCTGAATTTCCTAATGTAGATAGGCACACGCAGACCAGACCCACCCAGATGAGAATGCTTACAGGTCGACTCGAAATGCCTCTTTGTTTTTTGTTCCATTATGAATCACAGTAATGGCTCTACAACAGAGACTACCCTGGGACACCTGCTGTAACTTTTTCTTCTGTCTCTCGAGCTTTGAGTTTTAGATGAAGAAAATCGATACAACTTAAGGCAAGAAAATAAGTTTTCTAGAAAGTTTCAGGATGTCCCTTTGGGCAAACAAAAATAAGTATGTTGAGAGGTTTTGCTGCAGTATCATAACTTCTTAGCTTCGTTGCCCTCAGTACAAGGTTTGGGATTTTTGCCTTCCCATCTGCTGCATGTGTACAAGTATGAGGAACTTTGCGGAGTGCTGAGTTTTGAAAAGCAAGAATTAGCCCACCGTTCTCAAATTAATGCCACTACAGGAACTGTGGCAATCTGCATTTCTGTTGGCTATTTCGTAAAGATATTCTTTGTCATTAGTTTTCAACACAGTTTATCTTTTAAAGCAAAATACACTATGTGGATACAGCCATATTCACCTGTCTTTATACGTTATATATTTTATCATAGCTTGACTGAGAAAACAAAAGTTAATAGTATTAGTGGGAACATGTGAAATCTTTTCCACCTGTGTAGTGATAAGTCTGACTGTTGATATTGCATTTTTAACACTCAGCAGCTTTTCTTTTAAAATAGAGACATGGAATTATGTCCCAATGCATCCAAAAATGGCAATTAAGGTGGTGCCGAGTGTGAGAGCTGAGGAGCAGATGGTGAGCTATAGGAAAGGGGAAACAGAAGGAAGCATGTAGGCTCCTTTCATACAGGCTTTAATGGGAGAGTGTCAGGGGAAATGGGAGCTGGTTGAATGCAGAAGCAGGGCTATGCTTGGGATAGCATCACTGCCTCAGGTATAAAAGGGTTTAGGAGTGTGAGGGTAAGGGCTGATATTGGGCCAGGACTTAATAATTGGGGCTAGTCTGCTTGTGAGGAACAAATGTTAGCTGAGACCTGCAAGTGGGTGACAATAACTAAATGGGGAAGCAGACACAAAACTCAGGTTGGTTAAAAAGCTATTGTTTTCAGGAAATTGTCATATGAGGGGTGATTTCATCACTTCACTAATGCTAACTAGAAGTTGATAGGAATTAAGCAAGCTCAATACCTGTTGCAATTTGGTTTAGAGTAATCACTTCCTAAAAAATTGAGCCCATTTTAAGTTTTTTTTTTTTTTTTATCTTTCACCATTCCCAGAAGAGCCTCTGGACTGTGGACATCTGTGAGTGTTCTGCTCCTGAGTGAAATTCTTCAAAGCAGATGCATAGGTGGGGGAGGGGTAGCCCCTGAATTTGACATGATGTCAATTAGCTGCTGAGTACACGCTGAAAGTTAGGAGTGTAGGACTAATCTGCTTGGTCCATGTCATTTTTAACTATTGGCACTAAATAATTGATAAATAATGGAGGTCAAATTGAATGTACATGTCAGATTTTCTCTTGCAGGTGCAGACCATTCAGTATCTCATGAAAGAAAGCATGTAAACACCATTTTTCTTCAAAAGCATCTTCATGTGGGTCTTAAAAACAAGCATGAGCTTAAATGGCCTGTTAAACTGAGCCAAACTAATCAGTGCCTTGCAGTTCTGAGCAAAGTCCTAGTCAACCCCGTTTGCTGAAGTAGATTTGCACTATATGAAGGAAAGCACTCTGTGGTGTGCACACGCTGCGTTAGGTCTTTTCACGCTGTGCTTGTATAAGCATAAACAAAAGAGGTTTCCCAAATATAGAGATACGCAAATGTCCTCAAACTGCCCAAACTATTGGTTTTGATGAGATTAGACAGCCTAAAATAGCATTTAAATTGCTCTCTTTCAGATGGTCAGTAGATACTTACTGTTGAACTACTGAGTTTTTGAAAAGCTGCTGAGGATGGGCTGTATCATCCTCTTTGACAAGAATGGAAAATTCTTGAACGGGTATATTTTAATGAAGTTATTATTTTAACAAAGTTCTGTGTGTTCAAGAAAACAAACATACAAGTTTTATGCAGGTGCAGTGCTGGGAGTCTATCTCCATTCTCTTCAGCTATGATTTAGACCCGAAACAAGTGAAAAGTGTGGGAAATGTGAAATGAAAATTGTAGTAAAACAGGATTCATTTTCCAGCATTGCTAATTAATGTGATGGGTTTGACCTGGTGCTGGATTTGTCACAAGGGGCTGCGCAGCAACCTTAAAACCACAGTCGGAGAAAGAAGAGTGCACAAGCCGACAGCTACAACTAGTGGATGCACCAGGGAGTGGAGCCACCTCGGTGGGAGAAACTTGGACAACTCCGTGCTCTGCTCAGCAATACTTAGGGTAAATGGTATCTGTTGGTCTGACTTTGGAAGGCCTGCGCTTTTGGCTCATAGGGTAGGGAAACTGCATTCCCCAGTGAATGTCCAAAAGCCTTTAATCATCTGCCTCATGGGACTAGTTTATGTACTTTTTCAGGAGAACGTGTGTGTGCACGGGTGTGTGCACATGCATGCTTATTCCTTTGTCAGTAAAGCCTTTTGGTATCGGTGCAGTAAGTCCAGATGGGCAGATTTTGGAGTAACTAATGACTGTCCTGAATTTCAGCTGTTTCTGCAGCCTGTCTCTGGTGTTTTTTCTGGAAATCATCTCTCTCTTTTGGTGGTGTAGACTTCACAAGCTACCAGAATGAAGTGGGATCACATTTCCTTTCCTAAAATGGGAGGAGTTTCATGTGGGGACTGCGAATAATTTCTGCCTCTAGTTCTGATGATCTACTCAATAGTGGGTTTCACCTGAAACAGGAATAAATAATGTGCTACAACCCTTATTTTTTTTGCAAATAATTTTCTTTTTTTCGTTTGGGACAGCCAAGGAGGGAGGGGAAGAGAAGAGGTGGTATTTGATTTAAAACTATTTAGAATTTCAGAATTTAAAACTATTTCTAACTAGGAAAAATTATGGGCATGTTGCATTAGCTTACATGTCTGTTACAGACTTCATATGAATACTTGTATTTTTTATCTCTTAAGGTAGCAAAGGAGTCTGTATAAGCATACTTCTGTGTGAGGAACTCCATGTACTGTGGTTGAAGTTTGGGGTTTGGGCTTTTTTTGTTGTTTTGCATGTTTGGTGGCACAAAAGTGACCAATTGAAACGAGGGACTGGGCTTACTTCATTTATATGAGACGTCTTTCTGTTAACAGGAAGCCAAAGTGGTTTTCTTGTAGTAGTAGAGCCAAGGTGGTATTTCCTGTTTTTTGTGGGGCATTTTGAAGCAGCAGACATTTATTTAAGTTGTCAGTTAGCATTTCTTTGGCAGCTTGAAGATTTATCCCATTTTGGTCTGCTTCAAGCTGCCACATTCTTGCATGTTTAAGAACTGTCTTCACTATTAACTAAATGAAAAACTGAGGTGAAAAAAAAGAAAGGGAAAAACAGAACAGGAAAGCTCTGAGCTAAGATCAGGCTGAAATTCTTGTCTCTGTGCATAAGGGTAATGGGAGTTAAGCTTGCCAAAAGCTGGGCATTTCAGCACTGAAAAAAGATTGTCAGGTGTTGAGGAGAGTACTACATTCCTTGAAATTCACTATGGGAGAAGTTCCAAGACTTGTCTGCTCTGGAAAAATGAATATTTTTCTAATTTATTTTCTCCTGGTAAAAATGCAAAGGGAGTGGTTTATAAGCTGGCAGAAAGTTAAAAATGAAATATGCATGTAATTCATTGATAGTTCATCAACCTTGATGTATTACCTTGAAATGATGGACTTTAGATGACTCTGCCTTTAATGCAGAATGTTTGAAGCTTATTTACCCCATCTGGCCCACATGAGGTCCATTTTGACGATGTAGGTTTATGTCATGTCTATAGGGCAAATAGCTTACATCATCATGCCGTAGCTTAGGAACCATGTGAACTCTTAACACTCCCTGTGTCCTAGATGCCTTAGGACCCACCCAAATTATGCTGACTCTCAAAATTGCTTATGTCACCTATGCTTCTCCCACCTAAAAATAAAAAAAAAAGAGGATATGAAAACATCTCCTACTCTCATGTGAAGAGAACTGGCACTAGTCTAGGTAAGATTCAGATAAGTCACTTTATTTACGAATGTTCAGCAAAATAACTCACCTGGTGAAATACTATATGGGCATACTAACAGAATTGCTCTTGTACAAAGCTTTCAGTGCCGAGGACTGGCCGAAAGGAGGAACGGGGTTGTCTATTCCATTACCCTCTGTAGGCAGGGAAAGCCATGCATAGCGGAGTATTTGCAAGGATATCTGTTAGGCAGGGGCAGGGCCTGCAGCACCATGAAGGTGTATGGAATGCCAGTTTGGCATTTTATCTGTGAAGTCTATTTTTTTTTTTCTACTGTTTCAATGTTTGCGCTCAGCGCTGCCTTTTTACTGCTTGTTGCCCACACATGTGACTTGATTTTAATGATACACACATCTTGCAGAATGAGAGCCTTATGTTTGCACTTGTCAATTAAACACTGAAATGAGAGAATATTTTGCTCAGCCTTTTTTTTTTTACTTTTCACTGCGGATTTTTCAGTTTACTGCTATATAATAAAATAAGGACTTGCTGGTTCTTTAAACAAGCAATTTCCCCTTGGGACTAATATTACTACTAAGCTGAATAATCTGGAACCAGGGAGAGTCAATGAATGGTTTGACTGAGGAGTGCCTTCCACTAGTTGGCAATATAATTTCTGAAACTGCTGTTAAATTAGATAATTCTCTCTAATTGGTTTCTGTAGCCACCCTTAAGGAAGGATGGTCTCTTCTGCCAGGTGTGGGATGTTGTTAGATTTCCCCCCCCACACACACACACACACAGAGCAACCTGTTTCAATTAAAAGAGGGTTGGGATCTTCATCAAAAGAGTTTCAGCTTAGCCGGACAGGCCAGCCAGATAACGGCAGAGTGAAGGTGTGTTTCCTAAGAAATGAGCTTGTCTAAGGGCCCAGCTGCCCTGAAGGAAGAATATCCCTGTCCCCCTCTGTTCCCCCAATCTTCTAAATGCTCCCACTGCTTGCCTTGGGATAATCTGCTCATCCTTTGGCATCTCTGTCAGCTCAACCAAGTAAGGCAGCAAGGAACAGACATGGCAAGCTGGGTAGTCATCTGCTGCGATGGTGAATAAAATCAGCTTATGGAGAGGCTCAGTGCCTGGCAGAGCCCTCACAAGGGAGGCAGCTGGATTGTGTAGGCAGAAGCAGAAGGAAGAAGAGCTGCGTAAGCAGGAGGAAAGAGGAAGACCTCTTCTTTTTAGGAGCAGAGCATTAGCTTGACTCAGCTTCCCACAGAGCTATAACTTCACTTTCACCAAGTGATGATTTCCCTTTTTTCCCTCTGCAACGCATGGTTGTGAAGACAACCTGAAGGAACAGTTTTCATGCGGGGTTTACTGTGATCTTAGCCTGTGCTCTTGCTTTCTGTGCCTCATGCGTGGCCAAACGTTTTGTTTCTGGGCCTGAAAACCAAACTCTACAAAAAAACAATGCTATGTTTCCTTAGGCTCCTTCCTGGCATGCTTGCTGCAGGGATGCTGGTGCAGGCGAGAGGGGCAGTGGTTGGGGCTGGAGCACCCTACCTGCACCTGCTTACACTAACTATGAAACTGCACCTTGCTGGCTTGGACCACCTCTTGTATTCCTCTGGATTTTGGTTTACACCCTCCTGTGGTAGTACAAAATACAACCAGTTCCAAAGTTTTATAAGAATAGAAATTAGTTGCTTATCATGATTTGGACATTTGTCTTTTCTCTGCTTAAAAAACCCACTGGGTTTCCCCAGGTTTCCAGGCAGTCACTGTGAGCTTGGGGTTAGTACATTCACTGGCAACACAGAGGGCAAAGGCATCTTTCCTGGCATCTGACCCTATTTCATCAGGTCACATTTTGGAATAGAATCATAGAATTATTTAGGTTGGAAAAGACCTTTAAGATCATCAAGTCCAGCTGTTAACCTAACACTGCCATCCCACCACTAAACCGTGTCCCTAAGCACCTTGTCTACCCTCTTTTAAATATCTCCAGGGATGGGGACCCAACCACCTCCCTGGGCAGCCCTTCCAATGCTTGACAACCCTTTCTGTGAAGAAATTTTTTCCTAATGTCCAAATTACGAAAGGCTCCATCATCGTTCTTTTGCTATTATCATGGGCTCTTTCTTACTGCTGGAAGAAAGTACCTACTGTCAGGGGGGGGAAGTTCCTGTATTATCTTCCTGTGCTCAAGAAATGACCTAGTTGTCACTGAGGGATGTTCAAAATTATCTGACAGAAGCCTTGGTGGTACACGGGATGCGGTGCACGGTGACAAACTGCTCGGTTCTTTTGATGGGGAAACGTGCATCTTTCTTCTTTCCACTCCCGCGCAGGGCAGGGTCAGCCTCGGGCAGGCACCCAAGCCAAGCTCTCCTTGCATTGCGAAACGTGGCTTCCTGCAAAGGGCTCTCAGCAAGTTTTTTGGATGGAGCAAACCTGATGCCTTAGCACAGCCTGCTGGCTGTTGGCGAGACAGCAAGGAAGGGAGAAAATGCCAGCTTTGGGTGGAAGAGGGGAAGTACCAGTGTTACTGCTGGTGGTGTGGTGGGCTCGGTCCCCACCTGAGCCAGTTCCACAGCCGGGCAGCGGCATCTGCTGCAGGTGGAAAAGTGGAGGCGCTGCCTGGCCCACCGGCCCCCTTCAGGCCTGAAAGAGCATCAGTGAACCGAAACCAGGTACAGGCTGAGGGTAAAGATGCTCTAGGAGGAAAAGCAAGTTAATGTCTGAGGGAGGCAAGGGGGGCACGGGGAAAGGATAGGTGGTAAATCTGGGGTGGGGGGAAGGAGGGATTATTGCTTGCGGGAAACCGAGGGGCATGGGATCAGTGAAAACCCACACCCTGCCATACAACGGATGTCCCTGAGGGGATGATTTTTAGTGTCTGGTTATTTAACATCCATGAATCTCAGCCAGTAACTTTTTAAAGCTGTTTTGCAGATCACCCTGAAAGAAGAAGGTTGAGAGGTTGGAGGTTGTTGTGTGGAAAATACTCGTGCTGGTGTTAAGGACCGTGGCATGATTCTGTCCCACATAAAACATCTGCGCAAGTCTGGTAAAACCCCAAAGCCACAGTCACAGCGTGGCACAGGGACACAGCTGAAAAGTCAGAGGCATCTCTGATGTCCTCAGGCCTTGCAATGGCAGCCACGTCCTGGTAATCTATGGGCCTACCTGTGCTCTTGAGGGCCTGTTGCTGAAGCAGAAGATATGTCTCTAAGGTGTGTTTTCTTAAATCTCATTTTTATTACAGGCAGTAAATGCAGTTCACCTTGGCTAGCACTTAAGTTCATAAATTACAGCAGCAATGAAGATGATCCTGGTGGTGGTGTCCTTTCCTGTGTAATTTGAAAGTTTCACTCTGCAAATGCCAGGAGGAGCCCCAAATAAGATTTCATGCTGCTGTAAAGCACACACATCACCTTTCCAGCTTGATGTGGTATTTCATCATGAGTGTCGTTTGTTTTCTGTGAATTAATTTTTTCTGCTCATCTTGCTGATGACCAGTTGAGGCAATTTGGGTAGCTGCATCTTATGGGTTGGAAGAAGCAGGTGAGAGCCTCAGGAGTGAGGCAGCAAACAAAGCTCAGCCCCTTGGAGACAGTGACACAAATGGTATATATGTCTTGAAAAGAGGATGTGGGAACCTCACTCCTTCAACAAAGGAAGGAAACTGGTCCCATGAGGAATCAGAGGAATGATGAAGGCAGTTTGCGTGGCAGCACTGTTCATACAAAAATCTGAGTGTGAACTAACCCCTGGGAGCAAAGCCCAGATGCAGAAAGGTGTTGGCTGGTTTGGGAGCATGGCTGCTCTGAATGATTGCAGGGCAACTTGGTTGTGCCATACCCCCAGCAGGCCCAGGTGCTGGGCCAGAGGAATGAGAGACAATGTGGCCGGGCCTTTCCTCTGGATGTTAGCACCCATGCTAGCTGTTCTCTGACATGATGCTGATTTGTGGATCCAGACCGAGCTCATATCACCTGGTCTAGTTCTGCATTTTTCTTTCTGCCTGACAACATCTGCAGTAGGGTGCAGGGCGGTGGTGGCTGAAGTGCCTGGTTTATTGGCCTCATATTGTGAAAGCCTTTGGACTGCAGTTATGTCTAAAGGTAGCCAGGGTTTCTTGTTCATATTTCAGTGTTGGTCCAATTGTTCTTGCTGATAAAGATTAGTCTAAAGTTAAGATTAGCTTTTGTGTCAGAGAAAGTGTGAGTTAGTATCGGGTATAGGAGAGGTAAATGAGCACCACATTGTACTCTTGTAGTTGCCCTGACCCAGGTGCAGGACCTCATGAGGTTCATGTGGACCCATTTTTTGAGCTTGTCCAGGTCCCTCTGGATGGCATCCCATCCCTCAGGTGTGTCAACCGCACCACTAGCTTGGTGTCATCTGCAAACTTGCTGAGGGTGCACTCGATCCCACTGTCTATGTCATTGATGAAGGTATTAAACTACTGCTCACAATATGAACCCCTGAGGGACACCACTCATCACTGATCTCCATCTGGACATTGAGCCATTGACCACTACTCTCTGAATGTGACCACCCATGGTGAAGCCATGCTGGCTCTCTCAAATCACATCCCTGTCTTCCATGTGCTTTAGCAGAGCTCCTAGAAGGATCTGTTCCATGATCTTCCCAGGCACAGAGGTGAGGCTGACAGGTTGGTAGTTCCCAGGGTCCTCCTTTCTACCCTTTTAAAAAATGGGTGCAATGTTTCCTTTTTTCCAGTCACCAGGGACTTCACCTGACTGCCATGACTTCCCAAATATCACAGAGCATGGCTTGGCAACTACATCAGCCAATTCCCTATATACTTCCAGGAGGGTCTGTGTAAGAGAAGAGGAAAGTTGAGATTTCCTGCTTAAGTGTCCACTCTGACAAGAGGTGCTGCATCCTGGCATTGACATTGTCCATTAGCCCAATTCTTCTTGTGTGACTTTGTCTCTCCTGAAGCCAGAATACGGCTGTGTGCAATTGCAGATGCCTTTGCAAAAGATATAGGCAGCTGAGCTGGCTTTGAGCTGGCTTGTGCCGGTTCACTCAGCTAATAAAGGGAGGGGTGGGCTCAGCCTGCACCCTCCGGAATGGGGCTCAACAGCTCAACTCCCTGTCTTTTTCACTTTATTAAAGGCAAGGCAGCGTGAGGAGGCTTACCTGGGCCACAGGAATCTGACTCACTTTGAATAATGGGAGGTTACTTTAGAAATCCACGTCAGGGCCTTCCATGTCTCCAACTTAACAGAAAAAAGAAAGGGCACTGATGGGAGATTGTGTCATGGGCAATACAGTCTTGTCTAGTTCTTTCCAATTAATGTTAATTTTTCATCAGGATTCAGCTACTGAGGAAAAACTCTGGAAATCAACTGAAATGTGCCAGCTTCAGTGGTGAAAATACTACTTCGGTGACCTCAGGCAGGTCCCTGCCCCAGCATGGGTTGCCTGCAGCCAGGGTCCCTTGTGGGGTGTCCCTGTCCTTCTTGCTACTTATCATTCACTGGGGTTTTTGACCAAAAAAGATTACAATGTAGGGTCAGTGTTTTGGTAAATTAACATGAAAAAAGATTAGTTATGGTTTTCCAAAGACCATTCAATAATTTTTGCAGTGACTTGTTTCTGGGTTATTTGATTTTCTCAGAATGATGTTTTTTAAGATTATGCTGAGTTCTCTTCAAAGCCTTTTCCTATGAAAAAACTGAAAGGCCTTTTTTCAGTTTTTGCTTTGTATCAAGCTTTTATCTGCATCATATAGGATCAAATTAATTACTCTTGTTGCAGGACTGATGGCTGATTGGAAAATACATCATATAGGGATTGTCAATACTGAAATCTCCAAACCAGGCGATAAGATCAACACTTTACCTTCCACTGGTATTCAGTTTCTAATTTGACCATCTGCTGTTTCTCCTGATTAGTGCTTCCATGTATTACATTTTAGCATATAGGATGAAGGCAAAA
Source organism: Gorsachius magnificus (assembly GCA_034008185.1). Lineage (NCBI taxonomy): Eukaryota > Metazoa > Chordata > Aves > Pelecaniformes > Ardeidae > Gorsachius > Gorsachius magnificus. Next base: position 56,702,496 of record CM067083.1, on the reverse strand, counting down.
CTACTTGTACTTTCATATATTTTGGCTGAATTTTTACCAGGCACAGGATCATATTCTTGCCCCCTTCCACCCCCACACCCCCCCAGGATTTCTATCTAGTATTTTATTTTGAATTTTTGGAATAAGAAATATATTTGTGAATAAGGTGCGATTTAGTTCAGGATAATACAAATTGTCTCTCATTGCTTAATAAGTGTGAATGTACGTATTCAACTTCTTTTATTGAATGTTTGCTTAGTTTAGTCAATAGTGCAGAGATGAAGAGATGATACAGGCTGTTCAAATTTAATTACTTTTTTTTATTCCTTCATTGGAATATTTCTTTGTATGTGTTGTGAATCAGAAGACAAAAGAACGGGGAACGGGAGGGCTCAAGGCATACACAGTTCATGTGTAAATGATGCATTACTTGGGTGTACCTGCACATCTGTTTACTGTCACAGCCTCTTTCTGTAAACATCTATTTTATTTTTCTCTTGTAATGCTGTTAGTATGCAGCATCAGAAGAAAGCCTTCTTCCCAGTTCCCTGCATATTGAGTCAGGAGGATAAATACAACCTGTGGATCCAAAAGTGTTAGGGGTCCGATGATGCAGGCAGTGAAACCCTTTGCTCGGAAAGATTTACAAATCAAGATTGCTTCCGTGTGTCATAATGCAATTAGATAGAAACAGAAAATGGTGGCATCATAGCACCAACTAACACAAAAGTTATTATACAATGTTTAAGAGGTTGGTTTGTTTTGTTTTTTTTTTTTTTTAAGAGAGGATCAGACTAAATCTAAGCATCCACTTATGATGGATCAGAATTTCATGCATTGACATTAATTCTTGGTAATTGAGAAGATGAGTATCATCACTAGATGAACTCTGAAAAGGAGGCCTCCCATTGGTGTTGCTAATAACTATAACCTCCCTCTGTGCTGATGGTCTCTGGCTTAATGCAGTTCATTACAGAGAAACACAAGACTCATTTTTTTAACATATTTGATAGAGCATTTATGTTGCCTTTTTATATTGCCATCGTTATCTCTGTCATTTGTAATTTGAATATGGGATAATTGGAAGGAAGCTTTTCTTCTCTTATAAGAAAGCCATGCATAAGAAGTGGCAGAGAAACTCCATGTTAATTGTATAAAAATAGAAGTAGCAGCAGAATTACACATTTGCAGTCATACCACTTGTGTTTCTGTCTATTGGTTGTGCTGAAGTAGAATCATAGAATCATTTAGGTTGGAAAAGACCTTTAAGATCATCGAGTCCAAGCTTTAACCTAGCACTGCCATCCCACCACCAAACCACGTCCGTAAGCACCACATCCACCCGTCTTTCAAATACCTCCAGGGATGGGGACTCAACCACTTCCCTGGGCAGCCTGTTCCAGTGCTTGACAACAGATTTTTCCTGATATCCAATCGAAATCTCCCCTGGCACAACTTGAGGCTGTTTCCTCTTGTCCTATTGCCTGTTACTTGGGAGAAGAGACCAACCCCCACCTCACTACACCGTCCTGTCAGGTAGTTGTAGAGGGTGATAAGGTCTCCCTTCAGCTTCCTCCAGGCTAAACAGCCCCAGATCCCTCAGCTGCTCCTCATAAGACTTGTGCTCCAGACCCCTCACCAGCTAGAAGTTTTAAATTTGAATGTGGATAGCTACTAGAGTTTTTTAAAAACCCACTTATTTATTTCATCGCCATTTAATTTTCTCAAGTCAGTTTTTAGGAGATTGAAGGGTTTGCTTCAGTTTCATGTTCAAACTTATGTTTGCTCATTATTTTGGCTTTTGATGACTGAGCTTGGTAAGGGAGACTCATTTGAGCCCTGTATCTCTTAATACAGGCAGATACAAAATCATGGATCTGAGAACAAAAAAATTGTTGAGATAAAGTAGCTGTCACGTATTTGTAGATAAAAGCAAACAATTCAATGAGTAAGAGCTCCTGGTATGATGCTGATAAAGTGAATAAAGCCCTTGCAGAATATAACCCCTGGATGAACATGCCTTCCCCAGATATCTATGTTTCAGGAAGGACAGTGGCTGGTATACAAATGCTTTTCTGAAATGTCATGCATGTGTCTGCAACTTTGGGTACTGTTCTCATTTCCATGCCAACACAGACGTTGGTAGTAGCAGGCTAGTTGGCACTAAGGGAAACACAATGAATGGAAATTTGGAAACCATGCCTTACAAGAAGACAATTAAGAAGTGCAAAGTGTTTCATTTAACGTATTTGGAGAAGTAGGAAGATTTTGCACTGGTCTGTTTTTTCCTAATGAGGCTGAAGCTCGTCATGGTTCAGATGAGGCTCCCAGTGATAAACGCTCTGAACTGCCCTGGAGGAGCCTGCCTCTCTGCCTTGAATTTATTCAAGGGAAAGTTGGGAGAATAAATTCACTAGGTCAAAGTTATCCCTCTGAGAAGCATCTCATGCAAACCCAATATCCAAGGAAGTGGTTTCTAATAGCAGGGAGACCTTCAACTCTCAGGAAAAGCATTGCAATAAGTAGGAAGTGAAGCAATGGCAAATTCAGGTAGTTCCCCTGTGTAAAATACATGTATGTGTTGGACAGAAGTATCATGAGAATATAATGGGATTTCTGTTCTTTAAACTCACTGAATCAAGAATACCCTTCCTCTCCAGTTTTCTTAAAAAAACCCCAGACCATGCTACATCATGCTGTGGGATCATTTGGACTTGGTAAAAGACTAGCAGAATGGTTTTGTAAAAAGTCTGACAGAAAGTTATAGCATTTGGTTTTGGCCTTCAAATCTCTGGGTTTGTGAATTTGCCTGTAAGGGACGAGCAAAACACCATCTGAAAAAATCCTCAGAGTGTTTTGGCTTAAAAGTAATAATACAGGTCACTAGTAGCAGTAAATTTTAGGTAACCACGGCAAAACTTCAGCACATCTCTTACAGGCCCTGAACAAAAAGTCATCAACACTAAAATACAATTTAGAAGTGAGTGAGGAAAAGAAAGCAAGCAGAACAGTATATGTGAATTTATTGTGCAGGAAAATTCAGTGAAATCAGGATGACCTATATTGGAGTAAAACCCAGGGCGTGTTTTAAATGTCACATGGGTGATTATCTCCACAGGCTGTTTTACTAAGGTTTCCCCTTCCCACTCCCCTACCCCTTTCCCTTGAGCGTCGCTGCCTCTGCTTTGCAGTTGCTGTACATCCTCCCGCCTGGTATAAGCTCAGCGAGCCTGCTGCTGCTGCTTCCCCAACATGGCAGCAATCTTCTGGTCGTTCCGTAATATTTTTCTTTCCAGTCCTATTCCTTTCTAGAAATGACTGTTCCTTTTTAGTGCATTGTTTCTATTAATGTATTTGATGCCTGTTGCTGGGTTTTTGCGGAGATATCAATGAGAGTGTAAAGAGAAGCACTGCTTTTTTCCTCTAAGTTCATGATGAAAAGAACAGTGAAATAAAATGTTATCTAAAAAGTCTTATGAAACAAAAATACTGTGAGTGTTCAATAATTTTACAGGCTTTAACACAGCTTTCTTCAAGCTCAAGGTGTTTTGTTTTGTTGCAACCAATATCAGCATGTGAATCTGTGGGTATGTGCGAATTTATCTGTACTCCAGAAAAGGCTGTTGGATTAGAAGAGATTAATTGAAGTAATACACAAAAAACCTCTGTCTTTCATCTTTAGCCATACTACTTTTATATTGCTCGCTAATGTAGCACTTAGGAATTTAGCAATTACAAATTAGTCCAAAACTTTCACTGAATTGTCCAACAAAGAAAAAAAATCTTGTGCAAGCTAATGCCAAAGGTGGAATTAATTTGATGCTACATTAAAAACTGAATACAGCTTTACGTACTGTTATTGTGCTGATCCTTACTGTAAATTTTAACAGAGTAGGAGTATGAAATGGTTGCGAAGATCCTCGTCCTAAGAAAATGTTATGTCCTGCCCTTAACCTGATGAGTCATTTTTCTGTGGGACTTTGGGAGGCTGCAGAAGGCTCTACATCCCAGAGGTCAGCCACGGCTGGCTGGGGAGCTGCGCAGTGTCTGTGCAGTTGCCCTTGGATCATAAATAGAATTGACCACTGCTTCCTACCCAGGCGGTAGATGGTGCATCAGAGAAGACGTAAACTCACATAGTGGCGTTTCATCTCTTCCAAAGGAACAAAATTGTTGAAAGATTAAGTGTGAAGAAACTGAATTGTCAGTGCTGCCCAAAACGGCACCATGGTTCAGGCCATGCTCTACACTTCAGGCCCAGGGGGCTGACCTATTGCGGTTGCCTACTACTTACAAATGTATCTCTGGGAACTGAACCTACTGTGGTTTCTCTCGTTTTACCTCCCCATCTTTTTGTGACACCAATGCATGGTTTACTATGTCTGGATGCTCACTTACTTTCTGGCCAGGTAGTGTCTATTGAAACAAATGGAACTTGGGGATTGATGCAATTTTGCACCATCTTTTTTCTCTGTGCGGGACCCCCTTGCCTTGTGTCATTAAGGACAATGGTTCTTCTCCAGGGACTTATGCCGGCTGGAGAGTGGCTGAGAGCAGTGTGTTCAGCAGCTGCTGGCTTGCTTCCTCTCACTTCTATTCACAGAGGAACGTGGGTGCAGAATGGACATGAAGCAAGGCTGTTAATATAGAGCCTTTATTTGCTTTCTTCTATATCCAAAACTTCACTGAGGGCCTGTATGCTGTACTATGCAGTCACAGGATCACAGCAATGGTGTTTTGAAGGGATCGCTGGATATAGTAAGTTACTTCTCTAGTATTTGTGATATCTCTCCAAACGATGCAGTGTCTGACTCTGACAGCAATTGTAGATCAGTTAGCTTTTTTTGCTATGGACTTAGCTTCTTTGACTACTCCTGTTATATGCTGGCAATATGAAAAAACATTCAGACCTAGAGTAAACATAGCATGACAGACTGGAAGGCTGCCAAGGGTCCAATAAATAACTGGGAAATAAAAGACATGGTGGAAAATGAAAAGATGTGTCAATCCTTCACATGAGAGTTCACTACAGAGGAAATGAGCAGAGTTTCTGTGTTGCATCCTCCATAGACGAGGAGCCTGAAGAGGCATCTCAGAATCAAGTGTCAGCTGAAGTGGCTTAGAATAAAACAGGTTTTCCAGTAGGATCAAATAGTGAGGGCCAGATGTTACTCACTCAAGGATTCTAAAAGAACTCCGGTATGAAATTGCTGAGCTACTAACTGGGTTAGAACTCAAAAAATACATGGCAGTTGGGAACCTCCTATTTTTTTAAAGAAAGAAGAGCCCGAGGAAAGGGGAACTACTGGCAGGTAATTCTAATTTTTAGGAAGCCAGGTAAGTGGAAAAGCAGAATGGATAGACAGGTAGTAAGTTGCGGCAGAACGAACATTGACCCAGCATTTCAGAGGTCATTGGAGGAGCTGATGAGCATGTGGAAAAAAGTGATCCAGCTGAGATACAGTGTTGGATGCTGTATGTCACCAAAGGCTTTTAAAGAAAACAAAGTATAATGATATAAATGGAAAAAAAAAATCCTTCATGAATTAGTAACTGAATGAAAGGCAACAAACAAAAAATAGGAATAAATAGTAAGTGGAAGGGAGGTTTCCAGTGATGTCCCAGAAAGTTGTTGCCCATCTTGTCATGTTTTATGTAAGAGGGGCATGCAGTGAAGTAACAATGTTTATGGGAAAACAGAGTTATTTAAAATAGTCAAAGCTAGGCCAGCTGTGACAAAGAGCTCATGGTATTGCGTGACTGGGAGATCAAATGTGTAAATGTGGCACTTCGGGACATGGTTTAGTAGGCATGGTGGTGTTGGTTTGATGGTTAGACTTGGTGATCTTGAAGGTCTTTTCCAACCTTAATGATTCTATGATTCTATCAATTTATAGACTGAGGAATTTGTTCAGTCACTCCATAAAGAAAAATTCACCAGAGTCTTTTAAAAATTATGAGTACTTCTAGAACAATAGAGAAAATGTGCCTGGTAACATCATCAGGACACCAAGACACACTGGGACAAAACAGCTTGCATTTAAGCTAGTAAACTCTTTTAGCCTCCAAAATTGTGGAGGAGCACGCAGGTCAGCAGGGAGCCAGACAGTAGTGCCAGGCTCTACCCTGCCTCTGGGTTTAGTGGTACAGGCAAGCTTGTTCCAGGTTAATTTTATAGGAAAGAGCCTGGGAAGCCTCTGTCTGCCAGAAGCTGGAAAGGGAAAGTTTCTCTCAGCTCACCCTGTCTTTCTGGGGCCGGAGACAGGCTCCCGTGCTGGCCGGCTCCTGGAGCTGAGCCCCTGCAGCAAGCTCTCAGCACAGGAGGGATGTGTGCGGTTTGGATCAAAACCAAATTCTGCCCATGTGCTCTTTTATTTTTTTAAATAATGAACTGTTGGGATTTCCCTTTTTAAAAATAAAGAATAAAGCACATTCTTTAAAGCAGCCAGGTAATCAATCTGTGAACCTTCAAGGCAGTTGTGTTGGTATCCGTTGATTGCATGGCATTTTTTAAAGTCAAGCTATTAATATATGGCATAACATGTTAATCAATGCGTATTTGAATACAGCATGTTGCAAATCTACAAGAAACATAAACATTTTTATTAAAGGTTTACAATGCAGATACACAAAGTTGTGTTATAATTTGCTACTTACTGCAAAGCACTACCAATGAACATTCAAGCCTTCTGGAAAAAAATAAGACATTTTACTTATTTTTGCTAATGCTCTGCTAATAACATTTGCTTCCTCATATCCTTAGACCATCAAGGCTACAACAACATTACTACTGCTAAAAATATTTACAGTCAGGTTGCTCGATTAATTATTGGACTGTAGAAACTGAAAATATCTTTTAAAATATTAAGCTGGCTGTTGGCAAGTCACAGTATTTTTGCCTGTGAGCTTCATTCCGTTCCAAGTACAGAGGAATTAATGGTTTCAATTCATTAGGGAAATTCTGTGAAAGCTGACGAACTTTTGACTAGTCATGAAACTACGATTTTAATTAAACATATTTCTGATCTATCAGTTAAGACTTTTTAAATAGCCATTCAGTGCATTTCCCTTTGGCGAGGTGGTTGTATGGGCTCATGGCAGACTACTCAGAACCCATCAGATAGTAATGATGTCGTATGATGTTAAGCCATCTGCATTTCTGGTGTATTCTATATTCTTCTCGTTATCTAAATAATACTGCTGTGTAGTGCAAAACTGTATGTCAAATTCTTCCAAGTGGCTATCTTTTGCTGTTTAAAAATTAGATGCAAAACCTCTTAGAATGGTGACGACTCTGGTTTAAACTTCAATGATGACTATGAGGATATCCTGCTAAAATAATACAGAATTTAATATTAAATTCCCATCACGGCACAGTGGAATTTTAAAGAGAAAAGGGGAAAAAAAATAAGGCACTTCTGCTATATCTAGTTTCATATCTGCTGATATATAGGGCTACATATTTAGCTGCAACACAGTGACGATACTCAAATATTACTTTAATTTACAACTTGCAAGGATTTGGTGTTCAATCTTTATTATGCAGTCCATGGCAGAAACAAACAATTTCACATTAAAAGCATATTGTTACATAAATTTTAACAGTGGAAATAAGAAATACATTTTGGCTGCAGAAATAAACAGAAAAAAACCCCACATGTCCATAGAGTTGTATCTTAGAATACATTTAAATTCATCGAAGTACATTTTCCCCTGGTTAGTTACTGATGATTTATTTACAAAGCAAGTAACAAACAATGGCTAGAAAATATCATTGCACCACAAATTATCTACATGGGTATTTCTATTTTTCATACTAGGAAACGGCTAAGGTTGCATTTACTTCAGCACAATGCTTCTTTCATAAATTTTAATGTGTTTTAGCAGCTAATACAAAATGGAGATGCAGACTGTATTACGTGAGTTAGAAAAGCAAACATATTATGGGTGTGGTTAAGTAAAAATAGATGTCTAGCAAAATGTAACTTTTTTTTTTTTAAAAAAAAAAGGTTTAACGCATTAACTGCTCCAAGCATTTCACGTAAGGACTGTCGATGACTTACACATTCAAAATGTTGCTGAAATTTGAAAAGCTACTTGAAAGAGAAATCAGCAGCAGCCTGTGCTAGCTCTGGCAGGCTTATAGCTAGATTTCTGTTCAGAGAGGAATTTGTGTTAATAGAGTCTATGCTGTTTTGGGGATCATCTGACAATCAACAACAACATGGAATACTTTATTAATTTCTTTTAGAAGAAGTGATCACTCACTGTTTCGATTTTAAAGTCTACCTTTTATGTGAGAAACAGAAGCAGAAGGTGAAGCTTCGAGTTCTGTTTTTTAAGTGAGCACTGAAAGAAATATTTTCCCTTTGAACTTGTGGAACATGCAATCCTTGTAAGAGAAGACCTCTTGAACGGCAAATGTGCTGTTCTAGATGATCTCGTGAGACTTCAGCACACAAATAACCTGCACAGAAAACACCTCTACAAATAAATTTTAAGAGTAAATCGAGTACCCAGCACTATTACAACTTCATTTCCCATTATTTTCCATCATTAAAAGCTCACCTTCGTTTTTCAAAGTATAGTTGTCTAGCCTTTGAATTTTTGTTTCCGACCTGGTTAACGCCACTGTAACTTGTCAAGAGCATGGCAGATCGCTACAGGTAGCTTTGTTTCAGACTAATGTGTGTGCTCCTGGTAAACATGACTGTTTTGAACACTGGAGCCTGGCAAGCCCCCGTACCTCTTGGCTCTGCTTGCTGTTAAGGTTCATGCTTCTGTTATGAGCAATGCAGAAGTGCTGCAGAAGCAATTTTTGACAGACTGGAAAAGCAGGCACTTTCCTCTGTGGTATTTTTGGGGGGGAAAGCGTACGCTACACATTCCCATAGAATACTGCCCAGACACACTCTGGCGCTGGTGTGCAATTGCTTTGAGAGCTATGCGGCAGGAGACCCTGTCACGGCAGTGGAGCAGTTTCAGCTTCTTGAAGTTCCAACTGAAAGAAATTGCAAATACAATGAACAATTACTTGATTTCTTCCCACCCACAAGTTTATGTGTGTTTGTGTGTTTTGTTTTTGTTTGGTTGGTTGGTTGGTTTTTTTAAGAGGAACTGTACTTCTCATTTGCAGCTACTGCCCTGCCCTATAAAGCTAAGCAGGTAGCCCAGAAAGCAAGGCGAGACTCTGCCTTTGCCACAAAGCAACAAAGGCGGAGGAAATGATCGCAGAAAAGTTTCATGTCTGGCCTTCAAAGACAAAGAAACACTAGTAGATCTGAAATTTGAACTAGGATTAAAATATCTTTCAGACCAAGCCAGTTGTTCTCTTTCTAGAGGGGAATTTCACTAGTATGGAAGGATTTCACTCCCTCCCTGTATTCTTCTCATAGCGGTTGCAGGGGAATTAGTATTTTAGACTATACATTCTGTGCTCACATCAGTACATTGGCTAGCTTTTGGATTTGCAGTTGAAGTCTCGTTTAAATTCTGTGTGAGATTGACTTAGGAGTAGCCACCAAACCCAACAACCTCTCAGCCCTCTGTGCCCACAGTATCCATGTTAAATCCTATTTGCACACAGGCACAACAGCGCTACAGATGGTTTTCATCAAGAAAAATCTGCTTACTGCATAGCACGTCCTGAAAGCCTGCAACCCTTTTTACTACTCAGCAAATGTTGTCCCGCAGCACTAGAACCTGTTGAAAACAGGGTGGGAGACACTGTGAATGAAGGGTTTACAGGGTATGGAAAGTAGAGTCGCAGGTGCAGCCTGACTGAGGCAAGAGAGGGGATGTGCTCCTGTAAAAGTAATGGGACATGGGTAAGGATTTGGAGGCAGGGAGAAGGAAAGTGCATTTTCTAACTGGATTGCTTTCCAAGCATGTTTGGCAGAGTGAAGGCTGTTAAGACTTCACATTTGGAGACAAATTTCTCCAAGACCACAACATAACTTGAATGCTTGATCAATTTAACACGCTATATTTAGGGATTTTCTTTATTCTGTATTGGGAATATTTCTCCTCAGCTCCTTTTGGCCAGAAACTGACCTGATCCTATATGTGAGTGGTTGAGTCCCCATCCCTGGAGGTATTTAAAAGAAGGGTAGATGAGGTGCTCAGGGACATGGTTTAGCGGTGGGATGGCAGTGCTAGGTTAAAGGTTGGACTTGATGATCTTAAAGGTCTTTTCCAACCTAGATGATTCTATGATTCTATGAATGTCCCTGTCTTTTGGAGAAGTCTAGATCCAGAAATGAATTTTGAAGTCCACATTCACTTATCTTTATGGATTAGATGAAATAGAAGCATTTATTTTGTGGTTTTTTACCAATGAATATTTTCTAATTTATTGAGGAAAAAATTGAAACATTTTGTTGCCTGTTTATTCTAATTCACAGTTTAAGGAATGCCACAAACACAGGCGACCTTAGAAGCCATCTGATTAGTTCTGGTCCTCATAGAATAGTTTATTCTTGTTTCCTTTCATGAAAACATTCTGTTTTCTCTGCTACCCAGAAGATTTGCAAAGGACCCAGGCCAGTGCAAATCAGCTACAAAAGAAAGCCCAGTTTTAAGGATCTATTGAATTTAGACAAGCTTTTCATAGATGTCATTATCTTGCCAGAAATGGGCTTTATAAGAAATCAATACGTGAGAATTATTATTGAAATACAGTATTATTTACAAAGGAGATATGCCCATTTTCTAAAAATACACAGGAAGGCCATTCTCTGTTAATACAGATAGATGTGAATCTGCCAAGGTTTGCAGTTACAGCATCTGCCCGGCTTTTGTCATGTTTCTGCATAGGACTCGCCAGCATTCCCTGTATTTGTCTGCAATCTGCCATATAGCACTGGGAAAACTAAAATGTAAGGAAGTACTTAATTTATTTAATGAAAGTGAAACCAGCTTTCATTTTTTCTTTGTTTCAACTTAAAAATAGGTTTTCTTTAATCCAATATCCTTTTTATTTCTACATGGGGCTGCCAATCCAAGCAATAAGTGCAAAGCTTTCAGGGCTGAGCACAAATACCAGAGCTTCTGGTTACTGAACATATCCGAGGCCTCATTTTCAGCATATAAGGAGGATTTGCAGCTTCCATTATGGCATTTAGACACTTCAGTGGTTAGGGAGAAAGCATCAGAAGCTAAAAATACAAAAAAATAGTTACCTAGGATGACTAAATAGTCCTGAAAAAGTGCCTATACATAATTTGCTTAGTTGCTTGGATACATTCAGGTGAGGCTGCTATATAAACTTAAATGGGTCACAAAGAAACTAACTCACTGAAACAAATTTCTCCGGTTTATATAATGATTAATAATCCATTTTCCTAAGTATTTGGGATTTTGTTGTTATTAACACATAGATATTAATAAAAATAAAAGGTGTTTGGAAAACAGTTTTCAGGAAAAAAAGAATTATCTATGAATTTTAAATTTTAAAAAATATTCAAATTTTTTTTAATCTCAGAGATAAATCAATGCAGTGCATCTGAAGTAAAAGGTATTTCAAAGTACTTATCAAGGTCTTTGTTACAAATGAGGTTAATGTCAATGACATCAAAAAACCTCAGCCATTTGCAAAAGCTAGTGTTTGGTCCTTCATTACCATTCCCTACCAGGGTTGCTCTGCAAGCAGTTTTTCCAGGATCCCATCACTCCTGCTCTTGTTTTAACCCTTTGTGCACTTAGAAGGTGGCATGTGCCCTCCTGAAAATTAAAGTGAGCCAAGCCTTGAAGCTCACTCTGGAACAAATGTAACCCATGCATTTTACCAGAGGAGTTAGTGGAGTGCAATGCAGGATACATCCCTCCGGGGAGGTGAAACATCTCAGCCTGAGGATGCTTCCCGTTTTTGCATGCCTCATTAACCACCATCCTTCCTCCCTCAGAACCATGTTGCTTCGCTGAGCAGGTACCATTTCTGCAAACGCTCACACCATCAGCCTTACGGCTCGGATGCCGCTCTGTGCATTTGGAAGAAGCTGCGTTTCTGGAGGAGTTCTGAATTTGTTCTGTTCTTCCACTTTTTGTAAATGTTGATAAAGCAATAATCAAACTCTTAATCTAGATCATTTTGGTAATGCCGAAGAGTCACAGAGTAGGCCAAAGGCCCGTATCTTACCTCAGAATAATATGAATATTTATGATTCCTGTTAGTGCTTTTGTACTGATAGAAACCACAGTTGTTCCTTCCACCAGTGAAGGCTTTTTTTAAGTGCTTTAAGAGTGTGAGGCCCTAAGCTGTTGAGCAATTGAGTGCTTGTAGTTCTCATTAACTTTAGCAGGAATAAAGAATTCTCGCTTGGCAAAAAAGCAACTTGTAGAACATCTGTTTCTTCGAAAATGACGTGAAGTGTGCCGAGTACTATACAGCCTTGCAATCAGAATTCATACCAAATGCTCTCCAAGGCCCTGTCTATACAAGAATGAGCTTGTCAGCATACTTAGATCGATACAGATACACTAGCTAGACTTCCCTGTACAGAAAGCACCTACCTGTGAAAAGAATGCCCTGTCAATAGAATTTACAAAAGCTTACTGTTTGAGCAAATAGTGGTTTGTTTGGGGTTTTTTTCTTTATTTTTTTCTTTTCTGAGAACAAAAGCTGCATTCACCCTAGGGATTTCTCTGTTTAAAAAAAAAAAAAAAATAAAAATTAGATGTTACACTTTTAAGTACTATCCCAGAGAACCTTTTTGGTCTAGATTAGTCCTACAACCTTGTCTGTCATTCTGATAGTAGCAGACAACAAAAATGTTGTCTCTTACAGAAATGTTTGCTGGACAAAAAAAAATAAATTCAATTTAATATTCAGGTTTGTACATGGCTTGGTGTGAATGTATTCGGTAGATGATGTGGAAAGTGAGAACGACTGCACCTGATAGTTGGCGTGCTGTACTCCAGGGAGCGCAGCAGTGGGAAGGCTCAGGCCAGCGTCCAGCGAGCACATCTGGCAAAAATAAACCAGTGGTGGCAGCAGCAGCCAAAGCAAGGACTGCAGGGATGGTAGTGAGGGAAGTGAAATTGGGACCATTTTGCGGTTACTTCAAATTCTTTCAAATACCAGACCATGCAAAGAGACCTATGCACCCATCTATCAGGGCATGAGCTTCGAAGTGGTGTCTTCTCCCCAGCCCTGGGAAAAACTGATCTCTAGTCACTAGGAAGAGCTACCAAAGTAGTCACAGATATGTCGTCAAACAATTTCTTATGGCTCTGCACGCACCTTTTTTATTCCATGCATATTGGCTCTTTGCTTCAGTTTCCTTCCTTACTGCCTCACTCGGACCTCGTTCCTGACGTTCCCCTTTCTCCTCTGCACTCTTCCTCTCACCTCCCTTTCCCTTCAGTGTCTTCCCCTTCACTTCTCTTTGCATGTGCTTTATCTCTTCTTAACTAATTTCATCACTATTCCCTAAATGGAAAAAAACCCAAAACCCAAACAACAAAGAACGCAGCTATGAGACTAGCTTCCTCCTTATGGCCACTGTAAAGCTCGCTTCACTTGCTTGGTTCATCACTGCCTCAGCTGGCTCTCTCCCTTGTTGGTGTAAGTTGAAAGACTTCTGTGGGAAGGATCATCTTCTATTCTGTGTTTGCTCAGTGCCCAGGGAAAGAGACTTCATTTCCCTCAGCTTCTGGGCAGTACCATATTAACCTTTGCTAAGGGTAGAGGTTTAGAAGGCTACAGCTCTCCTAAAACCAACATAAAGATACATAACTAAACATAGAAAATGTGTGCATACACACTGAACCATAAAAAGTTGGAAACGTCCTAGCTATAGATACAATCCTGTTGCCAGACACATGCACAAAATTGACTCCAGGGAGGGCTGCAAAGGCATTATTAACAGCTGAATCTGTCTAACAATTTTTTGCTACACCTAGTAAATACTACACGTATATACATACATGCATATATATGTATGTGCCTATGCCAAGGTTGGCAGTTCTGCTCCACCACCACAGTGTGCATTAAGACTGAGCAGGTGCTAACTGATTTCACAGGCCACAGTTTGGCATGTATGGATCAGATGCTGGTGAACGACGCCACCGAGAGCAGATGCTTAATAAAGCTTCTCCCTTTAGCCCCTCTCCATTCAGCCTGCTCCCTCCTCTTTTCTGGTGCAATTAATGTTTTGTCTGTATGGAGGTGGTCATGTTCTGATTTGGGATTTCTGGCAGCAGCTGAGTGGCAGGTATGCAAATGCTTTCACAAGAAGCATTGACTTCTGTACCTTGAGGAGGCAGCTGGCTTGTGGCTGAAGGGGCAGCAGTGAGAAACTGGTGCAGGAGCAACCTAAGTATGTTGCTGAAAGGTGATATGGCAAGTAATGAACTAGGCTTGTGCCCTTTGTTCTTCTTTCTAATGAATTATAGAGATGACTCAAACTTTTTCTAGTGCTTGTGATATGCTTGAGTTACTTTCATGAATGTTAAGATTGGCTTTCATGTTTTGCTTGATGTTCACTGAGGGACGGGGATTGGAAATTCTCAGGACTAATCACAGGAATGTGGATGTTGAACATGTAACAGAAGAGCTTCTTTGCAAAAGCTAAGAAAAATAGCCTGAATTAAACAAAAAAATTAAACCTATTTCTCTTGGTATCTACTGTGCCATAAACCCCATATTTCTCAAAGGCTTTTTCTACATGGAAAAGGTATATTCTCAGTATAAATTAAATGGCAAAATGGCACAATACTCCTCAACATGTGTGTATTTATACAGGTACATAAATGTATCTCAAAACCCACCTTAGCCAACACAGATAATTATCTGATACAAGAACTGCACGTAGACAAGCTTTTGTCTACTTCTTGCATGTCTTCCAGGACAAACAAGGCCAGGTAGGCCTTCTATGTACATCAATCAAAAGTGTAGAAGCACAGTTTCTTCTCTTTTTTATTCACTGTTGCAATGGGAGAAGAAGAGAAGATTTATATTCTGTCCCACTCCTGTCTACGTCAGCAGACAAGGAGTATGAATAGAGAAATCTGTGATTAGTCTCCAACCAGTTCTCAAGCAGTCACCTGTTGGCAACAGCCTCCAAATGAACCACTGTTTTGTGTGCTTTGTATATGCATGCACGCTGGACCCGGTCATACAAGGTACCTTTGAAAGCCCTCAGCTTCTGAGAATCGACTGGAAGAGAGAACAACTAGCACCATGCAGCACTGGGGTCTCTATGTATGCGTACACCGGTTTCGAATGTAACCCTGAAGGTGTTTAGACCTTCAAATAGCTACAAATCAGTATAAACTGTAACTTCAGAATACATGTCATCTCCAAGCGGGAGGCCTGGATCCAGAGATGACATCTCCACCGCTAGTCATACCTGATGGTTAGTCCTGTCCACAGTGTTGGCAGTGGAAGCATGGTCACGAGTGTTTTGTCGGACTCGGGTGGAGTTTTGCTGCTCAATGGTTGAGGAAGTGGGGATGCAGAACTCTCTGAAACACCTTTTGAAATTCTCATCTAGAAATGCATAAAGGACTGGGTTAAGGCAGCTATTTGTATACCCTAGAGCAATACAGAAGTGCCAGGAGACAGTCTGGAAAGTAGTTTCTGGGATGTTGACCAGGGCTTTAATGATGACATAAATGTGGATGGGAGTCCAGCAGACAATGAACACCGCCACCACTACCAGAACCATTCTCGTGATTCTCCGCAGGTTCCTGTCCTTCTCTTTGGAGCCAGATAACATGCGAACGCTTTTCAGGCGTAAAATCATCAGCCCATAGCACACAGTAATGATCAGGACGGGCATGATGAAGGCAAAGATGAACACACAGATTTTCAGGAGGTTCTCCCAGTACCACGCAGGGTGGGAGAACGTAAGTGTGCAGTCAATAGAACCTGGAGAAAAAGGAAAACAGCAGAGAAGAACAAGTGGGTCAGTTTTTCATTTGCTTGTCTTTAAACACTTTTTGTTAAATATCACAGGTAAATATATGAAGATTAACTAAGTAAATACGCAAAATGAAGCAATCTGTGACCTGTCTCATCAGCACAAACATTGATAGGGGACAGTACTGCAAAACATTTTGTGAAGTGTGAGTTAGAAAAACAAAACCGAAGTAACGTGTTCTCTTTTGCATTTTATTGCTTGGAATTGCATGTAGAAAGGATTGCAAGAAAAATGCAAGAAAAAGAGTTGAATTGTCATAAATGCTTGAACTTTGACTCATTTTCACTTTCAGTATAAAACCTGGTGAAAAGAAAGGTGGTTTAAGCCCCGTGTCTGCCGAGAGTTTGGGCATTTCAGGGCAACAGGGAAGAGAATGACATGACACTTGGTGACTGCACAAAGGAGGCTCTGGATTTATGTTGAGATGCCGTCACTTCACGGGAGGTCTTTGAGCACCAGTCATCCAGAACATGCTCTCTGCTCTGTCCTGCCAGATGTATCTATGATCGCCAACTCCAGTGGGAATATCCTGGGTAAAGCACCAGCTTCTGTGCTGTAGGACAATGCGTAACTGCCCCACAGCAGAAGGCAGGCAGGCACAGATGTTTTTCCAAACACTGCAGTAAGTGTGTGGGGCAGGGAGGCTCCCACGGACCCACAGAAGGAGCTGGAGCTGCCTGCTGTAAAAGACAGATCATGTGCAGTGCTGTGTCCGGTCAACTACAGCCAGATGCAGAATTGTTGAAGGGGTCCCTTTGCACTGACACCTGCTTTGTACAGGTTGGAGGTCAGAAGTTAATTCAAGCCCTCTACAATAAAGTGAAACAATGCAGAAAGGAGTTTAAACACTGAAATACTCAATTTAGAAATGAAAGCCAGACTTACCATGCCTGTATTTAGTAGTTGCCATGAACATAACTGGCAGGCCAATGGCAGAAGACAGAATCCAGTTGCAGACATTGACAATTTTGGCATTTCTGGGGGTACGGAAATCAAGGGCCTTAACTGGGTGGCAAACAGCTACGTAGCGATCCACACTCATGGTGCAGAGTGTAAAGATACTGGTGAACATATTGTAGTAGTCTATGGATATAACAATCTTACAAAGGATAGTGCCAAACGGCCATGTTCCCATCAAGTAATTGACACTCTGGAATGGCAGAGTACTTGTTGCTAGGGCATCTGCCAATGCAAGATTGAAAATATAGATATTGGTGGCAGTCTTCATTTTCGTGTACCTAGAAAAAAAAAATCATCGAAGCATGTGAATGACCACAACTGACAATGTTAAACAAAACTGAGTCCGGTGCACCATCTGTAAGAAAATCCTGTGAAATAATGTGCTAGATACTGTCAAATATAATCTTTTCTGCTTTTAACCAAATGACCTTGCTATGGTTTATTTACAATAATATTTGTAGTTCAGCGAGACATTAGCTAAAGGTTGTAAGAAAGAAAAGAAAAAATAAGCTTGTGCAGAGAGAAAGGATACATGTAGAAGAAACAATATTATAGATGCTAAAGAACTGAGAAGCTGAAAAAAATTGTACCTATCAGACTAAATGGACAGATTTTCTGTATCTGCTGATGTCTTGTCGAGTATCAAAACCGTGGTCTGTAGAAATAGAGAACTCATTTGTAGGTTGTGGAGTAGTAATGACATAATTCCTTAGGGGATAAGTGCCTAAGAGATTAGTATAATTGTCAAATCCACTGTGACTAAAAATTCAGGATTTTAGACTTTCTCATTTGGTTATAATTATAGAATTCTAAAATAATTTGTCATGATGCTACATTGCTTTTCTAATCTCAATGTCCAATGTAAGTTGGACATATGTTCCTTCAATCAGACGAGAAGACAGATGCTATTAACCATATGCACTGAATGTTATCAACAGAACCACCACCCCAGGCGGATGCTGCAGCCCTATTGCTGGAGGTAGGAATGCTCGTTCTGCTCCATGGTGCCTATTTTGGCAGGAGGGCCTTCTTCCCAAGTCTGTGGTGCTAACAACCCCAAAACTACTCCCTGAATTTTGAATATCTCACACTTCAATCACAGCTGAGCAGGGGGAGCTTTTTATGTTTTCATTTGTATTTTCACTGCTAAAGGTAGAGTCCAAATTCCTCCTTAGTTTCATCACATTTTTGAAGAGCCCTTCACTGTTCCAAGTCCGCTGTGTCAGCTGAGCGGCACTTGAGATCCACTTTTTATGACGATGCTATACCTTTGCAGGGGTACAATAAATGTTTCGCTCTAAGTAATGTTCCTGGCCAGGCTGCCCTGCTGTCCTGACTGCTGCTGAGGCTGCTGGGCACTGTGGCTGCCCAGCTCAGGTGGCTCGCTCTTTTGACAAGACTTCCTTCTGTTTCTGCAAAGTAACAGGTACAGTGTTCAATCAAACATTTTGCAATTTATAGAGTGATTTGCAAGAGGAATAGCTGTTTGAAAAGATCTTTCAGGCAACCTGGTGTGGAAGACAAAATACAGTATTTCATGGTTTTTTTCTCTCTATGATCTCTTCAGAACATGAGTCAGCTGCATGAGAAGCCACTAACAACATTAATTTCAATTTAGGGTGTTTTTTTAAAAAACATTTCCAAGTAGATCCAAGCTCTCTCTTGACTGCTGCCTTGAGAAAGTAAGAGCTGAGTGAACTACTTCCAAGTTTTGAATAAAAGCTATATTCTGAAAGCACCCTAAAAACTTTTTTTACAGGAGCACTCCGTTTATCCAACAAGACTGTAACACTAACTTAGGAAGACGTAGATGCTGTAAGCATCCATGCCTCCCTCTGCTGGGAATTATTTAGTAAAAATGTACAGGATTGCATTGGGGAGAGGTGCACAATAAGATGTAGCTGTAAAAACAGTTTGGAGGGAGGAGAAAATATTTTCTGGACAATTTGCTGGAGAATTGTGCAGAGGAGAATGAAAATAGCAACTTTCTTATATTGGCTTTACTGTTACTCAGAATGAAAATGTTGTACTAAGCCCTCTTTTTGCCATGTCCCCCGTTGTTTACCAAAAATGAATGTCTTCTCCATCAGCCTGACAAAAGATCCAGGACTAGCTAAGGCCGTCCCAAGAGCTAATTTGGAGGCTGGACTGCACTGCGAGCAGGCGTCCCCAGCTTGCTCCAGCCTGATCTGGGCAGGCAGCAACAGCAGCGGCGGGGCAGTGGCTCTCCCTTCTGCACAGCCAAGGAAAGGCAATGAGGATGCCGCGCCCTTGCCCAGGCTGCTGATCTCTACTCAGCCCCGAGGTGATCGCCCCATCTTTATGGCTGGGCAAGAAAGCACGCTCAGTTGTGCTCCTCAGTGCTGCTTCCATCACACACGGTTCTGGCAAAGTTCTGTCCGGAGACCACACCATCAGATGGTGATGGTAGTACTTTTTTTTTTTTTTAAAAATCAGTAATTAAAGCCATGATCTAAAGGGCATGCTTGACGCAGCAAAACATAAATACATCAACCAATATGCAAGTGACTCTCAGGTTAGCATGCCAGAGGATGGGCAGGGAAAAGCTCTGAATAAAGAGAATAAAGTTTCTTGACTGGGACTGGCATGGATCTTATCCCTCTTAAATGCTACACATTTTTCAGTTTTGCTATCTCAGTTTGACTGTCAGTTTAAGCTTTAAAGTTCTTGGACTTATTTCCTTTAATGGGCTCTATAGGCTATTAATGAAGGATTTTGCTTGGTGTATTCTGTAATCTTTGTATTTCTAATCATGCTGTTCTTACAAAGCAAGGAAGCAGAGCTTTTGTGGCAGTAGAAAGTATTTACCTCCACAATTGCCTAATCAACAATAGCCTATTGAAATTCACCCTGTTCTTTTCAGTGAATTCTGTGGGATTTGGGTGTTTCCCTGTACTGAATATTTCAAGATTTTATAAAAGGCTTATTTCTGAGCAGTACATTTTGTTAAACATGTATTTTTCCAAATAAGTAGATTATCAGTGTCCCCAGGATTTTTTTTAGTTTGAACAAATAAATATTGAAGTAATTGATTAAAAGTAATTTTAACAGCATGAAAAATAACAGTCCCTCAAAATGGAGCTCTTCAAAGATCTTAGCTGTTATTGTATCTTTTGCTAAGGCACCAGTCTACCTATTTGAACAAGCAGCACAAACATTTCCATCATCCAGACATAGATGCATAAGTGATGAGATTTCTGTACTTCAGAGGGACTGGATTTTATATGTATTTAAAGTCACAGGATAGCTGTATGACTTACAATACCAAAAGTATGGTGTTTATAAATGCAATTTTTTAACAGATACTACTTTCACACTTTCATTCAAGGCCACTAGAGAATCTAAAAATTAACAGATGTGTAAAGAAAGAGTCTTAAATGCAAGCCCATGAAAATCTGAATGCTGGTATTTAGATTACATTGCATTTTCAGCATCAGAAGTTGGCTTTTGGCAATGTTACTTTTATTTTTACAACTCTGCAATGAAAGACTAATAGAGCAACATGGCGATTCAAGTTTTTGGTGAATATTTAGCTCGATACTGCTCTTGATACATATTCAAAGTAATTATGCTCATTGTAATACTGGCACCCACTAGTGTGCCCTTTCTCTCTCCTCAGTGCAGGTTTTGTATCAAAAAATATCTATGTTTATGAAGCATTTTTTTTTATTGGTAGTAGATAGATCTGATTTCCAACAGTAAGACCATACTTTATGTCTTTCTAATTCTGTAGGGCAAACTCAGCCTTGCCTTTATCTTCAATCCAGCAGAGCTTTAAAATATACTTGAAGTTTGAAGAGCTGAGCTGTAGAGGTCCACTCAACTGGGATTTGCTTGGAATAAGTAAAAGCAATAGAGAAAAGCACGAGAATCTTACTCAGTCACCAAGTTCCTAGCATTCAAGGATAAGTAGAAAGTCTTGAAATTACCTTTTCAGCTGGCAGCCCATGGGCCACCTGTAGTTTGCAAACCAAGTAACAGGTTCACCAAACTGATCTAGACAGACCCCCAGCTCCATTGCACAAAGTGTAAAAGTGTCCTGAGCAGGGGCCACAAGCACCTTCCCTTCCACCTCGCAGTCATGCGACAAGAGAGATGGGAGCACGCTTGTGCCTCTCTTTCTTTCTGCAAGGCACGTGCCACAGCTCTGTTTCTGGTCCGGCCACTCCAATGATTCAGTCTCCACCTTATCACCTCCAACTTTTTTGTTTTAAGTCTTTTCTTTTAAGTCTCCACGGATCAAAAGTAAAGAACAAATAACACAAAGACCATATCTTTTCTTAAAAAATAATGAAAGTTCTAGTTTGCATCACACTTTATCTAAGCCTAATAGACACAGTTGGTATACTGCCACTTGAGTCTTGCCCCTACCGCTTCTTGGACAAGCCGTTTACATCCGTGTGGATTGTTGAAATATTCCCTACACCAGACCCTTGAGCCCTTGGACCGATTTTAAATATTCCCTACACACCCTTGTACAAAGAAGCCGGGGGGGGGGGGGGGGGGGGGGGGGGGCATGTTTAGCCCAAGGGATATAGTAATACATACCACTACAAATTAATTTGAAAACTGCTCCTATCTGAGTAACAATAGTGAGGAGAAAAGCAGAAACGGTCTTTTGCACTTAGGAAATGGGCTGGCCGATGACAGATTGGTAGCAACTACTTTCAGCAACACAAAGGCATGCAAGCTTTTGTCCACAGAATGCTAATTTGGAGACAAAGACTGCTTCAACTGACCTGTGTTTAAGTTCAATGCAAAATATATGAAAAGCTGCCTTAATTACAGGAGATTCATTGCAGAAAGCAGTCGTTCATGAAAATCATTTGGCTGCTGAAAGAAACAACAGCCAGCAATTACGTCTTGCATACAGACAACCTGACATAACTCTTGTTGATGCTGGAGGAGATTAGGTTAGTGTTTCAAATTCATGTTCTTCTTGCATAAATGACTTGTTAAACAAAGGAAGAATCATTATGTGCATACATTAGATTAGTTGAGGTCTCCTCGGGTGGGAAGATTAAAACATGTGAAGTATGCCTAGTTGAACCAATTTAAACGAACATTTATTTCCATGGCTGTTCTGGTGCATCTTGTATATGCAACTCAAAAACAGCAGGCAAGAGGGATTTTTTGCGTGCTTTCCTGAGATATCAGGTACTTCCAATTTTCATTGAGCCCTTAAAGCTTTGACAAAGGTCATGTCATATTCAGGACAGTCTGGAAAAACCCTCAAAAATTTCGTCTGCCCACCAATCCAATTAGTATGTCTGACAGTGAAATGAAGTCCCTCAGGTAGGCCATATTCTGGGAACTGCCTTTGAGCTAAAGGGTCTCAAATGATGGACTTAACTGATGGCCATCCTATCTTATTGTCCTTTCTCTTTCTTTATGTGGTAGTGGGTCTCTATAGAGTGAAAGACTCGTATTGCATCTTGGCCACAGTTGTGATGTGTGCTGTGGCAGACCGTGACCTATGAAAGTTTCAAATTCATATATGTCCTGGATAAGCCCAATCTACCTGTTTGGGAGCATATGATTTAATCAGCTTGAAGATTTAGTACTGGATTTCTCTACTTGTGGGTACTTTGCTGATACATACATACGTACATGTACTGACCTGAAAAAAGAATGATTTCAGATGGGGCCCTGAGCAACGACAAGCCTTTGAACAAATTAAACAGTAGATAGTTCATGCAGTAGCCCTTGGGCCAGTCTGAGCAGGGGAAGATGTAAAAAATGTGGTCTACACCACAGCCGGGGAGAACAGCCCTACCTGGAGCCTCTGGCAGAAAGCACCAGGGAAGACTCGAGGTCGACCCTTAGGGTTTTGGAGGTGGGGATACAGAGGATCCAAGGCCCCCTATACTCTGACTGAGAAAGAGATCTTGGCAGCCTATGAAGGGGTTTGAGCTGCTTTGGGAGTGGTTGGTACCGAAGCACAGCTCCTCCTGGCACCCTGACTGCCGGTGCTGGGTCCGGTGGTTCAAAGGGAGGGTCCCCTGTACACATCATGCAACTGATGCTACATGGAGTAAGTGGGTTGCACTGGTCACACAATGGGCTCGCGTAGGAAACCCCAGCCACCCAGGAATCTTGGAAGTGACCATGGAGTGGCCAGAAGGCAAAGATTTTGGAATATTGCCTAAGGAGGAGGTGACATGTGCTGAAGAGGCCCCACTGTATAACAAGTTACCAGAAAAAGAGAAGCAATATGCCCTGTTCGCTGATGGGTCCTGCCGTCTTGTGGGAAAGCATCAGAGGTGGGAGGCTGCTATATAGAGTCCTATACGACAAGTCACAGAAACTGCTGAAGGAGAAGGTGAATCGAGTCAGTTTGCAGAGGTGAAAGCCATCCAGCTGGCTTTAGATATTGCTGAACGAGAAAAATGGCCAGTGGTCTATCTCTATACTGACTCATGGATGGTGGCAAATACCCTGTGGGGGTGGTTGCAGCAATGGAAGCAGAGCAACTGGCAGCACAGAGGCAAACCCATCTGGGCTGCTGCATTATGGCAAGACATTGCTGCCCGGGTAGAGAACCTGGTTATAAAAGTATGTCATGTAGGTGCCCACACATCCAAGAGTTGGGCCACTGAAGAACATCAAAATAACCAGCAGGTGGATCAGGCTGCTAAGATTGAAGTGGCTCAGGTGGATTTGGACTGGCAACCTAAGGGTGAATTATTTATAGCTCGGTGGGCCCATGACACCTCAGGCCATCAAGGAAGAGATGCAACATATAGATGGGCTAGTGATTGAGGGGTGGATTTAACCATAGACACTATTGCACAGGTTATCCACAAATGTGAAACAGGAGCTGCCATCAAGCAAGCCAAGAGGTTAAAACCTCTCTGGTATGGAGGATGGTGGCTGAAATATAAATATGGGGCGGCCTGGCAGATTGATTACATCACACTACCACAAACCCGCCAAAGCAAGCACCATGTGCTTACAATGGTGGAAGTAACCACCAGATGGCTGGAAACACACCCTGTGCCCCATGCCACCACCCGGAACACTATCCTGGGCCCTGAAAACCAAGTCCTATGGTGACATGGCACCCCAGAAAGAACTGAGTCAGACAATGGGACTCACTTCCAAAACAACCTCAGAGACACCTGGGCCAAAGAGCACGGCACTGAGTAGGTATGTCACATCCCCTAGCATGCACCCACCTCCAGGAAAGCTGAACGATACAATCGAGCGTTGAAGACTACATGGAGAGCAATGGGTGCTGGGACATTTAAACATTGGGATACACATTTAGCAAAAGCCACCTGATTAGTCGACACTAGGGGATCTGCCAATCAAGCTGGCCCTGCCCAATCCAAACTTTTACATACCGTAAAAGGGGATAAAGTCCCTGTAGCGCACGTAAAAAAATATGGTGGGGAAGACAGTCTGGGTTACTTCTGCCTCGGGAAAAGGCAAACCCATTTGTGGGATTGCTTTTGCTCAAGGACGTGGGTGCACTTGGTGGGTGACGCAGGAGGATGGGGAAATTCAATGTGTACTTCAGGGGGATTTGATTTTGGGTGAGAACAACCAATGAAATAAACTGTATGATGTTAATTGCTATACAACCCTGCCACTGTATGTCATCACTACTATAGCTGTCATATGCCATATCAATGGTATTACAGTAAGAATCACCCAAATTAATGAAGAATGAACTTCGATGAAACTGAGCAAAGTGCAGCGGTGATGGAACCAGAACTGGTTTCAGCAAGCAACAATCCAACACCACACCCCATCCCTCCTCCCCTGAAAGACTGTTATGGCAGATGGAGCCCAATGTCATGGACTAAATGAACACAACCAAGATTTTATAGGGATGGCCCATAGACTAAAGGAATGGTATCTGTGTGGATATATCAAAAGACAGAAGTGGTGGTGATTAATTGGAATGTATTGGAAAGTGTAGGATCTAGGCGTAACATAAATGGTATAGGATAAGGGGTGGGTACTGTGCTGGTTTTGGCTGGGATAGAGTTAATTTTCTTCCTAGTAGCTGGTATAGTGCTGTGTTTTGGATTTAGTACAAGAAGAATGTTGATAACACACTGATGCTTTAGTTGCTGCTGAGTAGTGCTTATGCCAAGTCAAGGATTTTTCAGCTTCCAGAGCCAGCCAGTGAGGAGGTGCACAAGAAGCTGGGAGGGGGCACAGCCAGGAGAGCTGACCCCAACTGGCCAAAGGGCTATTGCAGACCATATGACATTGTGCTCAGTATAGAAATGGGGGCGAGTTGGCTGGGGGGCAGCGATCGCTTCTCGGGGACGGGCTGGGCATTGGTCAGTGGGTGGTGAGCAATTGCATTGTGCATCACTTGCTTTGTATATTCTTTTATCATTATTATTATTGTTATTATTATTTTCTCTTCCTTTGCTGTGCTATTAAACTATCTTTATTTCACCCCATGGCTTTTAACTTTTTTTCCCCCTGATTCTTCCCCCATCCCATGAGGGGAGGGTGGACGAGTGGTTGGGTGGTACTTAGATGCCAACTGCGGTTAAACCAAGACACACATGAACATTTAAGATATTGCAAAGCCTTATTACTTCTATTACCCTAATTTCCTTTTCTACTCCCAGACACCATAAAAAGCTACTTAATGACAAAAAACAAATGACAGTAATATGTATGCTCCAATGCCCAAACAGTCATCTGCTGGTACACTTCCTTCCCATCCAGCCTCATTAAATGGGGGAAAAATTATCTGCTAATTATTCCAGGACTTAATCTGGCCTGTTTGTTAAGCCACCTCTAGCTAAGTCTTTGTTTGCCTGGTGCTGAGGCATATATGGGTCTCCAGTAAAGGCTGCTGCTTTCGCAGTTATTGTGTAACACATCTGAAATAAATCAACGGTGCTAAAAAGGCCAACTCCAATATATTGCCATTACCCAGCAGCAGCTGCTTATTGCTGAAGTTTTTGCTTTGCTAGGAAGACATGGAAAGGAGAACTGTCGGTGTCTTCAACTTATGTAGCTTTCTCTCCCCTGCCTTCAGGGAAGTGTGCTTGAGAGTAAAACTACATAGACGACATCTGTGACACCTGCGGTGACATTTGCCTAGGGTGGACAAGATAACAGCTATTTTCTCTGGTTTCCAGGTGCTGGCTCCCTCCTCCTGATTTGTAGACTGATCACCTCAGGTGATCGTGAGGTGTACATGAAACATACCCTGCTCAGCAGGGAAGCTGGCAGGGAAGCCTTTGAAGACAGTTTTACCACTAGTGAGATCCTCAAAGGTGTGATGGGGAGCAGCAGTGGCAATCCCCCCCTGTCCAAGGGTGTCAGGGAGGCAGCAAGGGGCTCGAGGCAACGCCATAGACTGTACGGAACAAAGTAATGCTAAGTATACAAGGTACGGTCTCTTGCATACAAGAGATTGGGATCTTCCAGCGAAGCTGCCGAGTGTGATCTGGAAAGGAGCGGCAGAGGTGAGACAAAGGGACTGGAGAGAGAATAAACACGGAGGAAGACTTGCCTGTGATGAGGGAAAGGGGAAAGGAGGCGATCGTGGAGGCAGGCATCATGGAAAGGAGCACGACTATGTGTTTTGAGAAGACCGGATTGGAAGTACTGAGAGTCATGGATTTAGCCTCCACGTGACAAGGATGAGATTGCACCTGAAACTGGGGCTCTGAGGGAGGTACTGAGACCGTCACCTTATGGGAAGGATTTGGGTAACTGGCTTCTTGGATGATCTTTCTAGAGAGGCAGCACATCCCAGGGCTGAAGGTTAGCACTGTGCAAGGGGAAAACAGGGAAAGATACCCCAGCTACTGCTCCCTGTTCCCCCTTACAGAAGAGACCTTTCCCAGTGGGGATTGCTCCATACAACACAGCGAGGAGGAGATGCTCTGTTTTACATGAACATTTTTGTTTTGAAGTTTCATTCCTGATCTGAGATACAAGATCTTATAGCTGATAATTGAACACTTCTCAGTAAGAAGGTGGAAAAAATATGCTATTTCATGTCTTTCACAGTTATTTGATTAGCTATGGTCTGTCATCCCTTACCCTTTTTCATCATGTAAATTCAAAGGGAAATATAAATAAAAATTAGAAGTGTTTAACATTAAACGGATGAATGAGAATGCTTCTTAACACAGCTGGGCTAAGCTGTGGAACTCCTTGTTAGTGATCACCATAAAAGCCAACTCCCGAAAGGGAGCAGGGGCTTTGAAAGATAATGAGAGCATCCCCACTTACAATACCATAAACTCAAATTCCATGGTATAAACCAAAGGCGGCACAGACGGTTATAAAAAGAACTTTGCCTGAGACCAGCCTAAGCCCAGCAATTCAGAAAATTCAGAAAAAGCTTTCAGGTTTTTAAAAAATATAGTTATAATGAGTGGATTTGTATTTTGAAGAGAATCAAGGGTTGAAAACTTGTTTTCACTTGGAATCGTAATGAAAATAAATCACTTTTTGAAAATGTCCATTAATCAGGATCTCTACAACACCCATCTTAGGACACCTAAGCTTGAAAACAACCAACTTAGAATCTTTAAAAATGTTTCAGAATTCTGAAATTTTACTTTAGAGGCTATTTGCTTCAAAGCAGCTTTGTTTAGAAGTGTTAGTATTTGTGACCTTTTATGCTCAACCTCATTTTTGATTCTGGTTTTTTGGGGACTGCTGCATGTTAGAAACATCCACAAAAAGCTACTGAATAAATGCTGATGTGAACTGCAGCTCAGAAAGACCCTCTGCAGCCTAACAGACTGTTAGAAGGATTCTCACACAGTGATGCCCCTATTTCTTCCACTCTTTGACTAAACACCAGCTGCTGGCTACAGCTGGAAAAGAGGTTACTGAGCTAGACTGAGACATTTGGGCTTACATCATGTTACATTTGAGATTTTTGTAAATATGTCCCCTTTTGATCTAGAAAAATTGTAAAAGCCTATCAACAGTGTTCAGCAAAAGCTATGCCTGATGATTTGAAAAAAATACTGTAAGCTAAAATGAAATAAAGCAATACTTCAGGATTATATATAATATGTAATATAAAATGTGCTTATGAAATTTTCTAATTTTACTGAAGCCATCAAAAGTTGCTACAATTTGACTTATTTTCATAAGGAAATTAAAAAAACATAATCAGGAAGTGTTTAACATTTTTCATGGGAACCATTACCAAAATGATACTCCAGGAAAAATATGGTGGGATCAAAACAGCTCAGGAGAAATTGAGTGAGAGGGGATGTTTTCTGCCCAGAAGTGGCCAGCGGTAGCCAGTAGGAGAGCAGGGAGCTCTGCCCTCCTGGGGCAGGCGTGCCATCCCACAGGCGAGCGCTGGCCGGGCCAGGCACAGGGTGGCACAGGGTCTGGACAGCAGTGCAGGGCTGCAGAGCTCTCACTCATCCCACAGCCACCTCTGCTCCCTCAGGGAGATAGGGGTTATCCCCAGATCGCAGGCCAATATATTTTCGGCCTAATTTTGACCATGTCCGTATCAATATTGTTTAAAAAAAAAAAAAAAAAAAAGAATACAAAGGTATACATGCACTTTTATCTGTCTGCTTCCCTTGATCTCTGGGGAGGGAGAGGAGCCGCTTGCTGGTCAAACATTTACCCACTAGCAGGGGTTGGTAAACTACCACAAACAGTGTGCAAACAGGGACACCTGCCCTTCCGTAATGCAGGATGCTGAGGGCCACCCCCTCACTATGCTGCTCATTTTATTCAGCTTCTGCGCCGTTCCTGCCCACCCAGACTCCCTCAGTTCTGTCCCTGCATCTTCTCTGACTCGCGCTGGTTAAGCCTGCTGTGGCTTTAGGGAACAGCTCTTAGCAATGGGCTGGAACCTCTTCTTTGCAGGCAGTGGAAGGGGCAGGATGCACATTCATTCGCACACGCAACGCCACCCAAATGCAGAGAAGTTCATGCGGCTGTGGACCCGAAAGAAAAGAATTTTATGCATGTCTTGGTTTCTACGTTCCCTGATCTATGCTGCTGGAAGAGACGTTGTAGGCCTTCTTCCACACTGCAGCCATAAGTCCACATCACCTTCCAGAGAAGAACCCCTGTTTTTTTAGAAAAACTTGTTTCATTTCAGCTGCTTTCAAGCTTGTGATCATTTTCAGTTTATTTATCTAAACAGACTCTCTCTGCTTCATGTGTTATGGTCTCTTTCCAAACCCCTCACTTCTCCTTTTCTGTGCACGTGTGAGGATATTTATTCCTCTGGTGATATCAATTCTTTCTACAATTGAAATTTCACCCCGAATTCCGTTCTAATCAGTAAAACAGTTTTCCTGAAGTGTGAGCGAGCCCAGCTGAAGGAACCAGAGTTTCCAGTGCTGCATCGTCTTTCCAGGTGAGATGATCTTTCAGTCACAGCTCTTTTTTTTCAAAACATTATTAACAGGCTGTTTTGAGGAACGTAGAAAGAAATCCCTTTGTTCCAGAAAGGACTTCTTTCCCTGTTTTATCTTTTTTTTTTTTTAAAGCAGAGTATACCATTTACTCTAATGAAAGAAGACATTTCCTTCCGCCTGTGAAGGATCCCAGAGAACCTGAGGCCCCTTTGTTTATGATACATGACAAAATTAATAGCAAAGCAATTAAGGAATCAGTTTTGACTTGAGTGACTTCAGAGGCTGCTGGTGGAATTACAGCCCTCTCAGGGCACCTGGCACCGCGGAGGACTGGGGCCTCCCAGAGCTATTCCTCTCTTCCAGACTGGCGATGCTAAAGATTTTCGTCTATGATCTATTACAGCTTTCTAGCACATTGCCTTAATCACAGGGCATATTCTTTTTCCCACTCTAATGAGTGACTAATACCCCACTGACTTGAGGAGAAAGCTGGAAAAGCCTATAGATTACCGTGTAAATTAATTCAATACCACATGGTACTAATTGTACACTGTCTTGTTGTATTCTGCAGCAGCTAGAAGCAGCACTGGCTGTTGACATAGCCATAACAACAGTGGGTTCATATCAGTAATTTACACGTACACAAAGCACACAAGGAAAACAGAGAATAAAATGTATCTACAGATTTTTTCAGATTACAGGAAATTCATGGCTGGCAGTAAAACCTGACTGTCACTGCTGTCACTCAGAAGGCATTTTTTTGTTCTTGGCAAAGGAAACAGCTCAGTGTTTGTAGCATGGGGTTCAGCCTCACACACTACAGATATAACATGTAAATATTAATTTGAGGATGAAAGTATTCAGCTGAACAAGACCCATTTAGGAGAATGAGGAGGGCGGATGCAAACGCATTAATTATGAAGTGACATGTATATAAACTGGAAATCCATGGACCTGCTTTGCATAAAGAGCCTGACTTTTGTATCGATCATGACAATACATTTCTAACTCCTTGTTGGACGCATCCGCTTTCTGACCCCTGTTTGCCCCAGCTGGGACATCAGGGTGGCATTGTGGGCTGACAGCGACAGTTCCACATCAGGCAAGCACTTGCAGGGCTCTGGCTCCAAACCCATGGATCTGCTTCATGTGGAAAAGTGGTAATAATAATAATGGTTATAATAATAATACAATAATTATTAAAAAATATTTCTAAAGACGCTGAGCATGAGATACTAGCATGCAGCACACAGAATATGAAGTCATTGTTGCTTTCACTGGGGCTGGACTCTGAAAGGTGAGAAGAGACAGAGTTTCAAGTATCGAAGCACCTACCTCCCAACTCCTTGTATTTCCAAGGCAAGCTAGGAACCAATATCCCCTTAAAATCTTATTTCTAGTAGTCTTGACTCTTCTCAAAATGAATACAAACTTCAATGTTTTGTTCTTCCTGAGAAGGCATGGTGTGAAAGGTAGGTAAAGAAGGGGAGCTTTATATGATGCCAAATTCAATGCAGTGAAAGGTTTGCCTCCTTTCTGTAGCTGGACCCAAGGATACATGAATGTGAGCACATATGCTCATTATTTCATATATGCATACTACATGTTTGGGAATACTGTCACGTCAGTACAGCTTGCAACGGGAGATAAATCAAAAAGTTCCCTATTGCTGTCCGGATATACTGAACCTATAGAGAAGCACAGAAAGGAAATGCATTTTTATGCTGCTTAAACCACAGATCCTGCTGAAGCATTAACATGTAAACTCTTCCTCAACCCAAACTGGTAAACAGCTGCATCATATTAACTGGGAAGGAACTCTTGTCGTAGCAAAAGCCGTTCTTGCAGAGGAGACCTGGGTTCGGTCCCGCCTTTGCCATAAAATTCCCGGATGGTTTTAGAGAAACCATTTAATTTATTTGTGGTTTACTCTGTAAAACAAAAATATATTTTTGCCTTCTCCCGTTGCTTCTGGCTTTTCTTTTTAAGCTGGAATCTCAGGGAAAGATGCTCTCTTTAGATAGAAATCCAAATGCAAGTGCCGCATTCAATTTGGCTTTCTGGTGCAAGTGTAATTCAATTAATTAATGTAAGAAATATGAACCTTGTATGGGTTATGCCCGGTATAAATACATAATTCCAAGGACAACATGTGGCATATTTCTCTGCTGACAGCTATCCTGGCTCTGTTACATCGTGCATCTGCTTTTCCTCCCGGAGGAATGCATTCAGCACTGCTTGGCCAACTGCAGCCATGCCCCTGTTCAGAAGCCTTCCTGCAGCTGGATCTTCACGCAGACAGCTGGAGGCTTGGCCTGACCAAAACCACAGGGCAGAAGAGAACCTCCCCAGCTCTGTGCCTTTAAAATGCAGCCTCTGAAGTGCAGTTACACAGTGCACTAGGTTTCTGGACTACTACAGTCTGAACCGCTGATGGGTCTTACTCGTGCTCCCGTTAGGTCTATGAGCTGCAAAGGCTTCGCGGCACCATCCCCCGCATGCCGGAGGCATCACCCTCCGCCGCGCCGCAGCACCCAACTTCACCGCCACCCTCACCCCCGGCTTTCCATAGCCAGCTCTGCCAGCCCCGCGCCCGCCTGCAAGCGATGCCGGGCGCCGACCGCTGCTCCCTGCGGCCCCGGCACCGCGCCCGACGGCTGCCGCCCCCCCGCCTCGGGAAGCACCGCGTGCGGAGGGAAAAGGGGGGGCTTCCCAGGCCGGGGGAGGCTGGAAGGGCTGGGGATGCCCCGGCAGGGAAGGACACCCCTCCCCGCGCGGGGCTCTGCTGGGCTCAGCGGCTGCTTGATTTTGGAAACGCCGAGGAGCCACGGAGGAAGCGGGGCTGGGTCCGGCCCCGTCCCGCCGCCCCGCCGCCGGGAGGGGGCAGCGTTCCCCCGCGGAAAACGCCCGCCCGTTCGCTCTCGCCCACTTTGCCGCCGGTTTACGGGCATGGGATTTCTCGTGCGTGAAAGGCACGCTCGTGGGTGACCTGGAAAAGCCCGGGTGGGCTTGCGGGAGAGAAAGTTGCGAAGCGCTGCAGCACAGCCGGGAAGCCTGCGGGCAGCGGCCGCGATCCTGGCGTAGTTACGCGCACGTATGTATACGCGCACATACAAATGTACATGAACATAAACATTTATGTCAAGGTCTGAGGCAGAGGATCCACAAATCCGGGCAGAGAGAAGCGTTTGGCCGCGATGCCACTTGCATTTCGCTTGTGCGTTTGGGAGAGGCGCGGGGAAAGACGCGTGGCCGGGTGTCCGTGAGCGACCCTGCGCCCGCCCGGGCTCACGGGCGGCGGCTGGAGCCCCTTCGCGCCCCCCCTCCGCAGCGGAGGGCTGCGGCACCCAGGCCTCGCTGGCTGGAGCAGCCGGCAGAGGTGATGCAGCGCGGAGGGACCGTCGAGGACCCCCGGGCCCGCAGCGGCTGCCGACGGAGCGCCCAGCCCGGCCGGTCCTCACGGCCCCGCCGCAAGTTTCTCTCCCCCCATCGCCCGCTCCGGCACTTTCTCAAATCCTCCCTCCCCTCCCCGCGGTGGCAGGAGCCCCGCCGCACTCCCCGCGCTCCCCCGTGGCTCCGCGGGGCGGCAGACCCGCTCCCCGCGGCGGGGCGCCCGCCCCGACAGCAGCGGCCCGGGGGCTACGAGCAGGGCAGGGCAGGGCAGGGCGGGGCGGGCGGCACTCACCTGACGATGACATACATGACCAAGAAGTTGCCGAAGAGCCCCACGCCGCAGACCACCGAGTAGACGGCCATGATGGCGATGGCCGTGACCACGGAGGGGCCGCCGCCCGCGGGCGCGCAGGGCCCGCCGCCGCCCGCACGGCCGTTGGCGCCGCCGCAGGGCTCGGAGCGGTTCCAGCCCGCCGCCGCCGAGGCGTTGCCCCAGGCGCCCGACGGCGCGCCCCGCCGCTGGGTGCGGGCACATGTGCGCGGCGGGCGGGGCGGGCGGGGAGGAGGGGCCTGCGCCGGCAGGAGCGGCGGCGGGTGGGGGGGGCGGGGCTTCCCCCGCCGCTCCCTCCCGGGCCGGGGGGCGGGGGCGGCCCCGGCACGGCCGCCCCCTCGCGGCGAGCGGAGCCCCCGCCGGGCGCAGCTGGGGCGGAGCGGGGCCTGCCCGCCCCGTCGCGCCGCCGGCAGGTCGGGGCGAGCGGGGGGCGCGCCGGCAGGCTGCCCCTTCCCTGCGGGAGGCGCTGGAAAGCACCGTTCCCGTCCCGAGCGCCGCAGGCAGCGGTGGCAAACACCGGCGAGAAAGTACCGGAGAGAGTGACGTCCCGGGCCACGGGCCGGGGCGGGGAGGAGATCAGTGCACGACTCATTAACCTAAAGATTAGACAGGGGTCTTGGCAAACCGGTGCCCTCCACGGTTATAGAGCTTGGGGAGAGAGAGCAGAGCCCAGTGAGGGCGTGTGGCGAGCCACCGCGCTGGGAGAGCCCACTGTGGACAGAATTGTGCTTTGGAACTGACCCGGATCTCACGGATCCTCGGGATTTTCAGAGGACTTTCTGTTCCCGAGCTCCGAGGGTGCTCTCCCCTAGACGCTGTTGTGACTGGTACAGGATGCGATAGCGCAGACAAGGAAGGCACCAAACCCGTTCTCTGTACTGTCCATGCGCTGTACCGGGTGCTTGCCTCGCACACCGCTTACCTGCACCAGCACATTTCCGTGATCAGTTTGGGCCCGACGAGCACAGCGATGCATCGCCAGGACTGCCTGCTGAATGGCTGATCACTAATTACTAGGACCTAGCTCTTTTACTGTCTCATCAGTGAAACCAGAGGGGATTCTTGGTAAGGCAGAAAAAATAACCTAGTGAGCAGGAAGGAGACAGAGTGGCAGTGATTGCTCCTGCTGCCTCATCACAGACACACATTTACGGTGTCTGCTCACCACGTGTGGAGCACCTCCTGACAGTTCAGGAGTGGCAATGGCAGAAGTGGAGAAGCAGCAGCAAGTTGCACCCCGACAGAAAGATGCAACCCCCAGGCATTTTAGTCTGAGGAGTTCCTGTGTTTCCCTGCCACAAGCAATGGGAGCCAGCTCCCAATTGTGGCAGGGAACAGTAGCAGAGGCAGACCACATGCTCTTTCAAAGTATCTCTGATCATTAGCAGTGAGGAGGAAGAAGAGGGAAAGGGAAAGGGAAAAGGAAAAGGAAAGGGAAATGGGTGTCACTGGACTTTGGGAGGGATGAAGATCTGGGTAATTGGTATTCCTTTTTCCAAATTTTGTACTGTCAAGTCTCATCAGGCATAGAGTGGAATGGAGGAAGAAGATCAAGTGAGCTCTTAATGGGCACTTTTTGTGGATAGCATGTATTACTTCATGGCCAGAGAGAGTATTTTCATCATCCTTTATTGACAGGAGAGAGCCATTTAGCATCATATTCAGAAAAAGAGCTCTAGACTAGGAGGTATATTGTCGCTGGAAAAAATTGTGGACAAGGGGAAGTGCAAGCAAGAACTCAGAGATTTCACATGGTCAAAGCCACTGCCTCTTTATCCCCTTCTGAAGTATAGCATGTTTAGTCATACACAGACCAGGAAGAACAAGGCTTTAGAACTGGGCCCTTCGCAAAGACTTTTATCTCTGGGTACGCGCATAGCATGCAGGAGCCTCTTGCTGTGCTTGCCCTTTGTTCCACCAAAGCCATCAGGAGAGTTTAATGTAAGCCTGGACACAATTAGCCCTTTGAATGCACCTATGCCTGGTTGTGGAAGGGATGGGGAAGATGGCGAACAAAACCCAAGGCTGCTAGGGGATCCGCTCTCTACCTTGTGTCATAGCCAGATCTGTATCATCCTCCTGTCAGAAGGGCCCTTAGCGTATTAAAACAGAGTGTCTTAAAAAAGCCTTAAAAATAGATGCCCAGGTAAAGCTAGTGTTATATACAAGTCTTTATTATCAAAGACAGAAGAACTATTGTGCCTGATTAAATCAACCTTTTGGCAGGTGCAGATGAAAACTCAGGCTGCAGAGAGGACTGGCAAAAAGCCCTGGGAGTTGAGCCTGTTTAAGATAGGCCTCATTAAGCAAAATTTCAAGGTAGGGGAATGATAGTTAAATGCACCTCTTTGCAAAGTTATTACAAATGTTATTTCTCAAGGATACAGGCAATATGAAATAAATCTTTACAGTAATGCTTTCAGATGGTGAAGGACATTTTAAATATAATAATGCATGAGACCCTTTCTTCAAATTATTTCAGATAGTGAAGGACTGTGTAGTCAAGATTCTGCTGTAAAGGTGTTTATGAATTTGCAGACCAGTAATTCCTTCTTGTGGGTATTACTGTAGTGCATGTAGAAAAGGGAAAGAGATAGATAGCTTTGAGACGTGTACATTTTAAATGGATGCCTCAACATCAGGTTGGGGTCAGAATCACAGCCTCCATCTCAAAGTGGATTTTTGCTTGTCTCTTTTCTGCCAAAGCAATAGGAAAATTTCCAGGGCTGTAACTAGAAGTGGATGGACTGAAGACTTGAGAAAGAGTCAAGACTTGCAGAGAATTTTAGGACAAAAATAATTTGTCAAAGACTGACCTAGGAGTACTGGTTGGTGAGGTCACTCCAATATCTCTGTATCTCTATATATCTATCACAATATCAAAACCAGAGTTTCATGTACCACATTCACTTCCACAGTCTCTCTACAAGTCCTAAACTAAATGGAAACCATGTGCCTTGCTTACAGTCTAGTTAAGAAACAGAGCTGAGAGATGGGTTGTTGTGGCTTGGCACTTTGTAAAGACGGCCTGTATCCTCATAGCGTGGTCGTGTGACCTGTTTCTTCTGGGAGCAGGGCAAGAAGAGGTCTGGAAGCAGGCTGTGCTCTCCTTCAGCCTTGCTGGTGGAAGTCCTCCCTCTCCTCGCAGTGTGAGAAGTTATGCAAGAGAGGGGGGAAGGAGAGCACTACCTCAGTAATCCCAGAGCCGTTTGCATCATAGCGTTCAAATGGTTCTGAAGTCCTCCAAAGACACATCCATCCTCCTTTCTGCCCTCAAGGCCATCCTCAAGGTGGCATAGCGATAAATGATTTGGTAGCAGTGTTGTGAAGGCTATTTTAAATCGCATATACGATACTAGCAGGCTGTATGATCTGGTCTCAGGTTTGGCTGGGGTTTGGGCAAAGCCCAACTCACCACGCAATGTAAGGAGTGTGTGGCACATAAAATGCTATTTAAGAATTTACAGGCAAGTCTGTTAATTAATATTAATGTTTCAGTGGCCAGAAGGGCTGACTGTGGTCACATTGGCTGGTATTTTTTCTGATGTGGCTCAGATAATTTCTCTATGTCTTGTTTCTTCTTTAAGTCATTTACCCAAAATTACACTGAGATCAGCATGGCTCTGTCTCCTTAGTTGCAGTGCGACATTTTATCCAAAACTTGGTTTTCTTCCCTGAAGTAAATAAAACCTCCAATGTTGAATGTCTACAGATTTTAAGTATGATTTTTATATAATGATGCTACATAATCCTGGAACTTAGACTTAGGCTGCAGAATTCAGACGATGACAAATACACATAATCAACACTTTTTGGATATAACTTCAGGATTTGTAAAAATATTTAGCATTGGCCTATGTTATTTTGAAAATTCTGCTCCTAACCTTCAAAGACAATGAAAATAGTTATGTGGATTTTGGCAGCAGGAGCCCAAGAGCCAACCAGCTGATATTAGGGTCAATGGTGGTACCCTGGCCTCCACATTTCTTCTCAGTAGCTGCCAGTGGAAGTGAGGGACACCAGTGCCAACAGCCTGAGGCCTGGAGGGCTGCTGTGAATTCTGGGGTGCTAGGAATATGTGACGCGCTTGCTACAGGCTGGGTCCTTAAAACTAATTGAATGCTTTAAAAAATGTGGTGCTAACATTTTTACCTCATTTTTCTAACATATAGATAATAATAATGTATTAATAACTGATGTACAAGGCTGGTCTCCAGACAATTATCTTTGTGGAGAGCAGAAGTTTCTGTGTTCAGCTTTTTCCTTCTTCACATTGAAGAAGCAGTCTCAGTCATTTGCATTGCTTCTGTATTAGTGACCCAGGTCACCTGTGTCTCCTTGCTAAGCTGTGACAGTGACTCGGCAGATAAGGGTAATCTGCAGGGTGGCAAATACTAAATCCATTGGTTGAAAATAGGTACTTTAGGTTCCAGGATCTCTGAGTTCTTCTGGAGTTGTGAAAAATAAAAAGTGTCTTCAAAGTTTAATAAATGTAGTTATGAGTGAAAGCTTTTGTGTTTGTATAACGAGTCTGAAGGGCATCATGCTTTGGGGATATAGACTCAGAATTCCTAAACTGGCAAGGCTACTAGGCAGATTCATTAATGTTTGTTAAGGACTGTATTAACAGAACTATCCTTGAAGAAACTAGTAATTTTGCATTTGCTGAGTTGGAGCTACGTGCTGAATGAGAAGAATGAAAGGTGTTCTGAAAAACTGCCGCTGTGCTGAATGACATGAGGGTCTACAGGAAGTATAATATCATTAAACACTATAGTAAGGGGAACACTTAAGTTCATACAATCTTACATTTTCTAACTGTTCAATAATTTGACTCTGCAAGTTTAATTTGTGGTCATAGGTTAGGCTTTCCAAATCCAGTAGCTCAACAGAGAGGAGGCTGCTGCAGCTCTGTGCCCTCGGGTCCAACCAGTAGCGAGGCTGGGTTTATATTCCCAATAGTCATGCACACAAGCACCTGTATAGAACCCATACATAGACATATCCACACGTCCGGCCACACAGACCAGCACAGACACATAGTCAGCACTCACAAAAGCACAAATGGCACCAACGGCCTCATCCTGTTCCCCTCTCTGGCTGACCCATGGTGCTGGGTGTCATGCCTGGCCCGTGGGGCTGAGGCTCCCCTGTGACAGCCAGGGACAGACTAAGGAGGGATCTCATTTCTCTGATGGCATTACTGGGGTTCCCCCAACTGCCCTTGTGCCCTGGCGTGCCTTCCTTTGGGGGCAGATGTGTCTTCGATGGGCTGATGGCCCCTGGCAGGCCCCTGGAGTAGCCAGGGCAGAGCATTATTTAGGTTCCCCCACTGACTGCTGTCTCTCTGTGCTCCTTGCGGGTGTGCAGACAGATATCACATTAATGTAAGAGTCACCTTTGGCAACCTCACTACAAAATACTGATTTCTCTGATGTGCCAGAAAGACAGCATTAGCATTAGACATATGCACAGGATGCACCTGTTGGAGAAATACTGTCTGCAAAGAGACTGACTCCCCTGCCCAGCTGCAGATGGTAATGTAGGGGACAATGTTTCTGTGGAGATACAGTTGGCTTCTGCTGGAGGGAGGAGATTTAAATAGGCAATTTAAAAAAAAAAAAGAAAAAAAGATACACTTTTAGGAAATCCTCAGAATGCACTAGTAGAGTACTTGTTATGGCACTCACAGGTTCCACAAGGCATTCTGAAATAAACAGAAGACTCTGAGGAGCAATCATAAATTGTCCTGTAACAAGTATCACTTCTAAATCACATTTTAATGCCATTTTGGTAGTGCTGAAAATAGAGCATTACGTGACTGTAAGCAATCAACGCCCATTATTTGTTTAATGAAATTAAATAATACAATGCTGAAGAATAAAGAGATGAATTTCATTTATTGGAGTGTAATCGCTACAGAGCAGCAATGGTGATGCCCAGCTTTTTAATTTCTCCATGTGATTTTATTCTGAGAAATACACTAATTTCAGAATTAAAAGGAGAGGAAAATGTTGATGACGTTTTTGAGAATTTTTCAATGTGTGTTTTGGTTAATTTTAGAAATAGTTAAAAGCTACAGAATTTAAAATCCAACAAGATCTGCTTATTTTCTAATGAGGAAAAATTCTCAGTTTGCTCCTGTGTGAAGTGTGAGTTTATGATTCTTTCCATAAACCCAACTCTGGCGTCTTGTGCCTGACATGCTTATCAAACTTAACATTTCATTGCTTCTACCTGCTTACATTTCTGAAATCTTTTTGTGGGCATCCTTTATGGATCTTTTTTAAGACTGCATTATTTTTTCTATCCTTCAAACTCATGCCCTGTTCCCTTTCAAATCCTTTCTTGTTTCTCATTTCCTCTGCAGCACTTACAAGAAGTGATAAGAAAGAGGTACATTTGATCTACCATGGGGAAATCTTCTGTCCAGTGTACCTCTACTGATATAATTGCCATCATTTGTGTTCCCATATGAATACTCTTAATTTGAAATAATGGGAAGTTTTAAATATATTGATAGTTTTATTTGTAATTATTCTTACATGTAAAAATTAAAAATGTCAAAGATAATGATATATTGATAGTTTTATTCGCAATTATTCTTACATGTAAAAATTAAAAATGTCAAAGATAATGCATACCTTGGTCAGCAGCAGCTGTTCAAGCAGACTGATCTCCACGTTGTGTGTTGATAGGGTCACTCTCACACATCACGAACCTTGTTGCACCAGCGGTTCAGACCTGAATGTATCATTAGTCACAGCATGCATGCTCACCTGGTTCTCTGTGTCTCCGTCAATGCTATTCAGCTGCCTTACAAGGGAGAAGATGGAGGTCTATTGCAAAATAAAAAGTTAACCTGTCTCTCAGTTCTTGTGCAAAAGTTCAGGATGGCACCAGTGTCCTAGATCACAGATATCACAGCATGGCTGATGTGAGTAGGCCCCTCTGGAGACCACCTAGTCCAACAGCCCACTCAAAGCAGGGTCATCTACAGCAGGTTGCTCAGGGTTGTCCTATCAGGTTCTGAATAACTCCAAGGATGGAGACTCCACAACCTCTCTGGCAACCTCTTCCAGTGTTCAACCACACACAGGGTGATGAAATTTCTTCTTATGTTTAAATGGAATTTCCTGTTTGTGCCCATTACTGGCTCCATCCTCTTTACACTGCCCTGTCAGGTACTTGTACACATTGATAAGATCCTCCTGAGCTTTCTCTTCTCCAGGCTGAACAGTCCCAGCTCTCTCAGCTGTTCCTCATATGTCACATGCTCCAGTCCCTTAATCATCTTTGTGGCTCTTTGCTTGACTGTCTCCTCAGTATGTCCATGTCTCTTTTGTACTGGGCAGTACAGAACTGGACCCAGGTGTGCCTCACCCATGCTGAGGTGAGGGCAAGGATCACCTCCCTCAACCTCCTGGCAATGCTTTTCCTAATGCAGTCCAGGAGGCTGCTGGCCGCATTTGCTGTGAAGACACACTGCAAGCTCATGGTCAACTTGCTGTTTACCAGGACCTCCAGGACCTGCTCTGCCAAGGTGATTTCCAGCCACTTAGCCCCCAGCCTGTACTGATGCAAGGGGTTATTCCTCCCCAGGGGCAGGACCTGGCATTTCCTTTTGCTGAACTAATGAGATTCCAGCTGGCCCATTTCTCCAGCCTGTTGAGCTCCCTCCAAATGGCAGCACAACCCTCTGGTGTATCAGCCACTTGTCCCAGTTTTTGTGTCATCTGCAAACTTCTTGAGAGTGCACTC
This sequence comes from Gorsachius magnificus, assembly GCA_034008185.1. NCBI lineage: Eukaryota > Metazoa > Chordata > Aves > Pelecaniformes > Ardeidae > Gorsachius > Gorsachius magnificus. Next base: position 56,661,790 of record CM067083.1, on the reverse strand, counting down.
TGCCCCATTGTCCAGGCCATTTGTCACAACCCTTTGACTCAGCCAGTTTTCAATCCACCTCACTGTCTGCTTACTTAGTCCATACTTCATTAGTTTATGGGGATGTTACGAAGATTGTGTTGAAAACCTTGCTAGAGAGAAGATGAACAAAATCCACCTACTATCCTCTCATCCACCAGGCTAGTCAGTTCATTGTAGAAGGCTGTTTGGTCAGGCATGACTTTGTCTTTGTAACAATCTAGGCTGACTACTCCTGATCACCTTCTTGAAACACTGGAACAGGTTGCCCAGAGAGGTGGTGGAGGCCTCATCCCTGGAAACATTCAAGACTGGTTTGGATGGGGCTCTGAGCAACCTGATCTAGTTAGCAGTGTCCCTGCTCATTGCAGGGGGGTTGGGCTAGATGACCTCTAGGGGTCCCTTCCAACCCAAAACATTCTATGATTCTATTATTCTTGTCCTTGAGGTATCACCAGGTCTTCTGCTCAATTAAAGCATTAGTTTGTCCACTAATCCTGACCCATAAGCTCTCAGCTGGCTCTTCATCCATCCCTAGGCAGGGCTCTGCATTCCTGCTGCTCTCTCCCCGCCTTGCTGTCCCAGCCTGTCCATCCTACAGAGCCTGTGGCCATCCATTGCAGCTCTCTAGTCATGTGAGCTATACCACCTTTTCCCTGTGATCCCAATGAGATCATAACCCTGCAATAACACAGAGACCTCCAATTCCTCCTGTGTCCTCCCCATGCCACAGGCATTAGTGTACAGGCACTTCAGAGAGGCATCCAGTCATATGGATTTTCCAGAAGAGGTATTAGAGCTTCCCCCACTATGCTGTCATGTAGGCATTTGCTTGCCTATGTACATACTGTTGGGGTGGGCCCCCTTCTGCCCTGTTTTGTTAATTATCTCCTGTTCACATCATCCTGCTCACTTTGCTTGTCACTCCAGTCCACCACTTCCTCGCTCACTTGTTGGTTATCTGTTCCCTCTCCATCATTCCTAGTTCAAAACTCTCCTTGCAGATTGGCCAGCCTGCAGGCCTTTGCCCCACTGCAGGTGGATCCCATCTCTTCCTAGCAGTTCTTGATCCTCAAAGAGGGCCCCATGGTTGTATCATCTCTAGATCCATACAGTCACCCACATCTGGTATGCTCCAGGTCTCCCCTGGCTGCTTGTGGTACGGGAAACAAAACTGTAGAGAGCCAATAAAAATATAAGATGAGCTACACCTTCCTGCCTTTCTAAAATTTCACAGCTTAGAGAAAGAAAAATAGGATGCCAAGTCTGAATAATTGTCTTCCCTAATGATCATCTCAGTATTGGGATATGAATCTCATTTTTTTGAAGTTTAGGTAGAGCACATATGGCAGCTTACTCTCAAGGCAAAATTATGATCTTCAGCCCTCAGGAAAGCCAGCTGTAATCTTCTAAGGTTGGAAAATTGAAAATGTTTGGATCATGGCTACTGGAAAGATGGAGACAAAGGAGGAGACAGGATTTGATTTAATCAGCTGATTAACTTACCCCTGGGGCAGGTCCCCTGTACTGCTAAGCATATTTGTCTTTGTTGATACCTCTTTTAGTCAGATTTAGTCAGATTCTCAGCCTTGTCTTTTGGCATGCAACAGGGAAGTTGTTCTTTTTATCAAAAGGCAAGGGGAGGAAGGCCAAAACGCATAAGCAGTAAGCAGCAGTGACTTCAGTCACAGTTATTCATGCATCTTTTCGTAGAGAATTTTCAGTGTCTCACTTCTCAGAACAGGCCTGGCTTGGAGAATTACTCCGCCCCATGCTGGCCAAGGCTACAGTATCTGTTATTCCAATCTTAAGTTTATGCAACTTAAAAAAAAAATAAAATGTGCTGAGTGACTTTAAAAAACCTCCTACTGAAAACAACTTAACCAAAAGACCTGAAAGCATCATGCTAAAATTAAACTGGCAAGTTCCCCCTGGTTATCAAAGGTGTTTGTTTTTTTTTTTCAATGGCAGGAACTGTTGCCTCCTTAAGTTGTAATAGCAATATTTTGTTAAATTTCAAGAAGACAGCTTAAAATCTAATGACTGGCAAGGCTTTGGCAAATTTTCTTTCCCTTTTTGATAGTGATATCCTGGTGTTCTGTGTATGCACAGGTCATGCTGCACGAAAAAGGATTGCTGCTTCTTTGTGTTATGATGCTCATGCTTTATTGCCTTTTTGCTGCTGTTTGCTTATAAGGGCTGAATACACTGAGACAAGGTGAAAGTGCTGAAAAAAGTGTGCAGCTGAAGCTGACGGATGACAGCACAGTGTCAGCGGCTTGCCTCAATCAGGGAGTTGAACGCTTTTTCCTTCTGGGAGTTCATTTGCAGCTGAGATCTACTTTAAGGGTTAGTTGGAATTAGATGTTCAGCATCCTAATGGATCATCCTGGAAATGCTTCCCATAAAGGGATACATTGGTTTTTATGAGCATTCAATGGGAGTTTAATTCTCTGTGTTCTTCTGGAAGGCCCGCTGAATGTCTTCAGTGAGCTTTTTTTCTAGGTTAGCGCGTTACTCTTTCTTGTCTTTAGTGTCTTTAGATATGTCATTAGTTTCAATACAGTTTACTTAGGAGTTGTAATTTGCCTTAAATGAACTCAAATAACATCCTGTCATGGACAAAAATATCAAATATCAAGAGGGTCTTGGTCAGCAGGATGTCAGCATAGTTTAGGCTGTTCAAAACTGTGAACCTGTCAGTGGGTCCTTAATCCTGGAGAAATCTGAGATCCAGAGACACCTTTAAAGTTGCTCAGAAACTTCTTGCTTATGCTTAGATGAGCTTCAGCCTCCAGAAAAGGGGAGCGGGTATTATTTTGGTAAGGGTATGTGCTTTCCAGAGGTTTTCACAGGGTAAAGGAAGGATTTGAGCCCATGTCTGTCATCGTTCTGAGTTACTAACTGTTGTCTAAAATCAATCCCTTTCAGCTTATATTCAAAGACAAAACTGTCCTTTTCTTGGCAGAGGCTGGGAGAAGGATAAAGCAATAAAGAAGGATAAAGACAATACCTTTTGTTATCTCTGAGGCACCAAGAAGGGCAGAGGAAGTCAGACTCACCTGTGTCCTTGCCATATCATGATGGCTAACATAGGGGGTGACATTCTTGGTGGGCAGAGTTTGGTGGTTCTTGTTCAGATGTGCCTACATCTGCTTGTTTGGTGCACAGGGAACCCAGAACCCTGGACTCCGTGTTCTCAATTCCACAGCTGGACCAGTTGGTCAGCTAAGGACACAGTGGTCAATGCTGTGATAGTTAAGTTGGTGTTTTAGAGTTTTATGTATGTGAGTCTTGCCTCTAAAGCATTCTTTTTGAATTTGAATAATTCCTAAAGCCAGTATTTTAAATTTAAATCTTAATCAAGGAGTTATAGTCTCTTTTTTAGCATCATAGGAAAAGTTAAGAATGTTTTCCAGAGTTTTGTGGGGAGGTATTACTTGTGTTTTTCAGATAATTATTGTTTTTTAAACTTTACAGTGATACTTTTCACTCAGATAGCTTCTCATATAAGAAGCCAGTGGTAATACCAAATGATGTTTACATATTTGTTCATGCACACCAGGTTTTTATTTTGATACCAATGGAAATATAGTTGCTGTTAATGTAAAAGATAAAAATAAACTTCCTAGAAGACGCTCCTGTCATTCAGAAAATCTAAAGGAATAATAGTGTTTCAGAGTGTTCCACCGGGGAACTGTGTATACTGTATGAAGTTGGTGGAAGATTTCAAAGGGCTAATAAAAAATATTAGATAGACTGTAAATTACTATGAAGAAGAGCAGAGACGAGATCAATGTTTTGGCTCAGCTTATGGACCTTAAGTCCTAGAAAAATGTTTTCTAAGAAATGTGAAGTTTCTTAACAAAGAATAAATGTTCTATTTTAGGATTTTTTTTTCCTATTATTTTCATTTATTTTTCAGGCCAAGTTGAATAAAATATATTAAGTAGGGATAAAGAAAGAAAGCTGTTGATATGGCCTTCAAATACCCTGCTTGCTCCCTCATGAAAGCCTAAGACAGAGCTGAGACACCATAAAAATTCAACGCACCTCCTCATAGCCTTTATCTCTCTATTCTTCCACATGCAGAGGAAGCACATTTCACCACCATATCTACAGTAATTTATGGGATATAATTTTAGAACCTCATATAAATCATGAAAACAGTGTCCTCACAACAGTTCTTGCAAAAGGCACCAGTAACAAACTGAACTGGGAGCAATTACCTACAGGCATGCCATGGGCTTTTCTTTTCAAACCTTTCCACAGTAACTGATATTGTAAGGTGAATTAATCTCTCTCTCGTCTTGCCAGTAAGTATCAATTAGTGTAAAAGAAGGTGCTCTGTTTGCCAGCTCATGACAGCAATTGTTGTTTCCTGTTTGATTTGTCTGCTATGGCAATGAATGCTCAAAACACTCCTTGAAACATTTGTGTGTGCTCTTGCTGCGGGCAGCGTGCCTTGCTTCTTTCAGAACTGGTCTGGAAGACTGCCTGTTTTCTGTAACTGCACAGTACACTTTAAAGCTTACACTTAACAGATGCAAACCAGAAGGCAGAAGCAGGGCTAAAGACTAAGAAAAGGTATAAACAACCAAAAAGGAAGAGGCATGCCAGAAAAGCTTGAATTCCATAAAGAATCTAATGTCAAACTCTGGCTTCTCATACACATCAGATGCAGCCATAGAAAGCCCTGCAAATAGTGAGGGAGGCTGAACCTCATTTTGGGTCACTGGATGGTAGGAAAAATTACCTTGAGATGCAACACAGCTCAACGGTCAAGCCATCAAAGGTCGAGTCATCAAAGGTCAAGTCATCAGTTTAGCCACAAAGGGTCAGGTTGACCAAAAGGTTTAGATACGTGACCACCAAATGACAAACCCTTTCCAAAATGTAAATTCCACACTTCTGTTTGGCTGCCATTTATCACTAGGGGCTAAATATTTTATCCTTACAGTCTTCTTTGGAATAGGAACTTGTACTAAGGTTCACCTCATGAAGGAAGGCTCCTTAGTTGCTGAATTGGGAATTATCATTATCCCTTTGCTCCAGCTAAGTAAAAGGTTAGTTATCCAAAGCAAAGTGGAGCCACTTCCAAAACAAAAGAGCTTTCACTTCCTCTTTTTATCTCGTCTCCCCTGAGCTGTTTAGGCACTCTGCTGAAAATTTGTGCTTGAGTCCTTTTGACCTCATGAGAGAGATGAGCTCAGGCTTTCCAGCTCCTGGGCAGGTGTTCTTGTCCTTGAGGTGCTGGTTAGGATGTATGAGGGAAAAGGCATCACAGCAGCAGCAGTGATTTATGAAGATGGGCACCCAACAGTGGAAGAAGTCATGGCTGTGATTTCAAACTGGAAGGAGGTATCTCCCTGAAATGTAGGGTAAGGGAACTTAAGTCCCAAGCAGAACTGCTGATTTTGGTATTCAAATTCCCTTTAACATTTGTAAATGTTTGCTGTAAAGAAACCTTTGGATTTGAACTCAACCCACTCAATCCTCTATAGATGACTGTTGCCAGATAATAATGTTGTCTAAATAGACTACCTTAAGCAGAATGCTGATGTAGTAACCTGAGATTCAGTTTAGATTTATGACAGAAAACCCAACACTTCTCTTTCTGAGCTTGCTTACTTGCATTTGTCCTTGTCATATCTTTGTCAAATGTTCAAGATTGAATCTGCCAAGGATTGTGTCTCTGCATAATGGATCAACGAAAGGCGCTTAGATGTCTCCACTTTTCTTCCCTCAGAAAGCAGAACTACCTTGGGATGATCCTTCTTTCAGCAGTGGCTTGCCTGTTCATGGGCTGAGGAAAAAAGGTGAACTGTTGTAGCCTTGTTCCCCCACTAATCCATTTTGAATGATGAACCTGGTGAAAGGAGACATTGCAGGAGGACAAAGAGTTTTCCTGGCTAATTTGTGCAGGAGAGGTGTACCTGCTCAGCTTATTTCTTTAAAGCAAGTACAAGGGACAACTTGCGAACAGGTAGTAATCCTTGGTGCCACATGGCATAGGATTGCAGTGGAACATGAAGATGTATTATTGCATTCAGAGTGCCATAAGGTAGTTGCATTGTGAATATATGTGAGCATGCATAGACTCTGCTCAGTGAATTATTAAGCCTCTTTATCAAATGCATAACAGAGTCAGCAAACTACACAACTTGTCTGAGTCATAGTTTTCGCATTTGTATAGGAGGGATAATAGCACTACTTATAACAGGATGAAAGGTTGTAAGTATGTCCTGTATTTATTTACATACTTTTAAGGGACATAAAAACTAAAATCTGAAAGAAACATTTGTTTCTGATTTCTCTGGGGTTTGTTCAGTGTTCCTTCCTTTTCTATTTTCTGTTTATTTATAAGTAGCCTGCAGTTACTAAAAAGAGAGCGTAGGAGATGATTCATTTCCAAAACCCCACAACAGTAGAAAGAAAACAACTTCAAGTGAAGCTTTCACACTTGTCTCTATAATAAGCACTTGTAATTTCTCATCGATTAGTGATTGCAAAAGCTAATTTGAAGTAGGAGATAACATATAAGAAGATGACCTTTAATTTGTCACTAAGATACTGGATGCTAACAGCCACTGGCAATAGCACGGTGTCCTATTGGGGTACACTGGCATTTGAAGTGAAAGAAAAAAAAATAGTCTTTTTTCCCCCCTTTGGACTGTAGAAATGTTTGTTTATGGAAAGTTCCATAATTTCAACTGTGTTAGAAAATCTTTTCTGTCTTTGATTTCTCTCTTCTATGAAATATCTGTAGTCTATTAAGTTGAGATCTCTTGTAACCTCTGAAGTGTGACTTTGATGTTGTCTTTGCCTGGAAGAATGAATAAAGTGAAGAAGCATGTGCATTTTTTGCCTGAGGTAAATGGGAGCACATATGGGGAATGCAATGGAAAGTTGCATGATGGATGACTAAAAACATGGATGTCATAGTTGCATAATTTTTTTTGGTTTTAAATGTTTTTATGTATTTGAGGTGCTTGAAATGCTAGAATAGTAGTATCTGTTTTAGCCTTATTCTTGCCTGTTTTGGGTATGCTAGCCTTAGCATTACATTAAAATAGCAAAACTCATCCTTTTGTGGGTGCCTCTATCTTTATGTACCGTAAGCAACTTAATCAGAAAGAAAAAGATGAGAGTAATTTGGCTTTGACATTACTGGAGTAAGTAAGGTATAATTCCACTGAAATTAGTGGAGCTGCACAGGGCAACAGGAACTTGAGGAAAGACTTGCTGTCAGTTATCATTACCTGGGGGAACAGATTCTGTCTGGTATATTGATTTACTTCAATTGCAAATTCTGGGGTGAAAAGGTCTTCTTTTGCTATAACTAACTGTGTGGAGCACCAGGGCAAAGAGTTATGGCAAACGAGGTCACTAGAGCCTTGGTCCCATGGAGTGGGGCTGCCAAGGAGAAAGGCAACAGCAACAGTAAGCCCTTCATCTACCTGGTGGTGCCTGGGGCTACACCATCTCATGCTGCAGCCATGGGCCCACAAGTTTGGGAGGTTGTACAGTAGCGATATTTGACAGTATAGCTACCATGCAGTGATAGCAAATGCTGCAGGAGGTAGAGCAGAGAAGCAGTGGATGGCACTTTTTGGCAGAATTGTTACTGCATTAGTACTTCAGAAGGAGCTTGGGGGCACTGTCCTAATCCTAGGATCTGCTGTCCTAATGTGAACTTATGTGTTCATTAATGATCCAGTAGATCCGATACAAAAGGAAGCCTTAGCCTTCAAGAATAAACTGCTACTGAATTCCCTTTGTTTTATTTCAAGGTAATATGCTGTCATTTCTCACTTCCTGTTGAAGTGTTTATATACTGTCAGATAATTTCTTGGTTCTCTTTGGAAGCTAGTACATTTTACCGAGGAGCTGAAGCATCCATTACATCTTTTATGGATCTCAGAAGGGTATTACAAAGTTCAATTAATGTCTGAGAAGTGTTCTGCAATCCTTAGGTGACATGCACAGTGGAAGCACACAAAATGGTTATTACCCATTGAATGCATAATTTTTCAGGCATATATATCTTTCATCAAGTTACTCTTGGGTAGAAGTGTTCTTTTCTTGGTTAGAAGGCCACTTGAACTGGTGCAGTGGTACTGGCCAAATACAGCATTAGGAGTTGTGAGATTTTTTTGCTCACCGAAATCGCTCACAGTTGAAGGGGAGAGTGACAAATCATTGTTAAAGACTTCAGGTAGATGAAAATCTTAACAATTCTCAGTCCTGCAACTCGTAAGAGCCTATGAAGACAGTGTGTAAATAAGCACAAAAGAAAGGAAGTCTAGAAGGCAGAAACCATGATCCTGTCACTGTGAAGATTTCACGTGCCATGCATGACTTTGCAGTCCCTGCCCCACTTCTAAGGTCAAGAAGAGTAAGCATAGTAATTAGAACATGAATTTAGAGCTCAGATCATCATTGTAGGTTTGCCCTTTGATATGCAAGATTGTGGGAGGATGGATTGCCAAAACCTTGAAGTTTCTTTAGTCCTGGAATGAATCATTTGCACAGAAGAAAGGCTGAAGTCAGTCTGCCCTCTTTGAATGAATAAAGGCTTTTTATATACAAGTATGGTGAGGCTGGTTTCAGAGCACCCAGTGATTCATGCTTTCCAATAGCCCACTTGATCAGTCAGGTGGCCCTTCTGATGGAGCCCTTGAAACGCAAGCACCCAGGAGAGCATTGTACCATCAAATGCTATTTGGGGTTAGAGCATAAGCTCAAAATAAAATGTAAGCAAATACATACAGTCCTTCAGCTGTAATACAGAAGAGTTAATTGCAGCTGAGGATCTGGCTCTAATAAATAACTCAGCAAGCCAGTGAGCTTATTTCTTCCCTTCCAGGTCCTGCTAGGAAAGTTCTCCTTTGTGCTTGAGTATCATAAGAGTGCAGCAGTTTCCAATATCACTTTTCTTATGACACCTGCTGTTATTCCAGCCCAGCCATAATGTGGCTTTTCCTGGCATTTCCTTCCTGCCAGGAACTGAAGAGCGAGCCCCAGCTCTGCAGGATGTATGAGACAGAGAGAGGACAGAGCTACAGTGGGAAGTATATCGAATTGTGTGTGAGAGGGATTTCTCCCTCCTGAGGAAGCTTCTGTCTCTTTGTTGACTGTGTCCATGCTGGACTACACTGGACCTCAAAATCCCTAACACAGGTGCCTCTGTTAAGTGCCCAAATGTAATTAAAATGAATATAGACTTCAATTTCATTAATCCCATGTGATAACTTCTCCATAAGAACATGTCATTTCATATCTTACCCTGGGATAAGCTGAAATCATTTTGGTTGACTAAACCCATGAGTTTTTCAGGCCAAGGCAACAGAAGTTTGACCCAAGTTTATCTATTTCTTGGCTTCCTTGGCATTGTAAGACAGGAAAGAACAGCTTTTTTGCTCTATTGGGTGTAAATTGAGGTAGGTTTGCAGGAGCCAGTGGACTTGGGTCTTTTCAAGACAGCTGGTGCTATATTCTCTTGAATTCATTCTGCTTAGTTTTCCTTGTAAGTTTGTAGTATGATAGAGTACCAAATCTTCCTTTGGGATAGGCTCTGATGCTTGTTGTCACAGCCCTGGAGAGGGGGAAAGGGATGCAGGTGAGCTGCAACAACTGGGTGGGGGTGGTTTGAGCCTTATCGCCTGCGCAGATCTGAGAAAGGAGCAGGGGAGAAAAGATCAGTGGATCTGTGGTAACTTGCTGATAAAAGGAGTTGTCTGCTACTCCTCGCTTCTGCTTCCAGGCACCAGTGCATACACAAAGGAATTGAACCCTGAAATGGGGTTGGGCACATTCCCTGTCTGGTTCCTTACCAGACTGCTCCTTGCTGCTGGATCTGTCAACATCCTTCCCCCCGCCTCTTCTGGCTGGTAATTGGGTTTTGGGCTGTTTTTCGCTTGGTAATCTCTAATTTTCCCTTTTTTTTTTTTTTTTTTTTTTTTGTGTGGTTTTCTATAAGCAACACTAGCAAATAAATCAAAGTATATTAATCAACATATCTGGTATCAGATATTAGTAGATGATGTGAGTGCATTCTCAGCATAAACATCTTGCTATTTTTAACTACTGATTTGAACTTTTGGTGGTGGTATAGAAAAATATTAGTAGCTTTATGCACTCTTCTGTAAGAATGAAGGGCTGATTTTGTCCCAACATGCTATATCTCCTTTTGCTCATTCCATCTTACAGATATTTGTGTGGCAAAGGGAATGAGGCATCATTACCAGACATTTCCAGTCATCTTAGGAAATAGATTTGTGCCCTACAGGCTGGAAGCCATTCACTTTTAAAAAAAAGTTCACTTGTAATCCCAGAACAGTGTTTAAGGATGTATAGGCATGGGTATTACCAATGTTCACTTTTTGTGATGTTCTTTAATATGAAGACGGATCTTTATTTCTATTTTGGCCTTAACTCCCCACTCCGACAAAGACCACCAAACTTGTGAGATTTATTTCTAGGACTAAGAGTAGAAGAAAGGGGAAAGAAGGGAGAGGAAACGAGGAGGCGGCCTAACTGTGGAGAGACATACTATGTATACAGCAGGTGACTTCCTCTGTATGGTCCTCCAGAGAGACGAAAAGATCAACTCATTTGCCTTCCTCTGAAATCTCTCTCTGAAAGGGCACTGTAAAAGAAGTCAGAATTATATATTCCAGACTGAAATTGGGGGTGCCAAAAAATAAGCAACTCATTCTGATATAACTAGTATATGTCCCAATCAGCTCCACAAATGGAGAGCACAAGCTGCCTTCTCTGTCTGGCCATAATGCTACTTTCATTTAGAATACCTTCTCCTTATGCCCAAGCAAGGTTTGGATGTAATTTTCAAGTTCAGAAGCTAAAAGGCAATTCAGTTTTAAATTGCCTGATGGTGCAAATTTCAATGATTTACTTTTACTTGCATCTTTTTCTGTCTCCTTCTAAAATTACTTGTTCCTGTATAAATTTCTGAAGCCCATCCAGAATCCCTTTCTGAGACACGCAAAGTAGTAATTCATTCTCTCAGAGAAGTTTCCAGTTTTAAAAATTTCCTTTCATTCCAATTAGAAATGAAACCTGACATTTTAAAATTTGCCAAGAAAGAATTTCCAGAAAAAATAATTTCACATGGAGCAAAGTTTTACTTTCCAAGCATTTTCTTTTTTTTTTTTTTCTGTCTGTGATTCATTTTTATTAGTCTCATCTGCTCTAATTGTAATTTTAAAAGGAATAGTTGCAATCAAAATCAGTTTGCACCACAGTCGTGGCACTCTGTGTAATGTTTTAGCAATCGCAGAACCTCCAGTTTGGATGCAAAGTTCTTTTGTCTCTTTCTATCACTCCATATCTATAAGGCTCACTGTGTTGCTTCTGTGCATGGAATAGGCTTCTTACTCAGCACCATTGTATTATGCAGTGTTAGCGCCACTCTTGCTTCTTGCCTTATGTTCAAAAGATTGGATTTACATTAATCAACGAAATGAACAAAATCTGCCAATCTCTGACCTTCTCTGCAGCAGGTCCCAGAGCATTCCTTCTCCTCTGGCTTTTAGACCATTAGTACCTTCTCTGTGTCCCAAGGAAGCATAATATTTAAGTGTTTATTAACAGTTATCTGTCTAAAAGCTTTGTGAAATGTGGGCTGCTGAACTTGAATTAGACGGCTCAGTCCTGAACTGTTGTAGCCTTTCTCAGTGGCCAGTCCAGACAGGGTGCAGTTCAGTTGCTTGAACATAGATGTCTATTGCCATTAAAGATATCCTATATAGTGTTCCCCCAGCCTCCTGTTGTGTCCTTAAATAGTGCTTGAACATAGATGTCTATTGCCATTAAAGATATCCTATATAGTGTTCCCCCAGCCTGCTGTTGTGTCCTTAAATAGTGCAAGGATCCTGTCCTTACGGTTTATTTAAAATTAATCGTATCAGCAGTCCCACTAAATTCAGTGTTAAGCAGGTGCTGAAGTTAACCTACTGACCTGTTTCAGCAGAAGTCAGACCTTTGAAGGATCAAGGCTGTGTTTACTTGGGAAAGCCAGAGTATCATTTATAGTTCACAAACCCACATACAGGGTAGGAATATAAAGATGTTAGCCTGAATCCTGACGCTGATAGCAGGTGTTGTTGGGAAGAGGATAGTAGCAGGACAAGCATGTGGCAGCACTTCCTCAGATTTTCTTCTGATTTCCACAGGTTTTCGCTTGGAGACTTCCCAAGCCAGGGAGGATATCTTTGCATTTGTTAAGACGTGACTTATTCTTTTCTTGGAGTTCATCCTATCCCCTTTGAACCTATGTCGCCTCTTACCATCCAAGGCATTCAGTAGTATGTGATTAATAATCCATTATGTGAGGAATATGTCCTTTTGAACCTGGTACCTGCTAGTTTCTACTGAGATGTTCCAAAAAGAAATCATAAGGAATCGCTCTCCAGTCACTGTTGCAATGCCAGTTATGAATGCTTAGACTTCTTATTCCTCAACCACCTTTTTTTTTTCTTTTTTTCCCCCTAGGTGGAAGAGGTTTTATTATAAATATAGTAACAATGAGCTATAATAATCCAGGAGGAACTGTCAGTGAGCCTTCCCTGGCTCCCATTTGTAACCTTGTATTTTTTTTCAGAGACAACTAAGTATGGTATGTGGTAATGCTATTTTCTACTGTCTGAGAACAGCCTATACCTGTCTTTATCCTTACATATTCATCGGAAATGTCAGCTGTAAATAACAACAGAATTGAATTGTAGCTGTTTTGTATTTGGCCCGCTCTTGTCTAAAATACATTAACAGCCATCTGTATTAATGTATTATTTCCAAATGTGTCTCTTCCACCACCAATGCATCACGGCTGCTGGCAAGCAATATGATTAAGGATGGAGTTCTATGATTTTCAAAGACATAATACTACTATATTAGGCATGCAGACATTTTCCACAACAATTCATATTCCTTCTCGTATGATATTCTGATTCTTTTTGGCCACTGTTTGCCAGGCACTACATATGCATTCTGAACAGTGACTTGCTGACCTCTAATTGGTTTTCCAATTAATCTGATGTCATGCCATTGTCAATTCTGAACTTAAATAATTGTCATTGGAATGATGCCAGCGTTTGACTTTTCTGTTTTGGCTCCGCTTTGCATGAGACTAACAGCATCTTTTGTCAAGTGTGTAGCAGCTGGAAAAAGCTTTTTGCCAGTACCGCAGGGCAGCACTACAGGGCATTCTTCTTGTAATTAATGAAACAGGGAAGAATCCTCCCCTATTCACTGATTCGGTGCCAGTTATGACTTTACAAACCCCCAGGTATAACTGGGCAGCACTTGTAGATGCAAACATTATGTATTTGCTTGCATAGTTTTGGCTTTAGAAGTGCTCAAAATACTCTGTAGAGGCAGGAAGAAGCTCACACCTTTCAGGCTGGCTCCTAGGTCTCAGGGTGGAGGAGTTTCCCGAGCGCTGGCACGCAAACAAACACTCCGACCATCCACTTTGCCACAGCATACTTAACACATGCATCTACTACTATCTTTGTAAATAGTTCCTGAGGTGGAAATACATTTGTCCTGTTCATAATTTATGCAGTCAGAGAAGTAGGTATGTACATTTGCTAAAGCTACACCTAGTCTTTGCTTAGCATTGCCCTTTACCACACCAAAGCTGAATGAATTTGCTAGGCATGTCCTCATCTGCTGTTCCATTAAGAAAACTAATGGGACAAGGCATGCAATGCCAGAGAGCCTTGAGGTTATGAAAAATAGTTCTGGCAAAGAAAACAATGTGCAAAACCAGAAAATCAAGCTCTTCTTTTTTTTTTTTTAGGACAAAAAAGAATGCTTCCTTTTTTCCTTTTATTTTTTCTTTGCCCCTGCTTCACAGCTTGAGGAAAACTGGCTTAGGACCTCATTTGGTTTCTCCTCAGGAAGAGAGTGCTGTTTACTGCATGAGCAAAAACCCAGTGATGGATTAATTCTTGGTGTTATTTGAGTTGAAGGAAAAAATCGAATCTGTAGACACGCTTTATGAATGTTAAGAAAGCTGTGACCTTAGTATATGAGGTCCTGATTTGCAATTCAGCCAGAGAGGTATCCATGCATTCACCTCCTATTTAAATTACATGCTTTAGGTTAATTAGAGTCAGGACTGGATCTAAAAATAAACAAAATTCACAGTTTCTTCAGGTAGTTGTATTTATGCATTTAAACCAATACTTCTAGCCGTTGTAACTGTAGCATTTACTGTCAGATAATATAGGAAATAATACATGATAACCACAAGGGACAGAATAAGATAGAAGTAGCAGTGTAGCATACATTGTTTCAAGTGGTTTATGTAGCATAGTTTTTAATTAAAATTAGATGCAAAAACTGACATGAAGAAAAGAGGTGAGTTAAGGATTTCCACAACCAAGAAAGTCAGTAGAACTAGCTTGACCATAAAAGATGCAGTGGACATATATTTTATTTTATTTTGCTAAAATGGTATCCAGTAATTTTAAATACATTAAAGTGAATTTTTATTAGTGATTAAGATAATAAAAGAATAGTCATTTGTTGAGGTGGTGCTCCTCTGGCACTGAATTAATATACATGCTGAGTTTACCACATGCTCCAGAAACCTCCTTGAAACTTTCCTCTGATTCTAGGCAAAATTTTCTGCCTTAACGAGTAGCTTTAAATATGGGTCTGACTTCTAATAGTTATTTTTTTTTCCTCTCACATTTATTTTTGCTTTCAATTGGTATCCACATAACCACCAATGATTTTTAATTTTAAATGCTGTTCAATGCACCGTCAAATAGCTAGAAACAACTGTAGCAAAGCGATTCCTTTGAAGGCTGTAAGTACATTAGCCCTTCTTTCTCCCAAATCTGATAGCTACAGTGCCTGAAGTTTATCCAGGTAGGCTTCCAGCTTTTAGAGGAAAGGAACATTTTATGAATTCATCTTTATCACTCAATCATTTTAGTAACCTGAATCATCAAAATAATTTATATAAATTATTTTTTTCCCTCAGTATGGTGAGAGGCTTGTTTCAACCCTCCGTGATCTGTGGGCTTGAGTCGAACACAGGGTGGAAAGGTTAAGCGAGGAGGTTTGGTTTGATTCCAAAGGTGCTATTTCACATTTGATGGATTTGTTTTCTGTTGTAATAGCTGAGCTCTTTTTTAAGTGCAAAACCTATGAGTAGCTTAGTAATTGAAGTGTAAACACTGGAGCTGAGGCAATATAATCGGCCGTTGCCCTGCCTGGTGCTTTAGGGACTGTTGTCTCACAGGCAAGACAGGACCACACACTGCCTGGGGCAATTCTCTGGCCCTGCGGTGGACTGTCTTCCTTGGGCACAGCTAACCCTTGCCTAGGGAGATCATGGCATCTTCAGCACTGGAAAGTTTTAAAAAAGCTGGAGAATGGCCCGCCCATCATTCCTCAACAACTAATCCTGATTAGGGATGCACAGATTAGATGACCTTCCATTTTTAGGGTAATTTTTACTTTAATAATTTTTTGCTCTGTTCAGTCATTCCAAATAGGGTTTTCCATAATTTCTAGTTTAAATTTGTTCAACACCAGGGATGAAAGCAGGGTGTCTTGACAGCTTTTGTCTCAAATTCTTAATTATCACATGGGATGCCTAAAGGCTTTGTTCCATGAAGTCAAAAGTGAACAGTTAAGAGAAGAATGGAAAGGAAAAGAAAAAGAAGACTCAATATGTAGACTTTTGCTGCTGACAGTTCAGTTCTTCCAAAGATTTCAGTCCAAGGTTTGTTTGAGAACAGGATGGACCTGCTTCTGGTGTCAGGGGAAGTTGTTGCCACTCTGGCAAAAATTTGAAAAGTATTAAGCCAAACATCGTGACACCTGCAATCTGCTCACTGGAACATGAAAGACAAGTACGGATAGCACACCCCATGCTTTATGAAATTTTAAACAAGGAACTAACAATATATGTCATATGTCTGACAGCATTTAAACAAACGTAAAAAATTAATCCATAAGTAGGCCCAGTTTTGCATTTCTTCTGTGCAAGTAATTCCCTTGGAGGTCAGATTGCTTTCTGCTGACTAACTGTATGGCATGTAGGTGTTGACCATTAATAGATTCTTTGAGGGCTAGCTAGGAATATAATTCCATGGACTTAATTTTTCGTAATTTTTTGGTAAAGTAACTGTAAGGGGTGAGTGAGATGCTGAATTTGGGGTAGGTGCTGTTGAAAGGTGATGTTTGTGACAAGCAGAAAGTAAGTGTTCAACATTTACAATTTCTTTAATGTAGGATAAATTAAAGAATGAAAGAAGGCTATTCTGTGTTTAATTTCTGTAAAACATCTGTACATTCAGTTTTCTTTGCTGATCGTGACATACTGAAAATGTGAAAAGGGAGGCTTCCAAACCACTATAACTAACTGCTGTGCATGATTTAGAGATAATATTGTATGGAGGTATATGCGTTACAGAAATGTTAGGTTATGGCAAGATCTGTGGTAGGAATGTAGACATCTGAATTAAGACTTAACATTGGACTTTGGCACTTACTTAAAGTTCATTTCAGCTTTCCTCACTGACAGCTACCTGAGAATATGAAATAAAACAGCTATCATCCTGTTGCCACCTGTGAGCTGCTAGCAGGTTTTCTCTCAGCTGAATCACTGTATCAGACAGTGTGACATTTCCATTTTACTGCAAAGTAAAGGAAGTCCATATGAGATGTCATTGAAGGTGTTCCTCTGCCTGTCTAGATTGAGGAGTTTGATCTTGTGGGCAATTTCAGAGCACACTGCTCAGGTTGCAGGTGATGTTGCAGTGACCATTGCTTTCTTTCCAAGCAGGTGTCCTCTTGCTAAGCAAGAGCTCCCTGGTTACAACAGAGAGTTCTTCATCGCCTGTCATCACTCTACATTTCCCCCTGAAAAAAGGAATTCATATATTCCTTCTCCAAGGATTATGCTTTTGTCTTAGGAAAATATTGTCAGGCTCTTCTGTTACAATTCTGGGGTTGTTCATAAAAGAGTTGCGGGTAGTTGTGAAAGAAGGTAAAAAAAAAGGCCTGATCTTTAGCTACATGTTTAGGATGTTCACCTGGGAGATAGGTAGCTTGAGGCTCCTGTTCCAATGGTCTCTTGGATATTTATGTCAAGCAGCCATTGGCTAAAATGCAGAAATGGTTTGTAAACCAGGGGTGGGAGCCCAGGACTCCTCACTTGAATCTGAATCCTCAAAACTACTGAGCTACCAAGCCACATTCTTGCTAATATTCTATCTTGGCTTCCAATTAATCATTAATATTCTTTTCCTAGAGGATATATTCACTAAGCAATATACAAACAATAGCAAATCAGATAAAAAGGCAAGAGCTGCCTTCCATAACAATAACAGAAGACACAATAAAAAAAACCCAGACTTGACAATACTATCTAGATAAGATCACTTGCAAAGTGAGAATTTACACCACACAATGAGGTTTTTTATTGAAGTGCTATGAGAGGAACATAATTACTACCCAAGTAACTGTAGATAAGCTGATACCTGTGATAGATTAAAGTGAATCAAATTATAAACAATATTGTACTGTAGTCCATGACAAAAATACTTACTCTATATTAACTGTATGTTAAATGTAGAAAGTATATTAATATAGTTGGAACTGATGAAATTATTTCTCTTAACTTTTGGTCTAAAAACCTCACAGAAGACTGTATTTAAGACACTGTACCAACACAAGGTGAGCAATAGTTGCTGACCATTAAAACCCATAGGTAAATAGGCTGATTAAGATCTGTGTGGAGTGAGAAATGGATACACAGAGAAGTAGATTTACTCCACAGAATCATAAGGCTGGAAGGAACCTTGGGAACACAGTTCATCTCCAGCCCTAAGACAGCACTAACTATGCAAAATACACTTCTGACAAATGTTTGTCTATCCTTTTCTAAAATGTCCAGTGATGGGATGCCTCGCCTGAGGTCGTGTGAAAGGTCCACAACAGAGCAGAGGGCAGACATAGGTATTGCTAATATTCCAGTCTTCAAACAGATCCACTGTCTTCTCCAAAAGAAGAATGTTGTATTTTAAATAGCTCTGCAGAATAGGACAATGGGTGAAATTCTCCATAATCAACCATTTTGTTCTAGCAGCTGTAATTAATTAAAAGAGAAAAGGAGACATAGGTATAGAGTAAGATTAATTCCATCTTTCTCTAGTTTCAGAGAAAACAAACTGAATGACTCCCACTGATATATCTTGCGGAGCTACATTTCAGGTAAGAGGAAATGGTGCATGAGAAGTTGGACCCAGCACCAAAAAAAAAAAAAAAAAAAAAAGTAGAATATCATACACAGGATTTTGGTTGACACTGAAAGTTCTAGTCATAGATATAAGATGCAATTTAATTATACAAAATACAGTGTCATGAGTTTAGGGACTACTAAAGAGGGTTTCTCTGACGAGCTTGGAATTCATCATTTGGAAATTACAGAGGAAGAGAAAGACCTAGCTATACTGCTTGGTCATGGGGTGACTACGAATTGAAAATGTCCTGTATTAACAAAACCCAGCTGCTGTTCTGTAAAGTCTCAGATTGAGTATTAGAAATGCAGATGGGAAATGTTCGGTCTTTTAAAAGGCACTGTGGAATTGCTCTGGAATACTGTGTTCAAATCGTCTGCCCCCTGTTCGGGAAAGGAGACCCCACAAGTACCTGCTGAGAAGGACTTCTAGGGTGAGGAGGAGGGGAAGAGAAGGCTTTCCAGGGCCCTGGCATGGGAAAAGGTGGTATTTAAGCTATGGCCATTGGTTACCGCCCTGCTGCTTTAGGGAACTCCTTATATCCCCTCTGCCAAGCCATCCCTTCCTGCTTGTAAGCAATTGCTGTCAGAGTTGGATGACCATGTCCGCCTAGCTGGCCCAGAAAAAACTTGTCATGGTGGCTTGGTGCCACCAGCAAGCCTCCCATGCCTTTTTCTCTTTTCATGGGCCATACCAAGTCCTGATGGCACATGACCACCTCTCAAGTGCTGCCAAAATAATACTAGATTGAATCTCCTAGAAATTACACACACAACCCCCACTCCTTAGCACCTGGTAACGTGGCTTTCCAATGTGAGGAAGAGCTGTGTGGCTCTGATAGGGCTAAAGTCTGTTCCTTTTAGCAGCTGTCTAATCATGGTAGATGCTGGTTCTTGTTTAACTTGAAGTGCAATCCAGATTTTCAAGCCACATCCCCAAATTAGATACTGTTTTACATTTCTCGGGGGTGAAATAAAGGTGTTTTCAGAATAAAACTGTCAAAGTAAGCTTTATTAACAGTAACAAAAATGAAAAGCAAGTTGTTTTGAGTGTATGCAAGACATGAAACTCCATGAATGTAGATAAAAGGACAATTTTTATGCAATGACAGCCCTAGATCAAAAAACTGAAACAGATAAGTGACAATTGGAATTTTTTATCTTGTAAACCAGCATGACTGAAAAAAGTAAAATATTCAAGAAAAGCTGTAAGTGCTGAAAATAATATAGGATAGTAAGATATTTTGTGTTGATTTACTTTACTTTGAATTATTCAATTTTTTTTACAAAGGCCCATCTCAGTTTGTATCAAATTCTGTCACCAAATAAGAATACTATGAATAGGTTCCAGTTCTTTTGATTCATCCACAGGCAAAAATCTTCATTTAAGTAGAGTCCAGGTTGAAAACATATCTCAACAGTTTAAGTTAAAATATGTTTAAATATATTTACAGGCTGTTGCAATTCATTAGTCCCAAAGCAAAAGTAACAAATTAAGAGAATGTATTATTAGATAGGTGAATCAAAACATTACAAGGCACAAGAACACGTGTTTGAGTGAGCTAGGAAACTGTAATATTCCCTCCCAGAACCTTTCCAAATTCTCACCTGGATTAAAGGCTGCAATCCCGCTCACTAAATAGTTTGCATATTGCCTCCACTTTTTCTTCATTCATCACTAAAATGACTTCCTTTGGAAGAAATCTTTACTTTCCTTGCAGTGTCATTGTGCAAAGCCTACAAGATTCTACTTGGGTAATTTTAATGTTTACTGATCTAAATTCATTTACACTATACTAATTTTTAAATCTCATACTGTTTTATCTCCTCACTCCTTGGTGGCCTTGCTATAGGAGAATATTAAGGCAAGAAACGGTGGCAGGGATCTGGGGGAAATGGTGGGAAAAGATTGGGTTTGTACCTCCAGCTTATTTTGTGGACATGTTCTCCCAGTTTGCAAAGAGAGGTTTTAGTGCTGCATTCAAGGCAGGAAAGATGAGAACTGTGAGTTGCAATGGAAAGCCAAAGTGTGTTTATACCCTGTGGTAGTGTGCCAGCTGAGAGGACTCATCAGGTTTGCTCTAAACTAGCTCGCTTGGATATGGGAGCACTGCAGCTGTGGGAGAAACGCAGGGCAACTACTGTGCTATTCCCTTGTTATCTCTGGCCTGCGAGGACAGCTTTGGGTTCTCCCAATGGTATTCCCAGCAGTGTTCATGTGCTGGGGTGTGAAGTTGGCTCAGAACCCGGAGGGGCTTTCACATCATTGGGATGCAGTGGAGAGATACCTCTTACCCCCTGAAAATCATTTACACCAACAGAAAGAAAAGAGAGAGGAGAGACATGCTGGTGTTTTTGCTTTTGAGTTTGATGTGAAACTCGTGCTTAGGAACTTTAATGTAAGCCATTGCTTGATTCCTTTCAAAAAATGTTATCTTCTGTTAGTGCTTATTCCTACCTTCAGTACTTATCATTCCCTCATAAAGGGAATCCCAAAGCCCACTAAAGTCCATTGCAGGATTCCCACTGGCCTGTGTGGATTTTGGATCAGATTCTAGCATGTAGTTTATCTTCATCTGCACTACAAATGGTCAAGTGTTAAGCTATGCCATGTCTCAAGCTCACCCAATTCAAATCAAATTTTCTCGGAGTGGATAAATGACATTTTGCTAAGTAGTTTAAAGGATCTGAATGCATCTGACAAACAATGAATTTAACACAGCTAGAAGCAACTCTGAGAGTTCTGCTTTTATCTTGTATCCTCATGAGTTTGTGCTAGTAACAGTGCCCTCTTCCAGCTTTTTAGCAACCTGATCATGCCCAACATGCGCTACCTTACCATCATGTAACTTAACCCACCAACACTTGGTTCATCATGAGCTACAAAGTATTGCCAAGTGGCCCGGTAAGATCAGTATTGTTATTACTAGTAACAGATTGCAGGCCCTATGCTGATTTTGCAACTTAAGCAACAATAGTTTTAGGGTTATAAATGCTTCAGATAGGTATATGGGTCAGAGGCAGATCTACTTTTGATTCATTGCCCTCTCAGGAGGAAGCACTGAAAAACACTTTAACTTCCAGTGTGGCACGGGAAAATATCTTCAGTGTAAAGGCAGATTTATCTGAGGTTTTATCTGAAATTTTAAGTGAGGGAAGGCAGTGGTTGTCAGGAGATAAATTCATTGGTACTGAAGATCGTGACTAGACCTCAGACTATGTGGCTCTGGTGAGACTCTGATTGAGGGGTCTCAGCTGAGCAATGGAGCTGATTGTGGAGTACAGGGGACCGGCCAAATGATGAAAAGCAGTAACAGACCATTAATTTTTTAACAATGTAGTTCCATAAATATGCTTTTTGTTCTAGGAAACTGTCTATGCCTAAGGTGGCTGTCTAGAAAATGGAGTAGTTTAAAGGAAAATGTTGTCTTGTAATCAAGGAGAGCTGTCAAAACCACTTGGCAAACACACACACAAAGTACTCGGTGCCAGAAATATTTACGCATTATTCCTAAGGAAAAAAGAATAATGCTGAGTGTATTTGAGAGTCTAGCACAAATTGCCACACAAGTATTGTGAGGCAGAAGGGATGGGATGTAAAGAGCTCATAAACTGGGCTCTGAATTTGTATTTCCCTGTCATTTAGAAAAACAGAATAAATGTGCCTCTTATTTTTGGTCAGTCTGATCCATTTAATAGCAAAGACACTTGCAAGTACTTTATGAGTTTCTTGGTCTCATTTCTAGCATGGCTAATCATCTCCATTGCCCTCAAGCTCCCCCACCACAAGGAGTGTACTTGCTGGGATTTCTTGTCACTCATTCTTTCCTAGAAAGCCGTCTGATGAATGGAGGCAAAGAAGCAACTACAGATCAGGATTTCCTTGATTGCCTTATCTACAACTCCTTATATGCTGAATCAAAGTTTCTTGCTGATTCCTACCTTTCTGTGTATGGTTTTTCTATTACATTTTTCCTTCTTCTTCCTTCTGGCTAAAGAATATCCAAAATTGAACCCAGGGTGACTACTCTGACAGGTTGAAGATAACAACTGAGCAACTGGATGGGCTGCAAGTCTCCTGAAAGGACCATCAGGGCAATCCAGCCAAGAATTTTCTAGCAATAGGGGTGTGATGTCAGGGTTTAGACCCAGCTTGTCGAGATGCCAGCTGCTCCTGGCATGCTTCAGACGTGGAGTGGCAAGCTGAGAAGGGGCACCTCAGGGTTTAGACCCAGCTTGTCGAGATGCCAGCTGCTCCTGGCATGCTTCAGACGTGGAGTGGCAAGCTGAGAAGGGGCACCTCAGTGTCCTCTTTTGCCATTTATCTCCCTGTCTCCTTTTGTTTTGTTTGAAGAAGAAAGAGCAAATGGAGCAACAGAGGTGAGATCTGTGGCCTTATCCCCGTTGTCTCCTTCACCTAAAGAGGGAGACTTTCAGCCCACAAATTTCCTTCTGAGGTGTTTTCCTCCTGTAAAAAATGGAGAGGAGGAGAAGGGAAGTAAAGGAACCACCTGTCTTTTCCTCTCCTGATTTAATGTTTGCTCATCTGAATAGTTTGTCAAGCAGAAATAGGTACCTGATGGCCAAGCTGGAGCACGACTTCTTCTGAACACCCTGGCAGTGGAAGCCACTATGATTCCTCCCCATGGAGAGAGGGAGGACATGGCCGGACTGTGGTTGGGCCACCCAGCAGGCTGGCCGTCCTGCAGGCGGGCTCCTGCTCCTGCCTGGGGCCCAGGCCCAGGCAGCGGGGCAGCCCCGGGGGTTCCCGGCTCTGCAGTTGCGATTTCAGACCCAACAGGTGGCAACCGCAGGCCGGGCCTCTGGGCCTCCGCCTGCCCGGAGCACCTGCACAGGAGCCTCCGCCTTCTGAAATCGTCCAAACCCAGCAAAGCCGGCGCTTAAAATTCAGCTTCCTCTGAACAAGCTGCTGCCTTTCAGGTTTCAGGGCCATTTTCTGAGCCTGATATAGTACCCTGCTCCATGTCAGAAGTCTGAAATAAAAGAAAGCAGCCCCAAACTATGGCTAAAGCCATGATCTCTTCTCAGTGACATTACCTGAAGTCACACCGAAGTCCTCAGGCCTTTGTAGGTTTTAGCCTGATGCTGGATTTGCCTGTCTCGTTCTGTTTTCATTTCCATATTTGTTCCAGAGTTATGAAAAAATAAACGTCTCAGAAAATGAAAGGGTGGTGGTGGTGGTGGAGAACAGTGCTGTTAGTGAAGCTGAAGAGTTCACTCATTGCCATGGAAACGTTCACATCCTAGCAACAGCTTATTGATAGCAAGATGACATGGAAAGACAAGAGCCGATGCCTTTGACTCATGAGAAAACAAGCTGTTCTGGATTTCTACTTCTTTACCTCCTTTTCTTTTCCAAACGAGTGTAGCAGTTTAACACAAAAATCCCCAATCAACTTTTTTTTCCCTAATTGTTTGTACTTTTGTGTTACTTGCTAAGAAAAGTTGATACAGTTGAAGTATGATCACCATTGGCTATCTGTCCAGAAAAATTATTAAAAAGCAGCAAAGAAACCCAAAGGCATTAAGCTATTTTTTTTTCTTTTAGACTTTCAGCAAGATGGTTTTGGGCTAACTGAAAATGTCTAGAAGGTCAATGCTCCATTTTCTGTCCACCTCTGCGTTTCCCAGCGCATTAACTGCAGCTGACATCACTAAGATGTTGCTGGGTGGGATGCAGGGTGGAATTGGTTTGGGTGCAGTCTGTGTTGCCTGTGATGCCCAGGGAGTGCATGTGCCTGTGCTGGGAAGCATCAAAAAGCTTTCTCTCTTTTTCTCTTAGCCCTTGGTTAGGGTGGGTAGAGCAGCACCCAGGTGTGTTTGCTGAGAAAGTGCATTTCCTTCATGCTCCTGACATAGGGTGGTACAAGAAGCTTCTCCTGGGTGAAGGTAGGGTATCACAGCAGTCACTGTGTGTGAAAGGGGATATCTCTGAGAGCAAGGATCAGACCATTTAGTACTGTTATTATTACTATTAAGTACAAAAGCATTGTGGAGTCCCAGTCGTAAAGCAGGATTTAAATGTGACTTGTTCCACACAGCCGCAGAAGCTCTTTTTCACTAGGAGCTGGGAGCAAATCATGTTTGCCAATATGATTATTCGTTGGTAAGAAGAAAACCCAATAATTCCTTTATTGGTTGGAGATTTTTTTTGGTGTGGTGTATAGTTGTTGGAAATCTTTCTGTCAAAGTAGGTATTCCAATAAACATTTTGGAAAAACACAAAATGTATGATGTTGTTTCATACATAGCATCACTACAGTGTAAACATTTGTTTAAGAGCTTTGCTGAACTGGATCCATATAAAGGACTCTCTAAACATTAAATTTATTGTGAGAAGAACATTGAATCATTATATTTCCACAGCTAATAGAAACCACTTTTGAGAAATGTGACCCTTTATCTGTATGTGAATTAAAAATGGAGCTAATGAAATATCCCAGGAGAAATCAGTGAAGTTTGCAGAGTTTATGAACCATGCTTATTTACCTACCTTTTTTTGGTAACAAAAACAATTCAGATTTTCTGAATTTTTTGTTCCATTAGCAGTATTTTTCCCTTTGGAGACAAGGACTGCTTGGCTGATCAGCAAGCCAGTTTGATGTTCTGATGCTACCATTGCATTAGGTTTACAATAAATGGGGTAACTAGTGCTGCAGAGCCATTGGAGGAACAGTTAGAAATCTCTGAAGGAGAGGAAGAATGCAATAAGAACACCACCAAGATAACTGGAGATTTTCATGCCTGCTGCTCAGGTGCAAGATTTCTGTACGGAGAGAGAAGAAGCATCTAGAAAAGGATTATGACAATTAAAGCAGGATTTAGATGGACTTTAGGATCTCATACTGTGGTCACTATTTTCACCCTAGTGCCAACAGCACTTTAACTAACTTGGTACCTTCTGTTCTGACCTGGAGGTCCCTTCAGTGCTGCCACTGCTGTGTTGCTGCATTTCTAGAGCAGGTTCTATGTGAGTTACAAGGCAGAGGACTCTGGCCAACGTCTTACTTCCTTCCCAATAGTAAGCAATAAACCAGAAGTAATCCTGACAGCAGGAACTAGACTTGCCAAGCTCTTGCCAGTGGGCACAGACTTTTGTGTGGTCTTGCTGGGGCTCCTAGCTATGAATTCAGCTCCAGGTTTGTGAAGAGTGGAAGGCATAGATGTGGGGATTGCCCTAAAAGACTGTAGTGGAGCCTCCTCCATTTCCTCACTGCTTGCAAGGCAAAGCAACATGCTCTGTGAATGGTGAACCGGGGTCTGCTTTGACTTTCACTTACTCATTTGTGCATTTGAAATTCTTTTTCCCATTCCCCATTCCTGGATGAATTCTTCTCAGAGATAGGGGCAGGGGAGGCAATGGTGAAACAAACTCTTCTGTCAAGATTGGGAAGGGGGGATCCATTTAGGTGGCTGTATGTCATCAGGTAGCTTAGCTGAAAATGCATTTTCCCTCCACTGAACCTTTTGGAGTCTTCACAGGTTTGAAAAGATACGTGTTTTGGAAAGGAGCAGGCAAGGAAGGAACAGCTGCAAATTTTGCTGCTCTCTCTCCAAAGAAGAATCAGGAAACAGTTCGGCATGTCAAAACTCATAATTTCTCCCTCTTTACTGAAGAATAATATGCAAAAGTTACAATGCAGGCTTTTCAAGAAATGTGATCAACAGTTTCACCTTTCTTGCAGGAGCTGGGGGAATATTAACTTTTTGGATAGACATATTTTTTTAATTCTAGTGATGCACATTAATTCAGGGCCTGGGGTACACAGCTGATCCTTCTGCTATCCTGATTTCCCTTGACTGACTTCTTGACTGATCCAGTGACTGATGTAGGAAAATGCCCTTTTCCTTTTTTTCAGTTGAAGGTGTGTTACCCGTTAATAGCGGATTGATTAGTCAACATTAGCACCTGGGAATGCCTTTATTTTTATCACTTCAAGCAAATATGTCTACAGCTGGAGACATAATTATATGCATCACTGAAACACATTTTTGCTATTCTTTAATTATATTTTGACAGAAAAGAAATGTCAAGGGAGTAGCACTTGCTTTTTAGCTCTGAAACATTTATATCCGTTGTACACATTTGTCTCTACTTTGTCACGCTATCCTTTCAAATCTTACTTTGTAGTTAGTGTCTTGCCATTGTTTCATGATTTAATGCTAAGAATTTGTACAAAGATTTCATAAAGAGCAGCTACAGATCATCTTCCCTGAAGCTATTGGTCATCTTCATTCAGTTGCAAAAGAATGAAATCCAGTGGAGCTTTGGCGATTTATACCAATTGCAAATCTGGTCAGTCTCTCTAAGACTGCACTCCTGGCACATGCTCCTCTCTGTCAAACGCCAGTGGAGTCTCTATCCTGTGTGACAGAAGTAAGAGGCATTATTAAGGGCTACACGTGACTTCAGGATTAGGGTAAACATTTTGATTCTTTTTTCTTGTATTTACTCTGATATGCATCAAACAACTGGAAAGAAAAGATAAAAGATGGAAATGCCAAAAATTAATTCAATCTTTCTGATATACAAGAGGTAAAAATTCTGTCTGTTTGGGTCGCTTCCCTATGCAACAGCCAAGGAACAGCCTCATCTGGAAGCATCTGTACGCATCTGAAACACAAAGCAAAATTTCGTCTGGATTTGTACCAATTTGTTAATGAAGGCAGAGTTTGTCCCACCATCAGTAATCATTTCCATGTTCAAAGATGAATTTCTAAGAGGAAAGCTCGCTCTTAAAAACATCCAAAGCCAATTAAAAGAACCCAGCTCTAAGGGCATATGGGGCAAACTATCACTGAACTTGTGACAATAAACACCAGCTCAGTAGCTGTCATTGTACCCTAATCACAAGGTCTCTTAAGTAATGTATAGCATTTTTATATCTAAGCTGTACTGAGGAGCTGGTGAGAAGGACACTGTGTACCACGCTGTTTTCCTGAGGTGTTACATTACTTGTAAATTAGAAATACTCTAAGGGAACGATATACTGTCCATAAGTGATGATGATGATTTGAGTGTCACATTTCCCATAAAGTTATTACTGAACCAGAGCTCCGATAAGATGTTAGGAGACACTGTATCACTTTGAAGAATTGTCATACAAGGCACAAATGAGGCACAAACTTCAGGATCCTTCTGTTTATTGTCCTTGAAGGTGCTGCTGTGCTTTTAGAAGCAAGCAGGTATTCTGCTGAGATTTCTGCATGCATAACCATGCCTTTTTTACCTAATATCAGCCTGTAATTCAGGTTGACCGCTGAATTGCTGCTGATTCTTTTCTAACTTCTCTTCTTTCTAGCACACAGTTTGGAACCCTGCTTCAGAAAGGTCTTGCATTTACCCTACCTTCCCCAGCTTTACAGGGCCTTAAGATCATGAAATCTGCAATACAGAAAAGATGCACAAAACCCCAACTGAATGAAGAGATGCCATGCACTTTGTCAACAGTTTCTTCTATCCTTCAAGTTGAGGTCTTTTGCATTTGTTTTCTTAGCCTTTTTTTTCTGAAGCTGAGAGAATAACTGTTAATGAAAGGTTATTGCAATAAGGTTGTTCCCTTCTTTGCAGCTTGCCTTCAGAAAAAAATATGGCCATTTTCTTAACTGTGTTAATTGGAAAATGTTTGGTAGGTAATGTTTCGCATGCTTGTGTTTCATCTAGGGCCCGCCACTGAAATCAGCACTTGCTTGATTGGATCAACCAGGATTGCACACTACTTCATGGTGCATTGGACCATTTCTCTGGAAGATGAACTTTTGAACATTGCATCTCGTTAATGACATTTCAGACCAAGCTCTTGGCAATGGCAGATAGAACCTTATTGATCTGAGAGGAAAGTAGGAGTAAAAAGGAGGATGGAGAGAAAGTGGAGACAATTTTGTCTCATGTTGTTTTTTTCTTACTGTTTGTTTTATTCAAGGACTCAAACTGACAATTAATGACAGCCGTGAAGCAGTCCAGGGCTTTCTTCAGCATTATAATTGCTGCTTTTCCCCTTTCCCCTGGTATTACCACCTCAGCTGAGGAGGGTTCAGTGTTGTCCAGAAGCTTCCCCCAACCTCACTGTTCTCCACCTCCTCCAAGGGAATCATAGAATTGTTTATGTTGGAAAAGATCTTTAAGATCATCAAGTCCAACTGTTAATCTAAGACTGCCATCCCACCACTAAACCATGTCTCTAGGGCTGGGACACAAGTGACATGTGACTACTGTGATTTCAGGATAGCTGGAAAGCTAGCTGATGACAATAAAATTTCCAAGTTCTTTTGAACACTGAGTTTTAAATCTACTTGCCTCAAGTATTCAAGGATGTATGTCTAAATTTGCTTTCTACAACCAAATTATGCTGTTGGAAGTCAGCTGCTTTTTACCTTAGCAGGAAGAGAACACGCAAGGAATAGGAAAACACAGGAAGTCAATTAACATAAAAATCTGAGCAAACACTTGGTGAATTGACGACCTTTGTTCTGCTTGTGGTTCTTGAGTAAAGCCTTCTGTATGCTTGCCAAGGACTGATGAAAAAATAGAAAGAAAACTCAGATTTATTTTTCATGTCTTTGGGACATCTGAGAAAATGCAGTGGATTGGTTCATTGGTATTTATTTCATGCCTAGCTACTTAACATGCCGATTATATATTTAAATGTAAATAGATGAGAAATAGATTTTCTGATGTGCCATTGTCTATGATTTAGGTTATCATAATGCTTTTATTCTGAATTGTCTTTTAGGCCCTTGTAGATTTGTAGTCTGCAATTTCTCTTGTGAATCAACCCTCTTTTTGATAAATCATTTAAACCAATGAGGTGATTATCAACTTTTAGTGGGCAGAAAAACATTCAAATGCTGTAGAATGTGAGACCACAGAATAAAGGTGGAAAGGAAGACCTACCTGTGTTAAGTTTGCTTCAGTGTGAATTTCTGAGTCATTTTGGGTCAGGGATCAGAATTTAATGTGCAACTGAAATACACTCTTGCACTTAACACAGACTCACAGGTGAGAGGTCACGGTCCTTGTCCTGTGCGCATG
Source organism: Gorsachius magnificus (assembly GCA_034008185.1). Classification (NCBI taxonomy): domain Eukaryota; kingdom Metazoa; phylum Chordata; class Aves; order Pelecaniformes; family Ardeidae; genus Gorsachius; species Gorsachius magnificus. The sequence continues at coordinate 56,632,433 of CM067083.1, read as the reverse complement.
CAAATGCAGTTGAAGAGCTTGTTCTCCTCTTGGGCTTTGCTAAGTATGCAACTGAGACCATGGGAAGAAAAGCAGATGTGAATAAAACCACGTAGAGAGATTAAGGCTTGATCGAACCCACACAGCCTCAATATTGTATTTTTTTCATACACATATGTATTTAAGTATGTTTATCTGTGTGTGGGAAGGGTATTATGCCTGTTACAGTTTATGTAAATCAGAGGAATCATTTTTTCAACTCCAGTCATGTAATATTTCCTGTATATTGTTAAACCTCCAACCTCAAAAGAGGACTCATGGAACCAAATAGGTTAAACCTGATTTTTCCCAAGACTTGAAAGCAAATATGATGTGCAAATTAGATTTCACATATTACCTTTATCCTTCAAGTACATTTACACTTATCATAGAACCATAGAATTGTTTAGGTCAGAAAAGACCTTTAAGATCGAGTCCAACTGTTAACCTAACACTAGCAAGTCCACCACTAAACCATGTCCCTAAGCACCACATCTACATGTCTTTCAAATACCTCCAGGGATGGGGACTCAACCACTTCCCTGGGCAGCCTGTTCCAGTGCTTGACAACACTTTCAGCGAAGAAGTTTTTCCTAATAAGTTTTTCCTAATATCCAATCTAAACCTCCCCTGGCACAACTTGAGGCCATTTTGTCTCATCCTATCACTTGTTACTTGGGAGAAGAGACCAACACCCACCTCACTACAGCCTCCTGTCAGGCAGTTGTAGAGGGCGATAAGGTCTCCCCTCAGCCTCCTCTTCTCCAGACTAAACAACCCCAGTTCCCTCAGTCGCTCCTCCTAAGACTTGTGCTCCAGACCCCTCACCAGCTTCATTGCTCTCCTCTGGACATGTTCCAGCAACACAAGGTCTTTCTTGTAGTGAGGGGCCCAAAACTGAACACAGTATTTGAGCCTCACCAGTGCTGAGTACAGGGGGACAATCACTTTCCTAGTCCAGCTGACCACACTATTTCTGATACAAGCCAGGATGCCACTGGCCTTCTTGGCCACCTGGGCACACTGCTGGCTCATATTCAGTCGGCTCTCGACCAACTCCTACAGGTCCTCTTCTTCCAGGCAGCTTTCCAGCCACTCTTCCCCAAGCCTGTAGTGTTGCATGGCATTGTTGTGACCCAAGTGCAGGACCCAACACTTGGTCTTGTTGAACCTCATACAATTGGCCTCAGCCCATCAATCCAGCCTGTCCAGATCCCTCTGTAGAGCCATCTTACCCTCAAGCAAATCAACACTCCTCCCCAATTTGGTGTTGTCTGCAAACTTACTGAAGGTGCACTCGATCCCCTCATCCAGATGCAGGCTTCAGTATAGGGTAAGAAATTTGGGGAGGTAATTTTTCTTGATTCAGATGCATAAGCTAAAATTCAGTATTTTCCTCTGTAATAATGAGTCTTTGGATCTGTGGTTCATTGTGGTAAGGAACCAAGCAGGAAATAGGGGTTCAAATCCCAAGAGAGATGTCTTCCTCACAGCTTCTCAATGCCTAGTCCATTATTCCACAGCTATTAAGTAGTGTGATTAATCTCAAGGCAGAAAATGTTACCGTCCTGTAAAAGGAAGCACAGAGTTTTAATGCTCCTTAGATAAAGGAGAAACTAAAACACAAGTTGAAAAGCATAATGCATAATACATAAATTTATAGAAATTTTATAGAGTTTCATATAAAGAACTAAACCTGATATATGTTTTTCACTTCTGGGAGCACCTTATGTTCCAGGTGAGCAAAGGTCTTTTTCTCTACAAAATCATCATGACAACTTAATCTCTTCTGAGTCCTGTGAATTTCATACTGGGGACTTTTGTTGATTTGAATTTAAGCTTGTACTTTATGCAGCTGGCCAGAGGTGGTGCTGAGTGCTCAGGTACTGCAGAGTGAAATGCAGTGGGAACTTGAACAGCAGAGAATTGGGGCATTAATCATAGCTACATAACTCATCTGCTGTGAGTTATGAGTTTGAGTGAATTTAAAATTAGAGAAAAGCACCCTACTTGTAATACTTAGCCAAACAGCAACGAATAAAATGATTTTAGAAAATGAGAAAAGGGTTGGGAAGCTGTATGTCATTGTTTAACGCCAGCTGGAAATCAAGCACCAGCCAGCCACTTGCTCACTCCCCCAGAAAAGCAAAATCAGAAGAGTAAAAGTGAGAAAACTTGTGCGTTGAGATAAGACAGTTTAATAGGTAAAGGAAAAGCTGCATACGCAAGTGAAGCAAGACAAGAGATTTATTCCCTGCTTCCCATGGGCAGGCAGGTGCTCAGCCATCTCCAGGAAAGCAGGGCTCCATCACACGTAATGATGACTTGGGAAGACAAACACCATCACCCTTCCTTCTTCATTCCCCTGCTTGATATGCTGAGCGTGATGCCATGTGGTATGGAATACCCTTTTGGTCAGTTTGGGTCAGCTGTCACAGCTGTGTCCCCTCCCAGCTTCTTGTGGCCCCCCAGCCGGTGGGGTGAGAAGCAGAAAAGGCCTTGGCTCTGTGTAAGCCCTGCTCAGCGGTAATGAAAACATCTCTGTATTATCAATGCTGTTTTCAGCACAAATCCAAAACACAACCCCATACCAGCTACTATAAAGAAAATAAACTCAGCCCAAACCAGCATATTCTAACACTTGGAAGAAGATTTATTTGTTTGGTATATTTGCTGATATTTTATTGCTCAGTGAAATAAAGGTCATCTCCTGGAGGTCAATTCATCTAGCCTTCATCAGATAGGTAGTGGAAATGGAAATAGGCTCGATTTACTAATAGCACCTGTGGGTTGCAGCTTGTTTCTATTGTTTTTTCTTAATTGCTGTCTCATTTCATATCTTTCTTTTATTCTGGTGTGAAAGTCTATGCAATATTGTGGCACTTAGGGCATATGAGGAGTTGCACCATAAGTGGAGGTCAAGCTCTGCAAACCTTTTTTTTGTTATGAATTCTTATCCAAACCCAACCCTGTTGTAGTCGGTGCCAGGGCTCACTGGAGTGAGGACAGCTGAGGCTTTCCGAGACGAGGCTGGAAAGTTAGCCTGCTTTGCACTACCCAATGCTCTTCTCCAGCTCCTTCTTACCTGTGGCTTTTATGCTCTGATAATGTCCTTTCTGATTCATGTAAATATCACCAGAACATCAATACAAAGAACAAACAAACCCAGTTGAATATTCCCTTTCGCAACCTGATTTTTTTCAAGTTTTTATTTCATGTTTGCTGCTGCTAGCAACTGGATCAAACCGTTCTGATGCTGGACCTGTGGTATTGATCTCAATCTTCAATAACAGGGTGATGTTCCCTGGATGCAGCTGGAGGGCATTCCAATAGATTGAGAAGGACTTGTCCTCACTGAGCTCTTCATCACTGCTTCTGGGTGGCTCCAGGATGTCCTTCCTGCAAGAGCAGGTGTATAAACCTGGAGCAACCTTAAGTCCTTATCCCCTGACTGTCCAGGCATGGAATTTGTCTGAGGGGGCCAAGATGCCTTCTGGCCCGTGTCAAAACCAGCTTGTCATGGAAACCAGCGCACAGAGAGAATGATGTATATTTGAGTTTAGTCCTGGCAGAGCCTTGGGTGCTGCTCAGTCCCATGGTGTAGCCATTACCTAAGCAGAACTTATGAGGCTGTTGCAACCCCATTCCTTTCCACATCCTCATGGGGATTTTTTTGTGTCTGTCATGCCCTTACTTGAATTCCTTTTGACCTTATTTACCAGGCTATAGGAGTAACCTTTTTTTTTTTTTTTTGGCATTAAAAATTATAATTATGCTCCTAGATTTATATCTAGAATATTGTCTGGAGCCATGCTTTCTTCCTCAGTTTACCTTCCTTTCCTCTAGAGAGAAGGATCTTCCTACAGGCAGAGCTTTGTAGGTTTGTGTTGTTTCCATCTTATTCAGTATGACATCAAATGTCATCTCTTCCCCTCTCCTGCCTTCCCATGGCTTGGGCTGCTGTTCTTCTGCAGGGATGCTCCTGCATCAAGTGTTCAGGAACATCCAATACTTTGACTTTTGAATCATGAAGACAGCTTTTCCTAATCAAAGGATCTGGACTGCTGTTGAGTCACAAAGTCAACCAGGACTGTCAGGAGACTGTGGGAATTGCTGCAGTCAGAAATCAAGGCAATTTTTACTCTCTCACCTCCAGGATATTTTCAGTTGAGGAATTTGAGCAGTTTTCTGGTATTTAGGGAAGCCATTACACAATGGGATGGGTATCTGGGAGTAGGATTTCTTAGGAGCTCACTGGCCGTGTAGGTAGTGGCCATATCAGTAGAACTGTGCTGACCTCAGCTGTCACAGCTGATACGGTAATGGGGGGCTTCTCTCCCATGCTAACACAGCTTTTGGGGGATTGTTACAGAAAGAGATGCTCATTGAGGTTTCCTACTGGGCACTGTTTCCTTCACTATGGGAGTTTTGGTGGAGGGGATATTCCAAACATGAGACGTTTGTACATGTGCTTGGGAATAGGAAACACAGAAGCATTGATTCAGGAAATCCTAAAGTGGTACAATGGGCTTTTTATGAACTCAGTGGGCAGATAGTACTGTCATTAATACCTGATCCTGAGTTTACTGCAGGAGCAAGCAAAAGGAAAAGATAGAAAATGGGGAAAAAACATTCATCTGTTACACAGTTGTTCTTAACTGCTGCTAAAATTGGCCAATATTTAAAACCAGGTCAGAAAAATGAGCGATACAGAAGTGGGAAAAAAAGTTAACAGCTTTTTACTTGTTCAACAGTGGTTGCTTTTCTTAAAGTGGGCTTTGTCAGTGAAAATCTTTGAAAATAGTTTTCCTAATTAATAGGGCAGGCTTGATATGATGGAACTGTAACTAGTTTCTATATTTTCTACCCAAGAAAATTTTGAGTGAGGGAAAGCCTATTCCACATCCATGTTGCTTTTGGGAAAATGACAATTTTAAAGCTTTGTGGACCAATAAAAGGGAGGACTTCTTCCACCAGCCCTTTGCCCATGCACATTACTTGTTGAAAATGCAGAAGTTGAAGAAAATTAAGGCCTATCCTAACTCAAAGACCCCCATGAGGGGAACCTTAAATTGGGAAATATTGGATCTACTCACAGTCTCTTGAAGATAAACAGGGAACAGAGATCTTTATATATTTCAGTCCTGATCCATTAACCTCACAAAATTAATCATAATTGGGCAGATGAGTGGAGCAACATAATAATAAAGTGGCTGATCTGATCACACTCTCTCTGTTGTGTGTTTTGTCCTGCACACCATGTACACACAAATAGCAAGTTAGAAGGGGGTAATTATGACCTAAAGGGTCATGTTTTGTGGGCACAACATGGAACGCTCTTTGATGCTAATGAATAATCCAAATAATTTCCTTCTTCGCCAAATAGATCTTGACACCTTTTAAATCCAAGTTTGCATTCCTTGACAGGCATAGTACTGGGCACCAGCTAAATAATGCATGAATCAGTCATGTTATTTAGACATCTGTGGGATAGATTAGGATAGAGAGGGAAAATAACTATGAATTAATATGTTCAGTGCTCCACTGCATTCAAATAATAGCTAGAAAGACCTTCCAGCTGTCTTAGAGTATGAATTACAAGTCTGCTCTGAGAGCTTCTGGGGTAGGTGTCCCTATAACTCACTGTTTTCGATGTCTTGGAGATGTTGGAATATGCTACAGACAGTGTAATAGTGGCCTGTCTCACCTGTCTCTCTGAAGCTTTGTAAAAAATTTCATTACTGTACTGAAATCTTTGTGCTGAGCTAGTGAGCAGACCTGCTGTTTGTTGATAAGAATGTCACTTGTCAAATCTTCTCTGATGTGTGTTTTCTCCATTGCTTATCCTGTTGATTGTGTCTCTGGCCTTTTGTTAGCGCAGAGCATTTTCCTCTATGATCTCCGACACTTGGGACACTCTCCCATATATCTGTTGTCAGCCTTATTAACTTGCCTGCTTTTTTTCAGCTGAAAATCTATCCTTTCCCCTTGACTAAACTTGAGAATGTGAATGAAAGCGTGTGGATTAGATTCCTAGTTCGAATCTTGGGCTCAGCTCCTGCCACAACCCTCCTCCATGCCCAACGTGTATTTTGGGTGTGCATTTTCTTATACACTCACCTCTAGCCTGCTGCAGTGCAAAGTAAATTAAATCAGTTTGTCAGAAGGCACCAATTCGGGCTCTTGGTTGGCCATAGCCTTTCTTTCACTCTATGTGGTCTGAGGAGCACTGGCAGAACCATGACATGCCCCTAACTGTGAGACACCATGGTATATCTACAGGAGTCGTCCTGTTTGCACAGGTTTTTCCAGAAGGCAGTGAAAGGCATGCAGGAGAATAAAATCATAGCGGCATGGAATGGAAGCTGGAATAGACATTGCTTAAACTGATGCTTCTGCTTTAAATTTTGTTTGGTTAAACGTCTTTTTCCTGCATTTAAGTAGCTGTCTGTAATAAAAATATTACTAAATTCTTTAATTTTTATCTAGTCTCAGCACCTGAAGTTAAAGGAACATTGGCCTCCACAGGTTTTGCTATTCTGCCTCCAAAACCAAATGGTAATAATTCCTCATGTGGCTTGAAGGATATCTGTCTCAATGCAATTTGTTTTCACAGCTTTTACATAAGCAGTCCTTTTGAACAGAATTGTTTGGAAAACAGTGTTTCAATCTGGAGGAGAAATAATAACATTTCATGCAAAGCAGCATGATGTTTTAAAAACTGTATTAGCCACACAGAAGCTGGGAGAAAAAATATGCTTTGCATTTAAATTTTAAAAAAAATTATTCATGAGTAGAATTAAAATACAATTAGTTGTAAAATAAGAAAGGAATTAGAAAAAAACATTTTATCTTCTGCCCATGAGCCAGTTCCCAGAAAACTCACTGAACTCTCTCTTATGTTATATTGTGAAGTCAAAGATTAAAACAAGAAATTCAAGGAAAAGTTGAGTCATTACTGATGAACTAGATAATAACTGTCCGTTTCTCTATTTTCCATTAGAACTAGTGACTTTATCTTCTATCCCTTCCCCGCACCTTCTTGCACTCCGAAAATACAAACCACATTTTGTGTGAGATTGCCAACTGATTAAAATTATTGTGCTAAATATGGAACATTTATTCTTAACTAGCATTTGTATTTGAAGGTTTCTGCTTCTGGTTCAGTTCTGAAATAGAGCTTGCGTTTCTGACAGCTCCTCTTTTTTTTTTCAACAATAACAGCTGGTCTAAGAAAGGATGTAATAGCTTTTCACAAACTTTGTCACACTTTAAATATTTAAATTTTGGGGGGAAATTAGATTTTTATTTCTTTGATGCTCTGTATAATAGGCCAAATTCTTTCCTGCTTGAATATTCAAAAGCAGCCTGAACTCTTTCCTTTTCCCTCTTGGAGAAATACATTTATTTATTAGCATACCAGTGTCTGCTACACTATTAATGCCCAGCTGTTTGAGACAAGAATCTTGAGAAAGAAAGCCTGGAGTTGTGATGTGTCCAATATGTTTTTTATAATAAAGAGGGCAAGATGAACAAGGATACACATTGTCTATACTCCGCGGTAAACTTTAAGTCTCATATGTTAGCCAGTTATGTATATAAACCTATATATAGTTATAAGCAGTTTATTTTTATTTCTCAAGAACTATTTCTTATCTGGGTTATACTATTTATTTTTCTTAGCTGGCTGTAGGTCTCTTAGCCTCACCTGAGTTTGACACCACTGGCAACCCATGCGAGTGATGGTGCCATCTCTGGGGGATGCGATGTTTCGTGGTGTAAAACCTCCTGGGAGAAAGGAACTTCCCTCACTCCGGCCTTGCCAGAAGGTGCATGTGAATTTGCAGGGCACAAACACACCCCATGGACCCCATCACTTGGGACTTAGCCGCACATTGCACCTATCTCTGTGAATCAAGCTGCATGGATTGCTGTCTCTCTGGGTGAAGATGTAGCTGGGGAAGGCACAGAATCTCTAGCTGCAGTTGCTATGGAAACACACCTATCTTTCACTTTTCCAACTTATACTCCCATTTTCAAAAATACAGCTAGTTACATTTTAAGGGAGTAAATGAAAGTAAAACTTTGGCTAACAGGGATTATTGCCATGTGGTACAGGAGGAGAGGAGGTAGCAGCATGCCAGACACCTCACAGATTAAAATCCAGAAGCTCTGTCTGAGCTGGGAACAGGCCATGATGAAATCCAAGAAGTATTTTTTTAGAAGAAAGGATAATGTGTGAAAATCCAGCAAAACGCACTTCTCCAGCTTCACAGAAATCTGTCACCTGTCACAGAATCTTCAGCGCTGATTTTTGATGTTGTTGCTGATGGCTTCTACAAAATTCTGATAATAAGATTTCTTTACAAATTTTATATTCTCATAATTTTTTGATACATTTTTTGCTGCCTGAACAATAACTTCAGGCTTATTTCATCTTTTTAACTTTTGCAGTCTCCTTAATTTCTCTAAATTTCACCTTTTTCACTCTATTCTTCCCAAACTAATCTGGTCATGCTGTGCATGAAGAATCTCTGCTATGCTCTCAGTAAAACTGTTTCAGCAATGTAGCTTGCCTAAAGACTATTTCTCTGACATATATTTTGTGGGAGGTTTTGAGGTATTGCTCTGCATTTCTTTAAACAAGAAAAAGTGAAACAAATGAAAAAAGAGATGGTAATTTTAAGGTCTGGTCTTGCACTGTGTACTGAAATGATTGGTAATTTAGGTGAACAAAGAAGGCAAAATCCAAGGGTAATATCATCAATTATATTTAAGTTGAACTTAATAACATCTTCAATTTAACCTTTTGATAGCTGCTTTAAAGAGCACTCTCAAAACCAGATCTATCTACTGTGAAGACCAAAGCGGGAGGACCTGGAAGAGACAGAGCAAGCAGTTTGTAGAGTCTGAGGTACCCAAATACCCCATGCAAGCAGTGAATTAGTCAAAACCTGTTGTAAGGCACTTTGGTGCCACAGGAAAGGTGCTGCTAGAAGAGGCAGTGGGGACTGCTCACAGCCGGTCTGGAGGCTGCTCCTTTACAGCAATGTTCAGCATAGCCACTAAAACCTAATTTTGAAACCTATGGAAGAACAAATATTTTTATATTGGCTGTATCAGGTAATTTGGGGTGTTTTTCACTACTGCGAGCAACAGATGAACTTCCTTTATCCATTATGGTAATTTGCAAACATTTTGCCTGTGTAAATCTGACAGGGATTCAGATGGCATCCTCCCATGCATAAGAAAAGCTGTGAAATGGAGAGACTGTAGAGAGAAGAATGAGGGCTTGTCAAGCTGCTATAAGAAAGTTCCTGGTAATGTTGCAAACAGGTGAACAAAAATCAAAAACTACTGGAGAGAGAAAATGAAGAAAATGAGAGAGGACGGGAAAACTAAAGTAGCTGGCTGTAGTTGATTCACTGTATGGATGCTACACAGTGTAGGCTGACCTTTCAGGGATCAGCTCTATCTGTGTCTACTTCATTCCTTCAAGTGGTGGATGCCAAGGCTTCCCTTATGGTGGAACTTGTTCAGGAGGCAGGGAGCTGTGGCAAAAGTTAAAAAACTAGCGCTGATGGCTGGATGGGGCAGTCAGCGATTTACTGAAATGCTGATCCCTGTAGGGCCACGGTCTGGAAGATGAGAAAGGAGGGAGGAAGATCAAGGCTCTATTAAAGCTCTTGGGTAATTGATGTGAAAGCGGTCCTGTCCTGAAAGTGGGGAACTGTGGCAGTTTTGTTAGACTTTTGACTTGTCCATGTGGGTGGTGTGGATTTCATTGGCAGGCTGAAAGGCGAAATCCTACAGATGAAATGTGCTTACCTGTCGCACGGTGAGTCTGTGCTTAAGGCTGGTGGAGAAGTGGAGTTACCAGGTGTCAGGTGTAAAGAGCACCCTGATGCAGTTTGCGTGTATTAAGCCCAGTTTCTAGGACTCTTTCTGCAACACATAGTACAGGGATCTCTGCAGGCAGAAGGAGATTGCATATACAAGTTAATCACGGTTTACCTTACTGGAAGATGAATGAACTCTCATATTTTGTGAAATGTTTTCTCTTCAAGTCTTCAGCCTCAGTAGAATCAGTAAGGTTTGTTATATGAATTTAATTAACACAAAAATCTGATTATATCACTTGTGTTAGGAAATAATTATTAGGATTAATTCTACATCATCACTTACGCATGAGTGCCCTAAAAGAAGGAGCAGAGGGGCTCTGAATCACAAGTGGCTATAATGGTCTATCTCCTTTCGTATGAACTTTCACAAGCACTCAGTTTCTGGCACTTTAAGTTCTCTTGTCTTAAACCCTTAAAAATGAACATGCCCAGGAGAAGGTCATCTCATAATAATGAAATTTAGCAAAAATTCCTGGTGGTAATGAAATATCCTATTGTGGAAAAATACATGAGAATTCAGACTAACATTGTCATTGAGTTTTTCTGCAGTTCTGTCTCTGGAATGGCTATAGCTAAGCCCTTTCACACTCAGCAAATCAATGGTTTTCTTTAAAGAAAATAAGCAAGGGTTGAACATATGTCTAGAGAGCCTATCGTGAGTGAAATGTTCTTTCCAAAGCATGGCAATCCTGGCTTTATTAAGCTTTCAAGTTTTATGATTTCAAGCTTCTCATCTTTGGCTTTATACGATTCTGAGGTAGAGAGCCTGCTGCAAATTAGAAGCTGAATTTTGCAGAATATAATAAACATATGTTGCACATCTGCTGATGAAAGCTTTCTGCAAACACCAATGAAATATTGGAGTATGTACTGCTCAGCAGAAGGGAGAACCGAGCTTCCACGTATGCTGCTCAGTTGCTGGGATAGAACAGCAAGGCTGTTCAGAAGCATCCCTAGTTATGCCTGGTGGGTCTGCTTGTTAGAGGGGAGATTTGTGCTCTCAGTATGGTTATTAAAAGGAAGGCCATACCCACTTGTGGTTACAGATGCCCTAGGAGATTTTTAAAGGAAAGAAGGGAGTTCTGCTTCAAGGATCCCGTCCAAATTTCAAAGTATAGAATTCTTGCTTGCATGGCTGCTGTCTTGTGCTTTCACTTGCATGGTACACCCATTGTATACTATCAGTAAGTCGTATAGCTGGATAGGTTGTGCTTGAGGTATTTCTCTGATTAATGAAGAGAGCTGGGGACAGTCTGGAGCCTGATTCATTGGCTATTTTGTTTATGGACTTCACTGAAAGCTGTGCTCACAGGACACCCATAGAGCACAGTATGTAAGTCACTTATGGATCTGTTGGGCCAAGAGGCAGTATGTAAGTGTAGGATCATCACAGCTCTTGTCTATATATAAAGCTCGATTAAACACACACAAAGATAGAACCACAGAACTAAAATAATACCTCTCAAGCTAAGCTACTTAACTAAGTTAACACTTATTTTGGCAGATCTGAAAGGCCGAAACATTTTCAAAAGCCTAATTCAGTAAGTTGTTCCCCAAATTCAATACCTTCTCTGCAGTCCTTGAAAAAAAAAAAAAAATCAGTCAAAACTCTTTTCTAAGAGTTTCTAAGTAGGTCATTTCCAAAGAATCTTTTTTGATCACTTGATATTTGTCATCTAAGCTGTGCTGGTTAAGTAAGTTATTATGTTATTAAGGTCATAAAGTATATTTTTATTACTTAGCTTGTTCAAAGACAAAACTAACGTGAGCATTTATGTTAACGTCACAGAGCTTGCTTTCATTTAATACTCTGTAATATTTCCTTCACAGTCACTAATTGGGAAGTCAGCGATTTTGCTAACAAATCTCTGTCTGGAAAGTTAACAGAAAATCAACTTAAGCCATATAGACACAGGCAAACACTGCCCCCCATATTCTGTTGTTTATTATATGTCTTTATCTGAAATACCACTCTGTAGTGTTGCATACTGAAATCACTTTTAAAACTTTCCTTTTAACAGTTCTTAAACATGAAAACAGATGAAAGACCTTTCACAGCACAAAAGAATGAAAGGAATGTGACTAATCAGAGTGATTGAAATGGCCCCTTATTAAACAGCAGTACAGAACAGGTATTTTAATTGTCAATTGTAAATGGAAATGCTGACTCTCAAATTATATATAATACACATGTAGGGACAAAAGGGATGTAGAAAGATTTAAGGGCAACTGACAAAAAATGTTGCTATAGACTTATCTAGATTAAGTTAATGTTGTAAGATATATGATATTGCATCTTAGTGTAATCATAATTTGAGGTGCTCTCTAACCCCTGAGAAATTCTCCCTCTTAGCCCCCCTGCCTCCACCTAGAGGGTTCAATTAATAGGTCATAACATATAACACATAACATATAACAGGTCATAATCTGCTTTTAGAGACTCGGACCTAGAAGATCCTGCCTCTGAAAAATACTTAGCCCTTGGAAATACTAGCGACTTAATATGAGCAGTCAGTGCAGTCTGTAATAAAAATGTTAATGTCATCCTAGGGCGTCTAAAAAGGTGAGCGGTGAGGTGATCAACATACAGCAATGCTGAGACTGGAATACTGAGTACAACCCTACTGTCGGCACTATAAAAAGACTTGGAAAATTTCGAGGGAAGGCAAAAAAAAGCAGCATAGTTCTGAGAGCCAGGGAAAATACTGCTCACAGGAGAGAGCCCTCAGTCTGCTAAGGGCAGTGAGTTGGGGTTCCTTCATTGGCATACGTAAATATTTTCACTAAAAGACAATATGAGGACCTAAAAGGCTACTTACGATGGCCTACAAAGGCACACTGTGAACTCATGGCTGGACCTGAGCAACCTGAGCAACTCAGGAGTAGAAATGAGAAACCCATTTTTGACTGTGATGATGTTCAGCAGCTAAAGCAAATGTCCAAGGGGAACGTTAAAGGCAAGTTGGTATACAATACAGTTTCTGAAGAAAGCTACTAGATAGCTGGAGAACAACTTTGAACACAATAATTAAGACAAGCAAAAGGAGAATGACTGTAGAGAAATTTAGGATGTGTGTTTCCTAGACCATATTGCCTTTGAAATACGGACTTCTCAGACTGTAAGCTGCTTACAGAATTATCATCCTTCAATGCAAACTGATTCATTGGTCATTATAGCTTTGTCACTCTAGTTTCTTAATCAATCAAATATTAGTGACTGCCATGTATTTTATTAGGAGTAACGCGTAAGCCATAAAGCATTTTCCTATTGTGGAGCATCAGTCAGATCTTTACAGAACTCAAGAGAAAAAGATGTTATGTTTTAAGTAGTGACTTTTGCTATGCTTCCTTCATATGGGACTCAGTTTGTTCATAACAGAAGCTCATCTGACAATGATGAAAGAGCGTTAACTAGCTGGAAAACTTCTGCAGATCAGAGCTTTAGTTAGATCCATACGGCAGTTAACAATAAATCACATAGTTTCCCCTCTGGTAGTTTTACAAAAAGCAATAACTTGGACAAAATTAGAAGTTATTTAGGTGTTCACGAGTGGAGAAAATGTGGCCACTCCTGTTGTACTAAGAAGCTGTAGTCTGGCTGCTGTGCAGCTCTGAAAGCGTCCCAAGTGTCTCCAACAAGGGCTGCATAAAGTGAAGAAACTTCCCGCTAGGGTGGTTGTACAGGGAACGTGCTCACACATTCCCACGAATGTAGGTAGGAGAGAGCACCTCCCAACCCCACGGGCTGTCTTCTGTGTTGCCACTGGCTTCACTGACAGCAGGTTTTATTCCAAGGATAGTCTGAAATCTCAGTCAGTGCTGAAGAGCAAGTGTGGTTCATCATGGGCTCAGTTTCCTAAGAAGTGTCCTAATTCACTGTCCAGCAGGAAGGCTGTAAAATGCCCCACAGAGTGCACAGTCCTAAGAGCATAGAGTTAGATGCCATACTAAGCCCAGTCTCAATCCATTGTTTCCCTATTTCTGAGAGTCTTGGCCAGACCTGTGACAATAATCCTAGAAGCCGGAGCAATTGATGAGGGTAGTTTATAATGTTTCATGCACTTGCTAGATTCTGAACCAAAGAACTGGTTTTGGTTTGGTTTTTTTTTCTCTAAGAGAGGAAAAAAAAAGAACCAGAACTACTGATTACTGTACAGATTAGACATCCCTAGATAACATTCATTTACAAATGATGGCTTTATACAAAACCAACCTGTTTGGGGAAAGTGGTTATGTGTCTTGCAAATCTTACGAAGTAGAATAGCAACTGGTCTTCTCTCAGCAAGATGGCAAGGAATAAAACTCTGTCAATGCTTTTCTTAGTTTGCAGCAAAGAGCTTCATTCCTTTATGTCAACAACTTACAAAATGGAAGCAAGCCACTTAACCACTGGCAACGTTTCTATTTATTATGCAGCGTGTAGAAAACATCTGTGAATATTCTCATCATTGGCTTTAAAAATACCCATTATAAAGTAAGCTGTGCAATTACCTCTTAAGGTGATAAAGTGCTCAAGAACTCCTATTCTTCCTGGAAACTGCATCTGAAGAGTCTTCAGTTTTCCAGAAGGTTTTCTCCCGTATCATAAAATTACTTTATTAGAAGATCAGTTAGCATTTATCAACTGTGTCCCATCATACTTTCAAGACTCATCTGTTTGAAGTCTAATGGCCACCATTATGCAACCTTAGTGAAAGTACGCAGGTCACTGCAGTAGTAGGCGCTGAGTGCAATACAATGCAAGTATCATTATACAATATTATTATGTAAGTAAGTACCATATAGTGCCATTCAAACACACTTCAAAGGAAGTTGAAGGAAATCTTAAAAGCTGAAAGACTTGAGAAAAAAGTACGATAATATTAGGCAGGAGTTTGAAATGTGATACTCTCGGACATACGCATGTTTCAGCATCTTGCAAAGGCACTACCAGGTTGTCTAGGTGATCTTCTAAAGAAAAAGACCAGGGAGCTAAGAGTTCCATGTCTCAAGGAAGCGTGGTCAATTGTAACAGACTACTGATTGATTCTAAGAGGATGTTCAGAGAAAACTTATCAAAGAATTTCAATGTGAAAGCTCTCCTCAAAATAATTCTGTACAAACTGCAAGGGACAGAATGCCTCTAAGCACTATTTTGTAGAGCATTTTGTCTCCCAAGTGGAATTTAGCTGAAGGGAGTGTCACATTTCAAATTGTATCCACAATAATCTAATTAATACGAGATAGTGTTTTGACAGCATGTGTTTGATCTCAAATATTCAGCAGCTATTTTTATCCAGACCCACTGAAGAGCTGAAGTAAAAATCTGCAATTAAGTTTAAGTAATGTATAACTGCTCTCACCCAGCTACTCCTCTCAGTCAGCGCATGAGAGCTGAACTAATCATGTGCTGGCTGTTTGCTGATGTTTTACAGTGTTTGAGGAGAAAGTGTTGAAATTCTAAAGCTCAGAAGGGTTGAGGTGAACCTCAGCATGTGTTTATGTAGTTATAAATTCCAATAAATCAATTCCAGAAGGAAAACAGTTTTGGGTATGTTTTACTGTTTTTCTGTAAGGTAGTAGTTAACCCATGGTACTGTTCTTGCTTCAGCAACCACCTCTTGGGGAATCATAGAATCACAGAATGTTCTGGGCCAGAAGGGACCTTTAAAGATCATCTAGTTCCAATGCCTTGCCATGGGCAGGGACATCTTTCAAGAGACCAGGTTGCTCAAAGCCCCGTCGAAACTGGCCTTTAACACTTCCAGGGATGGGGCATCCATGCCTGCTCTGGGCAACCTGTTCCAGTGCCTCACCACCCTCACTGTAAAAAATGTCTTCCTTGTATCTAATCTAAATCTACCCTCTTTTAGTTTAAAACCATTACCTCTTGTCTTATCATTACAGGCCCTGGTAAAAAGTCTCTCTTCATCTTTCTTAAAAGCTCCTTTTACGTACTGGGAGACCACAATAATGTGTCCCCAAAGCCTTCTCTTCTCCAGGTTGAATAACCCCAACTCTTTCAGCTTTTCTTCATTAGGAGAGGTATTCCATCCTTCTGATCATTTTTGTGGCCTTCATCTAGATCTGCTTTAACAAGTCCATGTCTTTCTTGTGCTGGGAGTCAGTCAATAATAATAATATTAGCAATTAAATGTAGTACTGTTCTACAAAACTATACTTTTGTCATTATAATTGCAAACATTTTTTAAAAATATTGATTTTAACTACATCAGTAGGCAGGTAACTCCCTGAATGCCAGATATTCTCTATGTTCATCCTCCTTCCCACTGTCCACAAATTTCAAACAATAAACAATAGGGTACAAAATGTTTTATAGATCTTTTTGCCCACAATGTTCTGTGGTCCTTAGGCTACTGTACCGAAAAACACAATACCAAAGTATATGCATTCAGAAGCTACATTGACACTTTGAGTATGTAATAGCAGCAAATGTGGCTGAGAAGGGAACACTCATGGATTCACTTTCTAATATTCATGCTTAAATATCATTCATCAATATGACGTCTATTAATAAAAATGCCTTATGTTTACATTAAAAGCTTACTAGAATTATTTTTACGGTGTCTTTCAGCTTACTCGAAGTGGTATTCTCTATATGCCACCAGGTTTTCCCACTGTGCTATTTCAGTGCACTTGTTGGTTAAGATCTGGATTTTTCTTAAAAACAGACCTTGCTTATGCTTCAGAAAAAGGGTATGTTTGAGAAAAGAGAAATTTTATTAATTAGATCTAATATTGTCCCTTAATTTAATTCACCTGCATGGCATATGTCTTCAGTCCTTTTTTATAAATGGAAACTTTTAAACTTTTTTTTTTTAAAGCAGATTATTTTTTTGAAAATCGTTGTCTTTGGAGGAGTGGGAGTTGACAATATTTGTGGCAAATGAACATTTTTTTAACTTAGAATCATCTGAGGATGTCAAACCCTGTGCAAATAGCGAGTTTTTATTGATGAGTTATACCTGCTGGCAGTAGAGCTGACCAGCAGGCAATAGTTCTCTTTAGTAACCTACTGAGGTTTCAGTGTGTGTTTATTTCTGACTGAGGGCAAAAAGACCCCTTATTATTATTTTCATGAAAGAAAATCGACAATATGTCAGTTTTTATATTAAAAGGGTCAGACTTATCAGTCTCGCATAAGAAATGGCCAGTGACTCCTGCTCCCTAAAGTCTTTCCCTGTAAATCATGTACCTAAATGATCAAAAATCCGGTTCTCAGGAGTATTGGAGGTAAAAGCAAAAAAATAAATGTGTTGCTTCTGTTTTAAACACTGAAGATTAAATGTTGAAGATTTGCATACTTGAAAAACTAATAATTTTTTTCAGTTGTATCAGTAGACCTAATAAAATAACTCTTTTTACAAGCCCTGATTCTCTTACATTGTTATTCTTCTGCTTGCACAGGAACAAAGTAATTAAGTTGAAATAAGAACCTGTCAACTTGCAAGCATGGCCATATTCTCACTAGGGTCTGAATTGGTACGTACACTCACGCTTTCCTACTGTATAGCTGAAATAATAACTTTAAACTGCCGACATGGCCAGTAGTGCTGGAGTACCGATTCCACTACAGTGGCACATACTGAAAATGAGAAAAAATGTTAAGGAAAACTTTTATCTCTAAAAATGAAGACCTGTTTAATCAGACATTTACAAGAATATTCTTTCCCCCCCCCCCCGCTCCCCCCCCTGCCAGTTACAAGCAAGTTCAGCAAAATATCTTCTGTCTTTGTTTCCATCTTTCAATGAAATCTTCATTTCCACGTAGGAAATTTAGGCATTTAGTGCCTAAATCTGTCATATCCATCTCTGAGACTCTGCTGTCAGGTTCAGTGTAAATGGAAAGTGCCAGGTCCTGAGCTGACAGGAGTCAGCAAGAGCTCTGCTGAATGTAAATGTATGGCACTGCCTTATCATAAGCTAAGGAAACTGCTTGAATGGTATTTAAATACCAGTCTGATTTTGGGACAAGGCAACGAGAAGCATTTGACTTCATCCCAAGCATAATGCCGTGCACAGCTGTGTATTTTTTCTGAGTGCAGACTGCAACATCTTAATCATTTTACTTTGCTCCAAATGGGCTCTATTTGACTTCAGAAAATTATGCAGACAGATGACATGGATGTCTGATCTGGAAATTGTGCCCTGACAGCACACACCCAAGCTGTGACCACTGTTTGACCAGACCTGCTATTTTATTAAAAGGACTTCTAGAGAGTATATCTCATGTTCTCCTGTCCTGCTCTTGGTCCTTTACCACTGTAGCAAACAAGAACTAAGAAAAAAAGGAAGTGGGGGAAGAGAGAAAGGAGGCACTACAATGACCAGGTACTTCCTCCAGACTGTGCCTTTGCCTGGAAGTGCCTCCGCTCCGGCTGTCTGCAGTGACATCCAGCCTCTGTTCCCTCTTTCCTGAAATGAGGACGGTGTAAAGAATAAGTTTCTGGGAAAATGTGTCCCCAGCTTGCTGTTCATATGCTGATGGCACTCTGATTCTGCTGCTGAGCTAGGTGATACTGTTTTAAAATGCATCATCTACATTCTTTCCTCATTTCAGTTTGCTCTGGGCCCGTTGAGGATGCTCCCTGGGGCCACCTCTGTGGTGACGCTGTACGGTGGAGCACACTGTCCCTGCCACACTGTACTGTTTTAGGGCAGAACAGAGTGCCCCAACTGCTGAGCATGCTGCACTGTAGACACCCAGAAGCCTTTGCTAGTCTGCAAGTGATCACTGAGCACCTCCTCGTGCTTCTCAGCTCATCCTAGGACACCTCCTGCACCCCACTCTGTGCCCCAGCTGGTACTGGGTGGAGTGGGGCAGGCTATGCAGTATGACGGGTAGATCTACAAGAATCAGGCAACTGCTTCTTTCCAGTGACCAGCACAAACCTCCTGCTTCTCAAGACAGGTTATTTATAGGAGACAACAGTTTGAGTTGGCACCGTAAGTTGCAGATTTTAAGTACTGAGCAGTCTTTGCCTCTCTCTTCAGGATATTGAAGGCTGCACTGTTAGCTGCAATAGCGTACAAGAAGTAGCTGCCCTGTGATCTGGCTGTCCCGGTGCATGAAGCTCTTCCTGCTGCTCCAAGGCTCTAGGGCCACGTAACATTGCTGTGTATTTTCTGTCCAGCTTCCAACTTAGCAGTTACCCTGCTCCACCCTCCTATCTTCACCCAAAACCCCCATAACTTTAAGATTGTTCTCACAGCTGCTGAAGCAGCAATGACTTGTCTGGGAATTTATGACCTTACGAAAAAGACTGTCTAGAGAAAGAGGTTCTTAACTTTTCTGCCTCTTGGGCTAGCTTCTGGGTACAACATGACACACTTTCTTTGACTTTAAGTACTTCCAAATTTATTTTAACAAGCTGTTTTACCAGTGACAATGATGCCTTCTGCTCAGATTTGCTATGCATAATAAAATGCGCAGCAATATCTGAAAACAGAGCAAGATTTGTAACTGCTGCCAATATAGCAATTCCACAGGCTTCCCTGCAACTCATATTTTTTTTGTTGACATTATTTCTGCCCTGGACATGTGCATCAGAAGCAGTTTAATGACTGTAGCATTTCCAGCATTGCTGAAAACTGGAGGCATTACCTTTATGTCCATTATGTTTTCTTTCTCTGAAATGGTTTCATCATGATTAGCTGATCATGGCATAAACCCATTCCTATTGCATGAGGCTTTAACAAGATGGGATTTCAGTTTTTCAGGTTCCAAAATTTGAGAGATGGGTTTAACTGTTTAGAAAGCATTTTTTTAACTCATTCAAGTTGTCTAGGGGGGGGAGGGAAAGGGGGGAGGAAAAAGAAAATCTCCATATTTCTGGATATATCCTGTAGAAATGTCTTGTGTCTTTCTGTTTTCATTCTCCCTTTTCCAAATAAATGTTTTAAACTTTCTAAAACATAACAGCTTGGAATCGCTTGGCCAGTGAATGTTCAGCAAGTTCTCTTATACCTTTGGTGATGTTTCTGGTCAGTAAACTCTCTCATATAGGGAGGGGGACTCTAAACTCTTTGAGTCTGTCTCTGCCTTGTTGCCTAGAGTTGGCGGGCTTGCAAGTAACTGCAAAGATTTGTATGGCCGAGAATATGTTGAGACTGTTTTCTCTCCCTACCTCCACCCCATAGAAAAACACAGGTTGTTTGAACCCCCAGCCTTTTCAGAGCAGAAATTCTGTTTCAGTACATTTCTCATATTAGAAATACAGGGAAAAGTTTTGACAGGACAGAAATGTTTCTTCTGAGATGGTAGCAACATTGGAATCTCAATTTCGATCTCTCTGAAAGAACATGTTTTCAAATTTCACAGATAAAATGTTCATGTGTAAAGTGAAACACAAATTAAAAAAATTATCTGAATGCACCCATTTTATTCTTTCTGATCTTTGATTAAAACCAGGTATTTTTTTCTTTAATTGTATCTTTAATCTCTGAGTGGAAATCATATGATTTCTGCAGCTATTTTGTATGGCATTAGACGTTGTGAAAATCCAATTCCTTGTGTGAGATAATCAGAGATACCATAGTAGTTGCAAATGCCAAATAATTAAAATATGGGGAAAGATGAAACATTTTGCTGTATTTGTTTGCTATATTCTGAAGTTTAATGAATGTGTTCTTTAGTTGAAATTCCCATGAAAAGATAATGGATGTTGTTTATAACCCAGTGTTGTGAAATCCTACTCTGAATACTTATTATTTGAGGCTATGTGTCCCTTGAAAAGGTGCTGAAATATGGTGGGAATTACAAGTTTTCTTCTTTTATATAGAATACTCTTGATCCTAATTTTTGCTGGCCTCTTTTGATGCTCAGAAAAGAAGTTAAAACAAAAACCAGTGTCCCCCCCGCTTTCAGTGAAACAGCCCAGTTTCTACATGCATTTCTTGATGCAGGGTAGCTCCTTATCTCATCAGGAATCCTGCAGAATAGGTGCAATTCCTGCTAACTCAGCTGGATACCCAGGAATGGCAGTTTGGTGTAGCTCCTGTATCCCATGCTCGATTTAAGGCTATCTACAGTAGCCATGTCTAGATTTAAAGCAGAAAATTAAATTACTGTTTTCAGTGTGAAGGCAAATGGCACTGAATGGCCTGTGTCCATGTCTCTCAACTTTGTTATGTCCCAAACTAGGTGATCAATTAAAAATTTTCTTTGGGAAGTTGGCCTTGGCCAGTAGTTATGCCCCAAGCAGGTCTAAGAATCACTCAGGTAAATTAAACCTGAAATTTAGCTATAGCTAAAAGCATGTAAGGGACTAACAGTTGAAGAGCAGAGGTGATGGAGATCCATTGCCCTGGAGTATTCTCTGGCACTAGCTAAGGTGCTGGTGTAGGTGTGGGCGCGAGGATCTTGCCCAAAGCACACGAGTGGCCAAGTGCCTTCCTGTCCCTTAGGTGCATCTGTGATAACACCACTGCAAATGGTGCTAGCTGGCAGTAGCTTTGCTTTTGGATGGAAACTAATTGCAAATGCTTTTCAAATCTTCTTGTGAATAGCACTTGCATGGTTGGCCGATAGCAGGGCTGACTTACAGAGGAAAAAAAGAAACGGAGTTGTTTCATTTTTTTTGCAGTAAAAGCGTATGTCTTGCTCTGCAAAGTTGAAAATGAAGTACTAACTACTCAAGGGTACATGTAAACAAATTATCATCTTAAATACATCACACCTGGCCCTCCAGCACATGATAAATGTCCATGCTGACCTCCTCCCATCTCTGTACTCAAAACCCAACTGCACTGGCCCATGTATGATAGGATGCACATTTCTCCACAGCTCTGCTTGAAATTTTCATGCATACAGAGTGCTGATTTATCTGGAGGGAGAAGTTACAGGTGATTAACGTGTACTTTGATGAGTGTGCAGCCAGATGCCTTCTGGACATCTGACTGATTTGGGGGTGTATGTCATGCCTCATTCATGAGGTTGCCTGACATGCGATGTTTCCTCTTTATGCTTCTAGTTTATGTCAGTGTCCACCTTTGCCTATACTTCTTTTACTGTCTTAGCTGACATTTTGTGGCAATTCTCTCCTGATGGCTACTTTTATTTAAGACTGATTATTCTTATTTTATGGGCATTTCTTTCATTGACCCCAGACGAATGACTTGGCTGGCTTTTACTCTTTTTGTCATTCTGTTAGTCATGGCACAGTTATTCTTGCTGCAGGCTACTAGGTTTATGCGATTAAAGACTAATCATGATGAACTCAAAGATCCAGCGAGGACTGGAGGAAATATGACAGGCAGAGGAACCCTAATAACATAACTAGTGAAAATGGCCGACTCAGCTGCTCCCTAAGACCATCCAAGGGATGGAGGAAATATTGTCCCTGGAGTGAAACCCGTCAAAATGAGTCAGTGAGGAAGGACAAAAGCTGGGGAAAGGGATGGATCAACGTGGATTGGGAAGGAATAAAAGTAGAAAAAAAGAAGCAAAAGAGGAAGGGGCCAACTGAGTGTAAAGTCTGACAGACCCCTGTGCTTGATGAGCAGAGTCTTGTGCCCTGTTCTATTTAAATCAGATTTCTGACAACCTCCTGTATGGTTGCGCCCTCTGCTTAGGGTGTGTATGTGCGAACGCTAGCAAACCCTAAGGCACGCTATCTGGTGAGCATGAGAGGTGTGTGCACCAGCACCTGGGGTAACCCGTGAGCCTCAGGGGCTCATGGGTGCTGGTGCCAGCCACTGCAGCAGGGCAGGGGCGCTGGGGGCTGCTCCTGGATAGATTGAGAAGGCCAACAGCAGCAGTGACCCATATATCGTGTGTGCCATATTGCCCTAGCAGACTCCAATCCCAATCAGCAGGAGAGGAAGAACAGGACTGGGCCGCCTGTGCTCTTCACATTCATCTGAGGGCTGTATGCATGCAGGTGGGTGCTGGGAAAGGCAACGCTTTCTCGCTGCGTTGACCTGTGTGGCTGGACGGGTGTGTAGTGTGAGTGCACACATGCATCCATCAGGAGTGAGCGTGCAACCCCTCTGCTGCCTGCACCAGGGGGCAGGGAACTGCAGCAGCCCCGCATTCGGGGGCCTGGGACAGGAGGAGACCCCCTGGCTCCCAGTGCCTGCTGGGTTCAGCTGCCTCTAACACAAAGTTTTCATCTTGCCAAAACCCATGAGCACCATTAACTTTGATGGATTCCTTGCTGCCTTAGTAAATTACCTTCTGTTTATCTTCACTCCTAATTCACTTTTACCTGCCACTCTCTGTGCGGGGGACTCAGTGATTTGTGACCTTCTTACTGCCCCGCTGAGGTCTCTAATCCTGTCTTTCAAATCGTTATCTAAACTGCTTTATTTTCTGTCTGTTCTTTCTTACCTCTCCTCTTCTCTTTTTGAAGAAAACTGCTGATGTTAAACGTACAAATAAATAAACACATTTATTAAGGAAAAGAAAGAAGAAGCAAGACTCTGCTGAGGCTCCTGGGCTACACCCTTTATCTATAAAATATTCCTGGAACAATCTTATTATAATTATCTGTGATTTTTTTTTTATTTGTTTCAAATTCTGATTCAAATTCCTTAGTATCCCCTAGGTACTGTTGTACTTTTGAACTGCACACTTCAATGTACAGAAAGAATGCAGTAAGTCTTACTTGTAGACTATTACTTAACTTCTGAACAGCTGGGCTCCTTTCCAGCTGTTCAAAAGCCAAATTCTGGCTCCCCAGGAGCAGTAATGTGAACATTTCAACATAAATCAATTTAAGTAGATTGCCTTTGATAGAATAACAATGTCTGAAATGGAAAGGTAACACCTAACAAAAATATCTATGGCTTTTAAGAAAAAAGTAAATCCTGGATACACATCAGCCTTGGTGAATGGATTTATTCACAGAAATAGCATGGCATAAAAATGAAAAATACTGGACTCATATCTCACTGAAAAAAAAAAAGTGATCTGGATATGTTCAGGAGAAACTTGCCTGTGATGAGAACTTTTTCATGCTTGACCGTTTAACCCAGATTCCATATATTCATAGGGAAATGTAAGATTGTTCAGTGAATTCACTGAAAGATGTGGGGTCACATGAATTAAGTAAAGCATGTCAGATTTCTGTATAAAGTTCTCAATCAGCTACCAACAAATTTTATTTTCTGCCTGGGAGCTAAATTGCAGCATTTTGCTCCAGTGATTAGTTCCAGTGACTAGACACAAAGTTAGTTCCACCAAGCTTGGACTATAAGGTCCTGAAGGGAAGAGACAGAAGGGCTTGAAAACCTGCTGGATCTGTGGGAGAATAAATAATTACAAGACTCTGGGGCTGCACACCAGGAATTTAATTGAATGCATCAACTTATCTCAGAAAGGATAATAGGAGTCCTAAGAAGATAACGCCTTTCAGATACACCTGTCAGAATTTCTAGAACAGTAAGATTGCCCCGACTGTGATTTGCTCTTTATCGAAAAAGGTATATCTATGCTTTCTGCTGACTACTCTTTAAAGTGGTTTTGATATATCTGCCTTTATATCTTAGAAAATTCACCATGAGTGAAGTTAGCAAAGTCAGAATCAAAAGCAATTAGCTGAGATAATGCATTTCAGCATGCTCATAAATCACCTCCATATGCTTTGCAGGATGTTGATTTTGTGACCCTTTTTTTTTTACCTCTTCTGCTTAGACTAACAGATAAATTTTGTTTATTATTTGGGAGTTGTTATTAACTTGTTTTTATATTCCCTGAAAGACTTATGTGATTACATTAAATAATTTGATTGGAAAAATACACAGGACAAAAAAGAGACAGAAGAGGAAGGTAGAAAATGTGAAGAAAAGGCAAAGGAGGGATTGGAAGGAACACAAACTGAAGAAAGAGGTGAAGAAAGAGAAGATCAGATTCCTTAGTAAGAGAGAAAGAAAAAATGATCCAAGAAGTGTCAGTGGAATGAAATCAGGGAGTCCAGGAAAAGCACACAGGAAAAGTCTGAAAAGAAATGTAAAGGGATAGAAAATTAACAAACATCTTATTTAAAACAACTTTCATATGAAAGTTGTAAATGTAAGGTTTTGCACAAATTCAGCTGAGTGACTACTAAAGCCAAAAGGGCTAGTCTGATAATCTGGATAATCTCTTCAGTATAAATTGTTGTTTTTCCTGAATGAGTTCCTGGTTTAATACTTTTGTGGAAAAAAAGCCAAATATCTTAATTTAAAATGTTTGTAGTAGAAGCTCCAACAAAAGCCTTGGCAATTTTTTTTCAGTGGTTTATTATACTTTTTTTTACATCTATTTCAGTCTAATCTGATCTAACTTCAGCTTTAGCTCAAAACCCTATTGAGCAGATTGAAGAGCCCTCTGTCAAATTTTCTATCCTTATGGGGGTACTTAGGCTTAGATGAAGTAATTTCTGTGATGAGAAAAATGGTTGAAGTTTTCTGAATCTTGTTATAAATCATGCTTTAAAACATATTTCCCTTCTTGCCCTTGCTTTCATTCTGCCTGTTTGTTAATAATAAAGTTAATAATGGACACGGTAGCCTGGTAGCAGGCAGAGATGACAGTCTCTTGGGGTTTTTACTTAGCATCCCCCAGTTTACGCACCTAAAGACAGCACTAACCTTTTGCCCAAGGATTTAGGTGCAGCCCAAATGCTGCTGGAGACAGCAGTGGGTCTAGGATTTGGTTTACAAGCTTGGGTGACTGTGGCAATGGTTGCAAGTGTGGCTGTTGACTGAGCAAGTCCAGGGAGAGGCAGTTCATGTTCGTTTACATGTGCACCTGTATATGATGCTGCCTTCCCAAATCCTTTCTCACCCTGGATTCTCCAGAAGGTTCAAAGACCTACTGAAGGTCCCTGTTCCTGGCTCAGAAAGCTCACTGGCTGTCACTTCAGAGCTCCTCATATGGGTTCTCATGCCCAGTCTTAGTCATCATTGCTTTTGTATTCTACTGAGTTACTATTAAATTACTGTCTTTGTCTTCTAGGATTTTTTTTCATATGCAGAACAGAAATATGGAATATTTCTGTATTTCTTTCATTTAACTGACAGGCCTATAATTTCTATTCGTTGTGGCCATTAACATTGACATAATTTCTTTTCTTTCTCTTAAACATAAATGTCTTTTATTCTCTTTAGCCCCATTTGCCTTAGATTTTATCTTTACTATTTTTTGTGTGAATTCACTACAGCTACGAGGCTTGAATGGTTCCAATTTTAATTCCTAGTTAAGTAGATTAAGCAAACTGTTATCCTGTGAAGTCTGCAGATGTTCACATCTTGACCATCCACCATCCTCTTTTTTTCATTCTGAAATATATCCTTCCCTTAAGTTTGTTTTTGCTGCAAAGAAGTGGGATTTTTTTTTGTAGCAAGATTATTTTTATAACTCCCTTGTCATACATTTCCTTTATAGAAGAACCAGAGCCAATCTTTCAGCTACATTTCACAGAGCAGCAAATTGCTCAGGTTTGTGAGCTGAACAGCAAAAACCCCCAATGCCCATGAAAACAAAATTATGGATTAATCATCCTTTTTCACATCAAAAGCATGGGGCAACTTTCAGGGCAGAAGAAGGAAAAGAAGGAATAAGGAACTATTGCATGGAAACCTCTCTGACAGAGGTACCCATGTCCTGGGAGGTGAACAAGGGTGTGTTGTTATTTCTTGGGCTCATATGATAGAAGTTTTAGGCATGTGTAGCCCCCCAGTGAATATGGGAGCCATCCTTATCCACCCTCCCATGTCAGGCTTGGTGAAATGGGTGTTTCAAGGCTGGCATGGGAAGGGTGGGGGCAAGTAGGATAAGCTGCACTCCTCTTGTTGCTGCCAACTTGCTCCCCACCTGCAGGAGAGAAAAGTTGCTGTGTGGGTTGGTTTTGGCTACAAGAAGAGCTGAAGGCAAGTCTTTTGGAGCACAAAGTGTCTGCTCATTCCCAGTCAGCAGAATAGGGAAAACTGCTCTTCCTGGCACAAGCAAGGCAAACCCGAGGCTATTCTTAAGTGCTGTGGTGAGATACATGGGTTGAGATGCATGAGAAACTTGGGAGTTGTTCTTTTTCTTTCCAACATCAGCATCAGAGTCTGTGAATGTTCTAAACTATCATTTTACAGGGGAAATTTATGGATGATTCTAATAATTTTCTACTTATTTTATTGTGTTTTTTGACCAAAACCCCACAAACCCAACCCACAAGTAAAGAGGTAGATTGTAAATGTAAGGCTTCTGCTGCCCGATATAGTTTATCTACAGAGGAATATTCCCACTAGTGAATCTCAATCTCACAGGCTATTATAGAATGTAATTGTACATGCAGACGAAGGAATCAAGTTCATACTACGCAGGGAGAGTGAAAAGTGCTACGCCTTGCAATCAAGCACTATCAGAGCTTACACTGTGTAAACTGTTCTTTTATAACAAGTTATCATAAAAAAAGCAATTTGTGTAATGTCTCATTCTCTTTAAAATGGAAAGACCTGTGTGACATTTACAGTGTGCCCAGTCAAACAGTTGTACTATAATAACTCGGGCAATGAAATAGGGATCTTTTTATTACTTGATGTTAAACATGTCAATTTTAATTTGGAATGGAAATTGGCTGTAATGCGCATATGTTATTCATACAGTTAGTGTTGTAGCAAATAGGTAGATTTGGCATACCTTTTAGGATGCTAGAGAAAGTGATTTCCAGCAGATTTGGTATAAACCCAAATTAATTTAATCTCCTTAATGTTGCCAGAGTACAAAAGAGTTGTTTTTTTTTTCCTCTGAAACATGAAGAGTGGATGAGATAAGAATTGCACTGACAGTGAGAAAGAAAGTGCTTTTTGGATGAGTAGAGTATTACTATTAGAAGTAGAGTATCATATCTCACATGAAGCAACAGGTAGGGTCCAAAATACAATATGCTATTTGGGGGGGGGGGGGGTAGCATAACCCATTGGGGAGAGAGGACAGAAGGAAAAGTAATTTGGAAAACAGTGGCATATGGCAAATGATCCCTGTTACAGCTCCCTGGATTTCACTGGGTTAATTCTAATCAATCTATCACTTGATGAGAGGGCCTTGATCACCTGATGAAGCTGATTAGTCAATCATCTGGCAAGGTTACAAAAGAGCTTCCTCCTCTTTTAGTAAGTCTGTGGTCTGGAACAGTGGGAGAACAGTAGAGCTGATGGAGAGGCTGCAGGTAGCCTTCATCTGGTGAAGTGTCTGCAGAGTGGGTGGAAGAGAGACAGGCAGAATGGCCACAGGTGTGTTTAGCTTCTGCTTCGTTATTTACTGTTTCACTATTTACTCTTTACTGTCTCTCTTACGGAAAGAATAGCTTTTCAGAAATTCTATGAAAATATGTTTGTGTTATGTGCTTTACCTCCTCTGTATCTCTGAGGGGGTAACCTGTGAATCCACAGTCCCTTGAGTCTCATGCCATGAATTCCCAAGTATCAGTGATGGAGCTTAAACACCCCGTGGGGCTTTGGAGATCAGTCAGGAAGAGCACCCCACCTGTGCAAGATCAGACACTTCCATGTGGTTAGGAAGTCTGACTCCCCTACTTATAAAAAAAACCCCACCCCAACAACAAAAAAACCCCAACAAGATCTGTTCTGTGAGAAGGTCCCCAGCCTTGGAAAACTTTGCACCTTTTCATGTGCAATTCCAGCTGCTGCTTGTCTGCAGTTTAACTCCCACCAATGTCTTCAGTCTCATTAGATCAGGAGGATGCAAATGGATCTCTGGCTTGGGATTTAGACTCATTTGACTTCATAGGGAGGATGTATTTGCTTTTTAATTGGAAAGCGTGTTTGGTTTTGGCTCCCTTTCTGACAGTCAGCTGACTATAAATATAGGGTCTCTTTCAGTTGGAAACTACGAGGCAAATCTCTGAAATGAGGGTGGTTGCAGCAGTTTAAATCCCTTTGTGGAAATTGAATTGGTTCAGCCCAGATTCCACTTTATATTAACAGCATTTAGAGCAAAATTGAAGTTTAGGATAGATCACTAAGAGAGAAGCACTTGTAACTACCCCTGAATAAAACACTGTGCTGAAACCATACCAGTAACTCGGCAGCCTTGAAAGAGCAAAGCCAAAAATACTGCAGCAGCTGTCTCGTTGATCAGCTTGCACTTATTCAAAGCTGTGCAGATCTGACATTTAGTTAAAAAATAACCATTTCCCAGTTCATTCACAATTAAATGGGGGACTTGGGTAAATTTTGCAATGTGTGCTTGTAAATAAGCCTCCTTACCCCTGGAGTAAAACATTCCTAATAAGTAATTAATTGAAGATTAAGTTCTACATCTTGAAAATATTACAGTTTTGCAGGAGCTGGCCATTATCCATATCCTGGGTTACTTCTGCATTTGTCTCATTTGCTTAAGCAAATACACCATTTTGAATCCAGATGACGTTATGTACTCTGGTGTCAGTATCTTTTCTAACTTTACTATACAATGGAAATTAACTTCTTGACTCTCCCAAAAGGAAAGATAAGTTGGATTTTTGAGTAGAGGCACGGAGCAAAAGTTGTAGGATCTCAGGATTGAAATATAGTCTTGTTATTACAAATAGACTTCTCATTAACTTTCCTTTGCTTTACTTTGCACAGGGGTATTTGTCAGCCACCAGCAATCTTTCTTCTTTCTGCTTACTGCTCACAGCTTTGCTTCTTGTATGCCACTTTTCTTCTGCAAATCTATTTCAAAATCATGCTTTCTCAAACACAACTGATTTCTGTGACCTGTTAGGCTGTAGCATGTATTGCGATTGCGCTGTCCTTTGTTTCTACTCTGTCTTTATTTCTCTTGAAGAACCATGATGGTGCATCATTGAAAGGGGAGGGCAGCACTGCCAAGTACAATGTTTTCCCTTTCATTTATCTGGTCAGAATTCCCTCTTAAACATTTCTTTCTGACCTATAAGGATCAGTTTGTACAATAAAAGTACAGGCTGTGTGATGATGAAGACATGAACATGTGCCCAGTGACCTCCAAGAGCTGACCAGGAATGTACTTCACAGGTGCTTAAGGAACAGCCCTTTCCCTACCAGTAATGCCTCAGACTGGTGCACTACTTCCATTTTTTTCAAAGTCCATGTTAAAAAACAGGGAAGTAGATGATCTAAGATCTTGAGAATTCTGTTCCTTTTTTCAGGAAACTATCCCTCAATCCCTAATATGTTTGTGCATGAGGCTGTAAACCTGTATCTGACAGCAGAACCCAGAGCTGGCTGGCATAAGTAAGGGGCCGGTCTCATTGAAGTCAATAGGGCTGTGGTATTCAGCATCTCAGTTTTTATGCACAAATGACTATAAGCACCCTAGTGTTATAGCCAAATATTTTGACTTTGCTTAATCTTTCTTGTTTCAAAAGATTAAGTCTGTTCCCAGCTCAGCCAAAGTTCAGAACCATTGAGATACTCCTTTTATAACCTTTAAGGACCTGAAGGATAACTTTAATTTTTAGTTCTGGTATCTCAAGGACAATGATGGGCTGTTTCAAAGACTGTGTCCATTTTTGTGTGTGTGAGACAGTGCAGAAAGTGTTTCTATTCTGTCAATTCCAACAACATCTGCTTATATGGAAAATAAAAAACAGCCCTCAAATGTATTAAGAAATGATGAAAATACTTTGGGTAAAAAAGGATGAATGATGGATTCAGAGTACAGTCAGATCAGAGTGTTTACTCTGAAGGGCTGTCCTAGTGTCTGAAGCCTTAATCAAAGCTCATGTTACAATGTATGTCTAATATATGCAGTACAATAATATATGAAACAAATATATGTGCAACATTATATGACAGATATTCCACTTTGCTCTTAATAAGTAGGTAAGCTATGAGACATAGAGAACCCATTCATAATAGGTTCCGGGAGATATACACATTTCTTAGCTTTTAACCTGGAAGACTGTCTTTGTTATCATGTAAAGTGTGTGTGTGTCACAATGGAAGGTAGCCCTATAGAACAAGACAATATGATTAAATGACAGCAAAGATTACTGTGTAATCAGAAGACCTGTTTGCCTTACTTATATGAAATATTTATTTTGTGGAAAGCCACTTTTTTGACCTATCTTTTCAGTCTTTCCAGACTAGATTGTGTTACCAGGTATTTACTTCTGCTTATCAAAGGCATTATTCAAAACTAACTTTATTTTCCCTCTGCAAAACTCCTTCCATCTTACCCCGAGTTACCCCCTCCTCCTGTTGACTTGGAGATATTTCTTGCTTTGCAGTTTTCATTTATCCCTAAAATCCATTTCCTTTTGTCTGTTGTTACGACTGGTGCTCTTTTGTCCCATTTCTTCAGCATTTCTGCCTTGCTTCCACTTGCTTCACCTTTTTTTATTCTTATCTGATGATTTCAGTGGCTAGTTCTTGAATCAAACAATCAAAACCTCTTTCGCTATCCACCTAGATATTTCTTTTTCTCTTTGTTTGAAATTTCTTGAATATCTTTACTCAAAATGAATGCACTCATGACTCCCAGCTTCCTGCTTACCCCAAATGCATTTCTTTGATGTAGCCTTCAGTCTCAGTTCAGCTAAACCTTTCTACAACAGTGTAGAGCCTGTATGGTGAAATATGGGTGTGAAGTGTGGCAGTCCAGAGGAACCGGGAAACATTAAACTTAGGGTTTGTCTGAAACTGTTCCAGCTGCACATGATGATTCAGGGCTAGAGAAAGGTAGCACTGGTACTTCAAAGCATGGGCCCGTATCACGAGTCCTTCCTCTGCACAGCAAGTGTGTGCACTGGCATGTTCTTCAGACTTATTGCAGAGGTCCAGAATAGCTGTGTGTACATGGACAGCATGTCTCTTTGTGTTGAGTGTGCATAGAAGGGTTCCCTTGCATGTGTGTTTGACTGTGGCCTTTTTATATGTCTCCATCTGCATGGGGTCCAGTGTCTGCGTAAGCGTCCAAAGGCAGCCTTCCTTTAAAGAAAGAAATTATGATGCCTGCAACTGTTTCCTACAGAGTGCCATAAAAGTTGAGACATCTCCCAGGAGGCAGAAGGCCAAGATAAAATATCTTTCTCTGAAAAAGTCAAATCCCATTTTTCTTGCACTTTGAACTGCGTATCTGCTGGCATGGATGGGGACAGAATCTGGTTTTCCTTTGAAAGCTCTACTGGGAACACGACATTGTTGGAGACAGAGGGAACAAGGCAAAGGAAGACTGTCTGCTTTACACATTCCTCTGGGAGAGAAGATTTTTGTGTGTTAGTCCCTGCTATTACTAAAATTTCTATATTTTATCCATTGACTGAGAAGAGAAATTCCCCTTGCCTGTCTTTTGAGGATAAAAAGCCTTAGCTTTTGTTTATGCTTTGCTTTTTACTGTTATGTCTAACTACATAGGAGTATTCAATCTGTCTCCATTGTATTAGCTACAGCACCCAAAGGGAGAAATTGCAGTACTTGAATCCAGTCAGTGAGTGCTTTTGGCACAGGGGTTGCCATAACCTAGCAAGCAGGCTAGGCAGGAGACCTGCAGGACTCAGCCTTTGCACAACAAGGGCAGAGGACCATTTTGAGCAGCGATGGTTAGCCTGAGGCTTGCACGTACTTGGTTACAGTCCTCTGTGTGCAGCCTGCAGACTTGTGGGACCATGGTGCAGTTTTCTCCTGGCCCACTTTCTGTGGAAATGAGGGTACAGGAGGGAGAACTATTATGTAGTGGGATTTTGCCCAAGCACAGGTTGAGAGTGTGTCCAGGCTATGAAGCTGGAGGTACTCAATGGTCACAGCTAGAAGTGAGAGAGTGGGGCAGAGGGCTCGATTCAGTTTAAAATTTTAATAGAATGTAAATCCTGACACATTTTGGTACTCAACTCATCATCTAATGACAGGTGTTTGAAGAAACAACTTGTTCTGGTCTAGTCTGACCCACAGGCCCTTTCTATATTCTCATGTATAGCTGTTAGCTTGTGCCCATAATGCTATGCCCCCCGCCGCCTCTGCATTCCCTTTTATAGACCCTGCTGTAAATCATCACACAGTTGGGCAGTCAGTGGAAGCCCTGTCTTTGGGGACTCTCAATATGCTTGTGTTGCAGGCAGTCAAGCAGCTGAGGTTTAGTAGTGTTGGCAGAGATTTTTCTCTCCCGTTACAGTAGGACAGTGGCAAGTTCAAAAGTTGAGCCTGGGGCTCTGCTGAATAAAAGGCCTCATTAGTCCCACAGA
The DNA here is from genome assembly GCA_034008185.1 of Gorsachius magnificus. Lineage (NCBI taxonomy): Eukaryota > Metazoa > Chordata > Aves > Pelecaniformes > Ardeidae > Gorsachius > Gorsachius magnificus. Next base: position 56,599,372 of record CM067083.1, on the reverse strand, counting down.
GGATCACTTTTCTATGACTGGTGTAGTGTGGTCTGGTGAAATCTGTCACTCTGTCAGCTTTGAGTACAAATGTTGGAAAGACAAAGGCTTACAACTATTTCCAGATCCAAGCCAATGGCAGTAAACCTTCCATAAACCTGTTACCCTGTTAAAAGGAGCTGTGCATGTTTCCAAGCTTCTGGAAAGCCACGCTCCGTTTTTCTCTGTGGATGTGCAAAATGTTGCTCTGACTTACAGGTGGTTTTACCTTCTCTTCCCACAAAATACTAGTCCATGCCTAAGCTTTTCTGCTCACTGTAAAGCTTGTGCTTGATGTCTTACTGACATCCCTCTCTCTTCCTATGAGAAGTGGAAGCTTAAGCCTCTGCACCTTAGTCCCTGTGCTCTGTTACCCTCAGCAGCCCAGAATACTCGCTGTCATTCATGCCACTTCACTTTGCACTTTGTCAGGATACACATACAAACTGCACATTGAACACGATTTTGGGAGAAGAAGAAATGGTAAACAAAAGAATTCACACTGAGCTGCAAAAGCTGTCTTTGTCATGTCACTAGCAAAAGTTTATGGGAACAAGGTGAAAGGAAGTGCATAAGTTTTGTTTCCAAGATCCATTCATACTGACAGTTTTTTTTGAGCCTTAGAGAAAGAGCAGTCTAGCCTGTCCTTGAGTTGCAGCTGTAATCACAACTATAAATAACTTTAAAAATCAATTCCAGGAAAATCTCACACATTTGGAAAGGAAGGAAAATGCTCTTTTGCACTTCTACCTTGCATGGGAGCAAAACTGAAACAGGAACAAGCAAGCAATATATAATACTTTATCACGTTGATCTGAAAATGTCTGAGTTCATAGAGATGCTGCATCACCCAAAAGAAAATCTGCTTCTGCAAACAAGGCAAATCAAAGAAATACAGAACTGAAGATAAATAAACAAAGCATTCTCACTAAGATCTCCAAACGTCTGTGCTCATAATGTCCAATTCTGCACTAGGAATGAAAAATTCAAGGGGCATAAAGCAAGCAAACAGGTGTTCTGCAAGACCAAAGAGAAGGAATGAAATTTATTTGTAATTTGGCTTCTTAGCCAAGTCAGAAAAGAGCTCCTGGCAATGGTGCATATCAATACTGATGAGAGAAATTCAGAGGCTATCGTAAAGGTCATAGCTGTTTTCAGAGAGGAAGAAAGGGCGGCATTTTAGGACACGTAATCTAGATTCACTAAGAAACACATTCCTTTAATGTTTCCTCTTAATAAATAGCATTTATTAATAAATAACATTGGGACTGTAAATTTCTGGTGCCTCTTAACAATTTATAAAGGAGAAAAACCATAAGAAAATGTGCACATGATAGTGATTTCTGTAAATAAGATACTTGGATGGGTGTAAGGACTGATATAAATTTACACATGCTTCTATTTGGAGTGTTGTCTTTTAAGTGAAATGAAGAAGTAAGACACTCATGCAGTTGTAAACAAGATGAGGTTCCTGTCTGACAGGCAATACAATGTGTATGGATTAATTTCCTACAAATACTTTTTATGGCTATTTCATCTGGGTTGATTATAAATTAATCATATTTTAAGTAGAGACTCGGCTTCAGGTGCTATATGTTCCCTTCTAAAGAGATTTCAGTAAGAGGTCTGGATCTCAAAAAAAGGAAATTGAAAACCAGCTGCAGTTTCCTATCATAGTCACAATCCAAGGGGAACTGCTTTTCTCCTGTATTTACTGGTCAACCTTCACTTCAGGTTGGCACCATGCACAGGGCCTATGGAAGACTCCTTCTCTTTTTCAGTATTAGGTATCTGTCTTCTGGGTTGCCAACAATGAAGACAAAGCCAGACCTTTGGAGGTTTGCTTTTGAAGGACAAGAGGCAGTGGATACAACCTGGGACATAATAATTTTTTTCCTTTACCATGAGAGCAGGATGCTCCATCCTTTGGTCTATGCAAAATGTGATGGTAGAACATCTTGTGCAACCTGCTTTTACTAAGACCCCCTGTGAGCAGGAGGTTGGATTAAATGAGTAAAGGAGGTTCCCTTATAACCTACATAATTCTGTAATTCCTTGAGAAAGTCGCAATAATTTACCTGAATCAAGTGGTGGACTGCTTGTTTAAATATCCTTTAACATCTGAAAATGTCCTCTTTATTAATGTATTAAAGCTTTCTTTTGGAAATAGCAAGTCATTAATTGCATTACAGTGTAACTTTCTAGTGTAGCAGAAGTCAGTGACAGTTTCGTGTGACAGAGAACAGTATTTAAAACATTTGTTTTTCTAGTTAAGGAATCTGAGAGTCACTGTAATGACTGTGACAAAATGTCTGCCTGTCTCTGTGTTGTCATGCTGAAAGTGGTAAGTAGCAGGAATATGAGAACAGGACAAGTGCTTGCTGGAGGCTGGGAGGGTATCACCGGTTGATTCAGAAGCATTGTCTTAGAAGGGTTTTTTCTTGCGTGTGTTTAGTCACTTTCTGAACTCATGTAAAATTTTAAAATCCACAGTTTCCTAGGGTGAGAAGCTCACAGCTTATTGCACAATACATGAAGAATTGCCTCCTTTTGGCTGTTTTAGACACAGTTTCTGAAATTTCACTTAATGGCCTCTAGTTTTGGTACTGGAAGAGGCAGGAAATTATTTACTTTTCCCATAGCGTGTGTGGTTTTACAGATCTCTGTTTTATCTTCCTTTTCAGTAGTCTTTGTTCCAGGCCAAGGTGTTCTAGGCTATTCTTTATATGTGTGTGTGTGTGTGGTATGTCTTGGGAAAGATGACGACCACAGCTCTGGGGTGGTATTGATGTCTACTCAGCAGAAGAAAGGCTGATGCGAGTAGACTTAATTCCCAGAAGTCAGCAACTGCTAATATTTGCACATTTGCACGTATTTTCTGAAGCCTGACAGGAGGTATCCCCCAGCCCATGAGCCTCCTAAACTTATTTCATTGAGGGAGTTCCTCTGTATTAGTACAATCTACCATCTCCAAGGAACCATCGAGTCCTGCGTGTGCTGGTTTCGCAGTGGTGGACTTTGCTCTACAGCACCAGGTAGGCTTTCCTGTAAAGAAAACAAATGCCATCCAAGTGAGAACTTAATCTATAGAGTTACAAAAAAAAAGTAAGCATAAAATGAAGCTTTACTCTATGCTTACAAATAAGATACCTTTCTAGCATTTCCAGTATTTCTGTCAAAGTCTTTGTCTCCTTTCCTCCTCCTTTGATCTGCCTTTCCTCCTCTTTTTCTCCTCCTTTGGTACACCTTTCCTCCTGCTGTCATGTGCCTTAACTTGTGCATCCCTCCACTCATGCAATGGGTAGTGATCACATCTGGACTAAATCATAAATCTCTTACCCCCACCCCAGAACTGTCTTTTTTTTTTTGTTACAACAGAGACTTTTTGTTCTGAACATAGTTCTTTTATAGCATCCATACATAGGGACTGAGACTTTAGTTTAGATTTTTCTCTTTCTATCCCTTCATGATGAATGTGAGCACCTAAAACATAATAATGAGTTTTGTAAACATCGGGCATGCCAAGTCTATTGAGTCATTACAGCTTATACTGCAGGAAGCTAAAATGTGAAGCATTACAACTCCTGAAATGAACAAGAGCTTTCTGAAAGTTTTTCTCCTTATAGCAAAATATAATGAATTCTGTAACAGTAGAGTACATAGAAAATATGTGCTTTTTTCTGTAGATCATGATTTTTTTTTTTAGGATTGGATGCATGACTAAAAAGCATGTCCTTTGGCAGATAATGGTGGAATCTGGACCTTTTTTTTTGGTCATTGAGTGAAAAACTGTGATGATTTTCAGGAGCAAGGGAAATATGATTTCTTTTGTTGGCTCAAGCTCAACCGGGAAGTGCCACAGGACAAGACGGATGAGGGGAGCAGTAATGAGATACATAGATGTTTATTTCTAGGTGACTTACTTGAATCTGACCCAGGGCAATACTGCCTGAAATTTCTTGCAAAATGATAGCTGTTTAATTAAACATGAAATGAGTTGGCATTGCCAACATTATAATTTCTTTATCTTCCTTAATTTTTGAAGCTGAAATGACAGAAAGCGCACAAATAAAAGCAACTGCTGGTATAAGTTTCTCTGCAATTGGATAGGTGCCAGTGTTTTATCACAGAAGTCATTCTTTCAGCAAGCACTATTTGCAAGATTGATCCTGCAGCCAGGTCGTAACATCCCTGCAGGGATGGGAATTTTTTAATTGCCTGGGTAAACAACTCCTCATTGCAGGGTAACACACCAGTTGACAGGAAATTCCTTTTTGGAAACTGGATAGATAAGATCCGTAGCAGCTGCAAATGTATTCTCAGGGCAGGTGCCATCTGGACCACCATTTCATATGAACCCTCTTAGGGGCACAAACTCTGTGAATTCAAATCTCTGCACCCTGTTTTCATAGCACAAAGCCTAGTTATTCTCAGAGCCCTCACTCCGACAAGTATTTTCAAGACTTCAAGGTGTCCGGGTGTTCTGTCTACTAAGAGTCTGGGCAGGGTTTCCTTCACACCCTATTTGCATTCATCAAAGGTTACCAAGCTGGCGATGTTTCGAATGAAATCTTTTTTCACTGGAAAATTTCTGACCAGCTGTTCTCCCAGCAACCTCTGTTTCTAATGCTGCCTGTATGAAGCTCTAATCTCTCTGAAACTGAAGATCCCAGATGATGGATGAATACAAAATAGTGGAACTAATATGGTGCATGCTAATCTTCTTGGCTCATACACTTTAGTTTTTGATGTATCGAGTCCTCTAGCCATCATCTGATAACTGTCTATTTTTGCTAGCTATTTCAATTGTGAGCTCTTCCAGGCATAGATGTCTGCCTCATTTTTCACGCTCAGCACTTTTTAAAACTCTATAAAATAATAATTGCCCTTGTTACTCCCTTCCATGGAAGGTCTTGTGACTAAGAGGAGAGAAGGTTCTGCTCTGGCTTTGTGCTCCAACTCCAGCAGCACTCTGTGCCTTTTATCCAGGCGCATCCCATTTACTCAGCCCTTACGTAGATTAGCTTACATAATTAATGTCTAACGTGAAATTTACTTGTTCCCTATCTGATATGGGAGAACATTTTCTTTAAGGCCTTATTCAGGTGCAGTTTAGATTTGTTGAGGTCCTGAGAGTTACTGTTTGCTTTCCATTGGGCTAGGAGTAGAGTCAATTTGCTGATCTCTTTGTGATGGAGTTCTTTCAGTGTACCAAAAATAAAAAAAACAGAGGGGATTATCAGTTTAGAAATGTTCTGCACAGGTAGTGTAGACAAGATGGTGGTGGTCTTCTCTAAAATATATCTAAAATAAAGATCCAGAATCTGACATCTTTTACAGCAGCCCGTCCACGTTGATTTTATTATTTGCACGCAATTTGACAAAATTTTGTCCTTTCACAGAACAGGCTATGCAAGCAAGCTCAGCTTTGTGTTCTTGTTTCTCAGTTCACAGGTAATGTGTAGTACTGAATAGCAATTGATTCCCCAGAGGGAATTTAGGATGACTTAGATGTTTTTAGTACAGGGTTAACAGGGAGAATGGCTATTAAAGATGATTTTGTGTATGCACTGAGAAAAGTAAGTTTTGTTCTTTTTTTTTTATTTTCTCCAAGATCAGAAAAGCTCTGAAGTATTTTATTTAGTGCAAACACAGCGGAAGTCTTAATTATGAAGGAAGACTGTAACACATCACAAATATCTGCATTAAAAAAGTAGTTTATAATTTGAAGAATGTGTAGGAACTCCAAAGGGCCTGTACACCCAAGACCTGTGAGTCAGGGTCCCAACTTCTAGAGGAACATGCCTATAGTTGGGACCATCACTGGGCACATAGGCTGGTAAATACAGCTTATCTTCCCCAAGACAGAGTTTGAGGTCCCTGGAGCCAAACATAGTTGAACTTTTAAGAAAGTGACGGCCAATGCTAGATGCTTGTGGTCTGACAGAGGGTATTACAAAGTTGCTGCAATACAGCATGCAGAGCAGTTTACAATACCTGCAAGTCCCTTCTTTTCATAAAGAAACAGATCAGGACATGAAGTGTGGGGGATGTTGGAGGGGTATATGCACCATCGTGAGGGCTCAGCAGAGCTGTGAAAAATCTGATCCAAAATTGTTTTTTCCCCACTCACAGAACTTCTTGAGTAGGAATTCTCATGCTTCAAAATTCAGTAACCTGGCACTGACTGAGAGCAGAAACGCTGCAGAGTCCTATCTTGAGAGCAGGGCTTGCTATTGAGGAGAAACCTCTACTCTGGGCAGAGGTGGCCTGGTTTGTCTTCCTTTGCAGAGATAAGATGCACTTTATTGGTACTGCCAGGCTATTTTATCAACTTTGTACAAATGAAAGGAGAAAGGAGGGTGATGCACTAGTTGTGGTGAAGAGCTCGTGGCATTTTTCAAGGTCTTGGTGTCTTTTTCAGGACAAAAATCCAGCTGAGGAACATATGTTCTGGCCAGTGACCTGTTACAGCACAGCTCAGTCTCAAGCATGGTCTAGCCCATCCTCACGCAGTGAGGACCCTGTGGACTAAGCTATATATAAAGATGTTGAAGCTGATCAAAGATCAGAAATCCAGATGTCACTTCTACTCTGGAGTGACTTCCATTATTTTATTAAAAGGCAGATCATTAAGAATTAAATTGCTGGAAAAAATGTGATATATCTGAAGAGAGCAAAACAAGATTTGTTCACCTTTTATTTTTCTTGAAACTATAAACTGTGCAAGTTTTTCTAAATTTGTGTGTGTCTTAAGTCAATATCAGAATATTGTCCTGTGGAGTGCCAGGCTAATTCAAATGTAGGACAGAAATTTCATAACTTGTTCTCTTCCACCCTCTGTAGGTAATGCAGAATACTGATTTGAATTTGGTGTAAATCCCAAACTGCACTTACATTCAAACATTTCTTTGTAATACTAAATTGTGACCACCTTATTGATAAACACTCTGTTTAATAGTCCCATTGAAGTGGAGGATTTTTCAGTGTAGCTGTGACCCGAGTGCTTCTGAATAATCCCGGTGAAAGAGAAGTCAAGTCAGAAAAATAGATGCATTAAAAAAATATCTGGTCTTCATCCTCATTTTCTCATTAGCAACTGACCATAACTTAATGTAATATCATATTTTGTTATCTTCCAGATGAAAATGTGCATATTTTCTAAAGGATAAAGAAGGGGAATTAATGTTTTGCAGAAGTATGTTGTTGCAGTCAAAGACAAATTCTTCAAATTATTAGTCCTCAACTCTTTTAACTTAATGAATAAACCATAAAAACAAGATGAAAAAGAATAACTCAATCTGCTGCAAATTGGGTCCTTGAGAACAAAAGGAAAAGATGCCACAATGCAACAGGGACTGCTCTTCGGCTGCGAGTTGTTGCATTTATCAAACTAGCAATAACATACCAGAGCATAAGGAAGAGGCAATTCTCATCATATTAGTCATGCGTGTAGTGTAAGTCATGAATACTTTCCCACAAAAGAAATGCAGTAATTCTTTTTAATGAGTTCTTGAGAACTTATTAACTGCATGCAGCTACTGTGTGTCTTTTCTGTGGCTGCTGCTCTGCTATCCTGAGGCATTCACCTTCACGAGACAGACAGTAGAGAAACTTCAAACAGCCAACTCATTATCATTTTCAGGAGAAGCTGTTCCCCATCTCACAGCCAAATCCTGGAGGACATAGCAGGGAGCTGATGAATATAGGGGCCCGCTGGTGGGATACACAGATGCTCAGGATGGTGAGTGAACAGCAAGGAGGAGAAAGGGGGTGAGAGGGAAGAAAGTCTTGTTACGGGGAATAAAAGAGAAAAGGGAGTCACTGTGAGGGAAGGAGAGCAAATTTGATTGCGTCTTTTTAATACAGTGAAATTTTGTATCTTTTCCTTATGAAAAGAGACAACAAAACCTCATTCTAGTAATGATTCACAGTGAATTAAAAAGAATATCTGATTATACGTCTCCAAGACAGTGAGCAGCTGTGCTCTTGGAATTATTTAAAAAGCTGAAAGGTATATCCAAATGGTCCTCTGTAGCTGAGTAATAGTGCCATTTGTATTAAACACAATGTTCCATTGATATACTCTATTTAATTTTATGTTAAAAGTTTTGTGCAGTCATGATGAAGAGCCCAGGCATTTGTCTGGAGAAGGAAGAAAGGACCCTGTAGCAGATGAAAAGACAATTGTAACGACATGCACATTACAGCTCCAAGAATAATTGATTGTTCTGTTGCTGATGAAGTAGAAATCTTAAAATACTTCCCTTTGCAGTAAAAAAAAAAAAAAAAAAAAATTAATCTTCTTACCAGAACAGCAATTCCAAAAGATTTTGCTTTAGAAGAAAATATTCAGTCCCTCTCTACCAACAATGGAGGATGTTCCAGTGGAGGTGGGATGCTTTGGAGAACACAGTAAGGCCCAGAGATCACATGAAAAGGCAGGTGGGGTGGACAGTGGTGATTTATGGAGGTGAGGGAGCTTTGGAGAATCACTGGGGAGATGGGGGCTAAGGGTATGGAAGGGAAGTGTCACTAAGCTGTTTTCAGGGAAATTTCAAGGAGCTGGGTGCAGGTTTTCATCTCATTGCTGCTTTTCCTTGACAGACTATTACCCTCGCTTGGTACCTGCCCAACCTTACCCCTGGTGAGAAGCCCACCATACCTTTTTTCAGCATCTGCTGCTGAGGGAGCAAAGCAGGGAAAGAGCCAAGGATGCATCTGGGTGAGGCTGCTCCTCGCCAGGGAGAGGGCAGCAGGGCCAGGGGGTGCCCTGGGGCCCAGTACCCCTTGCTGGGGAAGATCAGCGTGTGGGAAGGTCCCTGCCCGGGGCAGCAAACCCTGCAAGCAGCACCCACGCAGGGTGTGCTGCTCCCACCAGCCCCCTGCCTGCCCCTGGGGCCACCCCGGCGCTTCCTGTGGGGCTGCCTCCCTGCCCAGAGAGCAGCTGGTCCTGAGCCTGTTGAATTTTTACCGTTTGTTTTTTGTTGGTTTTTTTTTTTCCAAGTCTAAGTAATCGCTGTCCAAACACCACAATGACCAAAATGACCATTTGCAATTTGGTTGTTGAACTTGATATGTTGTATTGGTTATTCTGGCTCTGACGGGCTCTCAGTGTAAGGACAGATCAGTTTGTTTTCTAGAGATAACATACCGACTACTATTTCAACCTGTTTAATGCATCATCTTCATTCATTTAAAGAGCATCAACATTTACTTTTTTTGCCTTGTAAAGCTAGAAAGTATTTTAAACTTTCCAGTCCGCTATTTTCCCCCTGTCCAAGAGGAGCAGGAAAGAAACTCCTAAAGAGTTTTACCTTCATATCGACTTTTGTTCCTGTTGCCTGTCTGCTGCTTGCCGTTAGTTTAAGAAAATGAATATAATTTTGCTTGTATGGAATTGCTTTTACTCAGGTTCTTCCAATATTTACAGAAATGAATAGGTAACTTTCCAGTTACTTTTCTCTTAAATAGGAGGGAATATCCATCGTTTATAGCTATAGAAAATGAGAACTTGTAACATTAAATATCCCTGGAGAAGTGTATGGCAGGTGAAAAGAGCACTTTTGTTTTCTGTTTTTCACTGTTGTGTTTTACGTACCAGCACTCTAGCTTGCTTATATCAGTTTTTTTTCTTATTTTCTGACATGTTAATGCTCTGCATGGTCTATGCTATTGAAAATGCAAATGCTGTTTTAGGGGTCAAAGTGAAGAGGAAGGGCATAGCTCCCCTGACTCTTGAGCTGGGATTTCACTCCCAGAGATTATTAGAATTAGGACCCTTGCTGTCTTCTATGTAGGAGGCAATGCTCGTTGCAACTACTTTTGAACAACAGGTAAGCTAAAAAGGCTCTTTGCTGTGGAGCTGGGAAGACAGGGAGGTAAACAAACTTGGTGAGCACCGGTTAAGGTCTGTGATAATGGACATAATGAACTCTGTGAATAGGTAATGTTATTTTTTTAAATGTTGTTGCAAATTCAGTGTTAGTCTTGAAACAAACAGTGCCTGCCCCGAAGTATGCCCAGCCTAAGTTCCTGTAGTTAAATACAATGCATCCTCGAAGGAAACAGAGATGACCGGGTGGATTTTGAGGAGACACTTGAATTACCATTTAGGAAAAGAGCTTATCAAATACAGTTTGACAGATACTGGTGAATAAAGTAGCTGCGCAGAAAGTGTGAACTCTACCCTGAAGACTGAGATTTTCACCAAATCATACAGAATCCCAAAAGTGCTTCTGTAAGTTACCTATAAAGGAGAGTGCAGAACTGAATCCAAATTAAAACCTCTTCATTGCATAAGCCAATACTGTACAAGGTGCATCAGCAAATTCTTAGGTCTGAGGCTCTGCGTTGTTCGTGTATTGGATAATCCGTGATTTCCATGTGTACCATAAAATGCATGGTAAGTATGGTTATGATACTATCTTAAAAAGTGTTTGCACACAGTTCATGTTTCCAGCATCAGTAATTTACTGTTCTTATTTACCCAGCTGAATATAAGAGTAAGAGCAATACGAAGGAAAGTTAATTAAATCTATACAACTCCATTTTTAAGTTTTTCATAAGATTATATCAAGAATCAAATTAACTGTTGATTGAATTAAATGGAATGCTTTGTTTGTATTCCTTATATTCTTCTGCTGTGAAAGTCTGAATTTTAATTAGCTTATGAATTTTTTTCTTTGATTAAAAGCAGTTATTAGACAGGGTGAGAATTTAATTTTGTGAGTGTCGTTTCCATTACTCATTAATAATTACTGTAAGAATACTTAAGGTCAAAATGATTGTTTTTAAGACATGATTTATTGCCTTGATTATATTTTCTTATGGCTAATAAAGAATTTTGTGAGTTGAATTTTTAAACATTTTAATTTCTGTAGCTGAATGGATTGACTAAAGAAATTATAGTGGCATTATGTTGGCTACCAATTAAAAAAATACCTGGAAGTACTCTTCCACAGCTTCGTTGTTTGGCTCCTTTTTTTCATTGCACAAATATTGATCATGGACAGAGAGAAATAATTTTCTTGATATCAGATATGAAGCTTCTATTATCCTCAGTAGTTTTATTTTCACGGTAATTTTCAGTAATTTACAGTCTTTGAATGCCTTTGGGGAAAAGCGAATTCATAAATATTCAGATTCGGATAAGTTAAGTGGAACCAAAATTCTCAAATACTGAGCACTTACTCTCAAAAAGGCCATCTTAGATACCTCAGAACGATAGCACCACAAAGCACCAAGAAAGAATAAAATCTTTGCTTTTTCAGAGTTATGAAGATAGACACTTATTTACCTAGCAATGGATAAACTTTCAAAGTTTGAGAATTTTTGGTTTAACCTGAACAAACAAGAATTTGGTTGGCAGCTGAGATGAAGATCAATTCCAGTAGTCAGATGAGTGAGCATTGGGAAAACTGTAGATCAGAAGCCCTGCCATACTGATTCACAGGAGCCTCAAGTTTTCTATGTCTGCTTCTATGTCACGAGTTTTTATAGTGGAAATAGCTTTTAGGGGGTTGTAGACCCTAGGTGTATAAATTCTACTATCTTTTCCTTTGGGAGTAAAATAACACAATTGCACCCTTGGAACAAATCAAGGAATAACTTTCAGAAGTTTCTGAAGGGCTTTTCATGTTACTTCAAGTTACTTGCATAAGCTTTCTATTTTGTAGCATGGTTTGTGTTACGTATTTGTGCTGTAAGAATGACATCCAAGTTTTATGTTCAGCAAACAGTAATTTGTGCATGTGAATGCTGGGGTTAACACATTAACTTAGTGACTGTGTTTGAAAACTGGTCTGCAGCTTGCACTACCATCATTGCAGTGGGTGATTTCTGTTTTAATGTGTACTTATATATGGCACAAGTTGTGAGGAAGTGAAGTCATAAGTAACTTTTAGTGAGACTGTCCTGGAAAAAATGTTGAGAAGATTATACTGCATATTATTGAAAAGAATTTAAAGAATAATGCAATCATCAGGCACAGTCAATGTGGGCTCACAAAGGGAAAGTCCCATTTAACTCATTTGATAGCCTTCTATGATAAGGTCACCCACCTCATGGATGAAGGGAAGGCAGTGGATGTAGTTTTTCTGGATTTTAGTAAGGCTTTTGATACTGTCCCTCACAGCATCCTTCTGGACAAGTTGTCCAACCGTGGGAAGCGTGGGTTCGTGGTGTGCTGTGTGAAGAACTGGCTGAAGGGCAGAGCTCGAAGGGTTGTAGTGAATGGGACTACATCTGGCTGGTGACCAACTGCCAGCAGTGTTCCTCAGAGTTCAATTCGAGGGCCAGTTCTGTTCAGTATATCTATCAACGCTCTGGATGCAGGAGTTGAATGCACTATTACCAAGTTTGCTGATGATGCCAAACTGGGAGGTGCTGTTGACTCTCTTGAGGGACAGGAAGCCTTGCAGAGTGATCTGGTAGATCAGAGCATTGGGCAATGATTAATGGGATGAAAATTAACAAGCCCAAATGCTGGATTCTGTGCCTAGGATGAAGTAACACCAGGCACAAGTATAAACTGGGAGAGGGGTGGCTGGAGAGCAGCCCTGCAGAAAGGGACCTGGGGGTGCAGGTTGGCAGCAGGCTCGGTGTGAGCCAGCAGTGAGCCCTGGCAGCCAGGAGGGCAAACCTCACCCTGGGGGGCATCAAACACAGCACAGCCAGCTGGGCAGAAGAGGTGATTTATCCTGCTGTATTCAGTGTTGGTGCTGCCTGACCTCGAGTGCTGTCTGCAGCTCTGGGCCCCACAATTTAAGAAGGGTGTGAAGGTACTTGAATGTGTCCAGAGGAGGGCAACAAATCTGGTGAAAGGGCTGGAAGGAATGTCCTGTGAGGAGTGGTTGAAGACTTTGGGTTTGTCTCGTTTGGAGAAGAGGGGACTGAGGGGCAATCTCATCACTCTCTACAGCTTCCTGAGGAAGGGACATGGAGAGGGAAGTGATCTCTCTTCCCTGGTATCCAGTGATAGGACACATGGAAATGGTTCAAAGCTGGACATGAGGAAGAATTTCCTTACTGAGAGGGTGGTCAAGCACTGGAACAGGCTTCCTAGAGAGGTGGTCAATGCCCCAAGCCTGTCAGTGTTTAAGAGGGATTTGGACAATGCCCTTAGTAACAGGCTTTAAATTTTGGTCAGCCCTGAAGTAGCCAGGCAGTTGGACCAGATGATCGTTGTAGGTCCCTTCCAACTGAAAATACTCTGTTCTAGTAAAGGTAGGCAGAAAGGTGGAATAGCTGGAATTCAGCTAAATGATCCCACCGGTTTTTTTAGGCTTTAATAGCAGCAGGGCTTTGCTTTTATGTCCATCGGGGTTGTTTGATCAGATTTTTAAGAACGGAATCTTAAGATCTACGTACAAAATTTTATGTACAGAAGTGCATATGTCCATACTACACAATATGTACAGATGTCATACCTACGTTCAAAAATTACATAAAAGAATACAAAAAAGATATTTTTGGCTGCTCATACACAGGGTTATCTGATTTTCAGTGAAATCACAATTACTATTCTGTACAGGCAGGCTTTTTACCTTTCTCAGGTGACATGGTTCTCTAACTTCCATCTTCTTTTTTGTTGTAACATTTTTCCTTTTCTGTGAAGAAGCTTCCAGGGGGCAAAAAAAATACATCATCATTTCTTCTTACGCTATTAGAGTGTATTGATCTTTTCTGAAAGCCATCACAGGTAGCAGTGCTGGATGTGTTGCCTTTTATTGCCTCCTTATTTCCATCCTTATCTTCAATCCATCCTAATAAAATTGTACCAGGTATTTCTGCAGTGATTATTTTACCATAAAACAGAGCAAATAATTACAGGCTTTCTTGCAGATTTTACTGTGTAAGGAAATTACTACTACAGCCTGGCCTGCGACTAGATGAATCAATGTAATAAGCTTTATCTACTGCTCTTTTCATGTCTGTCTTAGTTTGGCTGTCAACAGTTTTTAATCTGAGAATATTTCATAAACAGATTATGTAGACTCTCTTCACCCTTACTAAATTAATAGGGCATAAAGCAGGCCTGGATTGCAAGCTGGAATTCAGTGCCACCGTGAAAACTCAGCTAAAAGGAAGCAATTTTGCACATATTTATTTGCAAAATTTGCTTGGTGATTTTGGGTATGTGAGTTCACGCATCAAAGGTTTCAGTAAGTCTTTGGCATTGCCTCCATGCTTGGGTGTAATTGCATCTTTGGCATTGTCTATTTTATCCTCTCAGGGGTATCCAAACTCGATTTTAATGCCAGCTCAGTGTATCTCACTGTAAGAAGCACTGGCTGGTCATTGCAGCAGAGCTGCAGAGGAAGAGAGAGAAAGGAGCTCAAGTTCATCTGTGTTTGGAGCTTGCTTTGCTTTGCTGCTGACCAAGGAGGTTGGCTGCTTCTGCATCTTCAGAGCTGTCCTTTGCAAGGGACCAAATTGCGAAGATCTGAGAGTGCACTGGTGCGTATGCACAGCATAGTGCACTGCTGTGTGAAAACTTCAGTCCATCCCAAAACCACAGTGGTGCATTCGGTGAGGCCAGGAGCCCTGCCTCTCGGCAGGACTGGCTGGCTGAGGGGATGCACCAGCTCTGCTGCTTATTCCAGAGCTACCTTGGCTCATGCTGCATGGGGCATTTCTGCTTTTGACATCTTCACATGATTGGTTACAACCGGAGAGTAACACTGGGCTGACTGAGTTTTGCAAAGTCGTTAATATTGCACTACGTGACTGAGTTCAGATAGATTGTATATGTAATTATACTTTCAGATTACATTTTATTTGGTTATTTTGCAAGTCAGCTAAGCTAAAATGGAATGAAAGTGTAATCACCACAAACAAGAGCTTGTTTACTTTTTTTTTCCTGAACAAGAATAAATGAAGCATCTACTGCTAGTGAAAGCCAAACAATCTCTTACAGCAAATAAAATTAATACATTGGAAAAAGTTGTGCAATTCTGAAAATTTACACTGTGATAGCAGAAAAATGCCAACAAACTAGAAATGCCCAATCCACTAACAGCTGTCCAAACATACTATCATGCACAATTTGCTTTCCTTAAATGTTTAAGTAAATTGTTTTAGGTGCTCATGAGACATGGTAGCTGTACATATATCCAGCCTGTTGGACATGAAAAACCTTTATGTGATGAGTTGTCTTTCAGTTAAAGGTAAGCCATCACAACTAGAATAAGATTTATATTTTTATTATTTATACTTGATGCTTTTCTAGCCAGTTACCTTGCTAAGGCAGTCTGATGACATGAGCTAATCATTTTTTGAAGTAGTTTTTGAAATATTTTTCAGATCCATTTCTTTAGCTGTAAGTTTTGCTTTTTGGAAAAGGGACAAAGAATCATAAAATTAATCCAAATGAATCCTGCTCCTGTGGAACATGGTGCAAAGGACTAGAATGTTAATCCTCAAACATACAGCTGCATAGGTTATGTATGGGAACAAAAAGGAAAATTAAATTTCAGAGTGAGATTGCAAAACTGATCACTTCCAAAGGACGGATAGATCCATGAGCAGCCTACTCTTTCCCAAACCTGTTTATCACAAACCTAATGGGAAGGGGAGATTTATCAGAGAAAAAAAAAAATGGCATGGAGCAATTCTGTTTGTGGGTTGTTTTTTTTTTGTTTTTTTTTTTTTGTTTTTTTTTTTTGGTTTTGCTGTTTATGTTGAAATCCGGAAGCCAATTAAGGCTGCGTGTAATGGTCAGATCCTGGTACAACGAGCCCGGAGAGAATACTGACTGAACAGAAAAACACAGTAGAAGACACTTTGCCTAAGAGGTCCACAGTTGCCTGAATCATGCGTGGGCTGAATTTTCATGAAAATTAGGGGGAATTTCTAATCCAGATCTCTGAACTGTTATTTTTTTAAAATACCTCTGTGTGTGCTCCTACCGACCCTTTATAGCCAACGAAGGAGTGCCTTTACTACCTGCTGGTAGGTGATGGTGGGCCTGAGGTTGGTTATGCCTACCCTGCAGGTCAATCACAGTATTTTAAAAGTGAAGCACAGGTTTCAGAAGAGTACGCCAATTGGCATTCACCACAGCAGGGTACGATTTTAGCAAGCTGTCGCTGTTCAGGCGTATGACAAAAACACCGAGCCACTTTCACCATGTGGTGCTATTCAGCCGGGGTTAAAATATAGCTTTTGAGAATGTCAACAGTTGTTGAAAGACTATTTGTTATTTTGCAGAGTTACCTTTATGTGAAGCTACATAAACCCTAATTCTCGAAGATACGTGTCCTCAGCTGGGTCACAGTTTCTAAAGTGTCCATGTCCCAGTGGCTTTTAACAGGGCTCTTGCTCTTAAATCATTCATGTGTTTTTGAATATATGACCATATGGTGGCCGAATATGGCTGTAAGAGTTTAAATTTAGTTGCCTGGTTTTTAAATGTTTTCTTTCACCTTTTTAAACCTTGGCTGAGACTACTTTCTCTTTTAGCTTGAAAGTGTAGACCCCTGGGAGGAGCAGGTTCATCCCGCAGATATCCTCCCCGATTCACAGCGATAATTGTACATTTGTTTGTACTGAGCAGTTTCTGTTGAAATAGCGCTTTTTCAATGTCTATTTAAATGCTTTACTGTGAATTAACCGGTATCTACTCTCCCAGCTCGCTCATATATATTCTCAATGGCTCTTCCAGTCGTTTAAAAAGCCGGAGGCCGCACTGCTGGTGGCCTGCTACACAGAAGCAGCATTGGATGGGAAGGACCTCTGGATCAGTAGCTCCAGACACCTGCCAACACTTCCTAAAATCCCCTGAGAAAATTTTCAGGCTATATCCTCTAGGCTGGATAGGTTTTCTTGTCCTTATTCCTTCTATTGGGAAGCTGTTATAAAATGCTGTGCTTGAAATGTTAACCTTTTAATTGCCAGTTTAAATCATTTGTGGCCAGTTGCTCAGCTGCCCGTGTAGTAAATACACATTTGCAGTTGTACTGATTGCTATTTTAAAATGCTTTTCCCCTCTCTGGTTTGTACCAGGACATGTTTACAGAGACATTAAATGTTTTTGTTTTACTAGAGTGAACAAGGTTCTCTTCCAGCTATTCTGTAGCTTATTCCTGGGCCTGTTGACTGATTATAGGCCTGTTCTTGGGATGCATAAGTTATGGTTTTAAATACTTATAGCTGTAGAGGGCTTAGGACCCAAGCTGCCTGGCCAGCTGTGGTGCTGCCTAACATTTGGGCTATCATGGGAAGATGGGGAGCAGCCACTGCTTTTCTAAAGGGAGAAAGGGACCAGATGTTTGAACAAAAAAACATATCAGTGGATAAAAGAATGGGTTTGAATACTGATTTCTCATAGACATGTGGGCATAGGCAGCTAAATGGAGAGGAGATCATGGGTGAATTACAGGTGCATGCATTCTTCCATTCATTATTTTCTGTTGACTAATAGAGGCATCCCACATTTTAGCTGGCTGAATCTTGGAATCACATCCAGCTTCGCACCTTTTGATGTACAAGAGAGTTAAAGCATTTAATGCAGCCTTGTGAATTTGATTTTCTGAACTGGGTATCCAATTTTGTCTTTGTATTGAATATCAAAATGCATGAATACCTGTTTGGATATCACCTTAGTGTGTGTGTGGGCCCTTGCTAGGTTATTTAATCCATCTTCGGTGAAGGCTAGTCCCACATGCTTCCTGTTCTCTTTTTATTTGTATCTGAAGAACCTTTTGATGTTTCATTTTTGGGTTGGTTTGGGTTTTTTTTATCCTCTTATTGCTTTTCTATTCTCATCTACTTGACATAATTGGTGATCAACAGTGGTTATTATTTTTAAAGATTTCTATTACTCTTTTATTTCCTGGAACACTTCCTCAGGGGACAATCCATTTAGTTCAGTCTGTAGCCTTGCTTACAGACTGAAAGTGGAAAATGATAAATTAATTTGAACAGATGCAAGGACGTTAAGCTTTTTGAATTTTATTATTTGATTGCATGTTCCTTCACAAATCGCTCTGTTTCATAAGAAAATTCCCTCTCTTTAAACTGCTGATAGCGATATTTGGGAAATAGGGGGAGTCATGAGACTAAATTAACGACTATCCAAAAACTAGCTGAGAATTTGAAAATGCAAAGGACACTACAAAATTACTAAAAGTTACTTCTGTGGGATAATTATGGCTAAAATTTGGTTTGCTTGTAACAGAATTTGTTCACATACTTGTTGGCTTTTTTTCTTGGTGTTCTGTGCCTTACTTATGATGATATTTCTATGAGATTTGTGTGGTTATTCCTGTTTAGAAAAACCCAGACTAATTTCTACCATGGCAAAAAGCACTGTAGCAGTCTCCTGGAAGGCTGCCCCTCCTAATTGTGCAGTGCTTATAATTCTGTGGTTAAACAAATACCGGTTACAACATAAAGCAGTTTATTCTAGAACTCTTGAAGTTTCTCTTTCTTCTGTAATGTCTATTTTAGCACTGTGTATTGAAATGACATTTAGAAGAAAAGGCTCATGTGGAAAACACATACTAGAACATCTGAAAAAGCTTGGAAAGGTCTATCATGCCTGAGTTACAGGCTTTATGCATTCATAGGTCAAACCAGAATTACCCTGGATTATGCCATGATAGTTCAGTGAAGGATCCATCTCATGACTGCCTTAAGACCAAGTACAAATTTATGTACCATTCACAAGGCATTGCACTGAAGGAGAGGTTAATTGAATGGCAATGAGACAATCGTATGGAAAGATGAGAAAACTTGATTGCTGTTTGCTGCTGGTTGTAGCATTTAGTTGTCTATCAGTCATTTGAAAGTAGTAAAAATAACAAACTGTTACTGTAAAAATGGTCCTCATTGCGTCAGTGCTGACAATGTAAATGAATGATCTTTGTACCAACAAACTTCAGCAAACCCTGAAACAGATCATAACAGAAGAATTGGCCTGTAGGCCAAAAAATTGTAATTTACTTCCACTAGGGCTACAGATTCCCTATTCGGTGTGTGGAGGTTCAGTAACTGCTGTTCAATGCAAAGCAATTTCCTTTTAAACCTACAGCAGTTTAAAAGGTCATTATCATGCATCACCCATGTTTAAAGTCAGGCTTGAGGCCTCACTCAAACCCAGAGAAGATTCGGTGAATCTGACCTGAATGGGAGCAATTTGGTCCAGCCCTACCCCTGCGGACAGCATAATTCACGGGCATGTCTGCTCTCTGCAGGGAAATGAGATGGCTTCTGCTGGTTTGTTTGGTTCTTTTCACTGAGACAACCAAAACCATTCCTGTTTGGGACTTTTTATGGCACATGAACATAGTGATGCTGCTTCCAGGCTGGTGCCGGTGCTCCTGCGCAGCACTGCATTGTGCTGTGCTGGGTGTATTAGCTCGGTCCATTTCTTGCTCTGTATTCTCCATTGGTGCCGATCTTTGTGACGCAGTTTGGATACTCTTTATGTTTGTTCCTTTTGTTTTTCTACCATCTGCAAACAGCAGTAAAAGGAAGAAGAAATGAACAAAATGGCATTATTTTTCAGTCCCTATAAAACCTGCAAATTAAATATTTCCTAGAAAAGTAGGAATTTGAGATAAACTAGGTTCAGTGTAGAGTCTTCAACTGTGCTGGAGACTGAGATCACTCATGCTAAGATGATTTCAATATAATTAATTTAAGCACCAGAGTACTACACTATCTAATATAATGCTTTGACTAAGTTGCATTGTATTTAGATTTATTTGCCATTGATGGGAGAAATTGCTTTCTCCTGACATGGTTTTCACTGTACTAAGCATAATGTGGCTGTTTATTGAGACAGTGCAATGGCGAAAAAAATTAGGATCTGTTTCATCCTTGCCTAGTCCTCTCTAGAGCTGCTGCCTCTGACTGAAATATGGTGAGTATATCTGCACTTACTTGTAAAGATAGGCATGTGGAGTGTGAAACATTTGTTTCTGGCTGCTTCTGTGTTTTGGTGAAATCCTCTTGACCAATGGACTTTGCAAGGAATTGAGCACTGACACCTCCACTGGCTCTGGTTCAGAAAGTGCTTGCCTGGAGCATCAGGAAATCAGATCTGCAGACCAGTTCAAACACCAAGTGAATATTAATGAATATATGTTTTGCAGAGTTCAGTTATTGTAGAACTGAGTGCACTGGAAAGCAATTACGAATGAAAAAACAGTGCAAAGATAATTAATAGACTATTTTCTTACTACTAAAAAATAGTGACATATTTTCAAAAGAAATATAAAAATTAATTATACAACTATAGATTTGACAAATCCATTGTTGGATTGTGTTGTATGGCTGGGCAAAGCCAAGTATCACCTTGGAGAGTGGGGATTAAAAAGAGACTTTGGAGCAGACGGTGGCAGCATGAAATGAGCAATGCACAGAGAATGACAGGAGCAGTCCAGATTGCTCCCGCCCCGTGGGAGGGAGTGGTCAGTGGCCATTTGGAGAGGCAGATCCCAGAAAAAGCAGCCAAAAGTCTTGAGGTAAAAAATTCTGGATGTCAACAATATCTGTTATGAAAAAATATCTCCTTTTGAATTATTTAAGATTATTGCCTGTTAGTTTTATTGGATGTTCTTTTTGCCTTGTGGCATGAAAACCAGTGAATAATAATGGCTTATTTATGCTTTGTTCCCATTCCATTCATGTTTTTAAAGCCTTCTGTCATGTTCCCCACCAGTTTTCTCTCTTCTGTAGGCTGTAGAATCTGTCTTGAATCTCTACTCATCCAAGCGGTATTTCTATGGGGTTTTTTTCTGAGATGCAGAAAACTATGTGTGTCATAATTTATATAGTGGCAAAATGCAGTTTTCCTCTGTTCCTTCCCAAGAAATTCTAGCATTTTGTTTGCCTAGTGACACTTCACACAACACTGACACTTTCAGAGAACAGCTTGCATCCTGCAGGACTCCTTTCTGCCTGTAACAGCTTATTTGGAGCTCACCGCTGCTTAGGTTTACATAGCGTTGGTTTTCCACAGTTGTGTTTCAGTTATTGATGATGAATTTATTCTGTCATTGCAATGCTCATATCAGAAGATCCTTTGATGAATCTTTCCAGTCAGCTTTCATTTTCACTACTCTGGGTAGTTTCATTGATAAGCTTTGCCACCTCACTATTCACTTCTAAATCATCTTTGAATGTCTTGAACGACACCAATGCTGAGACAGAGCCCTTGTGGGATGTGGCCACTGGATTTCCTCCAGTGTGGAAACTGTCTGCTTACGTGCCCACTTTTGGACCCCTTTCAGCAGAGGTGGAGCACTACGGCAGTGTCTGCACAGAGTCAACCCACCGCTGGAGCTGCCACCAGGAGACAGCACAGCAGATGTATCTCAGGGATGCAGACAAAGATGGAAGTGGCTAACATTTAAAAAAATACACTATATTATATGAGACAATTAGTCATTATTTTGCAGGAAAAGCATTAGGGAAATGGTAGTGTGGGCACGGGAAAGAAGTACGGGGAAATGTAGCAGCAATGTGGGGAAACCTGTTAGCATCTGTGGAAGATTTCAGGAGAGGCTGGTCTAGCTGAGCACCTGAGCTTCTTTCCAGCCTGAATTATGACCCTGGAAAACAAGTGGTGATCTCTGTTGTCCAGCTTTGCCATGTAATACAAATGCTTCTTCCTCCTGTGGGATGCTGACATGAAGCAATGCAGGCTCGAGTAGAAAGCCTCATGGTATAGAGGAGTGGAAAACAGTATGTTCAAAATAAAAATCCTGGAGATCACCTTTTACTTGGCTAAGAAATTCTAAATGTCTTCGTGTTATGGTGCTGTTGCAAGCTCTTTGCTTGCTTCCTAAGTCCAAGATCAATTTTTAATCTTTTACTCTTAGCACTGATGGTCACTTTATTTTATGTGTTAGTTAGGTGATCTGACCTTTTCAAACTGGTTGTCTTTTAATTAAAATTGTATTCATCTCCCCGTGTTCAGCATTTCCAGTTTATTAATCCTTTCTATTGCCTCTAGAGCCTGGTACACTCTTTGTTATGCATTTGGGAGCAGAAAATACTTGACATGAATACAGTAGTGCTCTGGTGAAAATCAACCATTTTAAAAATCACGTCTTAGCATAACTTAATTTCATGCTTCTTTAACTCCCTACTGTCAAACCTGCTTAATACCTGCACTTTAAATTTTGTCACATTTTTCTCCTACTTTTCTGCCAAGTGTGTGTCGTCATTAAGTTGATAACATATGGTGTAATCGTTGCTTCTGAGAAGTAGTACAAAAGATTGTCTTCCTGAAAGGTGTTATTATTTCCATATGGTTCGGACACATTAATGTATACAGCCAATTAATATAAATTTCAAAGAACCAGGGATTATAAATTTCACTGGACTTTACTTTTTAAAAATAATTTTATTATGGTTTTTTTCCTGGCCGTGGGGTATTTTGGACCTGATGCTCATGGCAACATTGAAATAGTTAGATTTCTCCAGATAAAGGCTTATCTAGCTCTACATGCTGTCTTAGTGGCCCACAGCAGGTTCTCAGGGAGGAGTAAAGGACTAGGGCAAGTGTTTCACTAGGTTTCCTAGATTAACATTCCAGTTTCAAGAGACCTGCTCTTTAATGGTAGTTTGGTTTGGGGTTTTGTTTGTTCATTCTGTTTTTTGTTTTTTTTAACTGGAACTGGTATCTATACTTTTAATTGTCCCTACATTTTTCGTTGATACCCTCACCACAGGAAAAGCATAAACTTTTTGGCATCTGTGCAACTTATGGCAATGTGTTACAGAGTTTACCATCCCATGGTGTGAAAAACTCTTTTCCTTTTGATTGTTTTCACTGCTTCTTGATCATTGAAGTGGCCCCTAATGCCTATCCGTGGATGGTGAACAGTCATTTTCTATTTACCTTCTCCAAACTGTGATTTCATGAGCTCCTGTCACAGATTTCGTTCCCTCGTGTTTTCAGTGACTTAGGACTGCTGCGAATCTGTTGTCTTTAATGGAAAAAAGTAATAATTTATCTTGGAAGGGTGCAGAGGAGTGGCAGACTTCAGATGTAACTTGTACCTTTCCAATATCATAACAGTCAAGTGAGTTCAAACAGTGTCACGTTCTATTATTAATGTTCTTGCTGACCTCACGGTCTGTGGTGGGCTATGAGAAATAGCACAGCGGACGTTGCTTTTGTAATCTGTATGTCAATGAATACCATTTCTTTTAACAAGTTAATAGTGAAATTAGGTAAACAATTCCAAGAAACAATGGTTACTCACTTCTGAGATGTCTGCTGGAATTTCTTTTTATGCTTTAAAGAAAATTTTAAACATATTGAGTGTTTGCACAAGTTATCTATGTGATAGGGTTTAGGTAGAAAAATATTGCGTTAATGGCAATGACTGTGTACATGCACTTTTGAATTCAATGGATTGAATGTGTGCTCCAGTAGATACAGCGTCATCCTCCAGAAAATGAGCTTTTGAACAATTAGTTTGAAAGATATGGCCTAAATTGGCCTGATTAGAAGTTACAAGAATTTACTCCAGTAAAATAGGCTTCATTCACTGCTTTAATTAGCAAAAAGGGTTTTGTTGTGAGTGTGGCATTTTTGATATCAGCTTTCACTTGTGGTAACGGCACCAAAGTTGGGAAAACACACAAAACTCCAGACCAATGCACCACAGATTATCTGCAGTACACCACCTCCTACTGAAAAATGGAATGGAAACATGCTAATTTGCTGCTGACTTCATAGAGCAATCTTCTGGCTGAGTAAAACTGTAACAATTTTAAGGGCACACCAAGGTAAAAAAAAATCTTTGCAGCCTCATCTTTTCAACAGCTCTGCCTCAGGCAAGGCATATGTCCCCCCAGGAAAGAAAGTGCTGTCGAGGTTCTGCAGTGCCACTGTGTTTCTCATTTGTTAACTTTCCATCAAAGATTCAAAGTCCTGCAGCTTTTTTGAGCTTTTTCGAGCTTTTTCTTTCACACAGATTTTTCAGTCTTCCAATAATCTGCAACTGGTGTAAGAAATCCTAATTAACCAGCACAGTTTGAATTTCAAATATCAAATTGTGACTATCCGTCCTAAAATATTTATGAGATACCTTGCTGCAGAAGGGTAAATCCATTTGTGAAATGCTGTTGGCTGCAGCGGTTCTGGATACAGTTTTTCAACCCATTTTTCAAATCGGATAAGAGTGCTGCACCACCACAAGAAGCAAAAATAACCTGAAAAAAAATGTTGTACACTCCAGTAGTGCCTACGAACAGACGAGAGGTGATGTTAAGTTAATATATAGCTTGCTGTGAGTTATTAATTTAGTTTTACTATGAAAAATCACGGACAGTCTATAAAATTCCACACTGGCAAAGAAAAGAGACAGCAAAAGCACAAATTTAATCACCAGCTAAGTATTTGTTCAATCCCTGTCAAATCAACTGATTTGGCCTATTTTAATTAGGCACCGAGGGAGTAAGGTTAAATCATTAGCTGGTTTTTGGCTCATCACCGGGTTGTTTGAAAATTGGTTTATAAAGTCTGTGTGCTCTGCAGATAGAGGAAAAGTGTTCCATACATTTTTATGATAGGTTATTACTTGGATTCTGAAATTCAAGATAATATTTCATATTTATTGCAACAAATGTTGCCACACTGGAGCAGTTATTGAAACTGTAATTGACAATACCGTTCAGAAGTATTTAAAATTGTTTACATTAACAGATGTTAACGCATATGCTATTTACTTTAATAAAGAGAAAAACAGTATAACAGTTTTGGTGCTTTTATTATATTAATTTCCAAGGTAGTGAATCTGAAGCAGTTATATGTACACACAGACAAATGCACCTATGGTAAATGAACCATCAGTCCACACTTCATTCATTCATAGGTATAACCACTGGGATTCCCTTCTGAGACTGCCGGCTTCTCTCTGGCTCTAAACAGGGCCCAGGGTGAGTGACTTGGGTGTAGACATGTCCCTGTAGGTACTTGCAGCATGCAATCCCTAGCATCTGTTCAGTGGAAGCCATCAGTGTCTCCTCCCTGAAGACTATTATCTTTGAAAGTTAAGGCTGCCCAGATCCTGTGGTTGTTTTCCCAATATGTTCAGCTCTTTGTTCTGCACCCCAGCGGGAACTGTCATTTCCCTTCCAGGATGTTTTTCATGCTCCCTGTCCAAACTGACAATTCCTCAACCCTTCATATTTAATTTGGACTTTTTTTTTTTTTTCTTTCTTAGATCTCTCTATGGTCAGCGAGCTACCTGATCTCAGGACTATCCCACCAGTTAGGGCTTTCATTATCAGCAAATGTTTTGTCTAGCTCTTTCTGGTTACAGCTGTAGAGGGATTTTAAATCTAACGGTTTCTTGTTGAGGCATAGCTTTACAATGATAAACAGGAATGATAGATTTGTTCCTTAGGAACAAATACCCAAATTCCTGAATTACATCAAATCCAGAGTGCTTTGATTTTAATTTTCTTTTTATTTTTCATTTGTATTGAAAGTCCTACTTTGCTGTCTTTCACAGCTGTTTCAAACACTAGTTGCTTTTGCAACACAGATTTGTTTTATTAATTTGCTTTGCAGCAAGGCTGTAGTCCTCATAATCTATCGGGTGTATCTTCCGAATCCTCAAAAAAAGCTGCAGTCATGCTGGTACCTTAGAGCTGCCTGAAAATTTCTGTTTTTCTTACAGTAAGCTAATGTACGTCTTTAACATGTGCCTTCTGGAGTTTTGTTGGGTGGGCTCTCTAGAACATCAGTCTTTTCCAAATACTTGCAGCTTCTGCTGCAGAGCACTGTGATTTTTTCTTCCTCTTTTTTTTTCCTGATTAGATCTAACATAACACTTTGCTATTGGCCATTTTAGTAGCTCATTTGGTGAAAATCTATTTATTCCTCTGGAACTTTAAAGGCACAGGCGAGCATGTAGAAAAGCTGATTATTGTGGTGATAATCTTTCTTTAAAAGGGATTAATCGTACACTGAATGCCTGATCGCACTGCCCTCTGGCCTGTCATCCACAGATTTTTAATGTCTGGAAAGCAACATGTCTTTCTCTGTGTGACTTGTAAACATTGAGATCTCTAAGGATTGTAGTATGGGGGAATATCTTAACTGTATCAACTATTATATGGACTGGCATTTGAAAGCCACTTCTGTTTAACATTTAATGTTAATGTCATGTTACCAGAAACTGTACTGGTATGCTTTGACTGTTGGGTTTTGGTTTTGGTTTTTTTTTTTTTTTCTTTTTTTCTGTCCAGTCAGCTATCTTCATAATGACTTGCATTATAGGTGCTGAGATTACCTGATATGATGTGCCGTCCTTCTTGGCTCCCTGCACACAAGGCACAGAAGTGGCTGACAGGTTTGGGACATCCCTACCAAGTCAGTGCAGTGGCCAACCTCCCCAAAAGGCCAGCCATTGGTTTCTCATGAGTGAACATCAAAAGATCCTATCAGAATGGTTTGGTTGCCGTGTTTCTCAGCATTTATGACATCTTCCTGCACCTTCTTCACACTCTTGCCCATTTCACATCAGAATGATTTTCATGCTAATTGAGGCCTGGGTACTTCTACTATCCATGTGCACCAACTCCTTGTAAAACAAAAAAAAATAAAACAAAAAATAAAAGATGAGTTGGAATGCTTTCTTCTGAGATGACTGAGACCATCTCACTCAAGAGTGAAATGAACTTGGTCTACAGTTCCTTGCTTAATTTTTCGAGTCTAAACCTTGTCTTACTTGTGCTTCTTAGTCCATCATCAGGGCCTCCCTCATTTTTGGCAAGCCTTACAGTCTGGTCTCTGAGTTGCCTGCATGTTACCTTCTAAGTTTTTTGCTGTATGACTGATTTGACTTACAAATCTTTACTCCCCAGGCAGGTGCATCTGCCCTGCTTCTTAATCCCACTGTGTAAACAATTTGGGCTCGGCTGTTTCCAGCAAGTTGAGACTTGTCCCTTGTGAGCGTAGTTTAAGCAGTAAGTGGTCTGCCAGACCCAGCAAAACTTCTTACAGCTCTTCCCTCATGTTCATATTTGCCACAACTTGACCCCAAATACTGTCATAACTGTATATTTACCTATGCTCTTTTTGTTGAAGGCTGTCACAGTCATGTTTTCTTAGTTTTACCCTCTGTGTTTGATCCCTAACGCGCGCTATTAGTCAAGAGCTCCCCACTGCAAAGTTCTCCCCAGAGCAGCAGGGCAGGGATAACAGAAAGGTCCCTCTCCTGTGCCTTATTTAAAAAAAAAAAATTTAAAAAAGCCTCACCAAAGGCAAAACAGTGTGGCTCTTTAAAGTCAGAAGTCTTTAACCCTTAATGCAAGTAGTCACATTGCTGCCATATCTACATATACCCAGGGACGGGGCTACTAGGTAGACAATTGCTCGCAGGGGAGTTTACCAGTTTGAGTGGGTACAAGTATTAGCGGGCTCTAGCTATTTACAGCGCAGCTGGAAATGGGCTTGAAAACACCCAGTGGGAAAGATTTATTTTTCCATGATGGAGGTAGTATCTGTAAGTATGGTGCCATCTGGATATTACGGTGATGTTTACGGAATATCTGCTAGTGCTGGTTAATAAAAATTCAGTCTCCTGCTTTCAAGCCAATGAAGAATTACCTAGTGATTTATATTAATGGTCTCTCCTTACTTGGAAGCTGAACAAGGCACAGGAAAAAATATTTCAAATTCCAAAATTAGATACCTAAATCTAACATCTAATAGGTGTTTTACATAGACAAAGATATCAGCATGTAAATACAGCTACTTACATACATTTCCAACTGATGAAATATTGTTGGCATCTCTAGGTGGCAGCCCTGTGTTCATAATATTACTTTTCTATGAGATACAAATGCTTATTTTTTCTATATTAGTGAGGCAGTTAAGAGGTTGTCTCTGTTTCCCACAACTGCCCCCCTTGCAGAAGGAGCAGATGGAACGAGTGGTGGTGTTAGGTCTCTTGCTTGAAAACATGCTGTCCTTGTCGTGCTGGTCCAGGTGACCCCATGGGCCCTTGCTCATCTTCCCCACAGCACCCTACCTCTGAACAGCAGTTTTGCTCAAAGCTTGCCTTCCCTAGCACTGTGGTATATTCAGTGCCAAAGTGCATGCTCTTGTGGGTAGAGGTTATCTGGATGTTAATACCCTCTTTGAGGCAAAGCTATTCATTGCTGAAATTAAAGACAACTGGGAAATAAAAATTATAAAATTAATCTCCTGGAAAAAAAGTTTTCACAGGTAATGTATCAGACTGTTGACTCCTACCTATAGCCAGTTCTGTCCTGCTTTTTCACCATTATGCTCGTATTGTGCCAGAGGCTTTTTTCTTTGTTGAACACAAACATGTCAGGATATCTTCCCTTTCCATTTCTCTCATTGGCAGTCCCAGAGTCTTAAGCATTGAGCTTTTGACAAATGGAGTTTGTAAATGTCCATGGGAGGTGAACATTAAAAAAATGAAACACTTTTTATTTCAGTTTTAAAGCTCTTCCTGTTCTCCTTATTTAGTAACAGTACCTTATGCTAGCCAGGAACTATGAAACAATCTGCAGTTTAGTTCAAATAAATATCAAGTATTCTTCAGCAATCTTTCTTGTGGTCTTGCACCAGTTGAGTTAGAATAAGCTAAACATTTATTTTTACATAATTCTATTTATATTCCACTTGTCACTTTGCATTTTCTACCTAATAAAAACCTCATTTTTGAAACAGTGATGCAGGTCAACATGATATGCATATAGTCACTTGCAGACTACTGAGGTTTTAAATTATAATTTCTTCTTGAGAAGAGGGGAGGAAAATTAAATTAAAATGAAGAGAAAGTGATATAATATGTTTGAGGCTGTTTGCTGGTTCAGTTCCTCCAAAATCCCTTTGACTACTTTGTAGACAAAGAGAACAACTACAGTATATAGGTATTATGTCTTTTTCAGTTAAAATACACTACATTTGGGGTTTTTGTTAGAAAATGTAATGCAAAAATTCTGGGAATGTAAGTCTTAAGATATATGGTACATCTTTAATAGATGCAAAACATGGGTAGCTCTCATGTATTCTGTGTCTGAAAAAAGTTAGTAAAGTTCACAGCATCCTCTGGAGCCTCAAAGGCCAATTGCTCTGCATGCAACAGGATGTAGATCTTGTCAGTATGACTGTAATAATACTGTTGATGGGAACTTAATGTGAGACAGGACCAAAGCAGAGTTTTAGCTCAGAGAGATATTTTGGCAGGAATTTTAACAATGTCGGTAAATCAATTACGTCTCCAGACATATTCTCTGCTTTTACCCCTACAACCTGTGGTTTATCTCCCCCTCCCCTTTCTCTCATGGTAAATCTCCGGAACTCTTTTTTGCTTCTTGCCAGAATTTAAGGTCATTTTTACTGAATTTGTGTTCATCGTTAGGAGAGAAAAGGCTGTCAGAGGTGAATTGTGGGCAAGTACTAGGAAGCAAAAGCAGCTTGGTGCTAGCTTTTATAAACTTTTTAGCCAAAGCTTATCAGCTTTCTCTTCCCCAATATCTCTCTGCACCAAGGGAGCAAGAAAGTTTTTATATAAAGATATAGTTATGCCATTTCTGTGCTATTCAGGAGTCTGTCTGCATCAGATGAAAAGTCAAGGTGGCTTGACAAAGCCTCTGGGTCTCTAGAGTCTTTGTAGAAAGGAAGGTTTCCAAATTTTTAATCTTGGTGGGCCAAACACGCCAGAGTTTAAAGGGATGAATCAGCAGTGATGCAGCCAAAGCAATGGGAAAATGTACTGTGGAAGAGACATAGCTTGGTTTATGGGGTTGTTTTGTGCACAAGGGTACAGTATAGGGGAGTAACTTCTCTATTTTTAATAAATACTTTTAAATTCCTACTCCCACTAACATTTATGAGCATGCAGGTAAGTAATAACAAAATAAAATCCTGAAATGTTTTCCCCAGGACTGGCTACCAAGAAGTTCAATTCTTGCTTCCAGTCACTTGCTGCTCAGTGGTATAACTTATTACTTCTCAGGATCCTTCAAACAGGAAGCAATCCTTTAAAGGCATTGAGGAAATTTATGATGAGTTAAATATATACGGTTATTTTTTTCTCATCACTCCATATTCTGCATATGATCTGATTTGTGGCATCCGTCATAGACTGCAGCATTTGAATAGTGCAATCAATGAAACTCCAAAATAAATAGTTGAAGTAATCAATCCCGGAAATAACAAAGACCTTAATCTGCAGCATCCGTAGGACTTATTTGCTGACTGCCATCTTGGACTGGCATTATTTCAGAAAGACAAAAGGCAGCTCTTATGACATTTTCAAAGTGTTTGTTAAATAATAATTCCAAAATACAGCCTGCCAGATTTATAGATATGACAATAGTTTAATAATAGTATTGTAACATGAATACCAAAGGAGAAGTATGCTGAATGTGCCCATCATCTTACCACTGTGGTGACTGTTTCTGTTAATGAATATTTAGATTTTTGTGAAAAACAAAGTTGGCATATAAAGCATCTGAGGTTTCAATAGCCTGTGAATAGTCAGGAATCCTGTTCTTTACTGTCTTCAGAGGCTCTGAGACAAAATCCTTTCAGAGTTTTCTACAACATCAAATGCATGTATGTCCACAGTGGGTGCAATCCACATCAGTTTCCTATACTTCTGTCAGCATTCAGCTGACACGCATCATTTCATCTTCCCAGTTTGTCAGTTTGCCTTCCTGCCTTAGTTATATTCTGGGGTGGCAGGACAAGGTCAGCACTGAAATTAAATAGCTAGTTTGGGAAGCTATACAGTTACTGTTGTTTTGTTTCTTGTTCTGAGAGCAATTAACTCAGTACTCATTGGAGGAAACAACGTCATATTGGCTTCTGCAGGAATGGCAATGACATGTCCATTCCTGAGGCATGATTCCAGCTGGGGGCTGCCCAGCTGAAAAGCAGCTTTGCAGAAAAGGGCCCAGGAGTTCTGGTGGACACCATGTTGAACACGAGCCAGCAATGTACCATTGTGGCAAAGAGGGCTAATGGCATCCTGGGCTGCATTAGGAGAGCTGCAAACAGGTCAAGGGAGTTGATACTTCCCCTCTACTCGGCACTGGTGAGGCCGCACCTGGAGTGCTGTGTCCAGTTCTGGACTCCACAGTACAAGAGAGACCTGGACATAATGGAGAGAGTCCAATGAAGGGACACCAAAATGATGAAGGGACTGGAGCACCTCTCAGTGTCCTGGTTTCGGCTGGGATAGAGTTAATTTTCTTCACAGAAGCTAGCATAGTGCTGTGCTTTGGATTTAGTACTAGAAGAATGTTGATAACACACTGATGTTTTTAGTTGTTGCCAAGCAGTGCTCAGACTGCTCAAGGACTTTTTGAGCTTCTCCTGCTCGGCCAGGTGCATAACAAGCTGGGAGTACAGCACAGCTAGGACCCAAACTGTCCAAAGAGCTATTCCATACCATATAACGTCATGCTCGGGGGGGGTGTCAGTCAGTCGGTCGGTCGCGGGCAGAGTGGTCGCAGCTCGGGCAGAGTGGTCGCTGCTTGGGACAGGCTGGGCATCGGTCAGCAGGTGGTGAGCAATTGCATTGTGCATCACTTGTTTTATATATTCTGTATATTATTTTTTTATTATTATTATTATTATTATTATTATTATTGTTATTCTTCTCTCTTATTAAACTGTCTCTATCTCAACCCACGGGTCTTACTTTTTTTCTTTTCTCTGATTCTCTCCCCCATCCCACTGAGGGAGGGGGGGGAGTGAGCGAGCGGCTGCGTGGTGCTTCGTTGCCAGCCGGGTTAAACCACAACACTCAGATAAGGAAAGGCTGAGTGAGCTGGGACTGTTTAGCTTCGAGAAGGGAAAGCTCAAGAGGCTCTCATCAATATATAAAAATACCTGAAGGGAGAGTGCCAAGAAGAAGGAGCCATGTGCTTTTCAGTGGTGCCCAGTGGCAGGACCAGAGGCAGTGGGCACAAACGGAAACACAGCAGACTCCCTCTGAATGTCAGGAAACACTTTTCTACTGTGAGAGTGACCGAGCACTGACATAGGTTGCCCAGAGAAGTTGTGGAGTCTCCATCCTTGGACATATTCAAAAGCCATCTGGATGTGGTTCTGGGCAGCCTGCTCTATGTGTCCCTGCTTTAGCAGGAGGGTTGGACTAGATGACCTCCAGAGGTCCCTTCCAACCTCAACCATTCTGTGATTCTGTGACTTTCACAGACATTACCACAGACCTACCATTGCCAGCATGGAGCCACCTCCGTGATAGCTTTTTGAAGGATCCTACACTCACTTACTTATTTTGTTGAGCAAATCTTGACTATTCCTCCATTTTGAGAGTGTGGCAATGGAGATGGCATAAGCATTCTTTAAGGAAGCTATGTTGTTACAGCCTGTTTTCTTGCAGTTTTGCTAGGATTTTTGAAAACCTGTAAATAATGTCATGTAATTACGTTCTCAAGGAAGGAAATATGCTAAAAAAACAGGTGGGTTAGGCAACTTTTACAGGTTATATATAAAGAAGAGCGAGGTGAAAAATTTACTGGAGCAGCAAATTAGTGTGCTTAGTAGTGCTACAAATTTATGCTATCGGGACCCAAAATGTACTCTTACACTGGTGAAAATGAAATGTCAATTAAGAAAATATTAATGTTCCCCATTCTAAAACAGGAGGTCAGCATTGTACTTGCTTCTGTTTTCTGTGTATGTAGACAAGAATGGGATATAAGATAAAATACATTTATTTTTCTGATGCAGATGGTGGTAAGTTCTTAAATCGTGGTTGAGCCTGCCTTGCCATTACTGGATGAATGTATGCTATAACACCTTGAGATGGTTTTGCATAACAAAAAACTGTGAGCTAACTAGGTATTTTTCAACATCCCATGTGTAATGAACTCATCAAACACTCCTGTCAAAGATAAGCAGTGTCAGCACAGCTTGGGGCTTCTGTGGCTCCTGGAACTTATATCTGCTGATAAGTAATAAGTAATTATAAACAAGGAAGCCCTGAAAAATAAAATTAAGTTGTTCATTCATGAAGAAATTTGTCCTTGTACAGCATCTTCCTGAAAAGTCATATGCAAATAGCAAAGTATCTGGGCAGCTTTCAGACTGTTCCAGAATTCTGAGAGTTAAGTATTTTCTAAAGTAGTTATGGTTCTTAAACATGTGCTTTGGATTTCCAGAGAAATTTTTTTAAAGCATTGTTGGTTTTATCTGTGTTGCATTTCACAGGACATTTGTACAAGAACAGAAGCCTACAGAAGCCACTTGTTAAGGGCCTAAGAGGTATTTAATTAGTTTGAACTTTTATGTGCAAGATGTTTGCGTTAAAGTGCAAAGTCCTCTGAAGTCCTCAAAAGCATAACATGTTATTCACTTTTCTCTAACTGTGACTGCCTGGCATTGCACCCAGATTTTTATTCTATGTTATTTCTGTGTGGAAGATGCATATCCCAGTAGCTCTTTGTCTTGCTAAAGAAGACCTATGGAGGCTATGCTAATAACCTGAATGAAATAAATCAGGGTTCTTCTACAGCCTTACAGCTTCTGAAACTAGGATCAAAAATAAGATCTCTACCCTAACATCATCTAGATGCAGTGAGACAACATGCGGTCAGTCATGAGGTCTGTGTATTAGTCCTGCACTTATTCCTTTTTATGTTCTAGTAAGTACTTAAATGTGAATATTTTGGAGAAACCTCACATGAGAATATTTTCTCAGTTTTAACAAATAATTCCCTTAACAGATTTCTGTTTCCCACTTTAGATCCTGAGTCCCTCTTTTTCAAATACTCTAATCCAATAACATATTCATTACCACCATGGCGTTTAGCCTTCTGAAGTTAACAGGTTTCTTTTAATTACATTCCACTAGGGTTTTATTAGATGCCTAGAAAAGGCCTGATTTGTGCTACAAGGTTAATTCTTTTTTTCATTGCTTTGTAAAATATGTTTCCTTTGTTTACATAGAAACTTTATGAACCTTATAAAAATAGTTCCCCTCAACAGGAATGACACATTAAATACATATGTTTACCTCTTTTCCAAGTGTCCTCATTAGTTTGATTAGTGAATTATTTCTTTCTCATTTGATAAAATATGTTGGGGTGTTGTTTTTTTTTTTTTTTCCCCACAGTCTGCAGGGGAAAGATGAGAAAGAGAAGCTTCCTTTCAAATCTTAGGTTGGTTCTCAAATTTCAATATATTCTGAAGCCCTACGTGTGATTCACTTAAGTCAAAGTGGTCGTAACAATAGAAAGATATTCGTATGAAATTAAACTATAGATTTCAAAAGAGTCTGTTAAATGACTGGCCAAAAGCCTCATCACATACAATTTTTGTTTTTCACAAAGTTGTCTATTTTCACCTGTCCTATTTAAAATCATGCATGCTTCTATCAGGATGTGTAATAATAGATCATTACTTGGCGGAAAATTTACCTTATAAATGTCAACTTCATACTTCAGGCACCTTTGAATTTTATTTTACTTTCTGGAAAATATATTACAAATCTTAAAGTCTTTACTCAGTTTTGACCTGTATGCATCTTCTATGTGATAAGTTAGTGGGGTGTGGTTTTCAGCAAGACTATCCAGAAGATGATAACTTTCAGAAATAGGCAAAGAAAAAATGGATTTGAAGAGAGTGAGGGATGCAAAAGAAGAGTTACAACTTTTCTCTTCATTTTCTGACAGAAGTGAAAAGCTATTTCAGATAGAAATGATTCTTTCTTTCTTCAATCCTTTGTCTGTCAAGGCTGACGTAAAATACAAAGTCACTGTATTCTACATCTCCATATTTGTCCCCTTCTGTAATCTCAGGCTATAGCTGAGCCATGAAAAAAGTGTGGAAAAACCCAATGTGTATTTTCTGCAACGTTTCTGCAATTTTTCTGGTTTTGTTCCATGACAGTTTTGATTGCCATATATGCCAAATGGCCTCTGTTTCTTTCGTGGGTTTCAATCGTTGTCTAAAGTGAAAGCTAGTCTTTAAACATTTTTCCTAAATAAAGTATAATGGTATATGGTAAATAGTTGTAAGAACATAATTTATACTATTATATATTTGGATAAATAGGTTATTGTATCATGATACTGAAATGTGATACTGAAAAAGAAACATCTAAACATCTTAGTTCAATATCTTGATCTTAGTAGCTTCATTATTAGATATTCTAACTTATAAATAAGTTGGGATCTTTCTGGTTTTGTTGTTTCCCGTCCTCCCAGCTCAGACTGAATTCTGAAGGCAAGCAGGACCTGTGTGTGCATCAACAAGAAGTTTCAGCAGGTGCCACCAAACCACTGTCAGGAAAATGACACAGCATTTCACAGTGGAATCTAGTTGATTTCCTTTTATGTGACATTTATGCAATGGCACTGCCAAATAGTAAAATGCAGAAAAAAATACATTATTTTAAATATCAAAATCAGTAGATCAGATGCTGACTATTTTCTGTGAGTATGTCTGCTGAGTCAGAAAGTATCATATTTTCTAACTGTTTCATTGTCTAGTTCTGTACCATAAATCCTTGAAATCTGTATTGTAAAAATTCACCTTTCTGTTCTGTGTTTCCATTAGAATTAATTTAACAAAAGAAAGAAATGGTGAGTTATTGGTGAGTTGTAAAGAAAAGTGGATAGGATCTCTTCTGAGCAGCCTGCCAGGACTACCTTCTGCAAACCAATATATGTTGGTAATCACACATTTATATCTAACAGGTAGCTGTTGGGTTAGAAGCACATGACAAATAGAAAAAGAAAAAGTAATTGAAATAAAATCAAAGAAAAGAATGGTGTGTAAGTTTAATAAAAGTCAGTGGGACTAGCTACTTAGGGGGAGTGCCAGCACATTTTGAGGAAGAAAAACATTGAAACAAAGACAGAAGTTCAGATCAAGAAAAATAAAAAATTGGAGAGAAGGCCAAATTACTTTTTTTTGCAAGTCATTATGGCTGTCTTTAAGCTAAAAACAGTTCTGGGCTCTTTGATTCTTCAAGTGATAAATAAAGTACAATAGTCAGATTAACCCCACGACTTTTCTTTTTAGATTGTCATATAGATTTTTGAGCATCAAAAATTAACGATGATGGATACCTTGCCTTCTTAGAATGTGTACATCTTAAAAAATCATGAGTTTGTCATCAAAATAGCTTTGAGATTTGAAAACACATTTAATTGAAAGTCCTGATCATGCTGTGTTGCTATCAAAGCTAGTAGTCTCCTAAAGCCATGAATATATTAGACATTTTTGACATTGAATATTCATTTGTGGATACTGAATCAAGAATATGAGGGATAGTAGATAAAAAATATTTTATATAGTTATCAAAGTCAGAACAGCATGATAATTCAGCTTCTGTAATTGTGTGTTAGAAGTTGACAAACAATGTTTTCTCTTCCAGCAACAAAGCATTTGGGCACAGCGTGAAAGCGATGCTCTCCAGACCTACCACTCATTTTCTGCATTCTTACACCTCCAAGGGATAATGACAACTTCAGTTATTTGTCTGGATCAAAATCAGATGAATGGAAACAACTGCAAAGCTTTTAAACTAAGATGGTCTATTAAGGAACGCATTATACTTGCTGTTGCTGTGAGAATGTCAGCAAAACTCAATGGCATACTGCAAATAAACTTTTTAATCCATTTCCCAACCCTGCTATAGTAAAGTCTACCATAGCATTTACAAAAGCAAAAAAAAGTTTATAAAGGGTAAATGGTAGGTAAAGATATAATATAAACATATGTAAAATGAGAAATGATTGTTTCTTTCACATTTTGTACGTACAATCTTATCTTGTGCGTACAATCTTATCTTTTGCTTGGGTTTTTTGGATCATTGCTAATGCACTTCAAAAAGAAAATACACTATGTTGTTTCAAATACAATCCCTTCTAGAAGTGCACCTCTACCTTTGTAATATGAAATACCTCCTTGATCCAGATTGGAAAAGCTAATTTTTGAGAATGGCTATGATGGCACTTTTCTTTCAGGCAAATCCTGACTATTTTTAGTCATTCATGTTAAGCTTGATGGAAAATCCACAAAATGAGAGCCTCAAAAAATAACAGAATCTTCCTAAAGATACCAGACAAGTTGTGAGTTTGAGAAATAAACACAAAAATATTATTTATTTCCTTACTGTTGGAAGCAAATGGGGATTTGATTTTATCATATGATGTATAGTATGTGGATGGTATTATTAAATTTCATTAATGCAACTGTTCGCATGAAAATATCTCTGCAGGTATTAAAAGGCTGTTGTCAACTGCTCTAGAGAAAAAAAAAAACAAAACTTGAGATTCATTCTCCTGGGAGAAAAAAGTTGTCTTACCGTGCCAGAGGTGGCAGACAGTTAAAGGTAGTTAACCCTGACTAATAGAAGCCTCATAGTCCATGTTTTTTCTGACTTGTTTTTTGGGCAAATTTCCAGCTTTCTCCAGGGACAAAAATAATGTTCTCTTTAAGAGCAAATTGCTGATGCTCAGATCAAGAAGTAGATGTTAAAATGAGACTTGGAGCGGCAAATGATTTCAAGGACTAGATCACTACCTTTTTAACAAACTGCATCATGCTGATCTATTGATGATCTTATAGACAATAATGGTCAACATTTTAACACTGACTGAGGTAAACTGAGAAATGTTTTCAAGCTAAATTAAAATCAAGGCAGCATTTTATTGCATTGTTTTAAAGTTTGTAACAGTTTCAATTCAAGGAGAGAAGATTAGTTTTTATGTATGTATTATTTAGAGAGCATGACCTTTCAAGCAGAGAATACTTTTATGTGAAAGCAATGACCTAGGAAGTGGGCTTTTCTCATTGTTGTTATAGACACTCAGAAGGAAGTTAGAAAAGATCACCGATTTCTTTCTTCTAAACATGAAAATTTCAGCCACAGCTGGAAGAAAAACAAAATTTACAGTGTTGATACTTAACAGTGCCTGCATATATAGTATGGAGAAAAGGTCAAGGACTTAAAGATGGAATAAATTTAGACAAAGACCTTAGAAACAGTTCTGGGATGACTCAGCCTCCTGTTTTTGTCAAAAACATTTAGCCGTGTTTTCCCTAAAGCATCCAGCATTGATTGCCTTGTTCCTTATAACCCTGTTCCTGCACTAGTGAATTTGACCATCAGACACGATGATGAGGAAGGCCCTGCCTTTGAGCACTTAGATGATGCCAGACCCATCCCTGTGAGATGCGGTGCTCGTGGACATCCAGTGGGGTGCTCTCAAAAGAGCTTTTCAGCAGCTGGATTTGACCTGGCTTTCATAGCCTCATGCTGGTAAATGCCAGTCATCATTTTTATTATCATTTTTACCAAAAGCAAATGAAGGAACACCCAGGTGGAAAGCCAGTGGCTGTAAAGGGAGGATCGATTAAGGTTTAGTGGGATATATCCCCACTATTGGCTCAGGGGCAGTAACCACTACAACCACTCACCATTTGGTTAATTTGCTGAAATGCTCCCAGCATGCTTGTCATTGCTGAGCAGAGGAAAAATAGACTATAATTAAAGCAGTATCGTTTCTATAATATTTCCATGACTGGCTGTTTCGTATTGAAGTCCCTTGGGCTTGTTATTGCTTTGAACACTCATGACTGATATTCTCGTGAATTTGCCCCTCAAAAAGCTGTCTTCATGTTATAAGGCACAAGAGTAAAATATATCATTGGAAGAGGGAAAGTGGTGTCTCTCAGAGTTTTGTTAGAGGCTCTTGCTCAAACCCTGGCTTTTGCACATCCTCAGGCATGTTTAGGAACTGGTCAGAAACACAGTTCCTGGATGTAAGTGACCCGTCTTGCTTTTTGAATCTGAGACTGGGCTTAAAGGTTAAAGCAAAATAGTTTCGCTTATCTCCTTGTCTTTGTGAAAGAGCCGTACTTCAGTACTGAAATGCGTATGTAAGCTTTTTAAGGAGGCATCCAGCAGTGAATTAGGGTGGGTAAGATAACTCTTCTGAAATAAAGCAATACTCCATTAATGCCTGGACTAGAAAATGCACATGTGCTTGGGCTAGAACGGCCAGCCAAAGTTACCACATCAGCTAGCAACACCATATACTAACTCTTTATCTTCTTCTGCTGTTCTCTGTCTCTGCTACCTTTCACATCCTCTTTTCTTAAGTAGTACTACTTCTTGTATTTCATGTAAGATTGCATTGTTGCAAGTGGAAGATGTTGACTCTTTGGGCCCTTCCTCAAGCCTATCACTGCTTCAGTTCTTTGTCTGCAGTCACGCATCCTTGTCTCTCAGCTGAAGGCAAGATTTTGCCATCTCGTACCCCTTAAAAGCAGCATACAGAAAGTGGGCAAACAGACATGCACAGTGATTGCAGAAATTTCTGAAAATAAACAACACAGTCTTCATGAAAAGGAGTACCCTACTCATGAAACTACTTACAAGAATTCCTTGAGTCCCTTTCCAAAATGATGACAGCAGTGATTTCTTGCTGCAGGATTCGGTGTGGTTAGTTAAGAGCACAGCTGGGTCACCTTGGGAACCATGGTCGTGTCTGTACTGTGCATGGCCATGGTCCCCTGCACACTTTGTGGGACACAATGGTGCAATGTTTTATCTCCATTTTACATTTCAGAGTCTATGAAAATCAGTCCTCAGTGGAGGACTTCCCAGGCTGGAAGACATAGTGAACTCAAAAGACCAGCTGGCCCACCTAGCATTTCTTGCAGTCCTGTGCTTGATATGGAACAACAGACTTAGCACGGGGTGCAAAAAGAAAGCTTGAGTGTGTAGGAAATGCAACCATTTTTTTTAAGTTATAAATTTGTCCTCCTGTAGGAACTTCCTCTGCCTGAAGTATCCACAACTCAGGACCTTAGGATTTCTCCCCTCCCCCAAAACAAAAATGCTGTAGTGTAGTAACTTCACAATAAAAGCAGAAGTTCTCTTAAAAGAAGTAAAAGGGCAAGTGACTCACCTGTAGGCAGAGTTTTCACGCATCCCCATTCAGTCAGTTTAACTTTGAATTGGCATAATCAGTCCTATATCATTAATTTTTAGCTAGAGTTTATTTTACAAGCTCTGAATTTCAGTGATTGCAACTAAGAAAATCTTGTTCCTACTTTATTATGGGTTTTCTTCATGAACTCACTTAATGTGGGGATTCAACAGAGCTTCTCTCTCCCTCTCTCATAAACCAGCCTGACCCTTTCTAGCAGGAGCCGAGCTGGAAGCCATGTCCCAAAGCACATGAGTGTTTTCACATTAGGTTCCAAAGCACTGCATGGACTGCAGCACCACAAAGCCCTCCAGGGTGATACATTTTTTCCCTTCAGAAAACTCAGAGCTACATGTGTAAAGGAGATATTTGGCCCAGGAGACCAGATTAAATTTAATCCAAAGCAAACCCTCTGAATCACACACAATGGAGATGAGAGGAGCCACAAGAACAACCATCTGCATCTACTGTTTTGCTCCTATAACACCAAATCACTTAGTAATGCAGACATTGCCTATAGCATTAATGACAGTTTTGGGACACAGGCTAATTAAATCCTAACTACTGCTGTAGTGTTATCTACTATTTTAGTGCAGGGAAGCTTTCAAAGATTTTGTCATGGTACTGATAAAAATTGTTGAAAAAACAGAAGTAAAAACGAGGAAATATGGAAAAGCAGAGAGGAAAGACTGAAATTTGTTCCCATGACAGAATTACGGTTATTTGCAATGTTATATTTCATTTTAGATTTGGACTGTGTTGTAGTTGTTAATGGAATTAAAATATGTTGGAAACTGAAGCTCTTTCAAAATGAAGACCAAATATTTTATTTTGAAAATGCTGAAATAGGAACTGAGGTGCTGTTACAAAACTTGTAATACAACCTATTATCTCTATTATTTTCTATATATGTAAAAAGAGGTGTAATATATATCTAATATCTATTTTTTACCTATATTTTCCTAGATTTTTAAAATGAATTAACTTAAATGGATATATGCTATCCAGTGGCAGGTAATTTAATCAGAACTCATGATTCTTCAGCCATCTGTGAAGCAGTAGCTTGAGGTGATGCTAAAGGACAAATGTGAATTTCTAGCTTTATCTGGCATTTGGTTGTCACTGGTTATTCATTCACTCATCATCTGGGTATTATAAGAATCATGGGAAATGTCAAAAGTATGGGTAAAAGACAGAAATTGTGTTTTTCCTTTGCACATACTAAATGGAAAAGGAGCAGATGAAACAAGTGAAGAAGGTAAAGAAATCAAAGATGGAGAGAAGATGGGATATAAAAAAAAAAGTCAAAGGAAACTGAGAAAATTGACTGAACTGTGTTTGACGTGGTCTAAACAGTAAGGCTGCCAGCATGCATTTGAGGCACATGAAAAACATTAGGACAGCCCTGGTGAGATAGTCATGATGTAGCTGCTTTGAACACGTGTATCGCCAGGCACTGCCAGATCACTGAGAGGACATCTGAGGGGCAGATCTGTTAATAAGGATGTCTGGATGGTCCATGAGGACATTTCTTGCACTCTCTGGCAGAGTTGTATAACCATCTGTGGAGCTCTAAATGCCTCAATTACTTGCTCCAGGATTTGAACTCTGTCATTTCCTGCAACAACGGAGCTGGGAAGTGCTGCTGCTGGGTAGCACCTTTTCAAATAACTTTAAATTGCAGGCAAAGAGGCAGCTAATCAAGAATGAGAGAGGACACTGGAAATCTGTGGATTTTTGCAGGCAAGGGGGACTTTGACAAAATAGAGGGAAATTTTGGAAAATAAAAGTTCTTGTGAAAAATCCTGAGAGGTCACTTGGCAGGCCTTGTGGCTCTGTGGAGAAATCAATGACATGTGTTTCAATCCTGAGAGAAGTTTCTCTAATCTAGCCCTAGAGGCATCCAGTGATGGAGCCTTCACAGGCACCCACATGATCTATTCTGATGCTTCACAAATCTTTACGATAAAGTCACAGTAATCTTCCTGACTGCAATTCATGCTCATTATCTCATGGAGAAGAGATTATTCCCTCCTTCTCTGTAACAACCTTTTCTGTTTTAGAATATCGATACTGTGCCATATTATCCTCCTAAAATTTTCTTCTTTAGGCTAAATGTCCTTAGCTGATCCAAACTCTCCTGATGTGCTCCTGTTTTCCCATTATTTTCCTCTTTACTGTCTTAGTTGTGCTATATTTTTCTAAACAATCCAGTAACTCGGCTGCGAAATTGCAACTGAGACTTTCCAGTGCTGTGGAGCGGGAGAATTATTGCATTTGTCTTCTGTGTACAACTCTCTCTCTGCTTCCTGGAATGAGTTTTGCCTTTTTCTCACTGGCATGACATTTTTCACTTCTGTACAGTTTACAATTCACCTCAATTATTAGATTTTGTTATTTTTTACTACCTAATCTCCATTAACCTGCCCTGTATTTTGATAGTTTATTACTCCTGCTCAATTTGTAAATTAAATCATCTACAATAACTTTATCCTTGCTTCTATTGAATCACATATTTCTTCCATGTATTTTTTTCCTATTTAAATTTTAATTACATTTCCCAGGAAGCTTATTGTACTCTTTAACTCCATGTAATCTAGAAGGTTTTTATATATATATACACACACATATATGTGCTCTATTCCTTTGTCTTGATTTCAGTGAAAGTACTGAACAAAACTGGAGCCAGAATGGACTCTGCAGAGCCCCTTTTGACATCATTTTGCTTTAAAGACAACCATTGATTAATATTTTCTCTGATACAATTATTGAGGTGCTTTGTCAATCACCTTTTGTCTAGGCCATATTTCACTAAACAGCTTGTAAGAATGTCATCTCCAACTGTATTAAAAGTCGAGATACATGATGGTTACTGTTTCTTCTCTATTCACAAGGCATGCTACCCCATGATAGAACCAAACTGTTTTGAAGACAGCTTATTTTTCAGAGATCCATACTAATTGCCACTGATTTGTTTTCTTCCATATGCTCTTTTTTCCTCATTTTAGATATGGGCTCCATCTTGTCCCATTCCTTTCTCTCCTACCTCTGTTTCCTCCATGAGTTCACACATATGTAATGGCCCTAAGAGTCATTTAGACAATTTTCCAACTACTTAGAAATGAATTAATCAAGCCTGAGCAACTTAATAAAATGTATATTTCTTTCAAATTCTCCCTGACATGTTTTTTTCCAATTATGCTATGCGACTATGCCTTTGGTACAGATACTAAATTGTACTGCTCCCCTAAATTGCAACTGACCTCTTAAAGACAGATAGAAAAATGCCCGTATCACCCTGGTCCACCATCATCTGCAGTCAATTTTCCATCCCCACTGTACAATGGACTAACTTTTTTTTTTTTACTGTTAACACACTCTTTCTCATTTTCCTTATTTTCTCTTTTAGGTCATGTTTTTGATTTTCTGACTTTCTGTCTATACAATCTACTCATTGGTACAAGTCTTTTGTAATCTAACCTAATTTCCACTTTTGTATACTTCCCTTTCTGTTCAACCCATGGTCTCCATGCTTTTCTCTGCATTGGGATAGCTTGTACCCGCTGTGTCATTTCCTTGAGGAAATGTCAGCTTTCCGCTAAGACTTTTTTCTCTTAGCCTTTTCTCCCATGAGGTCTTACATACCAAATTTCTGAATTCAGTCTTCAAAATAATTGGTTTTATTTTTCTGTTCTCCTTCATTCCCTTTCTCTGTTAGTCAGGCACTTTTTCAGTGCTTACTGAAGCTGCTTTCCGCCCTGAATTTTCCCCAGATGGTAAGACTCAAACCCACAAGAACAGCCCTCCTAGCTGCTATCTCTGTTTTTCTGTCAAACAATGATCATGAGTGCATCTCAACAATTAGGCAGACATTCTGGGTCTGCCATTTGCCTTTTTTATATGTTTTTTAATGCCCAGTCCTGTGCTTTAGATGATTCCTTGAGGTATTCAGGGAAAAAAGCATCCAAATGATGCTGGTGGGCAAGTAGTCTGTATATACCTCCATCTGAAAAGTGTTCCTTCTCCACTTTTCACCATGCAGCAGGTTTAGCTCTTAGCTTTCATCCCTCATATAAAGTGTTTGCATCTTTAATATGTGAGAGAATGCCACCTCCCTTATTCATTCCCTAGCCAGCCCTTCTTGGACTATCTATTAATATTCCAAAAACTGCTATGTATCCCATCAAGTCTATGTTATGCCAATTAAATCAGAGTTTTCCTCTGCTTGTTTATTCCCCATACTCCTTGCAATGCTACACAGACAGCTAAGATGTTTGGCAAATAAATTAGTGCTCGAGTGACATATTGCCCCAATCCAATCCACCAGATGCCATTATTACATAAGAT
This sequence comes from Gorsachius magnificus, assembly GCA_034008185.1. NCBI lineage: Eukaryota > Metazoa > Chordata > Aves > Pelecaniformes > Ardeidae > Gorsachius > Gorsachius magnificus. The sequence goes on along the minus strand of CM067083.1, from coordinate 56,555,071 downwards.
ATAATTATACATAGCACGGGGGAATTGCAGCGTTGCAGGCATGAAGATAACTTCATAAGGGAAGAAAAGCTGCTGCTGCTGTATTCAGGCTTTGCTATTGGTATTAAGCATTTTGCATACAGAAGTTTCGAAAGATTGACTTCTTGTTTTCTTGGAAAGGTAGCCCAAGGTGATGAGTCCACCTGAAGTGGCGTGGTGATTTGCTGGAATCAAGAACCTTGAGCTTTTCTCCATCCCTTTCCCTTGATATCACTAAAGAGCCTTCAGCTTCTCACTGAGTTGCATCCAGATGTTCTGTCTCTCTTCATGAAGTAACTCCCATACTCAAGCTATTCGTTCTGGTTCAGTTCAGCACTTGATTCTGCTTCAGTAACATACTTTGGCTTGTGTTCGTGTCCTGTTTACTCCAGTAGGAGTCATGCATATGCTTAGAGTTAATCAGGTAGCCAGGTATCTGCCTGAATAAAGAGGGATTGCAGCCTTGTTTCAATAGTGTGCTATTCTGAGGCCTCTCTGGAAATGTTTTAAATTATTCATTTTGTTTTCAAAAATTTCTCTGTCAACTCTTTCTATAAGGGAAGCAGCCTGTTTCGTAGCCTGCACACAGTGGCCTGTTCTTACTAAAGCTGCACCAAATTTTTGTCTAACTCTTTCCTTGCCAGGCCACAGTGTGTTCACCACAGTGACCAGAAGCTTGTGATACACAGAACACCCCTTGCGAAGCATGGCAGTTCTTCACTCAATAGTACGTATTCATTCTGCCATACCTTTCTTTCTCTCTCTGGTAATACACAGCTGGATGGTTACTGCCTTCTATAAGCATAATATCAAACCACCAGCACAGTCAATTGCATATGGACCTTACAATTTTGTGGTTTGTATTTTTATGCTTTGGTGCTATTGCTTGGGGTACAGATAATTGCAGATGACCCGTTTAGAAGGTGCTAAACCACTAAAAATCTGTGTCTATTTGGGAACAACAAAAAATCCCCAAAAGAGTGTACTTGTTCTGAGATTACTCTCCAATAGAAATCAATTTCCATAACAACATGCAGGCAATGTAGATTAAGAGTATATTTTTATCTAGCCTTCAAATTCATCAAATCCCCTAAGTCAAGAATTTTAGCTAGAGCTGTAAATCAACATAGGTGATTTTGCTAACTTTACTCTCTATGGAAGGGCAGTTACCCAAAATGAAACAACTTTTTTCAAACTTTCCCCCTTGCAGTTTTGCAATGTTCCTTCTTAAAACAGTATAATGTAAGGAAAAGATACTGCAAGTAAACTGAATGTTTGTTTATGTAAAAGACACATAACTTGAGCCAGCTGTGTATTGTGCAGCTTGGGGCACAGTTAGGAATTCAGCATTGATTCAGTGGATGTAAAGAAACCAAAGGATGTGATCCAGAACACAAAGTTCTCTCTCTCTCTTTTTTTTTCTGTTGCTGTCAGACTGACATACTGTACTCCACAATGCAGAAATTAAAATTCAGTAGTATCCATGCATGTGGTGGCTTTTTAACTATAACAAGATTTATTTTGGAACAATTAGACACCTGAAAAATGCAAAATGCACTGTTTGTGAATGTTTTTGAATGAGCCTTTATTAAGAATTCTCAATGCTGTCCTTTCAGATAGCCACAATATGGGCCTATAGCTGAAACTGTATTGCAAATGCATTATGGCATACATTGTTTCTCACTTTGTCCTCAGTGACATATTACGTAGTCAATGTGAACAGAGCGGTGGCTGGAGAAGTGATAAGGAGTTGGTGTTCATCCAAGGCTGGATGACTTCTTCAGGACTACGGCACAAAGTGACAGGAGGCAACAAAGAGCTGGTCTGTATCTGGAAGCACGAGAGTGCTGTCTTTCTATACATGATGGGAAAAATCTAGTACTGTCCACCAAATTTTATTGTACTCAAAGTATTATATACTGAAGAAACTCTAAGAACACATTGAACAACATTTGCAAATAAGTCATTCTGTACATTGGTTGTTTAGTTAAGATTTTTTTCCTTCTTTTTTACAGCATATTTATATGCTTGAAAAAAAATTTGAGCAACAAAACTTTTTCATAATTAAATGCTCATATCTTTTTTTGTATGCCCTTTCATTGTTTTCAGTGTGATTCCAGAACTGCAGCTTGAGGTGAAATTCGAAGACAGTGGAGTGAAAGGGAAATAACTGAAGAAAGGACACTCCTGGGATGACACTGAGTCATAAGACTAAACCAAAATGAGAAAAATAATTGTTTTCTAAGTTGAATTTGAATCCTTGAAATAGGAATAAAAATTTTTATTTATAAGAGTGATCGTCTTCATCTACATACTAACTTGCCAGGTTTATAGACTATAATTTCATCACCTTCAGAACATGATGTCTGAGAAACTGAGATATGATCTCAGTTTATTGAGCAGCAACATTAATATAATTTTCCCTGAGAAAGTCTGGGCCACTATTTGATGTATCGCATCAAGTGGCTGAATACACGATGCATTGCCTTTGTTTTTTAATGGAACTTCCAACATCAAAAAAGATAATGACCCGTGCAAGACTGATAAATAGGTACTGTGTGTGCTGAACAAAAATACCAGTGTTGTTAAGTCTGTCTTCCACACTCTCTGTGGCATGCCTGTAATTGCTGTTCAGACTAACATGAATGACATCCAAACACTTCTGACTAGACTGCAGAACATATTTTACTTGGCAGCCAGGTTTTTACGTCTACCCTCTTCCACGGGATTCAGTGGCAGTCCATATTTTCAGCTGTGGTGTCACAAACAGCAGACTTTGGGTTATACAGCTTTGTGTTTAAAAACTTTTAAAATTAAACATACATTCTCAAAACAAAGAAACAAAAAATATAATCTGCTAGCGTATGTTGAGGAATTTTTGGTAAATGGCCACATGAAGTTTTCCCAACTCGCCCTCTGCCACAAATAGTATAAGCTGCAAGCAGTATTTCCTCTCCCACGCTGTATGTAGTATTTACAGATAGCAGCTACAGATACGCAATCATTTTGTGCATTGTAGGAGAGTTAAGTATTTCTATGAAGACTTTCAACTTCTTCCTCTGTTGATGTTAAATTTGTAAGAAATATGAAAAAAACTACTACTTTTTATTATTTTCATTATAGAAAGTTTTCAGTGCTGCTATGTGTAAAGCTGCACTGAACAAAGATGACACAAGAACAAACATTCAGCTGGAAAGCTTCTTGGTGCAATACATAATACAAATGCAAAATAAAGAAACATTTTCTGTTTTAATGTTGTTTAAGTGAAGAAGTAGAGTTAAGGGGAGAAATTGTATTTCTGGTAAAACAAAAATGTCAGCAAATCTTTCAGAATATTTGCTCAAGATTTCTGCAAAATCTATTTCCTGGCTGAAAATTTGGCATTGTGGTGAAAAAAAAAATTTTACTTTTTTTGACATGGAATACAAATATCAGTAAATCTCATGGAAAGAAAAAAATATTTTCCTCCTTCCCTACGAAGGAGGATTAGCTCACAAAGGAATATAAATATAAAAGTTAATATAATTTGTAATCCTTTCCCCCCTATGTTCCTAACTAGTTTCAATTGGAAAATGTACTTTATTTTTCTGGCAGTTCTGATGCATTTTGTTATATACTGACAGGTGAAGGAAAGAAACGCTGAGGAACACTGACAACCCTTTGTAAAACTGCTCTTGGTCTCCCTAAGACTGCAAAATGTTTCAGCAGAGAGTTTTCCAAATTCTACTCCTGTACACACACACAAACACACACAGAGGAAGGATCACGTTTGATAAAATTACAACATCCTCTTCCCTTTCCCAGTGCCTGTTCCCATGCAGGTACAGGTTTTCATCCAGATACTTCTTTTTTCTTCCTCTGCTGTATGCATCTCCCATGGTGTCCGTTACTTTTGCCTATTAAATTCCTGCTTCAGCACACCTCTCTTTAGTTTCTCTTCCCTCAGATCAGCCTGCTCTTATAAGCCCTTTCAGTTCAATTCGCACAGATTCCCATGAATTGGGTTTTTGTTGTAAAGAATAAAAAATTACTCATAGGTAGGATGTGATCATTTAATTTATGGGCACAATTTAGTTAAGGCTTTTATAATATATCCAAAAATAACTTGGACCCATCCTGTTGGAATGCAGAAATTATGACTATAAATCGTGATTTCCGGTGTTTAAAAGAACATTCAAACTGGATACTTGAAAAAAGGAGATAAATTCCCTGGTCACATTTTAAACTCCTAGTGTATTTGCAAATATTGTCATTATTTCCAGAAATCTTTCCTTCCCCCTTATGGAGCCGTCAAAGTCTATTCTAATCTATTTTGACTTCAAAGTGAGTGTAAGAGGGCACGCAACCTTGACCTGTTTCTCTAGGAGCTCAGCAAGAGCGATAGCTATTTATGTCTGTACAAACAACTCTCAGCATTGCTTTTATAGCCTGATTAAAACTTCCACTCACTTCTCTTACATCTTTTTATCATCTTGTGACACAGTGGACACTGCAAGTTCATTTTTCATCTGTAACTTAGCTCAGGTATCAAAATGTTCCACTTAATCACAGTGATAGTTTGTCTTTGCTGAGTAATGTTACTGCCACATCCTCAGTTTACTTCAATTGATGAAAAACGGTTTGAACCTTGCATGTTTGGGTGAGCACAGAAGCAAATTTATGGCTATATATGTGATATATTGAGCCATGAGGAAGTGAAATGTTGCTTGGCTGGAAGGTTAAATGCACACATTTAAGAGTGAGGCAGCATCATAGTTGTTAAGGGTCATGTTATGTTCCACTTGATAGCAAAAAGAAAAAATACAAGCCCTTACTTTTACTTGTAAACTCACAGTTTTTTGACACATTGGATAGATCAAGAGAGGCAAGAAATGGCTAATAACAATCATTTCAACATCTGAAAAGGCTAATATTTTATACAAACCAATATGAAAGTGTTCATCTTCTTCTTTGTGTCTTAAGTTCTCCATATTATATGCGTTCATGAAATCATGGAATATTTGTTAGGAAAGAAAGTTTGGGGTTTCAACTACTCCTTTTCTCCAGTTGCAAGGCAGCATTAATGTTAACTTCTATTGCTGATAGCTATTTGCCTAAGCTGCTTTTAAAGATTTGCAGTGCTTACGACTCCATATCACCCATAGCTTATTCACTCCAATGTTTTATCACTAGCACTGTTAGAAAGGTTTCTCTTGTTTTTCTGCCACTTCGGGCTACTATGTTTTTCCTACAGTCACGCTGCGCAGTGAAAACAGATCATTTTCTTCCTATTTGCAGCAGCTTTTTACCTTTACTGGTATTTTGTATTCACTCACGGAGTTTTCTTCTCTTGTTTAAATTTACCTGCTCCTTGGTTCAGTCAGTCTTTTCCCACAGGTAATTTTTTTTAAGCTTCTGATCATTCTTGTTTTTCTTTTCTGGACAGTCTCCAGTTGGCGAATGCTCTTAAAGTGCAGAACATGGTTCTCAAGCTGAGACCTTACCAATACTGAACCAAGCGAAGGGGTATTGCTTCATGTAATTGTAAATTACACTTCTGTTTGCACTCTGAAATGGTATTTGCCTTTCTTGCTATGTCATTATTGATGTGTTTAACTTGTGGTCAGAAATTACCAAGATCCTTTGCCTTTTAAATGCTTGCTTCCTTTTTTTATTTTTCATCTATTATTTGTGTCACTGACTGTGCCTGCGAAGAGACTTTACTTGCACCTATCAAATAGCGTAGTTTAGTTTATTTTTTCACTTTCTCATGAGCAAATTATCCTCTAGTATAGCTCTTGTGCTTTCCAGGATCATGCAATCTGCTAAATCAATAAGCAAATTATTCTATTCTTTAGGATGTTAATGAAAATCTTGAAGATACTGGAGCGAAGAGACCTTCTGGGCACATTTGCTACATCTGTCCTTCAGTTTGCTAAAGTATTACGTATAACACTTTTTTCAACATGATTATGAAATCTGTTTTGCATCCTTCCTGTAGTTATGGGAGCTAATGCATGTTATCTGAACTTGATATCAGAATAATAAAGATTGTGTCAAAGGTATTAAAGGCAAAATATATGACATTCCTGTTACTCTTGCCACAAAGGCAATTTTCCTGTTGATGAAAAAAATCAGGTTTGTCTGAAGTGATTTCTTTTTGACATCTGTCTTGATTTTTAGTCCTCCAGTTTTATTCTCGTTAGTCAGAATCATTCTGTTTCATTATTTGTATCTTTCTATGAGTTGAAGTAAATTGACTGATCTGTAATTCTTCAGCTCCTCTTGCCCTATCCTTTGAAAGATGAGCATTGCAAAGCCCCCTTTGTTAACTGCTTGTTACCTCACTTTTCTTCTGTTATTTCTTGAGGGTAACTTTGAACAGCCTTGAGATTTATTCACTCCTTCTTTAATTTTCCTAATATTGCACCCAGCCAGTGTGAAACATTTAGCTTCCATTTGAATTCTGCAACCTATCTTTATTTACTCTAAGCCAAGAATTCTTTTTAAGGAGCTGTCTAAAAATGATTTTAAAGGATCCAGTTTCCATGGCACTATTTTTTGATAGATTTTCTTCTGTGTTGGGCAACCTTTTCCTTAGTTTTGATAACTATTTCTTGATATCCTAGATATCACCTGTGAGATGTGCTTCAGTTTGTACCTTAGCCTATTTGATTTGTCTCTGTGTGCATACAGTATTAATCTATAGCTTTTATGTAACCTACTCTACTTTCCACTTTCTGTATGCTTCCTTGAGGTTGGAATCACAAAACAAGACATCCAGATCTGATTCTGACTACTCATCCCAATTCTTCCCGGCAGTAGGATAGGTTATCTTTCATTCCTGGTTTGTTCCTTGGAGGATTTGCCAGCTTTCCTTAATCACTCTTGTCATTAGACTTGCCTAACAAGTCCCTGAGTTTATTGATATTTATTTTACAGTAAATGTTTTGTTTCCTTTATTTGTACAGACTAGGAGCTCTGCCATTTTTTGATCACTCCTCCTAAAATTGCTTTAATACTGTAATGCATGGAGAGGCTTCAGTCTGGAAAAGTGTCCCATCTACTTGCTTTCTTCATCTCTGTATCAAAGGGCATCCTAGGACCTCAAGGGACACTCTGCGTCTGGCTCTGCCTACCCCACAAGTACTGCTAAAAATTCTCTCTCATTGTCATGTCCTCTTTGTAGGGTGATTCTTCTGGTTATTCATGAAAATTCCTATTTATATGATCTTGTAGCCATGGCAGCACTTACGCCTTTCTCATGCATTCTCATTACTCTTATAATTCCTGCACTCTGTAATTGAGCAGAGACCTTTTGCTCTTATATATTTCCTCCCTTATTGACCTCTCCATCTCCTGTGGAGATTTCATGATCTTTTGTGTTACAACATGTGAATAATCTCATGAACTTGCTGCTATGCCAATCAGATATAATTGTTATTCTTTCTACTCCCTCTCATTCACCTTCTATTTATTTTTAAATGTCTACATATGTATAAGATCTTTGGCAGATTGATACACTGTCCTATTTATTCCCCTACGAAACTTTTACTAATAATCTAAAACCTCACCTCTACTTTTAATAATCTGTGCTAGATCAACATTAACTATGGTATTATCTCTGTGAAATATGGCATTCTGGTAATGAATTCAGGCTTGTTAGCCTGGTCAATATAATGAAAACACTGTGATACTCTGATATGAAGTTCATAGCATAACATTATGTGGTACACTTTTCTGAAAATGAACCTAGGGTGAATTCTCCAAACTTAGTTTATTATCTTCTTGTGGGTCAGGCATGGACTTGAACCTTTTAAAATGTAGAATCAGCCTGGAATTTCAAAAAGTCAATGGGCAGGATAATAAGCACCAGGCATCTTAACTTCTTAGCACTTTTAAGTGAAGCAAAGGTGAGAAATTATTTCCTGGGAAGTAAACACAGAAGAAGCATCTTTAAAAAAGTCCTTGAACACAAAATACCTGTGAAGCAATATTAATTAGCTTTATAACTGTCAGTTTGATTAAGAACAATGTCATTTGTTTCCAGGAGCTTCTGTAATATTTTTTTTTCTTTCTCTCTAAGCCTAACAGTGTTAATGTTGTACTTATTGTTTCTTAATTTTACTCTCATCTTCGTGACACTGACTAATCATCCAAACACTATCTGCTACTGTGCCAGAGCCTCCTGGGTAATAACAGTGCCAAAGCTTGATAAGTGGCTGCCAGATAAAGTGCATGTTGGTTCAGGAGAAGCTGTGCCAACTGTAATGCAAAAAGTAATGAATGAAGACAGCAAAAGACTATAAAAATCACTTTAACTTTTGGTTATTGAAACCATGCATGTTCACGTAAATCAAATGTTTCAGGAGGCAATGCAGCCTAATTTTATTTCCCATCAAATGAGACAGCACCCAAAAGAATGCTATTTTCCTGTATACCAAGGACTCTGTTGTGACCTGTAATGATTAAGTCTTTGCTCTATATAGCTATTTTACTATTTATAAAAGATGAGTTGGTAATAGAAGCCTATTTTTTGAGTGAAAGAAAATATACATAATTTCAAAACTTAACACAAAGTCAATAAAGATGTAGAGACAGAATTGCAATGTCTACATGTTCTCAGTCAGAGTGTAGTGGCTAATCAGAAAGAACTGTAGTGAAGTAAGAAGATCAGGGTACTTTTTTAAAAAAAAATGTGCTTTGGAGGGAGGAGAGAGTTTAAGAGGGGCAATGAATTGGATTCTGTACATGAGCAGAAGATAACGTCCTTCACAGAATTATTTTTTGACAGCTTTGCATAGACTTAATGAGGAATAAGAAGCTTCAGAATACTTCCTCATTCAATATATTTGCCTTTGTTAGAGAAGATCCATGAACGCAAGGTACACTGATCATTCTGTGCATGAAGGTCACTTAGTTCAGGACATCCATACAGGGCATGTACAAAAGGTCTCCTGTTTTGACAGACCTGTTCAGGCCAGGAAGACAGTCCTTGAATATTTAAATTACTGGGTAGCTCACTAAATGAAATAGTAGCATGTATTCCAGGTTGTTCTGGCCAGCAGAACTGTGCTCAAAGGGACTGAAGCAGCAATACTTTTAGAACAGGTAGCAAAGAGAAGGAATGGGGAACGACAGCTGTGAAGGGGAAAGTTACTTTTGAAAGGTTTACATTAGACTGTTCCATTGCGCTTCAAACATATCAGGGCAGACTGGTCAGGGCTAATCAGTGTCCTTTTAATAGCTGCTCTGCTGTCCTATCAGTAAAGAAGAGGAACAGAGAGGGAAGTTTCTGCTACAAGCAGTGTTACAATCCCTTCACAGAAAGGCAAAACTAGTTCGAGAACAGCAAAGTTTGCTATGGGAAGACTGTGTGTCCTTTGAGTGAGGGCTTCTGTGGAGTTCATCTATGTTAGCCAGAGCAAACTAGCTGCATTTGTTTTGAAAATGTGTTCTAATATTTTCTCATTTGAGTTTTTAAATCAGATTTTAAAATTAAATCTCATCTGAGGTTTTAAATTAGGTGAAGCTGGTGCACTGGGGTGGGTCAGATTCACTTCTATCTTTTTAAGAGCATGGAAAACTTTCAAAGGCAGCATCTGTTTAACCTTTCCCATTGCTTTTGTGAAAAAGGATGATTTTTTGGATCACCAAATATGCTAGGTATTACATGTGTTATAAATTTAGGTCTCCTAATCCTACTTTTCTACAAATCAGCCACTCTGATATGTATATTACTAGGTAGCTGGGGTAATTGTTATGTTGGACAGACCAGTAAAATGCAGTGAAGCATGCGACAATAGCCACAAATGTCCATCATTAGATGTTTTATTACTGTATTGAAGCATTTAATTTGTTTGCCTGCAAGGATAGAATCTCCTCTAGGCTTAGCAGAGTTTTGATTTAAATGCCTCTGGGGTCAAGTGTATGTCATGATAAAGTTCAGGAGCTCTATGAAGTCATCTAGTTTCCATCAGTCAGTTTGACAGAATGCAGCTCCCTCCACTACCACTATTCCCTTATAGTCCCTGCACATACATTATTAAATGTTCTCTTTCCTTTTCTCTCCCCCGTTAACGACTTTTCTTAGCTCATCAAAACTGTAGTGTGTTGAACTTTGTATCTGCCTTCTCTTGCACTGAGTTCCCCAGGAATAAATCCTGTCAAAAGTGCACAATGAAGGGGGCTATCACGTCTGCCTGTAACCATTTTCTCTTGCAAATTTTTTTATTACAGTTACGGAAACTTTTGTAAATCATATACCTGTAGTACCACTGAACCCTACTGTCCTCATGCTGCACATCCTTTGTACAGCCAGGCTAACTTAAGGATGGCAAAAGGGGCCCTCAAGGAACATCTTTGCTTAGTGAGGCCCCCTTTGTGTGCGTGTTCATGCTCATGACATACACTGGTTCTTTTATGATTGTGCAAAACTATCTTTAAAGCCTTTGGAACTAAGGGACAAATTGAAGTAAAAATCAGACTATCTTCTATTCTAGCCATTTCATTATAGATAGTTTTCAGAGTGGTGGAAGGTTATCAGCAGGAGCCCTAAAATCAACATTAAATCTAATTATAAATATATTCTTAAATTGTCTTGAAAAGCAGAAGGGTGGAATGACCTCATTTGTAGATAATATAACATTTTTCAGATAGTCTATCTAAAGCAGATAATGAAGAGAAGCATGAGTTTCTTAGAACACTGTCTGACAAAATGGCAGGTGAAGTGCAATGATGAAAAATGTGAAAAATCATGGAACACATCCTATAGTGGCCTATCTATCTATGAATACACACACATATTACATCTACAGCATAGGGTCCCAATTTTTCTTTCACTGTAATCACTGTTCTGTGCTGATATTCTGGCTATTAGGAACAATATCAAATTGTTCTGATTTTTAAAATCAGTAATAGCTTTTCAAATACCCTCAGCCCAGTCCTTTCAGAGACGGTTTATATGTAACTATTAAGAGCACAAAATGAAAATTATTTTATTTTGCTTGTGGGGGAAGACCAACATTATTTACTTTGACAAATAAGAATGACGCAATATTGTGCATCTCTATATTGATTCTTTCTGTAAAGCTTTCAGGACTCTGAATGTTACATTACTTCTCTTATTCTGCACTATTAGAACAGACTGGAATATTTTATTTAGATGAAAATTAACAAATATCAGGCGGTTTTCTCCTCTCTGCTGCATTCTTTTGAATGCAAAGCTACTAAAGTCACTGAGTGTGAATACTCTCTCAACTCAGGCCAACTGAAATAAAGTTGTTTATTTGCATTTGGCAGAACCTGCATAAACTGGAACTGAAGTTCAGTTCCAACTGATGGGCTACTACTCTGCTGTCTACTTTGGGCCACACTTTCTGAAAACTACTGAATACCCTTCTCAAATTAGAGAAGGTCTCTGTTACGTAAGACATCGTGCCATAGTATGTTTTTAAAGTAATTTCAACGGTTACACTCTTTGCTCTGAACAAGATCTAGCTGCTGTAGCTGCACAGGTGCAATCTACTCTCCGCAATGTCTAGAGGTACCAGATGGAAAGCTGAATATCAGGAATTTGGTGGTGCAGCTCTGACATATTTGCCCAGTGGCATCTATCCCTGCTGCCCTTAACATATAATTTTTTACTGCATTTGTTTTCTAATCCATTATAAAGTTTACTCTGCTGACAAGTAAATGTATTTCAATGATTTGCATTTAGGTTGAAGTCTCTCCTTTTGTTTGTATGAGAGCACATAAGACGGGGCCTTTGGAGTTTGACAAACTGACACTTGACAATTTGCTACTGGATGCCATAAAGTTAGTTTTTGCTGATTAATCCTCCTACCTGTCGGTATAGAATCATTCCTGGTTTTATATCTCATTGTATGTTAATAATCCAAGAAGATTGTTATGATATCTTTTAGGTCACTTCAATAATTTGTATATGATGCTAACATTTTTCCCTAATATTCTACCAAAGTTTGGCATCAGTATTTCCCATCTCTCATTTTTTTCTCAGTCTGTTGCACTTTCTTTGTGCCATGGGAACCTTATTGATTAACCTTCTAAATGTGCCATGTGCTGAGCTGTTTATTTAAAACTACAGCAGCACTCAAAGAGGAATCAGGAGAGGAAAAGAGAAAAAAGCTCTAGAGATAAGGGGAGGGAGGTAAGTAGATAGTGGCTTTTTAAAATATTTTCTTTATTCATAAGAGTATCTTGTTTGCAAGAGGGAACAAAAAATCTCCTTCGGTGCTTCTATGCTTTAATTTTTACTAGTGTCTGTTGATAATACTTACTAGTTAAACACCTCTTAAAAGGTAGGAAATAGGCATCAGAAAATGAACTGAGTAAGCTGGTGTATAGATTTGTGGTACATATGGTGCCTTGTCAGAGGAGGTGAAACACTGTAAGCTCATTTTTATTCAATCCCAGGAATTCAGAAAGTTATCAATAAAAAAAAAGTCAAATACAGGACTGAATGAAATTTTAATTTAAGATGATCACAGATATAGACTATCAAAGGAATGGTTTGCATCCAATTAGTTGCTAGGAAGCAAAAAACCTCACTGCAAATCTCTAGCAAATCAATGTTAGACCATGGTTAGCAATGCCTCTGGTAATCTTGAATGCAATGATTAATGTATAGCTGAGGAGGTGACATTTTATGTCAAAACATAAGAGCAATTTTAGTATGCCAGTGCCTTTTTGGCTCAAATGATGGTGATGGATTCCATTCTTCAGGAATACTTCCAGCTATCACAAGTGAATGCCTGGCTCTTTCAGGAGAAATGCTGAAATAAATCTAAATAAAGTATCTAGCTGAAAAGAGAGAAAATGGGTTAGTTCTATTCCAGGTGGGACAATCATAGTGTCTTTAAAGAAAAAGAGATGATCTTGCCCACTGATTACTTGTGCCATGAGCTACACAACCAGAAATTATAATGGGCTTCATTGGCATTGCAATACGCTATTTTACAAATCTGAAGTATAACAATCTGAGAGTGTAGCAGTAGGTAAAAGAACACGGCCATGTGTATGCAACGTAGAATGTAGAAAAGTAGAAATCGGAGAGTTAAAAAAAAAGGTTGCCATATCTGCATAGAAAGTAAGTTGTGATTGTGTCCATGCTAGGCTCTAATGAAAAAAATGACCTTTGTAAGAAAATGACCTGCCCAGAGGAAATGTAGATGATGCTATAATTAAAGAAACAAAAAGTGCATAACACCAGTTCACGATCATGCTAATCAGGATACTATTAATACAACTGTCCTAGAAGCTGAAGCATAACATCTAAGAGATAGAATGAAGGATGCTGGTGAGATCCACAATGAACATTGCATAATATTGGCCATGCAAATGAATTTTCAGATATTTTAAGCAGACTGCATATTAGTACTAAAGGCGGTTAATGCATGGAAGTATGCTGTTCTATTACCAGAACCCAGTGCCAGCAGGCATTGCCATGGCATTAGTCAGAGACTGTGCTGTAATTAAATCTACACTAAGTGAACTGAGAAAGAGGGCTGCATGATATGATTTAAGTTTGATGAGGAAATACAGTCATTCCTTGGATTTGACCAGAGGCACCACATAGCTAAACCAGGCAGAATTCAAGCTTCTAAGACAGAAAAGTCTATGAGTGTGTTGAAGAAGGAAGATGAGTTTGATAATGACCTGAGCTTCCTCTATACATTTCCATCACTTATCAGTCCTATGTGTGTTGTATAAACCCATGTCTGCTACAAGATACATTTCAGTATCTGTGTTGGGAGATTATACTATCTCTTCTGTCTAGACTGGAGGATGCAAGAAGAACGATTTGCTTAAATGTGCTGCAATGCTATGATGTTTTCCACAAATATTTGTACCTCCATGTCTTGTTCAGCACAAGCTAAAAAAAGTCCCCTAGAAAATGATAAGAAAAGGAGGAACATGAGGTATAAGGGTTGTTCATATATTTAGTTATCGATATATTGTAATAAAGTGTTATATGCACAAATGGCAACATATACATGTATAATACATACAAACACACATGTATATAACAAATATAACATATAATATGTCCAGTCCAGCTGGTTCTCTATGTTTTATGTGGATGTTTATATCAAGTGCTGAAAATACATGCATGTGTATACTAGGGTTCATCTTCAAATGAACAGTTGGTGTAGCTTACAAACCGACAAAATCAATAGAAAAGCACATAGTGCTGTAGAAATGTGTGGAAATCTGTAAGGCCTGTGCTTACAGTATGAGACAATGCCCAAGTTACAGGTGCTTCTTTCAAAATGCTGTTAAGAAAAGAAAAAAAAGTACTTTCTAGTCATTTGAGCAGATAAGTTCTGGTCTTAAGAGTCAAAAGAGTTGGAATAAGATTTATGATATTCTTTACAAATGTAGTCACCTGATTCCTACCGTGTTCCTCAGCCCATTGCCTTGTGTCTCTCCAAAATCAGGTCATAAAAGACTTACTGAATGTTGCAAAAATTCTCTGGTCACCTTCATGCATGACAGTTTCATTTTGTCTTACTTCCTTCTTCTGCACACTCCAGACTGGCAGCATCTCAATAGCCAACACACTGGCTCTGCCAGAAGGGAAGGAATACATCTCAATCACAGAGAACATCATGAAGGAGGACAAGTCGATCCAAAGTACAGTCCAGTGAAGTTTTTTTGGGTAACACGGAGGCCAGAATGAGTGCAGGAGGTCTGATGAAATCCAGGGAGGGAGAAAATGTGTTGAAAAATGTACTGAGAAACAGTAACTGTTTTCACAATAGGAAATCTTACAAATAAAATCAGGTGGGAAATTCTGACTTGTGCTAGGCCATAGGGACCACCTGTGTCCCCACTACATGTGGGGTCATATCTTAACAAGCAGACATAGCAGAGACAGGGAAGAGTTATAGTGGCATATGAGTAAATGCTGTTAAGGATTTCCCTAGGGCTGTTTTAGCATTGAATACTATCACCTTGGCCACATGTCCTGCAATTAGGTTTGTCTGGTAGAGTAAGTTTCAAAGTCCACCACCTACACAAGTATACCCTGAGCTGAAAGACAATCTGTGGTTTTGTATGGACTGTGGAGCCCTCAGAAGGCCTTCGTATGCACAGGATATTGAGACAGCTGGAAAGACACTACCGGTATGATTTCAAGAGCCAAGATATGAGGTCTGACTGAATCAACCAGGCAGCTCTTGCTGGTTTTGGGATGGTGACAAGATTCAATGAGCACTTGGTACGTCATGTCATGCCCTGCCTTGAAAGCCCTAATTCACAGGCATCATGGCTGTACATGCATGTCCCAAGATTACCCAGAGGGGGACAGTGCACTGTTTTAGGCCTTATGTGTTAAAAGCATGTAACTTTTCCAGCTTACATAGCCATACATGATCCCGCAGGTGGAGGGCAGATCTCATGTCTCCTGAAGCCATTGTAACATTCATGAATGTGTCTCAGACAGACTTGTAGGTCTAGTCAGATGGCTACCACCACCATAGTTGACTGACAGATATTGTTTAAAATAGCCACTTTACAGATGGTTCTTGAAATCCTTTCTCAAATGATCTGATATAAAAAGTCCTGAAGGCCCTGCTTCAAATTATACCCACTGTCTTAAAGATAAGGTACCTGTGAACATAGGAAGAAGGAAAAATAATATTACATCTCCTTCATCTTTTAAAACATGTAATTGTAGAGTTAACATTAGTGTAAATACAGGAGCCCTTATAAGCCACCCTATGGGCACATAGTAAGCAAAGTCAATAGGAGTTAGGTGTCTGAGCCCATCTTACCTAAATCCCCATGAAGAATGTACTTTGATACGCTTTCCTGCCCCAGTGCAGGCTGACTTCTTTGTCTTCAATTTCACTTTGATGTGAGTCAGATGTGGGTTTGTGGTCACTAAGATGATGTATGCTTTTTGGCAGGGAGGCATCAGTGAGTAGGCGACCTGCCTGGCTGCTAGCTGCCTTATGCTTCCACAGCAAGGTATCCTGACTTGCCACTTTCCATTCCGGGCACTAAATCTTCATACTGTAGTTTGGTGGTGCTTAATGAGAGGTCAGTGTTACAGAACACTTAGCACAAACTGGTATTTAATAAGGAAATGGGTAAGCTAACAGATATTACAGGATAAGGCCTATGATGCAGCAGGAAAGACTTTCACCTCCTCTCTGGTTGCTAATCACAGATATGACTAGCTGTCTGAAATATTTCACCAAGAATACTTCAAAAAGTCTGCTTGCAGCATCACATGTCTGGATGCATTTTTCTTCAGCGCATGAATGATCAATAACACTCAGAATATGGAAACACCCTGTTTCCCATCGGTCTTGTCTTTTCTACCTTCCTTTCTGCTTCCGTGTGATGCTTGGTCCATCCTGCAGCGATGTCTGAGCCATTTCTTGCCTGCAGTATCTTCTGTTTCAGAACTTGGATATTCTCGATCCATTTCCTTTTTTCCTGCTCCTTTTCTGAATTAAGTTGAAGCTTAGCCTCATTCTTCCTACCAGACTGATGCTTTTTCCATAACAACCTCACAGTTGAATGGCAGTGTCACTGGAGACAGCTGCCTTTTGCATCTGTGGTCTCCCATTCTTCACAGGAACACTGTTATGGCAAAAGATTTTCCCTTGCATCATACTTCATACTTTTTCTGATTTTTTTTTTTTCCACAGCATTTGCACGTATACACACTGCTGCAGCTTTTTACTTAGTGACTACTCAGAAGTTATTGTCTCAGTTTTTTGTTGAACAACATTTCAATTACTGAATTTCACATTATGGGTGCTGATGGGCTCTTTCATTAGTGTCAAAGAAGGGCATGATTGCAACACTTTCTAAAATCATTCTTTAAAGTAGCCTTTAATCAGATGGTCATTTTCCAGAAGGCTGTGGATATCCTGAACTCCCACTAATTATGTACACTTCCAGTTACAGTTCAAGGTGCATTTTTTCAAGTAGGAAAATAAGGTTATCAGTGTATATAGTCTAAATTCAGAAAATATCCTCCCAATGTTTTACTGTGATTATTTGCCCCTCTCCTCCAAATAGTGTTTTGCCAATACACAGGGTAGTTTGCAATCCTGGTTTTCGCAGTCATTCTAAGGTAATGTCTCCATAATACAAAATCCTTCATTTCTTCATTTCTGCTATATTTTTGTTGACTTATTATATAGAATTGAAAATATTGGCTGAGTAACTGCAGTGTCTAGAGCAAAGCAGTGCTTAATTTCTCAGTCAGGTCCACAAATATGACCAAATCCATCTGCCAATTAGGTATGTGCATGAAGTGTATTAGGTTTTAGAAGTGCTGAGCCACCACATCTAAATGGGGAAGTACTCAGTTCCATTATGAAAAATACTAGGCAAAGATATGGTTTTATTAAAAGTTTGTGAAGGTGAACCTGTTTCACACTCCAGCAGTAGAGAGACTTCTGAGTGTTTCATTACTCAGCTGCTGATGCTGAAAGTACAAGGGAAGATAAACACCGCAGAGGAAAATCTCCTTCCTAACAGAGGATATTTTGTGGCTTGAAACATCATAATACTTGGAACATTTTGCTAAGCTGTCCTTATTTAGCCAGGATCCAGCCTAAAATACCAGCTGTGCAAACTTATTAACACATCTTTTGTTTATGGTGACTCATTACACAAGGGCAACGTATGAACAATTACCCTTGTTGAAGAAAGTGCCATTCTGTTTAGTT
Organism: Gorsachius magnificus; assembly: GCA_034008185.1. Classification (NCBI taxonomy): domain Eukaryota; kingdom Metazoa; phylum Chordata; class Aves; order Pelecaniformes; family Ardeidae; genus Gorsachius; species Gorsachius magnificus. Next base: position 56,537,360 of record CM067083.1, on the reverse strand, counting down.
TAATTATGTGAGATTTGATGTAGACTGATCATTGCTGCAAATGAGGACACAGGGACAGCAGGAATCTAAAACCATGAAAGAAATGCATGCACATCCATATAACTTCTACAAATCACTTTGCTGAATAGTGAGAACATTTCCATATTGTTTTGCCTACTCTACCTTAATGACAATGTAATTTCGGATAGCGGTCTATTGGAACCATTTGATTGTAATGTACAGCATGCACTTTTGTGGTAAACTTGCATTAAAAATAGCTTAAATTGTGGATTGTCAAGGTAACCACAAGAGATACGGCAATTTCTTTTTAAGAGATGACTAACAGAGTAGGGAAGCTATGCTTACACTGTCAGTCAGCCTAATTACAAGAATTCACTGCTGGTTTTGCCATGCCAGAGTAGGACAATTCTGTTTCTCATCATGCTTTCGGCAACAGATAATGCCTGAAACTTCAGTTGGAGACAAAAATTTCCCCATTCTATCTGATCAGTTCAGCAAAGGTGTACAAACACCCTGAAAGAAATGTTAGGAAGGCTTAGCCCTTAGCATGAATACCTGCTTCTGAATGTTTTTTAGCTGAGATTGGCACCAGATCACCCCAGGTTACTTGTTGACTGGGTTACCTTTGGCTCTTGGCTAGCTAAGTGAGAATTCAATAGGCCCTTCTAATGGCATGTTGCTAAGGATTAGGAAGGATCAGGCTTCATTCCTTACTCCCTAGCACTCCTTATAACCAGTCACATCTCTGTAAAAGCTTTGATGAGTGCTCCCCTCAAGATATCAGAGGTTTATCCCCTATTTTTACATGCACTATGCTATAAATTAAGTGACAGTAGGATGACAAAGGATGATATCCTTTGGTTCTAATGTACAGGTAGTTTAATGATAAGGAACAGGTATTTTTTTGGGCAGAGAATTTCTTTATACATGAGTAAGCATTCAAATGAGATCTTTGTCAGCTTGAAATAATAAATTAATAGAAATGGAGTTGTATTTTTATGTTATTTTTCTGACTTTTTAAAAAGCTGAGCATCAGGAGATTAAAGTTTATTACCACATTCTTCCCAAGAATGAATAAAGCTATATAGGATATCTTTGCGCTTCCAACCATTCAAAGTTTCTTTTGAGTTACTTTGAGGAGTCTCTATTAGTAAGAGACCAGTATGTGGATGACTAATCAGGCAGCACATCAGAAAGAACTGAGCTCTTCAGCATGTCTTTTGCACCATGCCTCAAATTGAAAAGCAAAATGGGGAAAAGATCAAATATAATATTAGAGTATACAGTAATAAAATAAAAAATCTGAGAAATGTTTTGTAACGAAAATCTTTATAAATGCTTTAGGTCTCACCATTACCTCTGCTCACTGCATTCCTTTTCCTCTGTGCGTCATCCTATTGTTATGCTTTGTAAAAGCTTGTTCTCAATTAGGGTACATTAGGCTATATAAGCCCTTCATCCATACTAAGGCAGTGTGTTCCCTTAGTTATATCTGATCCTACACCTCTAGAGTTAAAGCAGAACTGTTGCATGTAAGACAGTTCTAAGTCCCTGAGCCTAAGGAAATCTTTATATTAGATACTGTTACTTGCTACTAGACAAACTTTACATGATATTGGTGGGGTAATCCAATTAAAGCCTGATGTCTTACACCTCCTTAAATTCCACTATGAGTAGAAGTATGCCTCCATTTTGGCTCAAAATTCAGGAAATGGTTGCTGCGATACTTGAGATACCCCATATAGTAAGAAGGCTTACCTAATCTAACAGCCTTTTAGGCATTATGGCTGTCTGTCCTTTCATTCAGGGTCAACTAAATCCCATTAAATTGCTAATCAGCCAGTCTAAACAGCTGTGATAAAATCCCTCTGCTGCTGCAAAAGAAACTATAGCCACAGAGCTATCTGAAAATATGTCAATGCTAGTTACTGGGCAAGATGGTGTCCACTGGAATAAAATGATGCATCAAAGCATGTCATTAAACATAGCACCATAATGGACAGACAGAAAAAGAAAATTTCACAGACGTTATCATTCTGACATTTTCTAACTTCTGTGATTCTCTAAGAACTTAATCTCTAAACAGTGTTTGTTTGCTTATTCCCCTAGACCTGCAAGCAGTAGTCCCATTGGAACATCTGTTTCATATGCAGAGCGAAGACAACATACTTCATAAAGTATACAAGGACTTGACTGTGTTATATAGGAATAAAAAAGAAAAAAACCAAACAAAAGTAAAAACCCCAGAAGAAACACTAAGGGATCAACTAATTTTCATTTACATGGAATTTACTTATAAAAATAAGTTAAGAGTGCCAAGTGCTTCCTCTGTCAAGCAAGGAAACAACTTGCAGTAGCCATAAAAACAAGTATGGGAGATCCAGTTAGAGATGTTGGAATTGTTTCCACAAGATTTTTGAAGTGCCAATTACTAACATACTTAATACTATTTCCATAGGATATCTCTGAGTACTTGTGAAAGTTTCTCTCAGTTCAGATACAAATGTGTTGCTACACATTTCTCACATTTTTCATTATTGCTATTTCAGATTTCTGCCTTGAACGTATAAGAATAAAACCATGAGTATTTCCTTGCCTCTACAGACCTTTGGTTTTCTATTTGGTCTAGAACCTTTACCTCTCTCTAAATTTTCTTTCTTGTTTCTTATACCATTTCCAGCTTCCACGCTGCTTGGGTGGTGCATGCTAATGGAGGTGGCTGTGGGAGCATGATAACAAGTGTGATAACTCTGTGAGCAGTGAAACTGATGAAGCCTGGCTTCCTACAGATGGACTTTTTGCAGTTTATGGAGCTGCTAACTCCACATGAAGTTTTTCATGCTGCTGGCGTGCTCGTACTAGCTCGCTCTTATATGGCTCTTCAGCATCTATAATAAAATTCATACCATGCTCTTTTTCTTGTCAGGGCACTAATAGGGTCATTCATCCAGACTATTTTCATGACACTTGTAGGTTATTAATGCCTCTGAAGCCACTGTCCATCTGTCAAATTGGCTGAAATTGTTCAAAAGGTGTTAAATGGAAAATGTGGATAGACAGAGATGTATGTTTGTGTATAAAAAGCCATGAAAACTATGATTTCATGAGCCTCATTCCTCTTGATAGCAGGACTAAAAGTGCAGTCTAAGGTAAGATACAGAGTAGATTTTCCGGAGGTATCAGGTATAAGGAAACATTGAAAAAAGGGGGGGGGGGGGGGGAGCAGCGTGGATCAGCTGCCAAAACATAAGAATCAGATGTTATGTTAGAAACCCAAGCATATCCTACCTGGCCTCCAGCAGCTTATCCCAAAGTGTTTTATGTAGCTTCTGTTTATAACTGTCCCTGTGGCTGTCTTTGATAGCCAGGTCATCTGAAATAACAATAAATGTCTATGTTTAGGCAATTGAATCACTCCCTTAGAATTCTGGTTCTTCAAGACAGTGACTATCTTCACAGAGATAACTGCAAAGTGCCTCTTTGTTACCGTTAAGCAAATGATAGCAGTAGTAGTCAACATAACTTCATCCCCTACCATCTCAATAGGGCCATTGTGTTTGAGGCTTCTGAAAACAAGGATTTACAGATTTTATAAAGCCAGGCAGTATAAATGGCTGATTCTGTTAATAGCAATTTTCTGCCCTCTTGTGCAACTCTTAATTTCTTCCCTTCCTGTGAAGGCTTTCCTCCAAAGCTTAGAGCACTTCAGTACAGGAAAATCGCAAATCCTGTCCCTCAGGCTGAAAGTGGATGGTGCCATCTGTGTAGGATATTTCCTTATTTATTATCTTTTCAGATTTCAAGTAACATGACAGGAGAGAAGGGATGTTAATCGTCACCCTCCACTTCTCCCTCAGGTCTGTAAATCTCACAAGCATGATGCAGTTCCTTTTTGTAGGCTAAGGGCTCTCTTAGGAACTCTTCAGGGACAATGGGTCCTGGAGAGCTTCTTTGCTAACACTCTTCTACTTAAATGTCATCTTTTTTAAAAGAAAAATATTGAAAATTGCGAGTGTTCAGGTGAAATCAGAAACTTCTTTTTCAGAAACAAAACAAACCCAAACAAAACAAAACAATAAAAGAAGCTGCCCTCCCTGTTGAAATGGTTCTTATTTGGGGAAGAAGATTTCTGAAGATCACTGAGTGAGAGAAAGGAAGAACAAATAAATGAGCATGATTTCCAGGCTAAGGGAGTCATCTCCATGATAGTTACTATAGATATGCATAACTAGAATGCTCTGGATAAAATCTGTAATCTATGAAATTTGTCAAAGAAGGGTTGGAACCCAGGACTTCTTCTCACCCTTCCAGCTAAGTACCTTAGCACTGATAACTTGACCCACTCGATTCTTGTTTTAGATTTGTGGATTCCATAACAAGAATCAGGCAAATAAAAGTTACATGTTTCTATGCTTAAATCCCTTTAGATATATGAGTTTATGCACTATGCACTGTCTGAGACTTCTTTAAAATATTCTCAGTCACAATACAGTCTTGCAAATCATGGCTAGGGAGCCATATTCTTCAGACAGTGATAGATAGTCCTCTTTCACATGACTTGTTTTTGAGAAAATATAATCTATGTGAATCCTTCCGAGAGTAGTAAACCTCCAGCCTGTTCTCCCTTTATTTGTGGAATAGAGACTTTTTGATAAATCAGCTTTACAGATGAAAGAACATGCTAATATACCCACATTCTAATAAAATATTAAAATGAGAGCAATGAAAAGTTAATTCTTAAGCTATGTTATCTGTGTGTTTAAGTCAGTAAGAAGATGTACTGCAATGAAAAGCGTATCATATCTGTAGGTCACTGGTGAGTGCTACAACTTCCCCCACCCCTTCTCATCCAGACAGCATATTTACATGTATTCTATAGCTTGAAAGCATCTCCAGCAATTTACGTATTCACCTGTGGAGGGCCACAGGCCTGTCTTCAGTGGGTCAGTGTAGAGGCAGTATTTTTACAGACTTTTCTGAAGCAAACTCAGACTTACTGCTCCCAACTGCTTTTGATGTTGTTTTTGCAGCAGTGATACCCAGTGATGCTCTTCGGTGCTGCTGTCCCCATTTATATTTGACTTTCATTACAGAGCTTTTTTATTCATGAAAACCACTTCAATTTTCTATTTGCAAGCTGTAATCCTCACAACTGTTTTCTCGTCTTCAAGTGCTTTCATGCAGTCTTTCAGGTTTGCTCATTGTTTCATAATTAGGCCATATGCTTTCCTTTCTTCTTCAAAAATCTCATTCTTTTTTTCAGACATATTCTATACCATCAACTACCATGAAAGGTTTTAATTCTGTAGTAGCACTATTGTCTCCTCTAAGACTCAATCCTGGCTTTAAAATCTGCTCTGCTGATATTTGACCATATTACATTATTATTCTTTGCTGATGCTTAAAGCACAGCCTACTTCTGCAGTTGCTCAGATGTCCAGTCTCAACCAATGGGACTTCAAATGTTTTATTGTAGGCCCTAACAAGAGGCTGAAAGTTCATGAGTCTTTGCTTATCTATAAAGATCACTTGAACTTAAAGCTATGTCCAGTCATTCAATATCATCTTGAGCTTACATCTCTTGAATAATTCAATATTTTGGCCAAAAAACCACTTGACTAAACAAGATTCTCACTACTCAACTAAAGTGCAAGAAGGCAGCCTACAAATCATAGAAACAATAAGAGGAAATGAAGGAGAAGTACAAAAATACTGTTTGAACACTTGTGGCTGAAATTAGGAAGGCCAAAGCCTTTGAGCAGGAGAAGTAACCTGTGAGAGACAGAAAGAGTAACAGAAACTTATTCTACAGTCAGTCCAGAACGACCTTAAACACTGGACAACTTGACCAGCAGAAATCACATTAAGTTCAGGCAGTGAAGATGTCTGTACCTGGGACAGAGTAGCCCAATGCATCAGTGCAGGCTGGGAAGTGAATGGCTGAGTAGCAGCCTTGCTGAAAAGGGCCTGGTGTTTACAATGGACACTAAGCTGAAAATGATCCAACACTGAGCTCTTGCTGCGAAAAAAGCAAACTGCACACTGGCCTACAATAGGAGATGTATGGCCAGCAGACAGAGGGAAGCTGTTATTTCCCTCTGTTCAGTGCTGGAGAGACCACATCTGGATCCTGGGTCCAGTTACAGGCTCTCCAGTTCAAGAAAGATATTGAGGAATTGAAGAAGGTTCTGTAGATGGCTACAATGATGATCAGATAATGACTTTCTGAGGGGAACATGAGGATGTGGGCCTGTTTATTCCTGCAGAGAGGAGGCTAAGGTATCATAGAATCATAGAATATCTCATGTTGGAAGGGATCTGTAAGGATCATCAAGTCCAATGCCCTGCTCCTCACAACAGTACCTAAAACTAAACCATATGACTAAGAGTGTTGTCCAGACTCTCCTTGAACTCTAACAGGCTTGGTACCATGACCCTTTCCCTGGGGAGCCTGTTCCAATGACTGACCACGCTCTCAGTGAAGAACCTTTTCCTAACATCCAATCCGAACTTCCTCTGATGCAGGGATGGGACATCTAATGATTTACGCCTACTAGATTACACTAGATTACAAAGGTGATGGATCCAAGCTCTTCTGAATGGTGCCAAATGATGTAACAAGGAACATGGGCCACAAGCTGCAGCTTGAGAGGTTGTATATCCTCCATCCTTGAAAGATTTTGAGATTTGGCTAAACAAAGCCTGGGCTGACTTGACAGCCTTGGCAATACTTCTGCTTTGAGTGGGAAACTGTCACAGATAACCTTCAGCATTCCCTTCCAACCAGCATTTCCACGTGCTCTATTGCTATATATTGTTTTTCTCTGTGGAATTCTGAACCAAGGTAATGGATTTTTATGTGGTTTATCCTGACTGTTTTTTTTTAATTGCCCTTTTCATTGCCTGACAAAATGCTATTTAATGAGAGAAATACACTAGTCTGCACAATTCAGGAAATTTTTTTTTTTTTGCTAATTAACATAACAAAGCCAGTGCAATAAGGCTGCATATTCTTGTCAAACCCTGAGTGTTGACTCATGTCCACTATTTAACACATGATATTGAATAGATTCTGTCACCTTAGATGTAGTTACCTGATGTGATTTTCAGGAAGCTGTATCAGGTCATTTCTCAGTAGTGGACGTATAATTACAAGTGTTCTCTTCTCTAGCTGAGACAAATGAGATATTTACTTATTATTACTTTCTGGGAAATCTGCAGAACTGGGTGCCTCTCTAAAGTGCCTGTACACTAATCCCTGCAGCCTAGGGAACAAACAGGAGGAATTAAAGATCTGTCTGTAGTTACAGGACTATGATCTTACTGGGGTCATAGAGGTATGGTGGGATAGCTCACACAACTGGAACATTGCAATCGCTGAATACTAGCTCTTTAGGAAGGACTATCTGGGATGGTGAGGAGTAACCCTGTTTATGAGAGAGCAGCGGAAATGCATGGAACAGTGCCTTGGGACAGATGGAGAATCAGTTGAGGACTTACGGGTCAGGGTTAGTGGGCAGATCAATGTGATAGGTGTCTGCTACAGACTGCATGATGAGGAAGAAGAACCAAATGAAGCCTTCCTCAGACAAGTGGAAGAAGCCTCATCTTCACAAGCCCTGGTCTTCAAGGAGTACTTCAGCCACTGCAATATCTATTGGAGAGGCAACACAATAGAGTATGAGCAATCAAGGATGTTTCTGGAGTGCATCTATGATAACTTCCTAACAAAGATGATCAAGAACTCAAAGAAGAAAGGTGATCTGTCAGACCTCACACTTACAAACAAGGAAGAACTGGCTAGGGATGTAAATTCTGGCAGCAGCCTTGGCTGCAGTGACCATAAGATAGTGACGTTCAGCTCCAGTTCAGGGAGCTGCTTGGAAGAATTGCAGGGCCTGACACTGGGGCCAATACTAGTTAGCATCTTCACTAATGGCCTGGGTGAGGGGTTGGAGAGTATTCTCAGCAAGTTTGCAGATGGCGCAAAATTGGGAGGAATGGTTGATACAGTGGATGGTTTTTCTGCCATTTGGAGGGACCTTCAACAGGCTGGAGAAATGTGCACAAAGAACCTCATGAAGTTCAGCAGAGGGAGATGCCAAGTCCTGCCCCTGGGGAAGAAAACCCCCATGCACCAGTACAGGCTGGGGGTTGAGTGGCTGGAAAGCAGCTTGGCAGAGAAGGCCCTGGGGGTCCTGGTGAGCTTCAAGCTGACCATGAGCCAGCAGCACACCCTTGCGGCAAAGGCAGCCAACAGCCTCTTGGGCTGCATTAGGAGAAGAGCAGGCTCTTGAGGACCTTATCAATGTGCATGAATACCTGAGTGAGGGTGGAGGCTGCAAATAAGATGGAGTCAGACTCTTCTCATGGTACCCAGTGACAGGACAAGAGGCAATGGGAACAAACTGAAAGCTAAGTTTAAGCATAAGGAAAAAAATATTTACTGTTGGGGTGGTCAAACACTGGAACAAGTTACCCAGAGAGGGTGTGGAGTCTCCATCCTTGGAGATATTTAAAGCCCGACTGGCCACAGTCATGAGCAATCTGCTGCAGGTGCCTGTGGTGTGCAGAGGGTTGGACTGGGTGATCTCCAGGGATCCCTCCCATCTTGGCGACTCTGTGATGTCTGCGATTACAACAAATGAGAGTCTCTCAGGGAAAGCAAAAAAAGATGACTGGCAAGTTTCCACTGATTCAAACCTAGTACACACCACTGCTGCACAGCGTCAGTTTGGATAGTCACAGTACTACCATATATCGGTGCCATATTCACTAGAAACAAGTGAAAAAGAAAAAATTAAGCCATTGGCTTTGGAGGTATTGATACATGAGTAAGTGACTGAAATGCAAGTTGGCAACAGAATTGGCAGCATATTAGAGACTCTGCAGTAAAAGGTGGGGTATTTTTTCTCTGTAGCAAATGTACAATTGGTTGCATGTTTCTCATAATGGGTATGTATATGGGCAGTAGCCAAAGAAAAAACCAAGAGAAGTCTAAACCCTTGCTTGTCTTATGGTCACTTAATCAAGTAGTTGAAGAATTTTATTGTCGGTATTGCCAATTTGAGCTCTAGGGCTAGCACTGAGGGGCCCTAAGGACAGAATTACATCCTGTAATAGCTATATGTAATTGCTACAGAGGCATTTTGGACTAAATGTCTGGAATGTTTAAGATTCAAAAAGAGTATTTTTGTAAGTCATTTGCATGTATTTGACTTCATCAAAAATGGTTCTTAAAACTGGAGTGAGTAGGTTGTCTAAGCCAATTTTCTCAATGCCTCTTGAAAGTGCTCCTGGGGAGCGAACAGGGAAAATATATTTCAGAGCCAATCAGAAATTCAGCAATAGTTGCACACATGCTGGGCATCAACCCTTTACTCAAATAGTGGCACTTGCAATTTCAGTAAACACAGAAGAGGAAAATAGACATTAGGCTGTTATGAGAAAAGCTGATTTCCATTTGCAGTCTAGATAGGCCTGCTGTTTTCAAATAGTCATTTTAACTAAGTAGTTGTTTTGCACTAGGAGATACTGGTCTGTTATGATCCCAGTAAGAAAGTCACTCAGGCTCTGTAAAGTATCCTTTAAAATGATACTTATTAGAGCTACCACTGTACAGAAAGAAAGAAGAGTACAGATAATCTTACAGCCCTTCAGATGCTGGGAACCCTGAGTAGTGCAGTTTTGAACAGGCCTCCGATCCATGTGCAGCAAATGGTGCAGACCCTGACTGTGGGACATGTGACCCCATTTTGGTCATTCAAGTTACTATAGGATTTTCTTACATGAGAACAAATCTGCTCATCATTTCTACTGTCAGACAGAAAGGATGCTCACATAAGAACTTATTACTGCACTTTTGGGTAAAGGCAAGAACAGGAAGGTGTTGCAGTCGCTGGTAGCTGGTGGGAGCAGCCTGTAGGCTCCCCTGCTGCAATACAGCAGCTGACATAATCCTGCACCCCAGGGACTCGTGCAGCCCAACCCAGGCATGAAGGCCACGCTGGATGTGCAGCACAGCACGGTGCAGGACTGGGTATACTGAGGTTAACTTTGTTGCTGATCACTACCTCCTTGATGTATGATGGTCTCCTGGTCAGCTTTTAAAATTTCACCATAAATTGTTTAGAAAACACTTACAAAACCTCTTATCTTGATTTTACTCAGGAAATGTCTATTTTGTTTCTCTGGCACAGTATTACCAGGTTGTGTTGTATGGTATATAAATTTCCTGGGCAACTCCTTTCTTTAGAAAGATTAGCTATTATTTTCTAATAAAACATGTTTATGAACATAGATTTACATTAATTTTGAAAATGTGTTCTTTTCAAAAGAAATAAGTAGAAAAAGTAAATTATAAAATCTGCCAAATGTACTTGATTTCGGGATTAGATTGACAGCATGGAAAGTTATGCTAATCGTAGGTCACCTCAAACACTTTTGTTTTTCAGGTTGTGCCATTCATTTAATTTTAGCTGTTCTAAAGTAAGTTGTTATTCTGATATTGTAAGTATGTGAAGTCTCATCCTAACTTATTGAGCAATTATTGAAAAATAAAGAAGCAAAAATTACTGATAGGAAAAAGTATCGTGCATTCTGTGAAACATTAAAGCTTCTCAGTGATTTTGAAGACTGGCAATGAAGTACTTCTGAGGTAAATTTTCACAGATGTTTTGTACTCCCTATATGAAATATGTATTTAAAAAAAAAAAAGCTCAGCTAAGATTTATTAGCTTGTCACAGTTCTTTGATAGACTGAGAAAATTGCTCCAGTGTAAAGACAGATACTTCCAACGGAACTTGGTTCAGGTAACTTCATTTTAGCCTTTTTTGAAGATTTTTCTTAAAAGGTGAAAAGAGGAACAATTAAAGAGGTCTAAGCAGGCAACAGAAAGACCAGAGGGAGGAGGGAAAGAAATATGGCATTACCCTGGGCAATCAGTGAAGTTAACCTTACTGGGGCCTTTCAGTACTTAAAGGGGGCCTATAGGAAAGACAGGGACAATCTTTTTAGTAGGGCCAGCTGTGACAGGACAAGGAGTAATGGTTTTAAACTAAAACAGGGTAGGTTTAGACTGGGTATAAGGAAGCAATTCTTTACAATGAGGGAGGTGAAACACTGGAACAGGTAGCCCAGAGAGGTAGTGGAGGCCCCATCCCTGGAAACATTCAAGGCTGGGTTAGACGGGGCTCTGAGCAACCTGATCTAGTTAGCGGTGTCCCTGCTCCCTGCAGGGGGGTTGGACTAGATGACCTCTAGGGGTCCCCTCCAGCCCAAAACATTCTATGACTCTATGATTCTATGATAACTTTTATGAAACTTCCCTTTTCCAGACACAGGACAAAGCAAGGAAAGCCTGTGCAAGTCAGCAGCCAAGCTTGAGACACCAAAAGTGAGGCAAAACAGTATGTTGATTGTCACAGTTGGACTTTTTTGCCACTGTGAAAGGCTGCTACAAAACCTGAGCTGTGCTTATTGCTGGTTTAAAATAGGGACCTTTCAGAGGTTAGGGGAACGTGCCACTTGCTGCAGAAATGGATGTGTTCAAGCTGTGTTAAGCAGGATGAAAGCACCAGATTTTATTTGCTATGAAGGTGATTGCAGAAGTGGCAAAAACACAAAAAGTAAAAGCTCTAAGGGGTAGAGCAGTTGGTATGTATTAAGCAGGAATGGGTATTGGTGATTTACAATTAGAACTCACTATGAAGAGCTGAGAGTTGATTTCAGGCCAACTTAAAGATTTCTGGAGGACTTGTCACTTTTGAGGCTGCAACTGACCTCAGGAAAAAAAGGCTATCCTGTGCAGGAGGTAGCAATGGAAATATCTGTTTGGCGTATACATTGCTTTTTTCATGTTGCCTGAGGCTGAGCAAAACAACTGGATGGTGCAATATTGAAGGCCTTAATTATACTATTGTGTTTTGGTATTTTTTCCTTCCTTTGCTGTCCTGTTCTGTAAGAGCTGAAAAGTGCTTGGCTGTGGAAATGCTGTCTTGACTGAAGTAGTAAATCTGTTCTACAGCATCCAGACTGCTGGCACACAAATAGGAAAGGTATGAGAGGGTGCTGGTGACTAGGTTTAATCAAACATTTCACAGTGGATGCCTTAGCCCTGAGAGCAGTCCACGGCCATTTCTGCTTTATTGTGCACATGAACAAACACCTTGAGTGAATGGCCCTGCCCATCTTTTGACAGTTGCTTTACTGGCAGGCAGATGGTAATGTATCATTGTTCCTTAACACAGCAAAGCAAATTGCATCATGGAGTGGTGCAAAAGTTACGTGTTTGACTTCATTTAAGACAATTGAGTGTCTACTTTCACTGGGATTATGTGCTGTGTTTCTTAATCCAGGGATCAGATCTCCTTCAGAAAGCTAGAGATCATGAAAGAATATTATTTATATAGCGATAGTTAAAGGTGATGGTTTACAAAGTTGTTCAATCAACTCAAAAATTCCACAGGAAGGTGTTTCTAAGAAAAGACAATCATAAGATAATTTTTTCAGTCTTCCACAGTTGTTATGCTTTAAACAAGCCCTTTCTTGTATCTACAGGAAGCCTGAAGATGTGGAGCACATCAACATAAAAAAAAAAGCAAGTGACTGCTTGTGGAGGTAAAATAGGCCTGGTGTTCTAGCAGTCTTTGGATTCCCAGTAAGATGAATCATCCATTCTTCACTTAAAAAGACGTACATCATGGCCAACAAAAATCCCCTTGAAACTAATCCTTTTGTCATCTGAAGCATATTTTTTTCATTGACAAATCACAACAAAAAAACAAGAGAAAGTGCCATGTTTAGGAGATCACATCTTTGTCATATCCAACCCAGGACCAAAAGCAAGGTACTGATCCTTTTGTCTTTCTCCCAAGACAAAATGTCCTATCTTCAGTATAGTATGCAGAAATAAAGCTGTTTCTTTCAAGTTTGAAAACCGAGATCTTTGGTATATGAATCAAATTAAATAACCACTGGCATCCAAACTTCTCCTAGCAGAGAGTAGTGACTGTGAGGAGAAAGCTTATTACCAATCACCAAAAAGAGTTTGAAAGAACAGCTAGTGGGGAAACCAAATAGCAGCTTCAGAGCCCTGAGAAAACTTCAAGTCTGACATTTTTTTGGTCTGTGGCTATGTCTGCATTGACAAATATTGTAGTGCAAGGGAGAGTGTAGAGCAAAACATTTGATGCTGAGGATCGAGTCACAACTCTGTATTTTTGTTAGATCTTTCTTTGGTCTGTATTTAGACTTTCATTCCCTATTTGGATTCTAGTCAGATCCCATGGAATAACTGTCCATTAGCAGTTGGAGAGCATTAGTTGTGCTCCTGGAGCACATCTTGCCATCTCACCCAAAAGAAATGCAGTTCATGTACTCCGTGACTCACTTCATGAAGGGAGTCAAAGCACAGTACTTCAACCCATTGACTTCTGCAGAGAGGAGTCACTTCTTTCCCCTCCACAGAGTTGCCCCTACACAGCTCAACCCTTCCCTCAGCTGCAACAACCACAGTAATGAGCAATGATGGTAGGAATTGAGTGCGATAGTTCAGTCTGGAAGAACCTGTGTCACCTCTTCAAGCACTGTCAGGTGTGCAGGTCATTGTCCCCAGCCTGCTGCCTTAAGCATTTGCCTCCTATTCTTCAAGCCAAGACTGCCCATATAACTGACTTCTTTTCTAATTCAGCATAAATAATTCTCATTCTTAACTCAGCACTTCTGTGGCTCAACTGATAGGAAATGTAATAATCCATATAATTTATAGCATTCTATATAATTTCATGAGAGTTTTCCTGTCTTCCTTGCAATTATAAAATCAACAGCTTTGCAGTGATTGTTTTCTCAGATCCAAAGGACAAAAACATCCTTTCATAGCTATGACAGTTCCCTTTCATCTGTTTTATTAGAGGCTTCAGTCATGATTTTCACCTTTAAGCAGCTTCTTATGGTTTTAAATGTTCAAATTTAGCAGTGTTAGTTCCCCAAACTCCAAATTTTCTAAACTCTCACAAATTGAATATTGAGTGGCTGGGGTTTGTTTAATATTCATTTGAATCAAAACTTTCAGTAAAATATTTGGTCAACATTCCAGTTACCTTTTAAGCTTAAAAGTCTGTGTCCCTCCAAGCATTTAGTTCTCTGTGCATGCAAGATTATCACAATGAAAGCTTGCTGACAGCATTTTTTGGTGTGACTGATGCAAAAGTTAGTCCATTTGAAAGTGCAATTGTATTTAAAGAACAATGTCTAGCCAAATGCAGTTCAGAGAAGTTTCCATAAATATCCTGTTTAGTTACCTAAATAATTTGTTTGGAGATGGGTCTGTATTTTGCAGTAGAAAAGGTGAGTGAGGTATATATCATGTTGTTATGGGCTTTATAGCCGTATAGTTTCTACAGGAGATCTTCAAAGCTGATCTTGTTTGGGAGCTAGGGAACAGATGCCTTTATCTCTTGAAGTCTTTTTCAAACATCTGTTTTATGGTTTTATTGAACAAATAATTTTGTGATGCCAGGTCTGAAGAGGCTCTGAAGAGCAAAGGAAAAAAAGAGATGTTACTTTTCTATCTATAAATGGAATTTTTGAACATGGTGTTTTACTAAAATCCTGTTGTTTATTTTGAACCTGTCTCCTACTAGCTGCACTTGATGACCCCTAGTTCACTGAAAGGCACAAAACAGAGTCACGCCATTCATTATTTTATGCACCTTTACATATATGTGTTCACACTTCAGGACCTCGGATAGAGGAGAGCTGAGGGCTGGAAGGAAATCTTTCTTGTCTAATACAAACTCTGTCCAGGTTTACTGTCCCTTCACTGGCTCACCGTGAAAAGGATTTTTTTTTCCCAAAGACTTCTAATTTGTTCAGATGTGGGTGTTTTCTCACTTTGTTTTTTAAGCAAGAATGGCAAAAGGCCTATTCCTAGTACAAAGGCTGCACCTGACAAATTCTGAAATACAGCTCCACTGCCAAAGTACTGGTAAGGGAGTGTTATTTTTTTTCTGTGGAAACCCCCCCTATATTTCATTAGTCTTGAAAATTTCTAGAATATAACTGGAAAAAGTAAAAATATGGAAAACAGCAAATGAAAAATTGGAACCCAAAGTTTCAAAGTTCAGATCTCAAGTATGCCAAAATTGTAAGGCAATTGAGAACTGTGCCTCAGAAAAGGGACTATAATAGCCATAACTATAAAAAAAGCTACCAGCCTTGCCTCTTATTCCACTGTATTGGTTGCTCAAAAAATACCAGACTGAAAAAGCAAAATGAATGTAGAAAATCATTAGCCTTGTTCGTATTCACCAGGCCTATTCTTCATGATTAATCAGCCCAAACCACTTATCAGCTAATTGTTTTAAAATGAGTTACTCAACCGTTCTCCTGCCAGATACAGAATTGAAGAAATGATGAAGGGTGGTGATCAGCATTAATGCATTTCACAAATGATATACAGCCTGATAAAGTGACTTCTTATGTTTAACTGGTCTCAGCTCCTGCTGAGCGTGCTACAGTTTGTCCCAAGTTCATCAAAATCTCTTTCTGAGCAGGAACATGCTTTTTCTGTCGGGAAGTGTGTTGGAAGGTAAGCAAAGTATAAAAGTATAGAATTTGGATGAAGATTGCCTGTGTCCCAGGCTGGGACACAGGCTTTGACACAGATGAGTGAATGATTTCACTGTACTTCACCCGCGGGAGCAAGAGCTCATGGTGCTGGTGTGCAGAAACATCATTTGCTTTGCTACACAAGCAGCACATCATTCATTTGTGAATGGGAGCTGGGTGTGGGGTGTTCTGGTTCCCATGCCCTGGAAAATGACACAATCTTCTAGGGAGAAAAGGATGTCTCCCAGTCTGTCTCTGCAAAAAGTGGAGAAATAAATATCTGAATATAGTAAATCTAAACTTTAGAAATTCATAGAAACTGACTATGATGCTTCTCATATCAACTTGTCCATAACAACTCCTGCAACAGTTCAGACACTTTCTTCATTAAAGGAATAGTGTTGTGCAGGCAGGTAGGAAAAAGTATGATGGACTGGAAATAAAGTCAGGGAAGAAGAAAGTGGTACTGATGGTAAAACAGCAGTAAGAAATGACAGTACAAAGAGAGAAGAAGAGGAATGATTGGAAAGGCAAGGAAAAAGAGACAAGGAGTATAATGAAATAATACTGGAAATAAATTTTCATTAATGTATAAATATTTTGTATAAACATTTATAAATGTCAAAATATTTTTTTCCCTCTAGAATAAAAGGAAAAACCAAAAAAAAAAAGAATTTTAAACAATATCACAAATAAAATGTTTTAAAATGTCAAAGTTGAGTGCATAGCTTAAGATTTAATTAAGGAACCTGAACCACAGGTGGTGTGTTTTGGTGGCTTTCAGAGACTTTGAAACAGTTATGAATTTTGTGAGGCACAATTTTGGGGGAGTGCTCATCTGGGTGGAACTAGTGATAATATTGGAGAAAGCAAAAACGCTCTTGGACACATAAACACTTCTACAGGTGTGTTTTCAGACTTCTACAAAAATTCAGTAGTTATTTTCAGTCAAATAAAGCTTGAAAAGAAGCAAAACTGGAAAGGCTTAAGTACTTATTTGTGTTTGTACTTGATTTGATGGGTAACACTGAAGGGCTCCTTCACAGAGGGCAACAAAATGCTGGGGCTGTCTAATCTTGCCAGAGAATGCTGCCTGCCTGCCCTCAGCCAGCTCTAGTGAGAGCATCTGGTAGCCTCAGTCTCTTCCCAGCAGAGCCTTGCAGGTACCACCACAGCGGCTGGGAGCCAGGGGCTTCACGGGCATGTGTTTGTGTGCAAGTCACGATTAGCACCAGGCAGCCTGGAAAGCTGGGGGCTTGGCAGCTCAGTGGGGACATGCCAGTGGAAGTGTCAAGGCAGACATTAAAGGATCTGGGGTTTGCTCTAACAAGTGCTTGAACAGGGGCATCAGCAGTGAAATCTGTCCAGGTGGATTTCCTCTGCTACTCTCCTGGCATTTTCATTGCAGGTCCAGACTTCCCAGGTTGAAAGATTTTGCTTGTGTTTTTGTCACGCGGTGCATTTGCATCAAATGGAAAATTTCTCTAGTTCATAGCTGGGAGAAATTTGCCGTGCCATTGCACATTTACTTCCTCTTCTTACAAAAGGCTTTGCATATGTGAAGCCTGTGCTTTTTCCCCTCTTCTGCCTCCGTTTGTGAACTCAGCCAACTGAAATAGGATTTCATTCTCTCTTTATTTTTTTTGGTTACAGAGGCAGAAAATAGTGCTGTCCAAAGCATGACTGTGTCCTGATATTTTTAACTGACTTTGGCTCTAAGGATCTCCAAGCTTCTTGCAGCTGCTTCTTGCAGCTTCGAGTCTACTTTAAATACTTAGACCAGCTTCAGATGGAAAAAACCAGGTTTTTTATTGGCAGTGCAGAGGCCAATCATTCAACCACAGCAAATCCCATCTCAAAACAAATACCTTAAAGTCAGACCAATAACATGGGCTGAAATTAATCTGTTTTTCAGGCTCTCTGTTAGGTCTGTTCATCATTGCATTAGCAGGAGTCCTGTTCAGCAGTGCTGCAGTTCCCACCCAGAGCTGTGGCGCCGACCCAGGGAGCTGCTCCTCCCGCATGCAGGGCTCTCATCTTTGCCGATGCTTTCAAGCCACATCCTTTCTGTGCTGTTTTCTCTTTCTTCCTCTTGTCTTGTGTTGCACTTCACTGCTTTGTCAGTCATCCCCACATCCCCTTCCCTTCATTTATCCAGGATGTTTTGATTTATTACTACCATCTGAGGACTCTGCTTTTAACCCTGCTGCCTTTTGTGCAGGTCTTCTGTCTTCCAGAAACATAATGCAGAGGAAGGATTGCAATTTGAGATCTCCAAATTGCCACTTTTCTTTTATTCCTTAATTTGTTGTTCCTGTGCAGCTTGAGCTTCTGCTCAAGATGACAGACTTTCTAGTCTGTCATCTATTTTATTTCTCTGACTGCCAGTATATTTAATAAATCACACATCATGAGATGGATACATTCATTGTACATGCCTCATATCAATGCATACCCTTTGGATCATTGACAGGTCTTCTGGAAGACTTATACATTGTGGGATAATAATATAAATGAGACCCTTCTGGTGTAAAGTACTTTTTCTACAGAATCTCTTCTCTCCTCTGCCCTCTGTATTTTTCCAGCAGTTTTAGGGCTGACTGTTGCAGCAACCAAAAAAGAAAGAATATTTTTGTTTACCATATTGAAGGCTTACATTTAAGCACTAGATTTTTTTTTTTTAAATGAAGCATAAACATCATCTTTCATTGATGAAACAAATGAAAATTCTCCACTAAGAAATTTCCACAGTGATGTTTTCCAGAAGCTGGGGAGTACACTGTGTAAAGGGCCATTTGATGCCTGCAACAATTTTGTGCATTTCCCTGGAGAATTGACAACTAACATCTGTTACAGATACCATGCTCTTAAAGGTAGCCTCATAGTGGTGCTTAGCAATCTCCCCCCACTTCAATAATATTCAATCTTTTTAATGAACTGCCATGTTAATTGGCTGAACCTTCAGCTGCAATAGCATTTGTGTAATAAATCATTACTTTATACCAGGTGAAAAATTAGATTTTTGGCTTATTGAAATTTTATCATCAAATTCAAAATTTCCCTGAACCGCTGTTCATGAGACTTCATTTGAATCTCATGGCAAACAAGCCCCGTACAGTGAGTGTGACCAGATGCAGCCAGAGCATTGTGTTACTCACCAGGGCTTGTGCTACCCTGGATGTCTAAGTATTGGTTGCTCCACCTCTGATGTCGGTTTGGCTTTGATATTAGCGATCCCTCATCTGCTCCATTTGACTACGTGGTTACTTAGCTTCTGGATTATGAGGCTGGTCAGCATCCATGTAATCTGTTCCTGGATTACTGTGGACTTTATTTCTATGCTGGGATGGTGCCCAGGTATGTGTTATCCCATCCTCTCTTCCTAAGATCTTATTTCCATGGGAGGAAAACATGGGGAAACAGACCGTAAAAGAGTTGTTTGATGATCGGGACAGATAATTGGGCTTGATTTGAATGGCAGTAGCACTCCAGGGCTCTGACGCTTCACAGCTCCCTGCAGTTTAGACATTGCTATTTTGTACAAGAAGACAAACGTTGCTTACTAATATGCCTGCTTTCTCCCTGCTCCGTGAGCACCTGCAGCCCAACACGGTCTGAGAGATTTGTCTTCTCACATTAAAATTATAGTTTCAAAGGGAAACTCAAACTTTCAGAAAAAAATTTGCATTTCTTCAATCATCATGAAGCACAGTAACAGCTCCTTTTTTTTCTTTTTTTTCTTTTTAAAGTCCCTCTGGCAAATTTCTGGGGTGCTCAATTTACTGAGTAAATGTAACATCCTCAGAAGGAATAGATTCTACATGTTACTTCTATAACACGGTGTTTGTTACCTGAACTGTCTGCTGCCTCATTTTCCAGCATTTTATAATTGGTTTGACTAATATAGAGGGGAAAAATTTTGAAACTAAGCTTTTAAACCATGCTGTCCTCTCTAGACAACAAACATTTTTTTCCTCCCCAAAAATTTAATTCCTGAGTTCTCCAGGATAAATGATGCAAACAGGTCTTGCCAGCAAAAAAATAGCATTGGCTTGGTGTGGAACAATAAGACATTTGCTGCAGCCTGAAAAGAAGTGAACAACATTTGCCTTCTCACATTCACAGTGCAAAGGGATGTTCGGAGAGGAAAAACCTCCCAGGGCTGTACAGTTCTGTGCTTGTAGGGATGTTCTTCTCTGCCTCTTGTAATTAGAGCTAAGCCAAAAGATCCGCCTGACTTCCTAGAAATTCATCCATTGTTGAACTGAATCTGTGAAATCCCTATTCACAGACTTCAGGTTCTTCTAAAGCTAATTCTATTGCCTATCAGCCTGTGACATGTCATGGCAGGGTAAAGAACTGGCAGGAGGTGAAGTAAAAGCTTAGTTCACTGACATGCTTGATGTTCCTTCTAAATAAGGTAAGTAAATCTTCAGGTGCCATTTGAATCTTTGGTCTTTTTACAACAGCTGAGTTGAAAAACATTGGGGTCTTGCTGAATTTCAGCTACAACAGCATTTCCTGAAAAAATCCGCTGTAAGTCTTGCATAGTCCTATGCAATTTTCTGTTTTCTCTGCCTCTGAGAAAAAAATAATAATAAAAAAAAATCCAACCACAAAACCCACCACCATCCTTAAAATCAAATTGTATTCAAACCTCCAAATTCCCACAGACAGATTCTCTATGGTCTATAGGTATCCAATCACCATTTCTTTTTCCCATAGAAAGAGCTAGGTCAATGTCATTTGATTGCATCTTTGTTTCATTAACAGGTACCCCTTTGTCTCCTCCAATTCAAATTTTAGGGATAATTTTCAGATTCTCTTCCTGGTACCCTACTTATTTTGATAAAAACTCCAAAAAGTCACAAGGGCTTTTTAGACTAAGTTGTAGGGATCCATAGTGCACTTTTCATTTTTCTGACTTGGGTCTGGAAACAATCACTCACTAGCACATTTCTCTTCAGCAGAAGTTTTTCCTCATTTTTACATGTCCTAATAATATGAATGACAAGGGACACATGAACCTTCAAGTGGATTCCAAGCAGTACTATTTTCATCTGATTAAAAGCATATTTAAGCACCAACTTGCAGCTGCTCCATATGTAATTAAAATTTCTTCTATCAGATATTCCAATATTAAAGCTCAGGTTTCTTAGCCAAAGCAGTAAAGTGTATAACACTTTAAACCGGCAGTGAACACTGAAATCTTATGGCTATCCCTACTACCCAAACAAAATAGAGCCCCTTCTGTCCAGACATTCAGATGGTAGATTTACTGAGCACCCAGCCAGGCAATTTTCTCTGCTAATGCACATGAATCTGCATCAAGGTTTGCAGATCATCAACAGAAATACTTTAGGCTAAAATAAATATGTACAGGAAGCTTGTGGTAGGAGGGTCTCAGAGACATCCACTAGCGAGACAGCCTGTGGAGTCCTGGAGTCCCATGCATTCATACTGAACTATAATCCCTGGGCCAGGTAGTATAGCTGCTTACCGAATTGCTATCGCCCCACAGCACCAGCAGTTGCTTTACCACCAGTCTAACACTGGTCTAACACTAACAACACAACCTGTGTCTAAGACAAGCCAGGCCTTCAGCAGCTGGGTGTGTGGGCAGCAGAGCAAGCCCCTCCACACAGCTTCATGCTGATGGTTTTCTGGAGTCACTGAGAGTCATCTTACATTTGTATAATGAAATGGCTCCGCGATAAGGTGCAAGCTGCTGATTGACAGTTGTCACAGCTTGTGTCCACTCTCCCATGTCTGTGCATAGCCCCTGCCATCTCCTCAGCAAGATCATCAGCTTCCTTTTGAGAACACGGCTTATGCAGCATTTCTTATATCATTTCTAAATCAGCTATGTTTCATTCACAGCTAAAGAAAGGAGTGTGCAGAGAGCAAAGTGTCTTAGTTTATGGACTTAATTTACCTCTCTTCAGAGGGTTGGCAAAGACGGACCAATCTGTATCCCCCCCCCCCCCCCCACTGAATTAGTTTATCAGACCACGTATTCCTTCATATTTAATTGCCATAAAGGCAATATATATGATCAATATTCAGTTGAAGGAAATTCTTCCAGTGCAGCATAACTACATTTAGAGCAGCATTCAGGTCATTATGAAATAAAACCTTCTGTTTTAAGTAGCAGAGGAAGCTACAATACTCTAGAGAAGGCCTGAAAAAAATAAATGTTGACATTTCCTAAATGTTCTGCTCAATATCTTTGTATTACTCATCACAGAGCCACCACTGTGATATGGAAAAAGTCCTGAACTCACTATAATGTTGTCGCCAAGCGTTAAGTGAAAGCACCCTAAATTGTAGTAATCCCAAGATGTAAAGAATGTAGAGGCCCCTTAACGTGTCCCATTACTCCCATCTTCCATAAGTTTATTGCAGAATGAAAATGATTGCTTAGTCATTGTCACATGACTCTTGGGGCTGAAGTACCCAAAGTAGTGTGGATTTTTGACAAAACTGAGAAAACTGTCAGTATGTTGGGCAAAAGAATCAGACTCTGATGTGAAGGTGGAGGGGGACCAACATGTCTCCCATGGCAGGTTGCTTAAGGGAAAGAGCCAGACATTTTGCTACAAGAAAAGAAATCTAAGATGATTCTTTATCAAGCTCCAAATTTCTGCCAACAGGGTCACATGCTAACCCCTCCCAGCACCTCTGCAGATCACTGAGCACACTGGACATGCCAGCCTACCTAAATTCATCCATCAGACAGGTTTCTCCTTATTCAGCTTCTACATTTTCTTCTTGCAGCTTCTGTCATCCACCAATAATAACATAAACCTGCACTGCTCTTAGAATTTCTGTTTCCCTTTCTGGTACATAAGAAATGAAGGTGGGATCTATATGGCTCCAAAAGAGTTGTTAAAACCAAGACTAGAAAGAGGAGCAAAATCAATCTTCAAAAGAAGTTTTGAGGGAGAAGGAGAATGGCTGAATGCTACACAAGGATAATACCTTCTGAAAACAGACTTGAGGAGTTAGTACATACCTGTTTGTAGCTGCTTTTTAAGCACATCTGGAGCCATTCTATAGTGGAAGCATATACGTGGCAATCATAATAGCCCACATTAGCCTCATCAACCAGCCTGGGTAATATCTGGTGCTCAAAGGAGAGATGATTAATTTTAGTTTGTTCTTCAGAGGTGCAGGGGTCTCTCCTGCGGTAGCTGCTCCTAGGCAAAGCACAACTTGCAACTGCTAGTTTCATAACTGTAATAAAATCTTCCCAAGTTTTTTGCCAACAGGTAAATAAAAATGCAAAACTACATTCAGCCTGGAACCGAATACAGATTTTCCTCACAAACATAATAGTTGTAACATTCAGTTATACTTACAACATTTTAAATATTCCCTGATGTCTTGGTGTTTGCAAAAATTCTGAATTAAATTCGTCATTAATCTGCGTGTTCAAAAAAGGGAAAAATTAAACATCACCTGTAGTTTTGCTGCTTGACTTAAATATAAGAAATCAACCCGAACATGTCAAACCTTACATTTCCCTGGTGATATATCCCATGAACTTTTCCTATGCTTCGTCATTGATGTTAGGTTGTTTTTATGATATTTGACTATAACAGCATAACATTATCTCAACTTTCTCTGAAAACTTATGAAGAAAACAGACAAAAGTAAATATTTTTATATTTAAATGACATTTTATATACATCTTTCTATTTTATAGCTCAGGCTAGTAATTACTTAACTGGAACCTGGAAAAATTTATAAATAAAGTAATTACTATTTTTTTAATAAAATCATTGCAATGTCTGAAACTGTTGTCCACAGAGACAATGATAATATCATCTGTCTCCTGGTTTGTGGGAGACAATAAAAAGATAATTTAATTGAAGTTGGACCACAGATTTATACAGCAGAAGTAATTTCAGAAGAAATTAGACCTAGCAGGAACTTTTTAGGGGAAAACATTAATTTCATAGAAAATATCACTTTATGAAAACCAGGACTTGCAATGAGAAATAAAAAATAATTTCAACATACTTCTCACATCAGTATTTTTAGAAGGCTTAGCCTTCCTAACATATCTGTCTTGTATTTCAAGGCAAGATATTTTATTTAACTGTAAACTAATTACAGGTTTTTTTCATATTTAATTGTAATGGAATCTTTAAAAGCAAAAATGAAACCATGTTTTGAAATTGCCTGGAAAATTTCTTTTTGACATAATTCCTCTTTCATTTAATTTGGTTTTGACTTAAAATCATTTTTATGGTAAATAGATAAAAGATAAAAGTTATCCAGTGAATTAGCATAAGCATTCAAAGAACACTTTCCAAAGAAAAATTAATTTAAAGCTATATTAAAAATTATGTTTACATAGAGAATTGGAGTGAAATACTAACTGTTTTTTTCTTTGTAAGTAAAAGTATACTTTGATGATAGCCATTTCTTATTCTCAAAGGAAGATATCTGTGTGAAGTAGGAAAAAAAAAGTCCATTTAAAAGTAGTTGTTCTTTGGTGAGAATCCAAGGCACATAAAATGATATACTGGGTCAAGATGAAATTGAAGAAAATGAGGGTACGCCTTATATAATCTTTTTATAATCTTCAGCAAACATCATAAAGTCAGCCCAGTAATCTACTTACTCCTTAGCATCTCTGATCTGATTTCCCTCTGAGGCAAGTTTCTGGGCAGTGAGGACCAAAGAGCAGCTGCATGGTGCTGTAGAGCTGAAGAAACTCTTCCGTTCCCAAGAAATCTATTTAAATTGAAATGATTTGTACACCCAATCCCAGGGAGAAAATGAAACAGGCTCCTCTCTAACGTCTTTGGTAGGTGGGTGTGGAAGGCTTGCCTATTTATGGTTTTATCTGAAGCTCTAGTTTAGTATCTTGTTAGACCCTTTCCTGTTTGCTGTCAGCGTAAGAGGCAGCTGAAGAGAAAACAAGGCAGTATTTGCCTTTAGAGAAGGCCCCTCTTAAGTGTCTGGAAAGATATGTGGGCTAGAAATGAACTCTTCTTTATCTTGAAGAAAGTTGAATATTCACCAGCACAGTCTTTGGTCCACCATACTGTTTGATCCCGTTTTTACAGGATCGTGTTCATCAGAGGAAACCTTGAAACAAATCAACTGAGAAGGGTTAAGAGAGAAAGGCCTTCAGTTTGCAGCTGGGCAAACAAACAAACAGAAAGGATCTTCCATGGTACCTGGATGTGTGCGTGTGTGTCTATGCCTCTGTGTGTGTATGCGTGTATACACACACAGAGAACAGACACCTTCAAAATCTGCCCATACACTTTCCTCCAACTCAAGGCCACTAAAAAACCATACACCATACTGCATTTCTAAACTGTGTTTTAACCTGGCAGGCAGCTGAACAGCACACAGCTGCTCGCTCACTCCCTCACCTCATCAGTGGGATGGGGGAGAGAATCAGGAAAAAAAAGTAAAACCTATGGGTTAAGATGAAGACAGTTTAATAAAACAGCAGAGGAAAATAATAACAATAACAATAAAAATAACAAAATAATAGAATATACAGAATATACAAAACAAGTGATGCAAAAAAAAAGTGATGCAAAACAAGCACCATGCAATTGCTCACCACCCGCTGACCGATGCCCAACCCGTCCCCAAGCAGCGATCTCTCTCCTTCCTGGCCAGCTCCCCTTGAGCATGACATCATATGGTCTGGAATATCCCTTTGGCCAGTTGGGGTCAGCTGTCCTGGCTGTGCCCCCTCCCAGCTTCTTGTGCACCTGGCAGAGCAGGGGAAGCTGAAAAGTCCTTGACTGGTCAAGGCACTACTCAGCAACAACTGAAGCATCAGTGAGTTATCAATGTTCTTCTCGTACTAAATTCAAAACACAGTACTGTGCCAGCTAATAGGAAGAAAATTAACTCTATCTCAGCTGAAATCAGGACAGAATAAGAAGTGTGTACCACAGCTTTTCAGAAAATGAAATACAGGCAAATAGATTGCAGAATGGGACTTGGAAATGTTCTCTTCATTTCCAACTGTATAGTATGCAACTAAGTGTACTATGTTAAAAGCTTACTGGTGTACACTGCAGTTTACTTCCAGATAATCTTCTCCCATGTCTAATCCTCCATTTGGATCCATATTATATCCCAAGCCTAAATCTCCCTCTCTTATCTGAAGATTCTTCCTGTATTTTGCAAGGAAATTACTTCCAGCAATTATCTGCATGAGTAGGTTTGCTCTCTGGCATAAATATCCATGGGGCTGCACTTCAAAAAATTCTAAGCTCCTGGTCTTTACCAGCTCTGGACCACATGCAACCATCTGTTTGCTGTACAGAAGCAAAGCTTTTAGCATCTTAGCATTCTTCAAAAAAGAAGAAAGATAATACTATTAGTATAATCCACGTCCTACCATCTTAACTGGCCTCTACTGCATTAAAACACTTGCTCTGGCTGTTTTCATCCCAATTTTTTTTTTTTTTTCTCATTTACTGTGTCCTTAAGTTACTCTCATGTTTATGAGATATTGGACTAAATAAAGTCCTCTGTGAAAATTAATTAGATTTCCATGGAGTAAGTGGTGCTGCCATTTACAGTATAATACAGCACAATAAAGAATAAAATGGGCAGAAATTTTGTGTTGGAGAGGAAACTAGTTTTACCATGGTAAATTAATTTTTCATGTTTCATTGATTACTCAAGAATAAAAGAGATGGAAAAATGTCTGGTTCATACAAGTGTGTCACTTAAAATAATGAACACAACTGAAAAAATCCTCTCCTTTCCCATCCATATACAGTAAAGGAAAACAATGAGAGGCTCAGCTCTTGCCTGAACTCTTGGAAATATCACCACATCCATAAAAGATTTATTTTAAAATTGATTTTCATGATCACATTGGATTCACTCTGAATGTATAAATGATCTGCCTCATGAATATAGAGTAACTCCTATCTTCATCACACATATTGCTTCTCTTAATTCAAAAACTGTCACTGCACAAAAACACACTGAGATTTTTGCATTTTTTTTCTCCTTTACAATACAGGCTGAAAGCCTTTCCTGAAGTAATTTCTAGCTGAATGAGTAATTATCAGACTAAGAGTATTGAGAGAATTGATATGCAGCTAAGGGGAGCCCTTACCTGATGAAGGAAGACAGCATATGATGGTAACTGTCACCTTTCTTGCAGATAAAGACGTTTCAGCAATAAATAGTATTTAGAATTCTAAAAATGCTTTTGGCAGCTTCCCTCATCAGAGAGTATTGAACAAATCAAGATGTTATTGGAGAAAGGGAACATCGTTCTTGTAGATTCATAATTCATGAAAGGATGGGAAAGGAAGAGTAAGAGGTCAATTTTATCAGTAAAGAGATGTTGCTAGAAGAATTTCAGAGAGATCTGTGTTTTTCAATGTATACATAACTGATCTAAAAGGATGTAGATAGGAGAGAACACAATTTACTGTTAGTATTTAAAAATTTTACAACTAAATCTGTCTTTGAAGGGGTGAAGAACATGCTGAATGAGCAGATAATAAAATGATAGAAACTCTGTGTAGTCCACTAGAAAATGCTGCAAATGGGAAAAAGCAGTCTTAACTAAACACAAACAGTAATGACACTAAAATAACTGTTCTACCAAGGAAGGAAAACTGGTCAGGGCAGATAATTCTGTGAGAATGTCGAAGAGAGCCCTCAGTTATTGCTATACACTCCCCCACCCCCCCAACCCCCAGCAAATAGTGTAATATGAATTATTAGAAAGGGATGAGAGAGCAAACTCAAAACATCGTTGTGCTATTGTAAGTTAATATGGTTCAACCAAGTTTTCATATTCCCTAACTGAACAAGGCTATGGCAAAGTAGGAAAGCCATGCAGAAGGACGGCAAGAAAATGACTTCTAAGCTTCTAAGGAGACTATTTTTATGAAAAACTCTTCAACCTGGTAAAAAACCCCCACAACTCAAGCTAGAAACAACAGGAGTCTTTCAATCAAGAGATGACACTGAGGAGGTCATGGGATTGCTTCTGCACTATTTCTGAAAATACAAGAAGTGAGGGGTACCACAGCAGGTTTACAGGGAAGGGAAGGGAAGGAAAGACCATTTCAAATAGCATACATACCTGTTGAACTTTTTGATTTAGAATGTCTTGGGAGATAAATGTATGAAGAGATCCAAACAAAACCGAGGCCATTTCATGGAGTTTATGTCTAAGCTGTCTGTACTTCAATGCAAAAGTCTGGATACAGCTTTCAAAGCATAAAGAGCTGCTCTGTCCTGGTCTTCAATCGTATACTTTCTACAGACATCCACTTTGCTGGCATCCGAGGACAGGATACAGTCTATGACTGACTGCTTGTTTGAGGCAGTGGCTTTCCTACCTCTGTATGTTGTGATCAAAAGCAGCATAAAATTCGAATCAGGCTTTAAATTTATAGTACAGTAGCTCGCTATTGCTTTGCTAGTCTGTAAGATTAACTCTAGTTAGGGCACAGAGTATTAGGTGTGAAAGGACAAATCATAGCCTGATACAGCTGCACATTAGTGTCAGCAAGAATAGAGTATGAAATAGTATTTCACACTGCAAAACAGAGAGCTTCAGAAAAGCTTTCTTATCTTTGCTGCAAATACTTCATACCGCCATAGAAAAGCTTAGTGAAATTGCAACACAGAAACAGTCCACCCACTAACAGTTGTTCATAAAACTTATGAAATAGTCTGCTGTGACACAAGCAAGGTAAGAAGTATTCGTGCTTTAAAAGAATTTAATAGGAAATAGATATATTGACTGAGGCTTTTAGATTTTTTTTTTCTTTTACCCTTCTGTCCTCACTCTGGCATCTCTGAATTTATAAAAATACATTTTTTAAATCTGAAGTGATAACATCTGTTGAGAGCTCCTTTCTCTGGCAGTAGTAAACAGCTAACAGGTTAGCTCAGAAGTGATGGGTTAGAGAAATGAGAGTAAGAGATGCTCCCAGTATCACAGCTATTAATGAGAAAACATATACTACTAACAGTAGAACACTTCTGTAAAAACAGATGCTTTTTAACTTGTGGTCACCTTACGCTTCAAAGTGCATCCAAGTAAGGATATTTGGTTGAAAGGAATAATGAATGTGCCCTGCTGATGTTTGCTTAAGGAGTCTGTGGGAGCAGCTCACGGTAAGCAGGAAGATTGCTCCAAATACCAGCTGAGGACATAGTTTCCTGCAAGATAAATAATGCTTTCAGAAATTCTTTCAAAACTACTAAAAAGTTAAAAACAAATGCTGAAGTGGCCCTGACAAAGCTTTAGATGTGAGTGGCACATCCTCTTTCTTCACAGTTTAAAAGGAGATAACAATAGAGAAGAAAGACTGTGCCAAGGTTTCAAAAAGCCTTTGTAACATCTTAGGCTACATGTAGCAGCCTGTGTCCTCCTAGATTATTGGTACTGCAGAACAAAGCAAAAGGCAGTTTAGTGCCAGTTATTTTCTGATGTGAGCAACTGTCCCAGGGCTGTATTTTTGTTCTACACCCTGCCTCAAGTTCAATGCAGGCCTGCAACAGCAACCCACTCTTGCTATGTGCACATTGTGCAAATGTGTGACCCGAATTACATATATTTCTGCTGAACAGTTGCCTTTATTTCATTCTAACTTCATTTTATGTTCCATTGCCCAATAAAACTGAGATGTGATATTATAGGATGTATCTTAACCACTAATTTTTGCTAGCTAAAGGGTCTCAGAACTAGAAATTAAAAGCTTACTTTCCATCAGCTCACATGAGTTAACACTTAGGAAATTATTTGAGATTGCAACTCCATTCTCGGACTTGCACTGTCCTTATCTTGCACAGACTTCTTTCCAATGTCATGTACTCTGAACAAGTTCTTGCAGGAACTGCTAGGATAGCTACCCAGAGAGATTGTGCAGAAAATACAATAAAAGTCTCTATTGCAATGTGACCCGGAGATCTGGGCTCACTAACTGGGAAACTGCTCAGGGCTGGCTGATGAGAATGGGAACTTTTACTGACTTACTGCTTGTTAGGGCAAGTATGATAATAGGCAGCAGAATAAGTCAGCTAGGGAAGGTGTTAAGAAGCCAGAGAAAAATAGACTTTAAAATATCCTGTCAACAGTAATTTAAAAAATAATGGAATTAGTCTTCCCATAATACTGAGAATGAATTTGAACTGGTCCACTGAAAGTCAGTCTGCTCTGTGTTTAAGACTCAATCAGTTAAATCACATTTTAGCTACAACTCTTCATATGTCATTCAGTTGTCACTAATAATTTGGACAGCATGAAACATTTTGATCATATTGCAGGAGGGAGATTGAAAACTAATTGAAGTGGAAAAACATATTCCTTCCACTGGGGAAATAAGGGAGGAAAGAAATATTAGGTTTTGTGCCGTCGTTCTCTGAGCCTCCAATTTTAATAAAATAGATGCTTTATAAACAATCAGATTTGAAATGTAGCTCAAAGATTAGACTTTTGCCGTCTTCTCAAAAAAATTAAGGTAACAGCACTGTTAAATTAGCCACATCCTGAATCCTTAACATAAACCAGAAATAGATTATATTATGGAAACTAGTGAAGTAGAAATAAAATAAATTACAGAAGTACAAGCTGATGCTTATTATGTAGAAAAACTAATTTCTGAGAAGCAGTTCCTAACATCCTATGAAAATCACTGTTCATGCCTAATACTGACAGAGACTCAGATTTATAAATGCACAGGGTAACAGCCTGTTAATTTTCTGTTAGATGAATGGGAGCTTGTGTGTCATTCCAGAAGTACAAGGGACTTCTGTTGAATGAAGGGGCCAAAGTCTGAGCTGCACACATGCGTTGAGGTATGCCATGCTAGCAGGCAAATGCTACTGATTCCCAAGGGAGCTGGGACTGGCCTTGGGGATGGAAGCAACTAAAATTGGGTACAGAATTGCTGCCACAGGAGAAAAAAATCTTCCAGGTTTTAGACAACACTGTGAGAATTTTGGGCTGAAGTGCAATTGCTGCATAACTTAACAGGACTCAGAGGTTGGGGTGGGTTAAAATTGGTCTACTGTGTGAAGTCCTGAACCCCACTGAAGCCTTTTGTTATTGATGGGACCAGGTATTACACATAAAATATCTTGTTTAGGGGCAAAGCAGAAATACACATTATATATATATATATGCAGAATTTACTGTTAGCATAGTGGAAATCTTCAGAATCTAGTCATTATTAGTCCAGATCTGAATGTTACAAAGAAAGAATAACGATACAGTTAGAATTTTTATACACACACTTTTTAGCTTCCATCCCTCTTCCTGGTATTTATGTTTGCCCTTCCCTTGCTCGTCTGGGTCCTAACACTGGTGATTTCAGCCTGGTAACAGTGGTGGGTTGTCATGGTGAGTTGCCAGCACCTTTTCTGGGAGGTAATGGTTCATTTTGATAAGTTTCCTTTTCCTCACTGTAGGATACCCTTGGAGTAATTTCTGTGTGCTTGCTATCATACTTTTAAGACTTTTCTCTTTCTTGTTTGATCTACAGTTCTACATTACACCTGAATTGTCTATATATGATGCCTTTTACGTATGCCAGATACAATTTCTTTGTTCTCCTTGTGACATTTAAAGCCAGTTTTGTCTAGTTCTGCGGGTTTTTTTAACTGACTATAGTTGAGCTGTTTGTAGCTGTGGGATTTCCAGTACCAAGCATGTGCTCCATCTTTTATCACCCCATGACTTCCCTCTTCTGTGCCGCATCCTATGGCTTTATTACTCAACAACCCTGCTGTTGTACCAGGCCTGTATTTCTCTACACTACATCATTATGTCAGTCATAAATATTTCATTCTACATAAAAAAATTTCTAGTGCTGCTACCTATGTAAATCTATGGTTGTGCTATACAAAGATGATAAAAATAAAGTAAATTAGCCATAAGCATCAGGTCAGTTGCAGAAAATATTGCCCCAGCTAAAACAAGCAAGACAAAGCTGCAACAGGTTAAGAGAAGTTTGGACTGAGCATGCCTGTCAAGCCTCAGTCCCAAGACTTCACAAATTCATTACAAAGCCTGTGGCCTCTGCCATTACTAGCAATGGCAATAAGCTATTACAGGGCTGCATAGTTGCACATAATAAGCAAATCTTAAAGGATTTCCAGTAGTAACTGATGTGTGGAACAAGCCTGAAAATGTTTTTAAACCCTGAAAATAAAAATCTGCTGAAAGAAAACTTACAAGGCTATAAGATCTTAAGGTGCTAGCATAGAATTAGGAATTATATTTATAATCAATAAGGAATTATAAAGAAATAATAAAGGATGACACCATCAGCTGCTTTAAATCTTTATTGCTCTGTTAACACTAAGGAGGTAGCATAACTCAAGACATGCGCTAAAAGTGTAAGTCCCAAAGAAACAACATGCACAAGTATTCTATATTACTCTATGATTACTTTCTGTTCCTTTCTAAGGAGTCTGAAAATCCATTTCTATCACAGTGATTTTTCAAAGGCTTATTTTGATTTTATATAAGGAATTTAGTTTTTACCTTGGCTAGCTACTCTTTGTCCAATGGATCAGAATTCCTATGCAACTGTAAATCATAATTAAAATGTGTTGCTGCAAGAAAAAGCAGTCCAGCTGGGTGTTCCTGTTCTCTTCTTACTCCTTCAGGTGTGCAGCAAATTCAGTCATCTTTAATTCTCTTCCATTGCTTCAAAGGCATTGGAATAATGGCATTGTTATGAGTTGTTTCCCAGCATGTTCTCTCTTCCCTGGTGGATGAAAGTTTGGTGAGGTGAGTAGGAACACAAACCTCATTCCTGCTATCTGAGTAACATTGAGATAAATGATAAATGTAGCTTATAGGATTAATATTAACAAAGTACAAAAATATCCAAGCAGAACTATACCTACACATAAGATTGTGCCATCTTTACATTGGCTTCTGTAGAAAGAAATATGTGAGTGAAGCCCTGAGTTTAAACATTTGCCTGTTGAGGTGGGAGCAGAAAAAAATTGGAGTTTCTGGACTGCTGGGGTATGTGGTTGCACTACATTTCTCAGACATCACCTAGAAATCTTTTAATTGCAGCAATTCCTGAAACACACTACCAGGCTTCCCAGCCACTGTAGTTCTTTTAAACCTTATTAAGAAAAGGGTTGAGCTACTTTCAGAGAACAACCTGCGTAATTTTTTTTTCTCTCAAAGTTATCTCTGCGATGGTAGGTAGGACCAAGTGGCTAGGATGGTGGAGAACAGTGAGCCCTGGGATGCTGAAGACACAGAAGGGGTCAGCTCATGTCCTGGTTTCGGCTGGGATAGAGTTAATTTTCTTCACAGAAGCTATCATAGTGCTATGCTTTGGATTCAGTACTAGAAGAATGTTGATAACACACTGAGGTTTTTAGTTGTTGCCAAGTAGTGCTCAGACTGCTCAAGGACTTTTTGAGCTTCTCCTGGTCAGCCAGGTGCATAACAAGCTGGGAGTACAGCACAGCTAGGACCCAAACTGTCCAAAGAGCTATTCCATACCATATAATGTCATGCTCGGGGGGGGTTAGTCGGTTGGTCATGGGCAGAGTGGTCGCAGCTCGGGCTGTGTGATCACGGCTCGGGGGGAGTGGTCGCGGCTCGGGACGGGCTGGGCATCGGTCAGCGGGTGGTGAGCAATTGCATTGTGCATCACTTGTTTTATATATTCTGTATATTTTCTTACCATTATTATTATTATTATTATTATTTCTTCTTATTAAACTGTCGCTATCTCAACCCATGGGTCTTACTTATTTTTTCTTTTTCTCTGATTCTCTCCCCCATCCCACTGAGGGAGGGGGGGGAGTGAGCGAGCGGCTGCGTGGTGCTTAGTTGCCAGCCGGGTTAAACCACGACAGTGCAGCAGACAGGCAATCTCTGAAGTGTTACGGACACCAGCGTAGTCATAGGGCTTGGAGTACGCACTGCCTACTTCGGGCAGAAAAGCAAATGACGTTGGACAGAGGTGAGATGATTATTTGTTTTGTGGAAGAATACTGATATTCAGTTCTGAAAGAGAGAATGTGAAGTAGCTGTCCTGTCAGCAATGGTATGAAACCAAAAGCCTGTTAAGAGAAGCTTCCTCCTCAACATTTATCATAAACTAAGGAAGGCACTGCCTTTCTAGTACTTAAAAACTAAAGAGAGAAAATGTAATGTGATCTTTTCACTCTTTGCCATTGGAATTTGACCATTTGCTCTGAGATCAGAAGGACTATTGAGACACCCCTGTATACCAGCCTCTGTCATCAGTGTAATAAAGGTGTGAACCTGAGACGACATTATGTGGTACACTTTTAATTTCAGATCTCTGAGTTTGGCATGTCCCTTAAGCTGTAGTCTCTAAAATTTTATTCTGTCTCCAGAAGACATTTCTCTTCTTTAGCCACTCACACTAAAAAAAAACCAGTTTACCTGAAATGCAAGAATAAATGTTTTAAGGCATTTTAAGACTTATTTTCCCAAAAGTTTCAAATTGGCTGTGAAACAGTCTAATCAGTCTGTCCTGTCAGGAAAAAGAGTCTTATTGACTACACTATGTTTTGCAGCTAGCCTTTAGGACTCAAAACAGTGACTCAATTTTTAAATCATGAATATGGTTTTCTCCAAGTCACTTGAAGCTGTGGCACTCACAATTTAAAAGTGCATAGCCCATTATTTTTCACAAAAAAAGAAGTGTCAAAGTGCTATGCTGCAAACAGAATTAATTTGGCCCTTTGTAAAGCTGCACTTTTAGTGCAAGGAATGGAACATGGGATTGGGATTGTTTTAAATATCAGAAACTGTTCTGTTTGATGGTAAATCCTTCCTAAGTTTCTTCTGCCCTTCGTTTCTAAAAAGAATGTATCTTGCTGGAAAAGAATAGGAAGTTGCGTTGTTAGACAAACACTTTTGGATGTCACCCTTTGGGACTGAACTGGGTTCTGGCAGGAATGGGACAGAATCTTATTTTCTCCTGCACACAAGTGGTCTGTAGCACTTCTCTTGTCTTTTTCTCTGTGTTTTTCTCAAGTAAACAGAGATTGTTGGGACTAGCTGGGCTTTGATGTGAATCTGCCTCTCCTATAGTGGTTTCTAAAGAAAGTCTAAAGGACTTTAAAAGCCAAATTTTATTACATGAAGAACAGAACACTTTTCAAATAGCAAAAACTCAAAGTAAGAAAGATCAAATGGAAACTAAAAATAAAGTTATTAACCTTTACACATCTCCTTCCCAGCCCGCAGTGCATGTCCTTGCTTCTAGGGAGGACTTCTACAGCAGCTTCCACATAGTAGCAAATTGCTACCTAGAGAATTTCTTTCACCCTGTCACCCTTTCCAGTCCCTGAGGCTGAGCCTCCACTGACACATCAAAAAGCTCTAGGGAGCACTCCTGGGAACCAGGAGTCAGTCACTTACACGGCCAAACTTCTAGGGCAGTCACTGACTGTGCTGCGTGCCGACCAAGGCCGTCCCTGACAAACCCCAGGCGTGGCTCCAGAGCCAGCACCACTGAAGACCATTCCCAAAAGATGCACTGGACTCAGGGACCCTGTTTTGGAGGGTCAGAGAGGCTGATAGGGCAGACAAGTGCTGCTCCACATCACCTGAATGCAGTGCCAGAGAGTGGTATCACAATATTAACATAGGCTTAATCTCTCCAGAGGCTCTTAAGTCTCTGCAGAGCCTCTTAGCCTCGGCCACCCCACAGGAGCTGGTGGATCTCAACTACACCTTGTGCCTCTCTTCCCATCACACCTTGCAGCCCTCTCCCCTCCTGAGCTGCCTCCAGAGCAATCCCTTTCTCCAGTCCGGGTACTTCTATCTCAGTCAGTCTTTTTAAAATTGACGTGACAAAGTACTGGGCAAAAATCAAACAAGCAGATGCTGTTTCTTTATACATATATATATATATGTATATATATTTTTTTTAAAACCAAGGTGAATAGTGAGTAGTGTGGGTCAACTCTGCAACACAGAGAATCTCTGCAGTGCATCACTCGCTCACCTAGGCTAACACTGGGTGCTGGCTTTGCGTAAATAAGGAAACTTTCTCACAGGCTTAGTAGACATTGTCTGAGGAAACAGAGAAGGAAGAATTGCAGCGTCATGACATGATTCACCTGCTGGGATCATCTACCATAACAGTTTTCCAACCATGAAGAAGCCTACAGCACTGATTGTGTTTTTGTCTGTCTTTACCTCTGCCTACAGCAATTTGAGAACTGAAACGTATGGCTTAAATAAATCTTTAGATATGATTATGAAGTATTTGTGTGAACCTTATTGACCTGCAGTATATAGAGCATCAGACTAGATGACATGATGTTCCCATCTGCCTCTTACTTCAGCAAGATTAGAAAAATATGACAGTTTCAGAAATGTTTTGTTCCAGGTATGCTTGAGCACAGATGAAATCCCCTTGTCATCCCCCCTTGTAACTCTTCCAGGAGGTACCCGGGCCAAGTTGCAGTTGTGTCTCACACAATTATCATAAAACAAGCATCTACTTCTAATGAATATTCAGTTAGGTGAGAGCACACAACAAAAGAAAAGGCCAACATACCTCACTTCTTAGATCAGCTGACCACTGTGAAAGCTAAATAACACTTTTTTGGGACTCTTGATTTCTGAATAAGTAAAAAGAAATGCAAGCCTAAATAAAGAATTCAGTACAGAGGACAGAATATTAATATGACTTCTGAGCATATGTATATGCATTTTATATTAATTTTTCTTTATCCTTTTCCTCTTTCCTGAATCTGCTCCGACATTTAATGAAAATAAAAGAATTTTCATTAAAAAGGAACTTTTAGAAAAAAATGAAAGGGTCTTTTAACAAGAAGTTAAAAGTGGGAAATTGTGATGCAACTGCAGCAGAGCACAGGTATACACTGCATTTTAAAGAAGAGGAATTATGCAGGTATAAAGAGAAAACAACATGAAATGCTGACAGAACTGTCTAGAAGTAAGTCTCTTTAAAGGTCAATGCATCCATTTTTCAGCGAAATTAATATTCATCCAATTTTTAAATTATCTGCTTCTTTCTTTTGCTTATACACTTGTTTCAGGTTAATGGTTTTCTAGTGCTTGAATGAAGTACAACATTTTTTCCTGTATTTAGTCTTGGTTTCCAATCAAACAATGAAAAAGAGCAGACTTTGCACACTGTGCTGCAGAGAATGGGAAAGGTTCTTCCTATGGTAGAACTTAACCTTAAAAAGGATATAAAGCAGAAAGTGGGAGAGGACATAAAAGGGGAACCAAAGGAAAGAAAAGATAGAGAAAGCATAGGCTGAGACATCAGTTTTTGAATGTGAGAGATTTACATTTCTGCAAAATCACTGAAGCAGCTACATGAAAAGAAAGGTAAAAACTTTATTAGTGACATGAGAAAGCAGATCTGGCAGGCCTTGGGCATACTGAAACTGCAGAATTTTAAACAGTAGATATATTTTCCTTAGTGTAGATCAGATGCTGAAACCCTAAAACACAGCTGAAAAATGTAAGATGATGTTCGGACAGGTCTGCAAGTAGTCCCAGAGAAGTCATGTGAATTCAGACTGAGGGACTGGGTTGCATGTGAGGACATGTTCTACAGGAATTATTAAAAATACCTTTGGAAAAAAATTCCTGAGAGAAAAAAAAAAAAAAAAAAGTTTTAAAACCTTTGGTAAAGAGGATCCCATGTTTTAGAAGGAAGTCAGAAAAAACTTTCAGAAAGGTAAAATTAGGTGAATGTGGGAGCTGTACAATAGCAGGACCTGCTGATCAATAAGGCCCTACCCGACGCCGCTGACCGCGTGTCCAGAGGGGGAATAACAACAGAGGGTCTGCTGCTAGGAGAGAGACACATGGCTTAGGTGCCCCAAACTCTCGTATATACTGAGTGATGGAGGAGGCACTGTGGCTTAAGGAAGCTCTTCAAGTCTGCTCTAACAGGGACGTTGGGAAGGCTGCAGGCAATTTAGCAGTCAATCTTTTATGCTCCTGCCTGAAGAGAGGCACTGATGGAGCACTAAGGTGAAAGAAGCCTCTTTGAACAGAAACACTGAGCATCTGAAGAGAAAAAAAAAATGAGTGAGATGAAGTAGCCGAGAAGAACAGCAGACTGAATTATACAGTACTTAGAGACTTATATACGCACAGTTATCCATACTCCCACTGAGTTTGGCTTGGTAAAATTCTACCATCCTTGCCTACTTCTATAACCACCAATGATCACATTTCACTGACTTAAACTTAAAATGCCTTTTGTTTATTCAGTTCTGGGGGATCTTCTTTTGTTGTGAATGTCACAGTGGGACATCCTTCAACACTGTGTAGTGCTTAATCATTGATATTTTTAAATGGAGGAACAAATAGTTTGTATTGCCACACAGAAGAGAGGACTTATCTTCTGTACCTTCTGAATATGAGAAATAATTTCAGACTCTCTGGAACAAGTTGCAGAGGAAAAGTCATGAAGTAGGAGGTAGAACAAAGGGAGAAATGGAGTGAACACAATCTAGAATTAATCTAATTTTATACAGGGGACATGACCATACCAGTTACTTTATAAAGCTAGTTGTAGATTAAATATATGTTTAAGTTTAATACCCATGAAATTAGAATACATAGCCAGGAACAAAAAAGGCCTAAAGGTTAAAGACTTTTCTGGTAGACTCATGAGTTAAAGCTGAAACATGGTAGCTACAATATTTAAATCAAGTCTAAGAAGAAAGAAATTGAAATATTAGCTAACGTGATGCTCAAGGTACCTCCAGTCTTAAAATTAGTGTAATTATGCTTATATCACAGGGACTGAATGCAGAAGAGTTGGCACTGTATGCCATCTTCTGAGAATGCTTATCAGATATCAGCACTGCTGCTAGAACTAAAAATTCTGAGTACTCCTGGTAATATCCCCTAGAGGCAAACAACAGGGTCTGAAACTAATGCTGACCAGGAAAGAAAAGTGAAATAACTTTCTTAAGGTGTGAGTAGGACACTCAGAGAAGAATGTATAATAGACATGTACTTAAGGCTACTTTTATTCCATTTTGCTCTTATTAACTATTTTGTTTGCTACTAGTTTCTTAAAATACATATGTCTGTGTGTGCATTGTTCCACAATGAGAATTTTCCTGCCATGCTTACTTACAGTTTTCTTGGATTTAACAATGTATACTGTCATTCCCCTGAAATTTGAAAGATGAGTTGATTTTGAGCTCACTGCAGAGATCCTTCACAAATGGCTTTTTAGCTCTCTGTGCATAAAAAGACCCTGATTTCCAACAGCCTTGTGGGGTTATTTGTACCTATTTAAACTCCGGGAAAAATGCTACTGAATCAGAATAATGCAGAAAACTAAAGAAATGTACAAGACTGGAGGATCAAGCATTTCATTGAGCTTCGTAATCAGCAAAGATATAGTTGCTATTCCACCATATCTACAGAAACATCAGTCAGAGTTCCTCCTGCGGAGTATTGACTAAAAATGTACTTACCCAGTGAAACACAATTTAGCAGCAGCATGTCATCAGATTGACTCTTACAACTGGATTTCTGATTCCTAAGGCTAAAATATTAGACTAGAAAGTAGTCAAAGTTGTGAACAACCATATCTTCTGAATCATTCTGATTTACTGTGACCAGAACCATGGACTTGGGATTCCAAAGTCCTGTACACCTTTTTTCTTTAAATTACATACACCTCCAACACACTTGAAGTGAACAGTATGAGGAAAGAATATATGACTCTTTTGGCATAAACATTCATTAATCATGTAAAAGAAAAGCAGTGAACTGTACTTTACATGTGGTATTTTAAAGTATTGAAATGTTGATGTTAAGTAGTCCTAAAAAGAAAAAGGTAAAAGGATACAAATATTGTTGCTGCCATTTTTCCTACATGGATAGAAATAGGAAACATTCGCCAAACCTTTTGAAAAGCAAAAAGGACAACAGTGAAACCATAAGAACTCTTATCCAGCTCTGGGATTTGAAACTTTAGTTTTGGGGCAAATTTATTTTGAAACTGAAGTCAGTGCTATTCAATGCCCATCGGTCTGATTTCCTTGTCAACTTTAGGTTTAATGAAGGGAATCATTATTATGTAATTAATTATGATAACTCAAAACTGTCAATCAAGAAAGAGCAGTGAGCTTTTATTGATTATTTTTTCCTTTAAAAGGGTTACTCTATATAGCTCTCTTTCAGTTATGAATGTGTTTACTTTTCCTGGTAATTTCAAATGCCAAAATACCCTGCACAAAATCAGTGACTTAGTCAATTATTGATTGTACTGAATTAAAGCCACATTCTGAGCTTGCTCTGCTCACTGAACACTGTTATTAGTGGTATAATGTACAGACCTTTGACAGGTAGTACAACTCATGTCATTCTGTTTAAATTACTATAATCCAGACTGAGGCATATAATTTATACTGGTCTTCAGCACAGAAAATAAATGAAGACTTCAGGTTTTACCTTTTCATTGTTAAAAAATAATTTAAATAGTCAACAAGACTGTCTGCATAATACTGAAATTGTACCATTTCAGTCTAACTCTGTCTAGTAGTACACTTCAGTTACACTAATTCACAATAAAAAGACGGAGATAGTTCTAATGGTTAGAGCAGAAGAACAGGCTATCCTTTTCCTTGCTTCGCTTTCTTGCTCTGTTCTCATCCTCTGATCCTGCTTACATTGCTTAATTCTTCTGGTCTTGAATTGCCTCTGCTGTGCACATTGTGTCATCGCCTACATCCTTGTGGAGAGGATTTAAGGCACAACTAGTGCAGCCATACTGTACATGAAAGGTCAAAACGGAGGCAGATTAAATAGCTACAGGTCTGACTACCATTCATGCTATGAAGAAGGTGTATCCTACTACTGAATAGCATATTGACAGGCATCTGGATCATTGTATAGGATTTGCACAGCCATGGAGTTGCATGTAGACATTGATCTGTGTTAATTTGAATGTCAGATCAGGAAAGGAGAAATATTAATCCATTCACTTTTCTTCAGTGGAGTTTGGATGTGAAAGACAATGCATGTTGTCTACACACGACTTTATGGCTGTGCAAACCCGATACAATGATCCAGGCACCTATCAATATGCTATTCAGAAAGCATATATTAAACGCTTTTAGAGAAGGAAATGGCGATGGAACCATGCCTGGGTATTGATTTTCTTTCTAAATGCTTACTAACAAACTATACAGAATGATTTTTTTTTCTGAGTTAGTCTCTGTTGAGATGACTCTAGCTGTTTATCATTATCGTTGCTTTTTAAGAGCTGGAATTCTGCATTTCTTGCTGTCCAGACACTGTAAAAAAAAAAAAAAAAAGAAAAAAGAAAAATATAAGCAGAAAGATTAGCTTTGGTAGAAAGAATTTACAAGTTAAATCTAAGGGATAAAAAAGGCAGATAATGAGTGTTGGGAAATACCGAGACAACATTGACTAGTTAACTGTTTAAAAGTCTTAGGATTCTGGTAGGTTGATACTTGAATTAAACAAATATCTTGGACACCTCTTGCTCAAGTTTCATAACTGTTGAGAAAAGAGAGAATCTATGGATGTCAGTTGATATTGTCTGCTAGTTATAGGTGAGTATTTCCCTGTTAATACTATCAGGAAAATAAGAAACTGTTGCTGTCATTGTCCAGGTATTTTTGTTAGTTCACTAGCACCTGTGTTCTATTATTCCTTACAGTGCGACATCCCAGGGATTCCTCTTCCGCCAAGGCTGTCAGTCAGTGAGCAGGCACAGTGGAGCCTGCCACAAAGATAATCTCTGCTTTCACTAGTTTTTGTAAACTTAGCCAGTTAATTCTGAGCACATTAATCTGAAATTTGTGGGATTTTGAAGGATAAATCTCACTCACATTGGAATTCTTGGCTCACACCCAGCACTGATGTTATTCTGTGTGCTCTCTGCTGTGTGCAACTACACACACTGTGAAACAATTTCAACCTTGATCCCAGAAGTATTTTCTTAGTCTCTTTCCTTTCAAATCTTACTGCTGTTTCAAATATATCCCGTAAGGTACATGAATATTTTTATTCATCTAGTTTTAAATGATTAAATATCTGTCCTGATCATCCCTGTGTTATGTGGAATGCAAATTACTTTCAGTTCAGTCATATGTAAATATATGCAAGTTTATAAACTGTATAAAAGGCAAAACTGTGTCATGGCTTTACCATAAAATGTCCGTATCTGTGTAGATATAAACCCAGTGGAAAAGAAAATACATCAAATGTTGTTTTTAGAAAGAAAATGATGTGTTAGCTCTTCAGAAAACAATCTTTCTTGTTTTGTTACTCATCCCTGTATATAAAATTCTTTATCACTTCATAGCATTTCACTAGACAAAACCAAGATTAGACTTTTGCTCTCATACTAAAATGCTCCTGGAGCTGGAGTGCAAATTCAAAAGCTGATGATGTCTTTGAGCGCTTTCCTGAGACACGCTTTATGTCTTTCTGAAGATTTAGATTTTTCTCATATTCCTATTTCAAGAACATTGTTCCAATCTGATTTTAGGCACAATGAAGTTTAAAGATTTTGGTTGCTATTGAAAAGATGTATATGCCTTCACTGCATAGTCCAAAACATTTCCTCAAGGATGTTTCCAAGAATTCTGTTCACAAGGAATAATTTATGGCTCTGTAGACAGTCTTCAATCTGTCTACCGGAACAAGTAAAAGTAAAAATAATAAGTTAGCACTCCCAAGCATTTGCTTTTTACTTTTCATTTTATTTCCTGAAAATATAATTTCATATCTTAAGCTCTTTCAATCATGTTGTATTATAGCCACAAAAGCTGCTCTTCAGATATCTTTTAGAAGACATTTTGCATGTGTGATGGTTGTCAGGTACAAAATGGTGGAACCACAGATACTGCAGAATGACTGAGGCAGGAGGGACGCCTGGAGATCACCCAGTCCAACCCCCTGTCCCAGCCACAGCCACCCGCAGCAGCTTGCTCACAGCAGTGTCCAGTTGGGCTTCTGGATTTTTTGCGGAAAAACAGCTCGGCACAAATTACCTCAAGCCAAAATTAAAGTATTCACGGAGGGATGGCTTCTCATCTATCTCATTGTTTCTCATATGCTTGACCTGCCCTGTGACAGAATATTTTGTCTCTTTTGATTAAAAGCATAGTGGGGTTCGGGGCCCTGTTAGGTAAATTACGCCTCTTTCAGGGATTTAAAGTTTTAGCTACAGGAGATTCAGCAGTGGGATTTTTGTAATTCATTCACATATGCACATAAGAAAATGGCTTAAAACAATTTTCTTTTTACAAGCACTTTTTCTCATAGGGAAGTTAATTTTCCCTGTGAGAAATGGATGATAGGAAAAACAGTACATTCGCTCGAGAAAAAGGTAAATCCATGCATTTTATTAATCATACTCAGTTATTCTCACTCATATGCAAGTAGTTATTTTGTCTGTACTGAAAATTGCTCCGATTACTGTGAGAATCAGGCCTTTTGATTCTGAGATAAATTATTAGAGAAAATAATTGGTTTTTACCACATGGTTGTTTCAACAATGTAAATGGATGGATTGAACTTCAAAAAGCAGGTTATTTTCTCCATTCTGCTTGGTATGAATCCAATCTCCTGCAGAAAAGACTAGCAATAAACTTGCTTGCTGCTTTGTCAATCCCATGGTGGTTTCAGCTGTAATACTAATCTACGTTACTTGATGAGGAAAAAGTAAGAGCTGTCTGTATTAAACAGAAATTATCTTTTTGTTTCACAGGTAACTGTTTGATACCTTGACAATAAGTAAATGCCTTGCACAACATTACGTGAGAGTCAAGAGAAAATATTAATAGAGGAATAAAGTGCAGGAAATATTTGCAATTGCACAAGGTTCTGAATAAATGAATATGCAAACTGTTTAAAAGAACAGATTGCTCAGAAAAGAGAACCATCTCCTTTCATTGTCAAGCTTTGACTCTCTTGACAGCTGCAGTAGTCAAGGCTGACAACTCAGTCATGGTGTAGGTCTACAAAATGCATCCTACATGGTTCCACCTGGAGCTTCCTCCTCTCAGTAACATCTGCTTTGCTCCCAAATGGACCCCCACATGCAGTGTGTGCATCCACCAAGGAGAGCAGAATGCACTGGTGACTACTAGCTTTCCTGCAGGCTATCCACAGACTTGCTGAGGGAGAAAATTGCATCACAAGCTGGGTAAAT
Source organism: Gorsachius magnificus (assembly GCA_034008185.1). Classification (NCBI taxonomy): domain Eukaryota; kingdom Metazoa; phylum Chordata; class Aves; order Pelecaniformes; family Ardeidae; genus Gorsachius; species Gorsachius magnificus. The sequence goes on along the minus strand of CM067083.1, from coordinate 56,493,560 downwards.
CAGTATTTCTGTACTCGTTACACTGTGTTTCCAAATACCAAAAAAAAGGAGAAAAATCTCACAAAACCAGAGAGAGAAAAGGGGAAATAAATCCTGTAGACAATTTCTAAAACAAAATATTAATTTGAATAAAGCAGCAGATTACGTACCAGAATCTGGCCATATGAAGCGTTGGGTTTTGAGATCAGAAGTGTTTGTAGAAAGAAAGATAAGACAGGGGAATCTGTGTTTTTTCTCCCTGTGCAGGGCCATTTCACACTCTGTAAGTGGAAGCTCAGGGAAGTAAGAAAGGATGGAGGATTCCAGCAGAAACAAATTGCTACCTCGAGGGAGCAGAGTGAGAAACTGTAGCTCCCTGAAGCGCCTCTTTACTTCCAGACAAGCAGTGTGTCATGCTCAGCTGAGACCTCTTCCCTTCTCATCTGTACAAATATTGAGGCAGCAGAAAACCACATTTTCTCCTATCTTAGATAGGGAAGTACAGGCACAGAAAGGTTAGGGTGGAATTCATCTCCCCCAGTTTTAGCCAACTAATGGATATCTAAGCTAAGCTGATTTTACAGGCTTCTTTTATCCTCAGTGATTAAATAGAGAAGGGAGACCTTGCCCCAATATAGAAGTCTCATTACTCATAGAGGGTGACTACACAATGAATCTGACTTTCAATGATTTACCTTCTTTTCACCTTGATTGTTTTGCTATTTTTCATGTAGTTTTTTTTTCTTCTTCTGTTATTACGTGTATGCTAAAAGGTACAAAGGATAGCATTAGGAAAAACATGTATTAATTCAAAAAGTCTACTAAATTTAAGGAACTATTTGAGTTTAGACAAGCAATCTCAAAGATGCTCATTGTGCAGGACTCTCATGCAAATCAATGGAAATTGTACGTTCGGAGAGCGGCAAAAAATCTATGAGGTCTAATTATAGGCAGCTTAATCACTTCTACCAACAGCACTCTGAAAAAAATCACAATCTTTTCTAGGACTGCAACAACTGATTCAAAAAACCCACTAGAATTTGTTGAAATGGAAAGGAAAGCTTTTGGTATTTCTTGGATTAGGAGGCATTTATAACTAGTGGCAGGTTATGTTACATGGAAATAAAGTTTTCATAGCAGTTTTGAGGCACTTTCTACTCTCCAAAAATAGACTATAGCTTTCTGTAAGTGGATTGTAACACAAAATATGTTAGCAATGGCTTATTTATCACCAGAATTTTGTGTACTATGCATTATGTACTATACACTGTAACAAATTTTAAAAGGTTTATAGAACTATTCTCTTATGAAAAGTAGATTGTTTTCAAAGCTATATATTTCAGGACCACATATAAATGTGCCTGTTACTTATATGGAACAGATGAAATATAATAATAACAACTCATGAGAAGGAGAACTTCCTGAAAGCTTGTCCATTTTGTCCAGATAAATAGCCTGGTCTAATAAATCATGTTACTTCTGACACAAGCCTTGCTTTTGTTGTATATTTAGGCCATCACATTGCTACGCTAAAATGAAACTTTCTCAAATATTAATTGCCTTAGCTAAAGTGGACACAGAACTTTGTGTAAAGGTTTTGTATTTGTTAACAGTACATATTTTAATTTATTTTGAAGTACAAATACAAACTCATAAAATACAAACTCATAAAATGTTAATACCATTTTTTGAGAAAAAACACTGTGGTATGGATTGATTAGAGGACGAACCCTTCACTCCTCTTCCTCCCTCTGCCCTATAAAGAGAAAATAAGTTTTGGCAGCAAGAAGTACCCCGCTCATTTTCTAGGAAAGTAGAGCAGGGTAAGAGCAGGAATTAATATTCAGGGCATAATTCTGTTTTATATCCATAAGAACATCAGAGAGCTAGGTTCTGCTTTCTTAATGAAAGCTACTCCAACCCCTCTTTTTGTTCTTTAAGACTACTGTTACGAAACCCCATTGTATTTTAACTATGGAAATAAGTAGTATGAAAGGGAGAGACTAATCAAGGAGAAATAATTATTTATGCAGGATTTTGCTTTCTTCATTGCTGAAGGGGACAAGTAATTTTGAAATTTTAAAATTTTGCTTGATTCCTCCATTCTTTTCTGTTTAATGCTATATGTCATGCTAAGAAGACTCTCAAATCTAATTGTTTTTTAAGAAAAAAAGCATGTCCGTCGAGAGTCCTTAATACATGTTTATGCCATTAGTTATCTAAATATTTGCGGGAACATCCTTGCGGGTAAAGTTAATATGACTATATGCAGACACCCACACTCTAGACATCCACGTTCAGTTTGATCATTCTTTTCAGAGTCAGTGGAGAAAAATAACAATTTCTAGAAAGCAATTCACATCATCTTAAGAAAGTTATTTAGAACAGGGCAGAAGAGTTAGGAGTTGTACACTTAAAGTGCCTGCTCTCTGCTAACTATGAAGGCAGCATGGCATGAAAAGACATCTGCATTGGAGACATTTAAATTGAAACAAGATGAATTTTACCCTGCGTCGTGTGATAGTCTCATAAGCAAAGGAGAGTGATAGAGTGTAAACCGAAGAACTGTTCAAGTATGGGAACTGGGTAGAGAAAAGGGAGTACAAAAGTTACTGGAGAATTGTGCCATAACTGTAATTATTAATGTTTTTCTGTTGAATTTGTTTTGTTGAGGTTCTGCATATATTTATCATTAAAAGAGTACTGTTCATTTTTTTCTCTATTGACTTTGCAATGAGCTACTGGACATTCATTAAATTTGCAAAAGATGCCAAGCTGGGGGGAACTGCCAGTACAATGGCAGAATTCAAAGTCACCTTAGCAAATTCAGAAGTGATCTGAAAAAACAGGGGATATTAAGAAAGGACAAATATTAGGGTCTACATTTAGATAATAAAGCAGCACCTACATGAGCTGGAGAACAGCTGGTTGGACAGCTCTTCCTCACAATAGTATCTTCTGGTGACATGAATTACAAGCTCAAGATGAACCAAAAAGGTGCTACTCTTCCACTCCAAACACAATGCTGGAATACTTTGACAAGACTCTTGTATTAGTTTGGAGAAGAAATGTCTCTGCTTTGTTAGCACCAACAGGGGTTTATCTGGGGTAACGTGCAGTCTGGAACAGTTCTGAGAAGATTTTCCAGGAAGGACATAGACTGACTGGAGAGAGCGCAGGAGAGATAAAGAGATCATCATCTAGAAACTGTGATCTGTGAAGGCAGACTGAATGAACTCCCTCTCTGAAGGTAGGAACTTAACTTATGGAACTTCACCTATCTATGAATTCTTAGGACAACAGCTAAAGGCATTAAGATTGCTTTTGTCAGTTCTAGAGACACCTCCTGCTTTAGTGACAAACTACTGTGGAAAGTTTCCTATCAAAACAGCTTTTACTTGTGCTTTTTCTGTAATTTGCAGATTATTTCTGAGCAAAATATCTAGCAAATAACATAACTGCAGGGGGCAGACCTTGACAAATTCCACATGATGAAAAAATTGTGCTGGTGTTAACTTGCTCTTAGCCATGAAATTTTGAGCTTACTCTTAAAGAGTTTTCTCCAGACCACATTAATTTCTCTTCAGAGGTACAGAATTAACAGAATGGTGTCCTCATGATCATTGTGTTTCAAGTAGTTTCTGTGATTTGAAGACTGAAAAATAAAACCCAACATGAACTGGAACTCTTCGAAAATTGACAGAAAATTTATTAAGTGATAAAGCACGTCAGCGTGTACCAATATTCACCCCATGAGTCCAGCTACCACCTCGATTTGCTTTTATGGCAAAAAAGATTTCAGTTTGCAAAATATCACATGGTCATAATCAAACGCCCTAAGTCAGATTTCCTGCTGCCAGGGAACAGCTGTGTGCTAACAGAAGCACAGAGTGAGCAGTAGCAGTCGTTTCATTTTCACCCTATAAAATTGAAGTACTTCAAGATTTTAAAATAAAATAGTAAAATGTTTTAGTTTTGAAAAATTTCCATGAGGATATGTTTTTGTGAAAATTATTGTAAAATCTCTTTCTTTGTTTTGTTTTGTTTGACTGGACCTAGACCGTAGGGCCTCGATAATGCTGTGGTTATTTATGTTTTATCAAGGAACTTTTTGCAATGGAAGTAGTCCTGGAATTATTTTTTTTTTGTCAGTTACGAGATTTTTTTTTCCAGGAGTAATTTAAGGAATTGTCAAAAAGCCAAAAGGAATTATTGGATTACATAATTTAGGAAAAGTCTTATCTAGAAGTCAGAAGACAATGCTACATTATGTTGTTATAATTGTATTTAAAATTCACACAGGGAAAACAGTTAAGATAATAGCAATTAATTTGTTCCAAATGGAAAAGGAAACAGAGAATTTTGATCTGTTTGTGCTGGACAGCTTATCTTCAGATAGACCAAATCATGCCTTTTCTTCCAAACTCTCCAGGTACTATAAAGAAGAAAAAGGTCAACTCATTGAAGTTCTGGTCTCTGCAACTTCTCTTTGGAAATGAGGCCCAATGAGGATGAGGCAAAAGTCTCATTTTTTTTTTCTGCCTCATTTTTTTGAGAATCTTGAAATGCTTTAAATACCCTCCCTCAGTCTGAAAAGCCCTGTTCATCTATTCCTTCAGCTTTATAATTCCTCTCTTTCATATTTCTATATGATAGGGTTTCAAACAATACTGCCATTGACTAGAATGAGTAAGAATTTCTGAGGTCTGGTGGCAGTTTTTATTAAGTTCAGGTGGATGTCACTGGTGCTGAAGTGTGTTCTTTGGCAGTTAATCATCTTGACTGGAAAAGTGAACTTCCTTCTCTAATAAATAAAGGGCATGAAGAAGAAAGCCATAGCATCTCACCATGGGCAGCATTTCTGGACTAGTGCGTACAGCTGCTTCCACAGCAAACCGCCTTTAGATACAGTTTACCTGGCTGGTGCTAGAAAACGCATTTTCTAGGCACACATCTTGCTCAGCCCAGTAACTACACAAACCAGTGCAGTATAACCGTGTCAGTGACCATGAGGTCAGGAGCAGGTCTTTGAAGTCTTTCCTGGTAAATAATGAAGGACACTGTTGTTTCTAAACAATAGAGATTTTTCCTTTTGTTTCCTCTTATTACATACTGAACACCTTTGGTCATTTCACTCCTCCCTCATTCAGCAAGTCTAGATCCTTGCTCAGTTTTGTAAATATTTCCAGAATAAAACTTTCAGACTAACAAATTTCTACTTCTTTTAAGCAACTTGCTTTTCACAGATTTTTTGACAGCTCTAGAAATGATAAGCCATTTTTTGGTTTTGCATTGTTTTAATACCCTGAATATAGATATTGAAAGATGTCAAAAAAGTGAAAGAATAATTCTCTTTTCATCTGCCTTTAGACATAGCTCTCTGTTTGAAAATTTTCTCCTAAAACAAAGGAAATTGAAACTGTTTTGTGAAAGTAAAGGAAGCTGAATTAACCTAAAGGTGAAACATTTCTTGCTGTCATTTTAATGAATTTCATCACATGATACAGATTAGTTTAAGGTATTTAAATTTTAGTGTGGCACATCACCCTTACAGCTGGCATTTAAGGAAAAAATGTCCTAATATTCTTGTCTTTAAAAAATAGAATATTGGATGCATAACACCCATTGGATTTAAGGCAACCTGTGGGTGTTCAAAATTTCATTGAAAGGTAATTAGTCACTACAGGACCCACTCTCATAAAAGCAGCAAAGAAAAAAGTAGCAGTTAAGGGAGAAAAGGAATGTTCAATTAGTACATTCCTGAAGAAATACATACAAAATTAAACTTTGCTGCATAAAATTCAGAGTAGATGCAGAATAACAATAATGTTCATGTCAAGTACAGCAGAAATCTCAGAGTGGTTAAAAAACGCGTGTGAGAGAAAGATAGAAGAACATTGTTTGGCAGTTTCGTATGGAGGAAAGAGATCATTCTTAACAGATTATATAAGTTTAAAAAAAAAAATTTAAACAACATAACAAGGAAATTGAGAAAGACTGACAATATAAGCAGTTTTTTCAACGAAAAGAAAGCTTTGGAGAAAAAAAGACCAGGTTTGAGTCAGCTGAATTCTGAGCCTTTACAAACTACATTTTGTAGTAATTTTAGTACCAATAGTTTTAACAATTGTCCATCACCATTTTGAAAGAATGGGAAACACAAGTGAGACCCATGCAGTGGAGTGATTGAAATATATCAAGGTGAGAAGAAGCAGGGCTCATTCTGGGAGCAGCCGCAGCAGGTAGTAAATGGCAGGACACCTCTGCCTCATGCTCTGCTCCTGGTGGTTCTTGTCACCAGGTAACTCCTGGACACACTCTGCAGCAGCCAGAGCAGGACTCATTCTTCCTCTCACAGCTTTAGAGGATGAGACATGTTTGCAAGTCTTCTTAAAGAAAATGCTTTGCCTTACAGGTCATTCTTTTTCCTATGGATAGCACTGTCCCACTACCTTGTAGATATTTCTGGGAATATGGGCTGGCACACCTACCCAAAGCTGGTACTTCAGTCTCCAAGAATACTCCTTCCTGCAGTATAATATTTTAGAATATTATTATAATATTTTCTTCAAGAATAATAAGGATGACAACCCAAGTTCATTTGTCCTAAACCTGCCAGTCTCACTTCTTTTTTGAGGGTTATGATCCTTGAAGATATCCAACAGTCTTGACATTCTTCCTAGGTTGGAGAGCACTTGGAAGGATTATCCACTGGATGAGAAGACAAGTTTTTATATTAACTGTAGAATTTATTGATTTTTCATTCATTTAAGTGAAACATTTTAGTAAAAAATGCAAAAACTGGCATTCTTTGAAAATTGTTATTGGAAAGAATCTGCTTGTAAAGTAGAAAGGTATTATTTACAAAACAATGAATCATGTATAAAATATGAAGGATATCATATGATAAACATAATGGTCCTTTGTGACAATAAAATTTGTGAATATGTTTCTTTTTCCTTGAGGGGAAAGCACATTGATTGATTCTAAACATTGCTGTAGATTGTCATTCTCATGCTATATCTCTTGTTCTTTCTGGACATGTGCTTCTGAGATTGTCAGCTTATTTGTGGCATTGTCCCAGACCAACATGGTTCTTCCTGATAGCCATTTTAACTTGGTTTTTGGGGCGGTTTGGTTTTTGCTTTTCATGTCAGTGCTCAGAAACAGGTTGATTCAACTCTACTACATTTAAACTTTTTAAGGAAGACATAAGACCGGTATCTTGATATTTCGTGAGCCACCCAAGATAAATTTTCAAATAATCTCCTTTCTGTTATAGTATCTGTACACTTTTGTGTAAAATCTCCAAATTACAAACTTCACACACGTAAATAAGCCACCTTCAAAGATTTCCCTCCCAGTTTATTTCTTCATTAAATCAATTACTTGTCCCAAATATTCTGATCTTTCATATTCTCTGCTTAAACTTTCATTTGAATAATTGTGGTGTTAACTCAAAACAGAGGTTTGTTTTCTGAATTATTTTAAACCAGTTACATATTTGGTGTCTGAAACCTCTACAGACTGTTCCTTTTAACTTTTTGTACATTTTTTCCCAAGGCAAGTTTGAAACAGGTTCTGTCTTGGGTTCCACCAAAGTTATATCTGGATTTGGAGCTGCCTTCTCCTGGAAAGATTTACCCCAGAAAAGAACAGCTATAAATCCCAACTAGGCATTATCAGGAGCTCAAACAACAAAAGCCAGAGACAGTAGGTCGTCCAACAGTCTCTTCCAACAGCCTCATCCTCTGTTATCCTTTCATATCAGTCTTGCTGCCATCAAGTTCTTCAGTCCACAGAACAATCTTTCTGTTTATCTCTGTTGATTTTATGGAACTTCTCAATTTTTGTCTAAATCTCTTATTTACCCAGTTTTTGGGTCAAAGCATTATTAAATCTAGCACATTCTGCAGTTTCCTTAGCAGCTTTTTTGACCACTCTAAGGTACACAGCAAGCTTCTGGCAAATAGATGGGGAGCTTCCCTGTTGAGTGCTCACCTGTTTTCAAGACATCTTGGAGAGCCCTTGACTTGACATTTTCTAAAAGACAAGTGCCAGCATTTGTAATTTTCGCCAAATACCTCAAAAAAAGATATAAAGGCTTTTGGGTGCCTGGCAGAGTTCCTCTAGACATTAATCATTGTACTAATCAGGCTGTCCAACACTTCCCAACTCACAGGCAGCTGTGGCAAATGGCACAGCTAGTGCCATGGCAAATCCCTCCCAACCGTTTTAATGTGACAGAAGTAATTAACTCCATTAGCATGACTGGATCTGTCTACACTTAGAAATAATCAACCTAATTGCCATGCTAAGAGAATGAAACCCTTTTGATGAAAAAAATGCATCTCAGAGGCACATGCTAGTTGGTAATTTGGGGAAAAAATAACCTGTTGGTTAAAAAAAAATTGGAACAGAGCTGAAATATGCTTGTAATAACCCCCAAAAGAATGTAAAGCAAAACAAAGTTTTCAGAGTTGTTTTAAAATCTAAAACAAATTATCAAAATATATTAAAATTATCATAGTAATGCTATTTAAATTACAAGAGAAAGGTTTATTTTCCCTTCATGAGTCCACAGCTCTTCAGTTAAAACTATTCAGAAAGTACTCAGTACCAAATAAGCAAAGGTTCAAATTCCATCTAAAGGCACTGCCCAATGTGTGGTCCTGCTCTCCTACCTGAGAGCTCAATGTCTGAGGGATGCAGCATTCCCTTCTAGCCATAGGTAGTTTTGGGTACAGTCATATCCAGCAATGTAAGCTGAGCACCCCTGGAAGATGTGAAAGTGGATTTTTAAGTAAGAAACATCCTCCTGGGGTTGATCTCTCTGTAGATCCTAATACATTTAGTACAGCATTTTGTGCTTTCAGACATGTCAAAATTTTACCCCAGCACCTTCGCATAGATCTTGGGAGGAAGGTCTTTTTAGACAATCTTACAGGCTGCACAGGTACTGCTGAATAAAATAGGGCCAGAGAGCAAACTCAAGCACTGTCTGCTGATTAACCATACTCTCTAATATAGTTTTGGACCATGCAAACTATCACTCTCTCCCATGGTGCATGGGCTTGAGCCAGAGCCAATACTCAGTCTTCCAACATTAGACTTTATACTGACTAATACCCAGATTCGTCTACATGCAAAACACCAAGACATGCAACACATACTTCCAGGTTTATGTTACAAACCATTTCAAGTCACTCACATTATCCCAGAAACTCTGAATTCACAAAAATATCCTCAAAAAATAATAGTATATTGGGCCTAGATGGATGGTATGTAGAACCCATGGGAGACTCAGTGTTGGTCAGTTTGTGCCACTTGGCTTCAAGGCCAAAGAGAGGTCCATGGCTCTATTTTATTTAGTAAAATAGATGAAGCCATACTTATTTTCCTTCTTCTCAAAGGTTTGCACATCTGATATCTTCTGTCCAGAACCACGGCTACAAACCTCACCTTTTTACTCATCTTGCATAGAAGAGACAGTGTAAGGTAAAAATGTTAACCTGATAGTCTTGCTGCACTAAAATAAGATGATGATTTCAGGAAAATGGATGCTAGGAATTGACAGCTGTGGATAAGGACCAATGCAGAGCCCACAAAGCCATGAATTCAGTGGTCATGTAGAAGAATAAAAAGAAAGTGAAAGTATTTTTTGTAACTGAACACTTTAAAGAAAGGCATTAACAATTTTGAAATGTTTGCTTTTGTATTATAAACTACAAAAAATCAATCAATTATTTTTTATATACCATTCCTTCCCACTGACTTCTGTGTCATCTTCATTTGCAGAAGAAAAAAATTTAAAAAAGAAAGTGGAGGGGGGAGAAAAGATAAAAAAGAAAAGCAGGAAAAAACCCTAAAAATTAAAATGTTCAAAATCAAGAAGTGCTGAAAAAGTGTCATGCTCTACCAAAGCTCATGGTTTAGACATGTTCTTTTGTTTTCTTTCTTCTGACCAAATCACAGCATCAATTCAAACCACAGACTAAAAAAACTACTCAGTAATAGAGAAAAGCTTTCAGAAATCCCATCTCTACACCCAACTCAAGCATGTATATCAGGTAAGACTTAGAGAAGAATTTATTCTGTTATCTCCTCACTAAATACCCTATTATGCCACTTTTCATTATATTGAAAAGTTCTTCATTTCAGAGACACCATTGGTAATACATTGAATTACCAGCAGATTAAGACTTCACTCACTATGAGGCAAGAAGGTAAAATAAGGCTGCTAGAAAAGACATAAAGCTGAAGGAACAGCCATGGTATGTTATTAACTCCAATCTTTATCTCTTCAGGCTATGTTATGCTTAATTACCCTGATGTCAGGAAGCATTATTTTTCTCCTTTCCCCTTGTATTTTAAAACTTCTACCTCTGGTGCACTTTATTATTTCCTTTAATCACAATTACAGGTTTTAAAAGCCTTGTTTGCATACCTTCCTGACTTCTGTCTTTGATAGTTTGGAGTTTCATAAAATGGAGAAAAAGAGTGAAAACAGTTAATATATATGAATATATATGGCTAATGGAAGAGAAATCACTATGATCACTTAAACGGGATTTAGTAAGAGGCAACTTAGATGGGGCAAATTATATGAGAGTACACTACATTCAGTTTGAAGTAGCAGTCATCCAAACTCACTAAGTCACAATAGACAAGTCACAAAGAATATATTAGAAAATATCAAATACAGCTCTCCTCACATCAAAAGAAATAGCTGAATTAACATCAGGCTACTGCAGCAAGGACAAGAAGCATCCAGCTGGCTCTTGAATTATACAAAGACACATTATCATCTCATTATGACTGTGAAGTAATAACTGAGAAAAACTAATTTCAAGTGACAATACATAAATATTCAAATTTTATTTGTATGTCCTGAAAATAGTGATGAGTAAGAGGTAGAAGAGATTGGACTCTATAAACAAAAATATTAAAAAGAAGCAAATTTATGTTTACCTGTTCAAACTGTCTTGAACTACAAATCACATTTTCTATAAAAAATAAAATGTTTTTATCTTCAAACAGTATTTTTAGAGCCAAAAATCAATTAAATGAGAATAGGGAAAACTGCTTGTGAACATCTGTTAGAGCAAAACAGGCTTTTTTCTAATGTTCTTTAGGACTAACTTTATTCAGACAACATGAATCATGATTTTTGATCAGGAGAATATCTCTTGTAAAAGAAAATGTCACAAATGTTTGGTCAGGCCTCAGTTGGCATTGGTGCTTGTGTATCTAGTCTTAATCTTTTCCAAAGTTAAAGAGTAACTTACAACGTAAATTAAGTACCACATAGCATAAACAGCAAATTACTAAGTACAGGTTTACAAAACGATAGACACGAGAGGTACCACGTGAACAAATCCCAGGCTAAGCTCTACAGGCACAAACCATACCTTGAATCATAGATGATAAACAAATGTATCATCAAAGCTTAATCACTAATTATTCATGACTGGAAAACGTGATTTTGTTTGTCAAGCTGACTGCTATGAGTCATTTGCTCGCTCTGACTGAGTGGAAAAACATAATCGAGGGATTGCTGCTTAACTTAAGCCAGTATTTGCTGAAGTCAGTGGGATTATGTGACCAAAGGATGTGGGTAGCTGGTTCATGCAACATTTTCCTACAATGTTACCATTAATTTCTAAATTTGTGCCCTCAATTTGTGTAAATTGATTGAATTTTTGGGACAGCGTTTTGGAGAAGGCTCTATTTCTTTGTTTTCATAGAAATGGAAACTCATCAAGAAAAAATGAGAGCTATACAAAGGGCACAGATCAAGCTATGTCCCAAAACACAGCAACCTATAAAGTGATCTGGATTCCTGTGCATTTGAAGGCAACAGATCAACCTGGTGGTTCGCTCTCCTGGCACCGTCCTGAGTCGGGGATGTACCTGAGCTCTGAAATCTCTGGTATTCACCCAGGGCATACTGCAATAGGGTTCAGCTCATGTAGCCAAAGGAAGAGAAGAAACCAAGCACAGAGAAGAACTATCATTTGTGAGGCCTGCAGATCCACAGACAATCCTAGCAAAAATCTGGTTCACTGGTGGATCACTGTCTCTGCAGAGCATGGTGGTGAACCAGAGCTAGGGCTGGTACCAGTGTATCATCACTTTTTCATGCAGCAGAGCGTGTAGCAAGAGGCAGCAGCAGTGAGGCAGTACAGAGTGTGCCTCCACAGGTTAGGACGCTGCGGAGTGTGATAAGTGCTGTCACAGTTAGCTACACAGCCATCAGAAGATGACCGATGTCTTCCTGTTTCCAATGTCAAAACACCAAGAGGGTATGCTATGGGAAACTGCAGCTCCTTCAGGGACTAAGTCAAAATACATCCACAATGGCACAGCATGCTGTGAGGCTGGAAGGCAAGTGATATTTCCCGTTAGCCCAAAAGTTTTTACATGGCTCTTGCTGATGACATAGTGGTGAGACCAATTAGTGTGGGTAACTTAAACATTTCATTTTGACATCCTCTCTCTCAGATGCATCTTTGGGCATGAACTGAGGGTTTAGCACAAACCCTACTTACAGACAATTATGTGGATTGGAAATAAAGTTCCTGCATCTTTCAGCTTCTCTGGTACTCTGGGAACAGCTCAGCCTTACATTCTCTAACTTATTTTTCAGCCACCTGACAGAAAAAGAGCAGTTTAAGAGAGTGCTGAGATGCTTTATACCCACACTCCTCAAGGGAGTTGAAGAAGAGAGGTACTGAAACATGAACCACAGTTTAACTCTCATTCTGTTGAAACACTGCAGGGTGCATATGTCTAAGTGGCACATCACTCCCATTGACTCATCAGATGACACTGTCAGCCTTCAGTAGAAACAAAGTGAGTTAAAACACAGTAAACATCAAGACCAAATAGGCCAACTTCACAGTTACCATGAAAAAGGGATGAAGTTGGATTCAGGATTCTGAACTGAAAATTAAAAATTGACTCAATTTTTTGGGTTAAGAATTTTTTCTTAATGAGATAAAAATATCTTTTGAAACAATAACAGAAGAAAGATCCAGTGTTCATTTATTAGATGCTTCTTATGAAGGGAAGATACTTGTATTGATTTGTTCATTTTGGGGCAGCCACAGACCTACAATATTCTACTGCAAATAATCCTGACATCTGTTTTTAACTTTTTTACCCCACAGTTCCAGCCAGAAGCAGTCAGCAATGTGTAGAGTTTCCTAACAGATATTTTCAGACCTGAGAAAAGTTTATCATTGGAAATGTTTTCGAAGCATGGGTTTTGCACAATGCAAGATTTGTCTTTCACAGCATATGGATACAGGGCGTTACATTTAATAATAAAATAAAACATGAATGGATTTTTTAATTAAATTTGTTGTAATGCCATTTTCTTATATGAATCTTCTTCTTTTCAAAATGTGTTATTCCATGCACTGTTATTACATGCGTATTAACTCATTTTTTTTTTATTAAAATAATTGCCTTGTTGATTGAAAAATCTCTGAGGTATACGGTGGAAGAGATGAGATAAAAAAAAATCAAAATTGTTGTAATCTTTAGTATTATACTAAACAGGTTATAATGGATAAAAACACCATAAGATTTCTCAGAAAAAAAGATTCATATTTATTTATGATAACTTTTGTGAGAGTAGAACACAGCTTTTTTTTTTTTCTCTGAAAAGACCCCTTGAAAATTTTACACATAACTTTAGGACTTTTCCCTCTGCGTTATTTCTTCCTGGCCTAATCAATTCTGTGTGCCATTTGTAACTTCAAACATTCAACTTACAAAGGTATTTCCTAACTATATAAAAATAATGAAAGAATTATGTAGGAAATACCGATTGTATGTTTCCCAAGACCATTCAAAACTCTATTCATGAATTTGAACAGCTTCATGTTTGGCAGCTGATCTTTATACATATATACAAAGCTACTCATGTTCATTCCAAATACTACAAGTATATGTGAACCTTAGGATGTAAAACTGTCCAAATGAGACAAAAAAATCTTTAAAGAAAATAGGAAACTCTCATTGGATATTTTAAGACCTATATCTACCTGCACATGTAATATATTCCCATACAATACTTAGCCTTTAAAAAGAGAGGCTTTTCTTTATTTCAGCTCATTTTTATTCCCTATCAGATATCAAGTACTGACTGATTTAATGATGCTTTGGAGATGATGTTCAGGAACAGCTATTCTATCAGTTGGGCTCTATTAAAAACTAACTGCTGATTTTACAGTGGAAAACATGTATGCAGGAAAACATAAAAGAAAAAAAAACTATAAAAGTACAATATATTTCCGAAGCCTTTAAAATATTGCCTTGTCATTATTACAGACTCTAAACATTGACATATTATGTTTGGTAGGTATAGTAAAACTAGCTAAGAGAGCAAGGGGCTTTTTATCAAATGAACTGAAATAAATATTAATTTTAGCAACTAAGAAAATTAAAACCTATGCTTAGTCTATACATGCTTTTTAGAAGAAAGTGCATGTAAGGGACTAGAAACTTGTCTCGACGTTGGTGGCAGGCAAGCTTATCTAGCAAGCTTATCTACCGAAGCCTAATCACCACGACAACTGAATGGCAACTGAGCGGGGCAGTCTAATCACCATTTCCCCCCCCCCACGGCAATTGAGTAGGGCAGTTTCGGCCCATTGAGACCCACCCCACAGGAACCTGTGTCCTGTTATCTTGGAGCACACTCCTCTGCGCATGCGCCCGGGCCCAGAGTTGACTGACAATGGGGAGGGGGCTCGGACCCCCTAGAACCTTCGAGCATCCTCTAGTGACGGTACTGGGCATGCGCCCCACTGCCGAGTGGGAGACGTGGGTATGCAAAACAGTCATTGACTACGCAAAAAGACAACCCTATGAAAGGGGGAACCAGCGGAAACCAAGGGGCTTCCAGGAACATCTACCCTCCACCAGATTTGAAGATACATCAGGCGCATCGGACCGCTCGGGCCGCACCAGCCGCATGGACCGCGTGGATCGCTCAGGCCGCAGGGACAGCACATAGACCCGTGGTGGTAGCTATCGCAACGCTCCTGTGCCGTTTGTTTCTCCCCCTCTCTTTCCCTTTCTCACTTTTCCTCTCTTTCTCTGCTTTCCTCTCGCGCATTTGTCGTTGGCCAAATAAAGTGACTTGGCACTTGACTCCGTTTTGAGTCTTAATTCTGTTCCCAAGAATGTAAAAGGAACCTAGTCACGATAAAACATTGGAGTTAACCAGAAGTTAAGCCCAGCCGCCCCCAACCTCCCAGAATTATCTGAGGTCAGGTTGGAAAGCAAGGGGGTTTAACCTCTGCCAAATTGTTCAACCCAATAGTGGATCGTGACAGTGCAGCACCTTCAGAAAGATTCAATTAGTATCTTCTGGAAAAAAGAAGCCATGTGATTACCAGAAGTCCAACTGCCAGTGAAACACAGCATCTTTACTGCTATTACCAAAGGCAGTCATAAAAGGCAACTAGCAAGTATTTATATTTACTAGTCTCTTACTAAGATTTCTACTGTTAAAGCTCAAATAGACACCTATAGAGATCGAAAATAAAGCCAAAATATTTTTGTGACGCTTAGAGCCTAAATAAGCTTGAAGCTTAATGCTTCCTAAAGTTAGAAAATTGAGCTTTAACTCTGTACATATGCATAAAGACCTATATAAACACAGAACAAGAATAAATTCTTTAAGAGAATTTATAGAAGCATTTGGCAATTGACACTACATATCTATGTTTACATTGGCATCCATATAATTTTAAATGCACTGTTTGCATGTCTTCTCATTCAATATTCAGGAGCTACTACACAAAAGACGACCTACAAAACAATCAGATCAGCTCACTTTGGTGACTGTCTACCTCTTCATCCATCTTCTGCATAAATTAATCAGACAACCTAAAGTGGTACAATGGTCAGGGAGCCAACTGAATTTGCTTTGTCCGAGGAAGGACCTGGAGAAGACAGGGATCTTCGAGTAATAAGCAATACTGCTATCTAGTGGCAAGATTTTAGTCCTACATTGCATGTGGCCATGGTGACCGGTTAAACCTGTCCACAGAGAGCCCCCCCCCATTTGACTTGCCAAGTCAATGTTGCCGTCATCTCTCAAACAAGTACACAAGGCTACTGCTCCCTTCCACTGTCCCATTGTGTCTCCTCTTCAGTCCAGGTTGTTTGGCTTTGACCATGAAAGCATTTGCTAGCAGAAAAGAGACACAAATGTCCAATGCAATTATGTGTCTCTGGGCAGATCTAACCTCTTCCATTTCATCATCTGGAATTTAGGTGTAATAAGTTTTACAAAAACTGTTGTGTGTAAGGCGTGCTTCATTAATGTCTTAAAATTACTTTGAAGTCCACAGATGGTAAATGATATAATGAAATTAAATACAAATTTATGACAGTAATTTTGGGGATAATAGTTCCTCAAATCTCATGAAAGCTGTTGACTGATGCTTTAAATTAAAAAGAAATGCATAGGTAGATTTGTTTTTCCCCAGTTTCCATGTCCTCCCACATGGTCTTCCCTTTTAAAAGCGTACTATTCTTTTTTTAACTCTAATGTGTGAAAGACGTAAGATGTGCTACTCCTATCAATCTATAGTTGTGCTAAAGTTTTTGAGAGCAATTATATTATTGTACGTTCTTGTATGTGTACTTCATGGCTCACGTTCGGAAAAAAAAGGCAAAATAAAACAAAATAACCTTTGAAATATTCACCTACAGTCTTGGCTGATTAAGTTTTTTTCTTTTGCTTGTTTTCCTTTCAGGAAAAGGCCCACACTCAAGAGACAGTATTTTCTGGCTAAACTAATTCTGTTTCTTCAAAACATTTGTCTTGGAATTATGAACAGAACTCTAATTAATTAAAAGATAGGTTTGTTATTCTGAATGCAAGTAGCAATGGAAATGAAAATACAATGAGTTTCAAACACTGCATGTCCATACATGAGATATAAAGTCTTCAGGAAAATTGCAACATTTTTCTGACATATGCCAATGTCAAACAAACCAGTAGAGGAACGGAGCAGCATAACAGGCAGAGCAGATAAATTTCCATAGCTGGCAGCAGATGGATACCTAAACATTGCTAGATAATCTGAGAAATAAGCACCTGGAAGAGCAAGGTTATTTTTACCTAAAAAAAAAAAAAAAAAGCAAAAAGCCAACCAAAATTAAAAGAAAAAAAAAAACCAGCATAACTTCTAAATGTCATTACACAGCAAAGAATGGTAATGTTAAGCGTGACAATCAGAAACCCCAGGGCACACCATGAGATCACTGATCCAATAAATATCTTTTCTTCTCAGGTGCATATGTGGCCCTGTTTTCAAAGGGCATTTATATGATTTTGATGGCTGTTCCTGAGGACCTCATGATCTTCAGTGTTGTTTTTTTCCACTGCACACCTGGAAGAGATGCCTGGTGCACTGGCATGAGCAGAGGTCTTGCCCTGGAGTGGTGTCACAAGACATGTATCCAAGTGCCAGAAGCACTCCTGTGCTCCTGAGTTCTTCACTTAGACGTAGACAGAAGGACTACATTGAAAAAAATGTTTTCACTGGAAATGCTTTTGCTTTTTCATGAGGTATAGCAACATAGAACAGTTCCCAGCTAATAATGAAAACTGCGGTTTATTAGGGGGCTTAGGTATGGCCAAATGCAGGCAAATTTCCATTAAGTCTGCAAAAGTCATACAATTCTAGAGGTTTTTCTTCCTAATTTCATTTCCTACCCAAAAGAGTCAGCTTTTCAAAAAGAAAAGGGGGAAAAAAAAGAAAAACATATCAGCAGACTTTTTAAGATGGAGATAGACTTTTTCCCATCTTCCTTCTTGGAAATGCCTGAAAGATATTGGTTGAAATTACAGTCATCAGCACTACTTTACAATAATTACCAATTCATGCTGAGGCAGTCTTCTGGCATAGAATATTTCAGCCCAAATTGTTCAATTTTAGAAAAAGACTTATCCCATTGAAAACAGGATCTTGGTGGGTAATGAGGACAGGCAGTGCTAGCAGCCCTGCCAATAATATGATTAAGAGTATTACAACTAAGTTTAGAAAAGCGGATTCACTTTACTGAGGTAAATTACATAAACTTGAAATTCTGTTGATATATTGCAAAGGTACCTTGCAATATTTCTCAGACCATGCTGTAGTTGCTTCCTCCAACAAAAAAGGGGACAAGAAAGCATTTGGGTTGACATAGCTTTAAAATAGCTACCCTTTGGAGGAAAATGCTGGAGCCAGGAAGAACAAGTCAAGGACAAAAAATGCTCTACTGCTTTAATTTAAAATAATTCCATTTCTGTTCAGGTTTACTGCCTGCTATTGGAAATTTGACATGACTCCAATAATTTTTTCCTTCCAACCAGACTTTTGTAAGAGCAGTTCTAATTGTACCATGAACATTACAAAGAAATCTGTGATTTGTTACTTTTACTATAAAAAGTAAGATTTGAAAGGTAAAGATTAAGAAGATGAAAAAAACCTTACTCCCAAAACATGAAGACTTTGACAGCATTTTTTTTAGTACTTATTTCCACATACTCTGGTGCTATCAGAGGGCCAAAACCCTTGACTGTTGAAAAAATGGTCTGAGGGGTAACAATGAACACTTCATTTCCCTGGTCTGCTTTGCTACCAGGCGTCTTTTGCTAACCCTGAGTCTGATCTAGAGCAAGAAATAATTTTTTTTAAAAAAAGGAAAACAGCCTTTTGTCATCCTCAGAGTGGTGGTAAAGAATATAAAGCACTTAGCAGATATAACCCTGGGGTTTTATAAAAGAATGATGTCTTGCACTCCTGAGTGACCCATAGCTGAATGTGGTCAGTCTTTCTGCAGCTCATGACCAGAAGAGTGGATGTTATTTGCTAATTTGAATTATTCAGTGTTTCACAGGGAAGTGCAAATCAGTAACTTCCCGCACCCCTCCCTGTGGCCTCTTCACGTCTGTCATTTCAGACCACCACATTCCAGTGCTGCTGTCTCGGCTTCTACAAAGCAGCAGCTGACTGGGAGGCCAGGGTTCTTCATCTCTTTTTCTTCATTAGCAGCCCTGCATAACTGTGGCTGAAATCAGTGGAAAAAATCCCGCTGACTTCAATGGGATCAGCATTCATCCTGTTTAAAACATCCACACTTGCTTCAGAGCACAAGGGAGCCGAAGAGATAGCGGCAGGTGGTGGGGACAAGGCTGCCTAATCCCAGCTTGGTGCAGTTATCAGTAATACTGCATAATGTAAGGGTTTCAGCATAACTTAAGGAGGAATTCATATGAAGCTCATTTGGGAAGATTACTATCGTTATTTTTCATGCCAGTGGACATCTTCCTATCTATGAAACATCTGTGCATGACTTTTCCCAAAAATGCTATCTTATTTATGAACAAGCACATACGCTAACACTTTCTCTGGAACTCCAAGAGCTTCCTTCTGCTTTTTCTGTACAGCAAATTTCTTGACTGCCTGGAGTTAGATTGGTATAAAAACAGTACAGGTATAAAACTCACAGGCTGAAGTCAGGCAGGGCTTGTTACATGCTTGTGAGCAGTGGGGAAAGGCCATCTTCCAGGACGTGTTGTCCTGTTTATATCTGCTGATCAGTTTTAGCAGCCATCCTCATCAGAGATTTTCTCCTGGGCAACAGGAAAAATCCGGGCAGCCATGGCAGTTCAACAGATGAGAGACAAAGGGCTCAGGAGACTGTAAAAGGCTTTTTCATTTTTGGCCAGGAAGAGTCCTTCCTTCCTGGGTCTGGCTGGGGAAGTCTCCCTCAGCCCAAATCTCCAGTGTGGTGGGTGCTATGCACCTTTAATATGTCCAGAGGAGCTTCCCACATAAAGGAGGATTTTCCAAAGCACTCAGATGAGAGCAAGCTGTCTTCTGGAGCCCCTTCCAAGCAGGAAATGTGCCTGGAGAGATCCCATTGATGCAGGAGGCCTCATTTGCAGCTGGCCAAGCTGGCACAAGCAGTGAACGAGGCTGCTTGCTGTTGGAGAGGAGCATGCAGGAAGGAGCAGGGGAGGGGGCTTGGGAGCTCTCACAGCTCCTGAAACATTTTTGAGGACTGGTTCAAGTCATCCTGAGCTAGTTCAGTGCCATTGCACCCCTGCTGTCTTTAAGAAAAGGGTATGAATTTGATGCAGGGAACCTCCTGGGTTTAGGTGTCCTTAGGGTCCAAGGCAACAGGGGCATTTCAGACAAGCCAAGATGAGAAGAGCAAGTAGGCAGTGTGGGAGCCTGGGACTGATCACAAGCTCTTTCCTCAGGCAAAACACTGCCCCAGGCACTCCCTGGGAGACCACTTTAGCTGGAGTCATTTAGATAAACTTTCACTTATTTTGAGGATATTTGTGATTTTACTTTTAAAAGTAAAGGTTCCTAGGCTCTACCTGAATTACTGAGCACAAAATTAGCATAACCAGACATTCAGACAATGGGAAAATATATGAAAGTTTCCATTTTGCTGTTTCCCAGCTGAAGATTAGTAAGATGAGTAGCAAATTTTGCACCTCTCCCTGTTGTTTACTGATGTTCATGACCATTAGGCGATGCAATAACACATCTGCTGAAGAAATGGAAATGTTCAACTGTTATCAACTTCCTAAGTAATACCATATGGGTTATATTTAGTCAACTGGCTTATACTTGACTTATCATTACTGTTAAGCATTTTATACAGAACAAGATATAAAGATTACTAAGACTAGCTGGATCTTAATGGTAATGAGGGCAACAGCCTTGCATTATCAAATCATAATGATTCTCTGTGTGCGATCAGAAATGTTTTTTCTAGTTCCTGGTAAATACTTTTTTTGTAAGCACCAATAAAAACACTGATTCCACTTGCTTTCTCTTCATGTCGAGGAGATGTAGAGATTTCCAGCGCCTTCAGGGCAATGTGCTCCTGAGTGCATTACGAGATTGAGACTGTTTGTGACTGTGATCTGTTACTCAAGGATTAGCCCAAAGGAAATGACATTTCATTGACATGCATGCTAAATGCAACAGCCGTTATTCACACTTCTTCAGAGAAACAAACATAAAGCTGACTTCTGGAAAAAAATTTTCTTTGAGAGAACTTGTGAATTCTGTTAGTAGCTTGTGGTACAGACACTGCTTATCATTCTGATAATCGGTTTTGACAGGACTTTCTGAATTAGGAAAAAAGAGATAAACAGATGAATTTAGTGAATAGTGGAAACAGTCAATAAACTTGAAAAACAAACTGACTGATTAATCTAAAATGTGCAGCTTCAGAATAAAAGCTCACAGGATAGCTGTGAAACTTTATGTCTAAAAGGCAGAAATCAATCACTTAGATGTAAGATCATCATCCAAATATATTGCATTGCAACAAAATATACAATAAAAGTAATGCTTTATTTAGAGACTTTTAAGACTACATTTCTAAAAGGACAAATGTAAAGAGTATTTTGTTTCTTTTGGGGATGGGAGGTTTCATATTTAGAACATGCAGTGTAACAGCATGCAGAAAAAATTAAAAGGCTTTACAGATAATATAAACTTAAAAAAATACAAAATTTCAAAGGAAAAATTACACAGAATTTTATTAGAAATATATGCTAAGTGAGAGTGTTGGTTTTTTTTTTCTGGAGAAAGAAAGAGAAGGATTTTTGTACTCGAGGAGAACAGCTTGAGACTCGCTTAACTTTTCCCAGTTATCTGATGGTTTGAAAGTATTTTAGCTTTATAAAGGAACATTTGGCATCTGAATCAATTGCCCATGCAATGTTTCTGGTGCCTTCTGAGTGCTCTGGGATATCCCAGCTGCCCTCCAGCACGTAACGCTGTCTGTCTTTAACTCCTGTTATAAACTTCTTCCCCCCTCTCCAAGGATTGATCCCATGGCCAGGTCTGACATGGTGCAGCTGTGCAACCTGGGCTGAAAAAGAGCTGTAGAAAGGTAAAAGCTATAGACAGGATAGGACCATCGAGATGGGAGCATCCGTATCTCAAGCAGCATATGCACTCACCCACTGAGCACTGAAAAGGAGTAAATAAGAGGAAGAAAGGAAAGCCCAGAACTCTGTTTATTTACCTTAACACATTCTTAACAAAATTAATAGAAGAAGCCATGGGGAAGTCATCTCCAAATCTCACTCTGTAAACTGTAGTGAATTCTGTGACGACAGACCACAAAAGAATCAAATCTGCTGTTTTAAGATAAAAACACGAGCTTGGAAAATGCATCAGGAAGCTTCAATAAAAGTGATTTCAGGAGAACAGAGGCTGCAGTTCTCTGGATTGTGGACATGAAGGCCTGGTTCATACCTCAGAAGCCCATACACATTCTTCAGAGCAGCTCACGAAAATAGTGCACAGTGCAATGAATCTAAAGAGGTTTTCCTAAATACAGCTCTTTGCAGATGTTGCTTAGGTAAAGCCAGTGCCAAACATGGGATATTTTTTTCATTTAACCTTTACAGCAGAACATGTTAAGGCATTTCCCCCAGTTTGCATGTTACGGAAGAAGCAGACTCTGACAGGAATTTACAAAAGCAAATGTAACATATAGCTCACATAGACAATCAATATGAAGGACAATCTCACAAAGCTTTGTAATCATTCTACAGTCTTTTCAAATCAGTACAACTGGGACATAGGTAGTGTGGTCATCTCGTGTCTCGTCTGAGCAGAGACGTGCAGGCTCTGCACAGTGCTCGGTGGAGACTCTCAAGGGAATTGCCTGCCGTGTGTATGAGCAATGACTTCAAGTTTTCATTGAGATATGGGGTTCACCTAAACTGAAAATTTAGGACACAGTTATTAAGAGTAAGATAAAGAAAGAATGGAAAAAAGATTAGTATAATAGCTTTTAGGTAGCTAAACAGATGCAAATATTTCTATAAAAAGAACAGATTAGAAGACATATTGTAATATAATTATGATTCAGAATAGAACAGCTAGTTTAAAATTCTGAAATTTACATCAGATATAGTTGTCAGTGACGTTAGCACAATAAAACTGCTCTGAGAATACTGTTTGCATCAGTAAAAAAAGCCCATGGAAAAAAAAGTTAATAGGTTAAGAGCCTTAATAAGGCCACTTTTATTAGAAATCACATTGTATTTCTTTATCCTATTTAAACTTTCTAGTGTTTTTGCATTGCACTAACTGCCAACATTATTATAAACTTGCCTGAGTACTGTAGTCAGTAGAGGAGCTTTCTTCTGGTGAAAAGGCCTGTTTATTTTGATTTCTACTGATGTTCTCATGAATCACCAACAATGCTCTTTTAGCCTAATTATCTGGAGTAGTTTTCTTTGTTTTCTTATCTGGGAATAGCTGCTCATGTTTGCCTTCCACAGATTCCGTTAGAGTTTTTTATTTGGTGATAAGAAAAATACCAATCTGCCAAATGTATATTTGATGAGGATGCTACCTTTTCTGTTGCTGAAGGATTTTTGTTTTGTTGTGCTTCAATCTAGTTGAGAATCCCTTCTGCCTTTGCTTGTGATCTATGAGCTAAGTAAGGCTGGCAGACAGCTAGGACTTCAAAGAGATCTAGACACCTTACTGGGATTAACATATACAGGATCAGGCTCCATCCTGGACACAACAGCAGTGCATGCATCTGTTTTATCTCCATTTCTACAGTTTTCAACTATTTGTGGGGCTCCTCTGTGAAGCCATGGTACCTCTTCATCTACTCTGTCTCCCAGAATTTCTATAGAATTTTTTCCTTTCCTATGACTTGGCTTCTTCATTTTAGCTTCAAGTGCTGTTCCAGTTTCAGCATCCATTTGTGACCTTCAAAATACCAACAGGATCCAAAATCCTCACTGCCATTTCTGAGTGCTCTCAATTTGCCTTTAGCCAGCCCAGAAGCTTCTTTCTTTTTCAAATCTAATTCCTTCATCAAGTACAACTGCTTTCCCTTCCTCTTAGTTTTCAGCTGCACAGATAAAGATTTGGATTAGTGATCTAAGTAAATAACCAGGCAAAAACTCACAGCAGAAGTCTGTGATTTTGGGATCTCTGTTTTACCATGCCTTTTCTAAGCATCTACACTTGTGGAAACCCAACAATTATAGGAAATTCATATTCTCCCCCCCTTTTTTTTCTTCCTCCGCTGAAATAAGACAACCAGTTCTGTAAGTTTTCTGGTGCACCTTAGAATCATAGAATCATAGAATCACCTCGGTTGGAAAAGACCTTTAAGATCATCGAGTCCAACTGTTAACCTAGCACTGCCATCCCACCACTAAACCATGTCCCTGAGCACCTCATCTATCCTTCTTTTAAAGACCTCAAGGGATGAGGACTCCACCACCTCCCTGGGTAGCCCATTCCAGAGCCTGACAACCCTCTCGGTGAAGAAGTTTTTCCTAATGTCTAGCCTAAACCTGCCCTGGCGCAGCTTCAAGCCATTCCCCCTCGTCCTATCATCTGTTACCAGGGAGAAGAGGCCGACCCCCACCTCACTACAGCCTCCTTTCAGGTAGTTGTAGAGGGCGATCAGGTCTCCCCTCAGCCTCCTCTTCTCCAGACTAAACAACCCCAGTTCCCTCAGCCGCTCCTCGTATGACTTGTGTTCCAGACCCCTCACCAGCTTGGTTGCTCTCCTCTGGACCTGTTCCAGCAAGGCAACATCTTTCTTGTAGTGAGGGGCCCAAAACTGAACACAGTATTCGAGGTGCGGCCTCACCAGCACCAAGTACAGGGGCACGATCACTTCCCTGCTCCTGCTGGCCACACTATTCCTGATACAAGCCAGGATGCCATTGGCCTTCTTGGCCACCTGGCCACACTGCTGGCTCATATTCAGCCGGCTGTCAATCAGTACCCCCAGGTCTTTTTCCACCAGGCAGCTTTCCAGCTACTCTTCCCCAAGCCTGTAGCGCTACATGGGGTTGTTGTGACCAAAGTGCAGGACCCGGCACTTGGCCTTGTTGAACCTCATACAATTGGCCTCGGCCCATCGGTCCAGCCTGTCCAGGTCCCTCTGCAGAGCCCTCCTCCCCTCCAGCAGATCAACACTCCCACCCAGTTTGGTGTCATCTGCAAATTTACTGAGGGCACACTCAATCCCCTCATCAAGGTCATTGATAAAGATATTAAACAAGACTGACCCTAGAACTGAGCCCTGGGGGACACCGCTTGTGACCGGCCGCCAACTGGATTTAGCTCCATTCACCACGACTCTCTGGGCTCGGCCACCCAGCCAGTTTTTAACCCAGCGAAGAGTACATCCATCTAGGCCATGAAATGCCAGCTTCTCCAGGAGAATGCTATGGGAGACTGTGTCGAAGGCTTTGCTGAAGTCCAGGTAGACAACATCCACAGCCTTTCCCTCATCTACCAGGCGGGTCACCTGGTCATAGAAGGAAATCAGGTTGGTTAGGCAAGACTTGCCTTTCGTGAACCCATGCTGACTGGGCCTGATCCCCTGATTGTCCTCCATGTGCCTGGTGAGCACACTCAAGATAAACCGCTCCATAATCTTCCCCGGTACCGAGGTTAGGCTGACTGGTCTGTAGTTCCCCGGATCCTCCTTCCGGCCCTTCTTGAAGATAGGCGTCACATTTGCCAACCTCCAGTCATCTGGGACCTCCCCTGTTCTCCAGGACTGCTGATAAATGATAGAGAGTGGCTTGGCAAGCTCCTCTGCCAGCTCCTTCAGCACTCTTGGGTGGATCCCATCCGGCCCCATAGACTTGTGGATGTCCAGGTGGCATAGCGGGTCAAAGACTGCTTCCTCCTGGATTAAGGGGGGTTCATTCCACTCTCCCCATCTTCCAGCTCAGGAGGCTGGGTACCCTGGGGATAACTTGTCGGGCCATTAAAGACCGAGGCAAAGAAGGCGTTGAGTATCTCAGCCTTTTCCTCATCCTTAGTGGCAATGTTCCCCCTTGCATCCACTAGTGGTTCTCCCTGGCTCTCTTTTTGCTCTTAACATATTTATAAAAACTCTTCGTATTATCCCTTGATAGAGTACTAAGGAAAGCAAACGGAGGAGTGATGTTTGAGGCTTTCAAAGCAGGAACCTCTCTTTGGGAATTCCAATCTGGACAAAGGGATGAAAAAGGTTCATTCACCAAAGATACTGGTGTAGCTAAATAGAGCAAGTGAGATGGAGGAGCTGTTATCACCGGCTCCAATCTCAGAAAACTTGAACAGTTGTTGCATAACTGTTTTTGAGATCACAGCACTGGAAACATGTGACAAACCATGTGAAATATCCATTACTGCTCACTCAGCATGATATATCAGATTACTAAAAAATACTTCATTTATATGATCAGTCTGTCCATGACTCAAAAATCTATCAGTATCTACTGTTGAAAAGAAAGACCTTAACTCCAGCCCTGGAACAGTTTCAGCATTTCAGAGCACCAGCAGAGGAGCGTAGCAGTGTACCTCATCAGGCTGAAGTATGGGCATATTTAATGAAGTACAATGTAGTCATCTGTGATAGGTAGTCTGCTCATACAATGCTAGGGAAACTTGGGCACCAAAGCAAATAGTAAAACATTCAGATGTTGCCTGTTTCAAGGTTATTTAACATAAAAATGGAACATTTCAAGAAAAGGGTTCAAAGCTAAACCAGAAATCCCCAAAACAACTTTTTCCACAACTGCCTTGACATCATATCCATTATGTAAGTGTCCATCTTGTCAAATTTTATTCTGCCAAAAATTCTATTTGATCAACCTTGAATAAATACCCTCTCTGGAGATCTTATAGGCCTTTTTTGATAATTCCTTCCTGATCCTAAATTCTGTTATCAGAATGAGTTCGAGTGTCTAATCAGACACATCAGTCAAGCACCTTCAAGCATTGTGCCACCTCAAAGTATGGGTACCCCTCACTCAATAGCCAGCTGCAGTCAATTGCCAGTGCTTCAAAAGAAAAGATGCATGTGTAGAGGAAGAGGAGAATTTACAAGTCAAATTATGGCCCTGACTCTTAATGCTGATCAGCTGAAGCCTTGAAGAATGAGATCTGATTATAATCACAGTCCTAATGCAAAGCTGGAAGTGTTATGAGGGCATACTGAGGGCAATGAAATCTATCCTGCTCTATTTGGGCTTAGTGGATGAAAAAGGAAACAGGATGACTAAGTCTCCATGTGTTTTTGGAAGCAGGCAGACGAATGCCTCCCCAAACTGAAGTTAAATAATAACTCTCTGAACAAAACATGTCCGCAGTTTAAAGTTTTGATTTTAAAATACATGTTTTTCTGGAGATGGAACAAGAGATAGAGTTTTAATGTTAATTACATGAGTCTTTCTTTTGCTTTTTTCCATTTAATGGGGAATGGGGACAGAGTAACTGAGGGAGGGAAGGGAAGAGGTATATTCAGAAAAAGTGTTATGTACTTGAGTTTGAAGTTTGAAATCCTCGGTATTTCAAACCAGGTTTGTCCATTCATTTCTGGCTTTTATGTTACTTTAACACTGCATATTTGAGTTGCTACTTGTCTGTGACTCCGCTCCTGACCCATTCTGTTTGTTAGTTCTATTTAGATGCATTTCTCTGACGGGCACGGGAAAGAGGAAGATTTTCCTCTAGGTAATTATTAATTAGGCAATTATTATTCATGTTAGTTTAGTAAACTAGAGACATCGTGTCTGGACCACATCTAGGAATTGCTAGCATTATACTGAGGCACGACATATAAATTAGCCCAGCTACAGAAAGTTCGTAGTCCAGTTGTGAGACAAGAAATGGGCAACAGCAAATGAATAACTGAGACAGTTAAGTTATTGCTCATGCAGTTTACTTTGCAGAGAGCACTGTTTATCTGTTGTCAAGGCTTTTTTAGGCATCCTGGCAGAAGGGATTTTTCATCTGTTTCAAAGCTATTTGCTATTGGAATTAATGAGTGTTCAGAAGAAGTGTCTAATAGAGGCCAGATACAAACAGAATACTGTGTTTTCCCTTTTTTCCTCTTAAATACATTTTTCAGAAAACAGTGTCCTTTTTTTACCCTTCTCCTTCGAGTAATATTTGTGCCAATATTTATAGATACGTTCTTCCTACTAGTCATCTCACCAATGACATTCATCTTTTTCCAGCCTTTTGTCAGTCTGTTCAAAATGTGCCAGGTGGATTTTAATGCCAACTGACAGCCAACTTTTGAAATGATTTAGCCAGGAAAATGCACTGTGACACACTGGGAGACATACCAGCAGTCAATCAGCCACCTACAGTGCTAAGTTTATATCAAAACTATTAGGAACTGAGAATCTACCTGATAGCCTTTGCATTGTGCTACTTGTCTTCAGGGGAGGGATAACCAAGGATAGTCATAACCTTGTGAAATTACAAGTCATATTCGGCCAAAAGTGCTGTCAGAATACCTTCAAGAAATGTCCTAATGCAGCCTGGATATCCCAATGCAGTGTTAAAATAGATATCAGTTCCTGTGAGCCTTCAAAATCCTTAACCAGCCATGACTTGTCTGCTTACGGTTTATATACATACTTCAGGGTAAACTCTCCAAAAAGGGGGCTTAAAAACATGAAATAAAGACATAGGATTTGTTGCTAGTCTGTTAGTAACCCTGTAAGACTATAGGAAGTAGCAATGACCAAGTGGAAAAGGGTCCTGGTCTAATCTTCTGCTTGCTTTTTCTTTTGGGATACTGAACCATAGATATCACAGAGTGGCTGAGGTGGGAAGACTGGTCCATCCCCTTGCTCAAGAAGGGTCACCTGCAGCAGATTGATCAGGGCCATGTCCAGTCAGAGTTTTACTATCTCCAAGGATGGAGATTACATCACCTCTCTGGGCAGCCTCTTCCAGTGTACAACCATCCTCACAGTAAAAAAGTATTGTCTTGTCTTCAGACTTAATTTCCTGGGTTTTAATTTATGCCCATTGTCTTTCACTGGGAGCTACTGAGAAGACTCTCTCTCCCTCATCTTCATTCCCTCCCATTAAATATTTATACACATTGATGAGATCCACCCTGAGCCTGCTCTGCTCCAGGCTGAGCAGTCCCACTGTCTCAGCCTTTCCTCATAGGAGAGATGCTCCAGTCCCTTCATCATCTTCATGGCCTTTAGTCGGACTGCCTCCACTACATCCAGGTCTCTCTTGTGCTGTGGAGCCCAGAACTGGACACAGCGCCCCAGGTGTGGCCTTACCAGTGTTGAGCAGAGTCATTCCAATACAGTCTTTCCTCCATACAAAAACTACTACTACATTCAAAGTGCTCTAAGGATTGTGCTTATTTAAGAAAAAGTTTTCCTATTACTTGTTCCTTCTTGAAAATAGTAAAATAATTCTATGGTGAAGCTCAGGTAAAGTCTGTCTCTACAGTAATTACAGTGTACATTCAAAATAGTGACACCCATTTTTCACAGGGTGTTTTGAGAAAAATCAATGTGTTTACTGATTGTTTGGTTACTATCAATCCACCCAGAGCAGTCGTATTTCCTATGTTTATTTTTGTAACCAAATTGAAGGGTGTGATCCATATAGGTTTTGCTTCATAAATTACTAGCAGGTATTAACAGTTAGTCTGTCTTTTCCTTCAGGTGATGAGGCCATTGATTTGAAGTTAAAAAGATATCTATGCTATGTTCTAGATGTCCTGCAGCAAAGCTTAACCCCATTGCCCACAGAAAGCCGGCATTGAGGCAGGAACAATCAATAACACAGTTTGGACAAATAACCACATTCACAAAGTTCCTTTCCACCACTGTGCTTGGGGACATCAGGCAACAGATCTGTGGCCTTCTACAAAAGCCGTAGCAAATACCAATAATAGCTGGAGTTGTCGTAAGAACTGGTGAATCACTGACAGAGAGAAGATGTTTCTCAGTTGTGTTCCCACTCTCAGTGCCAAGGCAACCTAATAAAGTGCACATAAAAAGCTCTGAATTCTTTTCCTCTAAACCAATGTATTTTTATTCAACTTTCTGCAAGTTTCACCCTGATGTTGCAGACAGGGTTCTGACTGTAGCTTTGGCCTCTCTATGCTGCTGGGTAGGGGAGGTGCAGAGTGGGTTCTGCTGCTTTATTTATCATTGTCTGTTCCTAAAACTGAATATTTTTGGAAATCATTTGTCAGTCCCTTTGCTGTCAAGAAATGTGGGGATTTCTTACCTTAAGCTGTTAAATCTTTAGGCACACCCACTGTGTGATGGTCTTGCCTGTCCCTGGTGTGCTTATTGAGGAAGTGCAGTTGGTCTACTGCATAAATTTTTAGAAATTTTCATTTAAAACACAGGACCATATAGGTTAGTAGAGACAGCAGTGTGCTCATGATGCTTCGGTCAAGAAATCCTTTTTAAGAGATGCTGAAAGAGTGCATTATACATAAGCTTTTGAATTTACTGGGCCACTGTAACTACCAAATAAGGTTCTGGACTGGAACAAGCTTGAGAAAGTCCTTTTCCTTTGTCTTGTGTTTTTCATACTAAAAGTTGTCTGGAGCATAAAAAACCTCTTAATCCAAATAACGTAGGAAGCATAGGACTAGAATCAGTGCAGTACACTTTTTGAGAGTGGTTTATTTTCAGAACAGTGCAGTCCAGGGGCTATGAGTTATTCCTTCCTGATTTACTTTTCAAAGGTCTGAATGCAGAGATTTTCTGTGGTGTAGCATTGATTTAATAGATGTTGTTTCTACTTAGTGGGAAGAAGAACAAAATACATCTTCAATATCCAGTAATAAAATAGATTCAGGTAACTTCACCACTACACCAGAGTTGTAAAAAAAGAAAAAAAAAAGGCTAAATTTTTCTTGTCAAATTTTGAGCATAAATTATTTTTGGGGACTCAATAAAAAGAATGGTGCTTTGGTTCACTGCCTTTGCAGAAAGGAGTATAATGCCATTAATCTGAACTTTTTACAGAATAATGACGTTGCTGTATCAAACATATAGATTCATATTAAAATATTACACTAAATTTCAGCTAAGTAGCTGTCTGAAAAAGAATTAAGATTGCAAAATGTAAGATGTCAAATCGCAAACAATGCCTGTAAAAGGTTTAGTTTGACCCATTGTGCACATCTCAGATGAGTAGTTCAGCAACAGTAGGATGATAAGCTGACTTCCCACAGTCATGTGGCAGAGCACACCTGCAGATGAGCTGCGTATCTGTAGGAAGGCTGTTGCTTGTGACAGCCTCACTGACAGTGCTACTGTTA
Source organism: Gorsachius magnificus (assembly GCA_034008185.1). Lineage (NCBI taxonomy): Eukaryota > Metazoa > Chordata > Aves > Pelecaniformes > Ardeidae > Gorsachius > Gorsachius magnificus. Next base: position 56,462,435 of record CM067083.1, on the reverse strand, counting down.
GCAGAGAAGTATTTAGGAAATTAAACAAATTTTGTAGGAAGACGAAGTATGATCTCAGGATTAAATAGTTCAATGCTGCCCTAGATTATATGGCGCTTATAGCTGTACAGACATTGCACAATTGCAGGCTTTGGGACCACAGTAGTTTTTAACATCTCCTCATGAGTCCATGCCTTTGGTTCTCTAAGAATTTGCTCTTTCATCCTTAGATGTTTACAGTGGAATGGTTTTATGTTTTGCAAAACTTATTTTATTAAAGAATTCTGACTGAATCAATGCCCAAAATTAATTTTAATTTTCATGAGGGTTGTAATTAATTGGTAGCTTTCAAATTTTTCATTGACACTGCAATTGATAACCTTTCTAGAAAATAAGGATAATACCAAAACTCCTCCTCATTGAGGTGAAGGATGAAGGGTTCTTCAGTTCTGTTTTCATGGTCAGTCCCATTTAAAGAAAAAAGACATACAGACAGAAAGAGAATATGAACAAAAGAGGAATTTGAAATTGCTGTAGTAAATAAGGCATAGGAACATAAGCTGATGAAAGGGGATAAAGGAGAACAATGAAAAGATATTTAGTTACTCACAGCCTGAAGTGCTGAATATGCAAACTTGAGCAAAGTGAAGTCTAATTCATAATTCTGATAATTCATAATTTATTAAATAACATCATTTATGTTATTGCTGTATTAGAGTCAATATTATGAGAACAAAATATTTTAAAATGTAATTTTTCCAAGCTATAATCAACTAAGTTTGAAAAGGCATAGAAGCATTTCAGACTTGCTTCCTAATATTGTTGAAGTTATACAAATGCAGTAGTCTTCCAGCTACTTTTAAAGCAGAGAATAAAAAGAAAAAAAAACAACACTTATTTAATTTAAATGTTTATTTCCTATTACTTTTGCTTTTTTATGTGCCAGAGCACATTCAACACATCAATAAAGTCTGTTATTGTGGTGCAACACAGTTCTTGGACACTTAATTTGAGAGAAAGATGGGAACAAAACTGTTTTTCAAGACTCCTTTAAAAAAAAGAGCTAGAACAGGAGACAGTCCTTCTTCCATTGAACATGTTTCTGTATTTCCAGATGAGCCAGCTGGCTGGCATGAGGTTTCCAAATTTGTCTGAACAATTTCCTCCAGGTGTGACCATCCCATTAGTTCTTTTGTCATTAGTATTTCTAATAAAAGCCATATGCAGAGTCCATCAGGGAGACATATCATTCAGATAATTGGGCCATCTATGCATGAAAGGCAACAGACAGTCCTTGAATTGCAGTTTAAGTGAGAGCTGTGATTATGTATTCATACAAGTGCTAGCTGTGGTCATCTCAGACAACTGGAGGTAAATCTATGGAACTTTTTCTCCAAGACTCTATTTGTGAGTGCATGAAAGGAGTAAGTTATGCCCTCTGCCCCCCAAAAAATTGTATGAGGAAACATACACCTGTAAGTCATTCAGTATAGCAGGTGAAGCTGTACGTTTCTGTCTTTGGTCACATTTCACCTAATCATTACAAACATCTTCACAGTCACTATCAAAAAGAGGAGAGAGAGAGGGAGAGGAGAGAGGAGAGGAGAAGAGAAGAGAAGAGAGGAGAAGATAAGATTATTTCAGTCTACTTCCTTAATAATGAAAAATCAGGTTTCTCGGTACTCTTTGTCTTGTTCATCAGGGGTTTTTTCTAACCTGGTTCTTACACATGCAATACTCCACAACTATCAGATTTGATTCTCCCTAATAGAATATCTTTAAAGTGATCAGCATACCTACAAGCACTCTTTAAACACCTTCTTAAACCTTTTACAGTGCTAAAATTTTAGCATTTGGGAAGAAGACTTATTAAGAAACTTTTGAATAAAGGAACTGATTTCTTTCTTCAGACAAAAATTTGAGTGTATTCCTTGCACTGTAATGAAAGAATGAAACTTTTATTGTGATATCAGAAGCTTGGATAAAAGCTTTGGTTCCTAGTAAAAACAGAAATTAAAAAAAAGGTGTCAAATAATAGGAGGAAGAAATCTGCAACGTTTCAATCTGAAAAAACATTTAAGCTTACTTGTGGGAGCTGTATATGAGTCTAAAGATGTTTCTATTCTTCCTACATGAATTGCTTTGCATTTATTAGGTAATGAAAATATTTCTGGAGATCCACACTACAGTCAGAAAATGTTTTTCCAGTAAATACCTCATAGGAACATGCCAACTCCTCTAAAAGTGTCAATGAAAACGAGACAAAAAAAAAAGCTTTGTATTTCTACTCCAATATTATGCTTTTATTACTTTGTCTTAGGCTGTTAAATTCAGTAGTCTGAGCACTGCTCAGCAGTAAGTTTTCTTTTCACCAATACAGTAGTGAAAGTGGGAAAATAAAATAATGGAAGCCAGGTACAGATTTCTCAAGTCAAGCATAGGTTTCTGTACAAGTCTTGTGCTGCCACCTTCCCTTCTTTGTTAGAAGCCAGTGGCTCTGTTTTGCAAACTGAGAACTTTAGACCATCTCATGTGGTGGAGAACAAAAATGTGCTACTATCAGCAGTTGCTGTACTCTTTAAAAATGGTATGGCTATGAGGAAGCCTTCAAGGCTCTCAAGGTAAGTATGTAGGCATCACCCCTGCTAAAGGAGAGGTTAAGAAATAGCTTTTCACTTTCATTATAATGATGATTACCCACTAGCACATTCTTTCCCTTGACTGGATGTACAGATTTTGGCTGGGATAGAGTTAAACTTCTTCACAGCAGCTCATATAATGCTATGGTTTGGATTTGTGACCACAACAGTGTTGGTAACACAGGGATGTTTTAGCTGTTGCTGAACAGTGCCTACACAGTGCCAAGGTCTTTTCTGTTGCTCACTCTGTCCCATCAATGGTCAGGCTGGGGTTGCACAAGAGGCAGGCAAGAGGAGGGGACACAGACAGGACAGCTGACCCTGACTGACCAAATGGATATCCTATACCACATGACATTGCACTCAGTAATGAAAGCTGGGGGAAGAAGAAGGAAGGGGGAATGTACAGACTTATGGTATTTGTCTTCCAAAGTAACTGTTCCATGTGATGGGTCCCTGCTTTCCTGGAAATGGCTTAAACACCTGCCTGCCCATGGGAAGCAGCGCATGAATTCCTTGTTTTGCTTTGTTTGCATGTTCAGCTTTTGCTTTACCTATTAAACTGTCTTTATCTCAACCCATGAGTTTTTTCACTTTTACCTTTCTGATTCTTTCCCCCATCTTTTACTGTTGCTAACTTTTCAGGGCAAGATCCAGTCGTTAATATTAGTGGTAAAGAAAATTCAGAATAATTGCATTAACTTGCCCAGGAATATTTAAACCCGTGCAACTGAAAGCAGATGCTGTCATGGACCAGTGTGTATAAGCTAGAAGAGCTAAAGGGACTTCACTTCTCCATCCCCCTTTATACAGTACAAGTCCATCTTGAGTGCTCTCTCTAACGTCAGAGTGTCACTCAGATCTATCACCTCCCATTTATGCTTTCGTGTTTTCCAACCCTGCTTCTGTCTCTACCACTATAAAGCAAAGTAACAAATATCCTGAACACCTGCAGTAAATACAGCTTTTCTGGCACTTGGGAGAGGTATAATTAAAAAAACTTTTATTCAGATGTCAAATATGGAATTAAATTTAGTCTAACCACACAGTCACAGTTCCTTTTTAGTTGTCAGCACTAAACTGCTGCCAGTAAAATAATGGTCATCAGCATAATCTCATGGAAATTTCAGTGGTGATCCCTTAGCAAATATTTTCCACCTTAGAAGGTGTCTTGCAAAACTTGAAGCTGACAACGTAGCCTCCTGTGTCAGAAATACAAAGTTATCACTGCTGCTATTCAGGTTATGACATTAACATATGAGAGGCATATTCTCCATTACCCATGGTTATTAATATTTGTCCATGATGCTTGGAAATGAGTAGAGTTACTTCTGTATGTATTACTGTAGGTTTTACATCTTGGTGCATGTGCACTGCTCACTCACTATTAAATGACTTTACCTCAATCTTAGTTATGCAGCCCCCAAATCTGGCTTTGTTTGACTGTGCAGAGCACTATAAAATCCGAAGATTTTTGTGAGGTTTTTTTGTTATTGCTGTTTGAGGGTTTGTGGGTTTTTGTTTGGTGTGGGTTTTTATTTTTTTAAATGTTAATATAGATAGCAGAGCTGCTTCTGTGACAAACAATTGATGTTTTATTGACAGCAGAGTGCCTAAGAGTTGAAGTATTGTTTAGTGAAATGTAGCTGTGGCAGCAACCAGTGCTCTTTTTATCATCATCTAGTCAAATGAAGTATTTAATTTAGAGCAACTTCAATAGCATAACCTGTTGAGATGCTGGTGAAGCAAACTGATACTCTTCTAAAGTTTTCCTCCTACCGTTAAGGTGATTTAAGTTATAAGTGGTTTAGAGCAATTTCACATTACACTATAGACCCTAATCCTTGAACTAGAGGCACCCCTTAAATACTATAAAATGCTGCTGTCCTTCCATGAAAAACTGCTGTTATTCTGCTCTGCGATACAGCATAGTCCATAGAAGTTGATACATGTAAATTTTCCAGATATACAAGCTCAGTAAAAACATACTCAAATGTTGAAGATTCAGTATAGCAATTTGACTCTCTGTTTTTTCCTATTAATTTATTTTTACCTAATTCATCCTCAACTAATGTAATACATGAGAGATTTAACTGTGTCCTGGTTTCAGCTGGGATAGAGTTAATTTTCTTCCTAGTAGCTGGTATAGTGCTGTGGTTTTGATTTAGTATGAGAAGAATGTTGATAACACACTGATGCTTTAGTTGTTGCTAAGTAGTGCTTAGACCAGTGTTGTGGGTCAACCTGGGAGGCAGCTGAACAGCACACAGCCGCTCGCTCACTCCCCCCCTCTCTCAGTGGGATGGGGGGAGAATCAGAAACAAAAAAAAAATAAACCCCATGGGCTGAGATAAAGACAGTTTAATAAAACATCAAAGGATAATAATAATAATAGTAATAATAACAACACTAATGGAATATAAGTCCATGGGACCTGATGAGATGCATCCCAGAGTCCTGAGGGAATTGGCCGATGTGGTCGCCAAGCCACTCTCCATGATATTTGAAAAGTCATGGCAGTCAGGTGAAGTCCCTGGTGACTGGAAAAAGGGAAACATTGTGCCCATTTTCAAAAAGGGTAGAAAGGAAGACCCTGGGAACTACCGACCTGTCAGCCTCACCTCTGTGCCTGGGAAGATCATGGAACAGATCCTCCTAGAAGCTATGCTAAGGCACATGGAGGCCAGGGAGATAATTCGAGATAGCCAGCATGGCTTCACCAAGGGCAAGTCCTGCCTGACGAACCTAGTGTCTTTCTATGATGGTGTGACAGCATCAGTGGACAAGGGAAAACCAATGGATGTCATCTATCTGGACTTCTGCAAAGCCTTTGACACGGTCCCCCACAACATCCTTCTCTCTAAATTGGAGAGCTATGGATTTGATGGGTGGACTGTTTGGTGGGTAAGGAACTGGCTGGGTGGCCACATCCAGAGGGTAGTGGTCAATGGCTCGATGTCCGGATGGAGACCGGTGACGAGTGGTGTCCCTCAGGGGTCCGTACTGGGACCAGTGCTGTTTAATATATTCATCAATGACTTAGACAGCGAGATCGAATGCACCCTCAGCAAGTTTACGGATGACACCAAACTGAGTGGTGCGGTTGACACACCAGAAGGACGGGATGTCATCCAGAGAGACCTGGCAATTTCACTCTTATGAAAGAAAGGAACACTTACTGAAAAGTTGTTCAACTAAGTACATGGTACCTAAATTGCAAACATTCAGCCCTACTATTCTGGACTGCCAAGAGTTCAGTGCAAGAAGTTCAGTTTTGTTTATTAGCCCCAAAGCTGGAATGGCAGTATATAATTTCTCTCAGTCTAGAAGAGATTTTATTTAGTGATGAGGCAAAACCCTGGTGTGGAAAGAAACCACTTTGTACAGCTGCTGAAATGAAGATTAAATATTCCACATGTGAGTCACATAAAAGAACCTTGTTATCAGGAAAGGGGAGTTTCACGCTCAATTTTAACATCAAATCAAATTCACTTCCATAGAGCATATAAAGTTTTCCAGCCACTCCTAACTTGTCTTTTGAAAGTCACATGTGCCACAAGCAATTATTGTGACAATCTATATTTGAAAAGAGACCCTGACAAACAAATTGCGCTTCAAAACTTTAATTGGTTTTTTTTGGTACTTTCTTTCTAAAGGTAATAGGCTGAGTGTAAATCACTTTGAAAGAAGATTTTCCAGTTTTGTAAACAGCCATATGATTCATTCTGCAAATAAAGCAGTGGTAAATGGGAAAGTCTGATTTTCATTATTTTCTATTCAAATAATTAAAAAACTCCATATAGTTAAATGTGGAAAACACTTGTAAAAATTTTTATAGACAGTCAACAACAGCATACAATAATTTCTAGAAGTCTATAATTTTGTAATTTCCTTAAGCTCCTAAAGAAAACATACCTGTAAATAATCAAAAAATATGTAGTAGTTCAAAGCCTTTTTGAGGATCACTAAATTCAATAGAAATATTACATCTGATTTCAATAGGTTTGGGATCACTTTATGCCTTTTTTTTTCTTCCCTGTTATGAATGAATGCTATATGTCATAGCTCAGCTGGAACTATAGCTACATCTGTTTGTTTGGTGGGTATGTCTCAATGTGAATCAATAAACATGCATTGCAGATAGACTCTTTCTAGCTGTTTTCTGGCCATAATTTCAAACCATGGACCTGATTTTACAGTTGTCCAGATGGTTGCATAACTTTCCAAGTAAAGTTTTCCTCTGGATAATATGGTTGCTTAGGAATATGAGGAAATCATAGGAGAACCAGGTGAGCAATGTTCACTTTACAGCACCATCATCATCCTGCCTGTCAGCTGCTTCCAACCTCTTCTGTGGGTAGAGAACATCAGGACAGTAATGTAGACTATATTAGGCAGATAGGCATGTTAGCCAATCCTGCTTTAAATTCTTCACCAAATTTAAATTTTTCTCTACTGAGAGCATGAAGGAAATTGTTACATTTGCCAATTCAGAGCAGGAAAGTTGTTTTTAAAATACACTGGTAAAGTTTAGATGTACATTAAGAAAAGAAAAAAAAAGTCTCACTAAATTACTTCACTCATTAATAGACAGCTCCATGAATAAATGCTAAAAGCAAGTGCAACATTTTAAATATGATCAAAATATAAATAATATCTTCCAAAAGAGACACATGAGCAAAACCCCCCAGATATTACATGTGAGACATTTATATCACAATATATCACAAGAAATCAGGTCGAATAATAAAGCTCAAAAATTTTCATTATATTAAATGGGTTTTTGGTTTTTGCATCCAGATAACTTGTCAAGTGCAATAGCTTAATGACTTTAACGCTAACTCTCTTTTCCTCCCACCATCCAGAACTACACCTGTCTATTCCCGTGCTACATTTAATCAAAAAACTTTTCAGTTTCCTGGATATCTTTCATATACTTGCAGTATTTCCTGTCACAATTTTTTTTTTCTTTCATGTCCAGATTGTCTATACAGCCCTTAATTTTAGCACATCCCAAACCAAGACAGGCTCACAGAGGAATTTCAGAACAAGGTTCTCAAACGGTCAAATTTGTCTCACTGGCCTAAGCATACTCATCCTCTTGCTACTCACCTTAACCTTTGGGTTAGTGCCAAGCATGGAGACTGGTGAGTTAATGAGTCAGACACTAAGAGTGTATTAGAATGGCCTGGGAGAGAACGTTAGGATTTTTTTGCCATATTAGTGGAAGAATAGGAGCAGATTAGGGACAGATTTATAAAGTGATCAGGGACTGGGCAAAGATTATAAAATTTGTACCCGAGACACGGGACAGGAAGAGACGTCAGAGGAAAGTTTTTATTTATTTTAAAACAAATCACAGTAATTTTAGCTTGCAGACAAATGGAGAAACTAAAACTTGGTAAGCAAAACTAAACTGTATTCAAAGCTTGGCTGAAACAGAAGCTATTACCTCATCCTTAAAAACATCTCAGAAGAGTATTTCTGTATTACAAGATATGATATTCTTCTAGACCTAAACAGCATATTGAGGAGATACAGAGTACTGCAGTTGCCTTGAGGAATTAATCCAAGTTCTAAATGTCTCATACATTTTTACAGTCCACAAGAATGCATCAAATATCAAATGCAAAGTAACATCTGTGCAGAACTATGATTTATCTGCTGTTTGTACATAGTGCCCTGAAGACAAAATGCCAAAGCACAAATAGGCGTAATGGAATGCTAGAGCTTGCTGCCAGTCCCTGTGCACATCCTAATCACTGACATCAGTGGAGAGATGTTCTCAGAGCTCAGGGGGCTTTCAAGCAATGGTTTCTTATTTCCTACCAGAGTAACATACAGAAAAGGCTGCTGGTTTTGCAAGTTCAGTATTATTGACTTTGTACCTGGCCTTTTACTTCAGGGCACCTAAATTTATCATGTAGTTTCCCAGCTCTTTTGAAAGAGTTTACCATATGAAGATGCACTGTGAAATTCTTCTTGGGGTTAAGCAAACCTCAAGTGTCAGCTCTTCATTCACTTAGTTTTGATCTGTCTCTTATGGTCATATGGTCCTTATTAGAAACTTTATTCCCAACATTTGTTTATCATCTTTTCAAAGTAGAAAAACTGTGCGCGGTCACTCCTTACCTCATTCCTCCTCTCCTAGCCTGTTTTTGCCCCACCAGCAAAGCATGATTTCTGGTAGCTGCAAGAGTTGATATTTCATTAAGCAAAAGTGTAGAGCAAATCTATGACTGAAGCAACTCACCTTCCTTGAACACTTTTGTCAGTGTGGAATCTTTGGGATTTTTCTCCTCCCTATAGGAAGAATACACGCTTCAGTCATAAAGCATTTGCTAAAGTGTTAACTAATGGAAACTTAAATCTTCACCTCCTTTCATCAATACATTCTTTCTCTTCTAAATTTAAAGCATATATGGTTACTATGAATATTGTAATCTGCAGTCAGGATTCCATTTTAGATAATCACTTCTAGACAGAGCAGAAAAAACAGGACCAGTCTCACACCATGTGTAACTTCAAGAAGCAGCACCTAGAGAGCTATGTATAGTTCCACTTTTTATTTCTCTGGATGAAGAGCAGCTAGGACAACAACTGTAAATGCACCTATTTATTTTAAATGCTTTGGGATTAATATGAATGCTAATGGTATTTTGTGTTTATATCAACAACAAACAGGGGCTGTGTGAAAACAGTTATAGCCTTCCTGACTGCATTCCTCTGCTAGGTCCAGGGATGAAGTTGTCAGAAACTCGAAATAAATACTGCACATATACATGTACTAGGTTAATATTACACAAATTGGTACTACAGCTCTGATAATTCCCAGTGTAGCTTTATAATTTGATAGCGTCTTGCACATCAAAATTTTGTTGCTGGTAACAGTTGATCAATACTAGTTTCAGCTGCTGTGTCTTTAATATAAAACACCTACATTCTCTAAAATGCCCTTTTCTTATGAAAATATAAAAAAAATTATTATTGTAATATTCCAAAGTATGCAGTCTTGAAGCATTGAATTTTTGTTTTGTCTGTAGGGTTTTTTCCCCATTTTTCACTGTGACAATTCAACAAGTCCCATAATAAACACTACTGGACTTTTTATTTTTTGGATTTGATACTCGCTATATATGTTAGCCTTGCCACATACTAGAAATAATTGGCCTATATACCCAAATGCCTGCTGGTAAATGCAAGAGTAGAATTATTGTTCTTACTTTTTTTTTTTGTCTTTTGCAAGGTAATGAATATATATGACAACTATTAACATTGTTTGCTGTTTGACCTGAATCATAAAAGTGATGATGCAAAAGTGCTAGGAGTGGCTGTTACACCAAATGGTTGTGCAGATATTCAGAGGGACCTTGAAAAGATGGAGAAATGGGCTGACAGTAGGAATGCTGAGTCCTAGCCCTAGGGACAAATAACCCCAGGCACCAGTACAGTCTAGGTGCTGACTTGCTGGAGAGCAGCATGGCAGAGAATTTTCTGGTGATGCTGGTGGACACCAAGAAGAACCAGAGCCAGCAATGTGCCTTCATGGCTAAGAATGCCAACAGCCTGCTGGTCTACATTAGGAGGAGTGTTGCCAGCAGGACAAGGGAGGTCATCCTTCCTCTCTGCCCAGCTCTGCTGAGACACATCCAGAGTGCTGGGTGCACTGCTGAGCTCCTCAGTACAAGGCAGCAGTGGGCATACCGGAGTGAGTCCAAAGAAGGGCCAATGAAGATGAATATGGAACTGGAATATATGCCTAGACCTTTCACCATCTTGGTTGCTCTTCTCTGGACCACTCTAATAGTTTGACATCCTTCTTATATTGAGGTGCCCCAAACTGCACACTGTACTCGAGGCGTGGCCACAGAAATGCAGTGCAGAGTGGGATAATCCCCTCCTTCAACAATCTCACTATGCTTGTGCTTGATGCACCCCAGGACACAGTTGGCCCTTTTGGCTTCCAGGGCACACTGTTGACTCATATTCAACTTGCCATCAAACCAAATGCCCAGATCTCTTTCCTCAGGGCTGCTCTCCAGCCTTTTGTCCCCCAATTTGTACATATAACCAGGACTGCCCTGTCCCAGGTGGAGCATCAGGCACTTGCTCTTTTTAAATTTCATATGATTGGTGATTGCCCAGCTCTCTAGCCTATCCAGATTTCTCTGTGAGGCCTCTCTACCCTCAAGGGAGTCCACAGCTCCTGATAGTTTAGTATCATTGGCAAACTTACTTAATGTACATTTGACTGAACATGCACGATTAGAAGTCAGACTCTTCTCAGTGGTGCCCAGTGACAGGTCAAGAGGCAACGGGCACAAACTGAAACACAGAAAATTCCATTTAAATGTAAGAAAACACTTTGTACCATGAGAGTGATCAAACACTAGCACAGGTTACCCAGAGATGTTGTTGAGTCTCCATTGTTGGAGATATTCAAAATCCAATGGGACATGGCTGTGAGCAACCTGCTGTAGGTGACGACCCTGGTTTGTGCAGGGGAGTTGGAATAGAAGATCTCCAGGGGTCCCTTCCCAATTCAACCATTCTGTGATTTCGAGTTTAAGATCAGAGGTAAAAGGGAGAGTTTCTAAGTGTATATGATTAGTAACCAAAAAAATTACAGCTAAGATTAAAGAAAGTTTCTCTCGGACATTAAGAAGGTTCTTTTGCCCTTGTGCAGTAAAGGACTTTATTGTGAAGAAGGTTCAGGGCTTGCAGTTAAAATGATGAATGGACTTAATCAATTTGAGAAATAAGTTTCTTTAACTGGAGCATTTAAAGATTTATAAATTTTCAGAGGTCATGATAGTTTTTTGAATGGACATCTGCATGTCATATAGTCCAGCCTCACACAATCTGTCAGTTTTGCATTGATGTAAGGATTATGTATGTAAAAAATACTTCTGTATGCAATAAGCGTTCTCTGAGCAACTAGGAATATATTCATCATTAGCCACCAAGCTCTGCATTAGGTATTAAATAGACACTGAAAAGGTCCAGAGGAAAAAATCGCAAAAAATTATATCTTGCTTTTTTAGGCAAAATAATCTTGAGTAATGTCTCTCTCTCTCCATGTATGAACTAACAAAAAATGGCATATATTTTGAAATTATGTTTTTGGAACAATCTGAACAGAACAAAATTTTCTAATGTGGAAATTTCTACTGTCTATGTTTATAATTCTTATCTAGTGTGCAAACAGTCTATATGATGTGTGGTGAGGATTGGGAAGCTGGTCTGTGCCAGAACCAGTAAGCAAATCCATACCTTGCCAGGTTTGGCAAGATGTGTTTATTAAAAAAAGTAATACTGGGGATGGAGAAGGAGGATGGGAGGATGGGGGAGACAAATTCAGCATTATGCAGTAGAAACTGGAGGAGAAAAGAACAGAGAGCAGAAGAGGCACAGCAAATGGAGTGGATTAAAATAGGCCAGAGGTAGAAGAGAATCAATATTTTCAATGTGCTGCTGAAACAGAGTTGAAAAAAGTCTACGTTTATGAGTAAGCACATGTTGAAGTGTTTTCCTGAGGAGAGATTGTCCTGTCACTAGTTAATAAAAATGCAAAATAATCCCACTTATCTTGTGAGAAGGTCACTATGATATTCACCATAAGATAAGAAAATCCATGCATGGGAGAATGCTCTGTGATTAACAATGCTTTTCATAAAGGTATCTGGAGACAGACAGTTATGTATCTGCACAACTCTAAGCTGTAATAAGGGAGTAGCTGTATTCACAGAACAAAGCTTGACATTTATCTTTGCCGAAAAATAAAAAGATTGAGAGCAAATAGTTTTTCTTGACAGCATTGAAACCACTTCATGATTAGCTGGAGCAAGAAATTAAATATCATTAAAAGGTCATAAGAACTTGCATGGTCTGAGAAATAGGGGGAGCACAAATCTGATAAAGAACCTTGGAGAAGAATATTTTACAATTAAATGTGTTAACAGATGCATTTCTGCTTGGAAGGCAGGCACTGATATGCATGAGGAAGCATAAATTGCCTTTCATTTTATTCTGAAAAAATCTTTGTATAGAAAAGAAAAAAATTATCATGAACCCTCAAGTACTTTTAAAGTAATGTAAATAGTTGCTATGAATATAAAATCAGCCTTCATTATGTTACAAAAAGTGATGTTTCTCAAATAATAAATCAACACTTCATAAAACTTCCATCCCCATGCAGTGCCTTAGTCCTTCACAAATTACAGAAGATATTTATGTTTGAAACTGTTTAATGATAATTCCGTGGGTTTTGCACTACATAAGACTTCTTTGTGTGGATATAAGCTCAATAACTTAATATTTTTATTGCAGATATAAAGATGTTTTGACACTTTATTCTCTACAATTTAGTTCAGGTTCTTCTAATAAAAAAAGGAATTTCTATTTTTTCAGAGATTCCTAGATTTTTTCTGGTTTATTGAAAAAGTCTTCTTTCAGAGCCAGGGGAAATATCTTTCTTTTTTGGGCTTAGGAGGCAGAAAAATTAACTCTAAGGACTGGCAGTTGCTGGAAATTTAAAACCTTTAAACTGAATACTGTTAACACAGAGAATAAGTTAAAAGTAACTTGATTCAGGTTGGTAGAGCTATTTTATTGAAAAAAATTCATTAAGTCAGAATTTATAAAAATGTTAGACTAAAAATGCATCAAAAGCCTACAATATAACTTTTTAAACATTTTTGACAACACATTTCCCAAGAAAATGAGAAGCATGAAGAAACTTTTGTAAGTCTGTAATGAGTTAGAAAGCAAGATTTCCCTGTGGCAAGAGTTTTTAAGGTTTTGAACTTGAGACCTTCTGAAACATTTTCCTTTTGTTTTTCTTTAACGAGAAGTCTCAGCAGGTCTCCATAAATACCAGACCATGTCTCCATTTAAAAAAAAAAAAAGCAAAGAAGCATGGGCTCAGAAGACCAAATGATCTAATGACGAGATTCCTTGGTGTCCATAAATTTGTCTAGCTCCTTTTTGAACCTGAAAATACTGCCTCTTTCCATAAACTCCTGTGGAAGCAAGCTTCAAATCTTCATGACCTGCTGTGTAAAATCGTATGTTCTTTTACCTGTTTTGGAATGATCACCTGTCAGTTTTACCAATTGTCCCCAAGTTCCAGAACTGGAAGAATTGGTGAGTAACATTTCCACTGTCACCTTATACAGTTCCTTCATGGGTCTGTAAATCCCTTATCATAGATATCTTCCTTTTTCAGGCTCTTTCTCCTGCAGTTCAGCACCGTTGAAGCAATAAGGTATGTGTCAGTTGGTGTGGAATCAATTTTACAAGGAACCATGTTTAATAGCTACTACAGTTTTTTTACAGGAAAACACCTGTGACAAAAAAGGACCTCAACAGCTAATCAGCACAAATCTGTTTCCTCATTTGCTTACCTATTAAAAAAAATTTAAAAAAAAAAAAGGAAAATTTAAATTTTCAGTCAGGAAAGTTTCCTGAAACAAAATCATTTTAATTTTTATCACCCCTCTCCCTTTGAAGCCTTAACTGACTGAACAGACCTGTCTGGCTGCTTTTCTCTCCTAAATATTCACTACAAGTCTTGTTTCTTGTTTCTACAGAGGAATCTGAAACTACTCTGGAATTGCGTCTGCTCAATTTGGAAGAAGGTTTACAGTTAGTTTACGGTTATGCAAGCTAATCTACATTTCTGAGTGTCATTTCTTTGTATTATATTCAGCCTACCAGATTTTCTGCTAGCTGACATCCTCTTGATCTCAGTACATAAACTGTTGGTTTTATTTATCTACTACTGGTGAAAATTCCGCAGCAGTCTGTAAAACTGATCATGACTTGAAAATAATAATCCCTGACGGTCTTAAACTGATCTCTCCACAGACTAAAACCTATTTAGCTAAATCATTTTTGCAGAAATGCCTGACTTTTATTAAGTGCTTTGCTTTTGCATGACATTGATAAGACATCAATTAATTCGAAGAACTCCTGATATCTAGGTAGGAAAATGTTATCTCTATTTTTCAGATGGAGAAACTGAAAAGTTGAAGAGGCTTCCTAAGGCCATAAGGTAAGATAAGGACAGAGCTGGCGCTTCAACTCTTCAGTGCCTGGCTTCCTGTCTAGAATTACAAATGTCAAATATCCTACATAATTAGCATACAGTTAATAGATAGGATAATAGTAAATTTTTTTTCTCATGGAGAAAACATAAAATAAATACAAAATCTACAAAATCTGATATCAATCAATTGCTATATCTGACATTTTGAGTAGATATTCAAAGTGTGGGAGGAGGAGAAGGGTCATTTTCATCTTCTTGCCACCGTGTGGTCAAACAGCCTTCTTTTACTGTCTGCAGGTTTAGATGTTTTACAGAGTTCAGTTTTGAGGGAAATTTTCTTCCTGACTTCTCATTCATATTCAAAGATTTTTATTATTTCATTATAGTTCTCAAGTGTGAATTTACATGTTAATGAAAAGTATTGGACTAACAATCCTGGAGAGTAAAGTTTTGTATTTATGTCTAGGTTAGATATCGTGTAGCTTTTTCAAAAGGTGGTTGGCTATAGGTTTCAAAATGACCCAGATCAAGAAGCAAAACTAATCAAAAACTGATTGTGTCTTGGCTTCCTTCAGGTACTACACAGAAAATATCCAGACTTTCTTCTCAGCTTAGAAATGAGATACCAAGGGTTATTCCCCCTCTAATACTTGTGTTTGAAAGTAATAGATTTTCCAGAAAGACATGAAGTAAAAAAATTTAGCTGAAGTGCCTAGAACCACCTCCATATAGAACATAAGGAACCGCAAGTGTCATTTAGTCAATGCTGCTTTCACAGAGGTAGGCTTACTTTCACACCAGGGTTCAGACCTGACCCAAATTCCCCTTAGGAAAACCATTAATCATTAGTAATCTTTATAATCACTAGCAATTACTATAGCATATGCTCTAATATACCTGAGCATTATTGTTTGCTAAGATCTAATTAGTTCCAATAATCTGAGAATGAAACAAAAGGAAAAACCACCACCCACAGGAAAAAAATACATACGTATATATGAGCACGAAGAGGCAATGTTTATCGTATCTGGAACCAGATGGAAATTGAAGGACTGGATGTTAAATAGTATTAAAAATAAGTATAAGAATAGAGGAAAGCACTTGGGAAAGTAAAAGACATGAACTATTCCGCTTCAGCTTCTGGTCAATGCAAAATGAACGCTTAGTTGTTCCACTTTTTGTGAAAGAGGGAATCACATTTTAGTACATACAGAAAAAATGGGTGATGTCAAAGCATGGTTCTACTTGTCATTTGTATTTGCAGGCTATTAAAAGGCCATATTGAAAGAGAGAGAAACATGAGCCTCACAGCCCCATGCAAGTATGCTCATGCCTTGGCAGAAATATGGTAAATGTGGAAGTGCTGAATACAATTTAACAAGTACTGAAATAGGTGCTGGATGATATTCCTTTTTCCTTTCTTTTGGCCACCCTGGTGAGGGTTTTTCATTTGAAGTACCTAAGAGAACTGACTTGACAGAAAAGCATGTTCATATTGTTCCTAAGGAGTCTCAAAAAACCAGGACTCTTTTGAAACAACATTTTCTAACTTATACGGAGTATGCCAGCATTGATCTTTGTAGAGCATTATACAAGCTGCACACCACTTGGCAAATGCAAGTTAACACATGTCCAGAGCCACAGATTAGTATGTTCCTCTAAAGAAACTTCCTGCAGCTAAAGTGGTCATTATCGTCAAAGTCCAGCCACTGAACTGCACCAAGAGTTTTCACAGAGGCAGGTCAGAGACAGAAGCTGCTGCTGCTCATGGTGGCAGCACTGCCACCTCATTGTGCCCTGCGGGGCTGGGCAGGGCAGCACAGGCTCCCCAGGCGCACTCCTGTGCCCTGCCTTACTGCATGGGGGCTGACACACCAGACTGCTCCTCAGCATCCGGAAATGTTGTGCAAGCATTTGGAAGAAGAAAAAACCAAGGCTAGTGATGAAAAATCAGGTACAATGCAAGTGTGAAGGATATAATGGTTCTAATTGTAAAAACTGCACCACAGGAAATTGTTTCTGTTGCTGAATTATTGGCCACGATATATGATATTATAATGAGTTTCCCATTAAGGACTTGTCTTGTGAGTGAGACTTGATCTTGCTGTGGTCTGTGGTATTTAATGATACTCGTTTCTTGTACCAGAGTCTGTTAAGAAAGAAAAATAGTATTGAATGTCTAAATTGCAGTGACCTACATAGGGAACCCCAGGCACCTGTGGTCTGAGCGGATTTATGGTCATCAGTAACACTGACAACATATTCCTCCTAGTTTTTGCCTTGTGGCATGTTCTTCCTGAATATGCAATGTAATAATCACAAACTTACTGTGAATCTCATATTGATGTACCAAGAATTTTTTTCCATTATTGCCTAAACCCATTTGTTTTGTCTTTGAATCCATGGTATGTGTAAACATTCACATATTGTACTTGAGGATACTTTCTCCTCCTGATGAAAATTACTATCGTATTCCTGAAAAAATATCATCCATAGATAGGAATAACAATTTAATCACTTTACATAGATGTCAATGAAAACAGAATTTATCATGAGCGGAATTTCTTTTGTTTTAAGCAGATGCTGTTATGTGGAGCACATGGTGTTCTCCACAGGGTATTACACAAAGTTTTTGCAGGATATTATGAAATAAACTGAGAGTGATTAAAATTAATAGAAAGAGCTACAGAATTAATTGCATGCATCATTGAATGTCTCTTTATTAAAACTGATGTGCTGTTGTCACAACAGTTCTGTTCAGGTCATCAGCACTGGAAGTCTTTTGCCCACCATGAGCATTTAATTAATGGTATGTAGGTCAGTTCAAAGCAATATTTGCTCTTTGATTAAGACATAAATTGTGAAAGACAGAATCCATATCAAGGCCAGTTAGAATCTTCTCAGTACGCTCTACATAACACATTTTAATAACATTATATTTCATCTATTTAATCAGAGGCATGAATCTCAGAATTAATTTTTGTAAAGGACCTTAAGATCAAAGAGTACAACATAATTCAGCATTATACTTTGCATCAATAGCAAATGTCAGTCTATGTTTAAGACATATCTTTTGGTTTTTTAATACTTCAGTTGGAAATTATTTTGGTATTATGGTAGATGGATAATTAGCCTGCTCCAGCGTTGAAATTGATTTTTAAGAAAATCAGTCAAGAAACAATCAAACAAAAAAAGGAATAATGAAGAAAAACCTGTTTAATAATGTTAATGGGAATATTAAAATAATAATAATAATAATGGTTGTACCAACATGATAAAGGATCAATCTTTTATGTATTCTCTCATTTAACTGGTGTGATAAACCATTGAATTATCCTATTAATACTAGTACAACTTTACCAGTTCTAAAATTCTATATTATATAAGAAGATGGTCAAAAGGAATTCCCTTCCTGCCTCTTAAAAATTTAGTTAATAGATAACATACGTATATGATGTGTAAAGAAGAGACATATTGGGCTAGCTTTTGCATCCTTTGCTAGTGCAATGACTTTGAGAAGGAGCCTACAGCACAAATACAGTCTACTCAACTTCTCATAACCTCCCGGAATAGCTTATTTTAATAATTTTGGTCATGGTTGGCACTCTTTGACTGGATTTCCTTTATAAATTAAAAGCAGTATTGCTGCTTTCCTGGTCTGACTTTATCTGCATTTCTTAAAAACTTCCTGTGTTTGATTTCTCTGCTGTTTACTTTCAAGGTGACACCAAATTTTTTTAAAGATAAAAACTGTTACAGACCTTCATAAAAGTTTCCTGCTGACATAATGCCAACAACCACAGGATCTTACTGGGGAGTCATTAAACACCTTAAAATAGCCTCAAACATTGCAAATGTTGGGATGGTTTGCATTTGGTCATGCAGCTGAACTGATTGGGTTTTACCCACTATTTAAAATTAGTAAGATACATCTAATAGACATAGGATAATATTTTCTGTGACTCTGCTGTAAGCTGTACTATACAGACAAGCTCTAGAAAAAGACAAGTGAAGAGCCTTTGTCAGCCCAAAGAATTTTTGCTGTATATACCATATTGTCACCCCCTGCATGTTAGCACAATTGCTACTGCCTTATGAGTAATTAACTTACGCAACGTTCATCTTTGTTCTCTGCTCTCACCCTTGTCTTTCATTTACCTGGAATTCAATTAGTCTCATTTTAGTGGTAAAGGAATCATTCATTAGCAAGTTCAGCTAAGTAAATCTTCCTTTCTTTTAATAAAACCTGGAAGTGCCTCAGAACGCTTTACTACTGTTAGTCCCACAAAATAAACATGATCACATAATCTTCATGATCATAAGACTGACTGGACAGAAATCCTCAATCCTATCCAGACACATATCTGTTGAACTAAAGCTTTTTCTGTGGTCATTTCACATGGGTACATAGTATTTGGACTTTGTAGCATACTAAGGATGTGCACTTAGTCCTCAGTCGTCATGATCCAGCCCAGGGGAAATTGTGTGCTATGTTAGAGCCTTCTGATGGTTTGAACATGTCCTATGACAATGAGATGAGTGGTCTGTTATTTAAACATTCACTGTTCATTCTGTTTTAACGATATAGGAGCTGGAGTCATTAGATACAGTAGGCTGTAGTAAATTGGAAATGAAACAGGAGATATAATTTCTTTGGACCTCAGGTTCTTAGTACAAGAGTTAAGTCTTTGCCAAAGGATTTGGAGTAAGTTGGAGGACATTTTCTGCTTGGAGCACTGCAGAACTGATGACAAGCGGCTTGCATTCCTTCCTAGAGAAAACATGCCAAAGGAAAATAGAAACTACTGGGAACACATTTACCTTGCCACAGGGGTGGTTTGTGCTTTCAACTGGATTTCACCTGAAGAAATGGAAGACTAAAGGCAAGTGATTAGAAAATGCAGATCAGGGGTAAGTCAGGCTGGGGAAGAAAACCCCTAGAGAATTTTAATTACAGCCCTTGAGATCAAACAGTTGCGTCAGGTTTCCAATATCTTTATTAAATGGACTTGCCTCCAAACCAAAAAGTTTCATCATATTCTTGTATCCAGGTGAATTACTCAGTATAAAAATTAGGCAAGGAAGATTCTCAAGAAGATCAAAACTGAAAAAGTTTGCAGAACCCATGCATTATATTGTATTGCCTAGGAAAGGCTGAACTGTGGTGTCTGGAAATATACTTTCTCTCCTTTGCTACCTTCCAGACTATTTACTGTGAACAGCCAGTGCCAAAAGCAGTATTAGCCTTACCTGGAAAGTGGAAGCTACAATGGCAGCTGTCCATGTGTATAATCAAAATGGTTTTCAGGAAAAAATAAAAGACTAATAAAATAATCAAAAAATGTTTTAGGAAAATAATGGATTTCTTATTATGTATTATATGCTACCAATAAACTCAAACAATGGGAGTATGGCTTTAGGGCTTTGAAGAACTGTTTTTATTACTAAGTATATAAATATCAAAACACATTCTCCTGCTGTAATCAAATTTACGATTTCTATTACTTTAGAGATTCTAAGATTGACTTGAATGGAGATCTCAGAAGAAAAGGCAATTTAGCTGATGTTAATACCTTTCCCTTTGTGTTTAAAATATAGTTCTGACTATTTTATTCTGTAAGCATTTTTTTAAAACCCTCAAATTATGTGACACTGGTTGTAGTATAAACAAGGGACTGCTTTCGTATTATTTTAATACTGATGTATTGAAAAAGAGTTCAAATTCAAAACTAGAAAGCTTGTAGTCTTTCAGTATTAGAATGCCAAACTGCCCAGAGTCATGTCACTTACTTTTGGGAGATTTTATTTTGTCACCCTTCTATGTCCCAAATCTGGCACTAGCAATATAATTGGATTCATATTAAATATGTTTGCAGGATGAGGATTGATTAACTAGCCAAAATTAAAATTATGAGTAAACTAAAATGTTGATAGATTGATTCAGAACTGATGTGCAGAAATGGGTACAGGTTATATACTGGGCTGAAGTGGTTTAAGGTATGGTTTTAAGTAGTTGTAAGAGGTAAAAATATACAACATAAGCTCACTTGACATTCAGTAGAAATGGCAGTTTGTCAGTGCAATAAAGCAGACTTTGGGACTCCTTCTACCAGATCAAATATGTTGCAGTCATGACAGCTGGTGCCGGTTCAAAGTCACTCAAGGGCCAGCAGATTATGATCACATTTTTAGCAATGGCAAGTAACATCTGTCTAAAAAAATTCCAAAGGTTTTTCCTAGGGCCATATTAAACTATAAATTCAATTCACGTGCTTTAATATGCACCAATGCAGTCACATGCCCACAACTGTTTTATATCACATTGGCTCTGGGGCAGAGTTATCTGTGACTGCTCAGGTCCCATTTTACAGTTGTGGAACATGAGGGTATGAGAATTTAGAATAGATGGCAAAAGTCACTAGAATCAAGAAGACAAAAGATGATTTTGCCTTTTCAGTCTTGTTTCCTGTTTTCATATTTGGTCCTTTCAATGTGTTACTTGTTTTACGATTTCTTCTTATATGACTCTATTACTTATCCTGGCTCATGCAAATCCAGTACATTAACGTGCAACACCAGTTCAAGATCTGAAAGATGACATCCTCTGCAGTTATATCTCATCATCCTGAACTTGAATTTAATCTAAAACATATGTATAAACAATGTTATTTGAACAAGGTTCAGTGTTATAGAAAAATAATATGTCAGTAGAATGAAGTAAAAGACCCTGCACCAGTCTTGTAACTGTAAATGCCCAACTGAGCATTATTATGAACTCACCAGTTGTCTTTGGACCTATAGGATATGCAAAAATTGAAGCATTCTAATGTGTCCATGCACTTCAACCACATATTTGAACTGATAGAGAGAGAGAAAAGTGTATTTCAAAGTGAAGACTCATTAATTATAGAAATGGTTTAACAGCTACCTTGAAATCTTGAAGGTCCAGGGACATGACTTCCACCTTTTGGGTCTAACAATGGACAGATTAACGTGGCTACAATGTTGTCAGCTTCCCTAATTCACATTCCCCTCTCACAGCTGCTAGAATAATACTAGTAAATTTACCAGAGGAAAGACTTTAATATGAACCTTTAATAATGATAGAAATATCCATGTCTGGAAGTTGAAACAGTGGATCTTCACAAAGCCAATTGCATAATGTGCCATGTACTGTCAGCATAAATATTACTGGTTTGCTGTGTTTATGCTAAGTCCACTTCAGAGCCACTTTCTTAATTTTAATTGGCTCCTTCAGGAAGAACTTTGGTTCCTTGAATATCCTTAAAAGAAAGAAAAAAACACCTCTTCAGTTTTTCAGCTATGGGCTAGCTCATATCAATAATCTAATATGCTGGTAGTCTGTTTTACAGAGAAAACTCAGGAGAAAAAATGAGTTGGGGTTTCCTGAGACATAGGAAGTTGTGCTTGTTGAGTTTTCTGTGCCATAATTAATATTGATACAAAAATATCAAGGTAATTTAACTTGATGGAAGTTCTTCTATGCTAAGTAACTAACTTCATGTAAGAACTTACCATCTGTTATAATACTTAGATTATTATTTTATTGAACTTCAAGCTGTCTTGGAGAAGCAAATTTTCTCTGAATATATATTCCATTAAAAGATTCCTTTTAAATGTAAGAAATCACTTTCATACTGTGCAGGTGGTAAAACACTAGCACAGGTTAACCAGAGAGGTTGTGGAGTCTCGGTCCTTGGAGATATTCAAAATCTGACTGGACACAGGTTTTGTGCAACCTCCTGTAGGTGACTGGACTTTGTGCAGGGGGATCAGATCAGGCGATGTCCGGGATGGCTTTCTCACATCAGCTCCTCTGTGACTCTGTGAACTACAGATGCTCTGCAAATGCTCTGATGCCTGTCACCAGAGGGCAAGGCAATATTATGTTGCCTCGGAGCCACCTCTCTAGCCAGTCTTGGTGCTGACCAAGTTGGAAGGAATCATTACTTCAAAGTAGCTAGCTTTGTTCAAGAATAAACCACCTATCCAAAGGGAGAAAAGTTAGTCTGAAAGGGATGAAAAAAACCCCAATAAGTAAGATTTAGATTAACTCTCAATCTTCTTTACCATTTCATACTGCAAAAATTCCTTGTGAAAAGACTTTGTGTCCTTTTCTTCTTAGTTCTTATATTTTCTCATTTTCCTAGGAGACAATGTTTTTGTCATTTAGACAGGCTTAATGGAAGAAATATACACACAAGGCTGCAGAGACGGAAAATTGGTGACAAAATAAATTGCATAACTGGAATAAAAGAAAACAACCTTTGTCTCCTAAGTTCTTGTTTTGCCTTCTTATCTCTCTTTTTCAGGCTTTGCATAGTACAAAGCCCACTCTGAATTCTGGCTAAGTCATAGTAGAAAGGCAGAGATAAGAGAGGGATCATGGGGTTGTCTAGAGTTGAAGGATACCTCTATATAACAGGACGTGTTACTTTCAGGAATAGTATACTTGTGCCATTCAAGCTCAGTATACTATAACACAAAATGTTTTGGAGATTTGCTGAGAAGATGGAGGTTCACCTCTCCATGGCTTACAGCTAATGCAGACCAGAAAGAGAAATGAGCTAGGAAGCAAAAAGTCAGGAAATACAGAAGAAGATACAGAGAAAGCCCATAAAATTTCACCTGCTAAGATCAGAGCATCATGCTAGTGGGAAAGCATTCTCGTATTAGAAATTTATGCTGATGTCCTCTGGTCACATGCTTTAGTCTGCTTCTCCTAATCAGCTTTTTACTATCATCCCTATGATACAGGTGAACAAAAAATAGCAAAGTGCTACCAGCTCACACAGGAAAAACTTGCACTGTCTGCATAGAACAGGCAGGTGCTGCTGCCCTGTTGCATGCTTGAAAAGAAAAAGATTCTGTCTCATTTATTTATCTGTGTAGTGGTGCAAGGAAAGAAATCTAGGTGATTTTATTCACTTGGGCTCCTCTGGTCTAATTGTCCATAACAGGCTATGTAGATTTCTCAAACTCTCCCAGGCACAGTGGGATTCAGTGTGGACGTAGAGAAATGGTAAGTACAAGGGGAGGGGGAGGCAGTCTGAAGCTGCTCTCACCTATACTAGCGTTTTCTTTGGTTCATCGTATTGGGCCTGAATGTATTTGCAGTTGCCGCTGACAGGACTTGGGACTGAAATTGGGAAGGCAGGTGGTCCTTAGCTGAGCGCAATGTGGGAGAAGAGAACAGAGAGTACAAACTTAGTTAAGGCACCATAAGTAGTAGGAGAACCAGGAGAGCAAGAGAAGGAAAACAAGTACAATCCTGCATCCCTTCTGTAATAGAGAGATATTCTTCTTCAGAATTGTGCTGGGACTATTAGGCCATCAGAAAATCTTCTTTCCAGTGAAAATAAAACTGAACAAGAAACAACTTTTAATCAGTCCCTTTAGCCTATATACACTTAAATTACACTTCAGAAAGTTCTTAAGGCAAATAAAACAATTCAGGTGTAAAACTTCCCGTTTAACCATGGGTATTTGAAGAACAAGTAACTTGTCATTACCTTGGCAGACACTGAATCAGCTTAGCAACTAACACGACAATATTAACTTTTCTAAGCCAACCTTTTTCTAAATCAGACAGAGGGACACAAGGACAACACAGATAATATCAAGCATTGCAAATGCAGCATAATAACACTTCAAGTCTTTATTCTCACATTTTTCTGAGGTGCTTCTCTATAACACATATGTATTGTTTCAATGCCCATTATAAGTTGTTGACTGAAATGTTCTCTGCTGAGTTAACAGCATTCTTCAGAAGGTAAGGAATACTTTGTCCTTTACACCCAACTTTAGCTGTGTCTAACATAACTCTTTTGCCTCATTTCCACTGCTGTAACTTTTTTGGAAATAAGGCACCAGCAAACAGCTGGTCAGTAATATATATACTAGTTGTACACAACTGGATTCATAATTTCCCTTATAACAGTGACCAAATCCTTGCTTGACAAACAGTTCCTTTCTAAACTCTCAGACACAGTCCTAAAGGCTGCTTGATTGTTTGTGACTTCCACTTCACTCAGTGCAAGGCTTCTCTGGAGCCTCCTTTTTTGATGGTTAGAAGCATTCTTGCTAGTTTGTTTCAGGACCTACTGGTTTTTTGTGTCAATGTTGTCTCTCACATCTTGTCTTCCTCCTTTGGTGCTGGCCCAGCTAGAGTCACTCTTAGCACCCTTTTTGCCAAGGTTACAAAGGCCACACTATTTCAGTCTTCTCTGTCCACTGATCGCCCTTGTAGATCTTCTCTGCACCAATTTCCATTAAAATTCTTTCCTCTCAGCATGGCAAAGTAGAGAGCATTTATCATAATATTTTCCCAACAACTTACACAAAAGTAAATATTCTTCACTACACTATTGATGTGAGCAGCCATAAGGGTGGCCTGGTTAGAAAGGGAAAATTACTGAACAGAAGAAAATGTCTACTGGAAAATACTGACAGAGTAATTGCCTGACAGCCTGGGAGCTGGGAGCCTGGGAACCAGGCCTGTGAATGAGAAACATCCTTGAAAAATGCAGCTGGCCTCTTCAAAATACAGCTGGGGTACCGAGAATCCAGAGACATCCTGAGCTACAGTCGATAAGCGCAAACCCAAGAAACTGTAATGGCAACTTATTGTCTGAAAAAGTGGAAATAGTCTGGGGAAATAAAGTCAGTCTGAAAAACCTGAAAACATCAACATTTATTTATTGGCTGTTACAGGCGAAAAATCAAAATTAACAGCAACTGATGGTTGCTATATGATTGATTGCTGCCATGTTATTGATTAATACTATATTATTGATTGCTGATAGTAATTTGTAATAGCTTGATATATACATATATATGCCTTATTTATCATAGGTATACTTGCTAGTGGTGATTTGTGTGGTATTTGTGATAATCTTTAATAGAGAAATTTAGAGGACAAAAGCCTCCATGTCTTTAGTATTATGGAATCCTATGAACTCACAGTTGCAGTCTCTATACACCCGCAGTCTTGGTTAACCCTTTAGGTCATGGCAACTGTCATGTATCCATATACTCTATATGACTTTTTCTCTGTTTTGTTATGTCTTTCTGCACTCTTGGAAAAAAGAGATAGGAATGTTTTGATAGAAACTTACAAATTGAAATGGTGAAGCTACATCAGGGAAACTGATTTTTAAACTCCAAATTTGAATTTTGCAGGCTGAGACTTTGATTCAACCCATTATAAGCAAGCTGTACATTTCAGAGCCAGAATTCAATAAACTCCTCCATTCTGTTCTCTTGTTTGCTCTTGCAAGCAGGTGTCTGATTTGGGATCATTCTTTTTTCTATCCAGTAATTAAGTGTAATTATATGGAAAAAGGAGTGATTGAAAAATGTATATCTTCAAACCTGGGTTTTAAATGGACCTGCATGACGTTTAAAATATAGCTTCTCTGACCCCTCTATTTTTCAAGCACAGCATAATATTGCAGTGCATCTTATTTTGTTCAGTGCAACAGACCTCAGGTTAATTGTAAGAAGTGCTTTATTCTTCTATGCAGTCACATTCATCTTTGAAGCAGAGTTTTAACTGGAGGTTCAAAAATTAATGCATTCACTGCATAGAGAAACTGGCTTGCAGGCTATAAGGCTAAAATCATGTAACCATAAAGTTGTATTTTGCCATGCGGATTCTTTGTTTCACCTTATTCAGAAATTTTGTCAGCAGAATATTTTGTTGCTATTGCTATGCCATAGGGAAAAAATTACTTCTACAGCGTATTTCTCCATATAGACAATTACCTATGCTTTATCTTTTGAGTAATAATACCAGCTTTTTAGATGAACTTAGGTAAGTATTCATTCCACTATCTTACACAAAAATGAGAAGAAACAGCCTGTCTAAACTGTAGCATATTTAAGAAAACATCTTATATTTGATGTTTATAAAGTTTATGTTTTGCTGCCATAATAGAAATATCTCTGAAGAGAAAATGACAGGAATTACATGTTACGATGAAACAGGAAAACCATATACCAAAACCAAAGAAAAGGGTTTTGTCTACTCCCTTGATGTTACCTCTGAGATCTCAATAAAGTAGCAATGGACAAAAGTGCAAACGTTCAGCACTGGTTTCTTTGTGGTTTTCTGCCCTTTAAGGAATCTAAGAAAAAATCTCTCATAAGATTTTTCTGTACTGTACAATAAATTTGAAATAAACTTGAAGAACCTCTTTCCATTGTGTATAATTAAATCCATTTCAAGAATGAAATCATAAGTTTGGCTTTGCTCTAGGGGAACATTTTTTAATATTTCCAAGCTCTAAAATTTGTTCCACAGATTAAAAAAGACAGTTTCTTCTGGTTGAGAGTAAAATTACAACATACTTACAAATTAGCTGAATCACCTTACAGATTCTAAATATTATCCTACATATACTAAATACTATAACTTTACATGTGATAAATGAAATTAAGTCTGATTAAAGATGTGGCAGTACAACACCTGGGATGTCAATAACAGTAACATGCTTATTCATGTTTGTATAACATTTAAACAAGCTATTTTTTGTTGCTGAAAGCTATCTCTTACTTACTAATAAAAATGGTTATAGAGTTCAGTCCAGTGCTGTGAATCCATGTAGCTTGTGATCAAAGTTTTCAAACACACATCATTTACATAGCAGATACTTAAATCTGTAAAGCAGTAATTTAGATAGAGCATCTCTGTGAACCACTAGAAATTGTGCAAAACAGTGCAAATTGTCCTCAACTAATTTAGCAACTTTATTCTTAATCTCCAAATTAGAAAATGTTATCCATTACAAATCTGCTCTTGGTTCCCTCATTTTCAAACTAATATATTAGCCACAGCTACGATATAAGATTTTATGAATTTCATCATATTTGGCAAATGATTTTAGAAGAGTATTAAAAGATCATATATATGGTGAGAAAAGGTACTTTTTAATGTTCCTTTTCTATCTTGAATCACACTTTTGTTGTCTGACACAGAGAAATCTCTGCAGAAGCATGTGGGCACTCAGGTCTGGACAAAGAATCTCATTGCTTTATAATGACATGACTAGGGATAAAATGGTGGTGTTTACCTTGATTTTAGCAATAGTTTTGGCACTATGCACCATTTTATCCTTGCAACAAAATTAGAAAGACAACTTGGTGAGATGTAGAGCAGGTGGAAAACTGGCTGGCTGGACCATCATGCTCAAAGGGTTTCTGTAAAAATTCAGCTGGCAGCTAGTTATGAGTAACATCCCTAGGGTTGATATTGAGGCCAATATTGTCTAATATAGTAACTAACAATCTGAAAACTGGGACATAATGTCCCCTTAGTAAGTCTGAGGATGGATACCAAACTGGGACAAACAGTAGATGGGTAGTTCTGCCAATCAGAAGGACTTCTGGAGGAGGCTGGAGAAACTGGTTGATGGGAACTTCATGAAGTTCAAGGAACACAAATGCAGAGTCCTGCATCTGTCACAGAATGACATGAAGTGGTATAAGATGGGGGCAGACTGGCTAGAAAGCAGTTCTGTGGAAGTGGACTGGGGGACAAGAAATTGAACAGGAGTCAGCAGTGAGGCCTTGCTGCAATGTAAGTTCACTTCATATTGCCTTGTGTTAACCAGCAGGTCCAGTTCACCTTCATTCAGCCCTTGTGGAATTGCACCCAGTATACTGTTTCCAGTTTTGGGTACTCCAGAGCAAATCCAGGAGAGGCCACCAAGCTCAGTAAGGGCCTGTAGCACATGGCATGTGAGGAGAGGCTGAGGAATCCAGGCTTGTTTAGCCCGAAGCAGAAAAGACTGAGGAGAGATGCTATTGCTATCTACACTGCTCAGTAATGGATTGTAGAGAACACTTTTCTTGGAAGTAAACAGTCAAAAGCCAAGAGTCAGTAGACACAAATTGCAGCACTGGAAGTTCTGGTTAGGCATTAGTAAAAAGAGTGAGAATCATCAAACATTGGAACTGGTTTCTCAGAGAGGTTGTGGAATCTCCTACCTTGGAAATACTCAAAACTCAACTTCACGTGAACCTGAGCCAACCTGCTCTAACTTTGGAATTGATTCTAACTTTGAAGCTGCCCTTGCCTTGGCTTGGGGATTGGACTTGGTGATTCCCAGAGATTCGTTCCAATCTAAATTATTCTGTGATAAATTTTGAGTCAGGTTTTGAGACATAGTTAATAGAAGCTTGAAACAGGGAATTTGAAGCAGAGGGGAACACTAAACAGCCAAGCAGCACATACTGGTATTAAACAAGACAGTGTGTGGGATATTAGAATATTTCTAAAGCAATTGTCTGCTATCTTTATGGATAAAATAGTGAATCAGTATTAGAATGGTTTGTGGGTGGAACTGTGGTTAGCAATAAAGTGGTTTCCTCACTTGCTTTGGCACTGAAAAGTTTGTGATATTTACAGATCTATGTAACTTCGTGCTAAAATAGATTTATCTACATGCCCTTATGTAATTCTGAATATTGTATTTGCACTCTGTTGACATGATTTATAAAAGTTTGATTATAGCTGTTGCTAGCTGATGGAAAAAAGTATTTCCTGAACAACATGTCATCACTTCATCTTTGTGCTAAGAAATAGGTTCACCTATTTAAATTCTTTGACAGTAAACACTATCAGATGTTTGTCCCTGAGGGACTCATTATCTCAAATGATAGATTTAACCAAGAGACAGTGCACTCGAAAGGGTTTTGAGAAGTCAAGGTAAGATAAAAAGCTACTTTGATTAATGAGCAATCTTGCAGCGTATGAAAAAGAGAGTTTTCAGACCTGTGTGCATGAGTACTTGTGGGTCATCTATGAACTACAGCAATAGCAAAGAGAAGGTTGAAAGCAATTCTTTTCCACCTGTTCTTACGTATCAGCTTTTTCTATGCTGTTTATCATGTCAGAGGCAGAGGTTGCTAATATAATGATAACTGGTCTAGCATGGAACAGCCATGCTCTTAGCTAAGGTCAGAAACCAATGTAAAGAACCCAAGAGAGCAGGACAGGTGACTTTTTTGAAATGTCGGAGGAAAGCTTTGTGGAGCTATGAAGACTGATCTTTGCCTGTTTCCTTTATCTGTGTTATCAGGATAGCCCACGAACAACAAAAAGCATTCACAGAATTCTACTCATGGACTGCAAAAAGGCAGGGTATGAACACTGGAAATGTCAGAAACTGGGACATAAATGTATTCATATCTGAGGGAAGGGTTACAACTTGTTTTTTAATTAGGGAGAGTGGTGTCATTGGTATTCCGTCCCACTGAGGATGCCTGTGCAGTGCTAAACTCAGGGCTGCTGTTCTATATTCCTCAAATAAATACATCTGATAATATCACCTTTTATCTGTCTGTAAAGGCCTTAGTCACTTTGACTGAGTTCTCTGTATGAAATGAAAATCCATTTAGTATGTAATTAAAACATTTATGTATATTTTCCATATATTTTGATGTTCCTTCAGGCAACACCTGTTTTAAAAACCCAAATCTGCTTGCTGAGTAACTTGATAAAAGAGAAGCCGTGAGGATATTTCTCAGAAATATTAGACATGCAGTTAAATTAGTCAATACTGGAGAAATACCATAATGTTTTTCTATTTGATGCTACTTCTACTGCTAAAAGCAGTAGCATAATATTTATATTCTGTGCTATGAAATATTCTGCCAGTTACCAGGGAATTATAAAAAAGGAATGAAACAGACAACTACATTGTGCCAACTTCAGGAAATGGTACCTAGATTAGAGAGTGAGCTAACCTAAGTTCTTAGAAAGAAGTTTTATAAAGAATTTATTGAAATCTATAGCTGCCTTACCTGGAACATATGTTTCTTCCAGGATAATGTGAATGACACCGACACATGTGCATATGATTAACATCATAAGAAGAGATCAAGAGGCGATATATCTGAAACAGTGACAAAACTTTTTCTTTCCTGTCATACCCAGGATTACACTGTCTGCAGTGGAAATGGGGTAAACATTCTAAAATTAGTTTGAGTCCTACTGTATAGAATCCAGCCTAAGTAATCAGCTGAAAGTATTTCAACCCCTTTGCTAGACACATTTGGGTAAGTGAGACATAAACAAGTAACACTGCTATTGAAGTAGTCTGAGGCATCTCTTCTGATGTCTTAGACTTTCTGGTTACTATGGAGATAGATTACGGATACAGGTCAGACTTTTACAGAGACATTTTTGGTTTTCTCTTCCTTCCCTGGCTGTGTGGACAGATAACTGTAGACACCAAACAACTTGCAAAAACCAGTATGCCCTTTTCTTGCCACTGTTGCCTGTTTCACTTTCAGTGTAGCTCCACTTTACTTTGCAACCAACTTTTCCTTTGTCACTCAGCAGAAAACTTGTGTTGCTAAATAGTGCATAGCTTTAAGACTCAATCTGTGCACAATCAATATATTTCTCTATGAGTGGACTTCTCTCCTTAATTTTACTCAAAGGAAAGAAGACCCTCCTTCAAAAAAACTTCTAAGTTGACAGTGGGTTAGGAAGTACTGTGTATGCACATGCTAGGTTGCGCAGTGCAAGGGAGGCTGAATTAGTGCAAGCTCAAGGGTTGGCAAGAAAAGTTATTAAGGCAAAAATGCAATAGAAGTGGAAGAAAGGAAAGAATAAGGAAAATTTGGGAGGGAAAATGGAAATTTGGCAAGAAAACAGCGCAACTAGGTGGTTGGACTGATTTAGGCAACATTGTAGAAATAGCACCAAGATCCAAAGAACTTGAAGGTTTTGGTTAATGTAATGAAAATTTGCCTACCAGTGGGCAGGCCCTTGCAAATGACAATATTTCAATACCAAATTAATATAATATCCATTAATATAACTTAGGGCACTGCTTGTCATAGGTTAAGCATGTTCAGTCTGAGATTGCTGGGAACTGTGAAGAGTCAGGAACTTTTTATGTGAATGTAGAGAAGAAAAATCTCTTCCACTACAGTAAAGTATATGTGATGTGAAAGATGCTGATTGCTTCATGTAATGTGACACAGAAAGGTACTAGGATGCTACTGTTAAGAGGGTGAACAAGAGTAACACAGAGCTGATTTAAAAGGAACCAGTGCTCTTCCTCAAATCAAAGTGAGAATTTGCAGTTCAGGAAAGCTGCCTACATAACAACAGACTTCAGTCTGAGATTCAACTCCCCTGAAGAGAAACTGCCAATAACTTACTTGTGCTATGTAGTTCAAGCAGAAACGTAATGCTAACTCTGACTAAGATATTTTGTATACAGACATCCCTAAATCTTTTTCAACACATTAAGTCTTACAGGTCCTTAGACAAATATATTCAGTCCCTTTTAAAGAATAAGTTGAAATAATCTATCAGACTTTATTAGTTATTCAGGCTAGAGTAGTCCTCACATTAACAGAATTGCAAACTGACTGTTGGTAAGAAAGTTTCTTTATTCTGTGAAGGTCTTGAAAACCCTAAGAATTTTGAAGCTATTCCTTTATAGCTTAAGACCATTTCAGGGATTGTCTTATGCCTCTAATTTCTTCTCTTTCTGTAGATGGAGGAAAGGACAGCTTTGGTCTCCATTCAGTCTATAACATGCTCCTTCCTCGAGTCTCTTCCTTATCCTTCTTCAGTTGCCTGAGAAAGAGCAAGACCATCCTTGCATTATCCCAATACAGGAAAAAAATACTACAGGGGTATTTGGCTAGCGAAGAAGTATTTCCATTACTCACCTTGTGACTGCAATTTAGAGTATGTGGTGCTGCTGGGCATGCAAGGTCTTCAGAGACACCATCATGATTAGGACCTAGGGTTTTCCTGTCACTGCAGTGGCCATCAGTCACGGAAGGAGCATCTGTGTTAGAAAATGCAGAACTATCTGCATTGTTCTGGTCTGAAATACTGGAAATATGAGGTTAGGTGTACATATTTTTAAACTAAACTGGCTGTCTTCAAATTCTAGGTTGGGATTCACACAACTACCTCATTTAAGGTCATTTGAAGTCAGTGTGCGTGAGGATCCGAGTATCAGTACTTTAGGTTCTCTGACATTATCGGTCTCATTAAAACCCATCTATGAAAGGTGATATTTCAATAACAAAGCAGCTGCCTAAATAGATGTCTAGAGCCATCTGAGCAACAGGTGAGATATTTTAGCGTTTAACATTACATTGGGCATGTATATTTTCAAACTTTACTGTTGTTGATATAATGTATTAGGTGTTATATTAATGTAGTTAATAACATTAAATATGGATAAGTAGAGTAAAATGGAATGGAATATAAATATTAGTTAATACTTCCTTGAAATATTAAAATTCAGTTCTCTTTCCATCAGAAGGAAATATATTTTGCTCAGTACATGCTCATTCTAAACGACTTTTGACTTTCTTCTTAGCCAGCATTCTTCTAGAGCTAAGTAGAAAATAAAATTTCATCCCATGGAAGAAGATAATTTCTAAATTTCCTTTTGTTTTCACATGGAATAAAGAAGTGAAATATACAGCAAAATTTAAATTCTGAAATGAGTAATTTCAGAATAAATGGATTAACTTTTCAAAATACATCCTTAACATCAAATCATTTACTTTTAAAATGTCGTTAAATTTAAACACACAATATCTGTTTATGCATTAGTTTTTTTGAAGTATTTCCACTGCCAAAACAGCACTGAGAATGCTTTATTATGTTTACTCAAACAATTTTTTTTTAGTAGAAAATATTCCTTATCATAAATGGTAAATAATGAATCCTACTTGTATTTCGAGATACAGTAGATTAAAAAATGGCATTTGGACATATTATTGAAAGGATGAGACTGTAAATCTATTTTTTTCAAAGTTCAGGAGGCACAAAAATATTACTTTCAATTTCAGCTACAGTATTATTAACTTTTGCCCCTAGAAGAGACAGTTTGACTTGTCATTAGTGTTCTAATTAAAACGGAAATTCACTCTCCAGACTACCTTTCAAGAATAATACTTCATCATCTGAAACTGGTTTAAAACATTGTTTTAAAGAAAAACCTTGAGGACAGACATCATGTTTCCTTGGCAATAAATGAGACCATTACACTATTTTCACAGTTGCCATTCAAATATGATATTTTATTGAAAATAAAATCTGTTTAGCTTTTATATAATATAATACTTTACAGGCCAATACTACTGTTCAGAATATTAACTAAACCAGGAGTTATAATTAGCACTCTTGATCTTACAAAGATATCCATCATGGAAAATAATTTATTGGGAAAAAGAAACTAAGGAATAAAAAAATGGTGAGGATTGGGTTCTTGCCTTCCAAATTAAGGCACTAAAATACTTTCTATAAGACAACAAAGCAGCACTCCAGAACAGACATACTGTCAAGGGAAACCTTCCATGAGCTGTTTGTCTCTCTTAGATGCTTTTTTAAGCTAGGTTCTATGAAACCAAGACCGAAGCACTAAGACACAAAGGTATGTATCCCCTTCCTCTGTAGTGAGTGGAATAGTCCATTCAGGAAAGCAAAACTACTCATGATTCAGCTTGAGGATACATGTAAGTGTTGAAAAATCAGACTTTACATTTACAAGAAGCTCTCCTTCCTTCTCACCATTTTCCAGGAAGTGATGAAGTGTAATTGACATACATTAATGCAGGTGTAAGAACTCTCTCAAGGTAAGAAATGAGGATTAGTTGTAATTTCCATGCTAAATGGCACTTCTGATTTCTTCACAATTTGTTTTTACATTTTTGTATATTTACTTACCACCATAGTGCTCATCGGGTCATATATGCTGGAAACAGCAAGAATTTTCAAATGAAACAATATGCTATTTCTGTGTCTTTTTGACACGAAACTTGTCTTGCTTAATGAAGCTTCTCCTCACCCAGTTAAATATTTAAAAAAATGTGATTTTAATTTTTGCTTTGTCTGACAGCACTGAAACTAGTAGTAAGATTTTATTTTATGTAAATCAACATTTTACTTCGGATATTGAACCACTTCTGTCAAAAGCAGGATCAACAGAGAAGAAAGAACATAAAATGCTTCTTAAAAATTATGGCAGTGCTGAAAAAATGTTGAAAGATCAATCAATGATGACAATTATTTTTCTAAAGAACCATTCAAGGAAAGTGGAGTATATATTCTCTTACTCTGAGACACAGATGAAAGCTATCTCACTAATGTTACCTTAAGTTTAATAAATTTCAAAGAGAAGTATTAAATGTTTGAGGCCAAAACCAATCTGCAGACACAGAACTCATCTAAGTCCTCAGAAAATGTTGATTCATTAAGATCTATTCACTTACTATTAGCTCTTAAGTTTAGTGTATAATCCTATTTCTCTAAACATATATTAGGAGTTTACTACATGTGTTAGAACTTTAAAGTTTAATTTCAGTGAAAGTCATAGATGAGGTAGTATGTTTGTTTATATTTTTTGGATGAGTATAAAAAATATTTTCATGAAAAAAATGACATTTGCAGTTTCAAAAGATAGTTTTCTGGGAACATTCCATTTCCATGCAAAACAGGTAGATTTAATCACTCAGAATTCTCAAAAAAACATCAACACAGAGAAGATATATAGCTACAGGTGAAATAAGGAATGCACATGAATGTCTTTGCAGTTCCCCAGTATCCTTCTAGGTACAGTGATAAGCAGACATCCAGGCAAGAGGAGAAAAAACTGAAATCAAAGACACAAAAATCTCAGGCTTTTTGTTCTCTTAAGTTATATCTTCACTGGAAAGAAGATATAGTGTATATAGTAAATATAGTTGCTGTTACTATATATAATTGAGTAATGTGGTATTAATATATTCAAATATATTTTGTAAAAGGTAATGCAAGAAGAAAATACTTGCCACTTAAAAGTTAGGCTATTGAACATGCGGTTGTCAGAGTACTGCATTTCTAAACACAAAGATTGTTTGTCTAGTAGTGTGTGTTCCTCCTGGCTGTTTCTCAAGAGCATTTACACCCTCTGCTTTTGTGCACAGCATGAAAAACTCTGACATTCTTGCATTTTCTTTTCTGCAGTCTTACCCTTCAGCTATTATCAGCCAAAATCTAGATATAGTTTCCCTTCTTCCTTTCACTTGAGTAACTACTTGGATAATTTCTGAGCTCTGGTGTCCAAATTGGCACCCAAAGTAAAATAAGTACCAGGGCTACTCTCCCAGTAAATCTAGCTCAGAGTTTCCTAGGGGTGTAGGCAAAATGCCGTAGCCTTAAGGTTACAGGGGCAGGATTAGGTCATGGCCGCAAGTCTCCAGCCCAGAGTGGCAGTACACCATGGGAGGAAGTGGAGCTTGGAGGCGTGGAGTGGTGGGTCTGCTCTATGACTGCAGGCAAAGACTTGAGCCACAAGGCAGGGCCAGCCGTCCCTGAACAATTGCTGCCCTTTCCACAAATCTATGGCTTCTCTTCCCAGTGTTACAGCCAGATAGGCTCGCTGGGTTCTGCTATAGGTGATGCACAGTGGTTGATAGCTATTTTGCTATAATACAATGATGAAATTCCCTTGGAAGCTGTCCATTTTAGCAATTTCTAGGACTGATCCTGCCTCCCACTACTTAAAAGCAGTTTTAGCACTGTTACTAAATGCTCAGAGCAATGAGAAGCTTCTCAGAGATGGATACAGTATTCAAACTCATTCTGACACTGAAGTAGTAAGTAGTAGTAAAGTAGAAATAGTATTTCAATATTTCTAATAATTTAAAAATACAGCTCTTAAACAAGTCCAGTCACAAATGATAACCACAAGTTTGGATAGTATAGGATAGTGTCTATAGAATGAAAGCCTTCTTTTCTTCAAAAAAGCAGTTTCTGAAATGAGCATTAAAACATGTTTTCCTTTTGAAGATATCTTGCTCAGCCACAGCATTTTAGAATTAAAAATTAATAATGCAGAAAATTATTTATCCACCCACTAGACTGAGAAAAAATCAAATCATAGCACAAATTCACCTAAGCACTTTTTATATTTCATTCCAGTTCCTAAGCAGAAATGAGAATGAAATGTTTGGGGAATGTAGTTTTCCATTTTAATTCCACTTATAACAGAGAACAAATGAAGAACTGTGTGCAATTACCTTAGACCTGTGTTTACAGGCAGTTTACAGTGCAGAATATTACACTATCAATGAGTTTAAGGAAGAATGTGGTTTATCGAATAGGAAAAAAACTATATCAGTCTGTTACAGTTTATTAAAAACTAAATAAAAACAAAAGCAGATAAATCCCAAAGAGATGCAGTCTTGGATTCCCAAAAGCTCATATTTTTTCCAGTTCATTTTACTTCACCAAACAGAAGATATTGATTCTTCCTGTAAATCTTGTGCCATTGCAGTATGACAAGGATACCGCAGTTACCAAATGAAAGATCACTCCTATCACTGAACTTATGGGCTTGTACATTTTCCTGGCATGGAAGGCCCGGCACTGAGGGTAGTTTTGTCTCACAGTGCTGCCAGGGAAGCTCCCTCTGAGAAACCTCAGCAAGTATCACATGCTAAAATACAGCTTGTGCTTCTGTTTCCAGTCCTCTTTGCCATCCAGCCCTTAATGAGAAGTGAAGGTGGTCACCTCCTTGGAGAAGCCAAAGCAAATAGATACAGTGAGAAGTGAAAATCCTCACAAGTTCTTGGTAACTGTAACTGTGACTTTAGGTGTAATGGAACATGAAGAGGGAATGAATATCGCTGTTATCCTTTGTGCATTTCTAAATGGTAGCTGGCTGAAAGATGCTACTGGGATCTGGCATCCAGATAATGCAGGAACACAAAGAAAACTGATTTATTATTAATCTCTAACCCTAAAAAAATAGGTTTTCATGCTACTTTTTATCCATACTGTGTGTATTCATATGTAGATATATGAAAATTTCAGGGAAGCTCTTTGCTTTCACACAGGTGACTGTGGCATGTCACTGACACAGACACCATTTTTCAGATATGGGCTCACACATATGGGAAAGTTTGGTTTCCATTCTTGCCCATTTCTATGGGATGCCATGCAGCCTCCTGTCCGGAATCCCTCTGGCCTAGCGAAGGCACTATAGAGAATAAATTGTGGCCTTCATTCTATGGCTGCAGCAGCTACTGTAGGATGACATGTCTCTAGTGAACTGAATACAGCTCTACTGGATATACTTTTGTCTGAGAAAGAGGATATAGTCAAGGACTTCCTTAAAGCCATTGTTATGGTGGCTGTTTCAGCTCTGGTCAGCTAGAGATCCTAGGCCAGAGAGACAAGGTCAGAGTGGTGGGAATGCTTCATCTCAACAGCGAGGCAGCCAGCAGTGTGAGAAAATCCTTTGGATGTTGAGTAAACTAAGCAAGACCATTTGTCACGGGCTTGTTACGTAGATTTATCTCCTGTTGGA
Source organism: Gorsachius magnificus (assembly GCA_034008185.1). Lineage (NCBI taxonomy): Eukaryota > Metazoa > Chordata > Aves > Pelecaniformes > Ardeidae > Gorsachius > Gorsachius magnificus. The sequence goes on along the minus strand of CM067083.1, from coordinate 56,424,405 downwards.
CGAAACTGCAGAAGCCTATACTTTTTTGCAAGACCATGGCTGTTGCCCTATGAATCCTTTCAACTCCCAGCTCCTGCCAGTCAGTGACTAATCAATTTGGGATGGGAATGTCCATCATGGGCAAAGTCATGATCAAGGTCTCTAATGCCATCTTCCAAATATGCTTTAAAAAACTGTTCCAGGCTCTTCTGGAAAATACTTCCAAAAAAATCTGGAAAATATCTTCCAAAAAAAAAAATGGAAGGTATCAATAAACTCAGTCTTTCTCCCTGTAGTGGTGACTCACCACTCCGAATGTTTAAAGACAAATGACAGTGTACATATTTCCATGCAGTAACCATCCAGCTGCTGCATTCTGGGCATCATAAAGCTTAAGTTAAGGCTAAAAATTCCTCCCATCCTTTAAAAATACACAGATAAATTAAAAGAAAAAAACATGTTAAAGCTATGCTAGGAATACTGACTATTGTCCTAGAAAAAGACATTGAAATGGAAAGGGTATATTGCAGAAATGCTCTGCTTCACGGATAGCTATCCATGAAGATGGAGAGTCCCTCTTTTGAACTGGGAACTTTTATTTCTATTCAAATGAATGTGGCTTCCACTGCCAACTGTTGGTTCCTCGCCAGAACTAACTGTGTTTCAGGACTTTATAATTTCTCCCTGTGAAGAAATGAATAAGCTGTAATTGTGTCTCATTAATCTTCTCTTTGATAATCTAAATTATACCAAAATCATTAATTTTTTCTGTAATAAATTTTAAGTTATTTTTTCCCTTCTTCTTTTCAATGCCGTTTTAAAAATGTGGACATACATGCAGAACGCACCGTTGCAGGATTAGTCTCATCGACACAATAAAGACAGATCATACATACTTTTAATCAAAACTTTCCTATTTGCATGGAGAAGAATCACATTCTTCTTTTTGCATCTGAAGCTTATTAGGTGGTTTGTCTTTTATGATCCCAGAATCTTCATCAGAGCCACTGCTTTCCATTTTCTCATTTCTTTCATTTTTATGATTTATGGTCCTCGTTCCTAAATGCATAACTTTGTATGTTGTTGAACTAAACCAGTTACAGTTTTTTGAGTGGGCACAGCTTATGAAGAATGATCTGTGTAACTGACTCATCATAATCACGTTTCCTGTTCTTGTAATTTCATGTCACTAATAATTATATTTCTGCAGCAATTTCATATAAATTCTTCTCTTCATCCTGCTATGATAATTATTCTTTATAACCCAAGAACATAAGCTTTCCATTTTGCTCTTTATGTCTTCTAGGTTCATCTTCAATTTTTTTCTCATGTCCTTATTTCTACTCTTAACTCCTTTACAGTGGGGAACTGGGAACCACGCAAAAATCAGGTGCTGAAAGATCAGGGAAAGAACAAAGTTTAATGAAAACAAGATTAAGACAGTGCTCATCCTGACAAATAGGGTGGGTTTGGGGATTAGAAGGCCAGGCATTCTAGTTCTAGCTGGGCTTATTATAACAGCAGATATTACCAAAAGGAAGATTAAAAGGAGAAGGAGAGTTCTGTTGAAGCTACTAAAGGAAAGAGCTGGGGATGAGAGACTAGCAAATGCTAGTTCAGGAATTTACTGAGAGAGTTTTTTCCTCCACTACATAAAACAGCCCAATGATATGTTTGTTCTAGTCATCAGTGTGGTCAGCCATGTTGATACCGCCATTAAATCTTACTGGAGAGGCATTTGGTGTGGTTGTTAGCATGGTAAATTCTGATTACACTCACATTGCAACAGCTATACTCTATTTCCAGCTACCTGCGCCCTTTCTGTGGGCTCAAAATAAGCCATGTGCAATGGAACAAAAGGTGAGAAGGTACTTAAGCAATTGTGGGTACAATTTCTTTTGCAAATTCTTCTCTTTTCTTCCTCTGTTCATTCTTTTCAAGTGTTCAGCTCACTGTGAAGCAGTTCTTTTTATCAGAGTTCTCATTACTTTGTGTTCAGTGTTGATAGTTTTTTAAATTGAAAACAGACCCTGATCCTGAAGAAATACAAGAGTTTTAGATCATCAACTGAATCAAACATGTGGACCAAAAAAAGTATCTACAAGTTTAAATATATAATAAAAGAAACATATAATGAAAGAGGAGGAGGCTTGAAACCTCCTACACTTCCACTTTATTTTCATTCTATGGAAGCCCAAACAGAGAAAGCAGAAGAAAGCATGGCTCTCCTCAGTTCCACTCTCTGACAAGGAGACACCCAACTGTAGACTTGAGTGTTCAAATTGTAGCACAAAAGAACAGCACCTTTTGGCAATGCTTTATTGGATCGGCTTCCAGTACGTGGACGGAATAAAATAGATGTCTTCTCTTATTTTAAAATCTTGTCCAGTGATAAATTCTCTGAATTACCTGACAAACAGAGTTCATGCTTTGGGGAGTGACACTTGCTCAGTGGGCATCCTTAGCAAAGCTCAGTCAACCACACGAACTACGTGTTCCTCCAAAAGTAAGGCATGTACTTTCCAATGAGTCATGAAAGCTGGGCTCCCAAATGATGGTGTCAGATACCAAAACCATCCTGAGGTGTCTCTCAGAGTAAACCTTAGCAGTGCCTCTTTAGCATGCTGCACGTATGGAGTGAAAAAGCTTGAATGAAAACAATATTCATGCCCATGGAACTGATATTCAGTTTTTGATCTTCAGACTAGTAATTATTCTACAGGGGAGAAGAATATAAAATATTAACAGATGCTATATTTTCACATTGTTGGGCCTGTTGAACTCTAATTTTTGGCTGGTTTACCCTCCAGATGACAGTGATTCAGACACAGCACCTGTGATCATGGAGGCATAGCTTCAGATATGCTCACTTCTGACCTGCCTGTGTTCCTGAATTCAAATAACCGAAGCAGTGCAGGGAATATTTCCTCTATTATATTCTCTCTGGTTATAGGAAGCAAACAATAATTAGGGAGCAGCAACTTGCCCTTGTGTCTCCTACAGCTGCATCATTGACAGCAAGACAGCAGGTTTCAGGGAGATGTCAGATCAGGCAAAAGCAGAGTAATACCCATGTTCCTGAAATGTCTTCTTTGCAGCAAGTCCTATACTCCAGCAATCAGAGCACTTAATAAAATAACATCCAATTCTGAAGCATGTAAAATGTGGAAAAAAAGAGGTCTGAACTTTCAACATGAGACCTGATATGTAGTGAAAAACTCTAGGGCTAGTTACTCAGTCCATAGATGTAGGGAGATGGTGTTAATTTATTAGAAATAACAGGGTTACCTGGGTTTATCTGCTGTCAGTGCTTCACTTTTCCAGAAGCTGCTTTTCTTGCCCTTGATGGCTCTTCAGAGGTGTTGTCTTCTATTTTTGTTTTTCTGCAGAGGACAATCCAGTCAGAGCTCTTGCAACAAGCAGGCAGAGATAACTTCATCTGCAAATCAGAAGAGTTTTTGAAGTAGGAGGCAGAATATGGAGAGGAGATCAAGTGCTCCAAGTGACTCTTCTGAAAAAATTATGTGGTGACTATTGAAGAGTTATTAAACAAGTGACTGAATCAGAGGAGCTAAAACATGTTTTGTGGATGCTAATAATCATGTATACATACCAAAAAAGGTGAAAGTACTTGCAGACAATATGGAATGCATCCTTGGAAAGCAATATCAACTTAAGGATAGAGTCTGGCATGCCAGAAGGGAGGTCTGCCATTCAGAAAGATCTTAATAGGATGTAGATTTGGTCTGACAGGAACTTTACGAAATTCAACAAACACAAATGCAGAACTAGGCACCTGGGACAGAATAATCCCCTGTAGCAGAAGAGACTGGGAACTGGTCAAATGGGAAACAGTTTTGCAGAGAAGGACCTTGAGATACTGATGAACAGCAAGTTAAGGATGAGTCAGAAGTGTACTCTTGTAATGAAGAAAGCTAATTTCATATTGGGCTGTATTGAAAAGAGTGTAGACAGCAAGACAAGGGAAGTGATTAGTCTGCTCCATTCAGCATTTGTACAGCTAAACATGGAGCCTTGTGTCCAATTTTGGCCTTCCTACTACTAGAGCAAGTCCAGTGGAGGGTCACCAAGGTGGAGGGCACACATTATACAAGAACTTGCAGAGACAACTGTGGTTCTTCACTTTTAAGTCTAAGAGAGGATCTTGTTACTGTTTTCTACTACTTATTGGGTTACAGACAAGTCAGAGCCAGACTTTTTGGACATGAACAGTGAAAATTCAAGAGGCATTGGACGCAAGCTGCAACAATGGAAATCCAGTAGATATTTTTTTCACACCTTGAAGGTGGGCCTAACCTTGCAATTGGCCCTCCTTTGGATCAAATTGCCCCTGGACTTCCAAACTGTTCTATTCTACCTACATTTCTACTAAATTTATTCCATTATTTTCTTCTGTTGAAAAGAAATATTTTATATTCTAGATGGTATTCCTGGTGCTACAAGAAAGAAAACCATACAATGTTTTTTTCATTCATCTTGGATACATAAGGACTTGTATCTTTTTTTGAGATCAAATAAACCCTGATTAATGGCATTGAAAAGTTTTCAAAACACAAAAAAGCAAAAGAAAGTCACCCAAAGCATGTGGTTAGAAGGAGGAACCTCTGAAATATTTTACAAGTTGGTACATAGGAGGGTGAACAGTACCCAGAACAGGCAATTATTGATTTGTTTCTGAAGGAAAGGTTTCTAAAAAAGGAACTGCCAAATGGTTTCTTGGAAAATATGAACAGAATGCAATTGAATAATTTGTATAGCACATGTCAGAGCTGAATCAAAGAGAGTAAGAATAGTGTATAGAAAACTGTACCTCTGTTTATCCAATGGTTCAGACAATTCTGGAACTCTAAATGGGTGCCTCAAACAACCCCTTGTTCACAGGTAAAAGTTTCATAACCTAAACTTTGAGTTCTGCTCAGGAAATAGTGAGCTAGAACTTAACATCAGAGCCCTGGCATCCCCATAGAATACTCAAGACATGAGTAATAATATCCCTTTATGGTCTTCAGTCATGTGAAAATCAGACAGGCAAATAGCTACTGTCACTCTTTTCTCCTAAGCAATAAATAGAACAGCTGGAAAATATCTTCCGTTTCCACCTTACTTGCCCCCTCCAAATGTTAGAATTATCAGAGGCAAAGAATAAACCATTGATGAAGTAGCCTCCAGAAGGAGGATGCATCCAGAAAGTTCTCCACCTAAATTTTTGCCACCTGACAGAGATTTACTTTAGAGATAGAAAAGGGGTGAAAAATGGATTATTAACAGAAGAATATTTTGTGCTATCTGAATGGACTTAAGACTTAATAAACATGAAGTCTGAACACAAATTTACAGTGTTGGATACTTCCAAGGTATTGGTCTCAGTCATTCAATGATATATCTGTATAGACATAATCAGAGTGTTTATGACTACATCTAGAAGAAACCAACTTATTAACATCAAGAAACTCTGAAATACCATGAAAGATTATAGTCAATTCGTGTTGTAGGATAGAGTAATTCAGTCCTGTGTAGTGCTATGAGTGTAAAAGGAACAGGAGTAACACATTGTGCTAACAGTCTTTTAAATTATTTTTCTTAAATACAATGGCAAAATCAGTGTGCTTGCCCCTCCCTCCCAAGATATACAGTCTATTAAAGGAGTATTTTTCCCCATCATTGCTCAGAAAAGTTTCCTCTCTATCATGCTTTGCATAAAAAAAAAAATGCAGATTTTTTTTTTTGTCATATGCTAGTTTTTTAGATCAATAGTAAAAATATGTACCCTGGTCAAAGTGTATTTCAGCAATTTCTAGGACTGTCACGCAGTCTGGAAAATCCCTTCATGGCAAAAGGGATCTTTGTTTCTACTAAATGTAGGAGTTAAAGCAGGAATTTTCACAAAATACTTTTGGATATAAGCAAGAAAATGGTACTGATGTATAGTGAACTCATAAATAAATCACAGCACTCTTACAGTATTCAGAAGCACAGAACATGCTTTCTGTTACCTGTTTATTTTTATGAACTCTACACTGGTAGGATCAAACCATTCAATCTCAACACAGGCAAGCTCTCACCCCAACTCTTGATGTCCCAAAAATGTGACACACGGGCAGTTTGGGGTGGGGGTGTGTGTCTTTTACAAGCTTTTTATTTCATAGATCATTTTCCTTTGAAACCACCTGAACCACTTCTCCTTCTCAGCTCTGTCCAGCCACGGCCCTGGACTCTCCTGAAGGGAAGGGAGAGGGTCAGAGCAGCAGGAAACATTGCAGCACCTGTGGCTACTACACCACACTCTTTTTTCCAAGCTCATGATACATCCAGCTGTGTCCAAGGTGGTGTCAGGGGGAGCTGTGCCAATCTGCCTTCCTCTGCTGCCGCTGGGCTTAGTTTCAGCAGTTTGGAGACCGAAGGGGTGCATGGCTGTCCCTGCTAATGCCATATTTTTTTCCCCATCTATCCTGTCCTCAAGCTGAGTGTCTGTCAACCCACGCTGTGCTGATTATTACTCCTAAATCACAAATTGCCAGGAACCCATTTCAACATTAACTCCATGCATTATTAGGCTCATTTCAGACCATCTGCCTTCTCAATATACTGGGAGCTGGTAGCAAAGTTGCTAGTGTGGTAAGTAAATTCAAACTGATTTGAATGTTATTGGCTCTGAGCAAACACATTGCTGAGAGGAATTAACTGGAATCGACCTGGCAGAACAGTGGCTTCCTGTCTCATTGTACATCCCAGTCTATATCTGCAACCTGAACATACTAAGCTTAATCAACTGCTGGGAGCATGTGCCTAAAATACAAGAGATGTAATGTCTGCTCAGGCTTATTTCCTTCTGTGCTCTCTGGGCTCTAATGATTTGGAAGAACTGTGGTGGCAGAACTCACTCCTGTTGCTTTTGAAATGAAACAAATCAATACAGGCCTTAGTTCCCTTACATCCCACCGGGACCAGGATTTCCCACAAAGTTCTAAAAGCGTAACTGAGTAATTCATATCTTAATAGCCTTGCAAAAATAACAATGGAATTCCATACCTTCTTAGAACAGAGACTGCACTCGTTCTGAAATTTGGAAAAGATGTTATTTTTCTGTTTAAATTTATTAGCATCCCGCACTACCTCAATCATAGTCATAAACATTCAGATAAGGTCAGTCAAAATAATTAATTCAGATAAGTTTTTAAATCTTTCTGTTGGTTTCTGAATAATTTTGGTAAAATGTCCATTTTAATTACTTGTTTACCTTAATGCTAAAGTTCTTGTAAAATTAAAAAGTATGCAGATGTTTTTCAAAATTACAATTAGAAAATAACACTACTCCAAGAAAACAATAAATTCAAACAGTTTCTCATCAGCTTTTATTTTCAATACTTCAAACAGTTCTATTTCCCTACCTATTTAACATGGTAAAAATAAGCCTTTCTCTTCCAGATAAATGCTCTGGTACCAGCTTAAAAATGCCATTCCATTATCAGTTCTGTCCTCAAAGTCATGATATAATGACTATAGATATTGTTTTAATGATGTAAGGCATTCTGTTATTAATACAACTGTCAGGTATTTACAGAATGTTTCATTTTCAAAATTCAGTTTTAATCAACTATTTTAACAAGTAATGCGTGAGAAGCACACAGGAAAAAATATCACTTTTCAAGAAACAAATATTTTCATATTAGCACACTTCAGCTTTGCTTCACTACCTTGTCTTTTATAGCTGACAGTCTGTTAAATCTTTGTAGCAAAATTATAGGCACTGTCAACAATTTTTTGGGTGTTTTTTTTTTTTTTCCCCCAGGAAGAATGACTGAATGATTAGCAACAAAATAAGAGCAATGTTTGAACAGAGAGGGTTTTTTAGGATAACGACATGTCTTATTGTTAAAATGTTTTTTCTCTTGTAAACATTTTCAGCTATTTAGTTATTTTTATTTTAAAGTTTTCTGACTAATTTTTCCTTCAGCATTTTTGGTGTTGTTGGTTCCAAAGGAAGGTTCGTTGCCACCCATTCATGTTCTCAAGCCTAAAGGTTTTCTGCACTAAGGTTGTTACAGTCCATCAGTCCGCCCCTCTGGATGAGCCTGGCTTAAAGAGACCTGCCTGTCTCATACAACACCATTAACCTGGATTCTTTAATAGGGATCTTTGTCATAAACTGATGTTTCTAGCAACAAAGACATTCAATTATTATGACAATTCTATAAAATGTATTTCCTAAAGTGGAAATTTTGAGACACACAAGCGAGTGAATTACACTAAATACAATTTGTTTGCAGACATAAAAATAGTTACTGCCACACAAGAAGATGGGGAATGTAATACATGAAAATGAGGAGTGTTGATTTTTGTTTGCCCATTTCAGGTAATAAAGATTTTGTCGTCATTAGTTTCTGCATGTTTAGTCTGAACAGAAACAACCTTATTTTATTATGAAAGTGTGGTAAACTGTGTATTACAGAAGTAAAATGACACCATTTTGTGAGGATAGGGATCACTGAAATCTTTCCAGACAAACATTTTGAGCACACAATTATAATTAGACATTGACACTGATAAACCAAGTTACCATTACCAAACCAATCAGAAATTCAGTTGCCAATTAGCATTAGTAAAATGTTAACAGCTGAAATTTTGGTACACAATGTGAAGTGCTATGTTTTTTAAAGGTAGTCCTTCATGTTTAGCCCATCATATAGAACTTTAAACAAGTCCAGAGAAATCTGTCATGAAGGTTAGGAATGGGTTTTAAGAAACCAGATTATAGCACAGAGTGACTGTTAATTCTAATGCACGCCTGGAAGAACATGTGAGAGACAGAGGGAATTTTCTAAGATGTATTTCCACATGGTAAATTCTAGAATCTATAAAAAAATCCAATTAGAAAATAAACTTAATTAGCCTTATTTAAAAGAGTACAGCATCTCCACGTAATTTTGTGAATTATTAAATTCAGGGCCCAATTATGTTATTTCTTTGCAGTTCCAGTTGCATCCCTCATTAATGTCTGGATAGTGGCTAATTATTAATTGAACAGTAATGAGATGAAAGGCCTCCAGAAGTCCCTTCCACTAATTCAGGCAGTCACTGCAGAAGGTTTTTTTTCCTGTGAAGTGCCTTTGCTTTGCAAAGACTCTGTCTCTCAGTGAGTTCCTGCATGCAACCTTGAAGAGCTAACGAACTGCAGCTCTAAATTGTTCAGACCATTAATCTTCCCTGTCTATTAAAAGCCAAGGAGCAATAAATTGTACCCCAGTAAAGGGCTGCAATGCCAACAGACTTGCCAAACTTCTGCATTCAGAATCAGAAATCTGGCCCGTCACTGAAATCATGAGGGTCTTACACAAACAGCTGTGTTGAGATTGTCTTATTTGCCAACTCATGCCTCAGCCTCTCTGATTCGCATACATGTAGCACAGTGAATAAATCAATATTTAAGAGTTGCCAGGGTGGGTGTTCTGGAACATAGAGATAATCACAGAATCACAGAATGGTTTGGGTTGGAAGGTGCCTTTAAAGATCATCTGTTTCCAACCCTCTTGCTGTGGGGAGGGACAACTCTAAACAGATCAGGTTTGTCAAAGCTTACATCCAACCTGACCTTGAACACTTCCAGGCATCTACAACTTTTCTGGGCGACCTGTTCCAGTGCCTCACTACCCTCATCATAAAAATTTCTGCCTTAGAAGAAGTTGTTTAACTGAAAGTCAGGTAGACAACTTCAAGTGACAAAATGGAAATTTGATTTTAGGACTAATCTAAAATGATCCTGATGTCCACTTTTGTCATCACACCTGAACACATATCTCCTCACACCTAAACCAGTCATCTTATGAACTGTCAGAGAACTGGACAAAACAAGAAAGTTCAGACAACCTAAAAAGTTCTATTTTATATAAAAAAGTTTCAAGGGATAATTGTACCATGTACTAGTTAATCCTTTCCTTATTAAATTTGGTTTCTTCTAATTGCTTAATGCCACATTGTGTCTGCTTAGGACCAGTTACAACCAAGCTGTGTTTGAAACCTCAGCTTTAACACCATTCCTTAAACAATCAAACTATATCTATGCCAGCAAACTCAACTGTGTGGAGAAACATTCCTCGGCCCCCACCACATTGCCCCATACTCTAGGAAGCTTCTGGAATCTAACAGAGGGCCTTAAATACAGGGTGCTTCCTAGTGCATGTCTCTGGAGATGTACAGAAGACAGCATGTCTGAAAGACCTATCCACACTGCCCTCTGTGCATGAAGAGACATGTTATAAATCAGCCATAAAGCTGGTGCAGAAAGTTCTTTTCTTTTGCTGGCTCCCACTATACAGGACTGTGCAAGGATACTGCAGGTTATAGAGTCATGTCTTCCCTGCCTTTTCCTTGCTATCTTTCTTAGTTATCTTGCTCTCGATTGGGAGCGGAGAGGAGTAAATAATGGTTTGTGCACTTCTCACTTCTTTATAAAATTTTTAATAGTATTGGAAAAGAGGCAAAAAATTTTTACAAGCTCTTGAAAGCCAAAGACAAAACATATTCTGAGGTGACATAAACTTACCAGGGGTTTCACATGTTTTAAAACAGCCTAACATCCCCTGATTTCCCTGTAGTGCATTCCACAATTCTATCTCCTTGGAAAATGTTATTTCCACTTAAAAAAAAAAAAAAAAAAAAAAAAAAAATTCTTAAAACTTTCCCATTAAGCAACTCTGCCTTTCTTGGCTATAAGCAACTGCACAAATCTTTTTCTTCCTTCTTATCATCCATTTGGCTGTCAGGATGGAAAACTCACTGACACTAAAATTCATGTTCCAGATTAGAGCCAGAGTCCACCAAGTCAAGCAACATAAGCTAGCATCAGGTGCATTAAACTAAAGGTGCAAGAAATCCTTGTGTAATCAAAACAGGAATTCCTACTCCTTTGGAATTTTTTTCTTTTTTTTTTTTTCTTTTTCAAGGAAAATTTACTGGAGATGCAAATGATCCTTGTAGAATTTTTTTCTGGGCCTGGGTCAGAGCCCACATCGACCAGAGGCTATGTCAAGAATTCTTTCTTTGCTCACATCACTCATCTGAGCAAGCTGGCCGTTATGGAAAGTTTGTCATGATTGGGTTCCTAACATACTTGCAGCTGGGCTTGTGCATTACACTTAATTCTTGTGCATGGGCCTTTCTCCTTCTACGGCAAACATATTTGTGGGATATTTATCTAATTTTTGGATACTTTCTGGGAAAAAATTGTCTGAGGTTCTGGAAACAGCCCTGAAAAAGGAACAAATAAAATTGCAGTAGAGGAAGAAAATTGATTGAAGTACAGAGGCTGAAAAAAACTACGTCATGCCACTTGAAGACTTGTCCTACTGACTTCAGCAACATTTAGTCTTCTGAATAGTGAGGCTTGAATTTCTTTAATTAGAAAATAAGACTGAAAAACAAAATGGCATAGCAAAAATGAAACAGCACAGTAAAAGTAAGGTGACATTTCTTTTAATCTGAATTTTTTTTCACATTGTTCATACATGGGATCACACATTATACATAATTATATTTATTGTATAAATGATGTATTTATTACAATTTAACTATTGTCACTCAGTAACAATTTAGCTAATTTGTTGGTTCCATATTTGCTGCAAGGAACTGTATGAAGGATGATATTTCTGTTACAGTACATGTTGAACAATAGTACTACCTACACTGAAAATTCCTATAGCTAACCCTGACTGTTATATATCAAGGCAGTGAAATCTGTGCTTAAAGGCTTGAGAAACCCAGTGTTAAATTAAGTGGCCATTCTATTGCTTCTCAGCAGAAGCTGATAAAAAATCTGTTACTGACTTCTTATCCAGACAAATGATAGCAGTTCAGGAATACACAGAATGTGCCAGAAATCTTTAAGAGGTTGTAAAAATGGCCAAATATTCTAAATTCTCTATGTCCTATAAATGTGTGCGAAGAAATAAGTGGAAAATAAGCTAATTTAAATGCTAATTAAATGGAGACAATGTAAGGTTAATGTGCATAATTTGAAGAACAAAAGCACTGATTCATGTATTTTAGTCAATATTGATTTAAATTTGATTGGAGTTCTAACAGGTAAAAAAAACTCCTGTGAGTATATATTAAGGGTATGTGTAGTCCTCTGTATCGCTGAGATTTGTTTTTCATTTGTTTAATACAATGGAAGTTTTCTATGGGTCCTCATGTTCAGATGGTCCTATCAAGGGAGACCATATATTTCATAAATTAAGAAAGAGCCCACCAAAATGAAAAGATGATCCATTAATCTCAGTTTTTAACCTAATTTTATTTTGCCATAAGCTTTAGTTCAATATTTACAATGAAGGATACGTTTCCTAATACGCTATGAAAAACACTGTTCTGTATCACAGAGTGGAGATTCTGCTGAAGGACCCCAAATGAAGATTACTTTTATACATGAAGAATTTTTTCTTTTTTAATTTTAAAAATACACCCAAAGCCCACAACTTTTTTTCCAAAATATTTCTTTCTTTATTTTGAGGAATTTCTGAAAAAGTAAGGCAAAAATCAACATCACTTAATTTGTGGATACTGAGTGTTTAAACTCTCAAGTTTTTCTAAAAGAATATTGCTAAAATTGAAGAGAATGTGGAGAAAACATAATCTGAGAGAAAGATTTTGAAAGTTTTTCTCCATTTAATAAAAAATTAGGCAAAGGTAATTCTAAAGATGTGATAAACTTTTACTCTAAAGCAAGTATCTTTGAAGTTATTTCCCATCTCTGCTTAAATCTTAATCTAAATTTCAGATAATAAGCAGTGTGTGTCATATAAAATTATAGGAAGTGAACAGACAATATTCTACTCATTTTTTTGCTTCTGAGGAAGGAAATAACACTTAAAATTGAACCATGAGTCTATATTCTTGTACAAATCCTCAGATATTTTCAAGAACAATGAAATGCTTTGGAACAAATATACAACTTGCTGTCATAATTTGCTGAGACCAAATATCAATGTATTTATTAAATTAGACAAGACTTGCAGAAAGATTAGTAAATTATATAATGATGGGTTGCTAAAATTTGTGAACACAAAGAGAAGCTGCCATCATTCCAGCTTTTTACGCTTTTGTGCACTGATATATTGCATGATACAGCTATCTGCGCTTACTTCAGTCTCTGCTCTTCTGGCTAAGAATTATTCTAGAGACTCACGCCATAAATAATAAGCTATATGTACCTTGTCCCCATACGCACATTCTAAAAGTTGGTGAGAAGAAAAAAATTACTTAAGCCCTAAGAAACAATGGAGAAAAATAGCAGATAGTTTTCAGTAATTGCTATAGAAGATTGTATTGGGAAGAATTGGCTAGATAGAGCTCTGCCTGGGATTTAATATAACCTTGCTCCTCAGCGCATGTATACTTACCCCTAATAAGGTGCAGACCCATAATTTCTCATCTTCAGCATCCACTTGTGTGAATTATATGAGGCTGACTCATCACGACACTGAATTACCCAACCCATTCCAGTACTCATGGCAGGAAAGATGAGGAAGGATCCAGAGAACAGGGTATGTGCAAATACATATATGCCCTGAGTCTGTATATCGACTACCGTGGAAGCCAAGACACAAATTCCTGAATAATGAGGCAAATTAAACACAGGAGCACTTTACCAAGGGATATTAATGAGTCTATGTCACTCTTTATCATTAAATAAAGATTCAGTGTCTCTGTAATGCATATGTATGGTCTATTGCAACCCCAAATCACTGCTGATCTTTATTTAGTTTGTTCAGTGTTAAAAGTCACCATAGTAGCCCCTTAAGCCTTAATATACATCACTGATTTCTGTAAATGTCACATCTGTGAATAATGATTTGCTAGAAAAAAAAAAAATCATCTTTTTCAAAGAAGGTATAGCTTTGTGTATTTTTAGTGATTTATTGTATTTGTGCTTATTTTAGTTTCAATCAATGCCAGTGTCACTGATGATAAATTGTTTTATAACAGAATATTCAAGTCAGTTCCAAGCTATTTCACCAGCCTTTCTTGTCCATATTGTGTAACTGGTAAATGCAGGACCTTACAGTGTGTTGGCCATGAAAAGAAGTTGGACTTACTATATGCTCAGCTGTGAAAACATTGGACCATACATTTTCCACATTTCTCTTGTGTAGAATACCGTTAGGGTGACACTGATCCCAGATAAAACAGTGGAAAAAGGGAGACAAACAGTACATGATAATGTCAATCAAGATAATTTTAGATCAATAAGTTCTTCCAAAGCTTAATAATATAAACAGGGCTAGCAAAAATAAAACATTTGTTAGACACCTGAATTAGCACTACATCATATTTTAATAGAAATTATATCACACAAAATGGATGTATTTTACATATTTGATGGAGTTACTTATGCGTTTCCCTAGGAGATAGGAAGTTTAGGGCTTTTTGTTACCAATAAGGTCCTAGTCCACTTCAGTTCCTCAAGTTCATGAGTTATGACAAAGAACAAGCGACAAGGTTTCAAAGTATATAAAAACCAACTTTGGCATCTAGGATGGTATTTTGAGAAGAGTTGTGTAACAGAGAAAAAAAAAAAAGCTACCACAAGAGGATGGTGTGCTTAGGATTGAATTTTAATTTCATTTTTTCAGTACATTTCAGAGTAGTTATTGCTTCCTGGACAATTTGAGTCTAATTTGAGTTCATCTGAGGTGGTGAGACTTAACTACAGTGAAATTAATTTTAACAACCCTAATCTTTTCAGAGTAAATTGTAGAGGGTAAGTGCTGATTAAGTCTTATTACATCACAGAGTTCAGTCAATTTATAATCTTAGAGCCACATTCTTTTCTTCCTGAGATACAGATGAAAAGAAGAAAATGTGCTTTCAGGCTTCTACGTAGATACAAGGGGCCACTTAGCCTTCCTGTTTAATAATGAAATTGATTTTACTACTGAGATACATTTACATTTGTCTTTTCTGACATCAACAACACAACATGGGCATGTCTTAACTAGTGAGAAGCAAATAAATCTGAGGAGCAGAAGCCATCTGGCTATGACAGCAAATCCAGACTAATTTAGTCTCATTTTGGAGCTGTGCACTCTTCCTTCCAGAGCTTGAGATCTATTGCTGCATTGATTTGTGTACCCAGATAAATTCCAACATGGTTTGGTTATCTCTATTTTGTAATGCAGGGATCAGCAATAGCCACATTAAGAAGAAAATGCTGATTGAAAAAGGCAATGGTTACTATTTTAAGTAGGATCCTGTTTCATGCACATGTTTCTGAGTGAATGTAATAGTTTTAGACATCTCATTATCAGTAGCTAGTGCAGAGAATGCTCTTTCATTAATCTGAAACATGGCTGCTGGTTTATTGAAAAGTCACCAAGTGTGAAATCAACTGGAAGGGATGTTTTGAGGGTATGTAGACTTAATTAAGCACCAATTTTCTATACAATTCTTTACAATTCTTCTTGTTCCATTAAACAACAACTGTGGGGTCATTAAATAACCATAAAGACTCATTTATGAATGTCATAAAATTCCAAAATGTAGCAATCTTAAAAATATAAAAGCATAGTCCTGACACTGTGGTACCCAAAGCCATTGGCCCATTTGAAATACTGCTGTACCTTTTAAGCTTGGTTTTGATGCAATTTGAGATGGGCTACCCAGAATGTGGGGACCAGTACTTCTTTGACCTCAGAAATGCTTTCAAAGGCACCCAACACTGATGTAGCTTGATGTTCCCCGAAGATAAGCGGAGTGAAAGAAAATACACATAGTTTTTAATATGGGATCTGGGCTGAAACTTCACAGAATGATTTATAAGAGAATAAGAGTTTGTTCTGCATTAAAAAAAAATTTCAGATCTAATATATGACCAGACAGAAAGGCTGACAAGACCAAGAATTTTATCTGCATCATAGACTGTAAATGAAAATTCTATAAAGGTTTCTGGCAAATCCCAATATCTCTCTATTCAGGATATGTCTTGACTAGGATTAGTAGAATTGATTTTTGTGTTAGCCCTTGTAGTTAAGTTATTTGGAGCTAAAGCTACTGAAAGCCTCTTTTTATGGCAATGGGGAAAAAAAAAAAAGAGCAGCACGTTTGGTAATTTGAGTGGTTAACAGAAGCGGAAACAGAAACAAAGTTCTGCTTTCTAGCAGTAGATAGATAGCAGTGTGTTAACTATCTAGAACGAGATTTAGGTGTAGATATAGATGACAGATTATTTACAAGATATACATGATATACTTGATACTCATGGTACAGATGCTCTAGATACAGAATGAATGAAACCAAATATTTTCTAGAATTCATTTTTTTTTCGTAACGCTGTGCAAGACTGAGTGCCAGAAAAAAGGAGAACAAAAAAATTAAGAAACATTTATTTGGTTTTGATTATCTTTTCAATAAATGCACATTAAATTTTCACTTTGAAATTACTTTTTTTACATATCCTATTTTGGTTTGTTCCTTTGAAAACACTTGGAAATCAGAGAAAAATACGATTTATGATAAAGCAAAACATTTTATTTTCTTAGAGCTGTCTTCTAGAATGCTACATCTATGCTGAGATAGCTGGATCTGTTTATCAGCACCTATATGTAAGGAGTCATAACTTTGAATAAAGAGATTTTCCAGGGGGGTTCCTCCACTTTTTTGTTTCTTTAATTCATGGTACTTGAACAGAAATAAAGCGTAATAATTACAAGGATGATTAGTGGATCTACCAAGCAAGTGGATCAGTCAAAAAGAGATGTCTAGAACCTCTGAGCTCTATCAAATGTTTTGAAAAGTGAATATTTAGTCTTCACTCACCCGAAATATTAAACCACGTATGTTAAAAGTGGATGTGGGTTAACTGCCTCAATTTTCAGATGTTAAATACCTCTCACAAGCTAGGAAATTAAACTAATTTAATCTGACTCTGATTCTCTGATATTATCAAGATTAGGTCAGGGAGGTTTTACGCTGAACACTACCATTGCTGATAGCTCAGGTACAGCAGAGACTGGCTGGAGTGCGTACTTCTCATGATCTTGCCTCTGGCAGGGTCCAGCACTGACAAATTAATGGTTGGTATCTCAGCTCTGCAAGCTTTAAACTGATTTCCCAATAGCAAGACAATTCTCTAGTGCATATCTCCAGCCTATTTTAATTCATTTTATGCAACTCGGTCTTATCTGGAAAATTGGTGAATATAGTTTATAACTTCACATATTCCACATTAAAATCAGTACAGCAGCTTTTTGGGGTGGGGAGGGGTCAGAATTTTTTTCTCCCAATTGTCTTAGACAAAGGATGTCCTTTGTATTGCAGACCTTGAGTATTTTCAACACTGCTTTTTCTTAACTGTATAAATAAGAATGACCTAATTGCAGTAAACTGAGCAGAGAAGGTAATCCCTGTGGCATAGATCACATGGTGATGAATATAGCAGGTGTTTTTCTAATGTGCAAGCCTTTTTCTTCCTTTAGCGGAAGTAAAGGAACTATTATCTTCCTGCTCCTCTACAAGTGAACTGAAAAAATTCTCCGGGCTACCTGCTTAGTAAGTTCCAGCATGTCCCTTGATAAGATCAACAATTTCTGTGCTTCCAGGTGAATAGCTAGTAAGTTATGAAGGGAGGCTAAAGGGTTAACAAGAGGACCTTTGTGAAGCCAACTGTAGATCCATCTTAAATTGCTAGCATTGTGTTTTAGATTAACTTACTAATCATATGAAGTAAACTATAGATAAGAAACTAACACTGTAGGGAATGTGGAAGAGGAGAGATTAGTAGGAGATGGCCCATCTTTGTTACAGGCCTTGGAAGGCACCTAGAAGATAGCCAAGGATGGGGAGCCGGTTGGTACCGGCTGTGTTGTTCTGACAGCTGAATAAGGGGAGTAGAAGCTGGAGTTCACCAAAAGGACAAGGTGAAGAAGAGGAGTGGATGAAGTAAACGACCCCTGAAGACCACCGACTCAAATCACTGAGCATGTGCCGTTGGGAGGGACTTATGGAAATGACCTGTTGAAACTAATTTTAATACGAAGCAGGGACAGGTTATGCCTATGTATAGGCATATTGGGAAACTTCATGTATATGTAACACTTTGCTACATATAAACAGGACAAGCTGCGGTGTTGCAGTGCGCACGACTTTGGTGGGACTACCCCCGTGCTGCCCAGCGCTGAATAAACATACCTACTTTACAGTCTTACAGATTGTGGAGTCTGTTTTCCGCACGTCAGTTAAGATGTTAAATTCTCTAAGATACTATAATTTTAGGGTTTTTTAGAGGAGAAAAGTAAATGAATCCAAGATTGCCTTCTGTCAGAAAGAGAGACATGGGCCCCACAAGCTCTAATGCATCACCCAAACTCCTGAGGAGTTGCAAAGGGTATAGGCTGATCCTAAACAAGGGTTGATCTCTGGCAAAGTTCAAGGCAAGTAAGACCACCTCTTTTGCAAACAGATTGTGTATAAATCAGCAGCTGATTAGCTGATCCAGCTGGGCAATATGAGTACGTTCCTGGATCAATGCATTAATCTTACACTTTGACTTATCAGCTCCACTTACTTCCAGCGCCCACTTCTACCTAGGAAGTTTGCATAGAGCTTATATCAGTGCCAACGTCATGCTTTTCTTGACAGAACTCATGCTGCCAACCTACCAAGGAAATTATTGTTTATAATTCCCAAGCACCAAGAACAATCAAGAAGCTGTTGACCTAAACACAGAAAAACCCCAGTATTGCTGTAACCGCAGTGCCATTCCTACTGATCTGAGACTGCTTTCCTATATTGAGGCCAGTCAGCACTTAGTCCTGTAGCATGGAGCAGACTGACCAAACCACCCACCAGTCCTTCTGCTGCTCAGATAATTCCGCAGTCTGTTTTAAGCCCTATTGCACTTCGGTACTGTTGGTTTCTGAATTGGCTGCTATTAAATATGTGTATGCTACCGTACAGTGGATACCCTTATCCAATTCCAGGCATTTCTCATGCTAGCAAGTGCATAAGAAAACTATTGTCCATGCAGGCCTATGCTAGATTAAATCTTTTTTTTCTTTTCTTTTAATAAGGATTTGATCACACAGCCTGTTACTTTAGGCATTTCCATTTTGCAAATGTTTTAAAAACAAGGCTTGTGTTCTGAACCCTATTTTTTTTCTGAACCCTCAATCTCAGGACATGAGCACAGTAAGCCTTGCTCATATATACTGCCTGGCAAGTTCTCATTCACTGTAGGTCCCAAGAACTCAATTTTCTTTGTTGTAGATGACCACTTCACTCCAATATTCAGTATGAGAATCATACCAAAAGCTGTTTAATGGAAGCAAATTCAATGAGAAATTATTCCAGTGGTAAATAATGCCCATCCTATATGGACAGAGGATAAGAGGAAAAACAAAAAGAGAAAACAGTATATTAATGGCATACAGAAAGTCACCCAGTAAGCCTGGTTTACTGACAGTTGTTATATGGCACTCTTTCCAACTCCTCTTTCCAACCTCAGCAGCCAGCATCAAAAGCTCAGAAAGGTCTTAGCTGACACTGAAGAATGTTAATTAAGAGTATTTAAGGTGAGTATTTATTCAAGTGGTCAGTTTAGCTGTCTGTATTTTTTTTAATTTATGAATTAGTGAGTTCAACTTCTCAGTTCATAGTCCATCCTTGATGAACTAGCTTCTAGTTGAAATCTTATGCTTCCTTTGCAAAAGCAAAGATTCTACTCTAGAAGAAGAGACAAAACAGGATAATTTTTCACAACGGACCCTTATAGTACCCAGCTGTCTCTAGACTGTGACCAGCAGATGAACGAAAACATTTGTTAGGTCTGCATTCAGATGAGTGCACAGCAAGTGCTCATGAGTGCTTGTAATTCACCATTCGTGGAATTGCTCACCCAGATGATACAAGAAGGGATGTGTTCCTAAACTGCATGACCCCAAAACAGCCACAAATCGCTGTTTGCCTGCACAAGTGAAGGTGAATGTTGCTGCATCGAGGATGATGGGGACTACAAAACTGAAACTGCAGCAGAGGGAATTGCAGCTCTGTGCGAAAGGGAGAAGAAGGTTGGTGGTCATTCAGGGAGAATGGACTGTGAAGAATTAGAGATGTTTTGGTATAATATTCTGGCTGTGGGACAAAGCTGGAAGACTTCAAAGAGGTTTGGGATGGAAACAGTCTGAGCCCCCTGTAAGGGACTAGAAACTTGTCTCAAAATTGGTGGCAGGCAAGCTTAACTACCAGAGCTTAATCACCACGGCAATTGAGTGGGGGAGTTTCAGCCCATTGAGTATCCCCCCCCGAAGGAATGTGTGTCCTGTTATCTTGGAGTACACTGTTATCTTGAAGTATCCTCAGCGCATGTGCCCGGGCCCAGAGTCAACCGACAATGGGGAGGGGGCTCGGACCCCCTAGAACTTTCGAGCATATGGTACTGGGCCTGCGCCTCACTGCCGAGTGGGAGGCATGGGTATGCAAAACAGTCATTGACTATGAAAAAAGACAACCCTATGAAAGGGGGAACCAGCGGAGACCAGAGGGGAGAGGATCCAGGAACATCTACCCTCCACCAGATTCGAAGATATATCAGGCGTGGATCACTCGGGCTGTCCCAGCTGCACGGACTGCTTTGATCACTCAGGCTGCACAGACAGCACATAGACCCATGGTGGTAGCTATAGCAACACTCCTGTGCCATTTGTTTCTCCCCCTCTCTTTCCCTTTCTCACTTTTCCTCTCTTTCTCTGCTTTCCTCTCGTGCATTTGTTGTTGGCCAAATAAAGTGACTTGGCACTTGACTCCGTTTTGAGTCTTAATTCCGTTCCCAAGAATGTAAAAGGAACCTAGTCAGGATAAAACATTGGAGTTAATCAGAAGTTAAGCCCAGCCGCCCCCAACCTCCCAGAATTATCTGAGGTCGGTTGGAAAGCAAGGGGGTTTAACCTCTGCCAAATTGTTCAACCCAATAGTGGATCATGACACCCCCACCTCCTGGTGCTAAACTCCTCTTTGGTTCTGTTCCTCCTCTGCTGCTTTTCTGGTAGAAGATCCTTCACAGCCCTCGGACCCTTATTCACCTTACCCACACAGTGCAACAACCTAACCACACTTACAGCTTCTCTTGCAAGGAGTGTTTTCTGTTTCTGTTGTGGTTTAATGCGGCAGGCACCTGAACACCTCAATAGGGTCTTGTCTTCCTGCTACTTTTCCTCATTGCAGGACCACTAGCTGCTACTGCATACCCCTGGGAATAGCAACTACACCAGCCACCCACAGCTACCTGTACCCCCACTGACTATTCTGCTGGGTAACAGATGCGTGCAGAGAGACTGTTCACACTGGAAGAGATGATCCCCATCTGTGCCAAAACAGAGAATGCAGACCTTCCTCAGACAACTAGCCATTCAGTGAGCCAGAGTTGTTATTCATTTTCGAGAATATTTCATATTTGAGAAGTAATTTGCTTGCAGAAGAACACAATGTTGAAACTCAGCAGGTGGTCCTATCTTACACCTCGATGAAAGCAGTTTTTTGGCAGAGGCTGAGAATAACTGTTAGGTTTTGCAGAGTTCAGAGTCCTTGACTATCCTGCTTGAACAGTACTTGAAAATCCACGTGTATCCTTACTGATCTGAGATGATAGAAATTATGCAAATTAGTGGTTAAATGCCCATATGAAAATGGTTCAGCTGGTTCACAATGACAGTAATACAATATGCGCATGTTCTTTTGGTATTACTTCTTTGAATTACATTAAAATAAGGTGCATATAACTAGAACCATAATTGTACTGTATAAATAATGAAATAAGTAAAATAATTCCTGTAAGGAGTATTAAATTTCAAAAAGGGGAAATATTGTTAAAAAAATAAAATTATTAATGATGAGCAACATAAGAGTAAAATGTTTGCAGGTAGCAAAGACAATGTCTAGATACTCAAAGCAAACATGTACTATGCATGAAAAGGTCTGTACAATGCAGGGAAAGGTCTATACAGTGGGCTAAAGGCAGGTATCAAAACAAGAAAGGATATACTTCAGAAAGTAGAACCTGTGTCAACCTAAGGGAAATAAAGAAGGATTAATTTTATTATTTTTTTTTTTTAGGTTATATGCAAAAGCATAGCAAATAATGAAGAAAGAGATTTCAGTGATCAATTTTCTAAACTCGTAAAAAGTACTAATAACTTTTGAAAGTACTTCCATGGCTGGAGCCTGCCTCTAAGTGAGAGGGGTAAATATTTAATTGTGAAATAAAGAGACCATTCAGTGGTGATAAGATCACAGAAGAAAAACAACATTAACTATTTGGATCAGTATTCCCTATTGAGAAACAAAAGGATACTCCCAGACCAAAGCCATTTCTTACTCAGGATGAGTCAGAGGTACCATCTCAAACATGAGGGTCAATAGAAAAGGTTTTAGAACACACTGGCAAGGTGAATAGCAGCAAACTGTCAAGAACAAATTATATTTGCCTAAAAGTTCCAAGGAAATCTAATATCGAATTACCAATTTATGACCTGTGTTATGTACCCTCTTTCCTATATAAATGTCACTATGTGAGTAACAGAAGGTGGCAAATATGATGTCATTTTCTATAAAGGGCTCCATAAGACACTACAGTTGAGTAAGTTTGATTTACAGACTAGTCAGACTTCTTTAAGAAAGAATATAATTAATAAAGAAAATGAGGAAAATCTAGCAGAGGAAGAGGTCTTCCTCATTTTTTACAGTAAGAAGTCAGAAAACTATTATGATATTTTGAGGAATTTGCAGACATGTAGGAAAGTATGATCCATCTAATGCAACAGGCTCCAACTACCAAATCCTTTACCAAAAACTCTTAAGGAAACAAGGTTGACAAAGAATAAGAGAAACTATCTGAAGTTATAATAACTAATACAGTTCTGATTTGGAATTTCTCTCCTCCTTTTCTTCTTAAAAACAGATACTGTAAGAGTAGAGGAAGCACAAAAATAGGCTGCAAGAATGAGCAATATATCACATGGCATCTACATAAGAAGAGGTTTCTAGAGCTTTCTGGAAAAGTAACAACTGTAGGATATAGCACTGATGTATGAAGTCATGAATGGATGGAAAGTAAGTAATGTGTATTAAGTGAAAGTATTGCATTTCTTTGCACAACACAGAAACAGAGGTCTTTAGGAATTGCAGATGTCAACATGATAAATGGGATTAAAAGGGAGTTAGGTAAATTAATGAAAGGAAAGCGGTTATTAATGCTGCAAATTCTGGCTTCCAGTCATTGGATTGCCAGAAGCTCGGAAAGGATACCAGAGAAAATAATAGCACATGCCTACTTTGCATACATTCCTCCCTTCAGCATCTCCTATAAGCAAGCTAGTACCAAAGACGGGATATTAGGCAAGACAGACTGGTGATCGGACACTACAGACATTTTTATATCTTGTTCTACCATGAACTCACAAAAGGGCAAGAAAATTTTATAGTCTTCCATGGGTCAGGCTATTTTGAGAGCCTGTTCTGTAGACAAGATGATCTTGGTACCCAAAGACAGGCTAGACTGCCAGGGTGACAACTTCTCTGTTCTTCAGCATCTCCCACTTTGACACTTGGGGAGCAGCATAACTGCCGGCAAACAGCTAGAGCTGGGTGAATCATGAAAAACTAATCTGTGAAGCTGCTCAGTGCATCAGACTTTCAATTCCTTAGCATCCTTATTTATAGTTCTGTAAGCCTTCAGATAACTGCTTCTTTTTAGAAAAAGGTTTCTGAAGTATCTTTTTTTTGTGTGCAAACATGGGTAGTTGTATTCAAAACACTATAAAAATACTGAAAACACTCATAAAGCCACATAAAATATTTGGCAGTGAAGTTGACGGGTTGCAGTCATGTAACAGATATCAAAACAAAAACAACAAAAGGATTTAAAACCCACTGATCCTCCTGTTACCCCTAGCTGAGGGAAAAGTAGCTATATACTTAGGTCTGATATACTAGGTGCATGCTAACTACAGGAAAAGAATAGTCAGGGTTTTCAACTGGTCTGTTGACTTTTGTGTTCCTGTGCTTTTTGATTCTTCCCTTACAGTGTTTGTAAAGGGATCCAATTTCCAGAAGAATCTGAACCTAACTGTGTGATTTAGGTCTGAGTCTGGGCACTCAACTCAGCAGCTTCTGAAGAGTGATGCTGCTCTTCTTTATCATAAAAGAGGGAAAAAGAGAAAAAAATTCCTCAGCTTGTTCCTGTGTTTTATGCTGTACTCCCAAAAGCTTTTACATTCCTCCAACTGAAGCGGACACTATCCTGCAGGAACTGCTCCTAATTTCATCAAGTCACAGAAATAATTAACTGACTACACACTACAAAGACTAAATCATGCATCCTGAACACCGAATACTCAAGAACTCTTTCTGAAAATGGGTAGAAAATTAATTTGTAAAAGCATTTCACTGAGAAATTTATGAACAATTGATTTTCAGAGGGACTGTAGTTGACAGTTCTGCATTTTGAATATAAGCTTACTTCATGATCAGTCCTCCTGAGGCCAGTTTGAGGAGTAAGACATGACTAATACAAGTGACAGTATCAGTGCGGTGGTGTTTTATGAGTAGATGAACAGATTATGATTAGAACAACCTGAACAACTTACAGGTCAAATGTATTACTTGTTCCCACCCAGATTACAAAGTACCCAACTGGCAGTCTTCAGCTAAAGAACAGCTGTTATAGATAGGGTTAATCAGTAAACAGTGTTGTCTTTCCTTCTAGATATTTTTCATCTTTTTATTTTAAAAAAGATCCCTCCAAAACAGAAAGTCTATGTGTAGCTTGTTCTGGTTTTTTTTGTTTAAGTAGAATTTGGATATTCCTTAGAAAGCAGATACCATCCACATGTAATGGTCTGGTCAAAAACAATTTCCCAAGAAATAGTATGATGTAATTTTTTAACTAGCCATACTTACAGAGCCTCCCCTTGAAGCTCTCAGGCAAAATTAGATTCCCAAATATCATACGTAGTAGGAACATCAGTGCCCATTTCCCACTTAGCAAAGTAAGCCAAACAAAATTCTCAGGAAAAGAAACTCAAAGCCTCCAGTATAACATATCTGCCAAGGATGTCTGCCAAAAGACCAGATGCTCTGGCTGGAAAGCAGGTATAATTTACAATACTTGCCAGCATTTTCTAGTTGATTTTCTTTCCACCTAACAGTGAAGAGAGAGATTTCAAATATTTGTTTGTGTTAGAACAGAAACTTTTAAACCAGTCAAAAAAATATTTAAAATACCATGTTTTCTTAATGGAAAAATATTAAATAGAAGTGGATTTTAAGATTCATGTCAGCAGAAAAATAAACAGCTGAAAATGTTTTACTAGCAACACTACACATTCCCAACTAATTAACTTTACAGTTAAAACTGTGCAGTATTTTATGACATCCGTATTAACAATTAGCAAATCCTTTGTGATTTGTATAGACAACTGTCAAAAGGACAAAAACGCTTGTGTTTTCAAAGTAGTGATGTTTTGATCAAACCCTTTACGAAACATTGACAAATATGCTTATTTGGCTTTTATACACCAACACTGTATTCTGGTATCCTGGCTCATCATTTAAAAGAAAAAAAACATTACTTGAATGTATCCCTTACAAGACATAATGATTAAATGCAGGACAGAGTTCTGTTGTGTTTAATTTTCCTCATTCAAAACTTTCAGTGAAGCAAATCCTGTGTAGATATATTCGATGTACGATTCTGTCATAGGAAAAAATTATTCCACAGGAAAATGTGTCTGCATAAGGATTATAGAAACCAGTAACATAAACAGTGAAAGAAGAAATATTTTCTTGTATATATTCCCTTTGATACAAATTTCTGGCACTGCAAATCAAATGGTATTGAAATTAAGAGCAAAAATTATTGCAGTAAGCATGTAAATAGAAATTGCAGAGTATGTCCAAAGTGATAAATTCATCCCACTGCTTTATCAGAAAATACAATTTTATAGGCAACCCAGTTAAAGTTGCCATAACAACACAGTAGAATAGCTCATGCTATAGAGTGTCAAATATAATCAATTAGAAACAAATCTTTCAAGTATATGGAAGTCCTTTTGTGTCCTACATGCATTAGGCTTTGGCATATTTTCCCTTCAAGTGCAGTAAAAAATCCTCAGTAATTTGCCTGTTAAACTCAGTAAAGACATTTCTCCTTAAAGAAAGGCAATTTCTAATGCAGAAAAAAGCCAGAAATTGTTTCATCCTTAGTATGTTCTTCAATACTATAATGAAATAAATAAGTGGCTCATACTCAGTAGAAAAAAGCTACTTCACATAAATTGCTACTCATCCCTGGAAGAGTATAAGATCCTTCTTGGTTTAGAAAGGCTGAGAAAAAGGAGTGGTTAATTAAGGAGAAATACATCCAATTCCAGTGGAACTGCCAAGAACACAATAATCTTTTAGTCCAGACAAAGTTTGTATAAGCTGCCTTTTCTTAAAACAACCATTTAGATTATTGAACATTTCTGATAGCCTATGTATGTGAGCTTGCTGGATATAATACATCTCAGTTCTTCCTTAACACCCCAGAGCCACCATATTCATTGTGTGGGAGGAGAGAGTGCAGCTGGAGTGGGAGCATCTCCTCGTCTTCTGTGTACAAGGAAGCACAGCCTTGGTTTCCTGAAGATGAATATGCAAAACAAAACCACATGCTGTTATACTCCTGCCCCTACTCTCACTCATTTCTTTCTTAAACTGTTAATAGTGAGTAGCACCTATTCCAGGAGCCTTCAGCCACCTCACCAAGAGTGTGTTGGTTTTCACCCCATGCAGACTTTCAAAGAGGTTTTCCTCCAACTTGAAGACAGCAGATACAACACTCAGTGCCTCACCTGGCCCAGGCCTGCTTGTCTTACTAGACAGCAGAAACCCTAGCAGAAGGCTTTCCATGTCTGCACACTGTTGGCAGATGTGCACCTCACCAATCTGGGGATAAGGAACTCAGGCAAGATATATGCCTGAGGGCTTAATGCATATGGCAGCCTCTGTGCATAATCTAGCTATGCCTGAGTGGTGGCAGATGCTTTTACTGATTTCTTTATCAGGACCCCTTCACCCTTACATGAGGCAGACATGCCTTACCTGGCTCTCCTGTTACGTGAACCTGGTAAAAACAGCGCTAAAGGCCACAGCAGCAATGGACTCATAGAGGGTGGTTCGGGTAGTGTTCAGAGAGGAAGAGAAGGAGCTTATGACAAAATAGCTGAAAACAACCCTAACTGACCAAACTTTTGCATTCCTCTGGAGACTCATCTTAAAAAAATCCCTCGGGTATCTTTCTAAGAACAGCAGTTACCAAGATCTAACCTCTTTCAGATTCTTTTTTTTTATTTATTTCAGTAATTACAGACATTTTTCTTGATCATAAGATGATTACTGAATTAACAAACTCTTTCCAGAAAACAAGCTCTTACAAGTAATAGTACAATTGAGTATTTATGAAGAGCTGATATTCTGAAAGTAAAGAAATATGGTAATCAGTAAAAACATCTGTCACCACTCAACCATGGATGAATTATGAATTTTTTAGGAACGGGATATTCTTTGAAATTGAAAGACATCCAGCCATTATACTTTTGAGGAATTTGCCTTTCTTTGCTCTTGCTAATAAAAACTCCAGAAGCTCCAGAGAATCAGTCTGAAAATGCCTTTTTTGTTGTTGTTGCTTTTGTGGGCTATACACAAAAGCTAATTAAACAAAAATATAATGAGAAGGTCTTGCTGTTTAAGAATGTGATGACAGATTTGCAAGTAAAGAATGTTCCTTGCCTAAAGGCATGTTCCTGGGCAAAGGACTGCAGGATAACTGTTATTGATGAGAGCTTTGCTCTAGGAAAAGAACCCTATGGTAATCTGATTATACTAGAAAAACCTACAATATTTAAATGTGAAAATAAGGAAAACCAACAAAGTGACAAAGAAAGTAATTTCCAGTCATGATTTCTACAGCTCCCAAAAGGATCATTGTACCATGATGGAATGATCATCATCATATTATATTACTTATATATAATTTAGATTATATTCTTTTTACTAGACAGCTATGTACTAGAAATTTTCCAATTGTTATTCCAAAGTTTTGTTCTCTCAGTTCATGTTTCGGGCACTGAAGGATTTTATTGTTTGTTTTAAAAGCAAGAAAAGACTTTACAAATGTCTAAAATTGCAGCCTCAAATACCCTCTCTGATTTGTTAAGGTGAACTTTTGGCAGCAGTAATCAGGGAATTGTCTGTTAGCTGTGTCTATACTAATAAACTAAGCATGTCCAGCGATGTCACTCTTTGTCATTGAAGTCAAAGTACAGAGCAGGTCCATATGATTTAATCTACGAAGTCCTTCAAAACAGTGTGACTTCATGTAGTCTTCCTTTTGGATGGGCCTTGTATAGCTCTAATTTCCATAGAAAAATGCTAGTTGAAATAAAACAAAGTAATAGCATGGACCATTCTAGCAATTTGACTGTACAAGAAATTGAGTTCCCACACTGGAAGACTTTTCTTGCTGTAGTTTGTTTTTCTGGCCTGGATGAAGGCCATCAGTCTTTGACCCACAACCCCATGTTACCATCTGTTCTTTTCCTTCTAAATTGGATGAAGTGAAAGTAGTCTAGCAAGCAAGTCATCATGTTTGAACAGCTTTAAATTCACTCTCCTGTCATACTCATTTTGAGTAGGTTCTCTGGCTCAGACAAAGGGAGGGTCATGGCTTTTAGCATCTATGCGTATCTACCAATATTTCTTCATTGTTTGTTGATCACTGGTAGAATAGTGTGGACATCGTGTAGTGCTGTGTACTGTATGTTTTGTGATTTATAACCAGTCACCCCCCTGACAAAGAATCTTTCCCTGCTGCAAACTGGAATGAATAGATAAAAGATAATCACCACTTTTGATGCACTACTCACTAAGTATGTTGACAAGCTTCAGAGCTTTCACTGCTTTCAGCCCCTTTGCCATGAACGGTTTCATCCCCCAGATTAGAGCATGCCTTACAGATTTGGGACTTTTAGGAGAGAAGCGCAGAAACTCATATACTTCAAATGTCCTGACGAACAGCTTCATCACCTTGTCCAGATGGAGACTATTCTGGGCAAGATCGAAGGTAGAATTTGAACTGCTAACCCAAACTTTTTTCTGGAAGAAACCTTAATGCCACTGAAGCAGAAATCTCCATTTGGTCTCAGTGTCAGGTTAGAAATCAAGATTTTCTTACTGGGTCAATAAAACTCATGCTTGAATTTTGCTGTATTTATAGCATTCGATTTTTTTCCCTTTGGTTTCACAAAATTTATGCATGTCACTTCAAGAGAAAACTAACCCTTTCCAAAAGGATTAATCCCTATGTACAAAACCAGTACTGATTTCCCTTTTTTTTTCTTTTATAAGTTTGGGAATGTTGCAAATTTTTATTTCCCATTTCTAAGTCACACATGTTTTTCTCTCTCAGTGCATAATTACTCGAGGCTTTTTCCAAAATAAAATATTATTTCACTTTGCTCTCCAAATGAACAGAAATGCTCGTCTTGGACTCTGGGACCCCTTCAGCTGATGGTAGAAGGCTATGTCTGCATCACTGAAGGAAACAGGGCACTAGCTTTAGCTCTGACCTATGGTTTAACTGCTAGAGTGCTCTTTGGCATGATTTTGACATGTGCCAAGTAACAGTTAAACTAGAAATAATACAAGACATGAAAATGCATCTTGCAGTCTGAGCGACTGCAAACAGAGATGGTTTACGGGAGTATTTGTATTTCTGTTAAAGCCTGTGCCAGTAGGAGGTTGATTTATATGATGGTCTATAGCAGTGGATATCCTGATATATGGACAAAGTCTGAAGAGTTACAGTTCCCATCAACATTTGGAACACAAAGTGTTCACCTCAGAAAAAACTTCATGCCTCTCTATTTCATTCATATAAGTTACTCTTTTATTTTTTTTTTTCTCTGTGACTGAATAATCCTCATACTACAGTTAATCCAAAAGGAGGTATCCTTCAACTCCAATCCAGGAATTTTTCAATGAATACATAGCAGAGATTATTTGGAAGTAAAAATTTCTAGGAATTGCATCTGTTTAGATCTTGAGGCATTCCTGGTTTAAGACTGAAAATTAAAGGTTACAGACCATGTTTCTAGCAATGGTAAGTGAAAATAGAAACGTAGGTGCTGAAAATTGAAATTGATTTGAAAAAATAAGTACTAAATCTGCAGATAAATCTAATTTGGACATGTCTGTTATAAACAATGTTGCAGTACAGAGTAAAGTCTCTTTGTCAAGGCACTTGACACACTAGCTATTACTGAAAGCTACCTGTAGGAAGGGTTAATAGCCAATAGAGATAATCTGCACATCAGGTGAGTCATTGTCAGTCTTCGTGAAGCTCTGGGAATGTGAAAATAGCAGAAACCTACATCTAAATTCATCAGTCTTTGCAAACCGTACTATATTGTTTCTTACTACACCTTTACTTTGTGATATCTTATGTGACTCATGGGAAAAACAGAGCTCCAGCAAGTTAACTTAGACACTTTTATAAATTCAGCCCTAAACAAAGGAGTAGAATGAGGACTCCATTAGTTTCTTGGTTTCACTTTTCTATCTTTGTCTTTCTTAACTCTTCTTCAGGGAAACCTGAGTAAGCTTAACAAGGTTCCTAAATTTGAAAGTATGACTTGAGGGCAGTGGTGTGAGCTGTGAGCTCTACTCCACTCTTGGAAGATTTGCCTTTCGTGGTATTAGCTGTTTAAGGCATAATAGACATCTTGTTTGAATCTGATATTGTTTCATCTAATCAAAGAAAAAAAACCCGATTATTCCTTTGAGTAGAAGAATGTTCTTCAACAAGGAGAATGAAGGTCTAGGTAGCATTAATGGTTAATGAAGTACTAAAAATGCCTAAAGTGTAGTTCACTATGATTTGTGTAGCATCTTGGGTTTGACGGTGTTTCTGTAGGAGGAAAATGAACTGAAGGAATACAGTGTAGGAATAGGGTTTTTATATACTTTATCAGCTATTACTGAGAAAATTTTAATGGAACAGCTTTTAATACTGGTAAGAATTTAGGTTCATCAAAACTTTTGTCATCAAAAATAAGAACAAATTGAAAATCCCAATTAATTTAATTCAAGTATGTACTTGGTTTCAAACGTACGCTGGACTGCAGATGAACTGATGAATTTTTGATCAAATAAATTACACCATTTTAATTATTTTCAGCATTATTTTTACTGCAAGGTTCCCTTTGAGTATAAAGACTGTGTGTTAATTGTCTTGATTAGCAGAACATAATTTCAACTGCAAAATTGTTACTTGTCAAACTACAACACCTAGAGCTTTAACGAGCTGCTTGCAATTTCCATGGAACCAGAGTAATTAATCATGTCTAAGAATCAATATCTCATATCAGCAAAAATAAAAAAAAATCCAGATGTTTCATGAGGTGTTAATCCTGTAAAGAAAGTAATTAACGGCTATTTTTATTAAACCATACTAAGTGGCCATCGTTCCTTAAAATGTTTTTCTGATTTGATTACAGCAACAGTGTAAAAATTAAAAGCCTAAGAATTTTTAGAGTATAGCATAACTATATTATAGGTTGTCTAGGCATTTTCAATGTTCATCCCCAACTTACTGTAAGATGATTGCTGTCATAAGGGCCAGGATGTAATGATACCGTCTGGTTATGTTGTAAAGGCCAGGGTGAAAAGTCAATCTCATGTTGCTTGTGACTGAAAAACTTCTTTGTCAAGAAAAATGTTTGCTGTTTTTCCAGCTGACAGAATCCAACAGACATTGCTTGTCCTAGACTGTTGATTTACAAGCCAATAATTGAATGACACAGCAACCTTATTTCTACAACAGAACTGCCTGATATTTCATTTCATTCTGTGAGGAGTGGAAGTTCAAGAGCTGGAATGAGCCCAGCTTCAGAATTACAGACTGTATTTTATTTTTTATCAGAAAAAAACCTGTGTAGTTTTCATTAGTCCTGACAGGAACATGATGGTTTTACTATACACTATGAATAATACGCTCAATGAAGTTTTGAAGAGTATCTCCTATTTAGGGATTTTAAAATGGATCCACATGATATCCTGGAGATTCAACTGCTGTATTTGGTGCTATGCATGCCCCTTGCATGCATTTTCAGGATATGTAGGGCATGCAAAAAGTTGAGCTGATCCTTCAAAAGTACACACATACAGTTGCCTTTGTAGATCTCAAGCCCATGAAAATAACTATTTTATGCTTAAATTGTGACTGTAGACACTTTTTAGATTAAATTTTTTTTATAAATTTTAAAATCTCATTATTTTATTGGTAATACATTAAGCAGAGCTCATGTGAGTGAAGTTAGTTTACTATAGCCTTGAGGATAACGCTTTGTATTATTGTTCATAGAAACAGACACTTTGATGAAGCCAGAAATAGTTGAGTATGTACTTTTGATTATAAAAGGTCATTTTTTCTCAAGCAGAAAATTGGCTGAATACTAGTCATCAGCACCTGAATAATCTTTTCAGAAGACTCCTGTGAGGTAATGTTCAGGGCCAGAGATTGTTTACCTATACCTCATATCTGTATTTTTCAAACTGTGTACAGCACATCCATGAAACTATTGTTTATATTAAAAACCTTCATGTAAAAGTCTGCCAGATCATGTGATCAACTTGTTACTTCCCAACCTGTCTTGACAAAATAGATGAGTTTTGCTATACAATCCCTGAAGATCAGAGGAGGGCTTAACCCACTAAAAGCAGAGCAGAGGAAGAAAAGATATCAAAAGTTGAGATCCAAAAATGAATGAGAGGCAGGCTCTATCAAAATCTGTCAGCCACATTTTCTG
This sequence comes from Gorsachius magnificus, assembly GCA_034008185.1. Classification (NCBI taxonomy): domain Eukaryota; kingdom Metazoa; phylum Chordata; class Aves; order Pelecaniformes; family Ardeidae; genus Gorsachius; species Gorsachius magnificus. The sequence goes on along the minus strand of CM067083.1, from coordinate 56,391,514 downwards.
CATTATGTGGTGCGGAGGAAGAATACCAGTAGGTAGATTTTATGTGTGCAAATAGCAAATAGAGGAAAGGGGATTTAAAATGGTTATTATGCCGTCAGAGGAGTATGCGCAGGAAGGAGAGGAACTGCAGTGTGAAACATCTCCTAATGAAAGCCAAGATCATAGAGGAAAGTGAGATTAGCAAATATTACAGGATATAGCCTACTTGAATTTCTAAGCCTTGACATTTCTACTTCCATTAAAGAAAGAAAAATGTCAGAATGGTGTCTCTTGGAGGCTTGGACTGGAGGGGAGTATCCATGGCTATGGACACAGAAAGAGAGACTCTCTACATGTTTGATCTAGCTTTTAGAGAGAAAAGGGGATTCTAGGGAAAAATTACTAAAACTATTAAGGACTCAAGGTATTACAAAACATAATTTAGGATTGCATCTCTAGTTTTCCTGGCTCTGTAGTTATATTTCTAACACAAAAACTAGAATCTAATTTTATGCCTTGCTAAAGGCAAGTTTTGTATGTCTAGTATTGGAAGGAAGGCCATTTGAAAAAAACCAATTTAGTGTTCTCTCTCCCTTGGAGGTAACAAATAATCCAAATAAAACAAGATGAATAGGTACTGAAATAAACCTGACCCCAAGATCCTCTGGTGGATCTACAAACCGGAGAGTTCCACCAGTAGATGGTGTCACTGATTATCATTTTCAGTCATTTAAAATATTTCTATATGATCATAATGGTTCCAAGCATCTGGGGGTAGGAATTTTCTCTGTTGGTGCTCTGTGGACTTAAGACAGTGACATTTCTGTGTTGAAAACCATTCTGGCTTTTTCTTTACTTGTTATTTATGTGGGCCAAATAAACTGATTCTGATATTTATGAAAAAGAATCACAGGACTTTTTTTCTTTCTTCATAGAAGAAAAGCTAATGAAAATGTGTATTTGCCTTAAAGTCTCATTGGAGAGCTTCAGCGCAGAGCTGTCCTTTCAGAAACAAGCTGATAGCTTACACCATGAGTGTCAGCATGGATGTGGGGCTGGGGGTGGTGGGGGCTCATTTCCCCAAAATACACTGTGTCAAACTTCACTGCATTCGGTTTGGTGAAACACATTCTCTCAGGCAGTCACTTAATATGATCCTCCTGCTTCTGCATGAGCACATGAGAAGCAGGTTTAGCCTCTTGCCCTCCCTGGCTCAGAACAGCCTGAGAAGACCACCTGCACTTTGGGGCAGAGAGAGCAAGAACTGGGAGATGGCTTTCCTGCAGCCCAGGGCTCTGGCCGCAAGGAAGTACACAGCGCGTACTTTCCCAGAAGTGCATGTTTTGATCTGGAGAGAGATATTTTGACACTGTTTGCTTTTGAGAACACATCGCAAAGGGCTTTGCTTCATTCCAGTGCAGAATGACAAAAGACTTCAGTACACTGAATAGTGTCAGGAAATGAGCTTTTCAACCTTTAGTTAAGCTTCCCTCATCCCACTTTGGACTGCTCCGTTCAGATACAGTTATTTTGAACACATACTTCTACAGGAGCAGAAAAATATAACAAATACTTCTCAATATACAGTGTCTTCAGCATCATTATGCTGTACTACGTCCTGTTTTCATTGTTAATTTTATGTTTTACTTCTTTGTGGTATGAGTTAAATTAAATTGAAATACAATATCAGAATTAAAAACCACATTACCACTGGTGATAGCATCTAAGTTTTCCTTATATTTCTATTCCTTCTCTGATCTACCCAAATATTTTCTCAATGCATTGAAAATGGTCCTTTCTCAGTCATTCACAACACTGAGATCTTAACCTGACCTAATTACAGAATTTGGCAAGTGCCAGCCAAGATATATTATTAACACTTATTTATGTACTTTCTTATGTTTGTGTTTGTTTTCTTTTCCTTAATTTTTAAAGGTCTGTACATTGTCTTGACCCAACAGCCAAAGATTTGATTCTCTTAAGTTCCTTTCTTGCCTCTGACCTTTTTCATAACCTTGTCATTACTTGCCCAGTCCATTCTTTGTTTACAAATCTTGAGGATTATGATATTTCCTTACCACAGTGAGCTAACACTTACATTGCTTGTTAAGAATGTTAGGCTTCCATAGGTAAAAGACGCCATACAAAGACTATCACCGTCTATGTAGAATAGCTCTAGGAGAGATTTTTTTCAAAAGACTATGGAACTATGATATACGTAAATAGTATCTGTAAAATAATCGTATCATGTTAAAAAGATAATTTAATATATACAACTGTAAAGTTTTTATCTGTGTTGTGTTATTCTTACTTGTCTTTGTTTATTTTCCTAAGTTTTCATCTGCTGAAGCTTACTTACCCTGAAATGCCTCTTGGAAGAAAGACTTAGGACACTAGCAAATCTGGTGGAGTCATTTTTAAATTGCATGTTCTGGTGAGAAATTTGAATACATAAATCAGGTTGGTTTCAACAGGCTTATAATAGGTATTCCTATTGTTTTGTTACAGTTCAGTTTGTGAAATTTTGTTTCCTACTTATACACATCCATGTCTCTAACTACCTGCAAGAAGCTTCCCAGAGACCCTGAGGTAGCCATAAAGTTTCCTCCCATTCCTCCAAATGAAAAGAATCTGTGGGAAGAAACCATTTAGTAATATTTGTTTGTTTATTTTTATGGCAGTTGAGGGTTTGACTCCAGTGTATATTGCTTGTTTTCACTTATAGACTTTTTCTACAGATCTACTGAGGATACTACTTCTCAGAACTGACCTCTCTTTCTTCTGTAATTGCCCGTGTTATGGCATTTTATTTTAAGCCTGTCAGAAACAAGGGTCCACAGGTTTATGCAAAATTTTTTTTATTCTCAGCATTATCTTTCTTAGAAAGCTGCATTGTAGGATGTTTTACTAGTCAAGGATAGCATGATTACTGTCAGATTTGGAAGATGATTTATTGAGATTTATTCTTCATATTATGAGTATTCAATATTCAATAACTTAATGAAGTTTAAGTGATTTCTTTAGGTCATTATATCTCCTGAACAGTCACAAGAAGAATTATACTTACTACAGGAAAGTGTGTTTGAATAAACCAAACAAGCTATAAATGAACTAACTTTATTAAATAATCAAAGTTAGCTCTCACAAAATCAGGCTTTAATAAGTTAGGAAAAAGAGGAGCAATGGAAATGATGCAATGTCATTTTTGGGAACAGCTCTGAAAAGTCATCTCACTAATTTGCATATTCATTACTTGCTACATGTATACGGTATACAGAATACATGATCCACAGTATCTTCAAGGTACTGTAGTCTATTGGTTACTCTCACTTCATTAATGTAGCAGGACTAAATCCTGTTTTCTTAACCTTAATGCTAACATATCCTTATTATAAAGGACTCCTCCTCCTCATGCAGTTGAAGTATATCTTTTGATCTTCTATCTGAACTACAACCTCATAACATATTATCTATTAACAAATACAAAGTTCCTTTTATCACCTCAAGCAAACTCTAGTTTGACTTACAGCCTTACACCCTACACCCTTTGCTTTCTAGGATTTCTTATCCTATTTCTTAGCTAATGGGGGTAATTCACCTTTCTGATTTATTCCCCATAAAAGCTTGTTTTGTGCTCTCCTGAATATGCAAGCATTTGCCATTGGCTTCATTTTCATCAAATCTTGCAGAGAAAAACAACCAAATGATTCTTTCACAAACAATTCTCTGTCACAGAACTAATTTTGTAGTGATAGACACCTGATATATCAACCTGAGTGACAATTAGGTTAAAAAAACAAAGGTCCCCAAAGAAAGAATGCTAACATTTTACCTTTCCATATGCCAATATGTGTTTTTTTTCATCAATGGGTTTAAACACATTTATTTTCTTTCACCATCCTTGTTATTGAATTCTAAGTGAAGACACTCATTTATATTTTCAAAGGGATTTATATCATTAGAGTCACTCATTTCATTTAGGAAAGTGTTCTTACCTACTTTAAAAGTGACATTTGGGTGACATTTAAAGCTACTGAGTCAATAGAACACATTTTGTTTTTTCTTTTCCTCAGGATGGAAATTTGTAAAACAACCTATCTGGAAAAAAATTAAAAATTAAAGAAAGATAAAAATAGACTTTGTCTAGTTTGTTTGCAAAAATCCTGCTATTTTTCTATCAGAAACTTTGTTTGTTCTGTTTTTATAACAACTTTATCTGATAAGACTTAGGTCCAAATTCAGGCCTGACATAATAGGGTATTATTGTCACACTAACTCCAACAAATTTGAAAAACAACACTTTAAGGCACTTTTAGTTTCACTTTCTCGGGTAACCTGACATAATACCCAATGCACTTTTTAATGAGACTGAGACAGGAAATGTTTGATAACTGGTAGATAGGAGGCAAGTAGCACAAAACTTCTGCAGAGACTCTCCTGAAAGGTCAGGTTTTAGCATTTATGACTGCCTGTGAAATGAAATCCTAGCCAGCTGCCTTCTGGGTGTTCAAGCCTGTACTTCCAAAAGCTCCATCATTCTGCTTAACGTTAGAAGCACTTAAGCCTTCACTTGTTAAGTTACTTGAATATCTACACTCAGCTTTTTGCACACACTCAAGGCACTGAGAGACTTGCTTAGTAAGGGAGAGACATCCACTACCTTCCATCTGCAGTGGTAGCCACACTGGGACTCTTGCAGCACACAGGAGCAGGTGAAGCTTCAGAAAAGCAAGAGAGCTGGATGAAATACCATGGGAAAAACTGAGGTTTGAAACTAATGTGGTTACCAGAACCTTGTTATTGGCTGCATAAATTGTCTATATGTAAACTCAAAGCAAGACTTTAATTTTCCAACAAATTACTTGCTGCCACTCTGTCATGCACACACACACACACACACACACACATTTTACATATACATATTTCTCTAAAGTAAGACACATGGGTTTATTTAACCAGAAAAGAAACTGGAAAGTCTTTTTTTTTTTTCCTTTAAAACACTTTATTTCAGTTTGGTACAATTGATATTTGTAAAAGGCAGAAAAGTTAAAAAAAACTCAAAATCTACTTTCAGTTCCAAACTAGCAATTAAGGACAACAAGCTGTAGACTGTGGGCAGGACTGAATGATTTATTCATTGACAGGCAATGTACTTGTTAAGAGACATTTCAAGGAAACAAAAATCTCTTCAGATACTATGATCTCCTCCTTTTTCCTTTTTCTTCCCCCAGACATAGATGAAAATGAATGACAGAGAATGGGAAGATGGTGGCAGGCCTGAATAGGACTGCAATGCAGCTGAAGTCTTTGCAAAATTCTGGCCTAAGTGGAAAAGACAAGAACAAGGTGAGAACTGAACCCGATTCTAACTCCAGAGACAAAGCAGCAGCCTTGTTGGACAATAAATCTTTCAAACCTTACCAAAACAGTCATACATTTTGCCTCTGAGGATCATCATTGTTAGAAGAAGATGCTAGATTGTACACTAAACAAAAAAGGATTTTAATGCCATTACTCTCCCATAAATAGTGGGCAATGGAAATTTAGGAATTATTTGGGATATAGGAATGGTTTCAGATTTCTCCAGCTATAACCTCATAGGTGTGTCTAAGTCCATAGTAAAGCTAGCATCTTTCCATATAACTGATTTCTGAAGGACAATGAGCCTCTATAGAGAAAATCAAGCTATGATCCAAATTAAATGAATATTTATTTTGCCTGAGTTTTCCATAAAGAAATTGCAATAGAGAAAAAAAGGACTGGCTTGTAGGGTTGAGTAATGAGAAATTAGTGTATGTCCATGTGAGTTACAAGCAGAGGTCTAGAAATTAGGTTAACTAAATAACCTCTACCTCAAAGTATTAGTCAAAAATTTTTATAGAATCTATCCAACAGGGCATGGGACTATGTGACCGTAATTACTCGAAGATGACCTTAAAACATTGCTTATTGTTAATGACTTAGAAAGACTCCTAATCTAAAATCTAAACTCCTTATTTCTGCAAAGCCTGTTATTGACAGTCCCATTGTTACACAGAAATAGCTACCCTCCGTTTTCTGTATAACAACTTTTTGGATATTAGGAAAATCTTATCTTCCCTTTCCTGGACTAACCATGTCTTTTGACTTTTCTTTTTAGGTCACACATTTTAAAACACAAAAAATATTTGGTTTTATCTACAACTCTCTTCTCTAGGCAGATTACGGTACATACCACCGTCATGTCTAGTGGGTAATTAGCGACAATGAGAAATATGAAAGAACTGAGGAAGGGGGGAAACTCTAAGCCCAGAAAAGGATAATTAAAGGGCTGAGGGGAAGCCCCTGGACCTTGTCCCAGAAGCAAAAATCATCTTTAAACCAATCAGCAAAAACACAGGCAGGTCGCTTAACTCTGGAGCATCTTGATGAATGACTGCAAAAAAGACCAGACTGAAGCTACTACCTATAGGTGTAGCTTAGTCTAGAAAAAGGAATATGAGGCATAATCAACATGCTGGACTGCAATCTGATATTGGAAGAGTTGGTTGACTTTGGCAGCTAGAGTAAAAAATTATGCAAAATGTAACAGTGCAAAGTATAAAGTCATGGCTATGAGGACTAATAACATTGTAATTTCTGGTCTTGCTTGCTCGAGTTAGAGGAGGAGAAAGATCTAGATGACTTGAACAGCCATGAAAAAAAAATGTGATCCTGGGATGTCTCACTGAATTATGTTTAGGAGCCACTGGGGAACATTGATGTCATTGTGTAAAGACATCATAACTCTGCACCTGCTTGGGTCTACATTATACATCAGCACAGTCCCTGCAGGCAGTCGGTTGTCTCAGGTGTATCAGCCAAGCACAGGCCTGATCATTACTTCAGTATGGTTTAGTTCCCCCATATGTCTTATGAACCAATGTTAAGCAGTCTTCTTACTTTCTTAGCATGTTCCCCTTTTTAAATCCTGTTTTTTCACTCTCAGGAGTTCCAGGCAGATATTTTAATTCATTTCTCCAGCTGTCAGAAGGACTCTCCTCCCCAACAGCAAGGGACCAGCCAGGGATGAACTCCTACATATGTCTGTTGGGAATATCACCTTCAGACAAGACTCAGTATATGGGAGAATACCCTGTGGCTGGAAGTGTTGGGAAGGTATGCTCACATCTAGGATTGTCTCCTTGTCCTGTCTCCACAGAACAACTAAATTGCAGCCTGTCTTTATCTCTCAGGAGGTCAATACAAGTTAATTGGGAAGTAGATTCTAATATGTCCATTAACCTCCTAATTATGAAGGTAAATAGCATCCTTTGCTTCCTTGGTTACTTGATTTGAAATAATAAAAAAGTATTAGATTTCAGATCTGCAAATTTAGTCTTTTTACATAAAATGTAGAATGGCTTTATGCAGTAATGATAAGGTAATTAAAAATATGGAAATAGCTTTATTACAAACTCAGTTTCTCTGAGTCAGATGAAAAAAAAAAGCTACAACTATATGTATTTGGGCCCTCCAGGGTAAACATTCTGCAAAAATAATTTCTCTCTTTCATCTACAGCTAAAACTGAGGCAAGCAGTAATGTCCATAGTAATTATCAGTGGGTTAGTCATCCGCAAACACCTCTGGCAAGCAGAGCTGAAGTTCCTAAGAAACAGTTTGAATCTCAACTTGGTTCCCTTCTTCTAGCTGGGGAAGCAGCTGCTCCAATTGCTCAGACATCTCCAGAGATCCACTTATAAGTGAATGTGAGATACTGCAGCTTCCAATACTAGAAAGTCAGTGGGGACAACTTGATCTTCCCCAAGGAGGGACCTGGCCTCTCTGTTTATTCACTCCCAGTCACGACTTGGGAGCAATTCAGCACAGGGTCCCTTCCCGCCTCTACCTAGAAATACAGGGCCCTTCCCGTCCACGCCCCTGCCTGCCTTCCAGAAGACGCATGCCTTGACCTGTACTGAGCTTAGTCTGAATTCATTGACCCTTTAAACAAAGTATAAAGTGACCCCTTAAACAAAGTTCATGCTCTAGAGTATTGTGTACTCTTGTCTAGAGTTAGAAGCAATTCTTTGTGACAGGTTAATGAAACATTTATACTGAGTTGATTACACTTATCTCAGTGCCAAACCCATACCTCATAAAGCAACCAAGATTATTCACATACAAAGTGCATTCCAGCTTCAGCTGCAGAACACCAGAAGGCTTGGTATACAAAACAAAGGATGAGAAGACTCATAAATTGCAGGAAAATAAACCTCTGGGAAATCATTATTATTTAGACTATGTGTCTTTTTTTTTTTCTTGTAGCCATGATAAATCCTATATACAAAAAAGAACTATTTAAATATTTTAACTGATGTGGATTCTTAATTTATTGCCATGACAATGATTAAAGCTTAAACAGCTGATAGAATTGGTGAAATGTGTACTGATGGGTTTTATGGTAGAATTAAAACTTTAAACAGGGACTGATTGTTTCAAAACACCTAATAGGAACAAATAAGAACTTTTTATTTTTAATTTTCTCATTTTACCTTCTCACATAAATATTTCACATTTGCTTATGATGTGCCACACTTTGAAAGATCCATATGAAGATTTTTCAGAAAAACTATTCCACAGGAAATGTTGGTTCCTCACTCTGTTTTGAAATGCCTCACAGAATAAAACTTTCACAAGCTCTTCAGCTACCACTAGCTCTAGCTGCAAGGAGCAACAATCACAGTACTTTTTAAACTACTAGTTAACCATTTATGGAAATGTTTAAAATATTCAATAAATGCTTATTACACAAATTACATGTATCTTGACCTGTGTATCTGTATGAAATATCTTCATTCAGCTATAGCATGTTGCTGAAGATAGCGGCACTGGTCACTTGGGACAGGACTATCTTCTGGAAAGTCAGTCATATTGGCTGAAAACCTTAACACTGGCAGATCCTAAGACTGCTTCAGACCCTGCTTGAGTAGTGAGCCAACTAACTCCTCTGTTAGATTTGAGTACCTTAGTCGACCTTTGCAAGGGCTATGCTTTTAAATCCATGGGACATAATAGGAATTTTGGTTTCTGAATCCAAAGTTACAAATCTCCAATACCTACTCACCATATATACAGCACTAGAGGTTATTAAGCTCATCCTAAGTCCCTGGATCTGGCTGCAAACATCCACATTTTACCGTGAAAGACTGGAATGACAAGAGCAAGGAACAGCCCTTCCCTGGGGACCTGCGTCTCCTCTGTTCCTGGAGTGTCATCCTGCTCACACCCTAACTTTCCCACAGTGCCCCTAGCCTAACTATTGCTATTTGTTGTGAGACCGAAAAGAACATATTTCTGAAACTGGAATCATAAGTACTCTTTTGAAGACATTAGATGACTTTACAAAAATTTGCCAATTTTCTTAACTTCTTTGATATATGGTTTTGAGAAGACATTTGCTTGTCTAGGGGCAGAGGAGGTAGCCTTCACTTTATACAGTAAATTAAAGAAATTTCTTCTATGGTGTTCAAAACAAGATATGTGGTCTGAGTCTCATGCTAAAACACAGCCTAGCAAGAAACACTTAAAAAAAAAGGTTTTAAAATTCCCAATGTGGGAAAAAATCCAAGCACAAAAAACCCCAAACCCACAACCATTTTCTTTGTGAGACAAACACGTCAAAAGAAAGAGCACTCTTTCTTTGTACTCTTCTTGCAAGGCACAGAAATCTCACCTTTGTCTGCTATGCTCAGGAACAAGGTCAGTGTGGTTAGAGAAAACTGATTCTTGATGTCTCCTGAGCAAGCGTGAGGCATGACCGCCCACCTGCAGCACCAGCAGCACGTGCCCACGGCGAACGCCTTTAGACCTCCCGGGCATTTATAGGCCCTGAGCTGTCCTGGTCTGCCCTGACAAGGCACAAATGTAGCACCTCTGTGCTTCCACTCTGCTACTCCCCCTGCAAATATCTCACAGAGGAGCAGAACTGTGCCTCAGGCAAGCAGTATGCCTGCTCTTTTCTGGTTCAGCATCTTGCCTAAAATAATCCTTTTTTCTTTTCCTGTCAGAGCAATTTTTTGAGCCTTCTTCTCATATCTCTTCCCTTAAGGTAGCTCAGCAGAAGTATGGAAAAGCAATTTTTCTTTTGGGAAATTAATTTTTGACAGTTCATGAAAAAAATTGCTTGCTAAAGCTGAGTGTTGAGTAAACTAGGGCAATCAGCTCATTCGTTGGTTTTAAAGGGAGTTTATTCTCCAAACAGAGAAAAAAAATGAAACTTGTAGCACTGCTCTAGTAACAGAGGCAGAGTGCAATATAGGATATCTGCATTTAATTCTGGGTTGTACTACCAAATTCCTCTGTGAACCCAGACAAATCATTTCCTCTTTCTCCCCTTTTTCCTTAATTATAATACCAAGTTACTCCAGGTTAATTATACTGCCAAGTTACTCCAGCTCATTATCCATGTTACCTAGCCATCCTGTCATGAATTAGAGGCATAATTTATCCCTTACTATGTGCCTGCTTTGACCCTGCTCAGCACCGGGACCTAGCAATAATCATTATCTATTAGTTTCTTGAGATATTAATTTAGAGTCCATTTATGTAAAAAGTTTCAGAAGACATCCCTGGTGACCACAGAAACAGCTCTTACATTTCTGAGAATACAAAGACCTTCATCTGAGATAATAAACCTGGATCTTAATCTAAAATTAATTACATTAGATACCAAACCTTCATCCAGTTTGTTTTCACATATTTTTTTCTCTGTATACAGAGAGCGTTAAACCTGCATAGAATGTTCATATGTTTTCCCCTAAGAACTGTTTAGAATATTAATGTTTCATTAGACAAAAAAATGTGAATCTCTTCTCTGTCGTTCACATGCACACAAGTATTTTGAAAAATGCTTCTTAAAGATGAAAAATCAGATTGAATTATTTTCAGCAGTATTGTCAAGTCTCCAGCCTAACATTAAGCAACTGTGAATAAACATTAGAATAATCTCAGAAGGTTCTTTTATACACAAATGAGTAAACATATGTATTTCATGTCTACAGCAGACGTGGGCTGTGTCTCAGACTTGAGGGAATAATCTCATAGAATAGAACAGAACCATTAGGTTGGAAAAGACCTTTAAGATCAAGTCCAACTGTAAACTTAACACTGCCAAGTCCACCACTAAACCATGTGCCTAAGTACCATGTCTCAGTTATCTTTCTTTTTAAAGGTAATGAATATCAAAACATTGTATGTTTTTCCATTATTATTATTTCCAGGTATTTTTGAAAAGGACATAAACCCTTAGCCATGTAAATCAGAAATCTTAAATTCTTTCTTTGCCTCCCATGAAAATCCTCCTCTCTCAGGAAAATAACATTCTTCCACACCTTATAGCTCAATGTTGTCTCCCATTACAATTCCAATGTTCTTTTTACAGACACATATTAACACACAAATACCTGAAAATAAACACATAGATTCTCAAAGTTCCCTCCTGTCTTCTACAGTCGAAAGATGCTGTCAAAAAATAGCATGGGCTTAGTAATTTTTTCTGTGTGCTAATGGTGTTTTCTTAAGATTCTGACATTAGTGTTACTAGTAAATAATCTTTTATTATTAACATTTGAGCATTCACCGCACCCAACTATGTAAGCGTAATTGGAATGCTCTATGTTTTTTGCTTGGCTTGGAGCACGTGTGTCTCTCATACTTGTGGAACATTGTTGTACACACTGTGATAAATTAAATAAACAGCAGTTAGATCCCAGAGTCCTTGTTAGTTCAGATTCTAAGCAACTTTTGCAATATGTGCAATAATTCATATTTGAACCAGGACATAAAGAAACTTGAAATGTATAAATAATTATGTCTAGTAAACTCATGATCTTCTGTTGAAAATGGTAGCACAATATCATTAAAGAGCCTCTTTTACAGAGTCTTTGTATTTTGACTGACTTTTTTAATATTATTCTTGTTTTTATTACTGATTGCATAGAAAAATAATTAGGGGGGGAATGAAGAGGATGTAATTAGATATATTTTTTCAAATTTCAGTAAATATAGTCCATTGATTTTCCTTTGGTGCCGGTTGTCAGTGGAGATCCATCTGTTTGCCACTGTATCAGAACATGGCATTTGACTTTCTTCTCTTAGCTCCCAGGGAATGAAGAACAGAGAAGCTGCTGTAGCACTATGTGCTGCCTCCCTAGCGCTGTCCTGTGAAATCAGCTATTTCAAAAAGCAATTGTTAAGGCTTTTCTGCCTTTTGACATTACTCTACCCAGCACTATCAAAATGTGTTCTGGCAATTCTGAAAGGCTTGGAGCTGCATGGTGTAGCAGATTTTTAACTTCCAATCGCTTCTTTTATGTTCCCACGGTATTTCTTTTATTACTGTGAAATAGTCACCTCCTCACAATACAGATGCTTCTATAACACTTGAAATCAAGACCTCAACATGAAGATGGGAAGAGGGTAATTGGGTTTCAGTGTGTAATAAGTAAGGTAAGGCTCGTACTTGGGGTATAACACATATTGCATTTTCTGAGTTAAAACAACAAGGCATTTCAAATGCAGATGAATACTAACCAAACATCTGGCCTGTAGGGTCTAGAGAAGAGGCAAATCCTCACCAGCCTGCCATGCCACTGATATTCTGATTTCTCACAGTTTATCTGTGTTAGCACATTGAGGTTTCCTCTGTCCATCTTAATGCAACTAACAGAAGATCTCTCTTTGCATCACATTTCTAAGATTCTTCTCAGAAACAACCTTCCAACAGAAGCAATACAGGTGTTGCCTTACTTGAGATAAAGCTACATAACAGTAGCCAACAGCAAATAAAACAAAAACAACATGAAAAAAAAAAACAACAACCCAATTCTTTCCCTCTGGAAAGATTCTAAATGAAGCTATAGTCTAAAGTGATTTTTTTTTAACTGGATAAAATTTCTTTAAAATCACGATAAAAGAAATATATGCTTGTCCTTCTGCAGTAATGGATTTATCCTTTGCTGGGGCCTGCTCTACAACAGGACACATGCCCACTTCATATTTGAAGCTCTACCATCACCACCCTGAATCATGGCCCCAAAGGTACAGTTCAGTCTCTCACATGTATTAAAACAGCCATCTGCCACATACTAACCTTTACAAAACCTTGCCACTATCTGCTTTGACCAGGACAGACACTTTTCTATCCCATAATCTCATGATCTTTGTACCAGGAAGCTGAATTTGGCATTGATCAGCTTTTGTGCTTGTAAAACATACAAGATTAATTTACCTTATTATTTTCATTAGCCCAAAATTTATCTCATCCTCATTCAGTGGTATTCTGGGAGCTAAATAAACACTTTATTACTTTACAGCATCCCTCTGAGATTTGTTGCTTGAAAGATAGAAGCAAAGAAACCTTTGTAGGTCAGTGATGATGTTTGAGTTTGGTTACTCTTCAACTCTAAGTAGAATGAATAGAACTGACTCCGTGGTGACAAAGTGTTTGGGGTGTTGGCTGAGAGTGCTACCTTTTTCTGGCTAGCTCCAAATGGAGGTGGAGGACAGCGCTGCTAGGATAAACACCTTGAGTGAGCATCATGAAAAGAATTCCTCATTAGCTGAAGGTCTGTCAGGGAAAGGGCACTTAAAAATATTTTGGGGATCTAGAAAATTTCCTTTCAGAAAGGATCATAAGGTTTTCTGTAAACTGGACATTGATTCTCTTCCTCTAGGATGTAAAGCAGAAACTCATCTTTACAAATGCTTTTGCAAAGTAGAGTAACTGGCAGATCTGTCGGTGGCTTTTGTTCCTCTCTCACCTTTATGTTACAGAGCAGCATGCAGGAATGGCTTCAGTAAAAACTCTCTCACAAGCCCACAGCTTGGTGGTAGGCAATGTGGGCTTGGTGAGGCTCTCCCATCAGTCGCCTTGGCTTTCCAAGGTCCTCCTCAAAGCCTTGCCATGTGGGAGGGTGGGGAGGTGGGAGAGCAGCTTGCACCCTGCAGGACATAAGCAGCTTTAACCACAAAAGAGACACAGCTGAGAAGCTATCCCTCTTATTCACACACAGAATCACAGAATGGCAAGGGTTGGAAGGGACCTCCGGAGATCATTTATTCTAGGTTTTGATTAGGAAAATATAGAATTACAGAGCTACACTCTATTGTGCTGAGGAAAAGCAGATACAAAGGAGCTGTTTGCTTAGTCAAAGTGAACAAAACTATGTGAAAGATTTAAAAGGAGTAAAGGAAGCTGCTGACTTGCCACTTGCCTCAATGGGGCAAGCACTGTTTTCTGTAAAGACCCAAGTAGTGCAAATAACAGTGTCTGTTTTATTAAACAACCTATGCTGAAGAACTGGGAAAAAGCATACCTGTATCACATGTACTTGAGAAACTAATGAGTTGTGAAAGATCACAACTCTGTTTGGGATGCGTTGTGCTACGCTTTGTGCCTGTCAGACAGGTTAGCGTAAAAAGTGTAAGCTGAAGTATTTTACAGAGGACTGTATTAAAAAATCAAGAAAGACAAAGGTATCCATAGGCACTGATGTACTCTCCACCTTTGCCTAGTATTGGTGAAAATGCTTACTTAGAGAAGCCTACTCTTTATCTTACCTGGTTAGATAATTTAAAGTTTATAACAATTTTGTTTTCTACAACCCAAAATATGTAAACAGCCTGGGTACACAGGAGTTCTTAGATTAAACCTGTCAAACTGTAATAAATGGTATGTCACTGCATATGGCAGAATTATCTATGTTTGTAGACACAGTGGAAAAGTTATTGCTGAGTGTTTTGCGGTGCTATACCATAAAACACAAGTATGAAGGCTAGGGAAGACAGCAGCCTCCTCATCTACATTGCAAGTTTCTTTTACGCAAAAGTGAATGGAAGAGGAATTGGTGCTTGGTGCCCCGGTGCAGCTGCCCAAGAAACTGGAAAAGCCTGCGAATGCTGCACTTCATATGCATGCGTCTTTCACCCAGCTGTCACAGCTGCCTGTCTGATGAAAGGCACACTTGGAGCACTCTTGCATTTTTTACTCATATTGCTGAAGCAAAAATTCTACACTAATTGGAATATCTCTTTGTAACGGAGTCCAAATCACTGTCCCAGTCCATCATGTTCCAAAGATGTGCCTTCCATATCTTCTCCATCCAGTGCTTGCAGCCCTTTTATGTAACTTGCTGTCATAAAAAAACCCCAAACCTCCCTGCTTTAGATAAGCCATCTTTAGGTACATTAGCTAAATTGATGTGTACTGACTAGATTATTGCTCATTATCTTCCTGTGTGTCTTAATTTAGTATCATCAACCTTAGAATCTCTTTCTGAATATTATCATACTTACTGCTGAAATGGAAAACAGCCAAAAATAGCAATTTGGGGACAAGGCACTTTGACAGCTCAATGATCAGAGTGACTAGGGAAAACCTCTCCCTGTACCCCTGGTCTCAGGCAGTCCCCCGAACCATAATACATTTGAGTCACAAATTTGTTTGCTAATTATTTTGTTCCAAAAATTGATTAGTAATCTCTGCTGAGATTTTATCACAGTGTATAGTCCTCACTTAACTGCTTAGAAGACGTCAGTTTTTCACAGACGGTCCTTCAAATAAGTAGAATAAACCTTCTATTACTCAAGCAATTAACCAAACTATAATTATCTCAGCTATTTCTTCGCCCGCTACTTGAAATTCTGAAATTATTTTCAACCAGCAACTCCTGCTTCATAAATTAAAACCATTAAGCATGGTTTATTGTGTTACACTTTTTTGACAAGAGCATTATATATTTTTATAGTCTTTAAGGGTGTCACCTTAATTGAATAAATCCATGGAATTGTCAGTTAAAATACTAGAATCTAAATGTTATGAATACACAAACACATACGAACACATATGCTTCAAAATGAAAGAGAAGGGTGTATCGTGAAAATGATCCATTCCAGTGTTTGGTATTGACAGCTTGTATTTAAACTGGAGCACAGTAAAGCACTCTTTTAAAATACCCTATATTATTCTGCTGCTTTTTAAAAAGTGATTCTGCAAGAAACAAATGGGACAACACCACAGATTCAGCTCTACTACCTAAAATTATTCTAGTGTTATCAATGCCCACATTTTTAAAGCTTAGTTAAGGAAAGAATGTGTCCTGTCAGCTATTTCTATTTCTTTTTCTCTAAAATGACTTTTCAACTAGAGATTTTTTGGTATGTTCTTTTCGTGCCTCAATTGAATAAACTTTAATTGTTTGCTGAAACAGATAAATGTCCTTTTCTTCTGCTGCTGGGAGTAATGCAATTCAGCGTGCTTACTGCTTTGGCTTCAATTTACTATTTTGCAGCAAAGGGTTGTCCTTACTTGGGAGTTTGTTAACTGTGGATGTTATGCAATAACTGTTGACTGTTATGCAATAGAAAACTTCGACACATTATGATGATTGTACTCAGTTTTTGTTTTCATCACTGTTAATTTCATATGAACTGATTTTTACACATAAGTAAAATTTTGCAGCATTATTTGACAAATATTAATTAAATATATTACATTACATGGTCTATGCACTCTCCTGAACAAAGGACTTTTACAAAAACTGAAGCATCAGCATTTTGCTTGAAACCACAACTCTAATTCCAGCAAAGAGGGATGTATGTACCTTACCAGATATCAGTTTATAACATGCAGAAATACAGTATAATTGAAATTCTTCAAGTGAAGTGACTAGAAGTAACCTGTAGCAGTTCGATTCCCAATGTCATCTTTCAACATGAAATTAAGTGCATGCACAATAGCAGTTTCAGCCAGGAGAGAAATTGGGATAGTGGGTATTTACTTTTCAGTGTCTCTTTCCTATAAGAAAGTTACAGCCTAAATACAGATGCCTGATACAGCCTAAATACAGCCTAAATAGGTGCTGGGAGAAAGCATTTGTTGTGACCTCCACTAAAACAACACTAAGACAAAGTAAATGTCTCAGTGATACCATAACAGAAGTCTGCTGGAAATCTCCAAGTACAAAGCAGAGCTCCTGAGCCCCGCTTTGGTTTTGACAACATTACCGAACAGCGAGAGGCATTTCAGAAATGCCGCGTAGAAAGCTGTGTCTTGGAGCCATTTTGTCATTGTCCTGGTTTCTGCTGGGACAGAGTTAATTTTCTTCCTAGTAGCTGGTATGGTGCTGTGTTTTGGATTTAGTACTAGAAGAATGTTGATAACGCACTGATAGAATCATAGAATCCCTTTGGTTGGAAAAGACCTTTAAGTTCATCGAGTCCAACCTTTAACCTAACCCTGCCATCCCACCACTAAACATGTTTTGGTTGTTGCTGGGTAGTGCTTAGACTGGCCAAGGACTTCTCAGCTCTCAGCTCTGCCAGGTGCATGAGAAACTAGGAGGGGACACAGCCAGGACAGCTGACCCCAACTGGCCAAAGGGCTATTCCATACCATATGATGTCATGCTCAGTATATAAACTGGGGGAAGAAGAAGGAAGTGAGGGACATTCGGAGTGATGGCATCTGTCTTCCCAAGTCACTGTTACGCGTGATGGAGCCCTGCTTTCCTGGGGATGACTGAGCACCTGCCTGCCCATGGGAAGCAGTAATGAATGCTTGCTTTGTTTTGCTTGTGTGCGTGGCTTTTGCTTTACCTATTAAACTGTCTTTATCTCAGCCCATGAGTTTTCTCACTTTTACTCTTCTGATTCTCTCCCCCATCCCATTGTGGGGGGAGTGAGCGAGCGGCTGCATGGTGCTGAGTTGCCAGCTGGGGTTAAACCACGTCACTCGTCAAGAGTATTCCTGAAAATTTTGGATTCATGTCATTTGTTGGAGTTTGACTATTCTTGACATGTTTTGTTTCATAAAAAACTTGCTTTGTGTTTCTGAATCACCTGAGCTGGGGGCCTTTTTCTGTAGTACCAAGGAGCATGTATAGTTTCCTTAACAATAACTTTATTTATCCTCAACTTCTGTTTCATAGAATCATAGAATATTTTGGGTTGGAAGGGACCCCTAGAGGTCATCTAGTCCAACCCCCCTGCAGTGAGCAGGGACACCACTAACTAGATCAGGTTGCTCAGAGCCCCGTCCAACCTGGCCTTGAATGTTTCCAGGGATGGGGCCTCCACTACCTCTCTGGGCAACCTGTTCCAGTGTTTTACCACCCTCATTGTAAATAATTTCTTCCTTATATCTAGTCTAAACCTACCCTGTTTTAGTTTAAAACCATTACCCCTTGTCCTGCCACAGCTGGACCTACTAAAAAGATTTTCCCCATCTTTCCTGTAGGCCCCCTTTAGGTATTGAAAGGCCGTAATCAGGTCTACCTGCAGCCTTCTCTTCTCCAGGCTGAACAACCCCAACTCTCTCAGCCTGTCCTCATAGGAGAGGTGCTCCAGCCCTCGGATCATTTTAGTAGCCCTCCTCTGGACCCACTCCAACAGTTTCAAGTCCTTCTTGTGCTGAGGGCTCCAGGCATTCCCTTGGTAATGGTCTTGAGGTGTTTTAAGACCTTATAATTGTTCTTTTTGTAAATGCATCAGCTGATGGTTCTGTGTTCTTGAGTTCCTTCCCAAGTACATTTTTGGCAGCCAACTACATTCGCAGTTTCAGACACTCTCTGTCTCAGTTCCCTTTTGTCAAACTTGTCCAGTCCAGTTTGTTTATTCACTTGACTTTACCATTGCTTTTCCTCAGGCACCAGTTAGGGTCATGCTCCATCCTTTTATACACTAAATATTTTTGTTTTCTTCTCAAACCTGTCAGACCATCAACTTGTCTTCTTGTTCATCTGGAGTGTGAAATTCCATTTCTTCTTTTCGGTAACTGTCCTTCAGTTTTGCTCCTCCTGCTATGGCTGCGCATCTCCTTTCCTACAGAAGTTGTTTGATCTCCACTTGAATGCTATCATCCAGAGTAGAAATTGTACTGGATGGAATATTTTTCAGCTAAACATTGAGTTTTCTTTTCAAATGTTAAAACAGATGAATAATTGCCGACGCACCAATTCTTTGGGAACCAGATCCTGCTGTCCAAGAAGCAGCTTGCAGCAATGCTTGGGATGCCTCAAGACTATACATGAAGGGCATGTTCTTTACTTGCTCTTGAGTTTCATCAGAAAAATACCAGTTAAGAGTTTGCATTTGGTTCAGCTAAACGTCATTGAAACATGGGCAGGAGTCTGGTGGAAATATCTGGTTTCCTCACTAAATGCTGGAGACCCTGGGACTTTTATGGTCGCAGCTGTCTGACATTTCTTTCCCATGTCAAGTGTTACTACAGCTTTCAGACATGACAACGGGCTAGGTCTCCACACTGATACTTCCCCCCCCCTTTTTTTTTTTTTGTGACTTCACAGAAAACCTGTCTTTTAAACTTAATGCACAAAGTATATTGTGAAATATTAACATTTTCTCTGATTGGAAATTCCAGTCTTTAGACAGCTCTAGTTCAGGTCTTCTATAGCTGATACATTTATGGCTTATCTAGTGCAAAAGTGATTGTGTTTTCATGATGAAAACTCCTCCAAATGATAATCAGGCTTGAAAAATTTGCTTTCTGATTTCCTCATTCAGATCAGCAAATCTGTTTGTGGAAGCAAACTGGAGTAATCTGGCAGAAAAATGCAAAAGTGTGTGCACCGCCTCAAGTCAGCTTCCTGAAAGATAATTTTTTATACATGGCAATCTTTGGGCAGAATTGTATAGCCAAGAAGGGAAAGCAGAATCTTGCTTTTTTTATCTAAACCCATTGTGTCACCACAGATGTTTCCTGCTTCTCCCTGTATTGGCTTATTATAGATGGGATCTGCAACCTCAGATGCAGACAGCACATTTCTAAGTCTTGTCCACCGCTGCCATGACTGAACATGATCCTTAGCCTCCTCAGCAGAGCTGCCCTTCTGACCAAAGCCTCAGCCCCGCCACCACAGTCTCTTTAATCTGCTTTCAACTAAAAACAATCCTTGCAAAATAACCCATCCACTCCTTACTTGGCGTATTTATAAGGAAATGGGGGTTACCTCTTAAAGATGTCTCCAGAAGACCAGCCATGCAAATGCAGTGTGCTTACTATAGTGTAATTTAGGCAACCGTTTGGCCGTAGCTGAGAGATATGAGAACTGGCAGAGGTGAGCCTCATCACAGGTCAAGCGTAGTGCTTTCCCAGGCAGGCTGAGCCAGCACTTGGGCTGGAGAACCTGACATGTCCACAAGGCACGCTGTGGGAGAGGGCCTGGCTCGGCTGTCAGAAAGCCAGTGAAAATATCCCTGCCACGAGAATGCTTTTGTGTAATTGCCTCTTCTGGGACTTTTACAACTTCTGAAACATCTGTTACTGGGTACAGCTGGCAAAGAGAAGCTGTGTTAGATGAGTGGTTACTCTGATCCAATGTGGCAAGGT
Source organism: Gorsachius magnificus (assembly GCA_034008185.1). Classification (NCBI taxonomy): domain Eukaryota; kingdom Metazoa; phylum Chordata; class Aves; order Pelecaniformes; family Ardeidae; genus Gorsachius; species Gorsachius magnificus. The sequence goes on along the minus strand of CM067083.1, from coordinate 56,371,166 downwards.
TTATGTTCATGCCGCTATTAAGCTTGTCACATTCCAGCAAATGAGTGGACATGTGCAGCATGATACATGCATATTATGCAAGAATTTTACAGTCCTGAGCTGCTCCAGAGCTGACTAGATTTTCATGGAATGAAGGACAAAATGCAAATCACTTCCAGCAATCTAGCAAAGCTGTTTTTACAGAGAGAGAAGTGAAATTACCATTAATTCTCCAGTTCAGTTCTAAAAAGTGACACTGAATTGAGGTGCTCCACAGTAATGGGACACAGATTACCTTCAAGATAATATCAGATTCCTTGTTGAATGCATCTGGCTCAATTCTGATGTTGGGTACAATGTGTTAAAAAATTTGGATTCAAGGAAGTTAATTCTCATTTGTGGTGTGATAAAGGAATTAATTCTCGTTTGTGGTGTGATAAAGGAATTTTGACACAGAGCTCAGGAAAATTACCAGTTTACAAATGCATATTTTCCAGTTGCAGGTGTGCTTACTGAAGTTAGAGCCCCCAACTGTTCTTCTCAACTCCCTGCTAGTGGCAGCCCTCCTCACCAACTGGCTACCAACATGGTATTAAACTGAACGGTACTAATCTGCTCACAATAAATTGTTGCATGTCTAACTTTTCAGTGCTGATCTGGCTCATTTTGATGTACCTTAGGGAGTGTTTCCCATGAGTAGACCTAGTAGTGGGTCTGAGAGGAGAGCACCCACCAGTCAAGGAAGAGAAGAGAACTTTGGCAAGTACAGCTATTACCAAGCTAGGATATAGGATTATAATTTTAGCAGAGTTGCTTCGTTCAATGTTTATGATGATGATGGTTTGTCTAGGCAGTCTCAAAGCACTCATCCTGTTCCACTGTCTAAAAATCAATCCGTTTGCCAGTTGCTGAATGAAATCATGTCTCTAAGCACCTCATCTACCTGTCTTTCAAATACCTCCAGGGATGGGGACTTGACCACTTCCCTGGGTAGTCTGTTCCAGTGCCTGATAACTCTTTCAGTGAAGAAATTTTTCCTAATGTCCAATCTAAATCTCCCCTGACACAAATTGAGGCCGTTTCCTCTCGTCCTATCGCTTGTTACTTGGGAGAAGAGACCGACCCGCACCTCACCACAACCTCCTGTCAGGCACTTGTAGAGGGTGATAAGGTCTCCCTCAGCCTCCTCTACTCCAGGCTAAAGAACCCCAGTTCCCTCAGCTGCTCCTCATCAGACTTGCGCTCCAGACCTCTCACCAGCTTTGTTGCCCTTCTCTGGACATGCTCCAGCACCTCAGTGTCCTTCATGTAGCAAAGGGCCCAAAACCGAACACAGTATTCAAGGTGTAGCCTCACCAGTGGAATGATGACTTTCCTTGTCCTGCTGGTCACGCTATTCCTGATGCAAGCCAGGATGCCATTGGCCCTCTTGGCCACCTGGGCACACTGCTGGCTCATATTCAGTCAGCTGTCGACCAACACCCCCAGGTCCCTCTCTGCCAAGCAGCTTTCCAGCCACTCTTCCCCAAGCCTGTAGCATTGCATGGGGTTGTTGTGACCCAAGTACAGACCTGGCACTTGGCCTTGTTGAACCTCATGCAATTGGCCACAGCCCATTGATCCAGCTTGTCCAGGTCCCTCTGTAGAGCCTTCCTACCCTCAAGCAGATCAACACTTCCACCCAGCTTAGTGTCATCTGCAAACCTGCTGAGGGTACGCTTGATCCCCTCGTCCAGGTCGTTGATAAAGATATTAAACAGAACATGCCCCAGCACTGAGCCACGGGCAACACCACCTGTGACTGGCCATGAACTGGATTTAACTCCATTCACCATCACACTTTGGGCCTGGCCACCCAGCCAGTTTTTTAGCCAGCAAAGAGTATGCCTGTCCAGCCCATGGGCAGCCAGTTTCTCAAGCAGAATGCTGTGGGAAACTGTGTCAAAGGCTTTACTAAAGTCCAGGTACACCACATCCGCAGCCTTTCCCTCATCCACTAAGTCGGTCACCTGGTCATAGAAGGAGCTCAGATTAGGCAAGCAGGATTTGCCTTTCATAAACCCATGTTGACTGAGCCTGATCTTCTGGTTTTCCTGGACCTGCTGTGTGATGGCACTCAAGATGATCTGCTCCATGACCTTCCCTGGCACCGAGGACAGACTGACAGGCATATAGTTCCCCGGATCCTCCCTCCAGCCCTTCTTGTAAATGGGTATCACATTTGCCAACCTCCAGTCAAGTGGAACTTCCCCAGTCATCCAAGGCTGCTAAAAAGTAGTGCCTCCCCTTTCTTCAAGTTGCACTGGAAATTTAATTACCCAAACAGAACCGGTAGTCAGGCAATTAAATTAACCCTGCCTCAGATAATCAATACACTGCAAACAACTGAATTGAAAATCTATTTGTCAGAGATATATATAAAATGAAGAGTAGATCAGAAATTCTGGGTGGATTTCACACAAACCAGTATCATATAGGGAGGCCAAATGAAAAGAGTAAAGCTTTGAGGTAAAATCAATACTAATATCTACTCCAAGTCAACACCTTTGTTTTTAACCTCGCTCTGGAACTTTTCAAAGCGTATATTTGCTGCCTCAGGCCACTGAAGCAGGACATTTGGTGGAGAAAAGCAGCACTTGTTCTAGGTTTTTTACTGTGGAAGGTCTGCACAGCATTTAAGTTATAAAGCATATATATATATATATATATATATATATATTGCACAACAATGAGACCAACCTCATAAACTGAGTCCCTTTAGGGACAGCCAATTTAGTTCCAGTTGTTTACAGTAAGCTTAGAAATAGTAGGTGTCTCATTTCTTCAGATCTTGCTTTGTTAACTTTACAACCTCCTGGTAACATTTTCAAAAGCACGTAACATCTCTGGGTATTGCATTTGACAGCTGTCAAAAAATTGGACAAAATATCTGCTTTGGGTCTTGCTTACTTTGCAGGCAGAGTTGCACAGACCTCAGCAAACAAATGGTGCTGGATGCTACGCAGGGTCAGTCCCATAGCATCTGCTCCATCCTGTGTTGCTGAGGCTCTTTTACTAGAGGTAATGAACTAGAGAGTTTAAAGCTTATATATGTCAGAATAAATTGCAGTTACTTGGCTGGTTTGAGCCTAGACTGATTGGCAGGCTTCAATTTTGAAGGTGATGTGGGCTTGGAGATCCTTTAGAACAAATTTCTGAATTTGCTTGTCATTTTTCTCCTGCATCTCAGTATAACTTGCTTTTCTGCTGAGAGTTCCAGTGCCTGTATTTCCATAATTTTGTAAAATATAATTGTGTGAAATTCTCATTCTTTGGTTATCTTCCCCACCAAAAAAGTTCATACACCAGATGAATCTGAAGAAAGCTAGAAAAGATGATCCCTAAGAACTCATATCCTGGAAACTAAACATTTTCCCCTGTTGGACCTGATGTTACTTGGAGAAACAAAGACACACGTATCTCTGGATTCTCCTTCCCATTGCCATTCTCAAGAATATTTTTGTTTCAGTTAGTGAGATTATGCTTCAAAGATGAAAGTATATCAAATTTGGAACTTTCTAAACCCCATGATCTGGGACACAATTCTGGTAAAACAACCAGAATTTTTAGAGCAGCTCTTCTCTTCATATTACCATCGCACAGGTAAATTGTACAATATACAGGTGGTTGTTGGATTAGTCTTCTAATCCTGTAGCGAGTGCTAGTGTTGTGGAGCAATTGCGCCCTATGATTCTGAGTGCAAGAAATCACAGACAGGGATTGTTCCTGGAATCTCGATGCCCACACATGGAGTCAGCAATACCTGCTATCCCATATGGATGAAAGGGATAGATGCATTGCTGCTAACAACACACCTTGCATCTAGGAAGCATTCACTGAGAAATATTCAGGCAGCAAAAGGGAGACTGAGCGTTACATAGTGCCAAAAGAGGAAGTGGGATTGGTTTTGAGGGGTTGTTTTTTTGTTTGGGTTTTTTTTTTTTTTAATCCTCTGCCGCTTTGGGCTACGTTCTTGCGGACACTGTGCAGTCATTTTACTTTTAATAAGAAAAAAAAAAAAAGGTGACTTTCTGCTTTGTAAAGTACCAAACAGTGATACAATCCAAAGAGAGAAAACTAATTTACCATAATCACTAGCTTTCCTCTCTGAGTATTATGATCTGCATGCCCCAGGCAATATACTTCATTACATATTTGCAACCCACCTATATACATGCAAACTGAATGTACATCTGAGGTCAGTCGTCTACTGCCATAAACCAGCTGTGTGTTAGTCCAATTTCCACTGCATCTCTGGAAGGCAAAAACCTAGAGTAAAAAACAAAAAAATAAATCAGAATAAGCATGGGAAAGAATTAGAGAGAGATAAGGGGAAAAAAATAATTCTGGTGCTTAGTTCCTGTGGAGAAAAGTAACTTCCTCAATCAGAATTTAAACTCTTTGCAGCAGTGCTACACCTGTATATCAAGCCGCTGAACATGACCCATTCATAAGACCGTAATAATATTAACTTTTAACTCCTTGATAGAGCAGTGAATTTGCAGTGTCAGCAGCACAGAGTTTAGCTTCTGGAGAAAGAGCTCTCTTCATCAGGTCTCTGCATCTCCAAAAGACAATGGTAGACTTCTTATGGATTCTGGTTTTAGTCATCTACTAGAGAAAACCTAACAACCAGAAACATCTGGCTTCTATATCCCTCTTGTAGAGTTCCTTGTCCATACTGTGTTAAAAAAAAAAAAAAAAAAAAAAAATTTAGAGGTATCTTCCTGAGATAAATAGGGCTAAGAATACAGATTAAGTTTCAGCAAGAAAAGTCAGATATGCAAAAACTGCCTGGATTCTCTGCCAAAACCAGAAGTAGCACCTGTTCTGAGAGAGAGGGCTCTCTGGAAAGCTGCTTCCCCTGTTTCTCCCTACAGCCACACAGCAACCAGATGTGGCCATGGCAGTGGGTAAAAGATCTCATAGGTTGGCTGAGCTTCAGGCCACCTAGTCCAGCTCCCCTGCTCAGAGCTGGGTCAGCTGAAGCAGGGCACTCTAGACCCTGTCCATCTGGGTTTTGAACAACTCCAATAGCTTTGAAACCCTCTGTTGATCCACATCCCTGCTGAAGAAGTTTTCTCTGAGTCCACAAACTGAGTAAACCTCTGTCAGAAATTCAGATGTTTGAAACTTTGGGGTTTTTATTCCCTACATGATTGACAGCTTAGATTTTGCATTAATACCTTTACCCTAAGGCTCAAAACAACAGCCATAAAATTAATTAGAAGTGAGATGTAGTTATTTTTTAATATATCTAAGATTTTTCACAATAGCAATTCTAGTTCTGATCTCAGTTGCTTAGATAAAACAACATCCTGTGAGATAAGCTTTGGTTTGTAATAAATGGCAGCTACTGTGAGGCTATAATGAGGAGTCTGACACTGAGCTGGAGTTGTCTATATTTGTTATGTGTAAGAACTGTGTTTCCATCTCATTAAAACCAACAGGAGTCTTTAGCAAGACATCCAGCAGTGGGCTCAGGTCAGAGGCTTCAGAAAAGTGACGTTTGATTAAGCTAGAAATGCCAAGCTATCAAAACATGGAAGAAACTGGGTTAAGGAGGTGAGGCAGACTATCAGTCCAGTTTCTGTACTGGGGCCATCTATGCAACTGTAAACTTGAATTAAAACTCAGAATTCTGTACTTATTAGTTTTAGAGTTAATGACGGAAAGCGTGGCATATGGTGGGGTGAAGCAACCAGTTAATGAAGATGTGACAGAGTGCAAAGGTGAGGGTCTGTGCTTGGTTTTAAGAATATGCATGTTTCTTTTTTGACTTAAATAATTAGACTGACATCATGGCACTCTGAAACTGAGACTCTGAAGTATGTAAGAGGCAACATGTTGGAAATAGCTCTAACGGGCAGGGTGATGAAATGTGATATACCACATAAAAGCTGAGAGAGAGGGGATTTGTCTTTTTGTACTTGAAATCATTACCTCATTGATTCAACCTTGGCTTTTTGCAGTTCTCCTTTTTATAATACAACATATGTTGAAAAATAGTGCGTGATACCCTACAAATGACAGAAAAGGTAATGGGATAGGACAGCTTTTAGGATTGCTAAAAAGGCTAAATACTTGCTTTAAACCATGAATTACACCCAGTGTCAAATCAAAGATATGCTGTTTTCTACACATAAAATGTCTGTAAAAAATATTTTTTTGAGCAGAGGAAATAGATAGCCAGTGTCTTATGTGAGTTGTTTGTTTCGGTTTTTTTAAACTTAACAACAAAACCAATCTGAACCTAATTTTTGTTGTTCTGGTGCACATCTGTTTACCCAGTAAAGGCAGTAAGAAGATAGCAGCAAAAATTTGGTGCATTATTTTAATGCCTAACAATTTAAAGCAAGAGCCAACAGCCACAGTAAAATTTATGTCTGCAGTACCATCCATTTTGTGACCAGACAATAGGTGCTTCAAACCTTTGACTGAGACAAATGGCACCAGGAGCTGGCACTGAGGTCCTTACACCCTGCTGAGACATCTTTTTTCCACTGTACTACATGCATCACACTTAAGACTCTCTATGTTCTAGAGAGCAAATCAAACTGAATGAATTTTAGTTAAGTACATGCCTTTAGTCTTGTGTCACTGCATATGTAAGATGTTGAAAATAGAGAGCTTAAAAAGGTAATTAACCAGAGTGAACTATAACCCATCCATTCCCTATAAGAACCAGGAGGGAGAAAAAGTAGGGAAGTTAAATCTCTCAGCAGTAAAAGAAAGGAGTAATGCAGGAAACCTACAGCACTACTGTATCTGTGTTGTTGCTCTCAGGAATTAATTGATCATGGCAGGAGTCTGCAATCCCTTGTCTCCAGTACGGTACGAAACACAAAGGACTTGGGGTCCTGGGAAGACAGAATTGCTGGGGGTCAGCCAAGATACAGACTCTCAGTTCTGAGACCCCCAAGGGATCCCCAGACAGGGGAAAAGCCAGTCTCCAGGGTCTACCTGTAGTGCTGCTGGCTGGAAAGCAGCTCCCGTGGGAGTTCTCACATCTAGAGACGGACTTCATCAATGGGCAAGGTGTCTATTTGCTTACCACTTGGTAATTTTGTTGAATAAACTTTGTGATCTCTATTTTGTCTGAGCTTTGGGACACTCTCCTAACTTGTATTCATCTTGTAACTTTATCTGACTTCTAGAAGCATGACTTCTAGGAGAACGTGATTTACAGAAGCCATTCTGTTTCTTCTGAGAACAGCAAACTCCTCCACTGGATAGAGAGACTTGGGTCAAATGTACCTCTCAATCCAACACAAAACATAATTTTCTGCACTTAAAATGTGTAGTTCATATTTCCCTGGAAAGCTGTGTCAGAGAAGACACAGTTGTCTTATGACTCCCCAAATCCTTCTGTCACACTTATACATTGTTAGAGGAGCTCTCTACAGGAAATAACCTGAAACCACACAAAGAATAACTGAAATAGGAATGTATGCCTCTTGCCTATACAGACCTGGAAGCTGCACCTTCCCTTGACATTTAAACACTAAAACACTGTTTAGAATAGTGAATATAATCTCATGGATTATGCTCCCGCAGAAGCATGTCCTATAAATACAAATTTAGAAATGAATAGAGAAATTATTTATATATTATTTATATAAATAAAAGGAAATATAAGGATAGTTAAGGAAAAGAGAGCTGGCAGAGACCTTAGTAACTCAGTTGCTCTGAGTGAGATGAAGCACATTTAGATCCCACCTCACAGACGGTGGCAAAGCTTACCCATAAAGACTGCTAGTGACCAGAGTCACAGACCTTTCTAGGTGATTTGTGCCATTGGTTAATCTTCTTTCTAGTTAAAATATTTTCCCTAACATATTAACTAAATCTCTGTTACTGCAAGTTAATTGCATTTCATCCTGTGTCCTGAGGACCTGCCCAACAGCTGTCTACCAACATGGAGAATTGTGTGATATTTCCAGCTCAGCCTCTCTTTTTTTTATTTATTTAAGTAAGACCTATGACCATTATTATTGCTTTCCCATTAATTCCATCCCTTTTTCTTCTGAAAAAAGGAGTGCCTCACACTGCTTAAAACTGGACACAGTTCAATGCTTGAGGCCACACCACTGCTGGCAGAGGAGAATAACTACAGTTTATGCCTTAGAGATTCCCTTGGTGTTTTGTGCATTCTAGAAGGACACTTATTCTGCATTACCATTTCATTACTGATGCATATTCGGGTCATATACTACTATTATAGCTCCAGATGCAGTATTTCTGCTTATTTCTTAATTATACATTTCACGTAACAGCATTCAGTTTCCCTCAGACATGCTATTTTCACCTTACCTTTAATCCACTGAATACTAATGATTGTAAGGTAATTCTTCAGTTTCTTAAACTCTGCTTGAATTATGAATTCAGTGTCACGTCACAGTTCAGTGTCACTCAGGAATTCAATTAACTGTTCAAAATATCATTTAGACTCTTGCACAGGACCTCATTTGAAATGCCCTAAAAAATCTCGGAGCACTGCTCAATGAATGGCTTTTTCAATCAGTACCAACTTTATAATGATTTCACGTAGGTTGTTTTTCCCTAGGTCTCTGAAAACGACGAAATTAATTTTTACAGAGCCTGAAGTTCCCCCGTCTATGCACTAGGGCAGCTATCTCACCAAAGGAAGAAGACGACAGCCGCTTTGATGTGATTTACCCTGACAACTCCACACTGACTGCTTCTTATCACTTCACAGTCTCCATGGTTTATACCAATAGCTAATTAATTTCTTCCATCGCCTTCCTGATCTCATGTCCTCTGTAAGACAAGCTCTGCGTTTCTCTGCCATGATGTCCTGGGGCTCACCACGCCTTCTCAAACTGCCAGTTCCTGGGGAACTGTTTTGGCCAATGCTAGGGTAAGCAAGGGCCTGCCATCACAAGCACGCATCCTCTCAAAACCCTGCTTGTGGTCACTGTGGTGACACAGAAACCAAAAAGGGATATTGAACATTTTTATTGTGTTCCCTTTGGCTGCACAAAGGGTAACAGGGCTGTTTAAGTCCCAAAGCGAATACAGCCACGCAGGTTGACTTCAGCTGAAAGCGAGCAGGTAACCATGGCAACAGGAAAGCAGAAGCACAAATTATTGTGTCGACAAACACTACCTGGCCAGGCTCCCTTGCATTCTTTGCCCTGACGCTAGGTTTAGTACAAAAGTTCCTCCCCTGTGAAATCACAGTTCGAAACCTACGTGGAGGCAGGCCTGCACCAATTTATTAGTACAGCATTGTAAATGCCACTCTGAAATCTGTTTTCAGACATCTCCACTTAGCTCCCGTTTATTTTTCGTCCACCTAAGACATGCTAGTCTCTGCTGACGGTTTTGTTACTTTTCAGATGAAACTTTCTAGCTAAGGCTTCTATCACCCTAATGTTGATGGTGTATCCTCAAAAAGTTTCCCTCTTTCCCTAAGTGAGAAGTGCTCTGCATTCAAAAGGAGCTATGACTTTTACCAAAACCAAACAAGTTTCTGACAATAAATTCCTTAGCTGAAGGCTTACATTTTTCTTTCATTCTTAATTGTGATCCAGATTGCTAGAAGCAGACAAGAAGGAAGGGAATAGAAATGCCTCAGCCAAGGGACTCTCTAGTAATTGCCCCTGGAGAAAATTCTGACTGTGCTTTACAATCAACCAGTCTAAAGAAATAAATGAATACAATAGCAATCATTTGTAGCAGGAATAATTTATCCTTCCCACACCTTCAGACAGTGAAAAAAATGGTCCTTCAATCTTCCCTTAAAAACAGAAGAGCAAAAAACTAGAGTCAGTCCAAGGCAGGTAATCATCCCCACTGGATCATGCATACCACTAAAATTTGCTCTGATTTTTTGTTAAAAGTAGGTCTCTGAAACTTACTGTGGGAAGATGTCTTAACATCAAATATACCAAAAGAAAATAATATGCCGTTATTTCCTGATTTTATTTTGAAAATAGCCATTCTGACAACACCTGTAGTCCTAGTAAAGCCATTGAAAAGCTCCATTAATTCTAGCCCAATGAGGAGAAGAAGAAAAAAGTACTTCTTATCAGGGTCAGTGCTTGTGGATGTTCTTTATGTTCAAATATGCTCTATAATTGCTGCTCTTATGATGCTAAGTTTTCAGTATGCTTGGACATACATCAAAACCTCCTATGATTTCAGATCCCACTTGTGGGCAAGATTCACCAGCAGCACGTCTGGGTATGTTCAATGGTGATTTTTCTCTACATGTAGAACATGACAGGATAAGGGCCAATATCATCATAAATATCTGTCTCCTTTAATGCAAACTACCTCTTGCTCTCAATTTGTCTAAGCAGGGGAGACCAGGATTCATCAGCAGTAGGTCTCAACACCACGAACGAGTGCAACAAAGCACTGATCAAGTCTATCAGCAATAGGAGGGTTGCCTTTATAGAAGCTTTTATCTCAAAGATTTTTACAGCATAACCCCAAATCTGAATCACTGGTGCTATAGCCTCCTGAGAAACAACAGACCGCAAAACAAGAATGTATAAAACTTGTGGATTTATACTTCTTAGGACAATTTTTGTTTGTTTGTTTTTTGTACAGAATGAGATTTTTATTGTTAGCTCAAAGAAGCCTGGTTAGTTTTAAAACAGGCATTTTTATAGGTATCCCTTAGACGGCTACAAAATACAGATGCAGAAAAGGAATTCTCCCTCCATTACTTACCAGAGAAGACATGAATAGATTTGCTATGCAGACTCTCATCCCAGCTATTGAATTTGCTTATTCTTGCTAATAAGGAAAAGTTAAAAAAAATCCAGCCTTTTTTCCATATGGTCCCTTGGTTATTTCACCATCTGTGTGGCAGCTGCAGCAGTGAGGAACTTTATGTAAAAATGTATCTTTCTTCAATGGATCTTTTTCAAGAAAATTTTCTTAAAGCCTCAGTGTTTGACTTTAATTAGAATTGCAGTGATAAAGCACAGAATTTAAACTCAGGTGGATTATTAAAAGTTACAAATCAAGAGAACATGCATGAAGGTAATCTAGCATCTTTGACCAAAGATAGCACCAAAATTACATTATGCTACAGGATATTGAACATAAACACTCCTGAAAGTCAGAAGGTCAAGCTGCATATGCCTTTTGAAGTAAGTTATGCATTATAGTTCTTTAGCACTAGACAAGTTCTAAATCTTTAATATGTCTGACCAATACAGACAAATACTGATCTATCCTTTATGTGTGAAGAGGCATAATCTGGCAGTTTACAGTAATACACAATTTGTCAAAACAGATCTTTGCTGAATTGCCTGAGAGCAGCTTTTGCGAAGAATGACTGACATATTCTTTCGGTCAAATTTCTGGAGCAACTTTTAAGCTGTAATACTTGAATTTTATTTTAATTTAAACCAATGACTTCCAAATAAAACCTAACAAACTAGTAATTCTTTGAAGGGCAGATAACTATTACCTTGGCCTAGGAAAATTTTACAGCCCTACTGTTTCATGGCTGGGAGATGTAAGCATGTTTTCATATTTGCTGAGAAGTCCAGATGGAAAGAACGGATACCCTAAGTGACATAAGGACATAAGAAATTGTCTACTCTGTCTGTCTTGCTGTGAGCATCACAAGTGCCAGCCTCAAAATATTTCCGGCAGAAAGTTTTCAACTCCCTGCTGATAAGATGCTATTCTTCTTCTGGCTAGAATGCCACAGTGGCAGATGTGACCACAGGAACTCCAGGAGATTTATAGTCATCTGGAGCAACAGTTGGAGGTCAGGGAAGATACCCAAAGGCATCAAAAATGGCCATAAAACCTTAATTTAACAGTCCAAAACCCTTTCAAGGTGTCAACACATGATTCTCTGGTTTTACTTGTATTTCTACCACCTTAAGGAAAGTAAGAAGGCAGTGAAATGCATCAATGACACCACTGCATACAGGATTATGCATGTAATGAAGAGTGCAGATGCAATCATCCTTTCTTAAGCCTTGTGATGACACACATGAGGAATATCCTTGTAATTGTTCTCTGAGCAGTTACAGGTTCCTTTTCTGAGGTTGCGTAACAAACAATTGAAAGGTTGAGAAATACGGAAGAAAAAAATTAAGGAACTTATGTTAGAATTTTATTTTCTGGCTAGCCATGTCAGTAATAATCAACAAATCCCTTACTAATTATTACCTCGCCCATTGTTTCGATTGGTGAATGAAAAGGAGTCTCCTGTATATTTTAAAACATTATTAATTATCTAAAAAGTTGATTTATTTGTTTTATGTCACTTCATATTCTCTACAATTTTTTCAATATTCTATATTTTCTCATTTCCAAATTTGAAAAAGCAAAAAGAACAGTTTGTACCTATCCGAGAGAACAGTTTCACTTCCTACCTGATTTTGTCAGTTAATTAAAATAAGAATTGCTCATCACCAACCCTTTCTTACTGGCCACAGGAGAGGCATAGAGCCTATGCTCTAGTAGTCTGAGTAGGAGTGTGTTCAACAAAAGGATCTCAGTGTCTCATCAAGAGCAATGAAATTTGCAATAGCAATTCGACAGACTTTATTAGAAAGATTTGCTTCAATGATTTGCCAGCAACCACAGCAAAGGCTCTAAAGGGGAAAAAAATACAAGACAAAGGAATTGTTGAAGAATTGAAATGAGTGGTAATTACAATGAACAACAGTTTGTATAAATGTCACTTTTATATAATTTTAAAGTGCCAGCTTGATTCTAATTTTCTTAAAGTTGTTAGGTCGTGAAACCTGAATATACAAGTCAAGGACTAAATTCTAAATAGAGAATTCTGAAGTTTAGTTGCATCAGTCAGATTGTTCCTTTGAAGAAAGACTGTTTCACCAAGAAATGCTGAAGATGACCAGAGTCTTTGAATAAATATCAGGTACAAAATTTTAGACAGTCACACGGGAAATCTGAGCTGTAAGACTGAACGGAAAGCCGGTGTTTAAAACCAAAATTTATGCTTGATTTTTTTTCTTTTGCCTAATGCTTTCACTCATGAACAACTAAGGCCATTCTGAAGTTATGCCCCATCTTTACCATTTCTTATCACGGTGTCACTAACTGCAGATTGTTATAAATTAAGATATCACGCTACACTATACCTCAGCTTTGTGCATGAGTCAGTGCAGAAATAACTAAAAATGAACATGCTATTTATTAAATGATCCTGAAACAGTTTCAAATATGACCTTTGTGGTAAATTTGTTAATGGAAGTAGAGCTTGTGCCACCTCAATCTGCCATCAATTTCTTGAGCTTTCTGTTAAAATAGATATTTAATTACATGCAATAAAATTTAATTAAAAGAATATTAAACCACTAAAAGGTCATGTACTCCAGCTTCATGCTTCCATTTCCTACATTTATCTGTGCAATCATAACTTGCCTACTTTATACAAGACACCCCAGTTTTGAGGCCATATTTGCTTTTTACAGGCACCCTGTCTCATTCAGTGCAGTCTGGATACTTTTTCATTGTTTCCCTTTGTTCGTCATGCAGCCCTTCTGCTTATTTAAATAGTGCTGTGAATACAGAATTATGAATTTATTCATTGGCTTTTATTTGAGGAGCATCCATGCAGCATTTGCACACTTCAAAAATGAGTTTAGCCTTTCTGGGATATGGTTGTTGTATTACAATGTTCCCATCTTCCAGAGGGAGAACTATAGCAAAATGACACTAATATCACAAGTGCACATTAACTTAGGATGATCAATTTGAGATGTTGCAGGACTGGCTTTTCAGGCAACTTAACATTTTATTTTATATGCTCCAATTACAGATCTCCCTGACTCTATCTGTAGGCTTCTTGATATTCTGCAAATTAGCAACATACTGGTGATCTGTCAAGACTACCATTCAATAGTGTCACTTATATTACTTGTTCAATATCATCATCAGATTTGCGTGGCAGAAACTAGCATGGAAACCAGTATTTAGCTGTCAAAATTAGGACATAGATGGTAACCCTCTATCTCATTGACAACCACCCTTCTGTTTTCTGCATCAGTCGAGGCAGAGGTTCGCTAGACAGCCATGTCTTTGCCTATAAAGCACTGGTTAATTCTCTAAGCACTGGCTGCATGCATCCTTGGGAAACAGCATTCTTGCTTCTTCTAACTCTTGAAAGTTTGACTTTGCATATGTTCCTGCTACAGATGTAGGAAATAGCAGATAAAAATGCATGAAACTTTAGCGGACAGAAATTTCAGCGAAATTACTTTGTCTTTCACAGCATTTATCAAAAAGTTTATCATCAGGCCTCAGTTAACAGAATAACTGCTAGCAAATAGGAGACTGCCATTTCTATGAAACAATGCTTCCAGAAGACACAGTAAACTTTGGCATATAGTATTTTATCTATTTACAAAGTAATATTGAGACTCAAAACCAGAGGTCAGTTGCAGTGAGGGATTACATGATAGGATTTCCTGGTCTCGTTCAGCCTGTTCCACTCCCACTTGTGAGTTTTGTGCTGTGTCTGGCAGACAGATAAGGAAACTGGAAAGTAGAATGGAGGAACAATAGCAGGAGACATGTGAATCCCCCAGTTCAATACCTACACTCACATTAGCAGTTTCTCCATACATACAAGAAAGAGAAGTGAAACCGCTTCCACCAGCATAGATGTAATCCATATCCTGAATTCTGATATGATTTGGAAACTGTTGAGAGGCTTATGAGCAACTGTGTGTCTGACAGCATAATGCTCATTTATTTACATTATTAATTAAATGCCATGCAATAATATGTTTGGTTTTTTCTCAAAAAAAATACTGCATTGTTCATTGGGAGTAAACTATAATGTTGCTTTGTGAATTCATTTTGTGTCTATTCAGTCCTGTATTTAAATTTTATACGTGGGAGTTAGGGTAGTTTTATTATTTTTCCCGTTAGCTTTATTTTTTACACGAAGCACAAGCTATCCTACTCCAATTAGAGATATGGGTATCTTTATTACAGAGTAGCTATATTTACAACATACTGTAAAATATTTTCCCTTTTACAGTAATTGTCTGTTGCATGCTGCAATGTTACATTAACTCAGTCAAGATAATTGATTTATAATTAAAGAATGCTAAGCATACAATTCGCATTATAAAATGAAGTAAAAACATGCAGATAAATGTAGTGAGCTTTTCTATTTCAGCATGCAGTGATTTGTAGAATTATATTTGGCAAGAGCATTACAAAGGAAACACTACATTTCTGTTGTGCATGGGTACCATGGAAATGTATATTAGGAAGTAAAGAGTATATACAGCAAGCAGGGTTTTCACTAGGTACCATCTCCTTCCATTTCCACAACCTTTCACCTTTTATTTCTTCATTCATGATCTTTTCATCTGTTTCATTAGTACTTCCATCTCATCAAACTTTATATATTTGCTTTCCAAGTTATATTCCCGGTTCAGTGGCTCAGTCAGGTCTGTGAGCAAGTGACTGTTAATCTGAAACAAGATGCTAATTCTTCCACATCCTCTGGAAGTACTTGATACATGGACAGAGATACTCCATGGAAACTCCACTGTAAGCAGGTCCAGAGGCAGCTTAATCCCTCACTGAGCTCCGTGCTTTGGCTTTCTCCACATGGCAAATTCCCTAAATCCTACTAGACTGGAGCTCCACAATTTGATCTCACGCTCCTGTGGAAAACCAGGCCAACATCTCAGACCTAAACCCTCACATTCTTACAGTCCATTTGTTTCTCTAAACTACTTAAGTCCTGCTATACATTTAAACCAGAAATATTTCAGTATTATTGTATGCTATGCCTACATAATATTATTTCTTATGTCTCTTGTCCTTCCCTTTAGCCATTAGGAAAATGGCTCATTTTGTCTCTCAGAAAGGTCCAGTGATAGAATCACAGAATCACAGAATGGCAAGGGTTGGAAGGGACCTCGGGAGATCATCCAGTCCAAACCCCCTGCTAAAGCAGGTTCTCCTAGAGCATGTTACACAGGACTTCATCCAGGCGGGCTTTGAATATCTCCAGAGAAGGAGACTCCACAACCCCCCGGGCAGCTTGTTCCAGGACTCTGTCACCCTCAGAGTAAAGAAGTTTTCCCTCATATTCAACTGAAATCTCCTATGTTTCAGTCTGTACCCATTGCCCCTTGTCCTGTCACTGGACACCACTGCAAAGAGTCTGGCTCTGTCCTCTTGACTTCCACCCTTAAGATATTTGTATGTATTGATGAGGTCCCCTCTCAGTCTTCTCTTCAGGCTGAACAAGCCCAACTCTCTCAGCTTTTCCTTGTAGGGGAGATGCTCCAGTCCCTTAATCATCCTAGATGCTCTCCTCTGGACTCTTTCTAGGAGTTCCTCATCTTTCTTGAACTGGGGAGCCCAGAACTGGACACAGTACTCCAGGTGGGGTCTCACCAGGGCAGAGTAGAGGGGGAGGATAACCTCGCTCCACCTGCTGGCCACACTCCTCTTAATGCACCCCAGGATGCCGTTGGCCTTCTTGGCAGCAAGGGCACACTGCTGGCTCATGGTCAGCTTGTTATCCACCAGGACTCCCAGGTCCCTCTCGGCAGAGCTGCTTCCCAGCAGGTCAGCCCCCAGCCTGTACTGGTGCATAGATACTACTTGCAGTTAAAATTAAATATTTGACACACCAAAGTACTGCAAACATATTTGAAAAGAGATTAGGCTGTGATCTTTCCTGTACATTATTTTGTTGGATTATTGACTTAGGTTTCTTTTATTCTTCATGTTTTGTTCCAAGCTATTATTACCTTTCTGATCACAATAACATAGCTTTGTATGAAGGCTAGCAGTTAGCCAAAAAAAACCAACTTAAAATCTATTAGCACAAAAAATACTGATTTGGGGGTCTGATCAGTTCCACCCAAAAGCCACAGCCTGCTGGCTGTGCACCCCTGTTCTCCTGAATGCTGTGAATTTGCCATATTTTTTCCGTATGGATGTAAAACCTATATACCAATACAGATCCTTCAGCAGATCTCAGTTCACTTGATTTTCACTTGTAATACAGCTATCCATGGCATTGTCTTGTTAATATTAATGCCTCTGTGTGCTGACAGCTGATATAAAAGAGTTGTTAATGGAAGAGTTAGTCATCAGATGACAACTTTTCAATTTAAATTTCTCACACAAGTTAAATGAGACAACAGCTGTTGTGAAATATATGAAAC
Source organism: Gorsachius magnificus (assembly GCA_034008185.1). NCBI lineage: Eukaryota > Metazoa > Chordata > Aves > Pelecaniformes > Ardeidae > Gorsachius > Gorsachius magnificus. The sequence continues at coordinate 56,353,974 of CM067083.1, read as the reverse complement.
AGGATTAAATCTGTAGCTGAATATTGCCAAAAGTTTTGGTCATCTCAATTTCAAAAAGTTACAGTGGAAAGAGAAAACTACAGAAAAGCTCAATAGGGATAATCAGAGGTGTAGAATGGCTTCTCTGCAAGATGAGATTGAGCAGGTTCTTCATCTAAGAAATGAAATAGTTGAGGGAGCATAAGATAACAGCATATAAAATTACAATTCACATGAGGAAAGAAAATAAGAAATTACTATTGACCTCGAAGAACTGAGGGAATCAGATGGTAATATAAGGCGAAAGATCTAAAACAATCAGTAAGAAGTATTTTTTATTATGTGCATAATCACACAGCAGAATTGATTTTCCCAGGTTGTCTTAGATGTGAAAAGTATAAATGAGATCAGAAATGGATTTGACAAACTCAGGGACATCCAAGTCATGGAAGAAGTGTTCACTAACATCCCGTAAAGTTTATGACAGCAGCAAGCCTAAAATTTCTCTGGAGGCCTTCAGCAGCTTTACATAAAGCTTTACATACAGAGATTCAGGAAGCTAACAACATTTCTTCAGTTACCTTGGATAGGTACCATAGGAGAAAATAATTGTCCATAGTTGCTAACCTAGAGATAAGTCATTTGAACAGAATTGGCAGAGCTGTGAAAATCCTCCATGGCTAAAGGACAGAAATCTTTTTGCATGCATAGGGAAGATACATGAGCGGGGATGTGATGGAGACACTGATTTACAAACAGAAGAGAGGCCTCCAGCACCTACTTTCACATGAACACAGGAGGTACAGCAGGAGCCTCTGCCTGCCTGGGGATGCTTTTCTGCCTTTTTTATGCTGGGCATACTGAGCATCAAGTCTCAGATTTTGAGCACTGGGCTGAGTTTGCAAAAAGGCAAAAATCTGAGTTCTGGGACACAAATCCTGAGTTGTGAATTTCACATGTGAATGCAAGGTGCATTACGGCATCTTCTGAACTTCAAGAGGAAGCTGGGCTGTCCAAGCAGACATAAGCCCAAACTCTTCAAACCTGTCATTGCACCATCCAGTTATATCAGCAACACTTAGTATGATGTTCTTCACTTTCAGACTTTGTGTTTTCCCTAAAAACAGACTGCAGTGAATATTCTTTAAAATTAGCAGGGTCAGTGCCACAACTGTTGCAATGGTTATTGGGACAAACTCCTAGTGCAAGTTATCAGCCCCTTTTACTCTTCTGCTTTTTCTGATAGCTCTTTTATACTTTTGGCAAGATTGTTTCTAGAGAAACTTTAGTGATTTGTGGTTTAGTAACTCATATTTAACAGCGTATACTCTCGCAAGCATGGAGATTAAATTTGTTTGTTTTATCAAGGTCTAGGCCCACATAGATTATACTGGTGTTAAAAAATCTTTATTTCTATGACATTTATGGTTATCTAGTGGTATGGGTTTGAGAATAGTATTTTGATTTTTGTTTTAAATAAGGGTAAAGGTAAAGGAGGTGTAAAGGGATTAAAGGACTACTTCAAGGGTTACACAAAACACCTTCTTCAGATTTAACAGATTACAGTAAAATACTGCATTATTGATTAATATTATGAGTTATTCCACATCCTTCAATTATGAGAGTGTATTTGCAATATCCTTTAGGTGAACCAACACCGTTCAGAAAATAATACATTTGAAGAAGAGCAGAATATACAGATCAAATTCTGCTTAGGCTTAACAGCTATTCTGAACTTTAGCTAACTCTTTGCTGAAAAATTGCCTCTGCCACAGGAAATCCAGTAAGCACACTGAGAGTTTATACCCATAGATACTGAAGACTTAGTGTATTGATTGCAGTAGCATTATTCAAGTCCTACTTTTAAAGTAGGAATAACTATTTTCAGGTGTTTCCAAATAATTTCTGATTATAGTATTTCAAAGGAGGAAATTTCCATGATTTTCCTAAGGCATATATAGAAGCATGGCCACCAAATATAAAACACTAAATGAGCAGCGGTATTACCAAGAGAAACTTCAATAGACATGCCCTTAAATGCTAGAAGTCATTTAATTTATTTTTATTTATTAATTTTTAAACATCAGCAACTGCTCTCTGAACTTGCACTTTCAGACATTAAATATAGACATATCTTGCCCTTATTACCAGCCAAAATTCTTTTTTATGGGTCCTTTGACTTGCTTTTTAGTGCTACACCTTTTAAGTATTATGTCTTTCCATGTCAGATCTTCTGTCTTCATTCTTATTCTTAACTTCCACAAGTTTCACTGCTGCTAACAAGCCACATGTGGGAATTAAAAATAAATAAACCAATAAAAATTTCCACAAGGACACAAGAAACAGCTAAGTAGCCATTGGCAAGCCCTGAAATAACTGTAACAACACAGTGAACTGTAACTAATTGCATGAGCAAATAAAAAAATTATCTAGGCATGAGGTAAAAGTGATTCTTTTATTTACAAAACCAGGCATAATAAACCAGGATTAAGATGTAAATCCTGGGAAAGAGAGGGAGGAAGAACCAGAGTGACTGCTAACTGGGAATTAACTCCAGAACATGATAGTACAGCTGGACCACAACCCCACACTTCAGTAACTTTGCAGTACCAAATTGAGCATCTGTGCAAAGCCACCTCATCCTGAAACAGCTGGGTTTTTACCCTGCTCTCAGTGATATCTTACCCTTGAACTGGGGACTCCATAGAATACACCGGTAATTTTGTCTTGGTAGCATGGTGTGATCAACATGGAAATAAGCATTATTTTCTTTCTTAGTGGAGAATACATTTTAGCTGCCCAGATACTGGTTTTTACAGAGTGACAAAGCTGACCACATGTAGGGAACTGATGCAACCTTTTCTCTGACATTTCAAAAGACAGTGTCACAAAGGTGTTGGGGACAATGAGAACCAAAGAAATCATGTGCTCGGAAGTATATGGATATGTCAGATCTTCCCATGGAGCAAAAGCAGCTGTATTTCAAATATTTAGGGACAGAGCTTTATGGTAGTCAATTGTCTCAGGCCCACAGCACTGACACTTGCAGTGGGATGCAGCATCAACTTCTGCTGACATTCTCCGGCTAAAGCTATCTGAACTTCAGCTGAGGGAACACAGTGTTACTTATCACTGGTTCAAAGGAATTTAAATTCCATGTAAATGCTTATAGGGCCTTTTAAATATGATCAGATAGCTGTAAAAGGTCTAAATCATTATATTTTGCTGTGCAGGAAATGCAGGTTGTGAGACTTTCTCATCTCAGGTCCTGGCATTTCCAAATTACCATTCTTAAGCAGCAGAAAAGAGCAAGAGACTAAAATGAAATCTTTCTTTAATAGTATAATCCAATTAACATATCCATTTTTTTCTTTCTAGACTTCCTTCTGCCAGTCTTGCAAATATGGACCTCTTCAATCGGAATACATCTGATATAGTACAAGAAAAAAACCTAGAATATCTAGGTGATCAAAATGAGTAGGGAATGTCAAACTTAATTAACTTCTTAGATGCAGGGATTTCCCATTCATCTGCAACATCAGAGGCTTGATTCTTCACTCCCTTATTGTATAGAAGATCATTAGGGAAAGAAAGCTATTCATTTCAGTGGGATTTCTTGTTGCATAAAACAATAAACTGCACAAATATAGGAGCACAGTCTGGTCTTTGGAGAAATCCTAATTTGTCCAGAATATAAAAAGTACTCAAAAAAACCCTAAACCAAAACTTAGCTCAAGGTACCCATGCAAGTTTTCAGTACTACTGACAAGAAAATCATATCTACTGAAGGTTTGGAAAGAAAGTATCCTATTCACTTTTTCCACAAGAAGAATTTTCCTTTTCCTCTCATTAAATGAATGCAAAGTTTGAAATTCTAAAAATACACAGAAAATGATAATTCCATTCCAAAAATGGAATTTCAGAATATGGCTTTATTTCAGATTGGAACAAAGCATTTAAAAAACTTAAAATTCTCTGGCTGTACCTGAAGGGTATTAAGATTAGTGAGTTTCAGAACCCTGTGTCTGCATAGCATTGCAGCTGTTTTTATCAACGACATCTGTGATCTCGTAACAGATGATACAGTAATAGATCAATAAAGCCTTTAAAAACTTAACAAACCCATGAAGGCTGCTGTTAATTATATGGCATTAATCACCCCTAATCTTGAATTCTCTTCTGATTGAATCCAAATCCTTTCAAGACCTATCACAGGATCATTGTATGAATAAATAGCCTGACATTACCAGATTTTCCTATTTACTCTCTCAATATTTGCATGAGGCTGGCTTTTTCCCAGAGCTCTCATGCCTTCGTGATGCACAGATAAGTTTCAAAATCAATATCTATGGTAGAAAGAACTTTCCCAATTCTTATAGTACCATTAGGTGCAAGTTGCTGACATTGCTCATTTAGAAACATTTAACTTTAATAATTGCTCGTTCATATAATCTGTAGTTACTGATGTGCTGGGCATATAATTAATGCTGTAAAATTTCAATATATTATCTTTACTGATAAGTAAATAATTCTGCTACTTTCCAGGAGAGGACAGAGTTTCCAATAGAGAAAATAAATATGTCTTTTTAAAATATTTGTGTTTTCCAGAACATCGGTGACAAGGTTAAGATTTCAGCAGTTTCTCATATATACATAAAAAGAAAAAATGTTCTCTTCTACAAATACATTTTTCCAGTAACACCTCTTAACAATTGTCTGTTGCTTTGTTGTATTTACTGCTAATATTTTTTCTATTTTTATAATTTTTTAGGCCTGTAAATGAATCAGGAGGCTTATTCAAAGAAAGGGCATAACAGTCATTATAAACAACTATCCAGTAATAAATAGCAGGTTTTTTCTATGCTAGTCAATGAAATTAATCCAAATAGCCTGTAATATAATTGTTCTGTTAATTTCTCTTTCTCGTTGAACATGTGGGTGGATTAGGCTTTTGGATACCTAAGCCCTGATGAGACAGAGCTCTTGAGAGTGGTCTGTACCCACTCTCTTCTGATGCCAAGAGAGAAATGCCCATATCCTTGGAGATAATTTGGACAAGGATGTTTTTGAACAGACTTTAACAAAGAAAGAGGCTATGTTTGGCAGATTTGGCAGCCTCTCTGGAGCTTCCTTTCTGCTTCAGTCCAGGAGCCCTGTGATGTGCCCAGGTTAGACTGAGCGCAAACCAGAGAGCAGCCCCATGACTGCTCTTAGATCAGGGCTCTTTCTGAATCCAGATTCAAACCAGCCTTGGGTAGTTTGTGAAAACCATTCCAGCATGCTCATTAGACAGATCACTTGATCCCCAAACCTGTGAATCTCTCTACAGGGGGCTGAACTAGTTTTTCCTCCTAAGCCCTCTGAGACTTGCTCTTCTTTTCATAACTTATGAAAAATAAATGAATTTCAAAGTGAGATGATTAACCACAGCAGGTCAAAAGGTCACCTAGGGAAATGTCCCATTGGTATTAGCTATATAAGCTAGCTGGCAGTACAGGCGACTACTTCACAGCTAACAGGCTGTTTTCCATTCCAAATGAGAAATAATAAACCCCACTCTTTGATCGGATGTTCTCTGAGTCAGATTCTTTCAGCTGAGTTCTTATCTCCCCCCTCCTGGAATAATAAATAATAAATATCAGTCACCACTCACTGCTTAGCAAAGATACCATTTTTCATTTGAAAAGAGATTTCTTTTTTTTTTTTACTTTCAAACTTTCTTGCTGTCCTGTGCAGATGAAAGTTGCTATATGAATGCAAATTTCATTCATTTATTCAATCATTTATCCAGCTCCAGCTTTTGATAAATATGATAAGACTCATCTCAGGGACAGAAGAGAGGCTGACTGATTCCATTTCAGATTTAATAGTTACTAAGAGTTTCACGCAAAATTCTGCAGGAGTAAGCCCTTCAATAAAAAGGAAACACACCACTGCCGTTTCCAATTATGTTTTAACTCTAGGCAATGATTTTTTATTGTTATATATTAAACAAAATCAGATTTTTATAAAATTTCTTTTATGAATACCCAAAAATTTGTTTGTTTTTAAATCCATAGCGGCATTTATCCACAAAGATGCCTTCATTTCCATATCTGTTTAATAAACAGCCATATAGTAATGATTACTTCTTTTTATTCAAAAAGCCATTGTTTTGATTCTCTGAGATATCTATTGGACAGTTTTCTTTTTAGTTTTAGCATTTTGACATAAAGCATTACAGGAATTTTCCTTACATACCATTTGGAAATTTTCTTAAATGTCTCTATCCAGTCAAATCCTCTTACCAGAGAATTCTTTTATTATTATTTTTACTCTGCTTTTCAAAGATTTACTTTACACAGCCTGTCAATAAGACAAAAGCATTCTGGTATATGTATGACTAATGGCCAGAAAGATGGGCTGATTGTGCACTACTGTAATGCTGCAGAAATGTAACTGAGACAGGGCTTTTTTGGAGTTAGTGAAGTATTACTGGAAACTAAGAAAATACCTCATCCCCATTTCAGCAGAAGCACAGCACTGTTGCAGCACTTGTTTTCATATGAACGGCCACCAGCTGAAACCTGCGTTTCGGTTTCCAAGGAGAAAAACAGGAAAGAAACATCTCCAGATAGATCAGAACTCAGACACCCAAGAGAGCATCTTTTTCTGAACACACTTGCTGTGAGGTCTCTGCACTGATCACTGGGTGAACAACAGCTTGGGGACTTGCAGGGTGTTGCAGAGTGTCTCCATCTCAGGCTTTGGGACTCCTGTTTTTATCACTTCTGTAGTGCAAGTCTGCAGTTCTTTTGTTAAATGGGATTTTGAGCTACAGTACCATGTGAAGCTGTTGATTTTATGCAGAATATTGGAAGAAGTTTGAGTATGTGATTCCTACAGGAGCTGCAATAAGTACTATACAGGGTGATTAGAGATCTCCTTCAAATCCAAGTACTGCTTTAGTTACACACAGAAATAATGCAAATAACAGTGTAAATGCCATTGTATCTTACCACCTTCTCATTGCCTAAGGTACACTATGCAGAAATAACTTCTTCAGATACTCTGTCGGTGCATTCAACTGATCCCTCCAACAATTCTTCCTTTATGAAAAAGACCGTTTTACTGATTTTGAGCAGTTTGGGTGCCCAGATATCTCACTTAGGCATGGTTTTGCAGGCAGTATTTTTGTGGTCACAGAAAGGAGGCATACCTCAAGTCACTTTTTTAAAACTCAAGAGCCTTTTAAATTAACTCTCAGCATAATCATATGGACAACATTTCACTAACTGTATGAAGTTTCAGAAAGTTTTATGAAGAAGTTTCATTTCTGTTGCAATGTCTATAGCTGAAACTCTGCCCTGGTTTCAGCTAGGATAGAGTTAATTTTCTTCATAGTAGCTAGCATAGTGCTGTGTTTTGGATTTAGTACTACATGAGTGTTGATAACACACTGATGTTTTCAGTTGTTGCTAAGTAGTGCTCAGACTACTCAAGGACTTTTTGAGCTTCTCCTACTCGGCCAGGTGCATAACAAGCTGGGAGGGAGCACAGCTAGGACAGCTAACCCAAACTGACTAAGAGCTATTCCATACCATAAAACGTCATGCTTGGGGGGGTTAGTTGGTTGGTCAGTTGCGGGGAGAGGGATTGCAGCTCCGGCAGTGATCGCGGCTCGGGGAGTGATTGCTGCTCGGGACGGGCTGGGCATGGGTTGGCGGGTGGTGAGCAAGTGCATTGTGCATCATTCATTTTGTATATTCTGTATATTCTTTTACCATTCTCATTATTATTATTATTATGATTATTATTACTATTATTACTATTTTCTCTTATTAAACTGTCTTTATCTCAGCCCACGGCTCTAACCTTTTTTGATTCCCGATTCTCTCCCCCATCCCACTGAGGGAGGGGGGAGTGAGCGAGCGGCTGCGTGGTGCTTAGTTGCCAGCTGGGTTAAACCACAAAAAACTTGGAGGAAGGTGCAGCAGCATCTTCTTCATCTGATTTGTACTCTTTGGTATGGGGACGTCTTATTCTCTCTTCAGGGACTGTGCAGTCTCAAGTCCAAAAACATCAAGCTAAAGTGCACCAGTTCAGTTCACCAGTCTTTTCCACTGGAGAGGTTAATATGTTGCAAGCCCACTGGTAATGATTCATCCCAAAATTTTCTATATCAAACTGTCTTCAAATCTTTGCATAAAGCTGCATATTTGTTTCTTTGGTTCAATAATGAGCTTTGCATCTCCAAACCATAAGGGTTTTATTATATGCTGATAGCTGTTGTCAAGTTTCCCACAATATCTGGCTGTCCATTTGATGTTATTAAAACACTGTTATTATCACCAACCTACATACATTGAAGCCAAACATCAATATCTCTGATTTCAGTGGAAGTTAATTGCTTCAGTGCTTCTGACAAGTTGCTTTATAGATGATGTCTAGTCACTAACAACAACCTCCTACAAAGCAGCTGAACTTACACTCTAAAGGCACTAAGAAATATGAGTATCCAGAAAAGATCTTCATTTGCAGTAGTCTCCACTGGCAAGACTAATGGTATTGGAAATTCACTGACAGCTCTTTATCCCAGAAATAAAAAATGTTCAAATATTTGTTTACAGCTATATCCTTGTTTCTTTTGCCCACCCTAGTTAACTCAAGCAAATCAGAAACATCATCTGGCTAAAGCAACTGAGCTGCGCAAGTTACTTCTGGCCTGAGCCTGGTCCATGTCAACTCATCCCCAAATAATTTCTGAGTTCTGTGGCTGTTGTGTCAGGAAATACTTGAAGAAAGGTTTTTTGGCTCTGACACTCTGCTACACTTATTTTGGTACGGTTCTCCTGGAAGTGACACAGTCTCACACTACACCTAACACACTCCCATAATAAAAGCTCAAATGCAGAACAGACCTTTCCTTTATATGAGTATGCAATCACAGCATTACCAGAAACAGGTAGGGTAACCTGGTTCCCCTTAGAAGACAGCTGTCTTCCCTGTAATGTAGAGGAGCTATGGAAACAAGGAAAATATATTTCTAGCTGCATCCCCCTTGCATCATATGCTAAAATGCAGTAGAATAGAAGAGAGAACAAGACCCAGTTATGTGGTGAAATGAATACATTAGAGATGACATATGTCAAGGGTACATATGTCATAAGACTTATGAGTGCCGTATATCAAAACAAGAGACTACAGACAAAAATGTAGTGCATGCTGTCCTTGACCTGAGACTGGGGTCACTGGCCTCCAGCTCTGGACCGTGTCTTCTGTGGTATCTTCTACACTGACCGGGTTGGCCAGCTCTAGAATAGCAAAGGAAGCAAGCAATCCTCCCAGCCATCAGTCTTTTCCCCCTTGCCCTCACTTGTAGCAGAATGCACCAACAGGCCTCATCTGATGAGTAAAAGAGAGATTCAGTGTGAAATCAGTGTGATTTCTCCCCTAAGCCACCACCACACTGCTGCAGCTGACAACCAGCCCTCTCTAGGCTTGACAACATCCCCGTGAGAATAGGTTTCTTCACACACTTCTCTGCTTTTTAAGGACCCTGATGACAGAGAAGGCAGAAAGCCAGTAGCTGAAATGTCCAACACCACTACAATCACTGGAGTGGTTCAGCAGTGCCATTGCTCAAGCTGAGCAAAGCAGAGAAGATGCCCATAGGCACTGACCATGCTGGCTTCCAGCCTGACACTCAGGATTTGCTATCTTGTGATCTGCACATCCCACCAAGACCCTGCAGGGCCTCTCTGAAGAGAACAGGAAGCCTCTGGTGGTCACAAATAGCTACATGACCCAGAAACATAAAGGGTAAGCTATTCTGAGGTACCGAATAGCTTTCAGACCCTACAAAAGCTAATTTTCTGGGAAAGGAAGAGATTGTTATCCCTGCTTTGCTCATGGAGAATGGAGAGTTCAGAAACTGGCACTGGGCAGGCATAGCCACCTTGATGGCAATGAGTCTTCCCCAGCAGCACACAAGAGCTGTTAGCACAAGTGGAGGGGAAGCTTTGCAAGTGAAATACTTGCAGAAGTCTTGCAAAAAACATCAAACAGGAAAGGGAAAGCTCCAAAAGCATTACAGAAAAGCAGATTAGTTGTGGACAAACAGTCTTGATGATGATGCCTGTAACATCCTCCGTGATCCTACTTACCACTGACTTGTTGACACTAAAATGCTTGGCCACAGAATGGTAAGAGAGGATGATTTCGGGGTAACACTGGCAACCCTCATCCACATAAGGATGAGCTTCTGGAAATTGGACCTTGGGTGCTGGATGGCCAGGCTCTGCTCTCCAAAGATGGCTTCAGTGGTGGCCTTCCACACACAGATGTTGTCTACTCACTGCTGCTCTTTCCACATGCATATCACACATGCAGGCACTGGCCTCCAGGCAGCAAACCTCCCTTCCACAACAGGCAGCAAGCAAATGGCAAGGGCCAGAGTCCTTGGACCTAGCTGAGTTGCTAATAGTCTGGGTGAAAAGCTCGACAAACAGCAGTGTTTGGGTGACTTCCAGGACTATGTTCAAGCACCAGGACATGAGGAGCGTCTGATGAGCTCTGGCACTGTCCCTTGCTGGACAGGACTGGGTAGCCAAGCCCCGGGACAGTGAGGCCTCCAAGGTTTTTTAAATATGAGCAGCCAAGGAGGCACAGCAGAGCCTTCTGACCTCAGTGAGGCACATGGGCAGCACCTTGTCCCCAAGAGATCAGCAGGATTGACCAGTCCAAGCCTGGGGCCCTTCCTTACACACTGCAGGGAGGCTGATACGGGGCTGATGAGGCAAAAGAAATAGGAGCTTTGAGTTGTTCAAGATAGACAGTAAGTGCACGGGCCCAAAGTCTGTGGAATTCAGTCTTTGCCAGAGTCCAGTCGGACCAACTTGCAGTTGAGGTTGGCTTTCCTATTTTTTTAAATAGAGGTTGCTTACTAGTATAGATACAGACTGTCAGTACACTATGGATTTGTTGTCAGACTGAAGGAGGGGGGAAGGATGAACAGGTTGAATGGAGTTTTTCAAGGTGCTATTTTTTCATCTTTTCCACAATTTTCCATGATCCATTAATGACAAAAATTATGGAAGCAAGACTGTGCTTGCTAAATTTACAGGTGGCACCAGCCTACATGATTACAAACACATTGGAGGACATACATATGTGTCAAAATGATCTCTAGGTAGTGGGAAAACTAGGATTCAATTCAATGAAGAGAAATGCAAAACTTAAGAAAAGATAAGACTGCAAATACAAAATGGATATTGACATTGCAGTGGACTATAACTGGAGAAAGACTTAATGCTGTGCTGCTAAAAAAAAGGCAAACACTCAAGTGTATAAACAGGAGCTCTGCATGTAAGACATGACACTGCCAGTAAGAAACTCTTCTGCTGTGGTTGTCCAACAGCTCAGGGATGCCTACCAGATGGAAAGAGAGCAAGAACAGTGACTACAAGTCTAGAGAGTAAGACCAAAGGAGAAAGAAGGAAGAAATGGTTGTATTGAATCTTGAGGAAAGAAGAAAGGAGACTTTTCTACAGATACATATGTGGAAGCTAGAAAGAAGAAAATGAACTTTTTGTAACACACAAGTAGGCATAGGCTACAGAAAAGCAGATTAAAAAGACATCAGGACATTTTCAAATAGTAAGGATTTCCAAACTCTAGAACAGTTTAATAAGGAGTAATTTTGAAGTTGTCACTTCAGAACTTGTTAAGAACAGGTTGATAAAACATCTTTGCACAGGCTGAATGAGCTGAATGAACTCTCAACATCACTTCTGTTCATATTTCTTATGATTTCTGTGGAAGTATCGAATTTCTTATTTGTTTAAGAGCTCAGCCAAGTAACCAAGCATATATTTTAAAATATTTGTTTGATGCAATGTTTTTTCAAATACAGAAAAATATTTCAAAGTTCAAAAATAAATGAAGTATGACACATACCTACCCAGCACTTCTTTTACAAAATGACTAAAAATTAACCTTTTCTTATGTACAAGCGCAGATGTAGATGAATAAATTGAAATAAATTTCTAGGGTAATATTTAGAGGACATCTCAACTAAACACTCAAACAAAAAAGTAAGGTTAGAGGAAAATTCCACATCTTCACAGAAAGTAACATTTAGGTAAGTAAAATGTGTAAGAACATGAGTGACTTTCCACAGTATATGGAAGAAAAAAAATTGTCCCTTTTGAAAGTTTAAAATAAGAAGTCAAGAAACAAAAGGGTTTTTTCTCTGCTAATTTATTTCAGTAATATCTAGAAAATAACCTAAAATTAAGTCAGCTTGATATATCTTGCCTATATGAGTGTACAAATCATAATAAAATAATATAACATAACGATCTCTAGAATTCTGTCTGTTTAGGGGAAACATAAGTGTTAAAAGGAATGGGAAGTTCTTTCTTATCTCTGTTGTTTTCGGCTGTCAGCAGACTCTGCCTGATCTCAACTCCATTTGAATCATATTTTTAAACCTTTATTTGCATCCACAAGGGACAAATATTCAGGGAAAATTCTGGCTGTACTCAAATAAAGAATAATTTGTGTCACTGGGTATACAAACAAGCCCACATATTTTTAAACAATGAAACCTGACATTCTGACCTCAGTATATGACCTATGGATAGGCATGTCCCCATAGTACCTATGCCTTAATTTGTCTTTTAGCTCAAGTATTCCACTTCATTGCCAATGCTTTATTTTTTATGAACTTTTGTTTTTTATGAATCTTTATCTGGTTGAATGCGTTCTATTTTATTATAGCTTAGCCTATCATGCTTTAAAAGCTTGGACCAGATAGTGTTACTCTGTTGGAACGACTCATTTTCAGCAAAGTAAAGAGAACAGGCTTTCCTTATGTCACTTAATAAATATTTAACCATAATCATTCACAAAAGCAATGCACATACCAAGGAGGCCTAATCTGGGCACTAGTGATTTTCTGGCTCTTAATTCTATTGACTTTGACTGCTGAGGATTATTAGCCAGCCTTCTTTAAGGGACATGATGTTCCTTATGTCTGTTTCACTGAAGTTATGCCTGTCTTTGTATATTGAAAAAGCTCTTTACAGTGCTAAATATTATAGTAATTTCTTCACAGAAAGCATCTCTGCATTCATTAGCACCTCTGGGAATCTTCTGAAGATAGAATTCCAGAACTTTACTCTAAAACACTAATTGGTGTTATATCTGTGACAGAGAAAATGAAAAAAAACAAAAAAAACCAAATAACTATTTTTCAGATATTTCGATATTTCTATTAACATCATCTAAAAGTATATATATTCACCTGTAAGACTAAAGCATGCAGTAAACCAAGAGTCTATAACTTCAAGTCTTAGAACAGCAGATGTGATTTCTAAGTAAGGAAATGCTGCTTCCAAGTATTTTCTTGGCCCATCTGCACTGAGTAGATACAGGAATCTCTTGAAGTTAATAGAAGTCTTCACTGATCTACCTGCTTCAGGGGAGAAACAGCTGAAAAAGAAATAGGGTTTTACGAGCTCTTTATGATTCTGTCCTCCATGCCTGCACGTACATCACTGTTCAGCCTGAGTGTCGTGATCTTCTCTGCCTTTTCTCCCAGTCCTACCTAACAACTTTCTGATGAGCAACACAATTTCCCAGTTTACATATTCATAATGAATGAGTAAAAATGTTTTGTTAGAATCCCTTTAGACACATCCATGAGCGTACCTGTTACTTGTCTTTCCACCACAGTCTTTTAAAAATAAACCATGGCATTCAAGGTGAAGTCACTTAATCTTACGCCTCAGCTCCGTCACTGTGGACTGATCCTTTCTACTTTAAAGAGGAATTTTACGACTAATACAGATTTCCTTTTGCTCTGAATCTCCTGACTGATTCCCTCCCCACAGGTTTTGCACTGGCAGTCAGTACCAGAGGCAGAAAGGTGGGCTGTGCTGTAGCCTGCAGTGCGTGCCCGTGAGAGCAACCCCCTTCTTCACTTGTCTTATTATGCAAAAGCCACTAACAGGAGTTCAGGTTAAGGAGAGCAACCTCTGTATCCTGCCTACCACAAATGACTGCTAAAACGCCAATTTGTCTCTAGAAACCACTGATGCTTCTGGTCTAGGCCTTGTGGGTAGCTTAAAAGCTTCACGACGTGTTTTAGTGCCCTCTGCTCTCACCCGTAGCCGTCAGTAGCTCCCATACGGCCTGAGCGCACAGCCTGAGCCCAGGGATACCAGGCTGCTGCTCAAGACAGTCCTGACTGTCCAAATCACTGTGGTGTGGCCAGGGCAAGCCCTTGTAAGCGGCATATTTTTCATGCTCATGCTGTGTTCACATGGGCCAGGTAAAGGCCACCGCGTCTGCTCCTCCTGCTGCTTTCTGTTCATGGTGCCAAGCCGCATGAGTGCCTGTAAACCATTGAACCCCCGCTACCTCTCACACCCACCCCTTGCTTTGCAGCACAAACTATCACAGTCTTTCTACATGACTGTGGGCAAGTAATTCAGTGTCTCCTGAAACCATGTGGGCTGCTATATGGGTGATTGTAAAAGAGAAGAAACAGACATTCTAGAATTATTAAAAATGCGTAGAACAAATCGCAGGCTGCATTGCCCAACACTATAAATGATCCAAATGGCTAGTTTTACTTCATCACGTTTTGCAAGATTTTCTGGTTTTTTTGGTCTACATATTTCTAGCTTTAAATTTCTTTCAAGATATTTTCTCCTTGTCTGTTTATTCAAAAGCAAATTTAAACTTTGAAATTTTCTTCATTTCCAAACTTCTCCACAAGCATGTCCATGAACAGGAATTTCTAATTCATTATTATTACCTTGGCATATGCAACACAGAGCAACCAGAGCAACATGAAGCTTGCTGTCCTCATAAACTCCCTGAATACCAGTAGGGAAACCTGAAATCTCTGAGAAGCCAATATAAAATACAATATCCTAGTTATAACAAGGAATATGGGCGATGGACACATTTTGTGCAAATGAATCTAAAATTGCCTAGAAGTAATTGTGAGGGATGGTTAAGGACCCACCAGAACACCGTAATCATGGAAGGTTTCTATTCTTTATCCTGGTTTCAGTACAGCTCTGCATATGCCAAGTAGGTACACAATCATTACTAGCCAGGAAAACAGTTTCTATGGAAATAAACCTAATCTGTGGTGGTTTAGACAGAAGATTAAGGTGCTTAAGAAACAGTAAGCAAGCTTAGAAGCTGAATAGCCAGTCCATATAGAGGTCAACCCATCCACGGACAAAGCAATTGCTTAGGAAGTTCTCTGTAGCTGAAAAGCATACAATCCTCAGAGAAGATATCTTAGGTTCAGGGTTCACAGCTAGCATCAAGTACGTGAATGAATGCCATTATGAAAGACTGAATTTCATTCTTGGTTTTGGTCAGACTGAAAGATTTTCTTTTTACCATAATCTTTTCCTTCATTTAATTCTCTATTGATTTCAGTTAAGCTCTTGCCAGGTTTGCAGCTCCAGCTCAGGGTTTTTTTTTCCCCTAACCTATCTGTTTTTAGACTGTTTTTCAAGGTATCAAATCCAACGAAAACCCATGAGAGCAATAGCAAAAAGTTGGCTATGTGCTAGGAAATGAACTACCTGCAATCTATCACTGTGAAATTCTTTTAAAGTCTCCTTCTTCACAGATGGGCAACAGTGGATCTAAAAAGCTGGTTAATGATTCTCATGAAATGCTTTACATTCAAAATTGGTTTTAAAGGTTAATTTAAAAAGGTGTCCTTCTATAGGAAAGTGAGAGAGGGAAAATACCAGCTTATGGCTAAGGAACTGCTCTGCAATATCAAGGATGTATACATGGCTAACTTTTGTCACAGACTACCTGTGAGATCCTGAGCAAGACACCTGCTTGATCCCTCTCCTAGCTGTAAATGTATGATAAGGCCTGTCCTGTTTCCTATGGTTTAGTACAAATACATTTATTAGTACGACACTTGTGAACACCAGGAAAGGCCTGAAAACAGTCATGTGCTCATATTATGTAACTGCCTTGTTTCTAAATAAGCATCAATACTAATGATGACAATAATGCACAAAATCTTTGCTTACATAATTTATATATACCTTCAAAAAAGGAGGGCTTTTGATTTTTGAGAGTTTGCCCAATTGTAAAATCACGTAACCTGAAGCACTTATACCACATCAGGAATCTTGTGAACAGTGATGTTCAACTCAATCAGATAATTATGAAAATCCCATCGTAATACCTGCTACTACACCATCTGAATATTTAACTGCAGTGACTCTTATGCAAATGTTAAAGCAAAGTAACGTTTTTAATTGGGAGAAGGCTTCTAGAGGAGAGAATTGGTAAGAGGCCTATTAAAACATAATAAAAGATCAAGAAGAAGGCTGTCTGAATAGGCCACAAGAATGATCAGGGCAGATACTTATTTTATTAGCTAATTCCTGTACAGGGTGAAGTCAGGAGAAGCTCAAGTGTTTTATGCAAAACCACACAGGAAGACCAATGTGGAAGACCAATGTGAAATACAATGCGAGCTGCATACAACTGAACATTTTCCTAACACACTGCCTCTTAAAATCTACAGTCTAGGGTATCTGCATGTGCTATGCATTACAGTTAGCATTTACAAGTATTAAAATGAGAACCCTTTGCAGATAAAAAAAAAAAAAGTTGTTTTATTCATATACACCTTTATACCTTTCCACTCTATAAAATGTTAGCTTCTGTAGCGGTTTTCAAATCTATAACTTCTTCAAATATGAACTGAAAAGCTTATTATGGTGACTTAGATCACTGCAATATTGCTCTTGAAAATGAGCCTGCAAGGGAAATGAGTTTCCAAAGAAAAATAATTTAAATGTAATGAAGACTCTTAAAAAAAAAAATTTCTTTTTCTCATTCCCTCCAACACACATTCTCCAAAGGGCAAAGTTTTGGCCATTATGAACAACTTGTAATTTGTATGCGTGTTCTGCTAGACGTTGCCCAGGGTGATCATTAGTGTTTTGGTTCTTTTAACTACAGTCTCAAAGGTTTGCACACAGTGTCTTTATGGCACAAGACTTTAGTGTACAGCACCTCAGCTAAGGGGCTTTGAAAGGCTGCTAAGAATTGGGAAAAAAAAAAGACATTGAACTTCAGGGTTACTGCTATCTCAGCAGGTTTTTTACAGCTTGCCTGGGTATAAATCCCAATATTCCTAAGTATCCAGGCAGGGAAACTGTATAAGGAATATTCTCTGACATTTTCTGAGTTCTGCAGGAGCTGTGCAGTCTATGGCTAACAACCTACTAGTATTTCAGGAATTCCCTCCATTTCCATTATTCTAGCTGTGAGCCACTGACTGACTTATCACATTTACCCCTTGCATATGTTCAATGTGAAACCGCATAAAAGTAATTTCGTAACTTTATGAAATATTAATGAAAGGAAGAATGGGCAGACAAGTCATTGATTTATAGTCAAAACCTGCTGCAGTTTGCAAAAGTGTAACTGCTCCTTTTGAATGTGAACACCAGATGAATGCTGGAGCACCTAAAGTGTTTCAGTTACCTGAAAGTATAGAAAAGATGTATCTAAACTCTAATCTCACTTTGCTGAAAAATACTATACTCTGTCGAAGTTTCTTAGTGAGAAGTACAGGAAAAGCAAAATTAAAAAAAATACCTTGAATCTATGGCCTTGTCAAGTTAAAAATTTGCAGTTCTTTTGTAGCTCTGAAATGCTGCATATCTTAAAAGAACAGCTATGCACTCACTGGAAATCCATGGACTGCAGCTGTAAGTAAATCAGGTCTGAGAGATCTGGCATTTGCTTGAAGCTAGGGGAATAAGCAGAGCATAATCACCAACAGATAAGTTTTCCAAGAATAATGTAGGAAAAGCACATTACCTACCTTAATTAATACTGAAGTTTTGAAGGAATTAATTTTGTATTTTGTATTTTGTTTCTATTATTTTGAAATGTCTGAAATTTCTCCTCTTTGAAAATACTAAGCATGTTGTCACACTGGCTTTTTAACCAGAACTTTGAAGAGTGGTCAGCCCTTGATTGAAGGAATAGGGTTGCTGATAGTAAATGATAGCAACAGGTTTCTATCCCAGTAGTTTAGCGAATATTAACAGAACCCTATGAAACAGTTTTCATAGAATCACAGAATCACAGGATGGTTTGTGTCAGAAGGGACCTTTAAAGATGACCTAGCTCCAACCCCCTGCCATGGGCAGGGACATCTTTCACCCGATCAGGTTGCTCAAAGCCCTGTCCAACCTGACGTTGAACCTTCAAGGGAAGCTTCTCTGGGCAACCTGTTCCTGTGTCTCACCACCCTCATTGTGAAAAAATTACTCCTTATATCTAATCTAAACCTACCCTTCTTTAGTTTAAAATTGTTGAATGCATCCAGAGGAGGGCAACAAAGCTGGTGAAAGGGCTTGAAGAAAATTCCTGTGAGGAATGGCTGAGGACTTTGGTCTTGTCTAGTTTGGAGAAGAGGAGGCTGAGGGGCAGCCTCATTGCTCTCTACAACTTCCTGAGGAGGGGATGTGGAGAGGGAGGTGCTGAGCTCTCCTCCCTGGTATCCACTGACAGGACACATGGGAATGGTTCAAAGCTGCACCAGGGGAGGTTTAGACTGGACATTAGGAAACATTTCTTTACCAAGAGGGTGGCCAAACACTGGAACAAGCTTTCTATTCTATTCTATTCTATTCTATTCTATTCTATTCTATTCTATTCTATCTTCTAAAAACCTTCTGGACAGATACAATTGTAACGTAAGAAATAGGGAAAACATTTTGGTATATTCAGACCTTGACATGGAAAAGACAAGAGAAACCTATAGTTTTTTCTTTTATTAAGTCTCATTTACATATCTTGGAAGCTGACACTTCTTGACACAGACCGCGACCTCCTAGAGCCTTTCACAAAAGAACGAATGATATTTTAAAATGTCCCCCCCCCTTTTTTTTTTGTGCAATACCTTAGACTGTAAATTTCAGAGCTCTAAGGGCTCTCTTGTGTTTCCATGTGGGAGATTAATGTTCTTGCAAGCTGGTTGCTAAGAGAAAAAAACAAAAAAGGGAAGTCTCATTTCTGTTGTGAATCACCAGTTACACTGACAGGACGAGAGGAAATGGCCTCAAGTTGCACGAGGGGAGGTTTGGATTGGATATTAGGAAAAATTTCTTCACTGGAAGGGCTATCAGGCACTGGAATGGGCTACCCAGGGAAGTGGTCAAGTCCCTATCCCTGGAGGTATTTGAAAGACGCGTAGACGAGGTGCTTAGAGATATGGTTTAATAGTGGACAGGTACAGTTGGACTCTATGATCTTAAAGGTCTTTTCCAACCAAATGATTCTATGATTCTATGATAGTCTAGTATCTCCAAAAGAAAAATATGTTGTCTTATATGCTTATAAATATGTGTAATGCATAAATTTTAATTTTTTAATTTTTTAAATTTTAAATTAAAAATGCAAAAGACTTTTGTTTAGGGTCAATTTGTGTGAAATGCCTTTACATATAAAAGCTAAAACATACAAAAGAACTACCTAAATACATTAAAAGAGGCTACACTTATTCCTTCATTTATTTATTTTCTTTGTATTGTAGCCTCAAATGGTTGATCACACACAGTTTAACTCTTCATTTTCATGTTTTTTATCTGCCTTTCTCTATCTGACTGTGATCTCTGCTTCATTAAGATCAGCATGCTTTGTCCACAATAGTCAGTTATATTCTCTGCAAGCATTTCCCCTCTCAGGACAGTCTGACCTGAGAACCAAGAGACAAATTAATTAACTCATATGCTGCAAGATGCTTTATTAAGATTCTGGTAATGGGATAGGAAAGCATGATAGGAAGCTAAGTAGAACTTAGTCTTTCTGCAAACTCAGGTGAAACCTAGAGGGACTCCCACAGGCTGTGGCAGGAACCAGTACTAGGAAATTTCAGAAGGCCACCATGACCATGAAGTAGGATTACATATCTCCACTTCCTCAGAGCCTCTCACCTGCTGCCCAGGTACCTAATGGCTCTCTGCAGGTGTCTGTTTCAGAGTGAGATGAAACCAGGCTATCAGAGAGAATTTAAATATCTTTATCCTATTCACTCCTTTAGACATTTACTTTATCATAATAGGCCCACTGAACAAAAAATCTACAATTCAAGGCCAAATGGTATGAGAAGGCAGAGACTCAAATAGCAAACAAGGCAAAACATGGGAATGCCATTAACAACGTCTAAAAAAAGCTGCTTACTTTCTTCATCTCTTTATTGTTTAGTGTGAATTGAAGAAGGAATGTTTTCAAGTGAAAAAGAACTGGATAAAAGAGCTTCTCTGAAGAACTGCATTATCTCTGAAAAATCCAAGAAACACCATTCACTTCTCTCCAACCACTGTTGGGTAGTTAGACCACCAATGCTCACTTCTGCTAGCACAAAATGTGCTAGCTGGCTCATATAGACCTCCCCTAAAAGACTGGGGAAGGATGGCAGGTCTAACGAGCTTTTCTGGGAAATATTTTTCTGCTTCCTGTTGCAGACTTGTTGAGGTCTGAATAAAGCAGTTCAAGTAATTGGAAAGAAGGCAGGGGCTTAAACAGCCAAAACATTGGGCTGAGGTGTGAATGCTTCCACTGTGCTCTCAGCCAAGAGGTAAAGTGCTCAGGGAAATAACCAAAGGAAAAGTTGATGTCTGCTAAAGTGGCCAGGGAATACAGAAGGCTCCTAAAAGCCCTGAATCTGCTGCGGGCAGGCAGAAATTTTGAGGATAGCCAGGAGATTGTTTCTGAAGATCCTTGCCCTGCCACTAGAAGAAAATTTTACAGGGAAAGTCCATGGCCTTTCAACTGCCAGGGTCATGTCAGCAGGCTGAACTCTGTCCATCTCCCACAACAAAGGTCAGAGAGGAGAATGACTTGGTGGCACACAGTGACAGTGTCTTCTCCCCGTTCTGCCCTTCTCCTTGGCACACCCATGTTTCTTCTGAATAAATCAAGCTGTCAGAAACGTCAGCATAAACCAAGAATCACTGTGCCTGGTTTGTGTGAAACTGAGCTGAACACCTGGTTTCAAGCCACTCAAATCAAGGCTTAGGAGTTTCACAGACTTATGTTTAGCGATCATCCTGACATGTGATGGCTTTTGTGTTATGTTGAAATAAAAGTGAAAATTGCGTGCTTACCAGCAATATAGAAAATGGTAACATAAAGAATCGCTGTAGAGAGCTGAGGTGTAACCAGAATGAAAACTTAGTTGAGAGCCAGGGAAGTTGTATGCTGTAATTGTTTTCATGCAAACCCTTTGTATTTCAGTCTTTAGATCTCATTTATGTCCACAAACAAAATCTACACAAATTAGATGATTCTAAAGAACACAAGGATCCATCTAAGTTCTGCTATCTGCTGACGCCCCTGTGCCACCATGTCTTTTAAGTTTAAATTCCGAGAAAAGCATTAAGTACTGAAACATTTAAGAGCTCAGCATGGGTATTTTTTGTCTGATTATTGCTGTCAGTGAAATGAGAATGAAACAGTTCCACAATATAAACTCCAGTCCTCATGGCTGATTTGGTTTCTCCACCAACTCAGCTTGTGGGCAGGAAGTTGTCCTCTGTAATAGTCACAACCTCTTCAAGGTGTTCTGGATTAGAAGAAAGGAAACTTCAAAGTTTTGGAATCCATCTGGCAATGGTCAGGGTCAGTAAAAACAGCCTGTAAAAGAACCAACGTAACATACTTCCCCTTGGTTCCCCACTTGACTGGAGCAGGAAGATCAATGAACCAACTCCTATGAGACAGAACAAGACAAAAACTTTGCCTCGATTATGAAAAGATTTTACGACTTCAATCAATTTGCATTTCATCCTCAAAAAGTACTCTTCCGTTATTTCTTGTCAGTCTGGAATGGATCTTCCTGGTGATCTACATCAAATCACAAAGCTGAGGGGTACAAATTATAACAATTCGCTGGCAAGATACTTCCAGCTATAGCAAAATAAGGTAATTTTATTTGACAGAATCATTTTGCACCCCTTGAAGGAGTGAACCAAATAGACTTAGTATAAGCAATGTTCTAAATTAACACTATCCAATTATATACAAGGGGATAAAAAACAAAAAAACCCGATACCAGCAGCAAACCCCAAGGTAATTATTTTGTTTTGGAGTTGATCCACTGTATTTTAATAAGAGTCTTTACAATTACATAATGACCCTTCACGGTTAGCAGTAAATGTTGTTGGCTTAATTATATAAAATTTAGTTTACCTCTCCAGAACTGCCCACACCTCTTGAGATAAAGACCTGCAGCGTGATAAAGCATGTGTGACAATTACAAATGGGTAAGAAAAGTGCACAGCAGAGCTGGCAGCATTTGTCCTGCAAATACTTTTTACCAGAGCAGTTCTTAAGCCGCTGTCCTTGTTTCGGCTGGGATACAGTTGATTTTTTTCTGGTAGCTGGCATAGTGCTGTGTTTTGGATTTAGTATGAGAAGAATGTTGATAACACACTGATGCTTTAGTTGTTGCTGAGTAGTGCTTACACCAGTCAAGGACTTTTTCAACTTCTCGTTCCCTGCCAGTGAGAATCTGGGAGGGGACACAGCCAGGACAGCTGACCCAAACTGGCCAAAGAGTTATTCCATACCATACGACGTCATGCTCAGTGTATGAACTGGGGGGAGTTGGCCAAGGGGCAATGATTACTGCTCAGGGATGGGCAGGTCATCAGTCGATGGGCTAGTGAGCAATTGCATTGTGCACCACTTGCTTTGTATATTTGTTTATCATTATCATCATTATTATTATTACTACTATTATTATTATTTTCCTTTCCTTTTCTGTCCTATTAAACTGTCTTTATCTCAACCCACGAATTTTACTTTTTTTTCCCCAATACTCTCTCCTATCCCACTGGCAGGGGAGGGAGTGAGCAAACAGCTGTGTGGTGTTTAGCTGTCTGCCTGGTTAAACCACAACAGCCGCAATTGTCAAATGTGTTATTAATGAGCACATGACCTTACTCAGAACTGCAAGCTGCAGGACACAGTCCAAGCCAGTCACAGATTTAGGCAGGGTGGAGTGTGGTGTCAAAAGGGGCTAGACTGGTCTCCGTCCTCCTGTTAGCTGCAGTTTCTCTACCACAGCATCAGTAGTTGATGCAGCTACTTTCCAGGTCCTTCGGTTCAGATGTTGGGTCTGGCTGATGGAACCATTGAGAGAAAGCAGACAGACAACAGAAGCAGTGGTAGTGCATGTGCACCTCACCTAATGCAACCACCCAACGCGCCCTCCTGCCGTGTCTCCTGTCAAAGCATGGGGGAGAGGAAGAGCTCGCTTCTCCCTCGCCCGCACCATTTGCCCCGAGTCTGCATTCCCCCCACTGTGAGGTTTTCCTTCCCGTCCCCTGTTAGGGTCTGTCTCGCAGACAGGAGCAGATGCACTGCAGCTCAGCTCCACGCCAGCTGATGGCTCATGACTGCAGCTATCGTGGTGCCAAGCCAGAGCTAATGGGTGGCCACACGTGTTAGCTCTGGCTCAGTGCTGTGGGAGCTGTCGCTGTGCAGATGCTCTCAAAAGGCCCTGAGCCCCCTCCATTGCCCCCAGAGGAAGGGGGGACTCTGTGTGGAAGGGCCACACAGCGCTGGACCTCAAAAGGAGTGAGGTGAATCCCATGGCATTTAAAAATCCAACCAGTTTCAAGAGGGTCCTCACACCCTGGCACTTGTTTCTCCCAAGTCTAGCAACAGAGTAAGTGGCTAGTTCCCACCCCATTTTCTCCATTTTCTCCTGTAAACCCCTCTTACCTGTTCACCCAGCTAGCAGAGAAGTGTGTTTTCACTTTTCCTCCTGAGAAAAGATGCTGCTAACTAAGAAGTGCATGCTGTGAAAGCATTTCTAGGTAATTTGCTTTCAATCACCAATTCACTCCTTAAATCTTCTTCCAAATGCAGTTATCCAAAACACATCTAGTATCCGGTGGCATTTTCCTGAATCCTTTTATCACCGTGATTACTTGATAATCACAAAAACAAGTCCTGCTGATCAATTTGCCACTAGCCCAAGCTAGTCTTTCATTTAGAGCCATGAAGCCTAACACAATCAATTCTTTTTTTACCTAATTTCAATTCTCCTTCCCTTACCTCCCCGCTAAGATCTAGAAAACTGAGAGTCGCTGAAGCAACCTCTGAGTTTTTAACAGGTGTTTCATTGGCTCACAGACCCCATCACTTGGCCTTGGGAACTGCTTTGTCCAATTGCTTTCCATCCTGGTAAAAGCAATCGTTGCAACCTTTTGAATGAAAATAGCACTACTGTATGTCTAATTGCACCCTGCAGCTCACTCACCAGGTTTGCTCTGAGTGATGGAGACCTGGGCTTGACTATGCAGTAACATGATTAAATCTTTTTGTTCCAGAAGAACTCTCATAGCCATTTTAGCAACTAGAAGCAACTAGTGGTTTAGGGAGAAAGACTTCTGCCCAGGAATAAATTTTGTCTTCTGTTTAATTCTGTAGTTCAGCATTGATTATTCCAAGCTTGTTTATAATAAAGCACAGAAATTTGTTAAGGTTCTTTTCACAGAGTTACAACGCTCTTGAGCTACAATGCTCTTCCTATGTCCAGGGTCTGTTTTTCTTTTTTCTATGTCAAATTTTAGATCTTTATAGAAACGTCTGGATATGCTATGGGACTGGTAGTGTTTTTCAGTCTCTGCTGGATCCAAGTGCATGACTCAGTCACATCCCAGTAGTACATAAAGGTCAGATCTGGCCTCATGCTATTGTCTCTTATCCTTCCACTTGTTGTAATTAATTTAAGTGTTTCTTAACCAAAATTTCTGGAAGTGTTTTCTTGTGGGGAAATAATGCATCCTACAATATAAAGTCTTATTTCTACTTTAACAAAAAACAACTTACTATGGTTTCTTCCTAGAACAGACAGCGAGGAATTTGATCTAGTATTCACAGTTACAGGGGTTATAAGCATGCTCTTAAACCACCTCAGCAGGGAGTAAAAAGGGATAGCTCAAGCTCAGTCTTACAATTTCTCAGTTCTCAAGTTCAATTTCTTGCTAGCAGAAATTTAGAAATACTTGAAGAAAAGAGTCTCTTTCATCCATTTGGGAAGCTACATATTTTCCTGTCAAATTTATTATTTACTGAAGTGACAGTGTGTTCCCAAACTCCTTAGCCTTACCCTGAACACATATTTTCTATCTATCCTCTCTTTGCAAGTGTTATTCACATAAAGACTCAGCAAGCCTGGATCACAGATAAGAGAAGTCACTCAAGGGTGGCAGGCATCATAATATCTATCTATCTATGCAGCAACGTCCTCATAGCTCTGCCTGTGCAATAGAAAAATAAAGCTAATGCACCTGTGGCTTTCCTAAACAATTTACTTGTGCTTTAAAATTAAAGTGTCTCCATAGCAACTATAGCAACTTTGAGGCATCCAAGAGGGGTGAAGGACAGCATTTTGCAGAAAACATGGAGTGGATTAAACTATGTAGTACATGAGGACTAAATGCTTGGATCTCTCGGTAAGATTATGGACGCTTGTCCTGAGCTTGTAATAGCCCCATGTCCATCTCAGAAAAACAATTCTCTAAGAGGCCGCCATCACTCCCGGCTCCGATACGCTGGCACGGCACAGCAGGAACAGCAGGGCAGCACCATCCCCACAAGGCGCAGCCCACAGCGGCCAAGCGAGGAGAGCAGAGCGGGGTCAGTGTGGGCGACCCCGTGCTGCTGAGAGCCCGGATGACTGGGCAAGGCTGCTGGGACCAGGCAGGTCCCAGCTCAAGCTGGAAAGTCAGGGCAGCGGGTGAAGGTCAGGGAGGCACGGGGGCGGGCACAGGCGTACCCGCGTCACAGCCTCAGGCAAACACCAAGCGCAGGAGTCTGGGTTTAAAAGCAGCATCTGAGCACAGGCAGGGCAGGCATCTGCTGAGCTTCTCGAGGCCTGACAGCTTCATTATTAAAGCTGGCCCTGAGCCCAGGCAGCCAGACCCTGCAGAGGCGAGGGAATACCCTCAGGGCCCTGACAGTGGCCACTTATGAAGGAAGGCTAGGAAAGCATATTTGCAGCTACTTAAATGTTAGGAGGGTCAGGGGAGAGAGACTGCAATGTTTTGTACCTTTGAAAGGAATGTGTCACGCTGCCTGACCTCTGGGGACGGGCAGTGCTGATGGCTCGCAAATAGCGTAGTGCCATCTGCTTTGGGGAGGCCATGCTTGCTCCTCCGCTGGCATTTTTCGCAAGCTGAAAAATGTCATTTGGTCTAGAAGTCTATGTTTTGTTCTACATGTGGGAAAGACAACTAAAAATAACAACAAATAATATGAATAATGGCAGGTGCTTCTAAATGAAACATAATGTCTTTAATAAAATCATTCTAATACAAACTATATTTCTTCCCATGATGTCTACTAGACTGTGAACTCCTCTCCTAAGTGGAAAAGACCAAGTCTAAGTCTGTAACTACTCTGAAGTGTAGTTTTGCTTCATGGCATCTTCTAAGAGTCCGCCACGACCCCTCTGCAGCCCACATGCCCAAGAGGCTCTTTCTGCACAGAAACCAGTAGTACACTGTAGGGAGGCTGCTTCCCTTAGGTGGAGCTGAGAACCACGAACGCATCCAGATCTTACTGTTCTCAGTTCCCAATGCATATACAAGGCATAAATCACTTCTTATTTGAGAAACAGACTGGAAAAATTTTCTGTAGCAGAAGAGCAGGGGTTGGATAAAATTACCTTTAATATGGTTAGAGTTAATTTATTATGTGTGTCAGTTGAGAATAAATATTATTCCAGTGGAGTATTGATGCAGAATAGCTCACCTCCAAACCAAATTATCTACTTTGTTTCTTATGTCTACAGTATTTTCTCCTTTTAATTCCCCTTTTTCTTAACAATTAGGGCTCCACAGGTCAGCCCGGTTAAAACAGAGTGAACACTGCACAGTCTGCTCATTTAGGGGCAGCACTGAACCAGCTGTTTTAACTTTCTTTAGAGGGTTACTCTTCATTAGTGAGATTAGTAGTCCTTTTCACTGAGTTATTTTTTGTCTACCCCTGGAATTCAGAGTTTCTTTTGTGTCAGTGGACTATTAGCCCAGATGCCAGATACAGGAAAACAACAAGGAATGCTTAGCCCGCCCCCCCAAAAAAACCCACCCAACCAAAAAGCCAACTGTTGTAAAAGTGAACTGTCTGCTCTTGTTGTTGTGCTGTCTTCTTTTTAACTACTACAGTTTGGAACAGGACAGGTGCCTTTCAGTGGCATACAGATGCAGGCGGTGTTGCCTGCAGTTTAGGAGACAGGGACTGGAGTTCTTTTCTGCTCCTAATTTCTTGCTCTGTCTTGAGGTGTGACACTGAATAATTCACATTCTTTTCCTCCACAAAGGAAAATAATAGTAACTTTTGGAAGCACTTGGGTGTCTTCAGATGGACGGTGACATATAATCACACCAGGTGACTGTAAAACACTTTCAAGGGAGAGACAGCTGTCTGCATACATGTAAAATATCAGCAGTGAAGCAGAAGTAGCATATACTTTCTTATACAATAGTACTATAGTTCTGCCACATCTAATTTTGTATTTGTTGGCGAAATTTCGTGCTCATGTGATCCTTTACATATTTGATGCAGGGCCTACTTTTCTGCTTTGCCATCATTATCTGATCTTTTTGGTGATTTTATTCCCTCTGAACTAAAAAGAAAAAGTCAGTTTTGGTAGGCTGTGCCCAAGGCAAAATAAAAACCTTATAATTTTGTTTCTCTCACAGGCCATTTTTTTTTGTTGCTGTTCATTATCATCAATGTGATCTATTTCCCACAGCTTCAAACAGATCTCAGAAACTTTCATAGTCTGCATTTGACCTAGTATTATGTTCTTTTCTTCTCTGCCCTCGTCAGGGGCCTTACACAATTCCCATACAGCTTAGTGGGATTTTGAATTGGACTTCAGAACTGGAAGAACAAAGTGATTAAATATTTGCCTTTCAGATACATAAAGCTAATTTAGACGTAAGAATTTTTATATTCACAGTTAAATAAAAACCTAGCAATTAACTCTGCTTTTAATTTAAACACAGTCTGGATATATTTCCATGTAAGACATTGTCCGTAGCTGGTAAAAGCAGATGGATGCACAGCAGGAGGCACAGACACTGCCCCCAAGCTGGCGAAGAAGGGGCTGATCTGTCACTGGGCCAGAACTGCAGAGGCACTCGGGGAGCAGGGCACAGCCAGAGGGTCGGGGTTTAGTACCTAGAGCTGCTGACTTTTGTCAGTATAAAGAGGGGTCCATTAGGACAAACAAGTCACCAGCTGGGGACAGGCTCCAGGAACTGGGAACGAAGCTGGCAAGGTCTGGAAGAAATACATGAGGGACACGTACATTCTCTGACAGAAAGATTACACATTCAGAAAGCACTGCTGTATTTTGGTGTCCATAACCCAACCCGAGCTTCCAGTAAGAGCAAGCCATAACTAAGCAGCACTAGAAGTTAGACATGTGTGCACGGCATCTCTAACATATGGGTCTTCTTTCCGCCAGTAACAGCCTCTGATCTGTCTCAACCTGCTCCTTCCACTCCAGTACATCTCCTGCCCCTCCCTTCACATTCCCTCAAAGCCTTCCTGCCTCCTTTCCTTCTTTATGCCTTTGTATAGGTTATGTGAAGATAGAGATTGTTGGAGAGGCAATCTGTACCCATAAAAACACAACTATGGGCTGTCTGCTGTGCTTCCAGCCACAGAGGGATCTAGAGGAGGAGTGGAGGACAGGGCTGCTGCGGGACAGGCAAAGCAAAGCGGCTGTGCCGGGGGAGCTTGGGCAGCGGTCCTCAGTACGCAGGAGTTTCTAGGCCTGACCTCCATGATAAACCACGGGCAAAGACAGGCAGAATTTCTTTCCTCTCCTTTATCTTCCTCTCCCTTCCTTCATCCTTCTCCCACTCGTCCTGCGAATAGGGAAAGACCAAAAAACCTGTATTTACGAGGTCAGAGCAGCAGAATAACTGGATGTGTGCTTAATAGTTCGGACTGCTTTAGGAGTAGGAGCCAGAAGTACCTGCAGCTGGAAAATGGGAGCACAGAGACACAGAGAACCAAAAAAATACAGCTGGAAAAATGAACTTGCCAGAGTGGGAAAATGTCAGGTGAAGAAAATGTTTTGTGTCTCCATATGAATAAGAGAAAAAAAGACCCTTTCTGAACGAGGAGAATCAGGGCAAGCACAGGGCAGGAGGGGAAGAAAATAAACAGCAGAACCAGCTATGGCACAAACATCTTATTTCTTCAGGAAAGGGAAAGAATATCGAGAATATTGAAATCACAGGACCAGTCAGCTAAAGTTCTCATATTCATATGTCTGCCTCGATGTTCTTTGTATACCACAAAATAGTATTTGCTGCAGTTATTTTTCTCTGAATTACTGTAATTGAGAATATCAGGACAATAATTTCCTACTGAATAAAACAAAAGGAGGCATTAGGATAAAATGTCCCTTGACAATGTCCATGTGCTATTAGCACTAGATTCTCTGCAAAAAAAGTATAAATTATTCAAGCTGAAAAATACTGTGTTAAATGGAAAACTAAAAAAAAAAAGAAGCCCTTATATAGGTACATTACACACTCACTTTGCACTGCTAAAATGGGGCATTTCCATTAGCTGACACATGGTGTGTGGCCCAGGAGCCCTGAAAACTCGCTGAAGCAACCTCAGGGATTCCACTCTCCATTTTATGATGAATATTTCCTACCACAGGAGTACAAATATCTCTGTATTCCACCTGCTCTTCTTCCTGGGATGTGGGTATCGCTGCTTCTTTATGCAGGTTACCAGTGGGCTGTGCTGCCCTGAACAATAGGTTTGATGGGTAAGTGTTCAGAATCGGGGGTGTGCAATGAAAGGCAGCGGTTATTATTCAGCACATCTGCATCTTCCTTTTGCTAGTGGCTGATCAGTAAGGACACTGACAGAAATAGAAATGCATTTAACTTTGAGTGTGTTGGGAAAGATGAGCTTTAAGCAAGCAAAGGGTAACCACAGTTGTTTTTTATCGGTTAGAAGGGGTTAAAAATAAGCCTATACAGGCAGCACAAGAAGGTGTTGTTTGATCGTCACTAATCACTTATCTCAGCCTGAAGAGTGTATGGTGTGAACTTTCAATACGAGAAAGTGTCTCAGCTAGTGCCTTTTCTGTTTCGTCTTCTTGTTAGTTTATTGCTTTTACCTGCAATATGGATTACAGCATATAGAGACAGGCAGAAACACTATGACTTTCAAAATCACTCTGGTATGAGTGTCAGACTTTCTCATGTAAAATGGCACTCATCCTCCCTCCCTCTTCCATCTAAACTGGTATTTGTTCCTGCTTCTGACACTCCGTCAGATTTGCAGCCTTAACTGTTGGCTTTTGTTCTGTTATGTCTTATTGGTTGGTCATAGAGATCTGAATAGGTATCTCCTTTCTCCAAAGGAATCTTTCAGAATCAAGACAATAAATATTTTCATTTGGAATCATGGGGAAGCCATTAATTCTCAAAATTATCATTTTCTGTAAAAGACAGAGGACTGGACCCCAGAAGAGAAAGCACTGAACCCCACCTGGGCTGTGGGATGGTTTGAAAGCAAATCCAGGTCTTTTGTTTTCCAGCTCTGTGTTCCCAGTCTCAAAAACTTAGTCTATTTTACTATCCTGCAGCAGTGAAAGCTCTGGCACCAAAGGCCTCATCAGAATTATACATTCTTTTAAACAGGTTCCCTACCAACCAGTGAACCTTTTCCAGTGGAATGCAAAAAATCATCAGAAACTTTCCTGACTTAATTCAGCCAACTTATTGGTGCTCTTGGGAACTTCTTTCCTGACCTCTCCCTGTGCTGCTATACAACATGAAATCTCTTCAGTGCTGCTGTGCCTTGTTTTGAAGTTTCCAGTGTAAGAATTGGATGAAATGCCATTTCAGTTCTAACAGAAAAAACAGAGTTCAGTGCCAACATGGCTGGCACCACTGAGTTTTCTTCCATTCCTTTACGCTTTACCTCTGCCAGCTTCTCAGCCATCCTCGCACAAATGGGCTTTGCCTTTTTGACCCTTCCTATAACAAAGGATAAATCAATGGTCTCTGTTTCCACCTCTTCCCTCATATTTGCATCATCTCTCCCCAGCCCTCTTGAAGGGCTTCACAAATACTAAAATTATCTTTGCTATTAGCCAGTCTTTAAATCTCTCCTCTGTTTCAGTCTTACAAGCTATGAGTAGTTCAAGCTTTCCTCCTTACTTTCCAGACACTTTAGGAACCCATTCTCTCTCTGTCTGGCTGCCAAAGCTTTTTATTTTCCTCTGATGAACAGCTAAATGAGATCTGTATAACTGATAATTTAGAGTAAATTAAGTCCTAGAGCATGACAAATCTGTGTGCCAGGAAACATGGTGATGCTTTTGGAAACACAGTGATGGGGCTTTGGAGTTCCTGCCATATAGATCTGTTGCTCCAATGCTCCCTTCCTGACTCCCATCTCTGGTCTCTCCTGTTGGTGGCAGGAAAGCAGAAATCCTGAAAGAAACCAAGTTTTCAAGGGGCACTAGTCGCCCTGGTCTCTCATCCTTAGAACAGCCAATTTCAGTTTTAGCTACAATCCCGAAACACTTGAACCTGGTTCTGGCTTTTTCTCCTGTTTTGCGGTGCAAAAAAATCAAATTAAAAGCAGAGATGATTTAAATACATGGACAAATTATTGCGCAAACTATTTGAACAAACAACTATTAGAAAAATTAATTTCTAACACTGAATTAATAAGCTGATAGAGCTGTAACTATCCCAGTATCCACTAATACAAACAGGGTATATCTTGACCAAGAGCTAAACTTGTTTATTTTTATTATCACCATTCTTTCCCTCACAGTATAATTTTTTCTAGTTACAGCCTGAAGTTTCTTTCTAGGTAAGTGAATGCTGTTGTTTGATGTCAAGCTAAATCCAGCTTAAAGCACGTAGTTACCACACAAAGAACTTAATCTTCACCATGTCTTCTTGTCCACTCTCAGCAACTGAAGTAAGAAAAACATTTGCAAATCACTGCAGGTCAAGAGGATGAGTATGGCTGGTTTGAGCTGTGCCAATGCACTTGGCAGAACTTGCTGAGACTTGTTCAAATATATAAGGTCAAATAATTCAAGCAGGCGAATAAACAGACAAGTCAACATGGAGAAGAATTAAATTTCCTCCTCCTGCTGCATCCAAATACATAACAGTTCATCTTTGTTGTATTCAGGCTTTGACTTTCTGTGACCTGCTTCTTAATTGACAGAGTCTCTTATCTATCTGATCTTAGGGCAAAAAAACGTCATCCACCCTGATTTCACCTTTACCCTTTTCTGGTATTTCAGATTTGGCTGATGTGTGGGACAAAGCTGGCAGTAACCTCACCAACAATCTTGGCAGATTCTGGCTTAAATGCCTGAAATCGTACATTTTAAGTATGTCTTCATAATTGACTGGTCCTAGGCAAGACATTTTTGATAAGCCATTGTGCCAGATAAAGAAAATCAAACCCTCATGGGACAGAAATGGATGCAAGATGAGGAAGATGCCCTGTGGTCCATTGAAAAGCCACTTTTGATCCATGACAGTACTGTTTGATATCTTTCATCATGACAGAATTTAGGGATTCCTTAACTCACCAAAGATGCTGGAAAATAAAAAAAAAAATAACACAGCATACTGGACTGCAGTCACAAGTCCTTAGAGTGTTAGTCTGTATCAGGTTAGGGCTTGTTTTAATTTATTTTTTTTAATCATTTTTGTCCTTTTTCATTTTTGAACAGACGATTCAAAATTTTTCCAGCAAGAAGATAGATGTTCCTCTTTGCTATAATTGTTGAGCATATGTTTTGAAACATTTCAACTAATGCTCAGGGAAATAGTCTGATGAAGAGGAAAGAATGCAGTCTGCAATTTCCAGGCTTGCAGTGAGCCAAAACTCTGTTTATGATGTATCTGTCTGGTGTTACTGAATAAATGCCTACCACAAATGCAACAGCAAAAGAAGCCACCTACATTTATAATCAGCAGTCAATAAAATCACTTTTATGTTCCTTTTTTTTCCTTGAAGAAGGAAAAAAGCATATTAGCAGCAATGTGAGGAATTGTAGAGTAATTCCTTTTGGTCCTCCTTTACTAAAGCAATGAGGGAAAATTTGAGAGTGGGAAGAGGGTCAGTAGCAATAACAGCAGGAACAGCCTCCCCCTTTGTGGTCATTATGCAGCCAGGTTAGAAAGGTTAAAAGGGCAGGCCAGTCATCCACAAATGCTTCGAACACCTTGATATAACTGTCTATATCTAGTGGGATAACACTGAAATATCTTTTCAATATCTGTTGTAAGCTAAACAGTGGCAGAAGAACTAACTTTCTGTTTCATTGCAGAAGTATGAGAAGTCTGTATTTGGTGGCACATTTTTGATTTTTCAGTCTGCAAGGAAAAAGACTTCAGGAAGGAGAAAGGACAATAAAAGGGACACATGTACACTGCATGTAGAATGGCCATGTAATCTGAAAGGCTCAAAGATTTCCCACCATGAGGCTGATGTAAAAAACCATCAACTGAAGACAAAGACCAAAATATACTTGTGGAACCCTACGTCCTTTCTCCCTTTCAACCCACTACAACCACCCCACCACCACCACCCCATTGCACAATTTACACATCTGTTCATCTCCCTCAGACCTCTATTTTGGCTCACTTGGGCATCTTTGTGATTGGCTGCAGCTGACATCTCAAGCCCTGATCCTGGACAGAGTGAGCTTGATGCTTCAGGATGGCAATACCAAAAATTTCAAACCAATGCCTGCAAACTACAGAAAAGCATTTTGAAGGTCCAAGACTGCTTTTGCCTAGCTTTGGACTGACTTAGTTTCCCATTTACAAACAAAAATACTTTACAGCTGATGGGATAAAGGAGGGAACATGTTTCTCCCAACAATGCAGAGATCGTTTTCTGTTCTTTTATTTCACTCACTGGAAGATCTAGAAAAGTTAGAGACAGCTAACTTACTCGTTTGCTTCCCTACGATCTTCTTCTGTTCCCATATTGACCTTTGAGAACCACTGCTACAAAACATAGGATCTTCATGCCATAGTTTCCAAATATAGGACAAAATATATAGCCATACAGCTATGAGAAAAAAAAAAAAGTCATATAGCAATATTCGGTTCTGCATCATTTTCAAGGATAAGATGCTGGAAACGACTGAAACTAAACTCAAATGAAATAAACATTTTAACTCAAGCAAAAGTCTTTTCTGCAGCAATGTTTCAGTTTTCCAGTAACTCAAGACAAGGTATATTCAAGAATGTTAGTGTATTGCTGATTAAGATCTTTAAACTTTCTGTAAGCAGTAAAGAAGATATCGAACAACATTTTCAATTAAGAAGAAAACATAATCCTGAAGTCTCGGAAATATTATAAAGACAACATTTTCTGCCCCTCATCAAATATCTGACTTTAAATATGATTTCCTGCCTCTGTCTTCTTTGAACATCCTAAAAGATTCATATCTTGAGAAGATGACCACAGCTGTGACGGTGGCCAACATATGTGTGCACAACAGGATCTCTACAGCTATACACACACAAGCTTGTATACCCTTCCATTTTTGCAAACACAGAAGCTAGACGTGTTCAAAACTGCATGCACACCAAACCATAATGCTAAGTTCAGCAATTATTTTTGTTCTTATCCTTTAATAACAGGACACAAACTCTAGAAGAAAAGGCTGTTTTGTCCTTTGCTGACAATTGCAAAATAAACAATAAACAACTACTTTGAAAAGTGCTTCAGAAAGTAGCTTTAATGGTATGACATCATCACCAACTCATACAATGATCATGAAAACACAGATTGTATCTAATAATACTGAAGAAAGCTGTACTTTGTATATGCAGTGATGGCAAATGGGCAAAGTTCTTGTTTTTTAATAACCATTTTGCCTTGTCATGGGTGTCTGGATGGAATTTACTTCTTGTTTTGATTTTCTTGCTAATTTAGAATTTTGGAGGTTTCAGCTGGATAATCTTGTTATATAAGGATCTTCACCCAAACACTTCACATATCTTCAATGACTTTGTTTACGAGAGTCTTGTGGCTGGAATCAATATCTGACTGCATATTTGACTAAATGTGCAGATGCAGGCATCTAATTAACTGTAGTGTTTACCAGACATTTATACAGCCAAATCCTTCTCAGAAAGCTATCAAATGGTAACACAGGCTTTGCTTTGGCTCAGAGCACAGCATTGCTTGGCATTTTTCAAGGCATGGCTAATCTGTGAAACGCAATCCTCTCTGTTAAGAACAAAGATTCTCCCAGTGAGAGTGGCTCCCTCCTGCATGCAGAGCCCATGGCTGGGCAACCCAGCTGCCCTTGGACTGATCTGTCCCAGACACATCATGAACCAGCAGGGAAACCTTGTCACTGGTAAGTAAAAACTTGTGCTGGTGTGGAGCCAAATGCCTGATGGAATCAGGCGAGCTATCGCACGCTTTGAATGTAGAAAGCAGCATTCACACAGGAAGGGTGGGTGGACCATGTGCTCCATGACCCTTCAGCCGTTGCGCCATGCTGGAGGTCCTTGTGGCTGCCAGCCTGCCGGGGCACCCAGGTGTGCTGGCACAGAGGCAAAGGCATGGGGATGTGGGGGATGCAGCTGCTCTCATCCTGGCACAGACCCAGGAGGTGCCTGGGTTGGAGCACTGGAGCAGCACCTTGGGGTGCTCCACCACACCCTGGGAAGCCGCAGGGAAGAAACCGTTCATCGCTGCACTCTTTCTCCTCAGCCTCAGGCCAATGCTCAGAGCAAAGCTGTCAATGCACCAGTACAACTGCTTTCGATTACGGGAAATTAGAACTATCCAAACCAATGTTCAGTAGCAGGTCTCCTGTCTCCTACTGGCATCCTGGCAAGCAGAAAGCTGGGTAATTACATTCCAGCTATCTAAATTCTCCAAGCACTTTCCCTAAATAAAGCTTTGTTATTTTTCATCTTAGCTAGTTGCATAGTATGATGACATGACACGTTTCACTGAAGAGGTGACAGAATTTTAATTGCCAACAAAGTGATTCAAATGCAGATAGTGCTGCTTTTGTGCAATTAGCAGAATAAATAAATACACTGTGTATTCCGTTCTCCTTCTTCGATGAAAGGCCCTACATAGGATTGTTATTCAGTGTTAAATGCACACATGATATTTTTCAGAGATGTCAACAAACCTGAAAAATCTGGAAGGTTGCAGGCCTGTTGAGAATACCAATGTTATCATTGTGATAATGTTACAGGTGTCTTCCTAGAGCTCCTTCAGTGTATGTATGGCTGATATCCAAGCTAGCCATCCTCCAGGTCCTCAGCCATTAAAATTCCTTGCCAGAGTAAATGATCATAACAAAAGCAAACAGTCGGCCTTGTGCTCATCACCTCCTGTATCACTTACCATACATTATAACAGCTTCATTAAATGACCATAATGCTGCCTCTAGTAATATCTATGCATATGCAAGGTTTTATTTTGCAATAGAAACAGCTCCAGAGCAAAATGGACTCTGATTTTAAAAAGTTGGTAAGTACCTTACTGCAATTAA
Source organism: Gorsachius magnificus (assembly GCA_034008185.1). Taxonomy (NCBI): domain Eukaryota; kingdom Metazoa; phylum Chordata; class Aves; order Pelecaniformes; family Ardeidae; genus Gorsachius; species Gorsachius magnificus. The sequence goes on along the minus strand of CM067083.1, from coordinate 56,317,352 downwards.
AATCAAGTAAATCCAGAGCTGTCTCAGAAGATGTGTCATGCCTGGGGTGGTCAGATGCCATGACTGAGGACATACACATTTGTCATTTTGAAAAGGAGATTAAATGAACCTGGGGAACAGCCACTATCACTGTAATCAAAGGGAACTGTACAACTAACTCTCTTCTCTTCTTCTTTTCCTTCCCTTAAACTAAATTGCTGGAGTAATAGTACATTTCTTGAAATGCTTGATTACTCTTTTTCTGTCACCTTCACCTAGGAAGAAAATGTCTTATCTACTTTGCCAGACCTATTGCTAAAGAATATCTGAAGAAATATATGAAGTCAACACATGATAAAGAAGTGGTCTGCATTCTAGTTTCTCTCTTGCCATACTCACACCTGACTCAAGAGGCAGGTGTGGCAAGCAAGTCTGACTTCATTTCCTCCATCTGGTGCAGCTTGTTCAGTGACTTGCCTATTGTCCGCTCTTAGGAAGAACAAAAAGTCTCTAAGTTACCTTTCGCTTCTCAAGGACCCCCTTGCAGTAAGGCTGACCAGCCCTTTGAGACATTCTGGTTTGAACTCCTTTGCCAGGCTACTGACAAGCAGCGGACCCCAGAGACCGCCTTCAGACTCAACCTACTGGGATACCTCCTGGCTCCTCACAGGGCTGTGCACCCACTGTTCCTTTTTGAGAAGAGGAGGTGGAGGAAGGGTGCTCAGCCATGCCTGGGTGTCCTGCTGGTGTCATGCCCATGGTACCATGGGACTTGGCCATGGGACCTTGGAAGTGGTCCTGGATCCTGTACAGCCAACATGGACTCCTTTCTTCCCCACTTACTCCTCATAATACAGGAATTCAAATGAGTGTCATTTTGGTTGCAAAGTATCTGATCAGAGTTTCCTTCCACTGCAGTGCAAAAATGCTACAACACTGTGCCAAGTACTGTATGTCTGATAAGTCACAGGAAAAAGACCTATGCGGCTTCCTCTCCTCAGGAAGAATCATACAGCCCTTTGAAATTAACAGCTGTGTAAAATTAGGAAGGCCTTAAATGTCAGTGAAATGCAGGGCTTCCTTGTTGTTCTTGACCTTTTAGCTATCTTCATGCCGTGAAACTTAAATAAAAGGCTTCATTAAAAACTACCACAGCTATGACCTGCAGAAAATTGAGTTACTCTGTTTTGTTCGACAAATGGATCTCACAATCAGCAGCAAAAGAAAAAGTGACTCAATGAAATAATGGAATGCATACAGTACCTTAGGGGAAAAAAAGTTGCTCGGGGAGAAAAGCCAATCAATTGATCAACTGAGAAATCAGGATGTGCTTCAGAAAGCAATTGCAGCTCCTTTACTAACAGCAGTGAACCACAGAAGAAAGGGACCATTTAACTACAACTTGTGAAGTCATTAGGACAAAAATTGTGCCAATAAATAGATCCCTCCCCTGGGTTTCCATACAGCCCTCTGTGTTCATCAATTATCTGCAGCTAATTGAGACATGTACCATTCTGTAGCCTCATAAAAAAGTTTATAACAGTTCCATCAAACCTCTTCCCTGATGCTAGATCTCAGACCACCCCCTGTGACTGAACAAGTTGCCCTGGAGAAACACTGTTTTAGAGAGGACTTAGCACTTACATTATCACAACTGTAACGATGTGTTCCTAACCTATATATTGCCAAGATAGTTACTTTAACTCAAATGATGTTATCTACAAATCTGCCAAGCTTCTATATTTGCGCCCTTTCAAAGTAAAACAAATGAGTATGAAAAGAAGCAAATAATAATAATTTTCCAGGTCGCAGGCCCTTCAACTGTGAACTTCTATAGCTTCTTCTCTCAGCAAATGCCTTAGCTCATGTCCCTTGCTACAAATGGAGCCTGGCTGTGCAGTGCAGAAAGCTAAACCAGGAAATGTTAAACTACCTCAGTAAAGTTGAAAATAACGTTCATTGCAAACCTTAAAATCAGCAACCACTCAAGAAGCTGTTCTAGCTGAGTTTGTGGAAGGTGCTACAGATATGGGCAAACTACCTTGCATATTCAAGTTTGTCGAGTAGCTTCTTTGTGAAAACAGAGCAGTTGACCCTCATTAATGCATTTTAAGGTATACTAGGGTTAAACTGAGGATTTTTTTTTTTCAGATTATATTACTTTGATTTCTTTGATAGAACATTTTTCTAACATTCTAAGGCCCAGCATGAACTAATTCGTAACTAGTTTATGAATCTATTATTTCAGAATTCTCCTTTGGATTAAACATGCTTTTCCTGCTGTTGTGTTTCCCTTCCTTTCCTCTTCACCTCCTATTGCCCTTCCTGAACTAGGCCCTGAAACACAACTGAAGCTTAGGGGTTTTTTTCCATGGGAAAAACAAGATAAACTCTTTAAAACTGCTGTTATTAATAGTTATTCTATTCTCTTTGTTGTTGTAGACCTTAAGCTGCTTCTGCTGCAGTATTGATTTCTTTTTTAACGTCTCTTAGCAGTACAGTATACATTTTCACCCTTTCCTTATGTAACTCATATTAAGTTCATTTAATACAGTGCCAAATGTCTTTGGGCATGTATTGTAATTTGCCTCTTTTAGGGCCCTCTTGGTAGCCCACATCTGACTTGCATTTGACTAACACATCACAGTTCTTCTCATTCTTGTTTGCAGCTGCTTAGCTTCCATTTTGCAACAGATATTCTTGTTCATCCCCAAGTATAAAGCTTGTAGACTGTAATACTGAATCATTTCTTTTTCTTTACTCCAGTACTAATAGCCATCCAATTCTTCCTGCATGTAGAATTTTTGATTGTCATATACTGATGACATCTTCCACATTTGCATCAACATAGTTCATTAGTGCCTTTCTGTTTTTAATAGGTTACAGACAGCATTTACGGTTAGTTCATATAAGTTAGCTCATTTTTTCCTCTTTCTGGATTAAGCTACTCTCACTCTTCACCTCAAATAATATTTTATATAAAGTGATTCTACTACAGGAAGAAAACTCAGGGAAAGACATGATCCACCTTCTATGATGGTTAGATTGCTCTCCGAAGATATAAGAGACTAGGATTCATGTTCAGAGGTGAGAAAAGAATTGGGAAGGGAGTCCTTTACCCCTTCTGATCCTATTTGTTTCAGGAAAAGTAAATTTGTAAATTTTTTATAAATCATATTCTTTCATTAGTGTGCCTAAGGCCATGAAGCTGCATCAAACTTATATCTGACAGCAAGGTGATCAGACTTACGTGCTCTGCTCTGTGGAAAGTCTAAGATGGCACTGGCTGTAAAAAGATATTAACATCAATCAGTACATTTGCAAAGGTCAACCCACAGACCTACGGCTTTCAGGCAGGGTTGTTTTGGGGTTTTTTGTTGGTTGTTTGGCTTTTTTTTTCCCAAATGTATAATATATATAATTGGGAGAAGAAGATGCACAAAAGATTGTCATTGAAAAGCTTGTTCCAAAACGACATAGCTTGAGAAAAATCTTGACAGCAGGAAAGTTTAAACAGAAGGGGAAAAAAACAGAATAGAAAGACTGTTTTTCCTTCAGATCTGGGGAAATGTTTTGGATTTTTTTTTTCCAATATTTTAAATCATTGAATTAATGGCTTTCTGTCCCTTGTAAAGTGGCTGACATACTGTTAGTTTGGAATTGGGAGCATGGAACATCATCAACCATTTGCAATCTGTCATTCCCTAACCACTGGGGGTACTTCACATGCCATCAAAGGAGAGGTAATATTTAATCTAATCTTTAGCTGTTTGAATCTCTAGCGTTACATTTGGTTATGAACTCTTATGTTTGAACTGGTTCTCTTCATTTGCCAGGTATAGTTCTGCCTCTCTCTAATTCTTGGCTGTGGCATGCTCTAAAATATCTACTTACTTTGCAATACTTACTGCAGAGGTTGTGCAGAGTTCAGCATTGTGGGAGAAATAATTATGTTCAGTATATATTTGCATTAATGAGATTGAGCTGCTTTGTCATACTCTTGTGTTTAGAGAAAAAAAGAAAATAAGGAAATTATCTGAACATTTATAGATAATTTGCTATCAGAGAACATACTGGGCTCTCTCTATAAAGAATTTGCAAAACCAAATGCTGAGTAGAAACTGTGAATTTCATGTTTCCCTGGTATTGTCCCAGGGAACTGGGACTTGCTATTCTACACATTTATATAAAATAGAATCAGATGCATAAGAGATGTTTGGGAGATGGGGGCTTGAGATACTGTTTGATGTGCTTTGGAAACCTATAGTTGGGTAATCTGAAATCCTCATGAATAATGCCTGGCCATGTCACTGAGTTAACAGTGCCAGCAATCAGGTATTTGCCAGTTAGTGATTTAATGTATCCCTTCCCCAAATGTGCCATGTGTCCCAAACCGAGCAAACCAAGTCAGACCTCTCAACTCTAGAATATTGTCAATTAAAAATGAGGATGTTCAGGTATTCTGTTGCAAAATAAAAAAACCCAAAAAACCCACAAAACAAAACCAAACACAGTAAGAGATGGAGACTGAGTTGGTTGACAAGGAAATTTCAAATAGATAAGATTAGTTGCACTTTCTTTCTATGATTAATTCTGTATTCCAAATAAAAAGAAGGCATTGTGTGGAAACTCCTAAAAGTACAATGGTTTTGCTCTTCTCTTGCAGTAAAGCATGCAGCTCTGCTAGCAAAATGAACAGAAATAGTTCTCTACATATTTTTCTGCGCCCTGGCCACAGAAAAAAATTGTGAGAGCCATCAGCCAAGTCTAGAGCACAAGATGAAGTTCAATAGTATGACGGATATGCAGTACACTGTGGTGAAACACAAAGAGAAAACTGGAATACTCATGCACACTCCCAAGGCTTATTGGCCTTACCTCCCCAGAATAAGAGGAATTAAAAAATAATTTTAAATCAGCTTTGATCTACCATTCCAAATTCAAGATTAGTAGTCAAGGAGTGTCAGACAAAGCCATAGGTACCTATAGCCTAAGTATAGTGTTATACACTTATAGCTTACTCTTGATTCTTGAGTATCAAGAATCTCCTGGTCCTAAAGGGTCAGTCTGGGAGGTAAAAAGCTTGGGTACTCAGTGTATTGTCATGCCTCTGTAAATAAATACCAGCTCTTCCAAGGATTTAGCTCCAGACATTAGTGAATGCCACAGTCCTTATCTTACCTGGTGGAAGCCAGCAGTAGCTTTTCAAACTTCTGAATGACATCTCACAGATGTGAGATCAGTTCTAACTCAGTAACCACCACACAATTTGACCAGTCAGGATAATATTTATTTCTGTATTTTATTATATAGAATGCGTTTCTTCTGAATGCAGCCATTGTGTTCTACCCTTAGGTTGCTATGGCAGACCATTTGGAGACCATTTTCTCTGTGCTTGACAACCAAGGAAGTTTTAAAAAGATACTGAATTCCTTATATCAAAGCTAAATACAGTTTATTTATCTTTACATGCGTATTAAAACCCATTGTTTTGAAATTTATCTAGTCCTTTATTACAGGCTTTTATAATTTCTTGTAATATCTATCTTAATTGTTTTTTTTCCAGACTTAACTGCACAGAGACCCCTTGCAAAAATTACTATATTCCTCACTGGCTTTTTGTGTCAATTGTTAATGTCAAAGCTTTATGGTTTCTACTTTGCTTTCAATGATTTATATTTTTTACTAGAAGAGCAGACCTTTCACATTTTCCTGCATTTTTACAATCTTGTTGAATTAACACAGGTCATAGAGACTCTGTACAGTGTTCTGATTCAAATGTCTTTTGCCACATACATGACCCCACAACAAAATCCTTTCGGTGCTGAGTACTTGGATATTTTTATCACAGGTTTCATGTGTATGGTGGTTCTTTTCTATACATCATGGCATTCACACCTCTTTGGGTGTTTTCTTACTCACCACATGGTCTGTCTTGAACAGCTGTTAAGGGTCTCTGTAGTTGCATAAAAATGCAAAGAGAAAGCTCATTATTCATATAGAAGCTAAAGGTGAAAAATGTACAGAAATACACTGGGCTTTATGTTCAATGGTCTTAAATCTTATAAAACACCTTGAGGACAGATGGTACCATACCAGCTTGGTAGTATTTATACTGTCTAGAAAAAGACCACGAAGAAAAATGTTTCAGAGTTGATTATGATTTACGCTGCTCTTACTTAAGTCTACCTTAAAAAAAGCAAACTTTCATAAATTATCTTGGCCAAGACTGTCCCTACATTTTAATCTATCAAATTCTCTCCTGTAACTCCCAGAGGCTGAGCAATGTCCATTGCCATTACTTTCTTTAGACACTACAGACACTGCCTTTCTCTGGAATTGAGTATGTGCCCTGTCAGAGTCTTTGGAGACTGAGTAATCCAAAGCCAGGTTTGGGAAAAGGAAGATGGAAAGATCCGCTTTTCAGGAGTAATGAATCAGTAGAGAAAAACACATTCTAAGTTGTATTCTTTATTCTTCTTAGCATTTCTTCAGCCAGTTCAATAATGTCTACAGTCTCAGCAGAGGAGGGCAAAGAAAGGCACCTTCCCAGTACTGTCAAAGAACTGGACTAGCATGAGGATGCAACCAAAAAAAAAAAACAAAACTAGTGTAGAGGTTTGGAATGCAAGGCATTTGTAGGTCCTTTCAGGTATGTTTAAGAAGGGACTTCTACTGCATTGGAGCAATACAATAGTGTTGCTGTGTTTTCCTAAGCATACCAGAGTTTGTATGTCAATCCTTAATAAATGAGCGCTGGATACTAATGATGGCCAGATGAGAACAGATTGGTTTTGCCAGTTTCATTTCCATAAAAGATGAAGAAGGAGTGGATAAAGAGAGGCAAAATGATGCCCAAGAGCAATGGTGTCTCCTTGAGGAACATGTGACTCTCACTGCATGAGAGCATTCTTGGAGGCAGAAGCAAGGAAATGGATAACAAACTGTGACACTAGCGGGAAGTCCCCAGATTCACTTTTTATGCCTATCCCAGGTCTGATGCATATATCTTAATGCACTGAGCTGGGAACCACCACAGCCAACAGACTCATAAACTCACCAAGAGCCTGTGTCCAGCCTGATAAATATATGGTATTTTCATTTAAACATCTTTTCTCTTTTTAAAACTTTCTTAATTTATTGTCATCAGCTGCTGGCATTTTTCTGTTTTGACTTTTCTTGTTGATGGGAAGATCAGCAATTCTGAAAAACAGGCCTCAAGTTTTCAGTCTTTTTTCTTCTTAGCATTAATGAGACCTCTTACGATAACAAAATTTTCTGTTAACATATATACATACCCATGTGTATAAGTGCTTGCAAGGTCAATGTCTAAATATGAACACAAAGGATGCAGTTCAATTTTCTAGCTACTGACTTCTAGTGCCTTTTAGAAACCCTGGGATACCATGCCTGGCCTGAAGTGTTGTTCCATAAGAGCCTAGTTTTCCTATGGTCATATCTGGCAGCTCCCTGCAGACATCTTGAGTATCCAAAGATATCTCAGATGGTACTTCATACATCTGTTCACACCTGTGTCTCACCCAAGTTGACTAGCTGTAGATATTTCTGCTTTACAACAGTGGCAATGATTTGTATGCAAGGGAAAGAACAAACCTGAGGTTTTGGTCCAAAGGAGAAAGTTGTTTTTCTCATACATTCACAGTGTTCGGATCCAGTATCTATTTGTCTCATAGAAATCTGAGCCCATTTTTGACAAGCGTCTGATTTATCTCCCTTAACTAATAACTGTCTTGTTTCACTGCTGATGAATTCCATTTTAGTTCAGTGCAGTCATCCACGGAATATCCAAAATATATTTTTGTTTTATTTTGTTTAATTAAACAAACAAAACAAAACAAAAAGTTGTTCTAGAAATAAACCTATCACAGAAAAATACTTTTATCTTCATCCACATTTTTAAAGCTTCATTCAAGATATCACCTTTCAATCTTCTGCCCAATTCTGCTGTATTATCACCACAGCTACTCACACTCTGGCAGGAGCTAGGTTAGCATAGCTTCACATCCTTTCAGATTGCCCTTAAACAACATAGCCTTTGTGCCTTGATGGTTCATACCAGTCCATGACTAACGATTTTTTGCTGCTTCAGGCCTCAAAGCTGAAAAATAATGCACTTATTTTTATTTTATATTTTGGGTGCTGTAGTTGATCACACACCTATTTGTAATAGAATTGGTTCTCTCTCCATCTCCATGGGCATGATTTCCACTGCAGAGACGAGTGAGATGATGTCAGGTTTCACAGAACAGAAGAAAAAAAGAGGATGAATAGTCCTCTAGACAGAGGAGCAGTAGCAAACCAGAAACTATCCAAATAAGACTTAACTCTGTAATGAGTTTCCTGAAGCTGGACTCTCTTCAACCTCAGCTGCATGATCTTGCTTTGGACACTGTTCATTTCTGTGTGTGAAGATGTGTCCTAATGTCTGATCCTAAACAAGTGAGGTCATTTGTAGGTGATACATTTAAGCACACACATCAGAAGATTTTGAACTCCAAGAAGAAATGACGTTCTCTAGAACCTTTGCATTTATCTAAAGCCTCCGATACAACCATGAAAGACGTACCCGTTGCCTGATAACTCAAAAAACCTTTCTGTAAAGAACAGAAATAGAACTGTAGCTAGTTGATTTGGTTCCAGATTTGGCATCCAGAGCTTGTAAACATTTATGCATGTCTTAATGAAAGTGCTGATAACTCTGTATTTCAGAGTAACTTTGCATCAAATAATTGTACATCTGAAATATAATATTGTGCTCATCCAGACTACACAATTAATCATAATAACAGCACACAAAAGGCTAAAAGTGAGCCAGCCCAAAGATGTGCCATTACTCTGATTGGGGCAGGGAAGAAAGGGCACCGATTTGCCTCTTTCTCCCCTTTCTTTCTGTGTGAGCAGGAACCATGATTGCTACTGCAGCTGCACCCCCTTTTTAAATGGAATTACTGTTTGGTTTTCTAAATGAAAGGGGGGAAAGAAAGGAAGACTAGCTACCTTTACAGCTTTGCACAACCATCATTACTATTCCTCCATCTTGTTTTCATACCAGGATTGCAACTACTCATGCTCTCTGCTTGACCCTAATATCACTTGACATCTCCTTATCTTCCTTCTAGTACTTCATAGGAAGTATAGAGAGCTACATCCTAAAAAAAGGTGTGGGATGCCTTTGTTCAGTGTACTGGATTTTTCAAACAGGGAAGACTAATGAGTTTGTCCGCCCAACTTGTTACATGCTGAAAAATACTATGTGAAAGAAGCTTAAACAACACCTGTCTCTGCTACAGCGAGTCAGTGAGTATAAAGTTTCTTGGTATCACTCCATACAAAGGATAAAGCTTTCTAGAATGAAAAGCATTACTGCTGGCTTTTGAATGATTATTTCAGAAAATAATGTCCTGTACCTGTCAAGCAGGCATCAAAAATAGACCTGAAAGATAATACTGTACTTGTAGGTCAGGAGTTCAGCTCCCACCTCTGCAGGAAGTGACAAAGCCCCAGGACCAAAGGACTATTTGTGCATGTAAATTGAGTTTAGACAGAATCTTAACATTAAATTTGCATTTGCAGTGTTCAAAACACTCACACGTCTGGTATCTCTACTCTGTGGCACCGTCATAGTGCTAGTGTTAAAGTTCCCAGGCACCCTAAGATCTGTATCTTTTGGTGTCAGAAGTGCTGACATCTTGGCACTTTTCCAACCCCTCTGTCCCACCATGAACCAAAGTGTTCTTCACCTGTATTTCCATGGGCGTCAGGTTAGAGGACAGCACTCTTGGGCAATATCTCATGGGGCAAGTACAACACACAGCAGCAGCATATTTCTGTCACTGTAGCACCTCACAGAGGGACAGTAGGGCTGTAAGGAAGACTGGCATTCAACCCCCTTCTCAGCTTCAAGGTGACTCTGTCTGCCAAGGAGAGATGGTCAATATAATAGCTTAATGGTGCATTTATTTGAGAGTTCGCAGAGTGGGAAATTATTCCTTCCAAATATTTTGTCAAATATATAGTGCAGAGGAGACTATCACTTGTTAAAATATTCAACTGCTGCAGTCCCATGAAGTTTCACAGGACACAGGGTTGAGGTGAGTGACTGGCAGTTGCCCCAGTTTGGAGTAAGCCGTAGACCGGTCCTTGTGGCATTTTTGTGGGAGATAAGGCTTAGTCAGGCTTCAAGGGCAGCTGAGCAAAGTGAACCCCATCATTCTATTGCCTGTGCAAGGGGAAGTCAGGGGGGACTCCTATTCTCTTCCTCTGTGTTTGAAAACAGGACTGTTCCTCTCCTTCATGAATACCTGGTTTGGGTGTTTTGGTTTGTTTTTTGGTTTTTTTTAATGAACAGGATCATGCGTATAGGTGGTCTGAATATGGTGTGTAAACCTGAGGATGGATAGGATTGATATTCACCCCTGCTCCCCGGGGTAGCTACTGGTTGATTTAACATCCCCCTCCTCAGTCTTTCTATTCCCTGTGGGAACACATCCCCTGTCTGCTTTGGAAGGGAGAGGGTGGTGAAGCCGAATGGTGCGTTTCACTAAGGGAGTCAAGGGCCCCCCCAGTCACACCTGTCAGCACAGGGTGGGGAGGCAGCGCTCCCACCATCTTGTTGATGTAGGTCAGAAAGCTATTCAGCATCACATCCCCAGTGAGAGAAAGGCCACCTGGGGTTTCTGAAATGCAAAGTTTCAAGCCTTGCTGCTCTTACAGGCCTAGGCACAGACATCCAGCATCTGTCCGCTCACAAAAACCAGGCCCCTGAGAAAGGGAGGCCTCAGGATGAGATGGGGTGATTGAACATGCAGTGTGACATCTTATTTTATCCATGGCTGTTTCTATGAACAACTGTATGAAAGTGATGGTGACATTGGTTTCAAAAGGATTATCAACGTGATTATACTGACTAGAGAATTAATTAATCACTGACATTTGTCAAAAAAAAAGTCATTGAAATTCTATTACTTCATTATTAGCATAATGAAGAGATTGTGTTTGCCCTCTCTGGCAATCAATCAAGCATCTGGGATGCACTCCAGTGTCAAGGAACTAAACTTAAAACCAGAAGATACTTGATTTTGAAAAAATAGGTTATTTTGCTTGTTTGATGGGTGCCACGCACTATTTTTCAACAGCTGCGTATTTATTTGTGTCTTTCAGATGATAACGGGTAAAAGTCAAAAGATCACAGATAGCAAAATGAAATGGCTTACCTACATTAAAGGAGTAATTTGAACTAGAGATATGTAGGGTAATAGTAACTAGTAATTTCCTCCATGACTTTTTATTGGTAGACCTCAGAGTACTTTATTACAGAGATCAGTATCATTATCCCTGTTTATCAGTGGCAAAAGTGAAATGATGTGCCCTTAGAGAAGTAGCAAAGCCAAGACCTGAAGTCAGCCCTCCTGAGTTCACTGCTCTATTGTCCGAGTAAACTGTGTTCATTAAACTGGTCTTGAATTTAATGCTACTTTCAAAATTAAGGGATGAATTTGACCCTCAGTCATTACTGAAGCAAAAAGTATTGTCTTAATCACAGCATACAGTAACATAAGCGTAGAAACTAGTATCTCATGAACTTACTGCTAGACTGCTGGCAAAGCTAAATACCTGCAGGCAGAATCAGCAGGGTAATTTGTTTGCTTACTGTTTGGATGCAAACACAGTTAGCATCCTCTGCTCCCTCTCTACTTGAATCATAACCTCACATGTTCTTAAGGCATAACCAGTCAACAAGTCCTGCAGCTCAAGGTCAGGAGCTGCTTCATGTGCTGAATGGCAAATGGCCCAATTGAGCCTGTTGAACAGCATTCCCTGAGCACCCAATTGAAACTGTTTTACAAATATTAAGGCTTCAGCAGGACCTTATAATTTTTCTGACATTTTTCTGGTCCCTCAGACGCATGGAAAATCAGTGAAAACTTGAACAGAAATGTCCTGGTTTCAGCTGCAATAGAGTTAATTTTCTTCCTAGTAGCTGGTATAGTGCTGTGTTTTAGATTTAGTATGAGAAGAATGTTGATAACACACTGATGCTTTAGTTGTTGCTAAGTAGTGCTGAGACCACTCAAGGACTTTTTCAGCTTCCCCTGCTCTGCCAGGGGCACAGGAAGCTGGGGGGGGAGCACAGCCAAGACAGCTGACCCAAACATCATTATTATTATTATTATTATTATTATTATTATTATTATTATTATTGTTGTTGTTGTTGTTGTTGTTGTTATTGCTGTTGTTATTTTCAATTATTAAAAGGTACTTATCTCAACCCATGGGTTTTCTTACTTTTGCTTTCCCAGTTGTCTCCCCATCCCACTGGGGGGGGAGGGTGAGCAGGTGACTGTGTAGTGCTTGGCTGCCAACTGTGGCTAAACCATGACAAGAAAATAACAGCCAGAGCTCCTCTACTGGGAGTCTCAGGCTAAGTGTGACCAGTTGTTTTGGTTACAGGGCTATTGGCTCTTTTTTCAATCTACAGTGACTGATGGCAGTAAAGATTTATAGTTCGTATATCTTTTTGCTTCGACTGCTATATTGAGGTGTAATTCAGGTGGTGGACAGGCTGATGAACCTTACCTTACCAATAAAGGAGGATAAAACAGATTAAATTTCAAACCTGGATCTATTTTGGCTTAAAATCAGATAATTTGTGACTCAGCATGGCTAAAAAGGAGAAACTCACAGATTTCTTTTAGGGCATAGAGTAATCAGCTTCTAGTACTGGCAGGGTTCACAGGATTCAAACTTAAGCTTCGACACATATATATATGTGTGTGTGTAGGTACATATTCTATGTAAGACATGTAATACACAGAAGGAAAAACCACTGCTACATCATTAAGAGTATTTTTGTTTGTTTCTTCTTGAGATGTACACAATTTTGTTTGGATCTTATTTTTTGATATATTTTCTCTTAAGACTTTTGCAAAGATTTCTGAGGCTTTTTGGATATAGAAAAAATGTACATAGCCTTCTGGATGATTTTGAATAAAATTAATGTATTTACCTCTGTTTTTCTCATCTAAAAAATGGGGGAAATAATACCATCTTTGTTTGCAAAGCATGTGTGTGTGTGTACATCTGCTAGGGTAGAAAGTATTTGTATCACTGGGACAACAACAATACTGACTCATAGCTTTACCAGCTCCGGGTAATACAGCCGTTCCTGTCTCACATTGGCAGAAGCGTATCACACTGTGCTAATGGTACTGCACACATATATTCATATGCCTGCACAAAAATCCGTGGGAAGAGATTAGTACAATTGCATGGCTAAGCAGGAAAAGCTGGTACAAATCCCGCATGATGGTCATGCAAGCATTCAGGCAGAAACAGAGGCCAGGTAGAAGTCTTGGGGATTTCAAGCTCTAGTTCAGCAGCTCCTGGTAGTAGAGATCTTCAGGCAGCTTCAGTGGGTGTCAGAGCTGGCGCTCTCTGATGAGGGGTTGCAGCCGCTGCAGCATCCCTGGCTGAGCACCGCCCCAGAGCAGGGTGCACCAGCAGTGAGGGCAGCAGGTATGGCAGCCGGCGCGGCGTGTCCCAGAGCAAGGCTCGCGGTTCGGGGCAGACTGGCAAATTATGACTGTCAGCAGGGTGTTTGCTACGGCAGAGTGATGTGCTGGTACAGCCCTCGTTTCCTTGTGTAGCCTTTTTGCTGATTCCCACTCATGCTCATTCTGGCTCTTGGCATGGTATCTGATGCAGGTTGTACCCTCTCCTGATGACCTTTTTGCCCTTCCTCTCCTATGAGCACAGGCAGGGCTTAACCCTTGACTGAGTTTCCCAAGTTGCTTTAGTATCATTTTCACTTCTGCACTTTCAGTAGAAACATAGGTCATTGTAGGCTGGCAGTGAGGAGGATTTTCTAATACATTTTACCCCTGCACAGTTCCATCAGGAAACATAGGTCTGCACTGCAGAACCTGATGTGAGGAAAGGATAAGGTGGAGGCCAAGTACAAATTAATTATAGTGGTAGTGTAAACATTATTAAAGTGTTTCATATTTGGTTAAACTTCTCCTTTGAACTGAAACTTTGCATTTCAAGCCACAGAAAATTATTTTTATAATGTATTCAAAAGCAACTAAGTAAAGAAATAAAGTTTGGGGGTCAGGTCAGTGCAGCGAAGGCAGGAATAAATAGTCTTTTTGTACTTCAAACTCATCACTGAAAACAGCTCACTTCCCATTCAACAGAGTCCAAGTTTTAGAGCTTTCATTTTTTACAAAATAAAATGCCATTTCTTAAAAAAAAACCAACTCTAAAATGAGGTGACATAGCAGTGATAAAAGTGAAGGAGGAATGTTCAACATAATACAGGCCAAAGTTAACTACCCACTTATTAGAAGCTGAGCAAAGTTTCTTGTGGGTACACTGTGGATACCCTGTGGTTACCATTATCCCTGTAATCCTACATCCTTCCTTAACACCGTTTAGGAAGGTGTTGGGGCATTGAATGGGCAGTGATGGTAAGGTCTGTGATTTAGATAAACTCGAACGATGAAGACCAGTGCTATGTTTGGAGGAGATTTTGAATCTGTCTGCAGCGACTCAGAGGCTCTCCTTGTGAGCCACTTCCCCCATTCCCACAAATGGTCATTAGAAATTTTATTTCATACACTGTTTTTTAAAAATATACATTTGTGTACTCTTTTAATTTAGTATTAGTGTTATTGATATTAGGCTTCATACTGCAGTATAGAAAAGTTTTAGAAAATAATTGGGAAGACACATCAGGAATGGGCATGAGATACGGTTTCCTAGGCAAGACTCAGCTCTCTGATGGGTCCCCAACACTGCCCCTCAGTTCCTGTGGAGTTTGGCTGCTTCTCATGTAACTCCGCTGAGCCACCCGTGAAATCCAGCCATCCCCCCGCTGCCCTGGCTGCAACATCTGCTGGCTCCTCACACTGCTGCCTGCCATGTCTGGCAGATTGTCCCATCATGTTTCATGGTTTCTCATGTCCTGCCCACTTAGCTCGGCCTCTGGCCCGGGCCTGCAGCCCCAACACCCCATCTCTGTTTGTGCACTGTCTGTACCGTGACACTGCCACGCATCCCCACGCTCACCAGCCACCTGAGGGACTCAGGCACCGGTTAGCTCATCAGTCAAAGCTGTTTTCTGCAGTCATCCCTTCCACACTTGGCTCTGGAAAACCAATTCTCACACCCAAATTCCAAGAGATGCAGAAGGAGGATGAGAAGGAGGGATCAGGGCTGCACTAAATCTTTCTTCTCTCTATTCACTGCTTATGCTGCTTTTCTGCTTAACGCAGTATCTACTCTTCTTTATTCAGAAGTATAGAAATGTTGTTATCTTCTGTTTTGTATCATCAGTCTTGAAATCATTGCAGGTTACCGAGCTAGCAACACTGGTATGCCTCTAGCGAGATATTCCTCTGAAGAGCATATGGAGTTGCCCTGAAACCCAGGGGCCTTTCCTTCAAAATCTACACTCTCAGCAAGATATTCAAACACCCAGCTTTAAAAGAGGATATCATAAACAATATTTCAGTTTCTTTTTATTTTTGTGCTAGTTATTCCCCTTTTGATATTTTTCCCTAAGATGATTCTGCATTATTTTCCCACACCTCATTAAACTCTTTCTAGAGCTTTACTTTGCTTTGTGAGCAATCACAAAGTTACAAATTCTCAAAGCTGCTTTTCAGAAATCTCTGCTCTTTAGCTTCCTTCAGCTTTTTGCTTATGGCTTGTGGGTTTATTCATGCCTTTATAGAGATTAAAAAAAACAGACCCCATGGCATGCTCTAAAAATTGAGACAGGTATAGTTAATTTTGAATCGATGCAACTTTTTTCTTACCTCTTAAAATCTGAACTTCTCTCTAAAAAAATTAAGCATCCACCCTGTGATGGAAAGATTTGCCAAAACTGAACAGTCACTTGATATATGATGCTTTTCTTTTTTCTATGTACTCTGAAGGATCATTTGTAAAGTCACTGTGTACCTCCAAGCTAGTCTTTACTAAATGGGGCAGACTATTTTAGCATTTTCAAACTCTGTCCTTTGACGTATCAGTGACATTTAGGATTCATTCATACATGTGATATGCTAAGTCTGTAATTCAGAAAATTATCTCCTATTCTAGAGATAAAAAGGGATCATTTTACCCATCTCTAACTTCTTACCTTAGCTATCTCTATTTTTACCCTATGTATAGCACACTCATTGCTAGACAAAGATAAGCTACTTTGACTATTTTATACTGAGGAAAAAAAAAAACTTTTAGTTAGGCCAAGAGTACAGGTGACATTTTCCCTCATTTTCCTGTATCAGAGAGTTAAGTGCTCAGCTCTTTCCAAGGCAGATTTTTTTGTTCCCCGGAAATGCTTAAAAATATGCCACCCTGAAGAATTTCATGGCTGTGTGAGCCAGGGGACCAAAGTGGTGCTTATGATTAACATCTCCTTATGGGCCTGTAAAATAAACAGTAGAAATAAAACATCTCAAAAGGTTGCACATGCCAATGCAGGAAGTATTACTATGGGTGGAAATACAGAAGCCGTTGACATGTCTTTATTGTGTATATACCATCTTTTGAGTTATTTTGGGAAAGCTCCCACCAAAACCTCATTTCTGTCTACCATAGGATAAAAAGAGCTCATTACTTTTGGAAGAAAAACATTCTTTTCTAGTTTTTTTGATCAAAAAACCCAGAAAAATAAGAAATACAGCACAGCAATGCTCTTAAGTAGTAATGTGCCTTGGCAAGGCTGCATTGACATATTTATGGCAACTCTTTGTAAAGCCTCCATCAGCTCGACACACACGCACCTGGGACTTCTGATTTTTTGTCAGAGCTGTGTCCAAGGCCTGGGCTTTGGCTAGTCAAACTGGTTTATCTGATTTACCAGTTCGTGGAGAGGCATGAAAGTCCCAAATCTCCATGTTTCTGTCTGTTTGTCCTCCTTAATGAGACGAAGTTTCTTACAGCAAGAATCATTTCACCTTCCTTCTCTCCGTGAAGTATCCAGTGTATATTTGGATGTTCTGAAGACTCTAACACATTGGCCACTTAGAGGTATTACATTCTCTTTAGTTGCTTCCTAATCTTGTAGAGCAATCATGTGTCTGAAGGTTAATGCCTGAAATTTAAATTCTTCTCAGTACTTTTAATCTGGACAGATCCTGGTGGTGTTAGAATCTCCTGTTGCAAGTTTCTAGATTATCACCTCCTCAGGCTTTATGCAATTGCTTAATTTGTTTAACTTGTTATAGGAAGTGGCATTCACACAGATTTCAGGCCAGGAACAAATTGTTCTGTAAACGCAGTTTCACCTTTCTTTTAACCTTCTGCCTCTTCCTTTCTGTTTCTGTTATGCCTTTAAAAAATAAGAACTGGCCTTCAGCTCACAAGCTCCCCAATGGTCTTTCAATGAAATCATAAGCCTGGTTTTAATGCCAGAAGCCTGCTGCTGAAGCACAAGTTAAATACTGCTTTTTGCTGTACACATGAAAGACAATAGTATGAACTTGAAACCAGAGAGCTCAAAGCCAATACAAACACCATTGATCTTTATAAAAAGTAAAGGGAATAAAAACCAAAAATAGGCACCTACTAAAACAATAAAGATATGCTATGGATTTAAACTTGACATATCCCTTAAAGACTGAAGTCTCTGCAAATTACAACAAGGTTTTATTTCTCAGTCACCCAGTGAAGAAATATCTAGCTAAAAGATGGAGTGTATCAACTCTCCAGTCGTAGCCAAGTGTCCCTTTCAGTTTGGCAGAGTAGATGTTGAGCTGGACAACATGAACAGGTTCTGTTTTGTAGGTCCTTTTCTCCGTGTAACCCTGGGTGGATAAATCATCCAGAATAAAAAAAAGGTTATTTTATTGCCTGGAAAACATTTGTAGAACACAATGAACACATAAAATGTGGCCTTTTTTCTTTATCGTATTTTTGATCCTTATAGATTTATAATTTTTAGATATATATTTGTGCCTAAGAGTCTTTTGATCTTTATAGCCTTTTGCAGAGGGAAAGTTGCATGTACTGTTCAATTTCTGGGCAGTCTAAACATCAGACTCAAGAAAAGCTGGCATTTGTTGAACATCAACAGGACCTACATCCAGCATTTAAGTTTTCAAGTCCAAAATGTGTTCATGTCAATTTAGACTTATTTCATGGACTCATTCTCTTTTTGAATAGATCCATTAATACTACATTTCCCTATTCTAATTACAGAAGTCTCATTTCTATTCCTATTGAGTTGAACAGTAATTTTCCCGTCAGATTTAATGGTGCAGTACAAGAATACAGTTCCTCATCAGAATTAAGTCCCCTGATTCAACAGCTTTTACAAATTTATGTGGGTCAACGCATACAAGTTGCTGGAGTCACTTATTTTTTTTCTAACAGTGCTGCAATTTTTTCATGTGCTACTGCTCAAGGTTGTTCTATGTTTTTAATTGATAAAGGTTCTCTGTGACTACTTTGTGGCATCTTTTTAGGACCTGAGTTGCTTTAGAAACAAACAAATGAACCATCATAGTCATTGCATTTACACATAGTTTAAAAAAACCCCAAATTCCAATATGTGAATTTTAGTACTTAATGTATAGCTAAGTATCAAGTAATTTGCTGGATGTCCGTGAACATATGTTTTAAATGTGTTTAGTGTGAAACATATATTTTCAAGCATTCATATACCTTAGTATTTGGACTTGGTATACAACACTATCAAATGAAGTCTACCACTTGCATTATATCACTGCTGATGG
Source organism: Gorsachius magnificus (assembly GCA_034008185.1). Taxonomy (NCBI): domain Eukaryota; kingdom Metazoa; phylum Chordata; class Aves; order Pelecaniformes; family Ardeidae; genus Gorsachius; species Gorsachius magnificus. The sequence continues at coordinate 56,298,606 of CM067083.1, read as the reverse complement.
CACCACTGATTTTCACAGAACCTCTGAATTGAAATTACATGTATTCTTTACATATATATATATATATCTCTCAATGTTCTTGATATTGTATATCTATGGGCATTCTTAAAGTCTTTATTCCAGTCAGAGAGATAAAGTTTTCACATGCCTATTTTTGTAGACATTATTACTATGTTCTTTATGAACAAGATGCTCTAACTTAAGAGAAGGCAGAGGAGGAGCACATAAGAAAGGCACACATCATCCACAAAACATCTATATACCTAGAGATATCTAAAAGACGCAATGGATTGAGCAATTTGCTTCAGTAATTCAGTGTTCAGTAGCTAAAGAGTTGCAATCCTTATTTTACTAAAACCAAAAGGCAATTCATTAAAAAAAAAACCAAAAACAACAACTAAAAACTTTTAAAATAGTCCTTGAAAGAGAAAGCAATTATCTAGGGAGTATGAAATTATCCTTATTAAAGAAATACAAACGGAACAGGTTTTGAGAAAGAAACCCCCGATATTTCATGCTGGTATCCATGATTAACAACTGATAATTGCCATTGACCTGTCATTGTCAGAGATTAGGATAAAATCTCCCATGGAACAGATTTCTCCACAGTGAGAAGGCAACACACATTATCTTCTGTCTTCTGGAGCACCAGGTACTGGCAACCTTCAGAAAAAGTTAAAGGACTGGGTGGACAAAGCTGATCCAGTATGGGAATTCCAGCTTGATCTCTGATAGTGTAGTTACACAAAAAATTGACTTTGGGAGCTTGAGAAGGTCCTGTCCTTCCCCTCCTTCTCCCAGTCTTTGATCTCTTGTCCTTGCTCCCATTCAAGACCCTGTCAGTTTTGCAGTCCATTCAATAAACATCAGATTGTTATCTGATTTTTAGAGGATTGGACACAATGAATTTCTGAATCTAGTATAACTTCTCAAATTCGTAGAATAATTTATGCTTGAAGGGGCCTCTGGATTTCATCTGGTCCAATTCCCTATTCATATAAGTTATTCTGGCAGAACTCACACTGCTACCCACTATCTGGAGACACGTTGAACTAAGTACTACTGAGAGCTCCTGTCTCTTTGAACCATTTTCCCTGTTAAGTTCATGTGGTGTGTCACCTTTTCTTGAAGAGACCATGAAGAAAAAACCTGGGTCTGAAGTAGATACAACATATTAAGAGTATTTCTTGTGTCTGCAAATTCAGAACTCTATGACCAAAGTTCCTTCAAAGTTTTTTTGCCACTTGGGACTGAATGCACTTGACAGAGGATGAGATTGATTTCATCTCCACATCCCTTATGCACCAGCTTGGTAGCAAGGCACAAGCTGGACCTTTATTCACACACCTCCTTTTCCTTCTGAGCTAATTAGTCTGTGCTTGCCCCCTACCTATATATCTGAGGTGCTCTCTCCAGGCTTGTCAACGTTAAGGAGGTTGCTTTGATGGGGTTTCATCAGCAACTGCTGCCCTTCGAAGTGCTAGCACTTGGGAACTGTGGCCACCAAAACAACACAAAACCACTCTTTCTCCACTGTCCTGTACCCCTCATGCAGAGGAAAGCAAGTGCAATATGGAATCAAGCACTATCACTGGTTTTATCTGCTTAAACTCATACAGATACATTCCTTTGCTTGCATCTTGCTATGCTCCTTCTTGATCTATGGGGAGCATAATAACATAAGGGTATGACTGAAGATGTGCTTGCTGGAGAAATTAGTATCTCAAGACCACATCCTCATGCTGTTTATATAAACAGAAATCCGAAGTGATTCTGTGAATGTAAGCAAGACCGAAATATGCCTCTTCTTTTTTGCTTCACTTTCTTCGGGTATTTAATTTTAAAACTTCTTTATAGTATCTAGTAAAAGAAACGCTCCATTATGTTCTTTACACAGTGTATTTTCCAGGCCCCATACCATTGCTCTGATTTTCAGGGCAGAGGATGGTTTTTTTCCTTTTGACCAGATTATCCAACTACTTGTCTGTTCCATCAGGTAAGGGGGTACCGGACCAGCTGCCTGCAGCTGGCCTTTTCTCATCAATCTACATGGAAACCTGTACTCCCAAACACAGCAACACATTGAGAGATGCATGCACAAATGTGAATGAGAACTAAAAGCATGTTGCACTGAATAATAGCTTAAACCACAATTTATCGTTTGCTGGTGTTAACTTGTGCAGTCTCTTTCAAGAGGAACATCAGAAACGAACCTGCCTTTAAGACTGATGGATGAAGAACTCGTAGTGTTTTAGTGCCTTCTTGTGCTGATGCCTGGAAGTGCAAGTAAGTGGAACCTCTGAAGATTAATTTCATTCTGCTCAGACATAATAAAGGAACAAATTCCTGCTGCATTTTTCAGCTCTTTGCTAATAATGTCCAATAATAACCTAAAATTTTTCAGAGAGAAAGATTTTTTCTTACAGTGGCAGAAAACCATTTTAACACAGTCAGTGGCCACTGTAATAGCTGGGGGAAAAAACCCCATCTTTTATATTAAAAATTTCTGTACTGGGAAAAGGTGTTGCCTGGGAAGGCGTGATGCTAGGGGAATTGCTGTCAGTCCCTCAGGCCCCACAAGTGTCTCTCTCAGACTTGTACCCAGGCAAAGTCAGTCACATGGAAAGTGTCTCTGTGTTGTGCCCAGGATATTCAGGACACGGTGGTAAGCCACCTAGTTTTGAGCTAGGGACACTAGACTATTTTGTGAAGGAGGAAGGCAGGGATTGTGCTTACCACCACCTAGACCCATATTCTTCTTGCCCCTTCCACTCTCAGTACAGTGCTGGTTTTATTGCAAAAGGCAGTGGGCAGGAAAGAACAGCATAAGAAGCCTGGCAAGGAAAGAGGTTAGTGGGGCTCATGAATAAAATTTAGGCAAACCTCATACCCATATACTCGTGTGAGGGGGAAAAAGCTGGAAGTGAGTTAGAAGGATTAAGCAAAGAGGAGCTGAATTGAATGTACAGTCTCATCACATTGCTTCTAAAGGCAGAGGACAGCACCATTTCCCGTCAGTAGGCTCAGGATGCAGCACTTCAGCCTCTCTTTTGGGCAGAGCCATGGCAACTCCCGGCCCAGTTCCCTGCTCCCAGAGCAAGAGCATGAAGGGACACAAGGGGAAAGTCCCTCTAGCTCCTTCTTTTCACCTGTCCAGATAATTAGGAAAGGCAGAGAAGTGAAGAGTTTTGCAGACTCATTGTTTTTATTGCAATATGAGAGCAATCACTCCTTGCCTCAAATCTCTACCTTCTGGGTGGCAATATCCAGTCAGGTTTCACTCCTGGCTGCGTAGAAAGGCTGAAATGTATGGTCGAAAGCCTTAAGAAACAGAAGGCAAGTAAGATTACCAAAATCATTCTTTTACTAAATAATTTTGAAATTTTCAGGCTACCCATCAAGAGAGTCACTGTTTGAGAGTTGTTTATAATCTGCAGAAGTATTTTTCTGCCTGTCTTTCTTATTGTGGGATTTTCCATTTTCTCCTGAAATATGTTGCAGGGAGAAACAGTGGTGTTAAGATACCTTTCTGAGGTATAAGGCTGCTACATACTGCATGGAATATAATGGAAAATACAATGGATTGAAATTACAGAAAAGAAAATATATACTGGGTCTGGAAACATAGATCAAATGCATGGTCTGTTAATCTATGAAATTTATGCTCAAAGAAAATCCCAGAGGAAATCCCAGTTCTTGAATCATTTTGCATGCAGTGACATTTTGAAAAATAGACTGATAACACTGATATGTTGAAGGTTGTTGTGACTCAATTATTTCCACATCACAGGCCTAAATTCTCAAGTAAGATGTCCTCTATAGCTGTCGGCCCTGAACACTCAACCTGAGAGTTAAGGTGTAGCCTAGATTATTTCCACTTTACATATTGTCATCAGCAATAAAAGGTTATCCTATATGAATTACGTCCACAGAGATACCTATGTCCCCTATGCAGCTTTGCACAAGTGCAGTTGATGGAGACATTGGAAATATTTCTTCTGCTGAGCCATGAGACTGAACGGATTCTACATCTCAACCTCCCTGCATCCAGCCTTCCAGGACTACAAGAAGTGAAAAGCAGGAAACACAGGGTTGGGGTTTTTTTTAATTTCAGTTAGCCAAGAAAACTTTTATCTTTTCATTAAAATCAGTAAAGGGGATGAACTGCAGTTCTGTGTGGTAAAATGAAACTATTTTTACAGAGCCACCAAAAATGACTCTAAATTAAATATCCTGAAGTACAGCACAGGAAACAGTCATCTGTTCACAAAGGACAGACAAAAAGACTTAATACACATTTCCAGATCTAATTACTGCTAAGTTCTCTACCAGTTTAGGATGCATTTCAGATGATGTTTGTAAAGAAACTTCTTTTAAAGACTGCGTATATTTCATTGAGAGTATTCCATCACTAGTCTTCCATCAGGCCTCCAGCAAGGTAATCAATTAAAGGCTCTTTGGAACAATGACAAAAAAAAACCCCAAACCCAATCCATTTGGGTCACTGCGTGAAATAAAAATGTCATTACTGTGGAAGTGCCTTTGTCCAGACACAGAAATATGCTCCAGCCTGGAGCCAGATTTCCGTAAGTCAAGACATCAGCTGATGTTATTTTATAGCAAGTTATTTTAATTTGCAGTAAAATGGACAGAGGAGATTTCAGCCCTCTTAACAGAAAGATTCTCTTCTTGCTCCAAGTAAAGGCCTAACTACGGGCAATGCTACTAAATCACTACTAATATTCTTAGCATTTTTTTCAGTTTTGTTTTGCACCACAATAACAAGTGGTTTCTAAAACTGGCCTCAATCAATCATGGGATTAACTAGCTTCAATGGAAGAAGTTCATCTATAGTGTTGATTCTCAACACATATTTAGACTACTTTCAGGTTAACAGCAAGAAGATAAATTAAGCACAGTTTCAGATGCATCTCTATACAAGATTATAGAATAATTCAGAAATAACACATCTTCTGTTGTTTGGTATTCACCAAGATCAATCTTAGAAACGTCGCAGTGGTGCGTGCGTGTGTGCATGTGAGTGTGTTTGTATATATATGTGTGTGTGTGTATATATATACGTGTGTGTGTATATATATACAGGACTAGCTATTAACCAGACCTAGGTATGAGTGCTCTATTAAATCTCATATCCCAACCCAGCAGAGGGCAACAGAAGGATATGATCAAAAGTCAATGTATTATATAAAGCCAGAGATTTCCTACAGCATCATTTGAGTTGCTAATTACCTAAAAAGAACAAGTAATGTTCTCCCTCTTATGTGAGAAACAGGGGGGCTACGGACAGGAAGGGAATGCACTGTTCTTCCTGTGCATTTGACTTAGAACAATAAGCAATGGGTGGAAATTAAAGCAAAGTAAATCATTCTTAAGCATAAGAGAAAGTCTTGTAATTGCAAGGACAGTTCAGCATCAGAGTAGATTTCCTGACTGTGGGTTCTCTATCACTGCAGGTCTATAAGAACTGGCTAGGCAGATGTCTGTAAGGAATGAGTTAGGGATCCTCCTTGGAGACAGTATGGAACAAGCAAGCCATTGAGATCCCTTTCAGCCATATTTCCTATGGCTGATTCCAGGACTAAGCGATTTCTCAGACATGCCATAACCAGCTCTTAAATAAAAAATACGTTCTCAAAATTACAGTACAAAAGGCCTTTTAAAAAATAATCTCTACCCCTGGCTTTGGAAGATGATTGCTGTTCCTTAGTAACTGTGTGAATACTACATTACAGAGACATTGCTATACAGGTGAAGAATGGTACCAGTATCAGAAATGGCTGTTTATCTATGTGTTCATTCAGGTCAACAGGGTTAGGTGTAAGTTTATGGTTACTTGTGCCAATGAAGCAATGATCCCTAATGAAAACAGAAAAGTACAGAACTGGGAGATGTATTAAAATTACTTTCGTTAAAGCTCTTCTTGTCTAACCCTTTTTTGAAAAGTTAAAATTACAGCTGACTGCTTGATAAAAGGAGAGAAGAAAGAGAATCTCTTATTAGTACTCTTTCTTTCATTAAAACCATTGTGAATATCGCATCCAGAATAATGTACAGGCTATTGATGATCCCATAAAAGTTTTTGAGTTGGCTAATATACATCTAGAATAAAACTCTACCTTCAGAATCGTAATATATCAGTTACTACTGCATATTACAATTCCCTCTGCAGACACAGAGTTGTAAGTCAGAGTCCTTCCTCAACATGTCCCAAATCTCACTAAATTTCTGGAGATGTGAGAATGTACGTATTTTAAGAAATAATAAAATGGGAAGAAAAAGGGAAAAAATATAATACAGTCTTTCACAATAAATTCAAGTAGCAGATTAATCTGAAAAAAGCTATACCATGAAGAATGGGTTGATCTTAAAGCTCTTCTGGAAGCCTCACCATCAAATATTCAAAGCCAAAACCTAGCAAGGTGGAATGGTAATCAAAAGGCATATAAAACTGTATATGCTATACGTTAATCATAAAGTGAGTCTACACTCCTACAGCAGAATTAGAAGGAAGAGGTGTAAAATTTATTTTGCATTTACACCTGGGCAAAGTTCATTCTTTTATTTTGTGTTCTTTTTTATTGTTGCTGATATTCAGAAGCCACAAATGGAGGCACAGTGGCAAAAAAAGGAGGAGACCTGAAGTCTGGAGTAAGAGAAGCTGAACAAGTAGGTAGGAGAAAGCAAAGGGAAAACAAAGAAAGAGAAAACAGCAGGAGATGGAGAGAGCAGGGACGTATTTGGTATCCCTTTAATTCACACCATTCTAGAAGGTGTTCAAGCCCCTGAGGGAAACAGTAAAAGGGATTCATTATAACAGGTATAGCTTATTAATCTACCCTTGGAAGAAGAATTGATTTTTCTTAAAGAGAGAGGAAAAAGTGGTTTACAGAAACATATCTCCATAGAATACAATTTACTCATGGAAATTACTGCTGCAGGCTATTTAATTGGAAAATTGTGCATGATAGAAAACAATGTTCTGTGAAAAGATTAGCTGCAAAGTCTGGTATAGATAATGGTTACCTGTGTCAGTCTTCATAATGTGAAGCATATAATAATCATCAGCTACATTTTTGAAGACAATTCTTCTGTGGCATCGTGTAACACTATTATACACAAAATATATTTGTTGCACCTATCTGGAGCATTTTTCCACCAAGGGAACATATTAGCAGGCTTAGAGGAACCTGGGACAGAAATAATAGCATCTTTGGAGTTATTTAAGTAAATACAGCAAACCTGACACTGTTCAGATATCTGATATAACTGGTGTTCATGTTAAGTTTCATGCTGCTTTCATGTGTAAACCTTACGATCTAATCTGGTTTATTGTACATGGGCTTTCTTTTGCTAGAGTTAGATAATTTTTTTTGACAACTTTGTCATTTTCCCAGCTAATGCTAGCCAAATGCCCTAATTCTTGGTGTCATGGTCTCATTTTAAAGTTGGTGGTGGCGGTGTTTGAGCTCTTATTTCCTCTGGTACAAGGGAGTATAAACAATCAATCTTGCCCCTATTCCCCGGATCTTCTGGAGCCCCCAGGCAGTGAAGGAAGGTGCCTACAGCAGCAACAGTCAAGGAGAGGCAAAACAACCAAGTAGTAATAATGACATGTAAGGGACAGCATGATCCAAGCAATGGCAACTGTCAAAGAGAGCAGAAATGTATAAAATGTTGTGGAAGAGGCAGGAAAAATCCGCCTGTGCACATAGGATATGCTTTTTTCTTGTACTAGTTTTCCTACCTCTGGTATTGCCCCCCTCCCTCACTTCCCCCGTCACTCTGTCAGAGGGAGGGAAGGGGAAGGATTCAGAAGAACCAAGTGACAACATCTAGTTCTTCCCTGTATTTGACGATTTTTCATTTAACAAATTCCTTTTTAATAGCACACTCTATTAATTAGACCTGTAAAAGAAAGAATGTCCATGAAATGGGTTTCTATAGCTACCTATTTGTAACACTTTATTTTGGCTGCCATCACCATGTATCTGGCTTAGAAAAAAACAAAGATCAAATTGTTCATCATCATCTGAACATAGCTTGAGTGGGATAAAGGTCATGTTTTGAAACAGTTAAAGCAATGTCTACTCTGGTCCAAGCCTTCAATTTCAAACCTGAACCAGCTGCTGAAGCCAGATCTTTAAAGGTCAAAATAATTGTGAAAAGTACATGCAATAACGAACTTTTCAGATAACGTCTCTCTAAATGGGTAATGAGGAATGACAAACAAATGGATGACTTTTCTGTGGTGCTATGTCCTAACACAGGTAGCAGATGAGGCATTCAATAGACACGGTACTTTGAGAAGTTGACCCCGCTTCTGCCTGATCCTGAATGCCTAAATGGGATCATGGTGACATTTTGTTGCATCTGTGAGCACAGCTACCTAAAGATAATGATAGTCAAGCCTACTGCCCGTTGCACAGAGCCAAGTCCCATTTGGCAAAGCACTTAACTAGTCCACTGAAGATATAGTCAATTAATGCTTCTGATAAGTGGATCCCTGACGTTCTAGGCACTTTAGATGATCCTTATTCCATCCACCTTTGAACACAATGGCCAATGTTATTAATTAATTAGAAAAGGGAGAGGGAAGCAGAAAAGGGAGAGAGGGAAAATTTTGAACTTCAGCTCCTTCACAATTTGAATGCAGATCTATCCGTGGATCAAAACTAGTTGTTTCTTAAAAAAAAAAAAAAAAAGAAAAAAAATCAAAAAACCTTATTGAGCAGAATAACCATTGTAACCATGCCTTTCTTTCTCTCAGGAGAATCAGAAATGCTGTATTGACTGAAATATTTCACTCTTTCTAAAGGACATCATGGACAGGAATCTTCATTGCTTTTTAGTTAAGTAAACAAAGTCCATCGAGGACCACAAAACAAGAAAAGGTCCTTTGAAATCTTTTAGAAATTTGATTTTGCTGCATGACAGACAACAAAGCAGCAGCACCTAAGAATGCATTGCACCATCAAGAAAGGGGTTAATGTATGTGCAAAATGAGATCTAAAGTGGCTTCAGCTGCCTACTTACCACTCCACTGAAAAGATTGGCTTTTAATACTTTTTGAAGATAATTTTTGCTCAGCTTAAGCTGTAGCTTTGCTCAGCTTTGTAAGACACTTAAGCAATTAGAGCTAAATTTTATAAGAAATGTGCTTGCCTTCCTTGGAAATATGCTGCTGTTAGTATTTGCAAGAGTGTCTATGCACTTAATGCCTATTCTCTTGAAAATCCCAGTGGGTACACATCTACCTATTTTCATACGTAGATCATTGTGTGAACCTGCATTATAACTGACTTTTCTTAAGCTGAAGGAACTTGCTTTTAAAAGGGTAGACTATGAGCACCAGGTGCTCAACATAAATCATTAATTATTTTTATTAGTCATCTAGCTGGGATCCTCCTTTTCTGTCTTCTAACTTAGGATTTAAAAATTCCAAAGCAACTACTGCTGATTTAGAGAAATCAGACTAGTATGTTATTCAGGATCCTTAAGAAGATTTTGTTGTGGATTACCAGGAAAGCTTTGATGCTATGTGCAGATGTTTATGTAAATGACAGTTATACAGAGATAACTTGTAAGCCCCTGCAATAGTTTTTCATCTGACTGAAAAGACGATCTTTGCAAGTCCTGGTTGTTACAAATACTGATTCAGGAGCCAAGTAAGCATCTGGTATTTGTTGAATTAAGCTAATTTTCATGGTCTAGCATCTAAGAGGCTCTTCTGTGTGATCCAGCAAAAAAAATTTCAATTCCGTATTTAAGAGTAACAGAAAGAGACCACGTAAAGAGTAGTTAGCAATCTCGATGTGCCACTGTAGCATAACCCGAGCTGGATTTCAAGAGCGTCTTCATTGTGCTTATAGCTAACTGGCTTGCTGAGATCTTCAGAGCATTGCAAATGGTAAACACTCTATGAAACAGATGTAATTGACATATTCTGTTACTTAAATATACTCAGGAGCGATCATTACAGAGTTTCTAAAGGATATTTTCTAACTAGACCACTCTTTTCAGGGTTGCTGCTAAAGAAAGTGATGTACAGCTGATCCTATCTGTCTCAACTTTGGCTAAGAAACTGTAGCTTTAACCTTAAATATTTTCGGTTTAGATGATGACAGACTAGGCAGCCTTATGTTTCTGTAGCAATTGTTAGTGCCTGTGAATATGTTGTGTTACACAGTTCAGTGTTAAATTCTGCATGAGTTTTGTTAAATACTTGGGTCAATGTCTTAGTTTTGATTTTCTTTCCACGTAAAATCCAATGTCTTTGCTTTTTAACAGATAAATTTCCACTCATTTCTGAATGTTTCCAGTCATGGCTAAATGTTTCAGTTATGGAAATATGCTATCATTTTCATAATTCTGGTGGCATTAACATCACTTCTTGTGAGAAATAATTTCAGAAAGCAACTTAAAAGAGATTACTTTCCTCTAAACAATTATTTTTCCAGAATTGTGAAATAAACTTATTGCGAGAATTTCTTTGGTTGTCTGATGATTGCAATTAAGTCAATATGAGTCACATGAGAAAAAAATAGTTTCTAATGGCCTGAAATTCTAGAGAGAGACTTTTTCCCACTTCGCATGTAGTTATATTTATAATAGTTTTGCAACAGTAGGCTTAAAAAGTTTTTAAAGAGCTGGGCCAGAACCTTGATGATTACAAATGCTGATTTTTCAGTAAGTCTTGGAAGAAAAGCAAATTCCAAAGATTTGGAAGAAAACAATGCTGTGCCAATACTCAGAAAGTGTAAATAGAAATTTTCTACCTAGTGATAGGTCTGCCAGTCTGATTTTGTTCCCAAACATATAAAGGAACTGTTCAAGCTGGACTCAGTTAATGAAAAAGGTCAGCAGTTTAATTGATGTGGCTCATAAAAAAAAAAAAAAAAAAAAAAAAAAAAAAAAGAAAATTAAAGTTTTTATTAAACCAGTAGATGGCAATTAATATATTTAATTTTCTGGAATACATTTATGAAACTAAATTAGATTGCAAAATAAACACTGCAAACATTAAACTTGATGGACTTACTGCTATATTTTGAGATATGTAAATAGGTAATTATCTCTGGAAGGGTGTGTTTCTAACAATCTTCTGCAGGGACTGGATTTTGGCCTTAATGAAATTAATACTTTCATCTGTGAATCAGTAGAAAACATACAATCATTACTAGTAAACTGTGCAAGTGAACTCAATGGTGTAGTGAATCACCAACTAAGTGTGAGCTAGACTGTATCCAAAAGCTCAAGCAAGCTTAAAACATGCATTTCATGGGGCCAAATGAGAATTCATCTATCTAACAATGAAGCAAATAACGCATACTTGCAGACGTGGCAGTTCTAAGAAATGATCTGGGGTTTATAGAGGATAATCAAATAAACATGAGCTTTCAGAACAACGCTGTCACCAGCAGGGCTAAATCACTGTGTTAGAATAATTGGGGTCTGTCAGCTTACCCTTACTGTGAGCACAGCCGTGAGAAAAAGCTCAGCTGATACTAGGACAGCGTGTAACAATAAACAAGGATAAAAGGCGTATGGAAAGGAGATGGATAGATTGGACTTGTCCTGAGAAAAAGAGAAACTGGATCCCAACTGGCACGCTGAAACACATCGCCCATGAACCAAGAAGGACTCCAACATCAATGTTCATAAAACCTCTCAGCCACCTCCTCTGCCTTCCCCCGTGTTGGGGAGCCCAGGTGTCCCTTCTGGTCCTGCTGGGTGAGGTGGGCTCCTTTGGGAGGCTCTGCTCAACCAGGCAGGCGTCCCCAGACATGGCAGCCTGGAGGCTGAGCCGGGACCAGGGAAACAGCTGTCACAGCTGGCTGGCTTCTGGCATTGCACAGACAAAAGATGCATTGCTCTCCCCTTGCTAAACTTCCTCTTTCTTCTTCTGCAGATTTGTTCTTTTCCAAGAAAGGTCCAAGAGCATTTTCTGAAGCTGTACTTTATGGAAATAGTTTCTGAAACTATTTCAATTGTACTTTTCATACGCAGCCCATAGTACATTAAAGATACCACTTTTTGGTTCATTTCCAAGAAAAGGGGATAGAACTAGCACGGTTAGAATATCCCTGTATTTAGCAGTGATGTGGTTGTAATACAGTCACTGTTCTCAGTTTCTGGCAGTTGCAGTGCAAGGAAAGAGTATTGCTGCATATTGGTGAAAACTTATAGAAGATCCACAAGGATCCTTCATCAAGGATTAAGAAGAGATGGAATTAGGATGTAATATTATCACAGAGTAAAATTACCTATAGGCATTTGATAATAATGTCTTATAAATATTTTTTGTAATAAATATTTTTGGTAATAAACATTTGTAACAGCAGAATGAGATAGCAAACCTTGGTGACTGGGTGAAGAGGCAGCTAGAGAAATTCACAAACTTGCAAAAAGGAAGGAATCAAAAAATCTCTGAGCAGTTGCAGCCTATTATTCATCACTGAAAATGTTCAAATCAAGATCATTTCTCCATAAAAGATATATGTTCTAGTTCAAACTATATTAGTTACAGTATACACATTGGATTCCATCTTATGGAGGTTGGACTAGATGACCTCTAGGGGTCCCTTCCAACCCAAAACATTCTATGATTCTATGATTCTATGAAGGTAATATTATATTGTGGTTTTCTCAACTAAGTCAGCAAGACTTTCGAGTATCTCAACTAGTACTGGTTAGGGTCTATTTATACAGCACACTGTGTTACAGGAGGGAGGATGGAACCAAATAAAACATGTTTCATCTTCTGATTTATATACTACATGTTTGTAGCCTAACTTCTGACTTCATATCTACAGCTGTATGACAGCACCTTGTGCTTGCACAGTACTTGGCAGTGAAAGCACTGATGTTTCCCCAAATTTAGACCCACTAAACACTTCTCTGAAAGTAGTAGGTGACTGTTCAGTCTAATCTATTGAATGACTCATTTGGCACAACAGATCGATATAAGCTGCTTTGATAAACCATCCACTTGCACAATAGTCATCATTATTCTGAAGTCATTTTTTAAATCTGTAATAAATATATCTTTGTTTTAAACATACTCAGGCATTATTCTTATCATTCTTATCATTGCAGGTCACATCAATTTAGAAGGCTAAATCCTATTTTCAGAAGTTCTTAACGCTCTAATCCTCAAAGGAATTTAAGTCCCTAACAGTCATTAATACAACAGGGATGTAATGGGGTAATTATCACTAGTTAGTAAATGAATTACCATACATCACTGTTGAAAAATAGGACCTGGCCATCTGAATCACTCGGGCAACACCAAGTATATAGAAACCATGACATTAACTACTGTTCCGCAGCGGTCTGAATCCAGGGAGTTGCACCAGGTGCCAAACCGTGCAGAGCTGGATTCCTTTGTGAATGTGAGTGGGCTGGGGGTTCTTTGCTTAATCACCAGTACGACACCCACTTCTTTCCATTCCACCTTAGGAGGGTGCCAGCCTCCTCAAACTGAGCCAGCCTTCACTTTCTTATTTGTGCATGACACTACAGAATCCTCCATAAAATTGTTATCTCTGCTAAGTTTTATTTTTGTTTCAAAGACAAACATACAATCTCCCTTTGCAAAGGCATTAATATTTCCTGATCAAACCCTCCTTAGCCCAAACACTGGTAAACATAGATGGAAGGTTAACCTGAATACAATGTTCAAGTGAGTTATTTAGTATTAAAAACTCACGTTTTACCGTTAATCCTTATGTTAGATCACGAGTGATTTATTTTGCTGAAATCATGTCAAAATGCACAATCATGCTATAAGAAAAATACAATTAATCACAAGAGAAAATACCACATCACTTAGGAACCAATATCCAACCCTGCATTCCAATGGAAGATTGATGCAGAAAGCAATGCCAAATGGCATGTAAGAGAAAAGAAAACACATTTTGCTAGTATTTTCTGTCAAGAATATTTGGCTAAGCAGAAAAAGCTTGTAGGTGTCCCTGTCAGGAAAAATCTATAACCCATATAAACTGGATAGTCTCAGTTTGAATTTCCTTTGCTTTGAAAATTCTATGCCAGGAATACTAGGCAAACTGAAGGAAATTTTTCCACAAGAAGATTTTTTTCAATAGAAAATTCAGATTGAAGACAGTTGCAGCATTTTTGTGCATTAATGTTAGTTGCAGTAAATTTATTTCTGGGGTAAAAAAATAGCTGAAAACATAGTAATGTCATGGTTCTTTTCTAAGCAAACAATTTCAAATATATTGCATAAATCACATCTTATTTATAATTTACTTTTATTTTCATTTTTAACAAATGTTTACTAAAGCTTGAAATGCTAGTAATGAAACTTTTCCTGTGTTTTTTAGCTATCAATCTACAAAATATATAATTTTATATTGATCTCAAATTCTTTTTTTCCACTAAACTAGATCTAGAGTCAGAAATATTTTCTACTTTTCTTTTTTCTTTTTTTTTTTTTCATTTTAAATTTCTCTAGTTTGCAGACTTATTTTTAAGAAAGAAACTTTTGTATAAAAACAGACAGGGTATTTGTCTTCTCTCTCTTCCAGAAGCTAACTTCTTTCTTTTTCATTAAGTATAAATATGAACTTCATTCCTCTCTGTTTATCCTGGTAGATGAATCAATTTAGAATCCAGTTACCTGTAGTTGTTCCTGTACCTTTAACCAGTATTTCCTGATGTCATAGAATCACAGAATCATAGAATCGCTTTGGTTGGAAAAGACCTTTAAGATCATCGAGATCATTAATTTTAATATTTTTCAGCATGAATCCAATAGTAGTTTTTTCAGCATAATAACAAATGTTTACCTATGCATTGTCTAATTCTTCAGTAACAGTAGCTTGTCATTAATCTATTTGTCAAACTGAGAAAAGTTTAGAATTCTATAAAGCTTGTGAACTTTATGTACTAAAACTTTAAGATATGGTTCAGGTCAACATTGCAAAGAAATGTCTGTCTGATGTGATGCAGAACCAAATATTTTACTTATCTGTAAGAAGCCAGTGTTCATAACTATCAAATATCTTATTGGACAGATGTACACTGCAATATTCCTATTTTTTCCACCTAGGAATTAAACCCACGTCTAAGCAACCTGTTGGTCTTCTCAGTCCTTCTGAATAACAAAACGGCAAAGGCCACACTCTGAAGTCCTTATTAATTTGATTTGCATTTTGAGTATACCTGATAGCATTGCAGAAAAAAGTGCCTGAATACCATAGAAGAGTCATTGATATCCTCATTAGATCTGACGTTAAAAGACATATTAATTAACTGGTAGGAAAATAAAGAAAAGGAAGAAATAAAAAAAGTGCTGTTACCATTGATTGGATTACTGTTGTTATTAGAATTACTTTTAGAGAGAGAAAAACATTGCCAAAAGGGAAACAGCTTCACTGGTGATCTTAAATCTTGTGGGTTTATGCTGTCACCATCACCTTGCAGAGGGTATTGTGGGTCTATTCCACCCATAGCCCTTCACCAGAGGACTCTCCGATAAAGCAACTACCTAGGGAATGGAGAAAATAAACTGTTATTCCTGTGAAATTGAGCAGAGCTCCACTGCTCAGGTAACCTGACAGTGTTTCTGTCCTTGATTCCACAAACTTCCATACAGGTCTTTGGAGTCAGAACTTGAAGGGAGGCCGTTCAGTCCTGTAGCGCTGTTTTGGCATCATGGGATTAATGATTAATGGTGGCCTGAGACTGACAGCTCCCTTACTGCAAAATTTTTGAGGCTTCAGAAGTTTTGTGCATTCTACATCAGCATGGAGGTAAAGCCTTCAGAAGATTTACAGAAAAGGAATCATAGTGATGACTCCATTTATGATCAAAAAGCACTCTCCTTTTTCATGCAAGTTTTCTTCTTTCCCCTGGGAACAGCCTAGAGACTGTATGTTGAACTGCAAAGAAGTTTTCCATTGAATATATTACCAAACCCAGTATCTCTAAAGACACTTTGGTTTCAGTGGAAGAGTATTTTATGACAAAAATAAAAAAAATCTGGAAGAGTTTTGCCTAGTCACTTGATGAATTAGACAAAAGTCCAAAGTGCTTTGACGGCATAGAGCCCCAGGTATGGCATGACTGTGATTAGCTAAAACACAGTCAAATTTGTGAAATTTGGCTCCAAGATTATGTTTATAATGACTTCATAGGTAAACCAGTATCAAATACATCTCTCTCTTCAGACTACCAGCAGTATTCAAGCCTGGCTGTCATACAGTTCATTTCCAAATCCTCAGAGGTAAAAAGCTCAAATGGGATCCCCCAAGCTCTCAGTTTGGAGATACTCTTATGCACCTGAAAAGACTTTATTACAGACATTAGATTTGCCATGTGTTTCTTCTTCCTCGCTGCCTACTTTGGTTGGAAGTGACTGACAAAAACATGTGAATTGGGTTTATGGTCTGGAGAGCCAGGTTATTCTCCCATTGCTCCTAGGAGAGCACCTATGAACAAAGCAGCCTTTGCAAGCAGTCCTATATATTTACTGGTTTGAGTTATACTTGCTTCACACTGCAAGTTGAATTCCTATGAAGATGAAAGGTGGTGAAGACGTCAGCAGACCCGTTTTCAACAGTGTGACATTTTACAAACACATTAACCCATGCTTCAAGATCTCCATTCTTTACTCTTCATTTTGGGCATTAATATTTTGTATATGCATTTAACAAATAAAGCACAGGGTTTTCTTGTGTAAGGTATTGCTGTCTGGCACTCGTCTGTCTTTGGTACTGCCACAGCTGAGCTCAGAAAAGACACCTACCTCTTTCAGATTAGAAGGGGCTTCTGGGAGTTGATCACTGACGGGATCCTGCTTTTGGAAGCTGCTTTCCAGTTAGGTGCCTATATGTACTGGAGATATTAAGTCTCAAGATATAGTGCTGGGTCTAACTTTTCTCCCTTGCCCAAAGGACACCAGGGTGAAAGGCTGAAGTTATCAACCTGGAAGGGGGTTTACTGTAACATTTTTGGTTTACTTGTTTTACAGCTGGGGTCTTGGCCTCAGCAAGTCAGCTGTTGAGTTTATGAGGTACAAGTTATAAGACTTGGTCAGTGATGTCCAAACTCTGGGGTACAGTGTTTTATGTGGTGGCTTTGGGTTTTTTTCTTAGGATTTAATAAATAAATCCATAAATACGTTTTATAAATGCATTTTAAAAATAAAAACTGTTCACACAGTTGGGTTTTTTTTGGGGGGGGGAGGGCATTTATTTTTTGTTTTAGCTAGTGAATGCTGATTGAGTTTAGTGGGAGTATAACGGAACATAACAAGATTGTCACACAAATAGAGGCTTTAGGATTTGACCCTTTATAGGCCCTATCATTCCACAACCATGCACAGATAATTTTGAAAATCATTTAAAAATGGAATGGTAGATGGGGAATGAAAGTTTAATACCCAATAGGAAACCTGACTTTATGATGAAACAGAGAAGGCTAACGGTGCAGAGGATGTAAGTGTGACTTATAGTCTTTGCCAATGCAAAAATAGCAGCCAAATCCAGGTAAGCTGTACCTCATTTATCCACACCACTAATTTTTTAAGGAATATGACTGGGTAGTCAATCTTAGAGCATATACACATTCAAAATTAACAGATGTATTTTTAGATTATTGAATATAGTTGGCAATATACATGTACTAATTTGCAGTAACAATTTGGTAAACTGGTAAAATTCAATATAAAAGAAAGATTTGCAAATGTATTTACATTGCTTTTGTCAGAACAAGTCAACCTTCAAAAAGCTTTTTTAAAAAAATAAAAAATTTTTTTTTAAATTTTTTTAATTTCCCATCCTATGCCATATCATTACCTCAATCTTTTCTACTGCATTGGTAAAATCTTAATGGTAAACTGATAATTTTCCATGCTATTCTGAACAACAATAAAAGAATGTGTGATCAACTTTTGTACTGAACTGATCAGAAATTCATAATATAAATAATGAGATTTTAATTAGTTCTTTCAATAGTTTATTTCTAAAATTTGTTATAATCAGTTGCTATACTAATGTAGCCCAGCAATAATTAACATTCAGCTTTCTGGCACTAATCACCGGAACCATGGCTCGCTTCCTCGCATTGAGGGCAGCCCTTGGAAATAATGTGATAAAGCACTCAAGAGCGTTCAACCAATTAGTGCGCTTGAGTGAGTGAGCTTTCCAAGCCACCTGATTTTAAAAGTGGGTGCCTCACACTGTGGAATATTGTCTCTGCCGAATTTCCAAAAGGCTGTTCCATTAAATGATGGGGATGGAGAAGAAAATTGTAATCAGAATGTATGAACCTGAAATTAAATTCTGCTGGTCAATCAAAGAAAACAGATGCTATAAATAAATAAATAAATAAATGAATGAATGAATAAAGGAAGTGCTTGGGAGGAAAGGGTCTAGTTGTAGCTGTGAATTTTTCTTCCCATTCTAACTGCCAGATCTGCATTATGTTAACACACATGTAACGGGTAGGTTAACTATGATTATGTTACAATCAGTATTAACCTTTCAGAATGTTTTGTGGAATCAAGGTGGGGTTTTTTTAATTCTTAATTTATACAGTAACACAGCGTTACCTTTGTGCAGTGGACAGAACGAGGGTTATACTATCTTATTTTGCTTACGATTTAAGAGGTTCAGAAGTCTCTGAATTGCATGTTTTTCTGAAAATGTTCTATTAAAGATTCACATTTCATTGAAAAAGTATCCCATAAGTTCTAGGAAAAACTTTCAACATGTTCACAAGATCTAAACGCAGCTGAAAATTCCTGTTGGTTAGTACATACCATTAAACACATAAATAAAGTGATGTTTTCTGTGTCAGCTATTTGCATACAGCAATTTAAAAAAAAAAAAATCTGTTATTCAAAGTCATGCTGTTAAGCAGAACCTGCAGATGATGACCTGTTTATTCACAGGCAGATTTTATCTAATGTGACTAAGTCAGTGTCAATTTATACAATTGCTTATTTTTAAGCAATGACTGTGTTGGCACAAACTTGATACAGTAAGACATTTCACTATTCTACCCATATTATAATCTACTAATAACGTAGTACTCACTAGAAAAATCTCAATAGAAGTGTAAATTTAGATTTTTTCTAAAGTACTTGAAAATCATTAATCTGTGCTCTCATAGAGGGAAGTTATAGTATATTATTAGAAACAATTAAGTAATTTTAACCTAGATGATGAAATAAATTTATTTTTATCTGTTCTCTATTTTACATCTTAAAAATAATAGGATGTATGCAACTATGAACAGCTTTGTGGTTTTTTTATCAAAAAAATGAAACTACAAATATGCCTTGTGAAATACCTCATGCAACAAAACATTTTATGTGTGCAGAAAATGCTGAGTTCCTAATTTGTTCTAACTTTTCCTAATTTTTCCTGCTAATTTATAAGATTTATGACACTCTTCCATGGTTCCTTTAAGAATTTGGAGATCTTAGGGTCAAAAGGGATAGAAATGTGTAAAGCACCTTAGTGGCTGTGACTTTGGTTTACATTTACATGGTTCTGTGCTACTAAACTGCAGCCTAGATAGATATCGTGGACTTCTAGATATGTATGGCCACATTCACCTTACTGCATCCAGAATTGCTTCCCATTCCCCAGATCCAGATACATTTCTTGGCATCATCCTCTATTGGAGCCAGATCTGGGCATCATTAAGACCCACTCATACTCATACCCCTTCCTTTTCATGCAAAGAAAATGTGAGTACACACAAGGGACAGGAGCCACTGCAGAACATCTTGAAAATTACATCCAAACACAGCCTATATGCCCATCCATGGAGAGGTTGTTTTTCTCCTCTATGTTGAGAAGAAACATAAATCAGGAGGAAAAGGCAGGGGGAGACCTGAGCGCTCTCAGCACATGCCGAATGAAAGTGTCATGAACTCTCTAACACTACTGTGGCTAAAAAGCCCTAATACACTTGCTCCTTTTTCAGTCAACCAGTATCATTAGCATTAGCTGCTCTGACCAGCAGTATTTCTTTCAGTATTCCTGCCCCTGATACAACATCCAAATTTCAGAGACCATCTATAGGTTGCACAAGCATCTGTCAGACTGCCCACAACTTACAGGAATCAGGCTGCACATAAGCCCAGAAAACCTCTGTTGTACTCCCCAGTTGCAGACACAAACCCGAGTGCTGGTAGCTCTCACTTTGACTGTTGTGCCCGCAACTGAATCAAATTAGCATCGCATTTTCCTTTACAAAATATAAGGTAAAATAGATTTGGAAGAAATGATTGTAAGGAGCTAGGATGTGAGATGCCTACATACAACTCTTCCAATAGATTTTGCACTTTCAGGGGTAAGCTTAGTGTTAGCTCCTAAAAACTTCATGAGCTGCTGTGAAGCACAGTAGAGATTAAAACAACAAGTAACTTCCTGAGATAGAAGATCAAGGAAAATTTGCAGAACATTTCTTATGTCCTGATATCAAATCTCTCGAGGAGATACCATAGAACAAAAGGTAGGCAGCCATATGGAGAAACATATTTAAAAAAAAAAAACTACTCTCCTTCCAAGAATTATAAAACAAATGCATTAAGAGATATGCAAAGCTAAAGTTTTCTTCAGTAATTCTAGCTTCCTGAAAGACACTGCTCTTGATCACACACCTCTCCATCCAAGGAATCCAAACCAGGATTGCTACCTGGAGGTACTAACCCAGTCCTCCTGCCTTCATTACGATCCATGTGGCAAGTTTTTTCTGCATCTGATAAGAGAATCGAATAGTCTAAGGCATATATTCTCTTTCCTGAGCCTTTTCTGTGCTCACAGTCAGTCCTGCAGACCAAAGGGGGTAGGTGGTATGAGGCTTCCTCAGCTCCTAACATTGTTTTGATTAATTTCTGTCCCTTGTGTACACTTGTGCAAAAAAGAAACACATGGGTCTGCTTTCCTACTTTAATCATCCCAATCAAGGCATCTCTTTGATCAACATCACAAATCACAGTACATTGCATATTCTACAGCAAATAAGTGCAGGGTGTGCTGTAGATTGATATCCAAATGGCACATAAAAGATCGGGAGCACAGATCAAAGAGGAGAATGTTGGGTTTTGGCTGGTCAGTAGGCTTGTGTTGTACTGTATTACTCCTTTATGTCTTTGGCTAACGAGGCTTCTGAAAACAGGCTAGCTCAATGAGCTCCTATGGGAAATTTCACTTTTTGTTCCTCATCAATTTTATCTCCTGGCTATTCACAAAGCCATCATGCAAACCTTTTACTGCCTGTTTTCTAATTCGAACACAAAATAGCTGAAGAGGCATGAAAATATGTACCCACACAAGGAAAATCTGAAAGCATCACTGTGCTTTGGGTCACAGAACCTCATTTTTCAGCCCATTAAGTGCTTATATATGGCTTCCATTATCATGGTGCTTATATAGGGCTTCCATTACTCCGCTCTTGCTGGTGAGGCAGGGAAGTTCTGACATCCCCTTCATAGATGGGAAACTTGAGTATATAAAGCTTAAGATCAACACTGAGCTTCTTTTTGCCCTTTTCTCTCTGCAACATATGCTGTGCCATGCAAGGATCCCACATCAGCTCCCATTCGGCGCTCTAAATGCTCACATATCAGTGAGTCTGTTCCCACCACATGGTTGTCAATTAGCAATTAGTTCTTTTGTGGCTCTTCTGAAACTTAAAGGCATGGCCCTCCCGTTCAGTTCAGTTCCTTCCAAAGCATTTGAAGCCTCCATTTATGCTAGTGAGTGTTGAGGGTTTGAGGGCTGGTTTTTGTTTTTTAATTATTATTATTATTATGGAGGGGGTGGCTTTAGCATTTTTGGTTTTTTGTTTTTCCTTAATAATCCTTTACCTGCTTTCTCTTTTGCACATTTTAAACTTTATAAACAGTCCACTCATATATGTAAAATTAAACATATGAAATAGCCTACTTGCATAAAATAAAGCATATGCATAACTGTTTGCAGAATCATGGCTTCCGTGTGCACATCATAAATCCAGAGAGGGCTTGCCCATGGCTCCTGCTGGGCAGCCATACAAGTTGGCACATGAGGAGCCATCAGACACGTCCCTTTTCTTGCTTTTTAGCAGTGGTCCATATCCTGAGGCACATACCTATTAAATAAAAGAGAAAAGCAGGCACTTCTTCCTGTGCTTCTGTTTCTCAAATCGAGACTGGGGAATGCATAGAGTGGGACAAGTAACTTATGCCAAGTCGCAGTGGTTATTTGCATTGTGGTCATCAGGGTGCAAGGCAGGACTGAATGGTGGCTCTCAGAATTAAATACTTTCTTTTTCTTGGGGTACTCAGCAGAGAATGAATAGCTAATTAGTAATTTGCCTTGGTGTTGTACGGTCAATGTGACTACCCTTGGATTTGTCGTTTCATTCAGCTGGGAGGAATTAAACTAAAATAAAGTGCGAAAAGGCCCAATGCATTTTTTTTTCCTAATCCATTTCAAACCCTTGAGCTCTTACACAGGGCCTGTTGGCACATCTGAATGACTTTGTCTGGTTAGCTCTCAGAGTATGATTTTATGGGGGCATCCTTTTCCTGGGGTTCACAGAAGCAAGATGGCTGGGAGCTGGGGTGGCAGCAAGATGTGTCCTTACTGGGCTTTGTATTTGCTGATGATTGAGGAGCAAATGCCTGTGAAGATGAAATACCAGCATACTCATCACCTTTTTACTGAGCATATTTCCATGTTTCACCAAGCCTTCATAAGTACTTGGTACAGAAACAGCTCTGTTTATTGGAGGTGCTTGTTCCCCAAGCTCCTGGGACTGTGCCCAGTTGCAATCACAGCAGTGTTATTGCAGTTCCTTCCTGTCCCTTTGATGTAGCATTTGCTTTTTAAATTCCTGCTGCTTTCTCTCATTTTTCTCAGTCTGCTTTTTGGCTTGATTTCTGAAGGTACTGGGGCTCTTTCAGGGACAAGGCTTTAATAGGGAGCACATGTTTCTCCCACCTCGCTGTTTTGCTAATTCCTAGTGTTAAAGCCTGATCGATTTACTAGCACTAACAACCCCTAGAAGCACAGCAAGGACTACATCAAATACAGAATCCACTATATAATGCTTAGAAGAAGTCAGCTTTAATAACCAAGAAACTGAACCCTGTTTATTTCCCAGCTTCTCTCCTTACTCCCTCAAATTACTGCAGGAGTTTAAGGAGCTTAGGACCCTGGAGGAGGCACTTGGTGCCTTGCAGGATGAAGCTATTAAATGTCGAATGCCTTGCAGCAAATAGTGTAGGAACATAACTATTAGCAAAACTGAAGAGACTCATGTATTCACTTTTGTGGTCCAAGAAGACTAAGATGTAGATGGTAAATCTGACATCAACACTGAAACTAGATGGGTTATAAAATATTTTAAGTTAGCTTGTCCAAGGTGCTCTATGTAATCACAAGACTAGGTTTTACAATTTTTTATTATAAAGCTGGCAGAGGCCCTATAGCTCTGCACAGGATTTTTAAGGGCATTACCTTGTCAGAGAGCAATTGGCATTTCTCTCTCTGGATGGGTGATGTAGATGTAGAAGTAGGATGGATGTAAAGTAGAAGGAGGATGAGGATGTAAAACCCAGAAGGGGTTGAATCTACTATTTTTTTCCTAAAGTTAGTGTGGCTAAAATCTAGCAAAATATGTACTCCAGGTATGCCTGAAGGGATGTATTTTGCCTTACACAACTTTTTTAAACTACCATTTTTTTTCACTAACACCTCATGTGAGAGCTCAGGATTTCACAATCACAATTGAAATTTACTGTAAATTAATAGTGGGATTGAAGGAAAACTGTAAATGTTGCGGTTTAATGGACTCAGCACACCTATTGATCTTGACGTTAGCAGTGTTACCTCTGCATTTTTGGGTAAGGAACTTACCTTAGTGTTTGTAAAATGGAAACAGCACTCACTTCCTTACAACGCATCCTATGATGAATTAAGGTCACGGTCCTATTCCAGTGAAGCCTAGTAGGAGGAAGATCCAAGATCATTTTAGGAAATGTCGGACAAATTTTGCCCTCGGTTAGACCCTATGGACTTCTGTGGGAGTGAGAGAGTGGCACGAGAAGCAGAATTACTCTGTTGTCCTTTCTTATTCATGCTGTGCCAATCATCACAGCATCTGAGCACTTTCCCAAATTAAGACTAAACAAAGAAGACTAATGTCTGTCATGTGAAATTTCCTCTCTGTTCCTCCCCCACAGAGAAAAGTTATGTGAATTCTGTGTAGGAGGATGTTGTGATATTCACATAAACAAAAAAGGTAAATGCATATTAAAAAAAAAAAAAAAGCAGACATGCTTATTTACTGCCTGTTGGGAAAAGAAAAGGTTGAATAAATGAGCTTTATAATTGAACTGGAAAGGCTTCTAGTTTGTTGACATACTGTTCTTTGAAACAGATTTTCAAACCCCAGACCCAGTTTTCATTCACTGTAAACTTTCAGTAATGAACACTGGGGTCGTGAGGAGGGAAAGCTAACAATGTGGACTTAGTGGAAAGCATCACCATTATATACTGAAAAGAAGAAAATGCATGTGAAAGCCATCTACTAACAATTTTAATTATGTACTAAAATTTACATGATATTTTTTATTTATTTTTTTTTTAGTAAAGGACAAACAATAACCAGTAATCCATAGGGCAGACAGGGAAACTCTGGAGCAACAGTTCATTTGTGGGGCCACCAACAGCAATGCAGATACAAATCCTGGCTGTTGCATTTCTAGCCATCCATCCCAATACTTAGACTTACACATCCTCAGTCCCAAATCTTCTGCTGATGTTAATTACTATACATCCCCTGGTTTCAATGTCCCTGTGAATCTGTTAGTTGACATGGTGCTTGCATAGACTGTTTGGTTTGCAGACTTGCAGAAATTTTGTGGGTGCAAGGGCTAACATCACACAATAAAGAGAAGACAGTGCACAGAGCAGAAGGACATACTCCTGGCCAGTGCACTAAGAAACGTCTACCAAGAATGCTGGAAGATTTAAATAGGATCTGGGCTAACATCTAGTTACACTGAAATGGCATTGTCTTTGCTAATCAGAAAGCAGGGATGCTACACAATTCCTAAAGCGAAATAAGACAGCCCCTACCCCAATTGTACATTCTTGCGCTCTAGCTAGTTTTGGTAACCATGCTACCCACTGGACCCATAAGTGCCGGGTATCCTGACTTCAGTAATTACAGCTCTTTCTCTGTAAGACAAGTGTGGATGTGCATGGCTTTCTGCCCCGATGGTAGCTCCTTTACACAGAAATGTTGAGCGCTCTGCCAGCAGCAAAGCTGGGTTCTCAGCTTCGTGTTCCTTTCTTCTGGAGGGAGAGGGGAAAAGTAAAATGTCAAAATGTTCAAGGAACAGAATGTATTTATTTGGAAATGTGGTGAAGAAATTGTTCAAGTTGATAAAGTTTAAGCCCTTTTACACATTTTGCTCTGATTTTCCCCTCTCCTTTTTTCTTCCTCATCAGCAAAATTCTCCCACTCCTACAATTGCATTTGTTGTGTGTTGGTCATGTTGTTCTTCTCTTAAACTGGATGTTCTCAATCCTTCCCTTTTTATTTACTTTGAAACACAAACTCCATTTCCAATTCCAACACAATAATTCTACAGCAAAGCCCAGGGGAGCTTTGAGTAGGTAAGGAATCAAATACTGGACTCAACAGTAAACTTAAGCCAGAGTCACCATTTTACTTTGCATACATATTTTATAAAGGAATCACATTCAATAGCCTTTGGTTCCACTGTTGGGATTTTCTGATATTCCCCTGCATTTTGTTGGACTTACCTTTGGCTCACAGCGAATTGATAGATGGGGCCAGGGCTTAAGAGCTTTGGTAATTAAAAACTTCCCTGCCATTTTCTGTATGCACAAGCAGATTATCTGGTGCTGCATAGACTCTTACAAATGATATTCTAGCTGCCAGCATCACCAGAAAAGTCAGACACATTTCCTTGTATTAAGTTCCAAAACAGCATATGGTCTAACAGCCTCTAAAAGATGCTGTCGAAGAAGACAGTCTCTGACAAGGTCAAGCCTGGTCATAGTTGGGGAGCTGGGGTTGATCAGTAAACAGAAACGGTCTGGAAGGCAGATTGGCTTCTCACATGAGCGGATCTCGGGCACAAAAGCAGACTGATAAAGCAGCTTGCCCAGTCCCAAGAAATTTAACTGCTTCTTCATCTGCCCTGTTGTGAAGCAGATCTGAATTTGACAACTGACTTGCAGGCTGAGCTTGTATTACTGCAAGCACGACTTTATCCAAGATCTGGATTTATAAAGGGCTATTAAAAGAATGGCCTGGCTGGTTACCCAAGTCATTTTTTTCACGAAAATGTTTTCCCAGAAAGCCCACAGCACCAAAGGCATTATGTATCTGTGCATGCATGTACAATACCGTTTGTATTATTTTCTGCTACGGCCAGTGATTATGGATGCCTCTTAGAGGCTGCTGCTGCATGTAACACCATGACAAACAGAGCAGAAATTATTTTTAAAATACACAGGCAATGCTTATAGTCCTCTTTTCTTACAATTGGCAGTATCACAAATCTACTACTAAGAGAGAAAAGATTTTAGGATCTGTTGTTCGTTTGTTTTTTAAAAAGCTTGTACACCAAAGGTCCCTCTCCTGGGTTGTGTCCTCATCCACTAAGGGATTTATATGTAATAGAAATGCTTTCCTATTTCTGCCTATGGGATCTAAAATGTCCTATGAATTCTATCCTTGTCTAAATTAACATAGTGCTACTGATCAATTAATTCTATTAAGTTTTTTTAATGTATAGCATTATAATTGAGACCGAACTGTGACCATGATTTTTATAAAATGGTGAGTTAGAGTGACCAGCTTAAGATGTTTCTAGAAGGCCGGCCTTTCAGAAACTCATGAGCAGACCATTCCTCTTCCCTGCCTTCTCTCTAAAAATGAGAGTCTTTGGGGTGTCTCAGGTTGTTGAGCCAAAATAGTGAGTCATTTCTGAGCAGTGCTTCTTTTTAATGTTGGCAACCTTGTCTACCTGCCTCTGACAACACACCAGCCACGAGAACTGCCTGGATCTTGTAAATAACAGTTGGTCAGTATAAAAGAGGCCCTACAGTTTAAGGTGCTTTGATGTTATTTCATTTTACGCCCTTTGATTTGATTCATAAAGTGGTGCTTAGGAATTCTTTGTAGTGTTCCTTAGCACGATTAAATTTCCAGATGCTTCCCCTCCACTATAGTTCTGATTATATCTCAGGAACAGGCCTTTTTGGTTAGAGGGTGCCATTTTTAAACACTCATTTTTCAGGCTAAGTTTGCTGTTCAAGTTCTGGTCTGCTGCCTTCTGAATTGTGAGAGGCATTGAAATGTTCTTAAAATCATTGATATCCTTCTTCTCAAAAATACTCCATTTCCTCTTGTTTGTTGTGTCTAAAGCATTTCACTGGGCGATATCAGCTCCATGCCATTTATTGAATTATTAGGCTTCAGACAGGTTTAGCAAACAAATGATTGATCTTAAGAAGTTGGATTTAGACATATGAAAGGTTCCTTTGGTTTTTAGCCAAATAGATTGACAAGTTGTTGGGTTTCATGGAGGAGAAGATCAAGAAACTTGGTGGACAGATTTTGAAATCATACAGATACAAATTTCCTAGAGATTATCAATTATCTTTTATTACGGAGGATACATTCACATCTAATTTAGCACACTATCATTCTGGACTGCATTAAATTAAATAGAGTTTCTCAGGATTTACAGTAATATGCCCTAGATTAGATTCTAGCCAACAATTTCAAAAGGGAAAGAGGGTTTTCTCTGGTTTCATTTTAGGAACTCACAGTGATTCTTCCTGAACAAAGATGGTGATTTCACATTTCTCTGTACAATATTATTGTAGTCATGTTTATGGATTAGTTCCATTAGATGGTACAATATTAAACAACTGACGCAACGGCAAGCTCTTTCCTTTTTTTATAGTGCTGTAGGCATATGCATTAGAAAATAAAGATGGAATCTGCTTAAGAGAAATGACAGGTTAATTCAAAGCAAGAGCAAGAGAAGAAGATAATAAATTCAGGATGTTTTTTGAGGGAAGGAGGCAGGCTAAAAATGAAATAATAAGCTTATGTGGCTGTCCGGGTATAACTTCTTAATTGTTCTATCACATTCAAATAAATATAGACTAGTCTAAAACTCTTTAAATAAATAAAGGCTAATGCAGGAGTCTACTTAGGGAAGTGAGTTTTGACAGGCACATAATAACCATATATGAATAGTAACTACATGCAGCCTGTTAGCTTCCAGTCACATGTTCAGGTCATTAAATCACGGTGCCTATTGACTGACATATTTACAAGTCATCTTATAATTTGGATCGATGTCATCATTATGACATACTCAAATGTAAATGCTTTCAGTTGTGCGAGTAAGGCAAATACCTTTCTCTTTTACCCTCTAAATGAACTATAAGCTTAGGACATGAAATAGCCCTAAAGAAGTGAAGAATGAGGACTAAAAGCATAGGAGCCAACCGCCACGCTGCTCTGCGCAGCCTTGTTACTGTCGTCACCGCTTGGCAGAAGTCCCTGAATATGGCTGCTGTTACACCTTTGCTTCAGGACTTTGGTTACATTTAAAATGACACGTAGCTGAAATAAAAGACCACCACCTTCTCTTGTTAGTTAGAGTGCAGTTTCCAGTCTTCCAAAAGGAGTCACAAAGTCCGAGGTCAGTAAGATTGCAAGAATAATAACAGAAACAAAAAGTGAAACAAGCCATAAAAAAGCCATTTTGCACAAACCAGCATATTTTCAAATTAGTGTTTTGCAAATCGCTGGACCTACACCCATTGCCCTATTTTTCACCTGCTGCAAACCTCCCAAAGCATCAATGATGCTGTTGGACCTGACCTTCTGCAGCCTACAGCTGTGATGCTGGGAGAAGAGAGTGTGGTAAACGCCACTGCTTCTCAGCTTGGGATTGCCTCGCAAAATGACGATGGGGAAAAAGGAAACAGGACACATCCTACATACCTGAGCACCTGCAATTGAGGGAAGAAACTAAATTGGGAAAAAGCAAACTATATAAGAGCATTCAGAATTTATGCTAATTTTGAGCTGAGTGTAGAAACACTGCACAGGCACTGGGATGTTTTAAAAAAAATTTAGATGGTCTCTAATAGGTTGGGAAGGTCCTTTGATCAGCTGCATATATCCCTCGCAGGTCAACATCATTCTATTGTTCTGTGAGAAGGACGTGGAGGTGACAGACACCCTGTTCTCTCAGGATCAAGCCATTTATCTGCCAACTAAAGGCTAAACTGATCACGCAGGAGAATCCGACAGAGAAACTGTCTCTTGGTTTTCAGGAGAGTATTTCAGAAGGCAGGAAATTGCTACTAAGTTTTCATTTTACTGCAGAAAACTTAAATTGAAGTACAATGGAAATTTTAGTGCAGTTTTGCCAAAAGCTTGCTTTGTATTGGCTTTACTGGCAGATATTCTCAGTCAAAGCAAAAAGAATTTAAAAAAAGTGGGTGTGGAGGAATGACAACCAAAAGAATACAGGCCCAAGATTTTTCGGAGGACAACTGCTATGAAAGCCATGGTACTTGCACAAGGCATATCCCTTCTGTGAGGGGGATTAAATTTGCTGACAATATTCTCTCTTAAGTAGGTGGAAAACAAATTTATGTTCTAACTGTGAGCCCTGTGCCCATCTACGTAGTCTATTACTGGCTAGCTAATCTGGGAATCCTATCTTAAGATCATGAAGTCATTGATTTGTAAGGACTGATGGATTTTGCTTTCACAACTTTTATTAGAAAGTTATTTTCAAATAGAAAGTATTACTTCTGTATTATGCACATTTAAGGCTTTCTGACCAGAGCAGTATCCAGTTCATTGTTCTTATATCATATACAAATGCTGACGTGACATCTTTTTTCAAATATTCAGACAAGTGATCAGATACAGCCAAAAGTAATTAGTTAAGAAAATGACCCAAGAAGAACCTGATATTTCCTTGTGGGGAACACACTAAACGAGCCCTTGCAATCCATTTCAAGGCCATTTGTTTTGATTTTGCAAAAAGTTCCAATCACTTTTATCAGACTTTATTGACAAGTACTTTAAACATATTAAATTATCTGAAAGTTTTTGTAGAAGAGCTTACCAGATGAAGAATGAATTTCATATTTCCATTTTCTATTGGTTTGAAGAGGGATACCACAAAAGGATGTGTTGCAGAATACTTCAGGCATCATTCACAAAGAGAATTTAGTGACATTTGCCTATCCTCTTGGTTTCATCTGCTAGTGATTACTCACCTAAGTCACCTTGTGTGGACTCTCTGTGACTGTGTACCACTTCTATGCCAAAAAGTTTCAGCTTATACATTGCAAATAGGAAACAGCAAGTACCAACCAGAGAATGGTGTTGCAAATGCAAATATCAGTAGAAAGACCACACATCCTCTAAAGAGGAGTGTGTTTGTGAATACTGAGTAATTTACTGTGTTGAATCATGCAATTAAATTATTTCCCCCCATCTGAAGGGCTGTAAGTGCACAGGTGGAGCGCAGCAGCCTGGCACCGGAGAGGGAGTGCTCTGCTTCCATCTCTCGGTGAACGAGAGGAAGGGCAGCCAGATGAGACTGGCATCTGGATTTTTCATTGATCCCAAAAGCCAGATGAACAGATGCTTCAAGGGGGAGGACAGCCGTGCCCTGGCAGACAGGGGAGCACGGATAAAGATTCATTCACATAAGCTTTTTTCCCCGGGTGTTCCTACCACTGCTCTGGGACTCACCATAAGCGCAGCTACGTGTGAAGTGTACAGGTTGTGGCGCTGATCCAAAAAGACAGGAAAAAGGGGTCTAGTTTGCGGTAGGGGTTCATTTCAAATCACTGTCAGTTGCTGATTCCTAGCCATCAAAACCCATATGACTTTGGGATGATGCTTCAATACGCAGCGACAAAGAGGGAAACAAGGACAGAGAAATGCCTTTGCCAGGGGATATGGTGTTGGCTGCTGAAGCCAACAAGGCTGGCAGCAGAAGAAGGACCAAAGCTGCACCCGTTGGTGGGCTGAGGGGTGCAGCTGCAGGCGACAAGCACAGGACACTTCCCGGCTGCCTGGAACCAAGGCTACCGCACGCGTCAGGGGGCTATGGGAAAACACAAACCACTGGCACCAGCCTGGGGCTGGCACCGGAGTCAGGCAGGAAAGTTGCCTCTGACGCTGTAGGCTCTGGGCTGAGTTAATAAACTCCTGCCAAAGGCAGTGGGGATGGATGAGAGGGTGCCACAGCATCCCTATACGGCACAGGAAGCTGCTCGCCCTGCTCCTTCGGCTGTGTAATAAAATCTCTGAGGCTGAGAGCTGCACAAGCTGCCGCAGAGGGTGCTGAGGAAAGGGAGCGTCTCAGCCACAGATCAGACCCTCGCCGCCTTGCCGCCAGCTGCATAGCGTAGACAGAAGCATACAGAATTAGAGCCATGAGAATTTCAAATGCTACAAGTTGAGCAACATTTTAGGAGATATCATTACCCTTTATTTCCATAACAGAAATCTCTGTTAGGGTATTTCGTGTTTCTTTTCCCCTCAAAAAAAGTCTTGTTGGTTCTCTCAGAAACTCGAGGTGGATGCTTTTGTGTGCTTCCAGTCCCAACTCTGGTTGCTGCTAACAACTCTGGCAGAAGAATTACACGTATTTCAAAAATAACAATGAAAAGAAATGGGCTAATTTAATTACTAGACACAAAATTAATTTCTTCACATTATACTGAACACATTTCCAGTACTTATAATAGAGAACAGATACTACCCCAACTCTGCCATGAAATAAAATACCCAATTTTATTCCAGCACATCTACCTTGTTCTATATTTAGGTACAATTCTCCACTTGAAATATTTGCCTGTTTTAAGAGGTAGGCTTGTATTCACCCATATTCTCTGGTTGCAAATGCTTGGAGGTTTGAAGTCTGACCACACCATTTTGTACTTCCATAATGTAAACTCTTAGGGCCACTGTTGTGTTATGAGGTGGAGGGGCTTCGGGGCTTTTTAGCTACTATTATTTGCACTCCAACCTTTGGCTTCGGCTTAATTAAGACTTTCATGGAAACATGAAGCAGACAAGCTTAAGTAGAAACAGAATATATAAAACACAATTCTTTGTGCTTCTTTTTACATTCAGCAAACTATATGAGATTATAAACTGTGTAAAACACAACAGAAAATACAAACTGCCACTTGAGAAAGCAATCAAGTATGTGTTATTCTTACACAACTTCTTAAGTCCGGAATTACCTCTACATCTATATTTAAGTCCCATTTACTGAGATCAAGTATGTGTTTAAAGGCTTTCTTGACTCAGGATCAAATTTTAAAACTATTACTCATTTTTTACTGAGACAAAAAAAATTTTTAGGGAAAAAGCATTATGTCCTATGACTTTTAAAGGTAATCAGGGATGTCATCATTAAAGGGAAACACTAAAGAGTTTGTGGATCAGCAAGCTAAGTAAAAATTAGCATTTAATTGTTGAACCTTAATCTTGATAATTTGCTCTTAATTTATCAAGACTGATAACCTTGGGATTATCATTCATGAGAAGCAGACATGTTCAAAATGCTATGTCCTTTTTGCCATCCAAATATTATTTCTTGGGAGACAGAAGTGGCTTTTATGACTGCTAGCCTTAAAAACTTACTTACCATCTACTGGTCCTTTCTGTTCACTTCCACTTAAGGACCAGAAGTGTTTCGCTGCAGAGTGCTCAGATCACCTGGTTACTGAAGTGAATCTCCATCTCCCACTTCTGTGCGATGAAACCTTTAAAAATCTATTCACCCTAGCTGCTAAAGAAGGGGGATAAAATATATTTAGCTCTAGGAATAGTGCTAGGAATCTGTCTAGCTTGTGATGGAAGAATGTATTTGGTGAAATGGTAAAATAATAACACCAGTTTATTACTGAGCTAGGATCAAGAGACTACCGGGGTAGCTCAAGCCCATAGGAAGCGATCTCAAGCATAGTTCGGTCTGGTTTCATCAATTTAGTGCCAGTGACATTTTTCTTCTCATTTGAGTCAACAGACTTTTGGGGTTTGGTGGCTGTTGGCACAGAATACCAGCCTTTGAAATACTGGTTGCTCAGCCAAAGTTAACAGAAACAGCTGCAAAACAAGATGTCATTATCTCTGGGTCTTGCTCTGAGTGAGCTACAAGTGCACTGCCATCTGCAAAGAGCAGTTCTTTAACAAGGGGACTTCTGAAGCCTTTGTTTCTGCATATAAACAAGCCAAATCATAAATGTCGCTTGGGGAAATCTGAAACTGGACTCTCAGAGATAGACTCTGTTTGTTCGATTTGTTGCTACTGCAAAAATAAATCTCTCTAACACTGAGATGCTGTAGCTCTAATCACGTTTTGCAAGCCAGCTTCCCATCCAAATAGCCAACTCAAGATGATCACCTCTTCAACTCATTTGCTTTGTGCCAAAAAGGGAGAGTTGGAGGGTTGGTGGTTGTTTTGGTTTTTTTTTTTTTAAATTTTCATGGTTTTCTGCCTAGCAGCATAGAAAGGTCTATTTAATTCTTTTAACTCTTCCTAATAGTGTCAAATAGCATTAGACGGCCTGATAGTTATAAACAGCCATGGCT
The DNA here is from genome assembly GCA_034008185.1 of Gorsachius magnificus. Lineage (NCBI taxonomy): Eukaryota > Metazoa > Chordata > Aves > Pelecaniformes > Ardeidae > Gorsachius > Gorsachius magnificus. Next base: position 56,264,916 of record CM067083.1, on the reverse strand, counting down.
GTAAAAGCACTGCGGTATTGCACAAACCTAGCTAAGAAAGATTCAAAGCAGTATTTTCCATGGAGCAGACCACAAATAGAGTCATGTCTGTAACTGCAGCACATTCTTCTAACCCATTGCCTAGCTGATGCTACAAATGGAAGAAGCGTCTTTAAACTGTTGCGATACTGCTGCTTACAGAAAAAACCACATATATGATCAGTGGCTCAAACACATTTTAAATATTTCATTTTGCATCACACTGAAGCAATGCTGGGGGCATGAAAGAAGATCATGACTTTCTGATCAGTTTGGAGTCTTTGGCTATTGATTCGTTTTAATGATAGCCTTTGAATTTTTTTTTAAGTTAAATATAGGCAGAAACTGCTATTAACTGCATGTAATCTCAAAGAGCTCGTGACCATGGCAAATTTGAAATGTCTTGTATTCTACAGGTAAAACGTGAAGTTGACTGAAATTATACAGTCAACTAATAATTATGTAGACTTAACACTGGAAAATAAGGAACGTAACTTCATGCCATCAAAGTCAATAAGAACCCAGACGTTAAAGATCATGAAGTCCAAGTAAAATGATTTTATTAGTTTTATATGGACTCTTTGTACCAGAAAGCCTTCTCAGGCACACGGTGTTCTAGATTTTCACAAGCCCTTTTATAATGCATTGCTCCATCCATTTCTCTTTTCTCAAAAGTCAGTGACGATTTATTGGAAAAACAATGACAACAGTTTTTAATAAAAATCCCCAATGAATGCATGGTAATAAGGAAACCGTTTGATTTAAGAAATTCAAAGAAGCATGGAACAAGACACACGAACCAAGAAGAGAGGCTAGAAAGGCCTGGAAGAAAAAGTCATTGAATGCAATTGCAGGGCTCTAAAATAGGCAGAAGGATTAGGCAGCGGTCAGAACAGAGCAGCTGAACGGCTATTGAAGGGAAGTGGATTTATAAACAGGAGTTCAAGCAACAAAAAGGAATGGCTTCAGTGCAGGAAACTATGGTAAATAGAAATGGCTGGGCTTGTTCAGAGCTGTGGCAAGCATTAACAGAGTCATAAAAAGCCAAAGTCTTTTATTAATTTAAACATTTTAAGCATAGCATTTTCAAACATAAAATTTTAAAATACTTTTTTTTTTTTTTCCTGGTATATGGATAAAAATATTCTCTTTCATTCCTACCCATTACTAAGTCTCCCTTTTAGGCTTAACATCTGCATATACTTTCGACGTACCTACTAAATCTTTAGAAGATGCTTGCTTTGATTGGTTTCATAGCTTTTGTCAGAGTAGAACTCTCTTCCTAATATTAAGCAGGTACTGAAGGCTTCCTGTCTTCAGTACGAAGTGAATAAGCTCCAACATATGAGCTTAAAATTGAACAAGTCTTGAGACTATTTTCTAAAGATGGAGGCTTTTCTAAATTGAGGCCTTAGACTAGAATTGGTGCTCTTTAAAGCTGTAGGAAGATACCCAAGCTGTATTTTAAGCACTGCAATTAACAAATAAAAATGCTGTTAACACTTCACAAATACATTTTATTATCCTTTTTAATACTCTTTTGAGCACTATTTCTAAAGAAAGAGAATGTAAACTAAATTTCCATAGAGACTTGCAAACTGCCATGCACTCAGATGTTTAGCTTGGAGTTACACCCACATCTTTACTTAGGTATGTAACTAAAATGTCCTGATTTTCTGAGGGCGAGGCTCTATGTGTAGGTAACATTCTATTAGGACACTTGGGATAGTTGGAAAAAAACAATTTTTCAGGTCCTCAAGCTCTTCTTCAAGTCTCAAACAAAAGCTTAAACGTCAAGCTAAATATCAGTTGCTCTTAATTTAATTATTTTAAATTGGCTGATCAATTCAGGAGAAGTCTGTTGATACACAAGGAGCAGAGGGGGATGTTTGCCAGGAAAAAGGTGATAAGGTATGCGCAGCTGTAAGACACAGAGACAGACTCCAAAATTTTGCTTGGACAGAACATGATATAAAAACAGTGATACGAGTGTCTTCAGTTAGCCAATAACCTTTGGTATCAAGCAGAGTTACGACTTCCCGTTCTCGGACTTCTCCACGAGGATCAAGATCACAAGGAAATACAAGCGACGGTTTTGTGAGGAGTGACTTTTGGGGCGGTTAACACTGACTTTGGTCCTCAGAATCTGAAGCTTCTATCCCAGAAGCCAAAAAGCGAGCCATACAGCCATGACTGCTACTGCCACGTTGTTAAATCAGTTCAGTTTTGAATACAGATTCCTGGGAGCCGAGATGGTTTTGATGTGCCTATGCCCTTACGGGTCTCATGCAAGTTAGCCCTTCTGGGCTGCTTCCAGTCCTTTTCATTTCAGCCCTACTAACATACGTGCAGTTTTGGCTTCGGTTTTTGTAGCACTCTGCTTTGGGAACTAGATGGGATACACAGGTGTCTAGACCAGTTTTGTGAAGAGAATTAACACGGGTGGCTGGCAAGGCAGACTACTGCCTTAATCCAGCCTTGTGCCTTTTTGTACCATCTTGCCAGATTGTTTTGGCGGAGTGGTAAATGCAGCAATGTGTTCTCTCTTGAGCTATTAACGTTTCTGGATTCGTGGCATGATTTGACAGGATCCAGATGCCAAATATGTATTTTTCCAGTGCTGTTGCCTTGAGGCATATCAGGCTCCAGATTTTTAAGGTGCAGTAGGGAAGCTAAATAATGTTCTTTGTTGAGCCAAAATTTGGAAACTGGAGTTTGGAAAGCTGGGACAAACTAACTGGCAAGTCCCGGCAGGATTCAGGATTCGGAGCCAGATTTTCAGAACATCCTGATCTTGATTCTCACGGTTGCAACTGACAGATCCACCCTGGTTCTTTATTTAGGCATCGTGCTTCAGGTGCCCGACATCAAGAACTTACTCCGCCACTAAATCCCTGCCTCTCTCTCGGCTGCAGGAGGAGAGTGAAGAGCCGGCTGGCGGGTTTACGCACCTACTTTTTAATTTTTGTTCCATTTAGACATACCGACGGGGGGACAAGAATAAAAGCAAGCCGGAGCCCAGCGCTGCTAGCGTTTCACCTTCCCCGCCCTAACACACTCCCAGGCCACAGGCTCGGGTGCTGCCGCCCGGCGCGGGGCGGCCCCGCGGCCCCGCCGCTCCCGCAGCCCCCGGAACCGCCCGCCCCGCCCCGCCGCGCCGCGCCGCCCAGGGAGCCGTGGCTGCCGGCGGAGCCTCCCGACACCCGCCGGGGCCAAGCGGGGAAGCTCCCGCTGCCGCCGGGCTCCGCCGCTGCTGGCAGGGCGCATGTGCGGAGGCTGCCGGCCTCCGCGCCGCTTCTCGCACCCTCCCTCCCCCTCCACCGCCCTCCCCTCCCCTCCCCTCCCGTCCCCTCCCTCCCTGCCTGCTGCCCGCCCGCCCGCCGCCGTCTCCCTCTCCCTGCCGGCTGGGTGCTGAAGTTGGGCGGATGGCAGCGAACCCGCTCCGCTAGGGACGAGCCGCACCAGCCCTTCCCGGGATCGCTCAGCGCCAACTGCACGCAGCCGGGCGGGGGTGGGTAAGGCGCTCCGCTTTTATTTAAGGCTGAACCGTGTTAAACGGCATCAAAATGTCTGCTTGTTACCGATGCACGGGGGGGGAGGGGGGGGGGGGAGACACACACCAACCAAACGGGGGGAGGGAGAGGAAGAGGAGAGAGGGAGGCGAGAGGGAGGATGGATGGAGGGCGGTGGAGTGCAACAGAAAATGCATTCACAGGGGGGACCGGCTCTGTGTCAGTGTGTGCGCGCGTGTGTGTGTGCGCGCGTGTGTAACGACGGGCGGCTGCGGCGCCGTGGCTGCAAGGTGGGGGGTGCGGGTGCGTGTGTGTGCGTGTGTCTGTCTGTGCGTGTGTCTGTCTGTCTGTGTGTCTCCCTGCCCGCGATGCACAAAGGGGTGGGGAGAGGTTGCCGCCGGGCTCTGCCTGCGCCCTCCCCCGCCGGCCCCCCCCCCTCCCCCCCCCGGTTCGTATTTGGGGGCCGCGGTTCTGCCGGGCGCTGCCGCGGGGCATCCGCCGCGCCGGCGATGCTGTCCGGCCCCGGGAGGGGAGGGAGCGGGCCGCCCCCGGGGAAGCCGCGGGTACGGTGTGACAGCCGCCAGCCCGCGGATGGGGCTGCGTTCCTGCCTTTCCTCTTAACCTTCCCCTCCCTGTAACGCGGGTCCGCTTCGCGGGGGGAGGTGGTGTAATTACTATCATCATTACTGCTGCTGCCGCTGCTGTTATTATTTTAATCCGCGGAGCCGGCGGAAGGAGAGGGAGAGCGAGGGAGTCGTTGCTCTGAGACCAAGAGTTGCCTTCCCATCCCTCCCTTCCCTCCCCCTGCCCCCTTTCTCGGCCGCCCCCGCCGGGCCGGGCCGGGCTGGGGCCAGGGAGCCCCCGCCGCGCCGGCGAGGGGAGGTGGCGTGGCCGCCCCCGCCGGGGCCGCGGGCACCGGCCGCACCGCCCTCCGCGGCCCCCGGGCGGCACCCAGCCTCCCCCGCCCGCCTTGCCCTGCGGCACCGCCATCCCTCTGCCCCGGCCTCCTTCCCGCCCCTCCCTGGAAATGTCGGCGGGATGCGGGCGGGGGCGGCGGGAGGAGCAGGTGCCCGGGCGCGGCCGGCGGGGCAGGGGCTGCTCCCGGTCCGGCCCGGGCCCCGGCTCCGTCCCCCGGCTCCGTCCCTCGGCTCCGTCCCCCGGCGGCGAGCAGCGCGGTGCGGCGCAGCCGCCGGCACGGCCCCAGGCAGCGCGGGGCTTCCCTGCGCCCGGGGAAACACCCGCCGCCGCCGCCGCTCCCCGGTGCTGCGGGGGATGCTGTGGCGCTGCCCGGCCGCCGAAACCCACGGTGCGCTGCTCCCGCGGTTCTTCACCTCTCCTTGGGATGAAACCACCCGCGATTGAGAAAGCTGCGGTCGCCTGGCTTGCTCAGCTGTCACCCCTGTACTGCACAATCCGTAGCTACCTCTCCTTGCTGATTTAAGAAGGAAACCTTAGGCTTAGAACTGGAAGGGGTGAAATTTAGGACTTTCGGTGTTTGGTTTCTTCCTTTCCGTCTCTCGATTTTCACCAACGTGTGCCATAGGTTTGCAGCCAGATGCTTTTGCAAAATGGATGAAATCTCAAATACCCTGCTAGGTAAATGTAAGCAAGGTACATATCGTCTGGCAATACTATTATGGGTAACAGGTGATAACCAGCTTTCCACAAATGTAATATGCATGCATTGCAAATGTGGGGAGTTCTATAAAGGAAGTTAATTCCTTTTCACATCAGTGGATGCTAGTGTCATCATCCTTACGTAAATCACTAGGGAGTTTTCCTGTGGCACAAGCCATTTAGGCAAACAAATTACTTGACCTTTATAGAGAATCGGCGTTACACACTGTTATCACTGTTACCAAATATATGTTTTTATTTGAGTTCATGCTCAGAATAAGCAAAGTCCTAATAAAAGACACATGTGCCCCACCCCAGTAAGTTCACGGCCTAAGACACGAAGACTACGATACACACAAGTACTTACCTCCCTAAAATACGTGAACTTTAGGCATTTAAATGCCCTTCTCCATCAGAGCCTTACATCCGTTTAAGTAGCCAAAATAAGGACATAATTTGATTAAAAGCATACGATCAAAAAAATTGCTATCGTGACTTGAACATCTAGTCCAATATCCTGGCTCTGAATATAGTCATTAGCAGATGCTGAAGGGAGAAAAATGTAAGAAACAGGATTGGTATACAGCGATCTTTTCCTGGTATATCCTTTCAAGTTCCAGCAAACCATAGGACAGGGATTTCTTAAACTGGGGTTTGCCCCAAACCGTCGTATTTAATAAGCCCTTGAATTTCTCTACTCCCTTTTTTTAATCTGTTTCGGTCTCAACCACATTTTGTGGCAATGAGCACCACAATTTAATTATGATTTGTGTGAAAAAGTACTTCCTTTTGTTTGCTATGAACCTGCTGCCTGATAATTTAATTCCATGCTCCTGAGCTTCCGGATGTGACAAGGAGCACATGCTGTGTCTGTACAAGGTGCTAGGAGTGTCCGCTCACACCAGTGCAGGTACAGCACCGGCAGTTCAAGTCCCATCATTTTCTCTATCAGATGAAGCCCCTTCATTTTCTCTGTCACTGAGTTGAGAGGTCTGCCTAGAGGTGTACAGCCATACTCAGCCCTCGGTCTTTATGTTGAAATCTACAGATAAGAACGGTCACTTTTTCTTGTTATGCAACATGGACACTTGTGCACAAAGAATTGCCCCAAACCCATCAACTCATTTCAGGAAGGCTACTGAAAAGCTGTCTGTTGAAAATTAACTCCCTGCACTATTGATTTGAATTAAAATCTGACTGACAGCTTGGTGAAAAATTCCCTACCGTAATCCAGTTTTCTACCTACCGTGAAAAGAGGATGAAATGTTTTATTCTCAAACTGCTATTCTGGATTTTTAAGAAGTATCCTAAATAGAAAATGCAAGCTGTATGTCAGGGGACGTATCTCTATGAACGCTCTACGTTTGAATTAGCATCACTTCTAATTCTTGTGTGTAACATTCATTACAAGGATGTGCATGTTGGCCACCATGCACAGTTTCAAAAGTAAAGTTTACATGTCCCGTAAAATCTAACTGATTTGGAAGGAACTGTGATGCAAGTTCTTCTCCCCAAGAGTACTACCGAGTTCAAATTCTGCTTGAGGAGCGCTAGTATTGATCAGACCAACACTGCAGAAAGCTTCCCTGATCTCACCAGTAGCCCCGCGCTCATTTCCTCAGAAGAATAACAGAGGAGTAAGAGGCCAGAGAACTACAAAAGCCAGACCCAAAGACCCAGAAGTTCTCACAGTTTGAAATCAGCAGCAGACACAACTTGGAGCAACACAATCCACAGTGGAACGTGAAGAAGTAGAGAACCATACAAACCCATGTGAGCTGTGAAATCCTTCACAAAAAATGAAATACTGGGAACCTCTGATGCAGTAATCCTCATCTCCCAAAAGACTAAAAGAAGAGACTGAGTGGTATCATTATGAAGACAGGATAGGAAGGATGTCAGCCAGTCTCAGACTTAAGCCAGTCTCAAGCTAAATGTGAGAATGATCTTTCACTTAGAAGTGGCATATATGTATATATATGTGCGTGTATATACATATGTGGCAAACCATATATATATATAGTATATAAACTTTCCTTCACAGAAAATACATTAGCTTGAATACATTTTACACTCCTAGTATCTTTTAAATAGCACTTTCTTACTTGTGTGCTTCACACACATGCCTTTCAGTGTGAAACATATGGAGACTCTTACGAATACGCAAGAAGTGTACATAGTGAAACAGCATTAGCTCTTATGGAGATGTTCATCACAGTTCCATTAGCTCCCTCCCGATCATGTCTCCGTGATGTGAGGCGGGGATTTGTTCTGCACTTGCACCAAGGTCTCAGCTTCAGCTTTTTTAATGAAAAATATATCCTCACCGTACTTGTAGTGCTTATTCTGTGAATGCAGAATGCGTTTTCTAAGTACATAAAATTCACATGCTAGTTGGCTTGAGTTAAAATTAGTTAAAAACTAAATCCTTCAAGAAATTTAGCATTTCTGTTGACCTATTCTTTGTTCTAAGTACTCTTAATAATGAAATAATGCAATCAAACTTTCCATACTGTTAATTAATTAAAAGCTTGTGTATAGGGTATAAAAACAAATTAATAGATTAAGTTGTAATTAAGTTCATCTATTCATGGTTATGGCTGATGGCTATAACTATGCAGGCTCTAAGCAGCCCTGTGTGAGCAGCTTTGCTGCTGACTCTTGGGGGCTGCTGCACCCTCCGAAGGAGCTCAGCCCTTCCCCTCAGCACCTCTGCGGGTCTTCGCTGCGGTGGGTCTGAGATAGGGAGCTGCATGCACGTCTTGCTCTGATCTTCTGGCAAGTTAACCAATTCAGAGATCTCTTTTCTGCAAAGATTTTGTGTCTCGACCCAAAGTCGGGTATCTGCACTCAGAAGGTTTCCCATGGCACTGCTGCTGTCTCTAATGTGCCCAAAGGAAGCAGCCATGCAGCCTGATTGTGCAGGAACCTTGGGGAATGCATAAAGCACACCAACAGATTAACTCAGGGTCTGCACCGCTCCTCCTGCCCAGCCACCCTGTAACCTGGGCCTCGGCTAAACATGCATCCACCAAACCAACCTAGGGGCTTGATTCTCTAGCGTGGTTTTATCTGCTTTGAGCTGCTCCAGTGATGCAAAATAGATGCAAACTCAATTTAAATGATGGGTGTGCCTTGAGTAATTTATGCTGTCCCAGTATATTAACAAATCTGGACTTAAATTAAAAAAAAAAAAAGAATAAAAGTAATGCAATCAATTTAAGATTGATTCTATCATATCTTCATATAAGGTTTGAGTGATAGCTTTGTCTTGAAGTTCCTTATTTATGAAATATGAATTAAATACTTCTTACCATTCATACAATCAAAATTTTCATGCATTATTTACTTTGTAAGCAAATAGCCATAAATTCTTAGAAATCAGTACATCTCTAGACAGAATATATGGGGGGAATTACAGGTAGGGAGCTGGAATAGAAATAAAAGGTTAAGAAAATCTTAAATCCTGAAGCCAAGCATTGCATGTTACTTAAAGACACTCAGACATCTTAAACGCTACATCTGCACTGCATAGTCTTTCTCCATGCAAAAATACTGTGTATCTAGCCTAGTTTCTTCAGTGAGGAGGGGAGTAAATTAGTGAGCCATGCATTAACACAGCTATGCAGCTTCTGCTACCAAAGCAGCTTGGCTGCTCTCTCCAGTGATGCCAGCTCTGTGCCTGCTGAAATAGGAGAGAGATCACGAGCTGGACCACTCTATATAGCCCTACTGCTGTACGTACAAACTAGCAGAGAGCACACCAGAGTAATGCTGCCTTTAAAGCAAGACCGCCACTCTGCCGCAGCTCCCTGCTGTAAAAGTCAATCGATTACGCCACCTTGCTCTGTAATTTTAGTTAAGTGCAAGTCCAAGCAAGACTCGGTCTTACTCTGTTTTAGGAAGGCTGAATACGGTTTGGGCTGTTTTGCTGTGTTATTGTGTTCTGCTGTGCTGTGGTATGCTATAACAATGTCTTAATTTATCAGCCACCGTTACAGTAAAATAATCCTAAGAGATAAGGCAATTAAACGACAGGAACCGGGGATGAAGGCTGTCATGGTATCCTTAGCACAGCACTTTTATGCCTACTGTGGTTCAGACAGCTTTCAAACGAGAGAGCTCAAAACAGTGGGCACCCCAAGAGGCGATGTGTCCTGGGCACATGGCAGCCGCAGCAAGGAGCTGCAGGGAGCCCTCGCATCTCTCACAGTGCTGCTGGCTGGCTAGGATCACCATATGCACACTGGTCTCCTAAAGGCCCAAATTAGAGGGAAATGTGTAGTAAATTTTGAACACCTTTGTTACTGTTGATCATTTATGTAACGAGAGCAAACTTCTGAAGTAAGGAATTTCTCATCTACTCCACCTCCTTATGACAGCATTGCGGGCAGCACGCGCTCTCTGATATTCATATTGCACCATACCTTTGGGTGGTGTAGGTGCTGCTTTCTCAAAGATTTGCATCCTGTGAAAATCAAGAACAGTGAGTAATAACTTCCTGTACAAGGGCTTCACAAGTAGCCCTGTTTTAATTAATGTAGGAGGGAAGTGTGGTCCTAATTACTCAGTGTCCAAAAGGTACTTTTATTTCCAAGTCTTATTATCTTCAGAAATTACAAAGTCCTAAAATACTAATCAGATACTTCATAGCTTTCAAGATGGGTTTGGGAAGAGAGGAGTGAGATGTATAAGCTATTTTTTATCATTCAGATAGAATGGTTTAAAAATATATGCACGATTTATTTTGATGCTTAACTCTAAACTAGTTTGTTGGAGTGCAGTTGTCATATAATGGTCTGATAATCTAACAGGTACAGCTTGATATATCTTATAATCTGGTAACTGGAATCTAATTTGTAGCATTTTTTCACCATTAAATATGTCCAAACACTTTTATAAACACTTGCCCTCACAACGTAAAAAAGCCCGGATGACAATAATAATCGGAGTCTCAGCTGTATGGTAAGCATGGTGCTGACCAAAATAGACAAGGATGTTTTCAAATTCTATGTCTGATTATTTGACATGTAAAATCAAGTCATAGAGCTACCACAAAAAAATTAAGCACTCATGTGGTGAGGTTCTTTTCAAAGGACAGAGGGAATACCTCTACCCAGTGAATGCAACAACTGAATAAATTATGAAGTTATGAAAGCGGCAGCTTTGAGCTGGTAGCTCACGTAGAGCTGGGCATTGGTCAGTGATTCAATATACAGGGATTCACTACACAGAAATCTGACTGCTTATTGGATTCATCTGGGGCTGTCTCTGCAGAAGAACCATCCCATATCAAGTATCTGTCTCAAAGCCTATGTCTGCACTGCAAATTGCAATGTAGGGTAGAGAGAGCTGACAAAGGTTGGACATGCAAAAAACCTAGTTAAAGCAGTACTGAGCCCTGTGCAAGAAAATGGCCTTATTTTTTGCCTCTGCTGTGTGTATGTCATCTTGCATCCTGTAGCATAGACTACTCAGAAACTGAGAAATCCACTCCTGAAATTTTTCTGTTTTTAAGCTAAATGGCTCCTGAGGGCATTTACCATGAAATATGTTCCATACTCCTTCAACCGTTGTCTTAGCTCTTCTTAAACCTGCTTCGGTTGATCAATAACCCTCTTCATCTAAGGACATCACAACTGTTGTTTCAAGAGCAGTCAGTTGAAAAATATAGAAGTAACATGGCTTTCACATGGCTGTCTAAGATTTCAGCTTTATGTAGCCAAGGTAGCACAGCTCTTTTGGGTGCAGGATTGCACTGAGCACTTTGTTTCCTTGCCACGACTCTCTGTTTTTGTTAGAGTCCCAGGTTATGTCTCTGTAAAATAATAAAAGCCTGAGCTTATGCACCAGAACTTGATTGTCTACGTGCTAAATTGTTAGAATGGACCCAGACCTGGCTGGAAAGTTACCACAGTCCAGGGACCATTCCCAATAAAATGCTTGTATGAGGCTGTCCTGTTATCCAGAGCAGGTCAGTCTAATTACATGAATATAACTAAATTGGCCATTTGGCCTCAGAGCCAGAGAACAAGCCCTGGAATTGCTTAGCTTTCCAGTACAGACACATCACATCTCTTCAGGATATAGCCTCCAGCCTCTGACTTTGGCCTGTGTCCTTCCTTCTTAGGCGTATGATATTAGATTCAACCAAAGTAAATCCACGTTTGCTGTGATTTACTTACCAATGGATCCAGATCACCTTAAGTCACTGATTTGTTAGCTTATATTGTTCCCTTGATATTTGCCTACTACAAACAATATCGATTTTTATGGTTCCTTCTGTTTTATTCACAATAGAGGGGAAGGTTGTCAAGCTGTATAAAAGAACATATTCCTGAAGGATCCGGTTAGTAATACACCTGCTTAATAATTATTCCCATTTTTAATTTCACACCAAGATTTATTACATTTTAATACATCTAATGTTTGTCATGTTGATTGTTATCATGTTTATTCTACAATCACAATGTTGTGTGTACTAACAGAAGTCAACATATTTATACTGACAATATAGCCATCAACTTTAGCCATCAAATTGGTAATCTTATAGAAAATGTTGATATAACCATCTCATACCGATCTCAAATACATATCGTTTTAAAATTTATGTTTAGCATAACTCATATTGAATGGCTTTAATTATGTGGAGTTCATTCAGGTCCTTCATGTGTTTATTACTATTGATATTCTTTCAAATCTGTGGGATGAGGTGGGTATGATTTACGTTCAATGTTCATTTCTTTCATACATAACAGGAGAGACAATTGATCAAGCAGACTCAGCAAGATAGTGTAAAGTTTAGGAAAGGGGAGTGGCTCATATCAGTATGTGCATGGTATAATAGGAAAATTCTATACCTTGTGTGACTTGACTTCTACTGAGTATTTTTCTTGGTCAGGCACATAATGCTGTGGCAAATACTGTGACCTGGTTTCATACAATGCGTAAAAGCAGGTGACATTGCAGGAACTTTTAAGAAAATAGAGACTCCAGAAAGTTGAAAATAGTAAAAAAGGAGGGGAATATCCTTCTATTATTATTATCTGGAGAACCTAGACAATTTGGCAAGCACTGTGAACAAATACAGAACACGTTATGGAAAGGCTGCTTCTGTCTTTCCAGATTTTGGGATTTAGACCTAGTAAGTGTTGTAAGGTAATTGTCCCATCATGCCATCTTCTCTACAAGCACACTTTTCAAACAACCACATCACCTCTTCATGCTGGGACAACAGCACTGCTATGTCACAGAAAAGAAATACAGATACATAAGCAATTACAGGATCACACAGAGCCAGCAGATGCAGAAATTAAGGGGCAAAATTAAAAATTCTTGTTGATTTCAAGGGTGAAAATTTCACATTAAGAATCTTGTCTTCCATTTCACTTGATAGCTTCCCCTTTACCAAAGTAATGCTCACATATAAAACATCAGAGAGAGCTTAAGATCCAGAAAATCTCCAGATCCAGGAAACCTCCATGGGAATTTGCAGTTGACTCAGAAGTCAGTCTTTCTGATCATTCTTAGATGTTCTGAAGATGACCAGAGCAAAACCCATCCAATATAATTACACTGTTCCCTTGAATATGTAACCAGAATATCAATATGAAAAGTATTAGTTATGGCCACGTTAGAAAAAATACCCTCAGAAAGCAAAAGACTTCCAAAACATAAAGACTTTGGATGATTGAACAGTGTAGCTCCACATTTAAAAAAATCAGAAAGAGAAAATGGGAGCATATAGCACAATACCTTCTGCATGCCTCTCCTGACATTCAGCTCATCAGTTCTTTAAAATGGATTTTGTGATCCATTAAGCCATTACCTGTAGTTCTGTCATCCTCATAAAATGAGGTAACTCCAATACAGTAAAGTCAGTCAAATAACACCTGTCCTAAGTTTATCAAATTTGGTATAGAAAAATTCTATGCACATTTATTTTGGCTTGATTGTTATTTTTTATGGTAAAAGATCCTGTGGTATCACAGTTATAATACACACAAGAAAATGTTTTTACAGGTAATAATAGAGTGGACTAACTAGTCAACTCATGCCTAATTCTAGTAATGAGTGCAGCATACCTTTTCTAACTCCGGACTACTCTGAATTTTTCTGTGTTCTTGGGCTTGATCAGAACTTGGTCTAGGGGAAATGCTTTAATCAATCTATATCAGCATATACTTTATATTTGCTTTTATATATATATTTCTTTGTAATTTGGTCTAAGATACTTGGAATCAATTGCCTTCTGCTTACCACAGTGAGAGAACACATCCATGAGCTGTGGCATACATTACCACCAGTCAACTCCAGTATGAAGTATGCTGATGGCCCAAGTAAATGCAATGGAGTTTATTTCTTAATGAAAAGAAGTAAGTTACTGCATGTCCCTTTAAAGATGGGGGGAAAGGCCTCTTTGAATTCAAGTAAATATGACCTAAAAGAACTTTGATGTAAGAAGACTAAATTTGTCGGAAAGTGTGATTTATTGCAGACCTAGCTGTAGATGGGATTCAGTTGGTTTAAGGGTTTTAAGACTTCAAATAACTTAATTGCTATTAATGTGCAAGGCATGTTTCCATTAACTTGAATGGGCTTCTGTGGCAGCAGAATGCAGTGCTAGCCATCAGTCACATTTCAAACAGGGGATCACAAGGATCTGTTAAGTAGCAACTGCTCTGCTGGATGGTGAGATCATATGCCACAAGGGGACAGAATGCCAGAGACACCTTGACTTTGACTGCACCCTGTGCCATGAGGCACTAGCTGGAATCACCTAAAGACAGTCTTTTCTATTTTAAAACCAAGCTGGGTAGTAGTCATGCAGCAGACTCTCTTTTTTCTTTTTCTTTGTTAAACCCTGAGCTATGTAGGTGAGAGACTGTTTTAAATCGTACTACAGTCATACCCTCTAAGGTACAGAGTGTATCCAGCAGAGTGCCAAGCAAATCAACTGCTATCGAACCAGGCTGGCAGCGCATGCTCAGCAGCATTCTGGATTGGACTGCTTTTCATTAGTATGGCCAATTCCAGCAGGTGGCTTAGTAGTAGTCTTAGGAACACTGGAAAATAAGAACATAGGCTGGAGGGAATACCCTGGCTAATTGCATCCCAATCTTCGGCTGTTTCCAGCAACCAGTTCTTACCTTTCCCTCCTTTTCTGGATTAAGTTAATATTAAAAAGCAGGAAGGTGGGTATTTTTTAACATCTATTCTTACTCAAAGGCTGTTCCAGAGCTCCCATTGAAAACCTTTTTCTCATTTCCAGCCACATTTATTCAAAGACGGCTTATTTCCCACTTGTTCTTGTGCAATGATCCATATTAAATTGGTCTCCCTTCCTTCCATTTGTCCATCTGACACACTCATCTCCCTCCCTTTTAAGTATTTGTCCCTCTTTAGATCCCACAGATGTCAGAAGATGGAGGGAACCCTCAGAATGCAAAATCTTTGTACCTCGTGACTAAAGGGGGCTCACATGCCATGGCAGCAGCACTCTTTCCCATCACAGAACCCCTCCTCCAGCCCTTTCCCTTCATAACTTCACCTGTGGAGCTCCCTGGAGTAGGAATGCAGTAGGCTGCGTGACTACTCCGTGAGCATCCTCTCACTTCCATTTATGTAAAGGGGATCCCTTGCGAAGGAGTATTCAAGTATTGCGGCTAACACCTAAAGAAATCTTAAAAGTGTGCTGCTTGAGTTTCCGTGCTGTGACACAGTGTGATCATTGCTGTGAATAGTGGCAGCAAAACACATGAGATCATGTGTGTAAGGAAATACTCACCTCCATAAACTTGGGGGGGGAGGGGTGTGTAAAAGTGACTTTTCTATCACTGAAATACATTTCTATGTTGATTTGGAAACACGAAAGCTTCAGTATCAGTATGATTTCCTCAGACAAAATGGCTTTTTCAGGAAACTCTAAGTTACTTATAAGTGCTTCTCAATCTCGGCGTCTTGTAGGACTAGATAAATAAACAAAATGTTAATGTAGACACTTAGATGTTAGTCTAGAAGAGCAGTGTTCCAACAACTGTGCGATGCAAATGCTTTGGTTCACCTACATGAGATTGCACAGGACAAACAAAAATGTCATTGCTTTGATTTGTTGCTGCATGAGTCACCTTCAAAAGAAAAGTCAAATCACAAGAGAAAATTAAACTTTTGTCAAGGAAATGAAGAATCTGGGCCACTAGGATGAATTGGCTGATGATTATTCTTAAGAGTTCAGTTCTGTTATGAACTAAGTGTTGTTGACCCACTTGCAGACTAATGGAAACAGATCATGCTGCTTTATGAGGGTTTCACGCTCACATCTAAAACATTGTCTTTATACCCAAGAAGAGGTTTGAACTGACAATAAGCATGCCATATCCTTTATTCTGCTTGCTATCATCCTCCCTGTTGCTATGGACTGAGAAAGTCTCAGGACAGGGACCTCACAGGAAACAAAATTTGGCTGCTCCCAAACTTACGGCGGCTGAACAATGACCAAACGTCTGATGTGATCAGCAGGCAGCTATGCCCCCCCCCCACCCCCCCCCCGCCCCAAATGCAATTATAACATGACCTCAGTTTATTTTTTTGTATTTTAAAAAAATTGTTCAAACAAACATAAAGCCATTCAGAAACCGTCTAAATTTGGCTTCCAGACTGTTTCAGATTTTGAATGCCTTGTCACTGCTTCTGAGTGATGTATAATGGAAATATAAAGGTCAGTGCTATTAGCACATTGAAAACATTTCCATCCACATCTCCTTCCTAAGATGTTGCATGGGTGACACACCAGTGGGCAACATGTGTCACGAGTATTATCTACCTGTGTCAGAAAACAGTCCCCTGGTCAGAAAAAGCAGCTACCTCGAGGTTGTAGGTATGCATACACCATTTGTTAAAGGCCAGTCTGGAGCTCAGACACCCCCAACAAACATGTGGGGACAACACCGAGTTGGTCTGGGTGCCCAAGTGATAAGCACTTATCTTTTGAATGTCCAGTGGACGGTTCCTCCATCAGGCACTCCACATCCCACCCAGGCCTGAGTGCCTGAGCCTACCTGGCCCTGCTGCTATCGTGACGCCACGCACAGGCACAAGAAATCTTGTCACCTTGTTCACAAGACAGCGATGTGGATGGACCATGGGAACTTGGCAAGCTTACAGCTGGCGGGGACCTGCGGTTTTTGTCCCCTTGTAAGCAAAGCTTCTCAAAGGCAGACAGAACAAGTTTATTCTTGCTAGGACTCTAAACTAATCTGAAACTCCCCCAAATCAGGTGTGGATTTAGATGGAATATTGTTGGCAAGAATATCTAGCCTTTGTCAGTCTTTCTCCAGAAGTCATCGGTCATAGCACAATTGTAGCAATAGAGCTATAAGTTAGGGTGACGCCAGAGAAAGAAAATTCAAGAAATTTTGAGACATTTAGATTGTCTTTGAGAAGTATCTATAACTTTTTCTAGAATATTAATGATAATAGGAAGGTTAGAAGGTAGATCTCAAGTGGTATAGAGGGTCAGTGGCCAGGGATGGTTTCTGACAGTAAGAGCAGACATACGTTTTCTTAAGGTGCTTGGCACTACTGCATCATGAAAGATGGAATAAAAAATACTCTCCACAAAAGTAGCATAGTACTTACCCACAGATCTATCCCAGTGAGGCAACATGTTAGTCCAAATCAAAAATCCTTCCTATATTTTCACACAAAGGAATGATGAACATGAACAAAGGCCTCCACCCTAGCTGAAAATCTGCAAAATCTTACTTTGTGACCAACCATGCAGGCGGTTCAATTTAATTCTGACTAGTTCTTTCCACAAAACTACAGAAAAATTCCCTGCAGGAGGAAGTGCTTGAGTCAGCTCCTCAGAGAACAGAAGTTTATCCTATTCACTAAGTGGGATGAATCTTCTATTGAGATGCTAAATATTGTTTCATTGCCTTCCATACAGCCCTTCCATAAGATCTAAAGAACTTTTTATGCCACACTTACATTCATTGTGAGCCTTTTGCCCCTGCCTCTCCAGCTGTTTCCCTGCTTACGTCCTGAGGCAAGAACTGCTGAACTTGGGGAACAGGAAGACTGAATTATTGGCAGGGATGGTTTACAGAAAATTTTGGAGAGTACGTACACCTCAGAATTGGCTATCCAGATCTTCCAGGAAAAGGAACAAATCTCAAGAGCAGAAGTAATAACCAGCACAGATTGAGAGAACAGAGACGTTAAAAGGACCTTTAAAATATGTAAGGGCAAGAAACACGTGTAACAGACATTGAGATCGTGATGGTAGATGGCAATGAAGGGTACTGAATTGTGTACATGAATCTGGATGCTAGTTAGTGAAGAAAAAAGGAAATTAGTGAAGGAAAGGTAAATTAAATGGCTACAGTGATACACTCTTGGAAGTGCGGAATAGGAGAGTAGGACACTGAAAAATAAAGGTCAGGGGGCAGAGGAAGGCTTTTTGCTATGGAAATGGAAAGGACAGAGGGATTTTAGAGCTCAGAAAAATGAATAATGGTATTTTGCAACAGATGAGATGATAAATGAGGGAGAGAGGAGTCGATGGTGACTGGTTTAAAAGGCTGGGAATAAAATGATTTGAAAGATTATGGTAAAGAACAGAAGAAAATTTGGAGAGGAGATAAAGACATTTTCTCTCTATCCAATGAATTTAAATTGCCAGTGCAACATCAAGGAGAAGAGAGCCATTCACTGGTGGGTGAGAGGCTGAAAAGAGCAAGATCTCACCAACAGTAAAGTGACTACATGGGTGCCATTGTAGACTTAAGGCAGTAGGGGAACATGTAGGAAAAAGAAATCCACCATTAAAGAGCTAGAAGAAGCAGGAGATGCTGAAGAATTTTATAGGAAGAACTGAGGGGAAGAAATGTATTTAGTCATTTTTTAAAATAAAAGCTGATTTCTAATAGCTTTTGATTATTAGAAGATATTGTAGCATCAGAGGAATTCAGTCTTTATAAGGAGATGTTTGTTCAGCCTGAATATTAAGAAAGATAACTCAAGTCCTGTTTTAAAAAAAGTGTTAAAAATTGAAATAATTCCTTTACATGCAAAAAATAGTGACACATGGACAACACCAGAACAACAAAAAAAAACCCACAAAAACCAGGTTCAGTTTTCCTTTGCTATTCACAACTGAGGCACTCAGAACTTCGCTATTCAACTAAATTTCCTTGATCTGGAGAAAACATGAGACCAGAACTAACTATTAGATAACACTTCCGTTCCCTCTCCTCGTTTCTGATCCTACCCCACACTCAAAATAAGTCAGACACCTCTGGCTAAGTCAGAGCAGATGACCTTCTTGAATGGAAGGAAACCAACTTTTCCAAAGCCATGCTTTCTTTGGATCTGGCGATCTGCACATGAAGAGAAAGAAGGCAAACAACTTTTGATAGCAATAAAACCTCATGCCATTCCTCGATTTGCTCTGTGTGGCAAATCTGCTGGAGGCCTTTCTTATCCACTGCATGCTTTCTATTACAGGACTAAGGTGCTAAGGAAAAAGGTACTACTCAGCCAACTGCAAGTCTCCCGAAGATTTTATTGTTGTTAGAGATAATTCAAAATTCCATTGTATCCTGAATGTACCTGTAACATTTAAAAACTGATTTTGTTTCATTGTTTTTAAAAAAGCGCCATTTTCCACCATCCAGAATTTTCCTAATATTATTTTTTCATCAATTATGTTTATGCAAGATGCATAAATATTACAGAAGCATAGTTATTGGCAACACTGGTGTCCTGAGTACCAAACCTCTGGTAAACACAAAGTGGCTGTTTCAGTATATGTCCAAATATACATTCTGGGTTCAAATCTAAGATCTCCATATTTGGGGGGATAGAGGCATTAATAATTGTCATTCTTTTTGAGGAAAACATAGTTTTTAGAAAGGAGAGAAACAAAAAATGTAATTAAAATATTCCACTTAATTTAAACATTTCCTACAGCTCCATTTCACATGCAGCCTTCCAGGATGAGGTATTTGTGCATAGGTTGAACTGGCCTAGCATAGACATAGGCAAGGAAGAGTTTACCGTCTTTACTCAAGCTGGGATGGCAGTAGTTGCTGTATGTCCCTGTGCCCTAACCTGCTCCAGAGATTAGGCATCCAAACGAGGATTTAGATGGCTTTCAGTCCTCTGTATCTAAGAACCCACAATATCCTATTCCCCTCACACCCTTAGGTACCCAAATTTCCCCAGTCAGGTACCCTGAGTGCCTATTACTCATGCTGGGAACTGCTTCCAGCTAAGTCACAACCAGCTCTCATCAGGACATGTTTTCTGCCTGAGATCCTGGAGGAGCTCGGTCCAGGAGACATGCTGAGAGTGTGCTTCTCATTTCCTAAAAGAGCTGATCTCATCACAAAACACAAGACACAAACGGTCGTTCCAAAAGACAGCCAGAGAAGAAGGCTGGTCAGAAGTACATTTTGTGGTTGTTTCATCCCTCCTGTCCTCACCAAAACTGTTGCCGTTTTCTCAATTTTTCTTTCATAAAATAAAGCGGGAGGGACAGCTCTGGCCAGGATGTGAGACACCTGGGTTCATCCCATGTGCATCTGAGGAAGCTCACACCTTCCCTTCCCCATCACAAGGAGCCTGCCCTAATTGCCAGTGGTGTGTGCTGAAGATATTCAAAGGGAGAACTGGTCTCCACTATTCCTGTTGACACTATGCTGCTTTGCAAAAAAACCTACCCATCCCCCCACCAAACAATTAAAGAGTAATTAGCCAGAGAGGCAGCAAAGTACCCACCATTACAATGGTACAAAGTACCCACAGGTTCACCAGGGAGCAGGAACACCTTGATTCAGGAATCCTTGGAATACTGAATAAAAGCAAAAAAGCACATCTGCCGTTTCCTTTTTCAAAGCATATCCTATCCTTAATGTGTTTTTAAAAGGGATGACTCAGGGTCCTAAACCTAGGAGAGGGCCGTGGCTGCAAATCTCAGTCATTCTGCAGTTCAGACTGGGTTTCTCAATCCCAGGAAGGGATAGGGTAAAGCACTCTTTTGGTCACCAGTCCTCCACTCCTGGTTGTGCAGCAGCTTAAGACAGTCTAAGCCAGAACTGCTGCTCCTCTTTACCTGCCACATGTAAGTGACCACAGTGAATCAGTTCAGAGAGTTAATCCATCTGACAACTAATCATTTGGTTCTACAGAGTTAGTTTTCTGCCGTACCACGTACTTCATTTGGGTTACCACACGGTACAAACACGTCACCAGAAAGCAGGAGTCACAGGACCAATGGCTTGGACTGAAGGCGACCCAAGCTGCCAAGGAGCCTCATGCTTAGGATGCTGCCTTTGGGAACTCATTCTGAGGTGTCTCATCCTGTCGAGGTATTGCAGATGCCCAGGTACTTTACACAAGGCTGTTCCCTTCTAGGAGGCAAATAAAACCCCAAAACAAAACAAAATGAAACAAAAACCAACCCCCAAACCCCCAACCTTTAAAAGCAAAGGGTAGCTAGAGTTGTCCGGTCTGGTACCTGCAAGCCAGCTGAGTGGGGCCAGCTCTGGGGAACCCAGAGCTCCCCACAGTGCACTAGAAGCAGGAGAAGCATCAGGCTGGCTTTCTCATTCCCTCATCTTGGTAACTGTGCCCATGTGAATTTTTTCTTCTGGTATTCTAGTTTTATTTTGCTCCAGTTTTAACTTTCAGGGTTATGCATGTGTTTAATATTTTTTATTATCTTACATATGTAATAGGACTAACATAAAACAAAGAACTGAATCAAAAGCTGAAAAAGGTGGCTTAACTTATGAACTGTTATTCAGATAAATGGAAAATTGTAGTTGGGGAACATATTAAAACCACCAAAGTCTGCGTGCCTACCTGGGACAAAGACTAAACCTCCAGTAAATGTTACATGCAACAAATAGCCTGACAAGTTCTCTTCAAAGATCTGCAATTATTATTAAGTGGATGTTCAACCTGACCGGACACTCTAAAAGATATTTATCCTTGCACAGAAGTTCTGCAGCCATGTAGTTATCCTAAACCCATAACTAGCAAATTCATTTCTCCTCTACCCTGTAGTTTCTCTCTTTTTTTTTCTATTTATACTATAATCAAGTCTCCTGAAACTTCACCTGAGTGAAGATACTCACCAAACCTGGATGGAGAGTGCACTGAAGGCAGACCTAAGCATTTCTTCTGATACAGCATTTGGTCTGTGTGCAGATGAGCTCTTCTGGGAGTTGTGTCAGACAATTTTGAAATTGTTGTTTTCTGAAGAGAGACCATTTGGTTTTAATCTTTCAAATGCCATGGGGACATCAAATAAGAGTGTAAGGAAATTGCTTCCTGGGGTTAGGACCCGTGCTGATGGAGTCAGAATGTGGATGGGTTTAGGAAACTCCACTTAATGTTTCTGAATTATCTGTCAGTCCCTGCTCCAGAGACCTGTGGAAGAGACAAGAGGCTGTACGTTCCCCTAGTCTGTGAAATTATTAGTATGACAGGAGTCATATACTGGAGATGAAAGCTCTTGTTTAAAAGTGATTGTAGGACTGAAAGAAATAATGTACAACACCTTTGGTAATTTCAGACAGGGCTCCCTTAATGCAGACAGGTCCACTGTTGTGGCCACACACAGTAGCTTAGAGAAATGCAAATAGCAAATTTTTACAAGTTAAAGTTTTTCTCTGGTTATCTACAGTTCTTATGTGTCTCTCATTATCATCTTGTCCAAGTGCCTCTGAATCTCAAAAATCTATGTCTTGAGTCCAAGCTCAACTTTTTGACTGTCTAGTCAAAGAGAAAAGACTCCTTTCTGCTCACCCCATAGTCAATCACCTGTTCTTCCACCTAGATTTAGAAAGCAAGGTTTAAGTTCATGGTGAGCAGAAAAGGGACTTACACCTGCATCTCTTGCATCCCCTAGCTTTGTATCTGCTAACAGTTACATCCCCTTTGATGCGACCTACAAGTCCGCACAAGTGAGGAGTCTAGAGCCACTCGATTCAAAGCTGGAAAGATTTGAAAATCACAGATAGGTTTCATGAAATGGAAAAATTATTTTGTACACGAATAACTGAAATACATCATTTCACAACCTGCAGTCTCCAACTCCTGTTGAAAGAAGTAACTTACTAGAAGACAATAACCAACAGTTTAGTCAGGCTTCTTAAATTTTAGGATAGCCCTCAGCTACTGGATCATCTTTCCTCTCCAGTTTGTTGACTGTCTCTGATCAGTCGGGTATGGTGCCTGACATGGGCACAAGTGGAACTTCCTTTATTAACTGTTTATTAAAGTTAGGGTGAACGGCTGTCGTAGAAAGTGTAAAGCTTATGTACTTTGGTGGAATCTGAACACATACTCTTAAAGTGCCTCTGGCTCATCTACTGACATGCTGCTAGATGTGAATCATAGCAGGATTGCCTGCTGCCTTCTATGTAGAGTTGGACATACTGATAAAGTGGCCTCATCTCCATCACCAGATTTTCTAATTTCTAATAGAATTTCCAATTTTTTCTAATTCTATTTGTAATAGAATTTTAATTTTCTATTTAATTTATTTATTATTCTATTTAATGCTATTAAATAATATTACTTCTATTAATTTTATAAAAATAATTTTATTAAATATTACTATTAATCTGTTTTGTTTCATTTTCTATTTATTCCAATTCTATTCTAAATTTCTAATTTCTAATTCAAGTTAATGTAAACATTAAGTCTGCCCTGCTGTTTTTTTCTGAAAGGAATGTCTTGCTTATACACCATCAGATTTTAGGAGATGAGAGAGCAGTGAAGATGAGCTCTGAAAGACAAATCAAATAAAGCATCAGTGTGCACTGCTAGGGGAACACAGTGGCTTACTGTAAGGGAACACTGTTAAAACCAAAGTGCAATAAGAGAGAGGGTTTCATGCTAAATTAATTATCAGGATTGCACCTGGAGCACAGAACTCATATCTTCAGTTAAAAAGCATGCAAGTGTCTTTCTGTGAGACTAACAGACTGACCAACTTTTTTAAGCCTCCCATGTAAGTGACACAAACGCACAGAAACAGGAATAAATGAATAAATGGGGAAGCAACATTTCTATCCATTGCTGCAATAACTTAGATGGAAAAGGACACACCATTAAAACAGAAAGGGTGATAAAAGCCTATCACTAGACTGCTAAGTTTGCCTTGTACTTTGCCATAAAAGCTGGGGATCATCAGGCTGAGTGTTCTGAAAGCTTCTCCATTCAGCAGGATGCAGAAAAACAATTCCTACATTTTGTTATGAGTCAAGCCAGCAAGATGTTTTTAATGGCCTTTCAGGCTTGATTTTGGAAATATCATAGTGTCACTTATGGTAAAACTAGAGCAAATAATAGCATCTGTCTTGAATATAGCCATCTCAGCCCCATTACACCATAGCAATGCCATTAGAAGCAAACCGGTTTTCCTGTCCTGTCTGTCTATTAAGTTATCATCCGAAGTGATAGCATTCTTGCCAGGAAAATTTGCCAAGCATGTCTAAAGAATGATTAACTGTTTATACGTTACTCCAATTTCTCCATCTATTGCAGTTTCTGATTTCCTTTGGTTTATGTTTTGAATATCACATCAAAAAAAGTAATTTATTGCCCCCATTAGATAAAAATAGCCTCTGTATCTGAAGGAGGCTCACGTTTGTTTTGCATCTAGGTTAGTGTAATGGTAGTTGGGAGATTATGAATTAGTTACTCCAGATCTAGAGAAATTCAGCTTTTCAAGAAGGGATGGTATGTGAGTTTGGTTGCTGGATTTGGGTTTGGGCTCCTTGTGTGGTTTTTTTTTTAAAACATTGTCCTGCTACCTTTCCCAAAGCAAGCGTACCAAAGGAACCCATGTAAACTGCAAGCATGCTCACAGGGTGAATAATGTTGGCTGTCACCGAGGAAAATGTTTGAGCGAGCAACAGGGTACACCATTTAGCATGGGATGGAAAACTTTGAATCTCTTTCATATCATTTTGGTGACAGAATCTGACCTGGTGCTGAAGACCAAAGCATTCTCTTGACTGCAGCTTAGCCGCCATAAACTCACTTGAGCTAATGGACTTGCAGAGCTAGGCTACTGGAAAGGCATAGTTACAGCAGGAAACCAGGCTGAGATTATTCCTGGAATCTGCGGTCAGTCTGTTAAAACTACGTGGCTTCTGGACCTCACTGACTCAACTCGCAGTTTCCTGACATGATGATAGAGCATGACCCGTCTTTTTTTTCGCCCAGTGGCTACGAACTGCCACTAGAGCCTTAGAATAGATATCTCTGGGGCTGAAGCATAAGCTCTCACTGAATAACAATGAAGCAGCGTAAGGGAGGAGGGAGGACAGAGAGAGGGAGCAGAAAAAGCTGAGACAGCTGACAGAACTGATTTTGTAAAGGAAAGCAAAGTGAGCACCTGCAAACTCCTGCATCATGGTATATATCATCCTCTTGAGCAAGAGGTAAACTGCCCTCTGCATATGCCCAGGAGTAATCCTCACTCATTTAGGAAATACGATGCATATTCCTCCCATCATAAAATGAAAAGAAAAGAGATGAAAAAAAAACCCAAATCAATAACTGTATCTAATATGACATGTATACAATTCTAACTCGGGACATCTAGGGGATTCAAGAAAACTTTGTGCTCTAAATCCTCACTCAGTGGTTTCCTGTATAACTGCAAAAAATCCCACCAAACCCTTATGCACTTGCTTTTATGTTTACATGTCCAGTTATAGAAAACCAAAACTCATCTTCCTTTTAGGGTTATTTGGGAACCTGATTCATATCTCAGGAGCTTGGAGGCTGATGGAAATTCTGTGCAAGTGCATAAAGCTGTTTTCTTACCAAACAAACTGTGTCTTTACAATAGCTAAGATGGAGTTGAACCAGAAATACATCTAGGCAGCTTCACTGGGTTAAAATGATTACTCTCTGATGTACGCTACAGCTGCTCTTTAAATTATACATCTTCTCCAACAGCTCATATAAAGCTTAGTGCTCACTATTCACTTTCTTATTTTGAAATACCAGTTTATATAGCTTTTCTAGTATAAGAGTAAAGGAATGGTAAATGGTGACTAATAATTCTTAGATGTATTTATGATTCAACATCCCTAGAAAGCAGCTATGCAAATAATAGATACCTGTCTTGTGAAAGAAGTACCAGGGAAATTTCTTAATCTTTGAAGCAGAACATTTCAGGCAGCAGTCACTGTGTACCACTCAGTTTGCATCCG
The DNA here is from genome assembly GCA_034008185.1 of Gorsachius magnificus. Taxonomy (NCBI): domain Eukaryota; kingdom Metazoa; phylum Chordata; class Aves; order Pelecaniformes; family Ardeidae; genus Gorsachius; species Gorsachius magnificus. The sequence continues at coordinate 56,239,523 of CM067083.1, read as the reverse complement.
TGACCCATTCAGTTGTCCAAATGTGAAACTTTCCAGACAGTTCATGTGCTGCTAAGATGCAATCAGGACTAAATACCTTATTATAATATTCAGAAAATTTGATTGTGGTCACTCAATCTCTGTAGACATGGGCAGGAGTAATTATACGACAATTTACTATTCTCACATACAAGATTTCTTTTTGCACAGGCTTACCTTAAGCTTCAGCTATTATAATTATTATAATATCAGATATTATAATATTACAATATTATAATTCTCTGCATACTCTTTGACTATTTGACACTACTTGACTGAGTGAAGCTGTAGCTTTTCTTCCCCATTATGCCCAGAAGATCCCATTCCTTCAGTTCAATCATCTGCTTGTCTACTGGTGTACTTGAAAGGGGTTGAGCTAATTAGCAGAGGTAGCCTAGATGGCTGTAACAGAAGAGATTAAATTGTCAAAGTTTCTAAATATTCTTTTTTTTCTTCTCATTGTCAGATACTTAGAATAACCAAGTTGTTTCTAGCTACTGTGTATTTGCTTTACAGAAAAGGGTACAACCCAGTGACTTTGTATGTACTATTTACTGTTCAAGTATAATGGTTTTATTAAGTGGAAAAGCTTTGGCAACCTACAGAGCTTTTGTTAGTATTTATTTTAAGTTAAATACATAACTTGCTAGGAGAGAACACCGTTTTCTGCTGTAAAATGACCAGGTATACCCTACCAAATCAGTAGCAATCAGTTAATTATAGCCAAATTTAAGGTGTTTGTTCACATCATAAAAAGCAAGAAAACATGGTTTGGGTACAAGAAGAATTCTCAATATATTCTCTAAATATTGGTTTGGTTTTCTCCCAACTATTTACAAATTCTATAACTTAAGCTCTGATTTCCCCTCTGAATTGTTTTCCCATTTTTAGTCATACCACAGCAGTTTTCCCTATTCATATGGAAGCAGTCAGGGTTTTTTCAGCAGAAATGCTTGAAAACAAGATAAATTGGATTCCAGAGGAGCATAAAACTTTTAAAGCTAGAAAATTAGTAGTTTATAGGCAAGTGGGAAATTGATATTATCATAAAAGGATTGTATTCTACTTTTAACTTGCTGGGGTCTCCAGGAATGAGTTGACACAGAGTCCTGAACAGTTCCAGTCTAGAGGCAGGGACAGAAAGATTTGTCCCATGAGCATCTCTGACATTTTCAAAAATATTTTTGCCCTGAACAGTGAAAAAAAAAGTCTTTCAAGCATAATAACCCTTCCTAAATAGAAAATGTGGAAATTTGGTTGGATTAATTAAAACATTGGGGGTTTGGAATTCCTTTACTTCAATTTCCAATATAAACTGATTAATTTCAAACCAAAGGTTTATTTAAATGAAAAGCAGGCCTCCATTAATACAAGACAAACCAAAACAAAATAAAACAAAACAAAACCACTTCAGTGAGATACTTTGGCAACTTCCAAACTTTCTTTAAAAGCACTTTTTTTGAAGAGGACATCTGTCAAAAACAATTGCTTCAGCAGTCAGCTTCAGTTTTGACAAACGTAGACTTTTCTAATTAATGTTTAATTGAAAAATTCCTGACCAGCCTATTCTAGATTGACATGGGAATTGGCTAGCAGTCGGACATAGTGCAAAAGAAATATGATATTTGCACAGCCCAACAAAGAAAAGCAAGCTGGGGACCGAGGGCATAAAATTAAGGTGATGTTATATAAGGCGACTTCTTTCCCAGAAAAATCTCATAGTGAGCAGAAAGCGTTACTGATTTTGTTTGCTGTGACGGCAAAGGGAACTAGCATGGCCAAATTGGGATTGTTTCATGCCCTGGCTGTGGAAAGCATCTGCACTTATTAATATGTCCTCTGCAGGACACAGCAGTAGTAGATCTACATGCACAGTGCCAGTGGTTAACAAGTTGAAATTTCACAGGGAATGGGGGTTATCAGTATCTCATTTTGATGAGAAAAAAGATAAAAATCTAGATTTCCCTTTAGTCCATGGGATAGCCTTTGTGACAGTGATGCCCACTAAACAGCTTATGTTCTGCTAGTTGCACAGCTACAGAAAACTATGTACGTGCACACGGTTTGCAGAACTTCATGTTCCTGTTGAAATACCTTAACAGAATAATTACTTTGCCAATTACAAATTAGTCCTGCTTATAAAACATCTCCACATTTTTAGGCTAAATTTTCAAGAAAAATAATGGGGGTGTTCTTTGCTGCTGCTGCACCTCCCACCACCTTTGTTACTGCTGCTACTACCACAGCTGCCTCACTAGCAGAGGAGGTGGTAAAGTGCACTGAGCCAGCAGCGGTACTTGCAGCAGGAGCCGTACCCGTGGAGGTGGAAAAAGTGCAATGACAAGAGCAGCATCAAAAGAGTAGGGTACATGTAGGATGAGTAGGAATTTCTGCACTCCTAGGGAGAGGAAATGAGATGCTGGAGAGATTTCAAAACCTTTTTATTCCTCCAAATCAAATCCTCTTTTATTTTTCTGCTAGAGCACAACAGGACAATAGTGATTACAGTCTCCCTGTGCAATCCCAGCTTTCTAGCCACAGCCATTTTGGGGGCAGATATAATTAATCTTTTCCTCATGTACTTGAGAATGCATTGGGATACTCTCCAAGTCTCATCTTCAGGAGACACCTTTGTTCCCTGGGGGGAATTTATTCACCGCTACAAATCACTCACTTTGAACATCCTAATCGATATGTTTCAAGAGAGTTTGAATAAATGATGTTTGGAAGCTGTGGTGAATAATTCTTCATTTAGAAGAAGATAAACTCTTCTTGAGAGGGAACGCACCATGTATAATTCTGGAGCAGAACTGACAATGAACAGAGACCCCCTAGATACCTAATTTACTAAAGCAGCCAGTCTTCAATGGGAATTTTAGGGAACGATAAAACAAAAAGAGCAAAGATGCTCAGGTTTTTTGGGTAGTGGCAGAAGTTCTTCTTCCAACTGTAACAATAAAAATAGTCTCCTTTGCATAGGCCTCACTGACATTAAATCCCTAGATGTACAAAGAGGACAACAGATCGCTGTCTCAGCCTCAACAGGTAAATGATCACACTGGGTGTTACTGCCCTCCTTTCCTGAAGACTTCAGGACAGAAAGAGGACATGAATGCCACTGTTACAAGAATCCCTTGTCATGCCCATAAATTGATTGAAATTCTTCTTTACCTCATCTTGTGTGTACATGTGCCAGTACGTATGGGGAGGGGAAGAGGAAGGAAGAACGTGAGGAGTGTAGTGGCTATAAATTACTTGACCCAGCAGCAGCTTGATTTACTTCAGCCTACCAAAAGGCTGACTGAAATGGAGACTGTGGACTTGAACTGCTGAATGAGAAGTAGGTAGGCACAGAGAAGGAGTTTTTAGAAGTGCCAGAGTGGTTGGCATTCCTGATTTGTGCAAGAAAACCCAGGCTCACTGACACCTCTGCGAAGGAAGAACACCCGCAATAGAGTCAACGGAGTAGTCGCATTTATCACTAAACAGGGAGATCAGAATTTGGCCTTTTGTCACTGAAGTGGCAATTCATGAATACAAATAATAGTTTCAATATAGGCAATTAAAATAATAAGTGATGTGAGTAGGAAAGGACCCACTCCAGCAAAATTGTTCTTCTGGATTAATTTGAATTTGAAAAGATCACAAAGCTGATAAAAATGCCAATGGAGTTTTCCAGCCCCTCTTCTGTTCTAAAACAGAAATTAACTTGGGCAAAAATGAGAATATCAATCCAATGGAAATCTGTCTTATTTAAATATTTGTGCTCATCTCAAATGGTTGAAATAACTCCACAGAACTTCTGAACTTTGTTTTAGAAATACCAAAGCATCATTTGAACAACTCCGATCAAAGTCTTTCAGTCATTAATTGCAAAATTGCACCTTTCCATTGCACAGAGATCTTCTCTACACACTGTTTCCCATGGTATACTTCCAGTAATGGGAGTTCAGTGATACATTACGGGATTTAGGCAGCAAGGGGAAAACAGTGCATCATAAGAGATAAATCTAGTGAATGCTCCCAGCATTTGGGAAATTGATGAATCATGACATCAGTGGCAGAAACAGTCTAATGCTGAACTGAAAAAAATGGAAAGGGGGAGGGATTCCCCCAACCAGAAACTTAGAACATTGCCAGCAAAATCTTTCCGCCACTACCACACCCCTGGAAACCTGTAATGTTGTAAAAATGCTGTTTGCCAGGAGTCACAGGGAAACTCTGATTAGTCCTTGGCAGAACGAGATTAAGTGGTTTTCAGTAATTTGCAGCAAGACACAACTGTTTGTTTCGGCAGAATCTTTTGCATTTTTTAAACTATATAACTTAAAAATGTCTCTGAAAATGTTTGTCCACTATCTGCTGTCCTCAGCAGTATTAATTTGAGTCTATTTTTCTGGGGAAAGAAGTGCAGCTATAGTTGTGAATATTATTGAGCAATTCACAAGTGTTTCAGGATAGAGCAGGTTATTTGGAAGTTTTGGTTACGGATAAATAAATCACAAGCAGGATACCTGGTGACTTCACGAGAGCCTGAACAAGAGTGGCTAGCTACATCACCTGCATAATTTTTCATAAGCCATTTTTTGGTTCAGCTGAATTAGCTTTCGTGTCGGAGCACATAGTATCAATGGAGTACACAACTTCTAGGTTCTCAACTCTTTCATTAACTACATTCAGATTATCTGTAATGATTAATCAACTTGAAAAAAATTGCCTGGCAACATGCCTTTAACCACTTCCTGCTTGTGTGTCATTAAAAGCATTGCCTTTACACGGGAGGGAAGGGTGGCAGATGTATTTACATACAAATAGAAAAAACAAATCTCCCTCATGTTGCCACGTTCCTCCTGCAGTAAGGGTTGCTTATGGAGTTATCTCAGCCTGTACTAGGGGACATTATTCCTGCAGTTTCCTCTGAAGAATGGCATCCTTAGGAGGCCTGGGGCTGGGGATGGAGCCGCGCGTTCAGCTCAGGGGAGGGAGGTCACACAATGGCCTCACAAGGGACGCCAACCACAGCCAGACACCAGTTCAGAGCAGCCAAAGTAGCAATAGAAACTGTTACCCCAGCTTTAGGGGAAGAAAGGAGCAGATCCTCCTCCACGGAGAGCTGAAACTCTGGAAATGGGGAAGGCTAATGGAGAAGTTTCAGACATTCCTTCATTTTGGCAGGAGTCTATGCTATCTGAAAAAGAAGACGGGCAGAAGCATTCATGTTTCTGAAAGTAGATGGTACTGAGGAGTCTGTTTGTTTTCATTATTTTTGCTAACTTGAGTAGAGATGGCTAACCACCAGGCTATGTTCAAAATATGAGCAATGCACAAAAATGAGCCCCAGAAACAATGTGGTTTTTAACACGATATTACATGCAACTAAAAATGAAGTTAATGACTTGTCTGGCTTTCTAAGGGACTTGTCTGGCTTTCAAAGGTAGTTTTGAAAGGTGAGTTCAGATACAAAACCAGACTAGGACTGCAATTTGAGGAAAAGCTCTTGGCCTACTCAAAGATCCGGAATTAACTCTTAGCAATATGCTTATTGATGGGCAAAGGAAGTGCCCCTGCCTGAGGTTTTGAATGATAAACAGGACTTTGATCCTGTGGAAAATCAGGACAAACATAAAACACATTTAAAATTAGACCTGAAGTAGAATGGCATTCAGAACTCAAAGTCCACCATAGGCAGCACCCTGCAAACAACACAAGTATGGCTGCCCAGTGTGGAAAAAAATAAAGGAATGGTATTGGAATATGCCCTTAGGAAGACTCTGCAAACTTCAGGAAAGTCAATGAACAGAAGAATGCTTCCTAACAGTCCGAGACAGCCCTAGAATAAAAGATGACTGGATTATTAACTGCAAATATATAGAGTACTCAGTTATCCCATGTTGAGTGCTGATGCACAAGTTAGTGTAGCGCTGGAAGTGCTGACAGTATCTCAGAAAGAAAAGCAACAGATAGTAACAGGTAACCAGGAATTGGGTTTTCAAGGTGACTTTTTCCCCCCAAGAGGACAGCTAAATAATAAACAGAAAAGATATAACGCCTGCTGGGGAAAAGTATTCCTGTTAGGGCTAATAGCTGTTATATCTTTTCTTCTTTGTGAGATGTCCTTCCTTCAGAAGAGGCTTCAGGTGGCCTCCAGTGGAATGGTAGCCCAGAGGCCTCTGCCCCCGCATGCTCTGTGGGTGCCGCGGGTGCCTGCCACACCAGCCTCATTTGTTCCACATCTGTATGCTCCTCTGTGCAGCACAGGGCAATTCTTCTCCGTCAGTTGTCTCCAGGCATAACTGAGTAACTCTACTGGGATTTTTTTATTCTTCTTGTCTATAATGTGGAATGAAACCACTTCAAGAGATGTTTATTAGAACTAGCAAGGACTGGCAGACTGGCATTAGGCATGCTGACTTGTGTCAAGTGTTCTGGGAAGAAATGCTGAGTTTTGATTTTTTGGTTGTGCATCCACTGAATGTGCCAAAACTTTGCAAGAGGCATGAGTCAAACATAAAACATAACTTGAAAGCATCATTTAGTCTGAGAGCTCTTGAAACAAAGCAGTGGTCTCTTTTATTGAGTAATATTGTGTTTAATGTCCCTCTGTGAAGCCTCTGTTCTTATTTATCATTGCACTTACCATTCAGGTATCAACAAAGACAGACGTGTAGTAGATCTCTGAGGCTGTGCAGTTGTGTTAAATATTTGTCTTTTGCCTCAAAGGATAAGGATTTATTTAGCTGTAGCAAATGTAATGCTTTTGCTTCGTGAAAGAGCTAGAATGTCAGGGGAATCTCTGATCCACATCATGCAACCTTAGAAACCACCCGTATCAAGTAACCCTATGTCTAATACTTAAAACAGAGACAGGTTTGCAGTAAATATAATTAATTCCATGCAGTTTTCTGTGATTTACGCTTTTTTTTAAAGATTCTGTCCCAAAAATCTTTTCTACCTAAGAATGTTTTAAGAGTAAAAATGTTTCAGAGATGTTTGCCTTCTTCAGGGTGAGAACTTCATCTTCACTTAGCTTCAAACTAGAGAAGTTTTTAAGAGCTGGTTCAGTGGAAAAAGCACATTATAACCACTGGATGTTTATGGAAGTCCTATCATACAGAACATGTTGGTTTTTTCATAAGAGGAAAGGTACGTCTTGGTCCATAAGAAGCTCTGTTTGCTACTAGCGTTATGCCCTAATTTCAAGCTTATTCACTCAAAAAGGCTTCATTATTCTTCTATTGTAAAGGGGTTTGGAAGAAAAGATACTATAAATAACTGGTGGAGAGATTTTAAAGCAACTGATTCAACATGTATTTCTAATAACATACAAGCATTATAGAATGACATACTCTACCCTTTGCCTCAAAAGAATCAATGGAGGCAAAATACAACCAGGACATAAAAAATTTTGACCTGAAATGGGAGCTAGATAAGGCCTTTCAGATGGAATATTTTGAATTTGTATGTCTTATGAGACTAAAAGAATAAAGTCTAAAGAAACCTTCTTTCTAATTGTTGAAAAGAGAAATTTTTGAAAAAGAGACTGAAGTAGTTTCTAATATTAAACCTCCTCCTTAGCCTGTTGCAAAGCTTGGTAGCTTCAATCATATTTTCTAGTTTTATTGCATAACTTTTTTCCCCTCCCCAAAGCATGTGATGAAGCTGCACAATTGGCGGGACTGGATCTAGCCTAAATATTCCCAATACACAAAAAAAAACCCCCGCAGTGGGGTCTGGCTCGGCTTTACTCAATATAGCTGGGCTAGACAACGAGTACTATGCTTCCCTTCTCCTTCCACACCCTTCCCCAACAACACCGTTCACCCTTTGTCTCAATGACTGAAGATAGCTCCTGGAGCACAGATGTGGCTGGATTAATAGGAATTTATTATTCAGTGGTGGGCTGTTCAAGCCTATACTGCTCAGACCTCTTCACATTCATCTGGTTTCTGACTTTTTGTTTCCGTTTCCTAAGCTGATGATGCTTGTGAGACCTTGCTGTATCTGCCTGTCTGTCCCTCTTCACTAACTTCATGTGTGTCACCCAATTTCAGCCAAACGACAGGTCAAACTTTCAAAGACAAGCTCAAAGACAGAAAATTAACCCAAGTGCATGGAAAAACACCCAGCAGCCAAGTGGAGAGAGGTCCTACTGAAGCTCTTGTGGAGAGAAGATTTGGTCTGCAAGCTTAACCCTTACTGGCCAACACAGACTTCATATAAACCCCTGCTGCTGGAAGAGTTGCTGTGACAGCTCACTGAGAAGGTCCCCAGAGAGAATCGGTGTGTGAGGTCTCAGTACAATCTGGCCTTGTACCCAAGCTTGTTCCCAAGCTTTCCTCATTCCCCATCCTCTTACAGAACTCACAGCAAGGTCCTACTTTCAAAGAGAGTTTGGGACAGAAGTCAATGCCCAACTCATGAATGACTGGGGGAGGGCGAATTGTGGGGCAGGTAGAGCTGCGGGTAGCTGGCTGGGCCAGCTGTGCCATGCCCATAGCTCTTTTTAGTCCACTTAATGCTGTCCTTTAACATACAGTCGATAGGCTGCCCAAAGCTCTTGTACAGTTCTTTTAAATAAAAATATTACCTTGTCCTCTTATCACTATAGACATCATTTTTATAAAATTCAGCAAGAGAACTACCTAAGTATATTTCACCGGCTAGAGGAAATATAGCTCTTCATGCAAAGCTTTCTGGTTTTTTTAACGTTATGGAATTCTGGATAACAGGATGCTGATGGACTTCCCTCAATGGAGCCTATAGTCTGTGTGGCAGTAAATAAGGACATCAGACAGGCTGCACTGCCAGTGAGCAGAGCTTTTGTAGGAAGAGGGGTGATAGACCAGACATTCACATCCAGCTTCACTCAGTAATCTGTGAAGACAGCATTCCAAGACGTCTCGTCTGCTGATCTTCAGGGATCTATTTATCTAAATTTAATCGGTTCGCTCTATCCCATTGCATACTCAAGTGGAAGAGCTACTTCAGTGCCTTACTGTACAGTAACATAGCTAGTGATTGTAAATCTGTGCTAATGCTCAGCGTAAGAGTAGACAGCTTGTAAATGTACAGATCTGATTAGACGCGACACTTTCATACCAAAATTTGCATGTTTCCGGAGATTTCAAAGCTTTCAAGTTTTCACAGCCTGTTTTCAGTCCCTTGTGTCTTAGCGGTAGATTTTTTAATCCTGGTACAATAAATAGACTTGGATTATGAAAAATCATTAAATTTATATTATGGAAGAGTAGTTTCAAGTTCTATCCTTTAAACTTCATAAAAATGAGGTGTTAAAAATAGACCTTTTATGTAAGACTTTTTTGTAATTCACTTGTAAGTGGTCTTCAAAAGGTTTTTCTGAGTTTGGATGTATTTTGCTCTTTTCTGGGCAGCAAATGATTTACAATTCTTCTCCTCTTCTTAAGCTTTGAAAAAAATGCAGTGGCACCACAGCCTTCCCTAAGCACATACTGCTTCAAGTATACCATCATACAAAGAAAAGGGGGAACAAATTAACTTCTGAGATATTACTTACTATTGGTACCTGTACTCCAAAGTAAAATATTCTTTCCCAGGAGGAAAAATGGTGTATCCTTTCTACCAAATTTGTATTTAGCATTTTTAGGAATGCTAAAAGAGTTAACTCACATGCTTGATAGGGTTACAAAGAAAAAAAAGGAAGAAAAACTGCTATATTGTTTTCTAATATGTAAGTTTTCCATAGTCAGATTCTGCAGGAAGACATAATTTATTCTTTTCTGTTGATGTATATGAAATAATACATGCAGGGCTTGCTATAAAAATTTGGGATGGTTGGAAATCTGGATTTTTAAAAATGACACATCAAAAAATGACCATGGGAGGAGAAAGGAGAGGAGAAGAAATCATAATTGGTTTTGTTTTCTTTCTCTGAACCTCCATGCAGCCCTTCCAACACACAACATGCTAACTAGCTTTAGGGACTCCTCAGGCTAGTTTCAGAACATCTCAAGCCCTCTGCCTCAGTGTGGTATTTTGGGAACCTCTATGAACTTAGAGATACCACATTGACTGTCCGGCATTTTCTGTATAATTTAGACATTTATGGCTTTCTTTTGCTGCACACTTGCATTATACCTCTATGTTTAAGGGAGAGGGACTGTGCGACAGGTATCTATGGCCTGATGTTACAAAGTACCAGCAGCCACATGAATTTGTGGTAGTCGGAAAGGGACCTGTGAGTAGCTCTGGAGAAACCCGTTCTGCCAGGCAAGCTAACAAACAAGACCGCGACTGAGGATTCAGGCAGCTGAGGTAGATGCTCAAATGATGAGGAACACAGAGGAGGCTGCAGCTTTCTATGCGGGAATCCTTCCAGCAAAGGAAGGGATAAAACCAGGACGAGGGAAAGGAAAGAAAACCTGCATTCTCTCCCTGAAAAGACAGTGAGTTAGTTCTAGAAAGCTCTTGTAACCGCAAGGGGATTTAACCTGCAAGTCTGATTTTTCTTTTTCTCCACAAATCTCTTTTTATTTCCTGTGCTGCCCAGTGGCTTTGACAGATGAGTAGTAGCGAGACTTGCTGCAGCAGCATCAGACACACATCTGCCTGCTGTACCACTCTGCAGGTTATTGGTTTCACAGCATAGCTGACAGACATCTCGGCCGGGGACAGCCAGCGACCGGGAAGGAAAGAAGGCCATGGAAAGGGAGGTGAGCTAAGACGCTGGTGCAAATCAGGAGGAGGCAGAAAGTCCCGTGAAAGTCTGTCACTCTGCTGTCGGCTGGCTGCATCCTGCACCACTGCACTGGGTTGTTGCAGGTGAATGTAAAGGGTCATCATTTTTAAAAACTCTGTGATGCTTTTTTCTGCTGTCAAGGAATACTAGAAGAAACCGGCTTCAGGATCTAGACCAGTGGCTTCTAATACCCAGAGATGTGTTAGGCATAGGGCGTGCCTCGACTTTTCCATGAGATCTAGGTAGAATTTTTATATGTTTTTACCAAAATAAGTGTTGTTGCTGAAATGTTTACTTTGATAACCTACATATATACAGTTCAAGGCACCCAGAAATTGAAAACTGTGTCTTATTCTTCTATACCTCAAAAATTTTGTAGAATTTCAAGCCACATAGTTTATTACCTCTCTGACACCTGCTCTAATTTCTTGCTCCAAAATGATTCTAACCCAAGATTTAGTCAGGTAAATCCATGTCTTCTGTCTTCCATATTTGTTGTCGTCCCGTTTTCCCACTGTTGTCAGCTGACCTTTTTATTTCATGCATGTTTTTCCTGGTAACTTGATGAATAGTAGAAAGGGATAAAAGAGCCCTCGATAGCTCCTCCCAATGACTGTCCTGTGCTTGTGGCTGTAATCAGTGCCTCCCACCTCTCTCTGTGCTGGTGAAGCCCTTGCCAGGTCTCAAAACCATCAGTGAGGGACACAGAGCCTGGGGAGGGGACAGCACCAATTACAGGGATGTAACGAAGCCTTGGGGAAACACGTGGCCACAGTGCTCACTACAGCACCTCCACAAATCATTCTGCTGCTAAAGAAAAGGGCCACGTTCATTTTATAAGCAGGGAACCCTCTCGTGTGACGCAGCATGAAGGACATGAAGCTTGGCAGCAGCAGGTGGCAAAGCGAGTGTCGCTGTACAGGATGTGTGACTGACAGGTAGACAAAACAGCACCTAACACAAGAACAAGCAAGTACGGTGAAAGAGCCAGACCAGTGGAAATGTGGGATTTCAGACAACAAACCTTCTCCAAGCATGGGAACAGTAGCTGCTTCTGTAAAAAGAGATGAGGAAATGAAGGTAAAGCTTTGTTATGATGTGGGGAGGAGAAAGGGGAGGTGGAAAGAGGCTAAGACATCGATGTCAAGGATAGTGCCTGAAACACAGAAACAGCAGATACTGAGTAACAGGGAGAAAAGGAAGAGGTTTATTTTGTCTTACTTTTTTTCTACCTAACATCTAGAAACACAGAGGGAACAGACTTAGACAACAAGAAAACTGGCATAAGAACTTATGAGAATCATGGTACTTTTGGAAATTGCTCAAGATTCTGTAGTTTAAAAACACACAACTTGGGGAACATTTGATTACAATTTGTAGCAAAGATTTGGGTGGGGATAGTAGATTTCATCCTAAAGCTACAGTCTAAAGTGTTCATGGCAGCAGAACCATCCAGGGAATAATTAGTGTATCTGCCTAAAGTGAAAATTAATGATCTGTATAGCCCTGATAAAAACATAGCAATTAAGTGGGAAGACATACTAAGAAGATTGCAGACAAACCTGGAAGAAGTCAAAACCAAGACTGTTTGCTTTTAATTATATGAATGATAGACCACATCCCAAAACTGAGTTGGCAATCTGGAAGACACTTAGGCAAAACTATGATTACAAGTTTGTTCTTTTAAAAGTACTAGATGCTTTATGCTCTTACCATATGCAACAATATTGCTGCACCCATGGCATAGCACCCATCCTTGTACCAATGAGCAAAAATTGTCTTTACCAATGGTCACAAAACAATGGAAAGATCTTGTCAGCAGTAAAGCTAACCAAGAGATTCAGTGGATAGAGAATGGATGGAACGGGATCCCTCCTATGACATGCTGAATCATCTCTTGTACCTTATCAGGTGCTAGTTATAACCCCAGACAAACTGATAGGTAAAGTCCTGCCAAACATATAAAAAAATTCTTGACACAACACAGATGACATTATAGGAATGCTAAGGAATAAAAGCGCCATAAATCTGAACCTGCTGCACCGGTGAGCAGATGGCCACCCACAGCATAGGCAAGAAACCAAAGCCCCAAGCTGCCATGGACTGCAGGTCACTTAAAGTAGCTACAGACTTGGGGTGACAGTGGAGGAGAGGAAACCAAAGGCAACTGTGGAGTAGTAGTAGAAAGTGTCATACACTAACATACAAATCCTGGGGAAACTCTTGAAAACCCTCAGTTAACAGCTAAGGAAGAAGTCAGAAGTGATAAGATAAATGTCTGGAGACAGCAGCAAGGTAAATGAGCAGAGAAATGGCAAGGTGGAAGCAAGAGCCTTGTCAACAGCACCGTGCACGAGGGAAAGTCAAGGCTTTAAACTAACTGCCATTGATCCAAATGCCAGCATGGTAGGAAAGAGCATGTCCCTTGCACACAGTAGACACTGGTCTCCTCTCCTTTCCTCAGACCAGCAAGCATTAGCACTAACTAGAGGAGGAGAAATATCAGGAGCTTGCTATGAGTTTAACGTAACTAGCATGGCTTGCTGGAGGGAAGTAGAGGTTCATTACCGATGGGTATGTGCCCAGTCTGACCCCTATCTGTCAAGGGTAAATATTCCCTTAGTTCTGTAGACATGAAGTTCATCGATACTGTAGTGTGAGCGGAGCATGGTACCTGGTCAATCCCTGCCCCTGCCTTTCTTATTGGAAGCAGCTTGTTTTTAGATCAAGCCTATCCACATGTAGTGCTTGGATTAACCTTCTCCCACTATTCCAAACCATGCAAAAAGACCCTGAGCCTGTTTCAACCTCATGCCACCTTCCACTCCTTTTCCTCTCAGTTTTGTCATGTTAACCAAATATCTTCTCCCTGCCACACTAATTTCTTGGGTTTTTTTACTTTTGAGAGTGGCTGAGGAAAGGAAGGCTGGCGCACACAGAGATCTGTCAGAGGATACGTCAGAAGTCAGTCAGTGAAACTAAAATCAGCGTATGACCAAATATCCAGTTATTTCAAAAAGCCTGTATTAAGGAAGCCGTTTTGAAGCTACTTCTGTCAAAATCTGAGACTTCTATTTCCAGAAGAAATTTGAAAAATAAAGTGCCTTGGAAGTAGAGGATGCAAGTCTTCACTTTACAGTGAAGAATGTAGATTCTGTCACTTCAAAGACTAGAACCATGTCAAAAGTGGTCTCAGAAAAGCTGTTCTCACACTGAAACAATTTTCCTAATTCTTTCCTTTGTTTTTCAGCCTGTAGTAGCATGTGCACCATAAATGAATGTTGTGTGCATTTATTTGATTAAATGCTGCTGTTTCTGCAGACGAAAATTTGCCAGAAGGGTCTTATGTGCAGAAAAAGTAGTTCACCAACAGTAAAGCTTGTTTGATACTTGAACTACACTTGCAAGTCTTTTTACCCTATGTTAGCTACAAATTCTTGTGCTGGCCCTATGATTTTTTCTTAAATTTCTGCCGAAACTTGTACAGAATCTGTGCAGTTCACATAACCCCCAAATGACATCTGGCTTTTTACACAGAGAAAAGGCTTTGAGTACAAGGAAACTTACTTAGAAATTACAGTGGTAATGCATGCAGTAAAGCTCTCTGTGTTCTCAAGAGTCTTCTTAGTGTCTTCTTTATGGAGAATGTCATGGACTTTAACAAACACTTCTTTAATTTTCCAGCAATATGTCAAGATCTGTATTTCCCTCCTGTGAGAAAAGGATCTTTTCAGCTTTCTAAAGTGTAGTGGCTTCATGTGTCTTAAGTCAGCTGCAGCCGTGCTAACCACAACGAAAAGGTGGATAGATGTAGTGTAAAATGGGATTCTCAGATGTTTCTCAAACGCATACAAATAAAAACAATATGCTTAAAAAAGATAAAAGGTTTCCTGATGAGATTTACATTTTGCTTTTTATAAAATGTTCCTGAGCATTGTAGAGTGCTCTTAATCATAATTTTAGTACAGCTCCTTAAAAACCACAGGCAGGCATCTCAAACTTTTCAATAATGCATTACTGTCAGGCTTAATGTTTTGTTACTGAGCAGTAATGTCTGATTCAGAAGTACAAATGCGTATCTACTTGATGATGCAGAGATTTAAGCAGGACTTCCTCAGGATACTAAGTTCACCATAAAATAATAAAAAGAAATCTCAGATATCCTTTATGAGCACAGAAGCTGTCTGGCAAAGTCACAAAAAGAATATTACTGTACACAAGGCAAGGATTTTATAACGTTCAGCTGAATTGCACAGTTTCAATTTAAATAAAAATTCACGTAGCAGTGTTCTATCCCAATAAAACATTTAATGTCTGAACACTTTCTGCCAAGTGTCCACACAATTTCTTTTTCTTCCTATGACATCAATGGACAGAATGTCCACTTTGTGACTTTCTCAGAGCTTGCTCTGAAAGACTTTAGAAAGAGTCAAAACATCTCCAGAGCAGAAGACCTGACAGGAGGAAGATGTCTTTACGGTAGAGCTGTACATGTCTTGAAACTCTTTGCTGAGTTGCAGTAACTAATAGAAGAGCAAGATGGTTTGCTGTAAATACTCAAGTCTTCAGTTCCCCAAAGAAAAATTCAGTAGGTGCAATAACCTGTTCTCTGAGCCAAAAGGTATTCAAAACCTACAATTTCAAAAGTTACTGCCAGAAGGTGGTCTGCCATTTATACAAGAAGAATGGCAGAATAGAGGCTGTGGGGTGTCTTGGGCACTTCAAGCTACTTAAAAGAAATAAATTCCCTCCATGGTTCTGTCACCTTGGTAATTAGTATGGGACAGAGTTAAAAGCAATGGTTCATACAGCTTGATGTAGGCAGCCAGGCTTTTAAAATTAAAAGCTATAACATATGCATGCCCTTTATTGGCTGAACTCAGCACGTAGAACACAGAATCTGTGCACTGGCACATCAACATGGGGTATGTATGCAACACGAAGGTCTACTTACAAATACATGAGTCAACTTCTGTTTTGATTCGGACCTGCTTACTCTTCACAAGTTTTTAGAACTTAGACATGGTGCAAAATATAGTTTTTGAAGAACACAGAAAAGCAAATCTGTTAAAATTTGGAGTTATTATTCAAATTCTGACATGACAAGTGTTAACCAGAATAGTTTTTAGAAATTGCCTTTTGCATTGATCTTTTCTTCCAAAACACAAATACTTAAAAACACAAACATTTCAAACTTTCCTTACTGCTGCAATTAATTGAAATTTTCCATGGCTATGTTTGAAATGAAATTTTTCAAGGCTATATTTAAATCAATTAAAGTGCAATTAAGGTTCCATTGTTGCCGATAGCTTCTAATTGTTCTGTAATAGACTACAGATACATTGAAATAAGTAAATGGAGCCCAAGGTAACTCAATCACTTCTTTTTATGGTAGACTTATTCTTCTCTGTTACTTTATATTAATTCATTTGTGAAATACTGAACGGCTTTTAGGACTCTGTGGCAAAAGAGAGAAGGTACCCATGTCAAGGTTTCTCTTGGGCAGAGTGACTAGTATGGATGCCACTGCTCTGTGAAGACTGTATAAGTGGCCAACAGCACTTAAAAGGGCACCCATGGCTCTGCTGTCTCAATTTCACTACTCAGCATTGCAAAGGGTGTATGGAAATCTTTATAGCTCACAGATATCTGATAAAAACTCTTGGTCTGTCTTCATTTAGCTTCTGGTACCCTTAAGACACTCCTCTAGATGAATGAAGACAGCACAAATAAAAGATCGGTGTTATGTTAGGGCTGTCTTTGCATTGGAAGAGCAGCACATTCACCTGTGAGATTATTTAACTGGCAGGTGCATCCAAGATGTGTTGCATTTTTCTGGTACACTAGTAAGCCTGTCCTTAAAAAAACTATGGCTTTAAAACAGATAGCATATCACAGATCATTAGAAGTAAAACATTATGGCATTCTCTGAGGGTTTTTGCTTAGTGTTTGGTTTTTAAAAGATGTCTTATATATTAAAAATTCAACAAGCCACCTAACTCCTTTTAAAAAAATAGTATTTCATGGCTATCTCTGTCACTTCTCCCACTAAACCGTTTTAGGAAACTAAAACTCAAGCAACCAGTCAAAATCCTGTAAAGATCACTCTAATTGTCCCCAAAACAACCAGTTGAAAAAAATCAATGAACTGTTAATGTTACTCTGTTCTTACAAAAGTTGAGATTTTAAAAATATGTGGAGAATCTAACATGATAGTTGGAAGTCTTGAATCCACACTGTACAAAGCCTTCCTCAGTGCACGTTTATTTCTTACAATGGATCCTGAATGAGGTCTTCAATGGGCAGTATTTACCTTAATGCTTAGGGCTTGAAGGCTTTAAATGTCCCTAAACCTAAAAACAACTCTTGGTAGGAATCCGTGTACCAAGTGAGCACCAGTTAAGACAGTGAAAACGGTAACTATGGTTAAGAAATCAATAGGGTCACATCTGGGGCTGGTGTAAGCTCATATAAGCTCTGAATTTATCTAAGCTACACAGTTGAGGTTTTGAGCCTTTATTGGCAAAGTTAAAGGAAACAAAGGAATGCAGAGGAGCTGATTTGATAGATCACCCCCCCAAAAAAGTATTTTAAGGGCTAAGTTTCTTGCCTGCAGAGTAAATCACCCTCGATATCCTTAAGTCATTGACTGCTCCGTCCTGATGCAAGGTGATCTTTCTTGCCTATTACAGAAGTTTGAAAAAAGACAGATTGCTCTAGCTGATTCTGCTCCAATTCTGTACCGAAAGCTAAGCCATTATGTGTCCTACCTGCAACAAAAGACATAATGCCACTTGCCCGCTGTATAAAATCATGGTGTGTGTTTATCCACACCCTTACATGGTATCTCTCAAAACAGCCATTAGGGATTGGCTCCAGGAGATAAGATAAAAATTTCTCAATCCCTAATGGAGTTTCAGGATGCTTCTATGACTTCCTAGTGCATGAGCTTTTCCAGGGAATGCCCTCTCGATCTGAGAGAGGAACAGAAATGCTTACAGGAAGGTCATGTGCAGGGGGAAGCTCCAAAATGAGCAGAGAGGGCTGGATGGGATGGTGCCAAAAGTTCAGATAATTTGCAGGGCAGTAACGACAGTTTTTTGAGGCCAGGAAAAAAATAAAGAAAAAAAAAAGTCACTCTTGCTTCATTAGAGGATAGGTATCAACAGAGCCACTGAAATGCCTGAAATGCTGCAGCCTGTGTTTCATGCCGTGTCCAACACCTTGGGAATTTCTGGGGAAAACGCTCTGAAACCTTAGCACAAGTCCTGCAGGAGGTGGAGGGTCAGGGAGGTGCAACTGTTCAGAAATTACCTTCTTTTCATCTTCTAGAGGCACTCTGTGGAATTTGAAATGACTGTAGTCAGTATTCAGTAGGGCTGCCCAGGTATACATGTAATAAACCAAATGATTCTTCCATCAGTTATTCTTTTTTGAGCTCTCTTCCCAAGATACTGCTCTGTGCACAAGGGGATTTCTGTAATAATTACCCCCGAGTACCCAGTGGAATAAGGGGTAATTACACTGTCTAAACACAGAAATAGATCCTTGTGCCATCAGTTCCGCAACTGACAGGAAGCCTAACTCCAAATTTCTAAAGGGTTTTTTAGTTTTCATATTCCTCTAGCACTGCAAGGTTGAAGTTGTTGTCTGTACAACACGGGGCTGTGCAGACTTTCTTGCTCTGCAGCTTTTATGAACTACCTGTCTCGTAACTTGTATAATAAACCGCTGCTATACCCTTGGGTTCCTTTCCTCAGCTGCAGAGTAGGGACAGCAGATGTTCTGCAAAATGAAATCCTTTGTGATTATGGGATTGCTCAGAGGGCCGTAATACCTACCCACCCCCAAGAGAATGAGTCAGGCAAGCAAAATAGAATACTATTCATATTTCCTATCAGCACAAATGGAAATCATCACTGTTAGTAAACTGTGCCACCAAATGGAGGCAAAGAAACAGAAGCAAAACTGGTGGAAGAAGCTTATACTTATGTTGTGATGGTCTGAGAGACCATATGGAGTACCAAGGGGAAATACTATTTCTGTTGGACAAAGACCCACCTTCACCACCCAGTATTTTTGCCAAGCTAGAGGGTCCCAGGAAGAATGAAAATGTTGAAAAAGCTAAGAGGCAAACTGAGAACTTGGAGACAGTATGTGAAATTTGTACCACTGTCTTAGAAGGTCTGCTCAGTATCAGTTCACAATATTCTACTCCTTCACAGTTATGTACTAACTTTCACACTTAATCACAGAAAAATAATTTATCTCATCAGACTGACTTGCTGAATTAAAGATTCTAAATTTCTTTTTCATGCCTTGGACCAAGGCACCAAATATAAACCCTCTGTCTACAGTCAGTCTCTAAATATAGCCAAGAATTAAGATATTCATGCTTCTGCATCCTAAATAATCTAATGGAATCAATTACAGTTTTGCGTAGATGACATCTGGTATTTGCAAATACAACATGAAACATGAAATCCAACCAAACTAAGCATGAAGCTAAAGTTTCCACCCATCCTACTTCATTCTCAGTAAACATATTATTGTTTTGCATCAGGGGGTGGATTTTTCCTACTTCTTATAGACTTCAGCTTAGAAGCTCTCCAGGAGAATGTAACGCTTGCAAAAGAAAAGGGCTGATCATTTTGACTTCAGCCAGTGGTTACGCCAGATGAGTGAACATCGTTCATGCATTCACCGAGAACGCTGTCTCATTGCTTGGATTTTCAACCTTGCGCTTGTATTGATCAGCATGCCAGTCACACCAAGCTAAATAACAGTTTGCATTGTCAGATACAGCAAGGTTCAGAAAGAACACCAACATCAGCTGTGGAAAGGAAAGAATCTGAAATGTCCCACTGTGCCAGTAAGATCTTTGCCCGTTATAACTGGAAGCTAAGGTCAGTCCCACTACATAGTATCCATGTTATCAACCCGTTTCAAAATGTAACCCCTTGCAGCACTCTCCTGGCATCATAGCTAATGCTTTAGCCTCAAGTAACCAAACATACTCTATTAGGACTAGAATGCAAACTATCCCTGGATGCAAGTACACAGGGTTTTGGGGGGGCTGGGGTTTTTTTTCTTTTTTTTCTTTTTTTCCTTTCAAATACAACCTAAATAGATATCTAACTGTACCTGCAATCAAGGATTGCCCTCTTCCTCCTCCAAATAATGCATGGCCAAGAAAGGGATTGGTCGTGTTCCTCCCCATACTCCAGAACAGTCGAGCATAGCAAAGCAAGCAGTCCCACTCTAAAGACTGGCTAGCCTGCAGGCTCTGAGCACCCTTGGATGAAACCATGCCTCCTGAAATGTTCTGCCACGAAGACCCATGTTTCCACACAACTTCTGTTGCTAACATGTACTGCCAGACTTGCAAACCTCCGAAACAGTTAGCAGTCCACACCAAAAGGTGAATGCTGGAGAATTTTCAGTGGTAGAAGTTGCTGGGCAGGGCCAAGGACGTGGACCATTCCTGTGAAACCACAGTTCTTTCTGCCCCCTGGACATGCCATGTACTGTGTGTTGGGAATTACAGTCGCAGATTTTACCTTTCTGCAGCTGAGCAACATCCATCTGCTCCACCATCCACGCACGCCAGCGTGAGCAGGGACTGAGGGAAGTCGTCCCCATGCTGCCCGCGCCTGCCTGGTGTTCGTGCGGTCCTGTTCTGCTTCCTCCCTTGCTCTGGCCCAAGTGCTCACATCTTCCCAAGGTGAACAAGACTTGGATTTGAACCAAGTTAAAACTAATTTTTTTTTTTTCTTTCCTCTCTGGATTAATTTTAAATCATCCCTACTCTTTTATCCAATTCACCGAGTACCTGCACAAATGCTGCTGCCAGCAGAGAGAAGGGGGCAGCTCAGGTGAGGGAATGAGTGACTGTGAGCTGTGCAGGAGAAAAGGGAGAGAGGCATTTATTTCAGCGGCACAGCAGCTTGTGCTGTGTAAAAGTTATTGTGAAAGTACAGCAAAGTCACCAGCTGTCATCATCGTGTCTGCCTGGATAACCTTCATCTAGCCCCCTTGTATTTATAGTACAGCAGATTCTAGCCATAGTACATTTTTTTTAATATGTAGCTAAAACTATGTAAGAAATGCATAATTTTAGGTACACAGGTGGAATGCATGGGATGTGTTTGCTCCAAGATTACAGCCCTACAAATACCTAACTATGGGTCATTTCACCACTTTCTGAAATGAATACATTTTGTCATTTTGTACAGATGTTTCTAGAATATCTATCTTACTTACAAGAAACAAACGTTCCCCGTGAAAATATCTGGCTTTAATTTCTTTAACCATAGTCATTGCACTTGCTGAAGCAAGTACCATTCACAGCATGACACAGCTCTCTGACATAATTTAACTGCATCATGCGCAGTCAGCAGAAGTGCAGCGCTGCCATTTGGAGAAACTGACTCCTTCCTGCCACTCGCTGTCTGAGCCACACACTGTGCTGCAACACTTTTCCTTTCCTTCCTACCTACCATAAAAATATGGGCATTTTTTTCCAGTTATGTCAGCATATCCCTTGTTAACAACACATGTTTGCATTTGATAAAAAAAGGTGTGGGGTTTTTTAATATGTCATTTTCATCTTGGAGAGCTGAGCAACTATAAACCATAAGAAGTAATATCAATAGCATAAGCAGGTGCCCTCCCCACAGGTAGTTAAATGATTTTTCGTTGCTTAATTTGACCAAACACGTCAGAAATTGCCTGATTCTATTCAGTGACAGTGCACATGGGAAAGTCAGCTTGCAAGAAGCTGAAATAGCCACCAATCTTGAGTTTTGCAGCATGAGTTCAAGTTCAGCAGCCTAGTATCCTTGCTACATGTTGTTGTGTGTAAACTGTCTATTAGGACACTACTACAGAAGAACTTCAGGAGTTTTAGTAACTGCATATGCAGTTTGCAAATGCAAACTCTCACAGCTGCTGCTTGAACACGGGTGGATGGGGTAGCATATCTCTTGGTTGTCTGTGTGTGATGTATCCAGGTGGCAAATCAACCCAAGCCTGCCTTTCCCCAGTGCTCTGGGCTGCAGCAGGATGCCCTGGGGGTGTGGAGCACAATGCATGCCTGCTTGCACCGGGCCATCTTCTACCTGCTTCTGTTTTAAACAGGGCTCCTCCCCACAGTAATCCGTTTGTACTTTTTCAAAGGCAAAAGTACTAAATTTATTCTAATTTACATATGCTTGTAATAGCTGTTACTCTGGCTACAACTCTACAACAGTTGTACAAAGAAGGTGTGAACCATTAGAAGCTGACATCTAAACCTTCCTAAATATCATAATTTAGCAATAAATGTTTTAACTTCTTTTGAGACCTAAGTAATGCATGGAATATTACTTCCAGGTGCATATTGCAAGTCACTGGAAAGAAAAATATCTTGGCCTAATAAAACCTAGGAAAGACTGACAATAAGCAAGAGAAAATCTTCTGTGACCAGAAAATAGTCCCAAAGTTGGAAAAGTATTTTGGAAATACATATTTTATTTACAGAGAATAACTCTTAAGTAACAAACCTCCCAGTTATGACACTTATAATAATCTTGGCTCTTAACAGACAGCTGTTAGTACCCATGATATAATATCACTTTTATCAATTTCATTGGTCCAGCATTGACGAGAGAAGTCAAAAAGTAAAAAAGATCAGTTTCCAGATCATGTTTAAAGTGAATAACCATCCTGCTGTATTTTTAGTACAATGGAAAGAGCTGTGATAGTCATATGGTAAGGAACAACTCAGTCTCTACCAAGTGCTACACAAGCTGTGTAGCTTGCTGTTCAGAAGGGCGATAAACAATCCTTTTAGTCCGGCCAAAGCGGTATGAATAGACGTGATTCAATGGCACGGTAGCGTAAGCGTGTCACTAAAATATGGTCTTCTGGAAACTGCTTTTAACACAACAGAACTGTTGCTTGGCCAGTGGTGTTGATGGCCATGTGCTTTTGTTGCCACGAGCTGTGAGAATCAGTAGAATCAGAGATTGTTGTAGAAATGTGAATGTACTGTATGACTGCCCATAGTAATTCTGTACATCTCTTATGTCTGTGTTCTTATAGCCACTTGGGCACTGAAGTAGCTGAAATGAGAAAGAGGCAGCAGTCACAAAATGAAGGAACATCAGCTGTGTCTCAAGCACCTGGAAACCAAAGGCCCAACAACACATGTTGCTTTTGTTGGTGCTGTTGCTGCAGCTGTTCATGGTATGTCCTGTAGTATATTTGGTTCCACATCCACCACAGGTAAACAATGAGAATGGCAGGTGCCAAGCACTGGGAACATGTAAACTTCTGGGAGAGGATTGCTGCCAAGAGGCACAATTTAACACTTCACTTAAAAACTTGATTAAACAGTTCCCTGATTTGGTTGGACATCTTGTGAGGGGGAGGAGGAGAGAATAGTAAATTCAAACTATATTTATCCTACTTAAACCATAACTAAATGAGGAAATTTCAGTTGTAAAACTAGTATGTGTGAATGAGACTTGATACTGAACATTTTATAATTTGCATTCAAAACTTTTTTTTTTCTGCTTGTACTTTTGATATTGCAGTTCTCTGTATTCAGGAGGGTAAAAGGGAGATGGTCATGAATGTGAATATATGGTGACCTGTTTTACTACCTAGCTGTTGAATAATATATATTCTGTAAATCTGAAAACCTTACATTTTCAGCCTTAAAATTCCTTAAATTTCACTTTATCTTTTAACTAGTGTGGTGTAATTTTAGTAGGAAAAAGGCTCAGAAATTGTGGCTGCTTGTCTCATCCTAAGCCAAGAGTTCACTTGGAAAGTCAAGGAATTAAAACCAGTTTCAGAAATAGCTTTAAATTATCAGTGTCTGGAGATGCGTCAGGTCTTTATTTCTTATTTTCATGAACACAGTGTTGAAATATAAAGTAACTGACGTGCAGTACTGTTCGGAGCCTGTGCATCCTGGTACATACACAGGTCAGTCTTTTTGGAGTGACCAGTCCTCTGTGTATCTGTGTTATTTTCACTTGAATCAGCCATCTGGCCCCAATCTAAAATCTGAGGCTATTTGCCCCCAATATATTTAAAAATGCATACCAGCATGTGTGCACCAGGCATCAAATGTGACAGCTTTTTCCAAGATGCCACATCCTGCAGGCAGTGCCAGGGTGGATCTGCCTTGGCTGTTACTTCCAATTTCACCCAGAGGCAGAGGATATCTGGAGCAAGGACGAGCGAGAGCTCATGCTTTTACGAAGTTACTTTGCAATGTGTTCAACCCATACAGCAAAGAGGTGGAAGCCGTATTAAATGGGAAGAGAAGGGAGGATGTTTTGCCACTGTGATCTCTGCTTTGTGACAGGGGCACAATGTAAGATTAGCTATACCATTACAGACCAGAGGTTCGTTTAGCTCAGTATCCTATTGCAAGGAAGTGACCTGGGGTGAATGCCACAGGGAAAGGATAAAACAAGTGGACGTGCACCTCCGCAAACCTACCCACAGCAAAACTCCTCACAACTTCTGGCAATCTGCAACTTAGGGACTTCCTGGCCCAGAGGTTATTTCTGTGTATTTTCTAGTCCTCGATGGAACTTTTTTTCATTAATTTGTCAAACCATTTTCTGAAGCAACTTCCTGAACTCATCTAAACTTTTGGCATCCAGAGTTTCCCGTAGCAATAAATTCTACAACGGACCTGTGCGCTCTGTGAACTGTTACTCCCTTTTATTTGTTTTAACCTACCAGATGTTAATTTCATTTGATGCCTCCTTGATCTTCCGATTATGAAGAACAGTGCATAATTGTTCCCAGGATGACCAAGATTTTATAGAGCTCTCTCATATCCCCCTTCAGCTGTCTTTTCTTCCATAGTCTTCTCTATTTTAATCTCTGTGATACCAAAACTGACCCAGACCATGGTTTATCCTTATCTCTCTTCTGTCTACCTTTCGATGTACCTTTCCTAGACTACTATCTCCTGTCCGAGATGTGTGACTAGATCTGTTGCAGTAGTCAAGGCATGGGTGCACCACGTTTTGTGTTTGCTCTCGATTTTTATATTATTGATTCCTAGCATTCTGCTTGCTTTTTAACAACCCCTGAGATTATGTTTTCATAGAATTATCCACCACGACTAAAACATGTCTTTAGTGAATGGAAATAAAGCCCATCATTGTGCATGTACAGCTAGGGTTGGCTTTTGGCTTGCATACTGGAACATGAATGGCCATAAAAGTACCACTCTAATTTCTAAAACTTGAAGACAAATTATTTTAATTTTTAAGCATGCTAGAGCTCAAGAAGTCTTATTTGACAACTACACTCTATTTTGAAGCTTTCATGAGCTTTGTGACCCTTGGAGTGCCTCCACTCCTCAGAATACAATACCATTATATATTTGAACAGCTTATGCATAGTCAATCTAAATTAGAGCAATTATTGCTTTAGAAGGTAGCATGTCCTTTTAGCTGCTTTAGTAATTGCTTTTGCTGTTGGTATTTTGTCCTTTGGTGTTTTTCAGGAATTGTGAGGGGGTTGGGGTGGGGGTGGTGGTAAAGTAGATTAGACTGAGCATGGAGAATTCCTGTCAATTTAAGCTAGTTTTCAGGATTAAGTCCAATAATGGGCCAAAGGGCATAGTGACACCACTTGCATTTTAGAAAATCAAAAAGGTAGAACAGATGATGTAATAAGTCTTTTCCAGCTCTATCTTCTGTGATTCCGTAGTGGAAACTCCATTAGAGGAGGGATGGGACAAAACTTTGAAAAAGACAATATGAAATATTTCAGAATCTCAGTTAAAATGAAGTAATTGGTTCTGGTGCCAAATTTGTTTGGTAAATTTGAACTGTCGAGGTAGGGTACAGATTGCTGTTCTTGCCTCAGTTGTGAAGCCTAAAAAACTAGAAAAATAATTTAAAAAAAAAAACGTAACAAACTTTACTTTACTAGTCACTCATTATATAGGGGTTTCTAGGTAGGTAGTTCTCTAGGGCAGTCCTCTGTAATGGGAAAGCCTAATCGGTAATGGTAACAGGTTCTCTGGACCTAACATAATTACATGCTTTCCCTAGTTCCACAGGACTTTATATTTGAGCACATGAATTTCTCTAGAGATACCTGTCTGGAAATGTTGCTGGAGTCCCTAATGGTGATGACAATGCTTTAACTGTCAATATCAAGATTAGGAGATTTTTTTCTTCTGTTTTTCCACCAGCCTGTGTGACTGAGGACAGCTCTTACATCACTAATCTCTTAGTGCCTCAACTTCCTCACCATTCATAGAAATGTGTGTGTGTGCGTGTGTGTATGTGCAGCTTTTATATGTTTGAAGAGTTAGTTCAATAGTTCATATATCTAAACAAATAATTAGAATTCTAAAAATATATTTTGTGAATCATGTGATGTTTGTTTTCTTCTGTTCCACCCCGTGTTAAAATCAGAATAGGCATTAAGTCTTCTGTTTGCATAACAGCATAGACAAATATTCACGCCTTTGTTTAGGGAAATAGTATGTTGCCTAATAGAGACTTGTTAACAGCAAAAAGTTAGATCAGAAAATTGTGCAGTATATCTTATTACAAACTTTTTCTTTCCCTCGAATCATTTATTCTTAAAGGTAACAAATATTTGGAGTACTTCTCCATTGCCATGGGATAACCCTAGTAGGCAGCTCAGCCCCACACAGCTGCTCACCCACTCCTGCCCAATGGGGTGGGGGAGAGAATCAGAAGGGTGAAAGTGAGAAAACTATGGGTTGGGATAAAGGCAGTTTAATAGATAAAGCAAAAGCTGTGTGCACAAGTAAAACAAAATAAGGAATTCATTCACTGCTTCCCATGGGCAGGCAGGTGTTCCACCATTTCCAGGAAAGCAGGGCTCCATCAGGCATAACGGTGACTTGGGAAGACAGGCGCAACAACCCTGATCCTCCCCCCTTCCACCTTCTTCCCCAGTTTTTATTGCTGAGCATGACGTCATACGATGTGGTATAGCCCTGTGGTCAGCTGGGGTCAGCTGTCCCGGCTGTGCCCCCTCACAGCTTCTTGTGCTCTCCCATCCTGCCCTCTGATGGGGCAGCATGAGAAACAGAGAAATCCTTGACAGTGTGCAGGCACTGTTCAGCAACAGCTAAAACATGAATATGTTATCAACACTGTTTTGGTCACAAATCCAAAACACAGCACCGTATGGGCTGCTATGAAGTAAATTAACTCTATCCCAGCCAGATCTGGTACATCCATTGGCACTGATAATTGTCAGGACCCTAAATTGCTCAGTTTATGAGGACAAAGCAGGGCTGATAACCAAGGTTTGCTCAGGTTGGAAAAGATGAAGATAAACAGGCTCCTTAACTTGGCCATTTTCTTGTAATAGGTATGGTCAGGATGTTGCCCAACTAGCTTAAGCCCTGAACTGGTGCCTGAGCATCAGTAGTGAAGGAAGCAGTCCTCCTCAGTGGAGAAAATAAAGTGCTTCTGAAGTTCCCAAAAGGAAAATCTTGTCTGCTTATCACAGTGGCAGATGATCTGGAGATCTTCTAGAGGACCTTCCTCTCTCCACTGACCAGATAGTGACTTTAGGTGCTTGCTTCAGGAAGGCTGCCTCACTAAAGCATCTAACAGATAAGTACCAGTCAGGTATCTAAGGTGCTGGACTGAATATCACCCTGTGTCTTAAGCTTCCACAAAACACCATTCCCACAGGGGACAGAAGGAAAGATTTCCTTACGAGGTGTAATTTCAATGCCTCAGGTAGCCTGGGAGTTGCAAAATTTGCAGTAAGACTCCTCACATGACAGTCTATAATTTCTTCAATTACACTTTCTCCAGAGAACTGCATATTTAGTATTTAGTGCTATGGCTCCACAGTTTTGAGCTCAGCTTGGCAAGGTAAGGGTAGAAGCTTGCTCTTTCACCTCCCCAGCCTTATTTAGCAATCCATTACTCCAGTTTCCTGAGCAGACACGAAGCCAGTCATTCTCTTGCAAACACTTGTAAATCACATTCTTCAAAAAACCTCTCAGGACACTAGCACAGGGAGGTTGGCTGTTCTGCCAATTTTATTTTGCTTCCTCTTTTGTCTCCCACCCAGAGCAGGAGTCATAGCTTTTTATCTTCTCTTCCTTTCATAAGGCGCTGAGTGAATTTTAAAGCTGCAGGACACTCCTATGCCCGATAGTCCCTCTCCTTTTACCACACACAGAAGGCTCAGGAGGCATCTAACATCTGCCCTGCAAGAGACCTTAGCAGTATGGGAGTCTGGGGGACATGAAAAGGCTTCCAGGGGATAAGTGAAGGTGATCACACAACTTCCCTTGGTTCTGTAGCTCAATTCAACTGTACAAGCTGGAAGGTCTTTACCTTCAAGGGAACCATTAAAACAACTGCTGAAGACTCTTGTGGAAGAGGGAAAGGGACTCCCAGGTCCAGCAGCTGTGCCCTGTACAAAAGCTATGCCTGCCATCTAATTTCTTGTGACCCTTCCATGACTAGTTTCCCACACCCAAGAGATGCCAAGGAAGATAGGGTATTTGCCAGCTTGGCAGTAAACAAGAGTTGCTCTTGGCAAGAAACCTCTCTCCTCCAGTTCTTGTAACTTGCCTATGACTGCTGTGAGTTACAGCTGAAACTTCTTCCTGATGACCTTGTTACACAAATATTTTTCTTTATTAAAGGGAACATTTTCCTTGCATGGGTTTAGCGGTTGACTTGGGCCTACAAGAAGATATTTCTGTCACTTGTGCCTTGAATATGAGATAACAGATACAGTTTTAAGCACAATTTTAAATTATATTAATATTTTTTGTCCATGGGGTTCAACGTTTTCCTCCTCCTGACAGTGTACATGATACTCTAAGTGGAAAAAACAAACCAAAACAATTTTTTTTGCACTTCCCACCTCTCTAGTACTTTGAGATGAATCATTTTTTTCTGGCATATTCAGTGTTAGTTTGCCATCGAAAAATTGTGTCTAAGCTTTGCATGACAAGATAATCCCCAGGGGTTGTAATCATGGCTGCTTTATCTTATTTAACTATGGTAGAAAGTTTGGAGGAGAGGCGAGCAAAGAAAGGATGAAAACAAAAAACAATTTAATGCAATAAATTATAGCCACATGTTCTGAAATATGTGGAAAACAAAATCCATATTCTGCTTCTTATGCCTGTCTGCCCCAGAACTTTTATACTAGTAGGAGTAGACTAGGAGTGGGCTGGTACAAAAAGAGTCACCCAGGCTCCAGGATTTTGCTAAAGCTTTAAGCAAGAAAAGAAAATCTTTGTCTTTGAAACAAAAGCACTCATTTTTAAAAATGTTTTTGGCTTTCAGTTTTGTTTTTTTTTACAAACCTAATTTTTTAATTCTTCTTTTCCTCCCTGACCACATAGAAGAACACATCTGAAACAGATGTACTCAAGACTCTGCATTTTACCTTTTCAAAACATCACACCTGCGAAAAGCAAATATGGAAAAGTGCATTGGGAATTATTGTACTCTAGTGCGGAATACAGAAGTGCAGGCTACTTTACTCTATTTTACTGAAGTAGAAGGTGGTGTTTTTAAAAATATTTAATGGGAAAAGATGTTCCATTCTGAGCCTTTTTGTACTTTAAAACATCACAGGACTTCCTGACGTTTTTATCATTTGCTGTTGCAGAGGTCAAAGATGAAAACATTCCCTCTCTTTCCTAGAGAGTAATTTATTCTGAGGAATAGTAGGCTTAGGTAGCACGGGAACTCGTGTCTTGTGCATCTATGGGACAGTAACATCTGTATCGTCACAGTGCCATGGGCAGCGCTGGTGCTTTCTTAGGAAAGGAGCACCAGTTCTTCTGACAGGTAGAATTTAAAGCTGGATAAAATCCATGACATGCCCTGTCACACAAGCTACCGAATGTGATATTCTAGAAAATCAGTCTTAAATCACCTTGTCTTGAAGTCCACATATCCTTGGGGCTGAGGCCATGAGAGAAAGCTGCCTGGCCGACATTCCTGTTGTCACTGGAATGCACCATGGGGTGAGTGTGGGGTAAGGATTTAAATACTTAGTCCTTAGAAATGGGCCTCTCGAGGTTCCCTGAGCTGCTTAAAATAAGAAATTTAAATTCTCAGCATTTGGAAAAACAAGCAGAAGACACTGTAAAAATAAATAGCTTGTCAAGTATTTTTTTCATACTTTTGTGAGTTATGTTAACAGTACTTATTAAATAATGCCCAAGTAAAGCATTTCTTTTCCCTTTAAAGCTAAAGAAAGGGATGATCTCTAAAGTTAAAAAAATCAGAGAGGAGAAGCCTGTCTTCCTAATGGGTATGGTATTTAATAGGCTCGCTCTGCTTTATAATTCAGACAGGGCAAGCAATTTTGCTGGAGTTTTATGGATGTTCAGGTCCTCCAGGCTGGCTGGGGACAGGTGGCTCTGTGCGTGCTTGTTTACACAGCTCTCCCAGGGCATCGCAGCCCAACTTGCCAACCTCTGGACTTGCGCCCTTCTGTGACACTGGGTCAGATTGTCAGTGTTAGCCTAATAATTCCTGGAAGTCTGCCCTCTCCTTGAGCCAGAACACAAATATACCTCAGATGTGATTCAATGCACGACTTATCCCAGAGCTCCAGAGGTGGGGAGTAAAGGCAGCTTTGACCACTTCCCACACCTCCCTGTGAAGCAGGCATGAAACACTACCGTTCAAAAGAGGGGAGCACATTTCTTTTACATAAATGATGCCACAAAATACAAAGGTGTGATAGATGAGGTCTCAAGGTGTACTAACTGCAGCGAACTACTTCTCTGTAATTTTTCCCTCATCTACCTCTAAAGAGTAAGATACAAACACAGGAAATCAAAATGTTACCAGCAAACCAAAAGGACTACAGAAATAAAATTTACAAAAAGCAAAATTTAATGTAAAAACAGCTAAAGGGAGCTTAAAGTTAACCTGTTAAATCTCATGAGTGCCTGCCTTGGTCACGGTGGAGCCCTGTTGTAAATTAATCAAATACATCTCACCTCCCTTCACCAAAAAGCAGCCCAGAAATGCCTATTTCCAAGCTCATCCACCACCTTTTATCTTCCTCCTGGCTTCTTCTCAGCCCTCTGCCACCTACCTCCAAAGCCCTGTGGTCTTGCGCAGCCTTGGAGCAGGGGCAGGAGCCATGAGCCACCTCCTGCAGCAGCAACACATTTTCAAGGGTCATTCGCCATGCAGAAGTGGCTTTGGCGCAGGTCATTGCTTCGTGGAACATGCAAAATAAATCAAAATCATGCAGTTGTCTAGGAGAAAACTGTAAGCTACACACTGCATTTATTTCAGCAAGTGTCTGCCAGGGGGTAGTGACTAAGGCACTGCTGGCCTACCACGAAATCATGGCAGAAGCACAAAGATATACAAGACACTACACAGACATTCAGCATATATAAATCATTTAAAATTAATTTTCAACCAAGAACTCTGGTTTGAAAGAAACTTTAACACTGTAAACTGAGTCTCACTCCATGTAAACTGATGAATGTTTTGATTTTCAAAGGTATGAGGTAAACTTGTTCCTCCCCGTAATAAAATCAAAGTTTAATGTGAAGAGTGGAGCAATAGTTTCTTATGCAGACGGTCTGTTAACTTTGATCACAAGCCAGTGGTAGAATCCTCATTAACATCAAAACCAGCCCTGGGCTCTCTGGGCCAAGCTTTCCTAGAATCAGGATTTTATCCTTAATATTTTAAACTTTGAAAGTTCATTTCATTTTGAGGACCAGATGGAGGCTTGTGTGTTTACTGACATTTTTACCCATCTGTGTTAACACAAGCAGGTTAGAGAATGGTAGGACATAAACATAATATATTAGCAAATTTTTAATAAATGTTTCTGAAGCTTCACAAACCAAATGCACAGATTCCTGTGTGTGATACTGCTAAGAAACTGTCATCAGTCTAACTGCAGAAAATAGTCCTATTTCAAGCAAACAATTCTGTAAAGAAAATTGGAATGCAAAGAAAAAAAAAGAGAACTGCAATCCTCCTAAACTGAAGAATAAATACATGCTCAGAGGGGATTTGGGATTACACAAGCCTCATTCTAATTCAGCCGCGCATAAGATGCTGACAGTAGCTCCTTAGAAGGAGATAGCAGACTAAATCTAGTTAACTTTAGAAAATGATCTTGATTCTGCCCTGGCGCAGCACACAGAGTGTATTCAGGGACAGCTGCTGTTGAGGAGACCAGAGGGAGAAAAAGCAACGGCAGATTCACCTCCACTGGGGTAAAGCAGCTTGATGTCTCCTCAGAGGCTGTTTAAGAGATGGATTGCTTCAGAGCATCAGCATCTTGGCTCTCCCTCGCCACTCATGCCCGTTTCCCACCTGCCTGTGCCAAAATGCTATTCAGCGTGGTGTCTGCGGAACAGTGGCTGAAGGAAGATTCATAATGTCATGACAGATTTTCTGTCACCAGCGCACAGCTTGACTGTTGCTGTGGAAAAAAGAAAAAACAAAAAAAATCAAGAGTGCTGAGGATGCCTGAGTCCAGTTTATGCTGTGATTTTCAGCTGTTAGGAGTCTGGAGCCCTTGAAATCTCCCCTGATAGGGTTTGGGTTGTTTTTTTGTTTCCTTATTGCAAATTTGACAATTATGGATTTGCAGAAAAATGCATTAACTCAGGAGTCTGTGGAAAACCACAGAAATAGAGAACTGTGTGAAAGGTCTAAGTGGGTCTGAGATGAAAATATAAGCTGAAGTAAGGCAAGTTGATAGATGGCGTCATTTTAAAGGCATCAAGGTGGCCTTGCAAATCCTCCAAACTTTATTCATCATGGAGTATAACAAAA
Organism: Gorsachius magnificus; assembly: GCA_034008185.1. Lineage (NCBI taxonomy): Eukaryota > Metazoa > Chordata > Aves > Pelecaniformes > Ardeidae > Gorsachius > Gorsachius magnificus. Next base: position 56,206,970 of record CM067083.1, on the reverse strand, counting down.
ACTTAAATATGTAACATGCAAAAACAACAGCAAAAACATCTTGTGCAAATTAAACACACTGGCTGTGTCTATACTGGTAAACTAAGCAGAACCAGCGTCTAATATGGGTTCAAGCAATCAGCCCTACAGTTAAATTGTGAGGAAGTGTTAACTCCCTGGCAGGGTTTTGGCCAGTGCCAAGGTGCACAGTCTCAGGCAATGACCTGTCGCAGGCGCAGAAATCGTGTTTTAGGTATGGGCTTTATGGACCAGGGCTACGTGGTGCCAGTCAGCCACAGGGCCAGAGAACTCTCCCAGCCCATTTTATTGGCAAGAACAAATGCAGTCTGTAAGTCCAAGCCAACAAGGGAAAAAAATTAGGCTACTTAAATCTGTTAGCAGCAAAATTTCCATCTTACAAAAGTTTATTTTTTAACCATGTATCATTCCAGATCGGTTTAAAATGCCAGTTAAATCAGGAATAAATGTCTAGCGCTTTTAAGAGAAAAAATGAGAGAATGTATCATGGAAATGAGTCTGTACCCCTAGAAGATAACACTTTTAAGATGAAGATCCTCTCACTAGGAAAGTGGGTCAGACATTCATTACATGAGGCAGAAAGGCAAAGGAGATGTGAATCTTGTCTAGTCACCCTTAATAATTCCATAGGACTTACATTTGTCTAGATGGCAACTCCGGCTCTTCTGAAGTAGCTGATTGAGGGCCTGATACCAGCAGATGCTGAGCACCTATTATGGAGCGATGGATGTCTTCAGTTCCTGTGACATCCATGCTGAAAGTGCTTCCCAGCTCAGGGCCTTGTCCGACAGAAAATCTGGAAACCAGCAGTTAACATCCACCGAAACAGATGCCTGTAATATACACAGACTGGCATGGAGGTTCTCGATCCTGTTTGTTAGCTGGACAGATGTTAAGTGGAAGATTCCCCCATTTTATCTGATTGTAATGTGGATAAGCATAAACTAATTTGGTCCTGGCTCATTTCATAAAACACAGTGTTCATAAACATCATGGTAGGAATTATACTTTACAAATACATAAAGCCCTCTTTAACTGAAGAACTTTACAACACCTGATGAAAAGAAAAAATGTGAATTTAGTATGAATGTGCCCAGGCATCTCTTCCCATTTGGAAACTGCAACTAAATCTGTGGAATCAAAGGAGTGACCCTAATCAGGCTCAATTCTTTACTGTTGCTGCTATTTTCATCTCTTCAAAGCAAGAATAATAAAAAAAGCCACTACGGAAACTGAGACTAAGCCCATTTATCAGAATTAATTGAGACCATTAGGTTTGCTTGCTAGTCGACTGGAGGGCTTTTATTCATCCAGTTACCCTTTCAAAGGATACAATTTCTATTTCTTTGAACACTAGAAAACTGCCACTTTTAATTGTCTCAAATGTATGAAGGAATTGCTTGCAAAATAGCTGTAGCCAGGCGTAAGGACACTGCAGATTGTCTAGTAATTAGATGTATCCATTGTACAAGATGGAATATGAATGGTAATATTATTCTGAAGGAAGGAATGAAGCTGACAGCCAGACTAGTGATCTGTTGGGTGACCTGACAAGAGAAATACACCCTTGAGTTGAATCTTGCCTAAAGCAGAAACCAGCTCTACAGTAATGAAACAAAGCTAGAGTAACTCCATTAGGAATCATTGGCAAGCAGACTTTGGCAAACCATGGATTTCTTACCTATATAGAATTATATACGTATATATTATATACCTATAAATTACATCCCACATCTGAGAACAAAAATCTCAAAAATTTATCCTGGGAAGGACTAAAAGTTTCCAAAAGTTGTAATAGCTTCTGGTATGGCTATCATTATGTAGAAGTAATATAATGTCTTTCAAGTAGAATCCAGCAGAAAGCATATTTTCTTACAGATGTTCTTCCAGAACAAAATACATCTGAAAAAAAGGAGAGTTTAGGAAAGTCAGATTGCTTTAAATCACTAGTTCTTTCCTCTCTTGCACAGTTACAACTTTTGCTCAGTGCTAGTCTAAGTTTGAGGGAGATACTGTCCTTTATTTCAGAAGTTCAAGTACAGTGCACACTGGTAGTTTCCATCTGCCTTTGGATGCCTGCTGAGCTGCAATATCTGTAGCTAGGTAGTTTAAATCATCCACACAAGAACAGAGGAGGAAAGCAAGTTCAGCAAGGCTGTCCATTAAAAGGACCAGTTTCCTTTCACATATCTTAGCCTGCATTGACCTTGAGAGCATTTCCCTCCTTCACTCTGAAGTCATCCTGAAATGCAAATACCATTACATTTTTTTAAGTAGCCCCCCAAAATATTCTTCAGTTGCAGTCTTTCTTTAAATCTGATTGTAGTAAATGTGTTGGTTGTGGCACTGGTGGCCACACCTGGAGTACTGTGTCCAGTTCTGGACTCTTCATCACAAGAGACCTAGACATACTGGAGAGAGTCCAGCAAAGGGCCACTTTGGGGACTGGAGCATCTCTCCTATGAGGAAAGGCTAAGAGAGCTGGGACTGTTCCACCTGGAGAAGAGAAGGCTCAGGGGGTTCTTATCAATGTGTATAAATACCTGAAAGGAAGTTATGAAGAAGACGGAGCCAGGCTCTTTTCAGTGGTGCCCAGTGACAGGACCAGAGGCACCTGAAACACAGGTGGTGCCCTCTGAACATCAAGAAATGCCTTTTCACTGTGAGGGTGACCAGGCACTGGCACAGCTTGCCCATGGAGGTTGTGGAGTCTTCCTCCTTGGAGATACTCAAAACCCATCTGGACATGATCCTAGACAGCCTGCTCTAAATGGCTCTGCTTGAGCGGGGGGGTGGGGTGGTGGGGGTGGACAAGGTGACCTCCGGAGCTCTGCCTTCTCCATCCCCAACCATTCTGTGATTCTGTGTTTCTGCGATTCTGTGTTCATCTTGGCAAAGACTAAGCTCAGATCTCAGGTGTCTGCAAAACGTTTCTGGATATATTTGTGGGTGTCTTAGGAGAACGTCCCTTTTGTCAGGGGGTTTCCAGCAGGTTTTTTTTTTTCCACTACCAGTCCGCTTCTGAACATTTTCTAAAAGAAGAAAGAATTGGTATAAAAATGACATCAAAGATCACATTGCAAATAGCACTCTGTGATGGAAGATGCATTGACACGTGGATTTTTGATTCTACAAGGCTTTGCTTTCAAATTCTTCATGGGGTCCAAAAGGAAAATGGAGAGTTTGGACAAATTTGAAGGCTTGTCTGCCAAATGTGTACTGAATTAAACTTTTATAGAAAATACAGCAGGAGAATATAACTCATGGCTTTAAAAAGAGACCGTTAGTATGACTGTCCCTTATGAACAGCAAAGGTTACCAGATTTTAGATCTATTCCATTTTAAATCGTCAGATATACAGGAAAGGGAATAGAGTGGAACACTGCAGATTTGCTGAAACCTTTTTAGGTACCTGCTTTACTGAGCACATCCCTCTATGACTTACTTCAGCTTAGCATTCATATTTCAGTAAGGATGATCTACCTTCACAGTGGCATGTGGGATGCAATTTAATAACCTTATATAATGATCTTACATAAACTCCAAAATCTTGGCCAAGATTTCCCATTAACAAAGAGATGATTATACTCTTAAGCACTAGATCACTTGGGTTCAATTTTGCTTTTACTCAAGCTGAGGAGTAGCACAACATAAGTAAGACTACCAGGACAGAGCTAAATGTCTTAATTGACTAGACCTTAATAGCCTGAGATGCTCCAGATATCTTAAACCTTAATTTCCACCAATCTCCTTTTTCTTTTATGGTTTATAGTTGAATCTGTAATGACTTTGACCAATTACACTGAATCCAGCACAGTATTAAGAAAGCAATGCAATTGAAAAGCAGTAAGAAATTCAGCCTGCTCTCCCCCACCTTCAAAGTATGGCAAAACCATACAAACTCAGGTGAACTGAGAAGTTTCTTATTTTTCACGGTGAAATTCACAGCTCTAAACAATGATGAGCTGGCCTTATCATAAGTCTTTGAACAAAAGAATTCACAGACCTTAGTCGAGGTTTTCACAAGGAAGAAAGGTAGGACCCTGTTAATCCCTAGTGGTTTTAAGTGTATTTCCTTCTAAACAATCAAATACCTCACAGGGCTAAAAGCTATTCCTTCCCACAGAAAAGCCTAAATAGCACTCACTGCAAGAACAGCCCTATGGAACAAAGACAGGAAAATCATCAGCGATTCCTGCAGCCCCCCCTGGATTGCTGCTGTAGCCTAGGTATCAGAAATGCGGCAGCGAACGGGCCAGGATACCTGTGCATAGGCACAGAAGGTTTTGACCACATCTCTCTATTCCTATGCCCACACACTCTGCAGCCATACCATCGATGCCGCTCTCCTAGAAGCCTCAAGACTGGTTTAGGAAAGCAAGGATACTTCAAAATAACCCAGAAAACAAATGCAGGGTTTGCTGTGCTTTAGGATTTTGATGCTGTAAGGCATTGCTCTTCAAGCTTCTCTCCACAGTTCTTAGTAAAAACATGATTCTGAATGAAAGGTGGGGCTGCTGTCTGCTTGCAGGACTCGGAGTAATGAGGTTCTAATAAATTCCAGGTATCATGAAGTTAAGAGTTGTAGCTGCTAGATTTCACGTTGAACTATTTTCTTGTTAGAAAACCTCTTCTCTTGTAATCAGAAAGCTTACCAGGAAAAATATCTACTATGATAGAATGTAATTTTTCTGAAGAGCTTTTTAAGATTAAGCATAGGATTTCATTTAAACCTATTATTTGGTAACATTAACTAGAATTACTTACAAAAGACTAGTTAGAATAACAGCTACTAACAATGAATGAAACCAATGCAACTGATTGTTTCACTTTAAAATTTAATTATAATTATTTTTAAAACCATCACAACAAATTATGACATTTCATTAATCTTAAACTTTTCCACAAACGCTATTTTGTGGAAAATCCCATTCAGAAGTAAATTATCTTTAAGTGTCAAATCTGCCTGGAACACAGACTTGGTTCCAGGCAGCTGCATTCGCTATAAAACTCCAGTGGAAGGGCCTGCAAAACAGCTTCTGCACCCATCCTGGGTAGCAAAAATCAGACCAGAAAATTTCCACCTTGAGCTCCCCCTTGGCCCTCAGGATTTATGGTATGCAGAAAGGTGCATACAGGAGCCAAAAGCCTGCCTGCATTTACTATTACTGGATCCTGAGCAGACATTAAGCTTTTCAGTTGAAAGCACATTCGCGGCACACGCAAGTGCCCGACCGTCTGTTACAGACCGCTTCTCAGCTGCATGCTCTTCAAACAAAGAGATGGAAAAAAGGGAAAAAATCCGAAGTACACTACAACATAGCAAACTGAATTGAGGAGAAAAAAATAGCACCAAGGAAAACTGGAAAGGAAGAAATTACATGTTTTCTAGCCATTGGAAGAGACAAAGCACCTGTTTTTATCATTTGTTTCATTTTTGTTTTACTTTTTGTGACCTGTGTCACAAAAAAAAGGCCAGTTATCACTGTGGCTTTTATGGTTACAGGTCAAAATGATGAGACCACAGCATAAGCTGAGCAAAGAGCTGGGAGGTTTGTGACTCCACATTCCTTCCCCCATCTTTGGGGGACTCCAAGTTCCTTCCCCCATAAGCTTTGAAATATTGGAGGGTTTTTGCTGTAATACAAAATCTCCAGGATGCTAACCTTGCAAATACCTGCATTATTTAAAACAAAACAAAACAAAACATTTGGGGGGGGTATGTTTTCTTCTATGAGGTAAGGCTCGCAGAATCAGACTTCAAGTTTACAAATTCTCCTTGAGTACACTTTTTTTTTTTTCACTCTAAAACATCCGAGTCCAAGCTGGAGTCTATACTTATTTGTTTTTTTCTTTTAAAAAGCGTTTGGATTATACATGTCTCTTGCACCATCTTTTCACCTAAGGCAAATATAACTCTGGAACTCAGGAAACTTAGCACCACAGGTACCTGGACTTTTTGAAAGGGGTTTATAGTTTCAGTGGATGCTGCCAAGTAGGCTGATTATGGCCTTATGGTAATTGTTGGCTTTTCCCCAACAAACTGCTTTCCTGTGTCAGTCCACTAAAATCTCCATCATTTAGTTTTCAGCACAAGGCAATTTGTTTTTTCCTGAGAGAAGGATGTAACTATTTTTCACTAAAATTCTAACTTGTTTTAAGTATAAAATTTTACATCCTACATTTCTTTACTGAATTCAGTGAAGATCTGTAAATCTTACCTCATTAAAGAACTAGGATGGACGCTAATTCCAAAAAGAAATCCTTCACATTTTTTTGACGTTTCTTCTTTGGAACAAAAATTACCATGTTCTGCTGACTGAGTTAAGACCAGATTCTGATCAATTTAAGTAAATGACTCCAAAGGCTTTTGACCACCATTCCCCTCCAAAGTTTCTCGCAGACAGCCAAGGCAGACATATGGAAATATCAAGTTTTCAATTTTTACTGTTTCACATCTTTCTATAGATGAAGCGCACATCACTTATGCTGGCCTTGCAGACCCCCAGGGGTCCACGCAAGCCTCCGCTCAAGAATTCATTTAGTGCCACTACTTTAGCTGAAGTTTGCTATGCACTTCTGTGCTTTCCATATACTGGGATTGCTACAACACTCTCAGTGCTTTAGTTTGTCTTGCTGTTCTTACAAGGAGATAAATTCTCAGAGGTCAGAGATAAGAGCCCACAACGCACGGCTTTGATGGCTGATGCATTCCCTGCCTCTCTAATACAACCATGGGCCTGAAGGATATAATGCAAGTTTATCTGAGCCTATGAAAATATCTAGGGCGAGGCGCCACTTCCTCATAAAAATCACGACTCTAGCTCTAGTTTTTCTCAGAATAATTTTTCTGGACATTATTCACTTAAAGTAACAAAATGCAAATTCTTTTCCTAACTTTGATAGAAGCAGTTTTTTACCCTTTACTCAGCTTAAAAAAAAATATCCTTGGATAATATTGTTCATGTAACATTTAATTCTCATGGATGTCTATTTTTGTGCCATTAAAAGGGAGGTAGAAGATAGCATTACTAACTGGACTCTAAGTGATTTTGAGATTGACACAGGTGTATTATTCTTCATGAATGGATCATAAAAATATTGCAGTTATTTTTCATTATTATTGCTTTGTAAAATATAGCAAAATCATCACGCTCCTCTGTTCATAAAATAACACAGCCCTGACTAGTTCTCACTGCCATCAGGCTTAAATATTCCAGTTGTCAGAAAAACAAGGTGTCAGTAAATAATTTTATCTTTGGTTTCATAAAAGAAATCAGAGTGCCAGTATAGTTGTCTGTTGTCATTATCACACATACAGCATATGGGGACTACATGCATCTCTGACTTCTACCAGAGCCCTGCCTCAGCATGTAGGAGTGAACTTGTGAACAGAACTGTGCAAACAAGTGATTTCTCAGTGACTGACTGTTGAACCACAGTACCGAAGACAGCCTGGTCAGATTGAATCACAATCAGAAATGAAAACGATACCAGCATGCACTTTTTCTGCATCTGAATTAAAACCAGGAAAAATGCGATGTTGTTCATATAACATGTTTTAAGCCAGATACTTACAATAAAAGTAATCAAATAGCTTGGAGACCGGCAGGGGCACAACCACTTTGTATTGAAGAGTGAAGGTATTTACCCAGCTGGTGAAAGAGCTAGGGTTGGTGCCCACATATATCTCACAGTTTTCAAAACCACCTTCCCCTAACGTCAGAAAAATGCATTTATCATATGCTCTTGTTTTCAGGCTCTCCCCTCAATAGCATATAAAGTATTGTACTTTATGTAACATGCTTAGAAGTATTCATTACACAATGATTTGCCATTAAGAGACTTCTCTTTCTGTCTTGTGTAGTCAGTGTTCTGTTATTTTCACCAAAGTGGGAAAGCTTCAGCAGAACAGCTTGAAAGACATCTACCCAACCACAGTCCCACAGGAAGGCTGTTTCAAATCCTGAATGAGTGTGATAACTGGTTTGTTTAAAGGAGGGCTTTTGCTCCTCCAAACAACCCTGAAAAAATATTTCCTATCTGAATCTATTTGGTAAATGCAACCTGTGTTTGTCAACATTTTAGGTGAATGGCCATTTTGCATCATCTACTAGTGGAATTTTAAAATCACGATTAAATATTGACCTCTTGTGGCTTTTGGGGAGGAGGGAGTTGTAGTTTTTCAGGAAAGCCTCCACTTAATCTACATCTACTATATCACCAGTATTTGAGTTATGGCAGTCCTGCCTGTAGCTTGCTTGCGCTGGGAGCTGGACTCGAGCATCAAAAATATCCTTCTTGGCTTTTGGACCCAAGACCTAAAAATATTTTTTCTCTTGATCTGATAATAATAAAAATTCCTAGGGGTAGGAATAGGGTGAAGAGGGGTGCCAGTGAGATACGCACTCATACTCTACTGGGTAGATCAGTGAAAGAAACATGCCATGTTTCCAGAGCATCTTAATTGAATATGGATTTTAATCTGAAAACCAAATTCTGCCTTTAGATTATGTATGTGCATCTGACTTCATGTGGCCTTTGGGCTGGAATAAGGACGGGTTTTGTGTTACAGCGGTGGCTAGAGGGTTCATGGCCCTGCTGTGTGACATACGCAGATTCAGCCTAAAATGTAATCGTTGCCCTGTAGGGCCTAGCATCTACAAACTTCAGCCAAGAGATAGAAATTGAGCACAGATCTCCTGAATGGCAACCCAAAAGCCTACCAATTGCTTCACAATGTCCCAGTTTGATTTCTACTCATCTTCATGGCAGCACAAAGAACACCACTAAGGCCAGATTGTCACGTTGTCCTCAATGCCAGGGATAACTGCAAAATACTGTGATGATATACCAAATATGATGCACACAGCTGAGGAAATACCTGAGTGAATAGTAACTGGTGTTAGCCATGCATGGGCAGAATATTAATCTTACCACCTGCCACAATGGCATAGTTTTCTTGCCACAGTGATAAGAGTAATTTCACTGATTCACCAGATTTAAGCTACTGGTACATGAGAATCTGACCGTTGGGAAGCAATTAGAGACCATTTGTTTACTGGATATACAGAGAATGAAAGATCAGGTCCAAGCTCTAAATTATTTTCAGTTTCTTATTGGCAGTAGAAGTGCAGCAGGAGGGATGCTAAGCAACTTTAAAAAAGGGCTAAAACCACTGGCTGGAAACACCTGGAGGAAGAGTCAGTGAGATTTTTTCTCTTAAATGAGTCCAACACTCTTGATTATTTTACCCAATTAACTTGGCTTTTTTAACTTACCATGCACCAGTGGCCTGCAATACTTATTTAGCTAAGTAATTACTCAACAGAACAATTATTTAATTGCTGAACATGAATATTAACAGCCAAATAACAGTAGCTAAACAAATAAAGATTGGTTTTCTGAATCCCAGTAGTTCCTCCAAAAACACATCAGGTAGGAACCTGGACCAGTTTAACCTTGTATGTGGTAATTTGTTCGACTTGTATACTTCTTCAAGTAGTCCCTGGTCATTAACATTTTTACTTACAAAGTCTGTGAAGTTGCAAAATAGAAATGCACTCACTCCAAACAGAAATTGCTCACAATAATACTGTTGCAGTAGTTTAAGAAACTATCATTTTTGCAGAAGTAAGGAAACCAAGATATATTTGAAAGGTACATCGAGGTGAAATCACTTGGGTTTACTGAAGTACTTTTTACCATACTCTGCAGAGCAATAAAATCAGCATAAAAGTGGGCAGAACAAACCTTCCACTGGAACAGAAAACAAACCAGTGTTTGTGCTTTCCACTTAAACTCTGCCTTTGGACACCCCAAACTCTCTCTTTTTAAGGCATTAGTAGTTTTGTTGTGCTTTTATGATGGGTAATTTACATCTCTAAATTTTAAAGACATCTGCTGGGTGTTCTCCAACTAATAAATAATAATGCACCATATCTGTTAATTTACATCAGATGTCTCTAGAACATTTCCCTTTCATTTAACTGCTTTCTGATAAGACATATCAGCAATTTCCTCTTCTTAAAGCCTTAATTAAGAAAGATCATTTTGTTAATCTTTATCCTGTTACTTTCACTCTGTTTAGTTTTACACTATACAGCGTAATTCTCCCAACATAATCAGCTAGCTTCCGTGATGGAATAAAGTATCAAGGACACCAGCTCCAGGTATGCAGGGTGCCTTTGCTGCTGAGGACTGCTTGAATTCCACAGAGAAACATGAACAGACAGGGTATCTTCAGCTGAAGATAGCAACATAGTAAATAGCAATACAGTGGTGTCATTTTGAGGTAAAAGGTAGCAATCTGTTAATGGGATCAAAGTTATTTAAAGGCTGCTTTCAAATTAGCTTTGCAGTCACAAATGTGTAAATATTTAATTTTTTTTCTAAGCGAACATGAACCAGTTCCTTGAGTGAAAACAGAACATGTCTGAATTGAATGCACTTCTGTATAAAAATGATGGTTTCTTTCACAGGAAAAACATATCAAAAGTGATGTATCCGATGGATACATTACCTGGATACAGCCTTGACAGATGTAGATAAATAAAAGTTGAAATGTAGTGCTAGTGTTTGTCACTGGAAACGTAATGCAGAATTTAGGCCAAGATGTATTATAAATTTAGCACAGTTTTAAAGACAATACCCATACTTGAGAAATTGTCCCAACCACGTATAACACTTCTTTCTTTAGAGTCTTCCCTGTTTTGCAACTCTGACTAACTTCAGCCATTGAACTCCAGCTATGAATGGTGAGATGAAGGAATTACGGCCAAGTGTGTACCTCACATTGTCACACTAGTATAGATACCAGAAAACGGGATGCTACATTCTGGGCCCACCATCTGAACTTTTTACTGGGATGCAGTCTTGTAGAAAATCAAAAGGAGTAGGGCCTATCCTTTACTTCTTTGCTAAAAAAGTGCAATGAAATCAATGTGGCTTTCTTGTCTGTTTTCCTATTTCTCTCTCTTACCACTCACTTCTTGTATTCCACCTTCATCAACCCATGTTGGTTTTCCTAAGTTTAGCGGACATTTTGCATGAGCAAAACAAACAGTATTTGATCCCAGTCATCAAATTAAATTAGCAGTGTAGATTAACTGCTCTCAGATGAGTCACCTTCTACTTCCAGTAAGACTCTGCATCCAAACCTTGGATGTTGACTGCCTGGCAAGCAAATTATCTCAGTACAGCTTAGCCGCTGCTCATGTGGTGGAGGAAAGAAAACGGGCAGCTTCATTCTCTTTTGGACAGACTTGGGTGAACAACCTGTTACATTCCTAACCTACACAAGCTGTTTTCCATGGTATTACTCTTCCATGGAACCAAAGGACACTCAGTTCTCTGCACCCAGCAGAGAAGACAAATGCTGCTCTACCTACGGACTGCAAAGGAGGGAGGAAGGGAGGGCGAGAGAGAAGCTTTGTGCCTTCCCTGCTTCTCCCTCACCCGAACTTTGTGCTCCGGCCAGATGCAAGGTGACCCTAAGCAGTTACACGTGTGGACTTAAAGATTACAAGACAGAAAGTGGATGGTCCCTTTTTTTTCTCCTCCTGTATACGGAACTCCCATTGGCTTTCCTGGGTGCTCCCTCTATAGACTGACGAGCAACAGGTCAGAGGAGACGGAAAGGCTTTTTACCTGCCAACCCCAGAGTTCAGGATGTGTTGTTTCTCCTGCAGCAGTTGATGACACCCTAACACCTTAGCAGCACTGGAGCTGCATTCCCACGCTGTAACAGGGGAAGCAGGACCAAGGGCCTGAACTAAGGTCTTGGCAGGTAAGTGAAGGAGCAACCAGTATCAAACAGCTTTGTTTGAAAGTGTACGTCTTTGTAACGTTTAAGTCTTAATATGTGCTCTGCTTTGCCTGGGAGCTTAAACTTCCAGTTTTCAGAAGAGTATTTGAGATCACCTATGAACTCTGCCAAACACTTGAAAAAATGTTGAAGAAACACAGAGGGGCTAGAAAGAAAGGTTATTTGTGCTAAAAATGTCTCAAAGCTGGAATTTATTCTTGAAGCTGAGCAGAAGTTATTCAGATTAGTGGGGGAGGGAGCAGCTTTATGCTATCAACATATTTTTGTATATGGCCACATAGGATGACTGAGAGCATCATTGTATGGTGAATACTCAATATTCAAAATATGAGCTCTCTTGGGGTTGGGAGGGGGGATTTTTTTGCTTGGTTGCTTGTTTTCTCTCAACTGGACACATAGGTAACACCTGAGAAAGGGAAATCTCCATTTCCTTACTACATTCCACTTCTTAAGCTTAATTATTGGAACCAGATTTCCTATATGAATACTTATGTCATTGAAAACATGCTTTATTTCAGTAGTTATCAGGAATTGTGGTTTTTCTGGCAGTACCATGTTCCAGAACATTCATAGACAGCACACACAGAGAAAGTCACTACCACTAAAGCAAATCCAATTAAAAAGGTATTTACAGAAAAATAAGTGATGCTAGTTACCAGCTCAGAAAAGAAGGAGAAAAAAAAAAATATCTTTACATAAAGGAAGCCTTTCATTTCCTTGCATGTGGTAATATGAGGGTAATGGATGCCTTTCTGTTGAGAGGCCAGTAAGTTTTACTTTTTAGAATGAAAACGAAGTTTAGGTCAAAGGAGGAAATCATAAGGAGCTGCCACACTCTAAGTTCTATATCTAAGCCATCTACTGCCACCGTATCCTGGAGAGAAAAAAGGGAACTTTCATTAAGAATGAACAACCATCCAGAACTGGTGGGACACCAAAGCCTCATCAATGTCCAATTCAGATATTCTCATCCCCCCTACCCTTATTGTTACTAATATTCTCAATTTACTAAATGAAATCTCTCCAAAAGTGACCTCTAAGTCTGTGTCCATCTTTCAGTGGATAAACTGTGAGCTCATAAAAAATTACACATGCTAATAGCAACTGTTAGTTAATATTCGTCAGAATTAAGGGGAAAAGTCGTTATCAAAAATTCTTCTCCAAAACTTTAGAGGCAAGAGTGAAAAATGACACTTTACATAGGTTTATATCTTTTAAAATTTTGCATTACTATAGTCATTGTTTTAAATTAACTTTCTCTAGACAAAATAAAGTGTTGTACTACATTGCAGCCTCACTGTTAGGAATGAAGATAGAGGAGACAATGCAGGAAGGCCAACACATACAACCAAAATGGAGAGTATCCAAGTCATAGAAGAATGGTAAGTTGGTCAAACTGTTGTCTAGTAAATGTTTTTAATTTGCCTATAACTACTATCAAGAATTGCCTTGGGTTTTATGCTTCAGAAATGTTCTTTTAATTACTTTTCCTCCACAAAATTCTATACAAAAGGAAGCAAAATCTGTCCTGACAATGAAATGCCAGCAGAGACATCTATAAGTCAGGCTTACTTACGATTTTTTATTTGTGGGGAAGAATTATGGGGAGGAATGGGAGGTGCATGGATGGTTCCATAGACCTGGAGGTCTCTACAAGAAGTCTCTGCTACCCATGAGATCATTTTCTTCTGATGATCCAGACAAGAAGAAAAACTAATGGGCACAAGTATACTTCATAGTCAGATTTTTAACATGGCTACCATTCATAAAACAATGTGGACTATGGTTTCACTGGAATTAACCAAGGAAACACATACCTTGAAAACAGACTAACACGCACTGAAAGCTCTGAGCTTCTATTTCTGTCTAAAGCCTGGGTCCATGTTTACTATGTTGGGAAAAATGCTAACCTGTCAGTGGCCTTGAGTTCTCTAATTCCATAAAAAGTAAACTAAATCTTAACTCGAGAGGATATGATTGATGGTAAAAGCAACTCAAATGACTCATTGTCTTCATTGCTACTCATGGTCATTTATGAGAGGACAATGTCAGAAATTTCCACAAAATACTGTAGCGAAGAGAGCTTCCCAATAGACCACGAGGGAGCACAGGTTGCTTGTCATCTCCATCCACCTCAGCAGGTTCTTTTCACTCTCCTCAGAGAGAGGACCTTTCACCTTCAAATCTGTATGTTTAGACTTTTTGGTTCAGATTACAATTATTTTGATGGATCTTTTAAGTCTTAAACACTTTCTCTTTTATTAGATCTTTCAGACGGCTGAAAAGCTATCACAAATAGCTTCCCATCATCCAGTCTGCTTTGCATGCAGAGTAGGAATTGACAAATGGACTTGAAGACAAATATCACTTACTGTGCAACATGATTACAGAGAAGCTATTAACAACATCTAGTAAAGCTCTTGTGTTGGATCCTATCAAGAAGGGGAGGGTGAACACTCAGAATTAAGTTTGAAACCATATTTAATTCTTGTTAAGTAACCTGGAATATTACCTTCTCAAGCTATTCGTTGGTACATTTATGGATTAGTGACGCAAGTTAGTCTTCTGACCACTTATCCAGAGCATCCCCTGTTACAAGCCATGAATAGTTTCCTTCAGAAAATGGCAATAAGGACTTTTTCCTGTTTCTTCTCTCTCTGGTTTTGCCAGCAATGGCCATCACATCTTGTGCCAATAGATCATCATTCAGGTCAATAGCACCAAACAGAGGGAAGCTTAGCAACCCTTAGGTACAAGTGCAGAGGAATATGCTAATTTAAAAGCTCTCTGAATTACTATTTTGTTAGGCCTCATTAGTATGCTCTTGGCTGCCAGGAGCCTTTTGTTTTTCTTGTCCTTCCTGAACCAAATCATGTGGCAGCCAGTGATTGGCCAAACACCATCAGAAGCAGGCAGGGACATCAGGTGTCATCTAAACCCCTCATGAAAGAGAGTCTATTGCCAGCTCCCCAATATCACATCTCCTTTAATCACAGAGGCAGGAATTCAGTGCTGTTGTGGGATTTTGTCTTTGAGTTTGACGGCTAACAAGACTAGTAGAAAACTTGTAGAAAGCCAAGTGCATGTCTCATAACATTAAGCACGTTCAGTGGGCTATTGAGATAATGAATGCACAAGTGAAGAGTGAACAAAATCCCCCTGTCACTGCTGAAGCCTTGTTGCTTCCAGTTTTCACTCAGGACTCAAGTGCAGTT
Source organism: Gorsachius magnificus (assembly GCA_034008185.1). Lineage (NCBI taxonomy): Eukaryota > Metazoa > Chordata > Aves > Pelecaniformes > Ardeidae > Gorsachius > Gorsachius magnificus. The sequence continues at coordinate 56,191,910 of CM067083.1, read as the reverse complement.
GAAAGGAGAAATTTTGGATGAATGTATGAAAACACAGTTACAAAAATAGAAGCATATTTGTAATGATACTTTGCTTTTGCAGCCAAAACCCTACTGCAGATGAAATTTTGTCTTGGGCTCAGAATTTTGACAAGATGATGAAAACACCAGCTGGGAGGAACCTTTTCAGAGAGTTTCTTCGAACAGAGTATAGTGAGGAGAACCTGCTTTTCTGGCTTGCATGTGAAGATCTAAAGAAGGAACAGAACAAGAAAGTTATTGAAGAAAAAGCAAGACTTATATATGAAGATTACATTTCTATACTATCACCAAAAGAGGTAAAGCTGTAAATGTTACATTTGCATTTTCTCTTCTTCCAGAGCAGAAGCGTTATACCCTGGATTGCCAGATGGGGGTCTGAAAGTCTTCCTGATCTGTCAGATTAAAGTCTTAGTATGGACATTAAATCAGGAAAGGAAGGGACAGAAAAAGTAGAGACATGGGTGCCGGGCCACTTAGCATCACTGGCCCCAACACCTCACAGCTCTCGATGAGACTCAAGAAACTCCACTAAGAGAAGGCTGAGAAATAGCTATGCTTCTTTAGTAATGCCACATGCCTGCCAGAGAGAGGAAGTAAGTAATGCAAACGGATTTCTGGAGAAAAGGCACCAAAATAAAGGAATTTAAATCAGAATCATTATAGATTTGTCTGCTGCAACAGATGTCTGGGAGAAAATCCAAATTTGCACTGGTTATTCCTATGTGAGAATCCAGGAATGGAGACTGCATATTTTCTCTTAATGAAGGGTATGATAATATCTAGGAAAATATACAAGATTTTCTTCAACCCTTAAACTGAAATAGGCAAATTCTGAAATAATCTTCACCTGGAGTAAAGAAAAAACATCCCCTATCAAACCATAATTTTGGAATATATATATATATATATAAAAAAAAAAAAAGCACTATAGAAGAGTCTTTCTTAGGCCACGTCACGTACCTTTAGCTCATGTGCCTTGTCTCTGTGCATTGCATCTGACTTTCTACTCAACAGCTTTATGCTAATTTATGCTCACTGTGGACCTTGCTTCCTACATTTTACTTCTGCACTGCATTCAATAATAATTTGCAACTTCATTCATATGAATGAAGCCAATGGCAATTTATAGCTCCATTATCTTCTCTTGTGCCACATTTTATACTTTTGCTTTAGAGTGAGATAACTGCCAGTACAGCAAGCTAATAATGAGTTTTTCATATAAAATCTCTAGTACGTATATATGTGTCAGTCATCTTTTTAAGCTAAGATCAACCATCAGTTAAAATTCAAACACTATGTGTTGGTTGACTTAGGGTTTAACAAAGCTACTCACAAACTTGATGCAGTGGACATGTGCAGATGTCATCAATCCAGTTGCTCCTGCCCCTTCTGGAAATCTTATGAGTCAAACAAGAACTGTCTGCAATGCTTTAGATCAGCACAGGAGCTGAAAAGTTCTTGTTCATCCAGGCATCCCATTCCAGATGTTATCTTCCGGCATAAGAGCTGAAATATTTAGCATCACTTGTTCAGGGATTAAGTTATCGAGGCAGAACGTCTTAGTGTTCTTAACAGATAACTTCTATTCATCTGTTTAGCAAGGAAATACCTTTAGTAATTCCAACTGGTTTTGCCATCTGGCTTTAGCGAGTCACTGAAAAACTACAACGTAAATTAATAGCTCCATAATTATTCTTTTTTCATTCTATAAGTGCAATTAACTTTTACTATATTCAATGGCATAAAACCCCACCATCCTGCCAAATTTGAGCTTTTTTATCCCAGCTATTATATCTGCTAATGAAGAACCAATTAGCTAGCTGCACAAACTGGTTTTGCTAAGATACGTGAGTGTGCGTGTGTGTCGGGGGAAGAACAGCTTACATCTTAGCGTGCCATTTCTGTGCTACAGAAATGCAATGGTCTAGGATTGAAATCTATTCAAATAAATTCCGAAGACGCGTGGCTGCAACACGCCTTCTCAAAGCTACTGTAACACTGCACCCCTGCACGCTGTTGTGTCTAAAAGCAGGTAGTCACTGGCTGAGCAGCCCCACCGGGCTGGTCATTCCTGCTGTGCAGTCCGGTCTGCTTGCACAGGTACATTAGCGAGACAGTGAATTCAATCAGAGAAATGCCTGGCCTGAAAAGCAGCCCAGAAAAGAAATGCCACTTTCAGACAGATTGATTCCTCAACTCAGCTAGCTGGGGGGGTGCCCAGACAGCACAACGGAGGGGGAGCACCGGGGTGGGGAAGCGGGGAGGCTGCCCATGGCAGCGGATGCAGCACCGCTGCCCATCCGCAAGGGAGGCGAACGGCAGGGACGGCTGCCACGCCCCGGGGTGCTGCCTGCAGGCGCAGCCGTGGGTGCTTAGATGGGGGGCGCACATTAAGCAGGCGTAATGGATGTTCTGCAGAGACAGCGCACTTGAGTAATAGGTACGGTTTGCTTGCGTGAATAGGCCACAGTTTACTCGCAGTTAGGCTGCATCATGGTTGTGCCTTGTGAGTGATAACCAAGTAAATATTGGAGCTTGCCTGCTGTGGCAGTACCGTACTCCAATATGCCAACAAACCAACAATGCCAGATTCTACAGCTGGTACTGAAGATACAACAGAAATGTGTATTTACTCCTCAGTGCCATGCCATACCATACCACACCACCGTATTTCAAAGACTTTGCTTCACCACATAGAAAAATACACAAGCTCACACATCCACACATGTTCTGAGTTCTCATCTCAGTTAGCATCCTTCGCATATCAAGGTGTCTGGTACGTGGAGCTTTCCAGGGTTGAACTCAGTCCTTCAGACAACACAAGTATCTATTTATATGGCTGCAGAGCAGCAGGGTCAGACTGCAACCTGGTGGAAATCACAGTAGCTTAACTGATCTATGCTTGGTATTTCTCTACTCAGTGTTTTACCCTTTTTTCTTCTTAGCTGAGTAAACCCCTTGCTGGCCCCAGTGGGCTTTACTGCTACTGCCATTTCGTTTAATCCAGGAGGCATTAATTTTACTGTTTTTAGAGCATTTTGCAGATAAGCTGTACATTCACTCAAATTTCTAAATGATATTCTAAAATCATCTGTGCATTCATCCCAAGCATAATGTGCCCTTTTCTGCCTAGGCACAGGAGTTCATTACAAATGGAAAGTAAATGAGAAGCTAAAATTGCAACTTGCTAACTTCAATATGGGAAATCCTGAAAGTATAAATTATCAGGCGTTAAAGGGTCTTGAAAAGAAGAACAAATCTGAAATAGTTAATGTTAATGGGGAGATTAACACAAAAAAAATTATAAAAAACTCTGGGCAATTTGTGAGTAACAAGTGTAGTGCCTGAAAAAAAGGGGAAAAAAATCCTTAGGGCAGCCAGATAAGAATGCTGAACAGAAAGCTTCTAAAGATTTAATCACAAATGGTCAGGAAAAAAAGTTTCAGCTCCCTGAATGACAGTAATTCAACATTCACCACAGAGAAATAATTTTAAATATGTAAAAAACTTTTTTTTTAAGGTAAAATAATATCTTTTGGGAAATCCAGGTTACTGCAGAGCTCTAGTTGCATGATACTTATTCTGTTATACAGCTGCATTTTGTCTTACAGATCTTAAGATGGATTCAAAGACCAAGTCAAAACTGAAATAGAGTCGATGGTCTCAGTCTGAATTGTGTGGTGGCTCTGAAAAAAGCACAGAGCATTACTTGAATAAATTGATAAACTCAGCATGGTCAACGGAGCCCGGAGAAATAAAGATACGTGTAACAGCCTTTCCAATGTTACTGTTTAATATTAGTCTGTTCTCATCTTCTTCAGGTTAGTCTTGACTCCCGGGTGAGAGAAGTGATCAACAGAAACCTGTTGGATCCCAGCCCTCACATGTATGAAGATGCCCAACTCCAGATATACACCCTAATGCACAGAGACTCTTTTCCAAGGTTTTTGAACTCTCAGATTTACAAGTCTCTTGTTGAAAGTATTACAGGCTCTACTTCTGAAACTTAGTTTTAATTTTCAAACAAAATAACTTGATTTTTTGGGGGTGGGTGGGGTGGAAGAAAAGTAGTTTAATAACATCTGGAGCTGGGTTCCTGGAGAACTACAGTTTAGCACTACTCAGGCTACTGTGAAGAAAACAAATACATATTATGGTCTCTGTCTACATTTTTACCAAGGTCCTCCTTGCTCGAGATGGCGTGGGAGGGGAACAATGGATTTGCCAAAATACATTTGTTTCACACTCCTATCACCCTACTGCAGTCAAGATTGCAATGATGTATTTGTAGTTTTATGAACAGTCTCCTTGTGTATCCTCACACTGCATGTGCAAGGTAAAACTGCTTCACTTACCACTTAGTTGTTGCAATATTTAATCCAATAACATAAATTATATCTGTATTTAAGAACTTTTTTTGTGCAATACAGTCTTATGGTACATAGAACCAATTGCAGCAAACCAGAGAGAGGCTTGCATTTTTTAACATCACTAACTGAAAAAAGCCAATTTTTAAGGTGTAGCATTACTCAATATGCTCTACTGAGTACAATACACTGACTTTTTGAAGCCAATATTTCTGTACAGAAAAAAAAAGAGCTATTTATCACTGTTTATTTAAAATAAACCAAGCGGAGGATTCCTCTGGTTGTTCACTGCCAAAACTGTGGCATTTTCATTACAGAGTTTGCAATGTCAAAAAAAAAAAAAAAAAAAAAAAGAAGAAAAAAAAAGCACAAACCACTTAAAGGGATCCATATCTGGGTGACACAATCTATGCGCTGATATTGTTTAATTGTTAAAAGAACAAAGATTTTCAATGTACATTTCAGATGTCAGATACTGTAATTGATTTATTAAAGACTGGCTATCCAGTTCTAACACTGTTGTATAATGTTATGTACTTCAGCAAAAAAAAAAAAAAAAAGAAAAACAAAAACAAAAAAACAAAAAGCTTGATAATTTAGTTTTTTGAATAAAGAAATTTAATAAAAGATTGCCTACATGTAGCATTTTAGAGCATTTTAGAACATTTTGATGAATTGCATCTGTCCTGTAAGATTATTTTTTTTGAAAGCTAAATCCAGTAAAAAAAACGTTTTTAAACAAAGTGATGTTTTACAAGGTGGTGGGTTAAAGAAGACTTATCTTAGCTTCTAGCTAGCCGCATTGATTTTGAGCAACTCCTTGAGAACAAGGGGTTTGGAGAGTAATATTAAACCAAACTTCAAGGGCTCAAAAACCTACAGTCCTTACCCAAGCAAAATGCCTACAGAAACGCAGCGGGTGTCTTTCCTGGGTAAAGAATCCTGTACTGAGCCCTTATTCTGAGCTAAGGCAGCGTGGTATTCCCATCGCTCGGCTGCCATGGTGTTTTTAATAGGTGTTTGCTTTGCCTTTTTATCAAAAAATGTCCAATTTTAGGCTGCATTTTGATGTTTAAAGAGATAGTGACTTGGAATTTAAAAAAAAAAATAATCTTCATACCTACCATATACAAGCAAAATGAGCGTCAGCATCCCTCACAAACTGCTAAAGATATACCAAGAAATGGCTTTGAATACTTGTTAAATATATATATATATGTATGTATGTGTGTATATATATATTTAATACCAATGACTCTGGTCTTATACTAAGACTTAAGAGGCAAGGTTCTTCTCACTTACATAGGACTAAACATGGCACGAGCCCGTTGCTTTCGATGGGACTGGAAGGTCTGGCAGTGGTGTCCTTGAGTGGAATCCAGCCCCAACACGCTTGGCTCCAACCTCCCAGTTACTCCTTGCAGGCAGCCTCTGGTGCCGGCTCCGGCTGGAGCTGCCGCTGCGAAGGCGGGTCTGCTGCTATACAGTAACGGGTAGGATGGAGGTCTTAGTTTATCTTCTGGGGCTTCTTTTTTTTTCCCTTTGTTTTACTACCTCTCATTTTTTTAATTTATTGAACATGCTTCAAATAGCAAGTCTTGGGAATTTTTTATTCATTCTTTTTACTTGAAACCTGTGTGCTTTTTTTGGATATATATATACGAACAATTTAACGAACTGTTTCTTAAACTCATTTGGTTTTGTAATTTCTATAGAATTCAGGAGATGATTAAAAGGGCTATTCTCTATTCCCTATGCAAGTATTTTAACTGTTGTAGTGTTTGACAAAATGGGATCTAAAAAAAAAATCTGCAAAGTGGAAAACAAATCTGTTTACAGTGGCGTTGCTGACTATCCTACCATATTCAGCACTTTTAAATATTGTTATTTATGAAAATGTAGTTTAAAATGCAAGACAAAATATTTATAAATGTTTCTTTTAATAAATACCTGTTTTGTCTGAAAGTGTTATTGTGTTATGACAACTTTATTCATGTTGGTTAGCTACTTACCATTATGAATAAAACCTTCAATTATTATACTGATAGAATAATAGCTATGATGTTTACAATCCTGGGGGGGGGGAATTCAGTGAGAAAGGACTGCCTCCTTCTACTGTGAAATACTGTTAGAAAAAATGATTTTTTTCTGGCTTTTTTTCTTAATTGGAATTTAACTATGGTCCTACATATGTCTAGTATCATTTGATTACAGTTATATTTACTGTGGTACTAAACATATACAGCATCATATATGTATATATTTACATAGTGTAATTTCAAGTTGATTGGTGTTTGAGGCACAATACATTTAGTCCATGCATCTAGACAATGTGTAAAAGACAAAACTGCATGCATAAGTCTTTACAAATGTAGACTTGATTATTCTTAATGTTACTCTTTGATGGTGACCTGCTAGTCATAAGCCATCACACAGGTAGAGGCTCTTGTCAAGATAGACAACTCATCCTTCCAAGGACAGTTTTAAAGCTAAATGTGCGGGCCCTAAAATATTACCTTGATTTCTAGCATAAGATTCCAAAATCTGTGTTTGGAAACTGTTACATAAAAAAATTAAAATTTTTTTTAAATCCTCTATTTGGAGGGATTTAAAAATTGAACATAACATGAAGTTTCTTTCTTGGAGCATATGCTCCTATAAAAAATTTTAATATACATTTTATCTATCAGTTTGGGTTTCCCAAATTTTTTTATGAAAAAATGGATATGGTCCAAATGGACAACAAGTCATGCCGTAACATGATCTCATTGCCTATCATACAGTTCTTTGAACACAAATTGTAAAACAGTCAAGCTATTAAACTGATTTATTGTGCATGCAGCGTACAATACACTTTGAAAAACTGCCTAGATACACTTATTCTATAGCCTGGAATAAAATAAGTATGTATTTAACTTGTATTTCAGTTTTTCATGAGAATGTCTATAGCAAGTGCATGACAGAAAGTGAGTTATGTTTTTGTCAATTTGCCCAGTATTTAATCTTTTCTGTCAAACAAAGCCTAATGACAAATAGCCACAAATAAGCAGAGCACATGTGTACACTCCTGACCTTTAGGTTTCAAAGAAACCAAATATAGATTGCATTATGCCTGTGTTCAACTTAGCTGTTGACAGTCAATTTTCACATACCTGAGCTGAAAGTAGCTTGGGATACCCAGGATAAAGCAAAACCTGCAGATAAGTGTTGAGAGTATTTAAATTAGACTGTGGGCACATATGGTATGAAGGAGATGAAAGGTATGATGGAGAAAAGGCAGGTCAGTGACACAGGTGGCTGGGCTGCACATTAACCAGCTGAGTCCAGGCAGGTACCATGGAAATGTGGCCATAGCTCGTCCAGGTCCACAGCCCATCCACAGCTCTCTTGAGTGCCTGTGGAGTCCACATAATCCATTCACAGGACAACAGAGAGGGGACAAAAAGCAGACTTAAGCTAGTAATAGCTCTGTTTCAAATTAAAAGCATGCTGCAGTGTCTGCTAGGCTGCGGTCTAAACCAAGCAAATAGAGGAGAGCTACCTTCCGCCTTAAACAGCCAGGGTTTAAGCTGTCACCTGATGTCAAACTTGCGCCCCTAGGCAGCAAATGCCATCATGAGGAGCATCTGCCTGTGGAACCAGTACCTAAAAAAGGTGGGGGGCTATTTCGGTGAGAGCAGCTTGCTGGACTGACCACGCCATGAGCCCTCTCAGGAACCTGCAGCTTCTGTACGCAGTAAGTGCTTGCGAAAGCCATTTAGCATAAGTATTCTACAACGCCAACAAAAAAGCAATCAAAGCTGAGACGAGAAAGTCTCCTAACTTCAGTGACTCTCTACACCACATGGAGTAACGCTCACACCTCTGCAATGTCTGTGAGCCTGCTCCTGGCCGCGTTAACCCAGCCAACAACAGCTCGAGTTCTTACCAAAACCAACAAAGCAAAACACTAATGTTGCAATGTCTGCTCCGAGTTGATTTGAAGCATGCCTACCTACCAACTTCAAACTAGGGTTTTTCTCAGCTCATAATGCTGTTATTTTTAGAGAGACCCAAGAGTAGCACTGTAGCACATCCTGGGACACGGCTGCGAGTGACAAAGTTCCAGTCCTGTTCACTAATAACCTGAGTACATTTGCAGTGACAAAACATCAGCCCCATTCACATAGGTCCTGAATACTTCTGCCAGCAGTAGAAGTGACATTTGTGGGATGAAATAGCGAGCAATAATGGTGCCAAAATCAGCTGGGAAAGAAAAAAACAACGGACATAAATATTGTCTGTGTATAACTTTATACCAAAGGCCAGACTTTGCCCCTTCCTTGACCCATAAACTCATGCTGTGGAAATCCATCCTTCCAATTTAAAACAGGGATACAATTCAGGTGATCCAAAGGCTGACCATCAGTCACTGACTCACACTACCTTTTTTTCTTCTCAAAAGCTTTACGTTCACTCACCCCTTAATTTCCTGAGTTCCGCATGCTTCTCTCACAAGCAGGGGTCACACAGCCATTAAACCCCTCATAAGTTCTTTCATTGTTACAGAACGCCAAAATATTTGGTCTATTAAATGCATAAATTTGATCATTTTTCCTTTACCCTTCTGAAAGGAGGCTTCGGGGAGCTTCATGGGCAAGCAGCAGCGAGTACAAGGGAAGCCTTTGGTGGGTGAGATTTCACAAGCTGTTTTCCAGCACCAGATTAGCCACACAGGCTGTACATTCTCCACAAAGCTCTTGGAGTGTAATTTTACTTACAAATTTTTGCTGCAGTGTATTTTGCCAATAAACTTTATTCAAAGCAGTGCATTTACAATCATAGGAAAATGTTTTTATCCAACTGTTCATTTTAATGTTTAATATTCCGAATAACAAAGTTTCAGGCTGACGGTATCACCTTTGGATTTCCGCAGTGGAAGAAAACCTCCAAGTTTTCATTTCTGACTACCAAAACTACTTAGGTGTGCAAGCATTGCTCTTGCTTTGGGTATTACATTTGTGAAAATAACAAATTACTAATGTATCATATGGAAGTTACTGTTACTCCACCAGTGTAATTTAGTTGTAGGGTGTGACTACTTAGTTCTGTTAAGACGCGAACAAGGACAGAAGAACAGCAAAGACCCGACTTTGACTCCTCCGATGATTGTAAGATAAAATACTGCTTAACAAATTTTTATGGATAGCTGCACATTTTTATAATAAAGTATGTTCTTCGAACTGTTTTGAGTTTAGCCAAGAATCTCATTAATGATGTTAACTAAAACAGGGTTACTATGCCACCCTGTCTGCACAGCAGAGGGGATTTGCCAAGATCATCCCCCAACATCCATCACATCACATTTACTGAAACGACTGCATCTTCGCTGCCTTCCAGTTTAAAACTTTGACGTAAGACACTGTACTCAGATCTGCATCTTGTACACGGGTGGTCTTTCCATCTCACCACGCATCTCTGACGTAAAGGCCCTTTCAATCGCCCTTTTTTCTTCCTCTGACAAAGCATTTTTCTTTTTTTTCCTCTAAATGCTGAATTTTGCACCTGCTTTTGCCGTGGAGGGATCCTGCCACACGCACTTGCAGCTTCCCCTCCTTCTTAGGGTATTTCCATTCCCAAAATTTTTTCTGGAGTGAGAAGAAAAGACCTGCAAGAGCAACCTGGGTAGCCAAACGAGGAACCTGGGTAGCCAAATCCCGCACCTGAAACTCCCCGCGTCCCCTCCCGCACAGGCAGCCCTGGAGGACACTGAACCGCCCCAGTGAAAGCCTCAGCAACCCGCGCGGGCTCCTACCCCGGGAGCCCTGCTTTAAGCTTGTGGTGTGGAGGGTTTGGCGAGGTTTGTAGCCCGCCTTCTTTTTATTTTTTTCTGTCAGAAAAAATCCCACCCAAACGCCACCCCCCACCCGCGGAGCAGCCCCCGGGGCCTGCAGGCAGGAGCCCGCCCCGCGGCCCCCGGCCCCCCCCTTGGCCCCCCGCCCGCGGCCAACAGAGCGCGCCCGCCCCAGAGCAGAGCCCCGAGAACCGAAGGGAGCCGAACCCCTTCGTCTGTTTTCGCCAGGGGAACCCCGGTAGTTTCCGACTGCGCCCGAAATCCGCGCCGAGCCTCTTCGGCAGCTTCCGGACACCCGGAAGGGAGGCGGCCGAAGGCCTTCGGGTGTCTCCGACACGGGCAGGGCTGGCGAAGGAAGGGCGCACCCGCGCTGCCGCCCCAGCCGGCCATGCGGCTGCTCTCGCCAGTTCTCCGCGCGGCGCGTGGCTGCCGGGCCGGCGCGCTGCCCCCTCGGAGGGGGGGGCCCGCAGCCGGGCCCGGCCCGGCTTCGAGGAGCTGTTCGCCCCCCCGCCGCCTGCTGGAGGCGCGGGCGCGGGGCGGGGCGGGGCCGGAGCTGGCGGCGCGGATCCAGCGGCTGCGCGACAAGGAGCAGGAGCTGCGCGACACGCGGGAGCTGGCGCGGCAAGGTGCGGGCGGCGGGGGGGGGCGGATTGGGAGAGCACCCCAAAAGGGGGCGGGCGGAGGCGGCCGCGCACCTCTGAGGGTGCCGGCGTGGGGCGGAGGCGCACCCCGGTGGCGGGAGAGCGGGGAGGCGCCCGGGAGGGGTTAAAAACCTGGGGGGGGGTGTTTCCTCGTGCCGCCCGTGGGCGACGGCAAACCGAGCCCTGAGCGGAGGTCGGCGGGGGTGAGCGGGAAAGGCGCCCCCGCGGGCGCGGGAGCCGCTGAGGCTTGAAGGAAGAGCGGCGTGGTAGCATCACCTCTTATAAAATAAAGAGAATTAACGGGGATAGGAAACTTTTAATTATGTTGTTGTTAATTTTTTTTTTTTTTGTCATCCGTTTCAGCAGTCGTGGACCTCGGCATCTGTTTGCGCCGCCTGCACGCTGTGATTTTTACCTTTGTCCTGTGTTCCAGCTGCACGCTTTTAGCGCTGCCAAATAACGAGTATTTTTTTACCCTGAATCAAACTTCAATTTGATGGCAGTTAGAAACCAAAATGCGGAAAAGGAGTACTTTTAAGAGCAGTGAACAGAAAAGTTCCTTAGATCATTTAATCCTTACTACTTTGCTAAATACTGATTAATCAAGTGTTAATTGTAGTCAGTTACTCCGACTAATGGAGATGGCCAGCACTGTCTAAAACCAAATGTTTGTGTTTTTTTTTTTTTTTTCCTATTGATTGAAAAGGAATCAGATTGAAAAAGGAGAAATGGTTCCTCTGAACAAACTAATCATTGACCCAAACTAACTGAATTAAGTGGAATGCAGGATATATTATTTTTTTTTTCTTTCGGAATCAGCTGAAGAAGCCAGTGTCATCAAAACCAGGCTTAGAACTTCACCGAAGTGAAGTGATCACAAGGCCTTAGTAACTTTGAGCACTTCTGTAGTTCATCCTTAAAAATATTTGTACATATTATTTAAAACTGGGTTTAGAGCCTATATTACAGTTGCATCTTAAAGTATGCAACTGCTATTAATTGTTATAATAGATTATTTCTTAAGTGCATAATAATTGAATCACAGAATCATGGAATGCTTTGGGTTGGAAGGGACTCCTAGAGGCCATCTAGCCCACCCCCCCTTGCAGTGAGCAGGGACTGGATCAGGTTGCTCAGAGCCCCGTCCAACCTGGCCTCGAATGTTTCCAGGGTTGGGGCCTCCACCACCTCTCTGGGCAACCCACTCCAGTTGCACTATCGATACCTGGTTTGACCCTAGTAGGTTTGTAATTCCTTGATTCTTATTCTTCCTTCTGTTGGCCTTAGTGACTAGCCCTAGGTCGGTCAGTAGATATTGTGAAGAAATGGAGATAGTTGGAGATGACCAAGGTTACATGTTTGAAGAGTTACGGTTAGTCAGGCAGTCAACCGTGCATGCTCTTCGCCAGCTGTAGGTAGAGCATGCTAGTTGTTTAAGCCGTTTTATGCATTATTATCTTTTTAATTTCCTTCTTACTGAAGTGAGTGGGGGTGGGGAGCTTAGTTCACCAATATTAAACCTATATTGTAAAGTCAAAAAGTTTCACTTAAAGTTGTGGTAGTGACTAAATGCAGTTACAGTGCTGAAAAGGTGTGGCTTTATCGTAAGAGAGCACCTCCTGTCTCTGCTGAAGGCATTTAAAAGCTTGCTGTACACAGAAACAAGAAGTCTAGAATCTTTTCTTTTTCTTCTCTTCCTGCTGACTGTGCAGTTATGTGCCCCGGTCCCTGCCCCTGTTTCCCCTTTTTCATTGTGTGTACCATCTTCTCCTTTTTGGGCTAATATTTTTTTCTTCTGGGTGAGTGAGCTGAATCAGCGCGGATCAGAGACTGCTTAAGATGTTGATTTTTTTTTTTTTTTTTTAAAATTTGTAATTTTTTGAGGGCGTGTGCGTGAAGCTTGATATTGACCAGAAAAAAAAAAGGAACATTTTAACGTATTGAAACTGTAGTATAGAAAAACAAGTCTCAATTGTAAAGCATTAGTGTTGATCAGTCAAGTAACGCTTTCAAATTACAAGTTCCTCTTGTTATTCAAGAGTTCTCCATACCTTCATTTTTAGCGATGTGTTGGAAGTTTTGTGCCTGTTCTGGAATAATTTGACAGAGAGAAAATACTTGCAATTTCTACTACTATCTTCAAATTTTTACAGAGTGATAGGGGTAATAGTCCTTTTAAAGAAGAGTGACAATTGTGGGGCTGCTCTGCTCTTTAAATCCTTGATATTCCTGTCACATTGAAATACAGAAAGTTAATTTCTTAGAACCACAGAATGGCTGAGGAGGGAATGGACCTCTGGAGATCATCCGGTCCAGCCCCCTGCTCAAGCAGGGTCACCTACACCAGGCTGCTCAGGGTTGTGTCGAGTTGGGGTTTGAATATCTCCAAGGATGGAGACTCCACAACCTCTCTGGGCAACCTGTGCCACTGTTTGACCACCAGTATGGCAATTGTGTTTGGGTTTTGGGTTTTTTTTCATGTGTTGGGGGGGGGTTGTGTGGTGTGTGGGTTTTGGTTTTGGTTTGGTTTGGGTTTTTTTTTTGTAGAGTAAGTAAGTTCTTCATGTGGTTGTTTTTCAGAAGGTTTTCTGAGAGTGGCACTGATATAAGTCTGAGGATTAACCATACTCAAATATTCCAGATGAGAACGAAGATTTCCAGAAGCTTGCAGAAAGGGAAATCTCCTCCTGTGAAGAAGAGATAGCTGAAATGAAACACCAGGTTAGACGCCCTTTAAAAGCCTGTATTTCCTTGCCATTCTTAAATTAACAAAGCCAAATTGTCTTCTCATCAAAATAAGATGTATATAATAAACTCTTCTCTTCCCCTCTTTGCCAATTGTACTACTTCTCAGCTAGTTTCTGTTATCTAAGGAAAATGAAAAATGCAGATGGTATAGAGACAGCCTGTAAGTGCGTGCCTACTTGTAGCTGAAATTGTTTGAGTCAATGCATATTTATGAGTAGGTGCTACAGTTTGTCTTGTCTGGGTGTACCTTTATGGATAGCCAGCTTTTTATCTATTGGAAACATTAAACTTGTATCACATGCACTAGTGGTTTCCAAAAAATACTTTAATGTAACTACTTTAGACTGCTATCTTATACAGGTTCTACATAGTATCTATGTTATTTCAACATAAAAATAATTATCTTTTTGTAAAGAAAGTTACATATTCTTAATGTTACTGGTGAAGTAGAAGCTGGTATTGTCACGTTCTTTATTCCTTTGACAGCAATACAGCAGTCACTTCATAAATATTTTTATAAATGCTTATGATTTTGTCAAAAGAAGTCGTCTGTAGAAAGAAACATCACCTAATGCTAGTAAAGGAAGATGATTGAAAAGCATTTGCAAATTATCCAGAGTTTTGAGCCAGCCTGCAAAATTGTGATACAGGTTCTAGCGTACCTTTCTTCTACAGATCAATATACGGCTGTCTCTCTCTTCTGAAATAAATAAATGAATAAAACAGCTGAGCTGTTGTTGAAGGACTGTCCTCCTGAACATCCGTACCTTCTTAGCTCTGCAGTTGAGGCCGGGTTAAGAGGGAATCAGATGGGAAGGGAGATGCTGGGTTGTCTTGCAAGAACCAGCCTGTATCCTGTGGTGTCCAGATGTCGCAGTGCTCCTGATGGGTGAAAACTTCCGTGAAGTCTCGTAGGTCTGGAGAGAGACCCATGTAGCTCCTGCGACTGTGAACAGGCACAGGGAGCCTTCCTGCAATGCAGCATTCCCCCCCCACCTCTTCCTGATGGCTGCTGCTTCGTGGCAAGAGGGCGGAGAAGCCCGGGCAACCAAGGAGTTAGGGCAGGGGAACGCAGCCCAGGCCCATTGCAGACTTGTCTGCCCTTTTGTGCTATCTCAGTTGCAGAGAGCAGTGTCAGAGGGGAGTCTTAGCTGGGTGTTTTTGTATTCGCAGATAGTGTTGCTTTTGATTCCTCCAGAAGAAACAGACAAGAGCGATCTTGTCATGGAAGTAACTGCTGGAGTCGGAGGGCAGGAAGCCATGCTGTTCACCTCGGAGATATTTGATATGTATCAACGATACGCTGCCTATAAAAAGTGGAAATTTGAAATATTAGAATACTTTCCCAGTGAAATAGGTCAGTAATGAAAATACTTGATCTTTGTAACTTTTTAATTTAAGTTGAAGTACTCATTCATCTGACACTTGAATTTCCTAACTACGGGAAGCTAATTTGCACTAACTTAATTTTAGAAGCAGAAGGTTGTTTGAATGTCTGACTACGATTTTCCTCAGCTTCTGTATTTGAGAATGAAATTCCATTTCAGAAGTACTATTAAAATACTAAAGTGCTCAACGATAAAACTTGTCTTTCAGTAGTTTCAAAAAGTAGAAATGAAACTAAGTGCTTGGCGGAAGAAAATTCAGAAAGTGATGCAGTTATGTTGTTTTAGCTTATTTTTTTTACAAATACAGATTACATACACTTTTTATTTGGATATGCTGTTCTACTTAGTTAATGTTTCTAGTGTTTACAGAGGCAGGTTGAGAGTCTGTTTATTATGGATCCCTTGGCAGAGAGGGGTCAGTATAATTAAAACTATCCTTGATGTTTAGTCTAAAATATCTTGAATTTAACTGAAATAAAGTAATTGAGGCTTTATATAAGGAAAGGGGATGTAACAGCTAATGGATGAGCAAAGTGGGGGAATTGTTGAGATTTTGAGGAGAGAGATAAGAGATCTAACCATTTATGAAAGTCTTCAACTAAAATTTTACAGGTAATCAGTTTAACAGCTTAACAGCTTGATGCCAGTAAAAGGAGGTGCTTCTCCTTTCTCTCCTCATCCTTACTGCCTCTCTGCCTGTCTGAGCAGCCCTACCTTTTTTTTTGGTTTTGTTTTTTTTTTTTTAATGTCCTTTCAATTAAACTGGCGAAGACTTTGCTTTTTATGACTGGGATGTTTTTTTTCGCCTAGTTCCTGGTGTTAAGTCAGTTCTCAGGAGCCTTAGAGCTAGCATAAGATAAGCAGCAACATGGGTCTGAATGCAAGGAGGTGGAAAAACTGGATCTTCTGGTGATGATGAGCTGTGAAGTTGGTTCACTGCATCTCATGGAACAGTGTCTTTGCAAAGATGAGGATTGGTAGGTTTACACAACAAACTGAGGCAATGGCACATACCAGTTAATTTTAGCTTAATCCAGTTAGTCTGTAAAGCTGTTTCACAAAGATCAGGCTGCTGTCTCCATGTTCCTGCTGACTTCCTTGCATTGGCACTTGTGATTATGCATCTTCACAGAGTCTAATCACCAAGTCAATCCAAGTGAAAAATAGCACTCACACGCACCCCAATTAGTTTTCAGGTAATCCAGCACAAGAGAAAAGAAGAAATGCTGATGGGGGTGGCGGAGGCAGAATTGTGTGTCTGCTGGTGGTGTCAGTGAGAAAAGCAGGACCTCCTTCCCGTACCAAGAGGTTCAGTCAGCTTAAGCCAACTGAAACTGCAGTCCAACACATGCCCAACCAGTGGCAGGGATTTTGGGTGTTCATTGACAGATTGCTAGCCACGTTTCTCAGCAGGCTAGGTTTGCTAAGTCTGTCTGTGTTAACAGAAATGCAGGCTTACCGTTATCCATGCTGCTGTGAGTAAAGCTAGCACATTTTGCTTACGTATCTCTGTGGAGGTTTATATATATATATATATATCAGTATAGATCAGTAGACAGGCACTTGTGCAGCTTATTGCTCCTAGCTCAGATTGGTTGTGAAACTTTACATGCACTCATCCTTTCATCAGCATTTTTTTTTTCTTTTTTAGTGAAACTTTGAAGAGAAATGAGAAAAGCTAGAATGTTAGGATATGCAGTCTATCAGAAAAACTAATCTTTTTTCAATCAACACAATATAATTGCAGAGAGATTTTTAGCAAGCTTTGAGAAATATGAAGCAGCATCTTAATCTTACTCTGTTTACTGATGCCATATTTTGGACTTCGATATTTTCAAGTATCTTGAACCCTTTCTGTTTCAACTGTGTAGAAATTCACAAAAAAATAAATATCCACAACTCTCCTAATTGAGCTTCTTATGTCAGTGAGCTACTTTCCCCTTCTAGTGAGGGTCTTTCCATGCTCTGAGACACTTAGAATCATAGAATCATTTGGTTGGAAAAGACTTTTAAGATCAAGTCCAACCTTACTTGTCCACTACTAAACCATGTCCCTAAGCACCACATCTTTTAATTATCTCCAGGGATGGTGACTCAACCACTTCCCTGGGTAGCTCATTCCACTATCTGATAACCCTTTTGTTGAAGAAATTTTTCCTAATATCCAATCTAAACCTCCCCTGGCACAACTTGAGGTTGTCTCCTCTCATCCTATTGCTTATTACTTGGGAGAAGAGACCAACACCCTCCTCGCTACAGCCTCCTGTCAGGCAGTTGTAGAGGGCAGTAAGGTCTCCCCTAAGCCTCCTCTTCTCCAGGCTAAACAACCCCAGTTCCATCAGCCATTCCTCATAAAACACATGCTCCAGACTGAAGGCATGCTTCACCAGCTTCGTTGCCCTTATCTGGACACGCTCCAGAGAGCATGCATAAGTATAGGTTTTGCATCTTCTTGCGTAAGTATAGGTTTTGATTCACTGTTATATACTGAGGGATTAAAAGAAGGTTCGAAATTGAACTCCATGGAATAAGTAGTCGGACATCACAAACTGCATCTTCCTTATTTTGTACACTAGGAGGAGAGGAGAGTTGCACTTTCCACTGAGGCATGACGTAGATGGGGTGAACCCCAGCAGTCACATACAACTTCACCTTCAGAGCACAGTTTCACAGTCAGCTTACACAAGGGCTGTTCCACCTTCCAGCCAGCTGCCAGTTTGTTCTCTCTCTCAGCTCTAGGAATTTGGAGGCCACAGTGCTAATTGGATCAAGCCACTGATTTGGCTTAAAAACTCTTTGATATTGGATAGTTTTAAGTCAGGTCTGACTCAGCTTGGCAGTCCTGTGATTAGAAGAGAAAAGGAGTTACTCTTGACTAGCCTTTTGGTGAAAGCTCAGTCCTTGTTCAAGGAGCCCACACCCTCAGAGCCATTCTCTTTAATGCCTTAAATGGGGAACTGAAGAAATACGTTAACCTAGTATATATCTAGCCATATTTTCTCTTTGAAACTGCTAGGGTTTTAATGGATATATATTTATTTAAAACAGTCTTGTCTTGCTGAGGACATGCCTGTGCACCGAAATGAATGTTTAGGAAGGTAGGATGTTAATTTAGAGAAAAATAAAGGCAGCCCTAGCCTTTGTTAGCCTCGTGCAGTGTGTTTCCTGATCATATTTGCATGACAACACATTATCAAAACTGAGGCGCTAGAAATAAATTGGGAGGTGGGGCACTATAGATGGCACTGCCACTGAAAGGCATGTTTGAACCCTCTGGTTCAAAGTGTCTGTGCTGTGCTAAGAGTAGAGTTAAGGATGCTTACTGGTGCTTGCATCCCATCCACACTACATGACTGCATGAGCAAAAGCAAGGTCCTAGATTAAAACATCAAACTCCTTCATTTCAGAGGGCTCCAGAATTTGGCTGAAATCTAAATGTAAGCATGTGTGAACGAGGTGAATGTTAAACAAAGCTGCAATTAAGAATTGGTTTCAGTCCACTCTTAACTGACTTTATTGACCTACCCCAAGGGATGCCACTGGGCAAAAATACCACATTCAAGATATAGCACACATGTTAAAACACTAACCCACATGTTGTTATTTATCCATTGCCTCTCACCCTGTAAGGGCGGGCAGAGACACGGGTATGGGACTTTGTCTCAATCTGGGTGTAAGATGCCACATGAAAACCAAGTGCAAACTCACACCCTTGTTCTGTGCACATCAGCTTTCAGGATAGAGAGGGGCATTTTCATTAAAGGGGGCAAGCATATAGTTAGTAAGATCTCACTATATTTGACAGGCCTAAAACATGTCTGCCAGGGTAAAGGGTTTGTTGAAATTTCATTGGATTTTTCTGCATTTCATAGTAAACCTGTGTTAATAATAGTTGATTTGAAGCAGTATGACCTAAATACCTGTCTTTTAAACCCATTTCTCGGTCATCTCATGCTAAGTACTACGGTGGCACAGGCACACAGTTACCACTACAAACTTAAACTCCCCTGAATGTGTCACAGATGCAGCTGCAGCTCAGACAGACAGACTGTACCTGTGATATTTATATATATTAATGCCAGGAGAAGTGAGGGAGAAAAGACAGAACATTAGCTTTTGCAATTAACTGCTTATCATGTAATAAATACTTGTCAGTAGTGCCGTCGCCTTGTGGACATTCACATTATTTTTACTCCTGACATAGCCTGGCTTCTTCCTCATGTGCAGAGTTGCTTATGATTTTTTTAGTACTTACTTTTATACGGGAAGGAGTAAGTTTTATTATTCAACTACTTTAATTATTTTAGGTTTTATAAGATTCTTTTAGAGTAAAGAAGAAATCTTTTGTTCATTTGAATATCATTTGCATAACAGTAGAAAGATTTCACACTACCTATTAGAATGAAACTTACTGATCTAAATTGAAGATCTTCACAAAT
This sequence comes from Gorsachius magnificus, assembly GCA_034008185.1. NCBI lineage: Eukaryota > Metazoa > Chordata > Aves > Pelecaniformes > Ardeidae > Gorsachius > Gorsachius magnificus. The sequence goes on along the minus strand of CM067083.1, from coordinate 56,172,473 downwards.
ACTCTTATTTGTTAAACTACATGCTTTATGGTCAGATTTATTCTAAACATGATGGATTTATCTGATAGAATTGGTAGTAGATAATGGCTATAAATTAAATCAGTGAAGCACCAGGTATGTTGAACAGTGCATTTGAATCAAAGTGTTACAGATTTGTACAAGTAGGAGAAAAATCTTAAAATTCAGGACAGAAATGAGATGAAAGAGAAAGGAAGAGGCAGGTTAGGCTATTTTCCACAAACGTGACTGTAAAAAGAAATACGTTTTAGTAAAGTTATGAGGGAATGTTAATTTTCTGTAGAACACAAACATTTGCAAACCTTCTCCATGGAGGTGAAAAACCTGGCCTATGTTCTGGCTGACGATTTTTTTCCTGCTCTGCAAGGCATTTTCAGAATTTACGTTGTCTTCATTTTCCTTTTTTGAAAAGCTGCTATCTTGTCCTTACGGTTGATTTCTTTAGTCTAGAGGCAGCCTAAAGCAGTATTTCTGAGAATTATGTACCTCTTCTTTTCCTCAGCTGTGGTTTCATGTTGCAAGACTTCAACAGCAATACTCTTTCAAGGCTGCCTATCTCCTCTTCAGTCATCCCTTGGCACACCATCCACTGTGCTGAGAATGGGATCTGGGAACTGAGCTGGATTAAAAATCAAAATGGGTGAAAAATTACATTCATTTATAGTGCCATCACTTCTCTGATCCTTCAGACAGTTACACTGGTACAACTGAAGTGTTTGCACACTAGCAAACAAGGAAGAGCACGAATGCCAGAAACTAGTATTGCGACAAACTCTTTCTGTCACAAAACCATCATTGTATGGGGCTTTACTTCCAAGTTCCAAGCTGTTCAATGCTAGTTTTCAGTATGTTGCTGTCAAGCATTTTGCTGGATGTATTGGTAAGAGGGGCAGGAGCTGGAGTTCTGCTTGCTCCAACTGAGCAAAAGATTAAAGTGAAATGAAAGAGCAAAGACAAGACATGGCTGGGATGCATAGAAGAGAATGGATAAGAAGAGTATGAATAATACTTATCCTTCAGTTAAAGAATTAGGGCTTTTTCCCATTGAATGATAAGGTTCTGAACTAACAATAAAAAAATTGGTGTAGTTTCTGAAGGTGGCTTTCAAAATATGATCTTTATGTAAACTTACTACTGGCGTTAGAGTTCTACTATGGTTTATGATTGTATGTGTACATGTGTGTACATGGTTTGTAGACAATCTTTTTATGTATATAAAAAACTTAAACTGGACTCTATCAGAAAGAATTTGACAGTCCTTTACTTGAGATAGTCTGTGAGTATTTATGTCTGGCTTTGTTTTTAGGAGTTTTCTTGCATTTTTGGTGTAATTCTGCCTAAGTATTTAAATGGTAAACTCATAATTTTAAGAAACAAGTGACAGTGATGTCTAAATGCAGTGTTTGAAATATGACAGCATAGTACAAGCCATTTTTCTTACAGTTTTACAACTATTTTTCTTCTGTATTTAAGGTGGCCTAAGACATGCAGTTGCCAGTATAGCAGGACTTGAGGCTTACAAGTACATGAAATTTGAAGGAGGAGTGCATCGTGTTCAGCGGGTGCCAAAGACAGAAAAACAAGGACGCATTCACACCAGCACGATGACAGTTGCGATATTACCCCAACCCACCGAGGTAGTATTTATCTTTTAGTGTAACAGACTTTGCCATGAGTGAAGTTTTTATATGACATATTCCTGATACCCAAGTGTTTTCTGTCTGTCTTGTTATTCTCTCTTAATGATTTTTTTTTATCTTAGTTTAAAAATAAGTTATATTTGTTTGTTTATTTTTATTTTTTGTCTAGGGGAGTAAAATAAAGAATTTCTGGATTGCCTCATAATCCTAATCTCAGGAAAGTCACTGGCAGTTTACTTCACTAGAACTTGAGAATTCAATGTGACTGTCTTGCATGTTTTGTGTAAAACTTTACATCTTTTACAAAGTAACAGAAGACTAAATTAGCTTACAGAGCTCATAGAGATTTCTTTTAGCGCCTCCTCCATTTTTGTAGTGTCCTCACTCTCCCTTTGCAAAGTGTACAGGTGATAATTAATTCTCGACATATTTGCTTGGTTAAAAGCAACTGGCTAAGAATTAAAGCTTTGTTTTGATCTTTGTCTCATGTTGACCTAGCAAGCTGTCAAAGATGTTACTCCTTCCTGTTCTCTCCCGAAGTTGTCTGTTGTCTCGCTCCTTCCTCCCAGAGACCATCACCCCAGCAAAGGGAATATGTTCCATTTTATCTAAAAACCATCTGGTCAAGTTTGAATATTGGTTAACTCTGCTGGAAGAGGGTGTAGAGATTTCAGAAGATCAGTGCTAAGGGACAGTTATGCCTTAAGCTACTAATAGTCTGATTTCCTGGCTTCCATCAGGTCACATGCCAATTTGGCTACAAGGATTTGTTAATATATTTATACGTGGATGTGAGCTACCACTCATAAACTTTAAAAACATTGATCTTGCCTGAATGTGCCTTATAAAATAAACCAGCTATGCATATTTGACATCTGTCTAGAAAGAAACAACATAAATGTGTTCTTTTTGTTTGGTTGGTTGGTTGGTTGGTTTTCTGTCTCCCATGACAGATGAGGCTGCAAATTAATCCAAAAGATCTACGGATAGAAACAAAGCGAGCCAGTGGAGCTGGAGGCCAGCACGTCAATACCACAGACAGTGCTGTGCGGATCGTTCATATTCCAACAGGTGCTTCATTTTTTCCTTACTACGAGAACTATATTGCAAAGCTGCTGCCAGAATTTCTTTTGAAACAATGGTTTTGCTTTCAAACCTGGACAACAGTAGAGCAGAGTTTTCATGTAGTTTTCATATGTGTTTATAGTACTCTAAATGCACCATCTTGTGCCCACTCCAATTTGTAATAGTGAAGACTACTGGCTTCAGTAGGTAAGCTATCCATTTTTCCATTAAACATGACACACTAAAAGCATCCCAATCAGTTTCTAGGAAAAAGTTATATTTAAGCTTTCAAATAATGGAAAAGAAACTGAAAAACAGAGTAGGTTAAAATCTGATGATTTGCCTTTTCTTGAGTAGTGTCTGAAAGAGAGATTGTTCTATTTCCATATTAAAATGTTGCTTTTAATTGCAAAGCCTACTCAGGATGCCAGTTTCCATTTGTCTGCTGGCTCCTTTCCCATAGATTACACACAGAAATAGGAGGCCGGTCCCCAGGGCTCAGGTTAGGAAACATAGGAGGGATAAGGTACACCCTCAAATGCTACCTAATTTTAGCTATCATATCTTTTTTTTTATTGCCATTCCTAAGCTTTTTACTTCCCTTTGAGCAACCCACAACAGCTGCCTTGACTTTCATTGCTTCTTAACTTTTCCTCTTCTCTACCACAAACATTAGTCAGGCTTTACAGCCTTAGGGTAATCCCAAGTGCTCTTTATCTTCACGTATCCAGATATTTGCCACCCATTTCTTCGTATTTATGGAAGACATTAATCCGTTCTGCGCTTTTTGCATCACTTCAGTAAAGCAGAAGGTAAACAGTAGAGAGGATAGAATTCCATTCAAGATATGTTGACAAAAAGGTGTTCCAGATTCAAAAAGTTTTGGATTGCTTGCATGTTTGGAAAAAAACCCCCACAAACTAAAACCAGCAAATGATCCTAGTTCCTGCTGAAGGCAGTTATTAGTGTTTGTTACAGAAATCTTAAAATGTATTGCATATTTTTTTGTGGTTATGCACTAGAGATGGTTCATAAGGGGTTTTATATCTCACCTTACTTCCTGACTTTTTCCTCTTCCACGTTTCCCTTCTTCATTCCTCTTGTTCTCTCTTCCTTTACAATTGTGCTGTTTCTCTCATCCTAACTCTTCTTATAACCTTCATTGTGACCCAAAAAGTTATTTGTAAACAAGTCTTTCATAAAGTAATACTATGTAATCTTACAAAAGCATACTGTAATCTTACCAGAGTTACTTAAAATAAATCCAAGTAACAACCTAGCTTGTGCTGTCCTCTTCCTATATTTCTTCTCCTTACTCCTTTCTTAGGCTGTTCACTTCTCATCTTAACTTGAATTGTATGTTTTGGGGGGAGAAACCACACTTTTTTTTTAAGACAATAGTGCCCACTTTTGTATATTCTGATCATATTCTATATACTTACTATCTCATGTATTTTACTGCTCCTTAAATCCTATATTTCCTGGAACTGTGGCCAAAAATTACAAGTATCAAAGGTATCATCTGTAAGTCAGGTCACATCACATATCTTTTATTTCATTATCTACCTGTTGTCCAACATACTGAATTAAATTTCTTGTCTTATGGCGTAAAGCACCTATACAACTCAGCCTGCATTTCTCTCCCAAAATGTATCATTAGACATTAATAAGCCTGGACTTTTACATTCCCAGTCTCAAACATGTATTGAAGAAAGAAATAGCTTATTGTAAGATAATAACAAACTTGAAGAAATTGCAAACCCCTGTTAGTATGTGTTATTGTTAAGTGTTAAATGTCGTGATGTTTTTGGCAGGGATTGTGTCTGAATGTCAGCAAGAAAGATCTCAAATTAGAAACAAAGAGAAGGCTATGCAAATGCTTTGTGCTAAACTATACAACGCCAAACTGGAAGAAGAAACCAAAAAGAGAAACAGTGTTCGAAAGATTCAAGTAAGTTTCACTTAGTAAAGATATAATTCTGTACGAGCAATTCTGTTCTTGGGGTAACTCCTGTGTTGAACTGCAAATAGTAAATGGAAATATAGTGGAACAGGAACCCAGGAAGGATTCAGACAAGGCAAAATTTACAATCTACTTGAGCAAGAAAGGTCATACATTAAAAAGACTTAAAATTTCAGCAGTATGTAAATTCAAGAGATCTAGTGAAACGAACTGGACTACAGCATGGTAAAATTATTCTTGTACGTGTTTGAGGACAATTACTGCAACTACTGAACTGGTCTTAGTACTGTGTAACTACAACAAATTTTGGATAATCACGGGAGGAAGAGAAAGCTTTCGCTTTAGATGCTTAATATTTCATCCTTTCTATAAAAAGACAATGATGATAAACTGATTCTTCTTCTTTGATAGATTGGGACTAAAGGAAGATCAGAGAAGATCAGAACATACAACTTCCCACAGGACCGGATTACTGACCACAGGATAAGCAGATCGGTGCATCATATTGAGTGTTTCATGCTAGGGGAAGAAATGCTAGATGAAATGATACAAACTCTGAGAGAATATGCTGATTATGAATCTTTAATGGAAATTATTTCAGAAAATGAAAACAAGAATCTATCCTGAACATTGCTCTTTGTCAGCCCGTTACAACAGATGTAGACATTTGTCTGCAAAGGAGCTTCTTGGAGCACCACCCAGAAAACGCAACTGCTTTTCAGATCATGACAGACACCACAGCTTGTTTCTGCATGACTGATAAACAGTCGTCTTACTTGCTGAGAAAGAGACTTTATTACCTTCATATGAGACATTACTGCTGCAGAAGTCCACTTAAAAAGTAAATTTGACTGGGCCAGGAGTAACTGCAGTTTTTAACTTTCTCCACTGAGAAGATGCTGATACGCCACTCTCTAAAGGTATGCATTAAAAAATGAGCTATTTCTCGTTCCAGTTTTCATTTAAACACTAGATTAAACATCAGTAGAGTGTCAAATAGCTTGCTTGAGAGAATAACCCTATTTTGTTTGAGTGATTGGAAGAAAGTGATAAATAAATGACCCCACTTACTAATCTGCATATTTGTTAATCATTTATACGTGGCATGGGAGAGGGAGTCAAAGTGTATCTCCTCCATGTTTTCATGGCCTTCTGGCCCTTGTTAATAAACACAAAAAATTGTTTAGGAATATCCCTTGTTCAAAAAAAAAAGCTGTGGAATCCAAGTGACAAGTTACATAAATTCTTTTTGAAAGGGATGTTTCTGCTCTTGAGTCAAAAGTTAAAAGAATCGTTACAATATTTGGCTGATATTTCAGTCTCCATTTGGCTTCGCTTCAGTTTCTCCTTTATGTTTTTAATTGACTGTCCAATTTACTGATTTTTCTAAACATTGCATGGTATGACCGACATCTTGCTGTTTTTGTCTATTTATTTAACAGCACCTTAAAACTTTCAAACTGTGAAAGTAAAACTTTTGCCTTTCTGATTTACTGATGTATGCACACGTTTATGTCTGTAGGTAAAGACGACTTTTAACCTTTATTTTAGACTACGTTTTACAATCCCAAACACATATAGCAATACCAAACCTGCAGCTTCCATGCCACATTATCCCATCGTGCATTGTACCTACGCGCGTGTGTATACACACACAGAATGTACTTGAAATAAAAATACCAGTAAATAAGAACGTAAAGACAAATGTTACCATGAATATGGGGGTGTTACTTCCAGACTTCTAATTAAAATTAGTATAAGAAATTAGAATAGGAACAAAGTAAGTTTGCTACAGATACCTTATAGAAATGCGTTATTTAAACATCCTACATGAAAATCAATGGATTATTGTCAATTTATTATCTTCTTTTATCACATTTGAGACTGCAGTGTGAACCAATGCATGTAAAAAAACCGCACAGATTCATTTAATACCTTTATCAGCTTTGTTTTCTAGGAAATACTGCATGATAGCTATGGTTAAGTTCCAAATCTTTTAATTAAAGATGCATACATTAACTTCAGATGTAGGCGTGCCTGTATGCATAAGGTGAGGCATACATATTTCTCGTTGGTAAGCGTGAGACCTAGGTCTAGATTTACTAGCAGATTTACAACTCTCAACTGGCACGTAAGAAAGTAAAAACAAACATGGATGCATTTTGTATGTGAAATAATTAGATACTGATTGGAGCAGAAATGAGGGCTGAAGCCTTGGTTCCTGCCGGATCCGTACTGTAAACAGAAGACTACAGAGCACTTGTGACCATCTTCCCAACTTCATGTAAAGGCAGGCTATCTTGTAGCAAGTGATGGATGCAGTTTGCGATTCTTGCTCTCTGACTTCAGCATCATACTCCTTCAAATGAAGGGCCACCAGCCAGGTCTAAGCACTGGGCTGCTGCATGAAGCTTATACGAGTGTTCAGGCCTTTGTCACCCTCGACCTTCCCTAATGTTCCAGCTAGTAGCCTGGCTGGCCAGATGCTGCCTGGCTGGCAGCCTCCCCGTTCTTGTCTGGCTCCTGCACAGGCACTAGGTGTGGTGGGGCCTCGCAAGCGGCCAGCCTCTCATCAGCCCGAGAAAAGCCAGGTGCTGAGTGGTGCTGGCAGAGGGATCCCAAAACTGGCATCCAACTGCGTTGTACAAGGTGGCCTTTGCTATCGTGCGCAGCACCTCCTGGGTCTGTTGTGACGAGCTTTACTGCCTACAGACTTTGAAGTCCCTGTCTTGCTCCGTGTTCGTTCGACGCGAGGTCCGTTGCCTGACTGTGAACGCAACCTGCCGGAGCCGGAGCCGGAGCCGGGAGAAGCTCGTACCTGCGGCCGCAGTGGCGTCCCTGCCCCGCCGCCCACCCCGCTGAGCTCCCGGTGGCGCTGCTCCTCGCTCTGCCGACTGCTAATGACGTTGGCCAGACTTTAAAACAAATGCCCATCTCCCCCCGGGAGGAGGAACCCCGATGGTGAGATCCACCGCCAGACTCCGCGGATCCTCCCGCGGCAGAAGAGCTTTGCGGGCTCGGAGCGAGCGCAGGCGCGGGCACCCCCGGTGACCTCTAGGGGTCCCTTCCAACCCAAAACATTCTATGATTCTATGATTCCTTGGGGCGAGCGCCGTCGGACGGGGCGGGGGACGGGGGGTGCCGCCGGGCGGGAGAGGCTGGGGACCCCGCCCCGCCCCGCGCCGGCTCTCCCGCGCTCCGCCCCCCGCCCCGCTCGGAGCGCGCGCGCGCGCCACCTCCGCGCCACTCGCCTCGCTCCTTTGCCGTCCGAGGAGGGAAAGTGGGAGCGGGGCCCGGCTCCGCCCGCGGCGCCTCGGATTGGCCCCCGCCTCCTGCCCGCCTCCCATTGGCCGCGCCGCCCCCGCCGGCGGCGCCCGATTGGCCGGCGCGGTTTTGGATACCAAATTCAAAGTTTTTAAAAGTGCCGGGCGAGGGCAGCCGCGCATTCACTGCCCGCGGCCGCGGCGGCGCAGCCCTGCAGGTGAGGGGGGGGGCCCAGAGCCGGGCCGGGCCAGCGGGGCTCCGCGGTGGGGGTTCGGGCCAGCGGGGCTCCGCGGTGAGGGCTCCGTGGCCGGGACGGCGGGGGCTGCCGGGGTACGTGGTGGCGGGACTGGGGGCGCTGGCACTACTGGCGGCGCTGCGAGAGCCGGCAGGCGGACCGGGGACGGGGGATCCCCGCGGCCGCCCAGCCCCGCCACCCTCCCCGGCCCCCCCCCGGGCGCCCCCGCCCCGCCGCGCCCACCGGGGCCGGGGCCGAGCCTGGGTGGGGAGCGCGGCTCCCGCCGGCGGGCAGCGGCGGGCGGGGAGGCGCCGCGCTGCACTGTCTCCCGCCCGCCAGGCCACGCCGCCGGAGGGGGCATCACCTTGGCGCGCTCCTGCCCGCCCCGCCTCCACTATTTTTGGGGGAATCCTCCGAGGAGGGGCAAAGCGAGGACCCCCGGAGGCGCAGGGTGCGGTTCCCGGGGCCGGGGGGCACGGCAGGGCCGGGAGCCGGTCTCCCCCTACCTGCCGCCGGCCCGGGCCATCTTGAGCGCTGGGCGGGAGCAGCCTGACAGCGCGGCGGGGGCCCGCGGCCGAGCCCGCTCCGCCCGGGGGGTCGGGGCCGGCCCTGGCGCCCCGAAACACGGGGGAGAGGGGACGGACATTTCCCAGTTCTGCAGGGTTTCAGCCCAAAAGCCGCTCTGCTCGCTCGCGGCGCGCAAGCGAGGGGGGAAGGGGAGGAGGAGGCTTAGCGAGGGCTTGCATCGCGCCCCCGACTCAGAGCGTACAAAGCCAAAAGCCTATTTGCTTCTTTCTTCCACCAAACGTAGGTACGAAGAAGGGTTTGCTTCACTGAAACGTTCATGAAGCACACTTTTCTAGTACTTCTTACCAAAACTGCTGGAAGTCTTTAAATCTCTTAAAATACCAACTCAAATGGGGAGGAGGGGGAAGCTTATTTTTCCTACGGATTGCAAAGCATGTTGAAAATTATTTTCCCCTTAGATTTAACAGGACAGAGATGGCTTCCTTCAGCCCTTGCCCATCCCCCCCGCAATTGTTACTATAGATAGCACCACACTTCGGGGGGAGGGGAAAGACACCGGGCAAGAAAAGCTCAATTTCCTTATAATATCCATCGACCTTCCACCTTCTTAGAGTCGTGCTTGTAAGCAACCTTTATTTCCTCTCACCGTTGCTTAAGGGTCGCTGCTTTCCATTGCAATTTATGTATGCATGTGAGTTCTCCAGCTTTTCCTGTGCCACCCCGCCTCCTCCCCTTTGAAAAATGCCAGATACCTGGCTCCATCGGCAGCATTGCCTCTGGCCTTGGATGCAAACTTCTGGCTGCTCTGGCCTGGCCATAGCCCTGCACAGGCATGCTCTCACTAGTGGACCCTCTGCCACTGGTGTCCCTTGTAGGCACCACAGGTCTCCTGAGTATATCACTGCATTTAGGGTAGGTAGTGGAGGCATTGGTGTGTCCAAAAGTAATCTGTACTGGTGGAATGGTGACAGAGTAAATCACCCAGTAGGTTTTCTTGCCCCAGTTATATGCAGCATAAAGCTCTAATTCCGGGAAGATCTTTAATTTAATCTATCTGATTAAATGTGTGGCCCTGCAAATCCTTGGTTCCACTAGTTGTCTGTTTTTTACATGCTAGAGGGTGAGTTAGGTAAAAGCTTAACATTCATAATGCAGAAGGAAGACATGATCGGTTCTCTATAAGAAAAAGAATTTGTGAGGCAGTTTATGCTGTGTTGTAACACTGTCCTGGTTGTTTCTGCAGGATACAAACAAAATAATGAAATCAAGCCTTAACCACTCTTTCAAAATGAAATGCGATTTTGATTGTACGTCTGTTCGCGCTGGGTTTACGCCATTGAAATCTGCTGTGGAGAAAACAAGACTGGAAGAATCCTGTCCCTTGAATTATGAGGAAGGCTTTTGTAAAAGCTGTGCTGAAGAGCATCAGAAAATACTCCTTAGTGACTCGCATCATGCAGCCACCAGAAATTTAGATCTTGAAGTTGAAGGAAGACCTGTACATAACAAAGAAAACAAACAAGTAACCCAGAGACTTGATGAAGGTATCTATGAAATTGAGGCACTAGAAAACAGTAAATCTAATGAGGACAGTGGTTATTCCTCTATGTTAAGTAATCAATACGCTGATGCGATAGAACATGAGGATAGCATACCTTTGGCTGGGAATCTCTGTGGCACACCAAAGCATTGTTTCATAAAGAACCAAAACCAAGCACAGTTTTCAAAGAAGACTTTGTTGCCAGTGATCCATTACGAAGAAATGGTCTGCTCAACTTTGAAAAAAAGTGGTAAAAGAAACCTCAAGTCTCGGGCTGCAGTAGACAGAATTGTTTTTTGGGGAAAGGTTGAACTCTGTAACCTAATTGGAAAGAAAATGGGATTAGATAGAATAGACATTCTTGCTGAACTCTTCCAAAAGAACCTGAAACATATATTAGCAAACATTTTAAGGCATCTTGGTGAGATGGATTTAATAAAGTAAGTATATTGATCTCATTGTATCTCACTGGGGAAGTAAGCAGCCTAATTGGGTGGCTTAAGAATATTTTAGATATGGGGTTTGTGACACTTACTCAATGGTTAGTATTATGTATGAATATATTAAAACATAAACTGTCAATGTAAGCCATGATATACATGGAGAACGTGTCTTTTCCCTAGAAGGCAAATTAAAGACTACAACTGTGAACATATCCCGTCTTCTACATGAAAGAAAAAGATTACATAGTTATTCCCGCTCTTAAATAAAAAGTATTTCCCTTTCCTAGGAAGTAACGGATATGTTTGTATTGTCGTTGCAGTTTTGCCAAGGTCAGCACAACATGGCAGAAGATTCTACAAGAAGATAAATGGATTTTCCAAATGTATAGTAAAGCTGTGAAAAACCTCTCTGTAAGTTTCTGCTCTTGTTAGGTATTTCAAGCCTAAACCAGCAGTATCTTTCTGCTGTTTCAGGCTCCTCCCAGCCTTAAAAGAGATCACAGAAGGATTTCTTGGGTTGAAAACGTCACTGGAGCATCCGAGTTTGTCCTGTTAGGATGCCCTGTCTCAAGTGTTGCTAGGCACTTCATGGTCTTTGGAGCCCAAGGGAAGGCTGACTGAGAAGGTTACTCAGGGAGAGATGCAGATGCTCTTAAGAGCTCCCACCTGTCCTGTGTTACAGAGGAAGGCAGGAAGGAGAGGGTCAGTTCCAGTACTGCCTGCTGGGCAAGCCCTGGAGGCTCTCAGCAGAGGTTCGCTTGCTTCGGTGTCCCCACTGATCCAGAAGGGAGAGAGACAGAAACAGCTCAGCTGGCTACACGACTCGGGTTCTCTGCTTATACTTTCTAGCAACTGTCTCTGAAGTGCAACATGTTGGCTACCAAAAGCTGAAAAGCTTTTTGCACTCTGAGCTATTCCTAATGCCCATTTGTCCTATGAAATAAAAAAATACAGGATCCAACCACACTAGCATTGCACCTTAGCAAGGCAGGGCTCTATTAAAACACTAGGGGTGGTTTTCTTCCTTGAGAGATAGAGAGACAATGAAATAAGGCTTAGGATCTGCCACAGGATCCATTAGTCAGGTAGTTTGAAGTTTAGGTGGTATTTTACAGTGCTAGCTTGTTGGGATGAAACAGTTGGACACCACTGAACATTCAACCCATAAAGCTGGATTTCCTCCCTGCCATTGGATACTTTTTTTTAACCTGAACTGCAAACTTGGAAAATTAGTGGGAGGAGTTTACTTCTCAGAAAGAAAACTTCAAGCATCCCTGTACACCATAAAGAATTAGAAATACTGCCTTGTGCTTTAAAACATTGCAGCGACTAGGTTACATGCTCTGCCAAAATAATTGTGATGTGTTAGTATGAAAGTAAGTTGCATTATGTAATAGAAGATGGTTGGTTTTGATGGTCTGAACTAGGGGTTTGTTCTATGCATGCAGAACAGTAGTGACTGAGAAAGCTACAGTAAAATTACTAGCATGTTCTTTGGCATGACACTGTATTATTGGAAGCCTTCTAGGCAGGAGGAAGGATCAAAAATAAGTTCTTGACTTCTGTTAAACAAAATGTCAGTATGAGGTCTCTTCTCAGACTATTCTTGTTTTTCTTTTCATTAGAATGGCACTCAGGCATCGGAGCACACTGCAACAAGGGAGTATGTTCTTTACCGAGCGGCTTTAGCTTCCATTCAGAAAGCAACCCCACCAAACAACTTGAATAAAAAAGGCACCAGATCCAAAGCATCTAAGAATTTCAGCAGGCTCACGGAGTTTTCTGAGGTAACTGGTGATTCCCATTCATCTTTAATTTTTCACATGTCTGGCACATGATCAGCTTGTAAAGCATATTTCTGAAAGTAGTATCTCAAATCTGAAGTGCTTTTAACTCTTATTAGCATGGCTGCCAGATTTTGGTTATTGAGCCTATTTTAAGACAATGTCAGAAACAAAGTGGAGAACATTGATAAACTGGGATGTTCTACATCTTCCCTGCCCCAGTTCTCTAGGTAGCCTCAAAATGGCTTAGTGATTTTTTTTTTGGCTCAAATTTTGTCTTGGATCAGACATGAAAAAGTTCAGTCATTTCCTCTTAGTTTCCATGGGTTTATAATGAGTCACATGTTTTCCAGATAAGCAATCCCACAAAAGCTGTCAGTTTTGCTTTGACACTGATGGGCAATTTTAAAAAAAGAGACCAAAGACTAACTAGCTCTTGTTTTTTAAAAACTAAACAAATGAATATTTCTCCTGTTCATTCTATGCTTATTTTTTCACAACTAATTATGACATAAAATGGCTTTTTAACTACGTATTTGTAGTGTGTCACACATTTGGAGTTGTCAACAACTGCCAACTTAAGTTTCCCTTTGCCTTGCTATTTTTCTTAAGCTTTTTTTTTCCCCATGTATAGCTGCAGGTCTTTGTTGCAAGTGTCTTATAAGACTTTTGAAAATGTTTATTGAAAGTCATTGTTAATAAGCAACAGGTTTTCCTAACTAGAAAAAAGTTCTTATAATCAAGCTCAAAGTCTTACTCTGCAAATCGGTGCAATAAGAGAAGAAGATATAATCGTACTGGAAAGTATGATCAAGCTGCTCTAATTCTACTATATAGCTCTTTGTAGCATTAGGAATCTGAATGTTCAACTGTACACTGAAGAAGCAGTTAAATTTTTTTTCCTTGATAAACATATATATATGCTTATACACACACATTTAGATTACAAAAACACTTTGCTTCTAACAATTGAGTGATACAAGGTGTTATACAGGTCTATAGTTTTCTAATGCTGAATGATTTTGAATGATGGATCCAGTTTTGTTTCAAAAACATATTTATTGGGGAATTGCTTCCATCTGGTGTCTCAAGCAGAGAGTGCCCCACAGCTGAGATTTCTGGATGCATTGTCACTTTTCAAAAATGTTAATGATTTAAATGGAATTCAGATTTATTTTCTTTTTTTAAATTAAAGTTAATCACCATCCTTGTGTGAGTTTTGGAGGACTCAGGAGGGCTGTTCTTACTGCTTTGCTTTAGTCTGTTTGTCCTTTAAATTTAAAATTTTAAAGAATTTTAAACTGGCTACCTCTATTCCAATCCAAAGTACCTGCAGCTATAGACTGATTATTCCTGTTCAATCTCCATCAGAATTTGATACAACCAGTATTAGGCTAAATTTGTAATTTATCTCTCTAGGGTAGGAGAAGTTATACATTTTTTGGCACTTAAATAACATCAGAGAACATTTGGGGTGTGTATTTACCCTCTACTCATGATTTTCTTTATATGTTTTTTCCAACAGGCTGCCAAGACCTTGAAAAACACTGAGAGCCTTAAAGTCTGCCATCGCTGTGGCTCGCCTGCAAAGTATGACTCCTATCTACAAAGGGCGAAGTGCAATCGTGAAAACTGTGGCTTTGACTTTTGCACAAAGTGCATGTGCAGCTACCACAGCTCCAGTGACTGTCTGAGTGGCAAACCAGTGAAACCCAACTCGAAGCTAGGGCCACTTCCTGGGACTAAGAAAAGCAAACAGAATCTACGGCGATTGTGATCCATCTATCCCAATACAGATTGTCAGATGTTCCATAAAAGCTTTTCTAGGAAGTTATCCACAAAGAAAATCAAATGAGAAAATGCTTTCCTCTATTCTATGTTAAAAAAAAGGTTAATTTAATTATTCCTCTGTACTGATTGTTCCTGTGGAAATTCCTAGGAATTGTCAAGAAATACACATTTTAAAAAGTCTTACCGATCTATAAATTTAAAAGAAAATTCTGGATATGGATTCTCATAACATTTTAAATATTGTCCTGACAATTTGTCTATTGTGTTCCAGCCTTCAGAACACCCCACAATAATATTGAACAAAACAAAAAAGTTTTGGCAAGTAGCCTTCCATGTATAACCCCAGCAGTTCTTGAGTGCCAGAGGGGGGAAGCGTAAACTGTGTTTTATTTAAATGCTTACTCTTGTTCAAAAGTGTTTTAAAAGCATTTATAGTGAGAATGTCAAGTGAGGTGAGTGAAGTCCCTTTTAACAGAAAATTATGAGGGAGTCTAGATTTTATGATTTTTTCAAGGCTTTGCCTTAATTTTAAAATGTGAAACTATATAATACCATTTTCTCTGATGGTTTACCTTATGTGAATCTTAAATTGTTGCTCTTCCTTCATTTCTTCATTCAGAAACTGCAGGTTCTCCTTGAGCTGAGGCGATACCCTTTCCAACTTAAAAAAAGTACTGTATCTTGGCTATACTGCTAAAAAAATACTTTGTCTTTTTTTTTTCCAAATAATGAGAAATTTTTTATATTGTATATATTTGTAAATACTACTTTAAATATTATTCATGTTTGTCTTGTAAATGTGATAATAAATTACTGTTCTCAAAACCTGGTTGGCAAATCTATTCTTCCTATTTGTCATCTTAAAAGATTTTTTTGCTTGTTTCTCAAATTTTCTAGTAGTGCTTGTAAAAATATTGATTTAACAAAGAGCAAATCTCCCAGTTTTGTGTAAAATGTACTGACTCCATTCTCATGCTGCATTCCTGCACTTTGCCTAGAGGCTCTTAGCAGTAGGTGCCAATAGTTTCTGAACCAATGCATTCAATGGAAACTTTTCTATTGGCTGGATTTATGCTGCTGTGGCAGAACTAGTTCACTGTCAGTAAAGTCTTCATGATTCCACAGCAAAGAAAGACAAGCTTTCAAGAAAAGGATGGGTCATTTTCTGGAAATATCTGTGGTTTGGGTGGTTTTTTTCGTGTTAGTAATAGAACAGACCAGGAAGGCAGTGTTGTAGGTCCTGCTCCTTAAACTGGGACACCAGTTATAAACTGCATGGCAACTTTTCCTGCCCTTGTTCATTTTCCATTTGTGATAGCAGTGGTAGAAACAGTTGAGCAGGACCTCAAACATTCTGCTTTTGTGATGAATTTAATCTACTAACCTAAACCTGAGACTTAAAATAAGAAGTGGGCTGAGTTATGCGAAGAACTTTTCATTCCAGAGATCTTTTGTCTATTTAAGTCCACTTACAGATATGCTCAAGATCTGAGAATGCAAAGTAGAAGTCTTCCATCCTATGATATGTTTTTCTGGTAGTTAGACTGTACCACCTTTACCAACCAGTCCTGCAGGCCAGAAAAGAACGGTATCTGCATAGGAAGTAACAGCCCTCTGCTGGATATTGGTGTCTCCAGTATTGTTTGAGAGTTATGGAAAAGGCAATGGTCAGAGGCTTGATATGCATGCAACCACAGTCAGTCTGTTAGTAAGCTGTAGGCTGAACACCAATAGATAAGAAGTATCTGCAAAAGTTTGTTATAAAATTTTCATCTGTGTCTTGAAATTCCTGTGTCCTGAAGAGCACAGATATCTTAGTGTGGTCTGTACAGAACTGCCCTTTCGTGCATTGATTTTGAGAAAAGTGGTACAGGCATCCACATTCAGATTGGTGTTGCAGACTATGATACATCTTCAATTAAAATTTGTGTGTCTGTTTTGGAGCTGACTGGGGGCTCACAAACCTAACAGGTTTACCTTTTCAAGTTTTGCACTTACTATGGGGAACTACCCACTCTCTGGTAGACCTAGCAATTCGTACAGGGAGAGTGAAGAACAGCTGCTTTTTCTTGCTTCCTGTAGAAATTTATCTGCTCATGCAGAATTTTTGGCAAAATTCCTTGTTACTTCCAGATGAGGGGAAAGAATTGGGTTAAGTGGCTTCAGTGGTCACAACTGGAGATGAACAATATGAAGAAACGCATTTTTCGCTAACCCCTGGGTGATAAGAGGCAACTACCTTCTACCCAAAGCCTTGTTGGAAAGGTCAGATTACCTGACTCCAAATGAAGATTTGATCAAGTTGCAAATCATTTGGGTCTGCTGCAAACCATTATGTCTGTTTCTTTCCTCTTGCCCAACCATTTTTGTCTTATCCTGATCCTCAGAACCTTGCCTACCAGCTTTAGCGTTAGTAATCTGAATAGACATTCAAGATTGAAGCCTTCAACAGGTGGGTGACAGGTCCTTAAGGACCTTGACCTGTTACCAATGCTTGCAATTTTCTTATGCAAAATTTCTTAAGAGAAGCATGGGGATCTGTGGTGGCCACGCAGCTATTTCTTCCTTTATGATAGTCTTGCCCAACTGTTGAGACCTTACCCAACAATGCTGAGCACTGGACCTGTATAAAAACTACGCATCTTACTGAAAGCCACGTGATTGTTGGTCTCCTCACAAATAGCTTCAGTGAATGGTGTAGGGCAGAAAAAAAAAACAAAACAACAGAGTGGACAATCAGTCCCCACCCAGGCATGCTGGCACCTACTGCTGAGCAAGAAAGCAGCTCCTTACAAAGTGCAAGGGTGTTGCATGTCAGTACTAGCAGGTGCCCCAACCAGTGCTGAGGAGAGTGATTTAGGTGCCAAAGGTGGGAACAAAGCAGTAGATGCAGATTGTTGTTAATGTCTGTGCTGAGCCAATCTTGAACCTGCCTTTGATATGTAATAAGTGGGAGAGTCCTACCCAGCACAAGAGCCTAGCACTTGCGGTTGGGATGAGTTGTCCCCAACTACTACAGTTGTGTTGTCAAAACCACTTTCAGACTCAACATTTGGCAGCCCCAGTGACATTGCAGAAACGTGATAAGCTGCTTACCCACATTCCATACGCCTTTCAGATCTACAGAGGGTGATAAATACCTGCAGGCTGACAGAGGCCCCTGTCTGGCTGGTGCAAGAGTACAGATTTCTCCCAGTTACTTTCTTATCTCTGGGCATGGCTCTGCATAGCAAGGAAGGGAGGGATGTTTCTCTGCTCTGTAAATTGCCATGGCTAGCAGCTGTTCCCCCTGGCCCAAGCATCTATGGAGCCAGAATATTCCTTAACTTCATCCTCACCCTAGGCTGGGAGGCAGGCAGAGGCAGGGGTTTAGGACTTTCTGAAATCAGTATTGAACACCCATATTTTGCAGCTCTTCTCTCTTGCACTTATAATGCTATCCTGAAAAACCCAAGGAGCTCCTCAAGACGCTTACATCTTTCTACAAAACATTAAAGGCAATCATCTCAGTTGTCCCACCACAGCAACCAAAGAAGCTGGAGAGAAGTGTCAGATAATGATGATTAATCTGATGATATAACCACTTGTGAAAATAAGGAGTTTGTATGCACTTATCAGTGTAATTTATCCTCCAGCAGCAGTCTTTGTGCTTTGAGGACTGTGGGACATGGAAGAACCAAACCAGGAAAAAAGAAATCGTCTTACTTCATCTCTGCCACTGCTGGCACCTTAGCACAGCACACAGCCTAGCTGTTTGCCTTGGATGCTGATTTCTAACGTGTGGCAAATCTGCAGCGTGTGTCAGACATGCTGTCACTAACCAAAGGCTCCACCACAAAGAAGCAACATTTTAGCATGTTGAAAATTTTGTTGACAAAAAAGTTTAAAACTCAAAGTTCTGGCAGCGATCACTCTCAAAAAAGCTCAGAATATTTCATGGTAAAAACATAAAGTCTGCCCTGACTCACAGGGTTTAAAAAAAGAAATCTTGATTAAGATTGTGGTAAGAATTCCTTTCCCAGCTCCCAAAATATTTACGCCTAAAGCTGAGGGCTGACAACGTTTTTGAGGAAATTATGCTGTCGTATAGAGATTTTTAAAAATAAAATATGTTCTGGAAAGGGAAAACCACAAGATGGTGCTCTTGAAACACAGCATGAAGCAGGATTCACTGAGCTCCTTCTTGCAGCCTTCGCAGGGAGTGCATTTCTTCTACCTCCACTGACTGTAGCTGTCCATCTAGCCTCTACCGTCACAGGTAATTGCAGTAAATCTGTGATTAAAATAAAAAAACCCAAACCTTGAATTCGATTACTGATTTTAACATTCATTTCAAATATATTTGTGTAGGATATGTACGTATTTACTAAACTTAAAAAAATACAAGTGAATTCCATAAAAGCTTATCCTCCTGCTAAATGCACGTGCCTTCTTCAAGAAGTGATTGGCTGCCCCAAACCCATGACATTTATTTTGCCCACCTTGTGCCTCTGTAGTGACAAGTGGAGAGCAAAACCACCACTCCAAAGCAGAGGGTGCAAGCCACCCCATTAAGCCCTCAGCATGGGCCTGGAGCAAGCAGCGAATGGAGCTTTGCTTGGATGGGACGTCATATTCCTGATTGACTGAGGTGGACACCTCAGTTGCGCAGCTTCTGGGGTGTGACCTGGATGTGTCTTCTGGCAGAAGTGTATGGTGCTGACTTGCATAATATCTAAAAGAAAGAGCATGAATCACATTGTGATTAGGAGGACTGGTGTTTGAGCTGAAATGTCATTACCTAAAAGCAAGGATGGACTGGGCAATTACTGTGGTAGATGCTTGATTTTGGAATACACTTTCCATGATAGAAAAGATTCCCCCTCTAATACATTTAAACACTGGAGTAGAGGATGAGGAGTTACAGAGATGGGCCGCTGCTGGAATGTGAGTCTTTACCTGAGGATGAACAACTTGTCATGTCAGGTCCACTCAGTTTTAATGTTACCTTGTCAGAGTGGTTTCTCCTCTGAAGGAGCCCAGGGGAACATAAGGAGAGAGGGAAAAACATAGTGTTGATATTCTCAGCACAAGTTAAAAGCAGCAAAGGTCTACCTGAGCCTGCTGGCACAAGCAGAAATAGTTACAAGGTTCAAATGAAGGAATAGACATTCTTGTGATGGCCACTGAGATGGTTCAGGAGCTGAGGGTTTGTCCCTTAAGGTTTAGTATTGCTCTGCTCTTTGCATTCAGAACTGCCCTCACGGTACCACAATACAGCACTCAAATAAGCCAAGGGCTTGGGAGGTATTTTGAGAAATTAAGACACAAAAAAGTGCATTTCCCTATGTTTGCTGACCTGTAGGTTTTGGTTCAGTGTGGGGGGATACGATGAGCCCTCCGCAGCCCTCAGCCAGCTGCAGTGTCAGGGCCAGCCCATGGCCTGAGGATGTCCCTGGCTGGACAGAGGGAGGGATCGCTATCCCTCCTCTGACCTAGCTCCAACCTCCTAAGTGCTGGGCTAGATTTTGGGAGGTACCAGAAGTGCTGCTGCCTGGCAAGGGAGAGCGAGGAGGCTGATGCTGGGGCAGCGGCTGCTCTGGGGCATGATGGGGAGCAGAGGAAAGTCCCAGGGTGGGGAATAGTCCTTGTGTAGGACTATGGCCTTTCCATAGCTAACACAGCATGTTGCACGTGTGTGTGTTTGCTGAAAGGCAAAGGCCTCTGGACATTTGATGCTACCTCATAGCCAAACCAGGATAGTGATGGTGAATGCTGGTGTTGCTTTAAACAGCCTAGAAACTCTGGCTTCCTCAGCCCACATAGGACCTGCACTGAGACCATTGTGAAGGTCGGCATTGGCTCTAACCAAAAGTATTTGCTGTGGCTATATAAAGTTCAGGCAGTCCTCAGGTGCTGCGCAGAAGGACCAGGCTCGGAAGATGCTCCTGTGTGTTTCAGGAGGAGGCATAGCTCTTCCAGGGCTAACGCATGGGGGCTACAGCTTCACATGAGAGCCTTGGGGTGGGTCCAGCTATGGTGATGTTTCACGGGCTGCCACCTCCTGAAACTCCTGGTTTCTGCCTGTTTCTCCTGTACGCCCACCAGAGCGCGCAACGCCCCTTCTCAGTGATGATGAAGGCTCCTGCCAGGGGCCTCACTGGTGGCTGGCTCATGCATGAATCATAATGCAAACACGATGACACAAGACCTCTGAGACTTACCTCTTATGTTTAGTGTCATTTTGTGAGGGTTTACCTCGGCTCAGTTAATTACATTGCACAACAGATTTTCGTTAGTCATACGTAGATCTAATTTTCAAGGTTGTCCCTGGATACCAAATTAGTAGAGAAGACATCAGTTACAATTTGCTTGCAAACATACTTTAAGCACCAGCTGCTTGTAAAAACACACATAATGTTTTTAAATTAAAAAGCTCTGTGTTGCCTTAAAAATACTTGCAACAGGCAGCGTGGTAATACGTTTACTCTCTGCAATGCATTTACTTATGTACCCCTAGATAAAAAAATCTGGGTGCCAGTATGAAATCCAGAAAGTTTGTGAGTTGCTCCATGGCTCTGTCATTTTTAGGGCACATCATGGTTGTGTAGTAAGTCGTGATGTTAAGCTGTAGTAGGAAAAGCCCATTGAAGCAGGGTAAAAAGACCACGTCAGGTGTCATATGTTAAAGGCAAGTAAACCAGTAGGAATACCACAGGACTTCCAGTCTCACTGTATATATTTTAGAAAGAGTTTTGGAAAAGTAAGCAGTCCATATTTGTTCTGGTCTCCTCACCTCTGTTAAATAGCAGTTATAATCTCAGTATTTGAACATGATATAAAATGTAAAATATATAAAACAAGATGTCTCAGTGTCCTATACCACTACCACACACTGAGATATGAAGTAACCATGAGGTAGATAAGGAGAACACTTTTTAATATTTCTGTTTATACTCTCAGCATGTTAATACTCATAGCACTTATTCTCTTGTCAGTACTCATAATATTCTTCAGTGTTCCCAGAACTCCTGTAACTAGATTATACCCTGGAAGGTGACCTTCTTAACAAGATGAAGACAACTTTTTTTTTTTTTTGTTTTGCATATCATGACAGAAGAAATGTTCTCTTCCCTTGGAGTTTCAACCAAGAGCAAGGTTTTCATTGTTCATACAGAACAGCTTTATCCTCACTATAACAAGGTTTTCACAAAGTTTCTGGAGTAGACAGTAACTCAGTATGTTGGTTTATGTTTACATGGCAGCCTTGAATATGATTAAAATGCTTTCAGATTTCCTATCCATACGTATTGACACTGAAGCACATTAAATGCCTGTAATTGTTCTTTTCCATATAAATTTCTTAAATTCTGGTGACCAGTGTCAAAGGTACTGGTTGTTCATGCTTTAAGAATTTAGAGCATATGTGCTCCTTCCTCTAGAAATACTCAAAAAAACCCCAAACCGTTATATTATCCTAAGTAATAACAATATTATTGAAAAACATTGAATTGTGGGGCAGATAATGATAACTCTTGCACTAAGAACAACTTGATTTCTGGGAGATGTAGCTCTTTGACCTGCAAGCTTATTTTTTTGCCAATGTATGATGTGAGCAAAATAGTATTCAGGGACTCCATGGTCTTTTCTTGAAGGTGATAGCTGGACCTTTGTGAAACATTTTCCTCCTGAGCATTCACACTAAGCAAAACAAATCCATGACCAACACATCATTTTTCAGAAATAGTTTTTAGAAGGATCTTGGCTTATTGGAACATAAACCAGGCATAGAATAGGACATAAAAATACCTAAATGACATTTCATTTTCTTATCTGTAAGTTGCAAAGAATGTCACAAGCGAGATGAATGTTGTTGTTCTATTTTAAATGTAAAGCATTGGAGATAGACAAAATGCTCGGTCCGTGGCCATGCAGTGGTTCAATTACAAATACAGCCTGGACTTCCTGGCTCCAAATTCTGGGACTGTGTCCTCTCCTAGCCATACTGCTTTTCATAGTAATTAAAGTGGTAAATCAAGAAACAGTTTGTATTTTATGATACTTTGTGCTCAAATAAGCAATGAAACTTTTAGGAATGTGAGGGCTTGTCTACTTAAAAGAGATTACTGGTTTAATTTGGTAATATTTGAAACCGGGTTGCTTATGTTGATGAAAAAAAAATATATATACAAAAGAGGTTGTCTGAAATGATAAAACCAGGCTCAGCTCATGCCTCAAACACTTTTAACACCAAGTGAAGATCAGAGGTAGCAAATATCCTTATTTTTCTGTCTGAGACAGAATTCACCCTTTGAAGCAACTTCTTACTGCAGGTAAGTGATGTACACTTGAACAGCCTTCCTAAGGCTACATCACAAATTTGTTGCTTATGCATCTGATGAAGGCAGAAGGCTCCTGTGTAAAACCAGGATAAACTTTTCGCACTAACTGGGCTTAATTGGTTGTCACTCAAAGTGAAAAAAATGAAATCAATGGAAGAAACCCCTGTGATTTGACCTGTGGATTAGGCTTCCAAAGGATATAGGGTGTTAATTATGGAGAGGATGGTATAAGGTAACTATAGCTTTTCCTCTTCTGTCTGTCCTGAATAAATTAAGTATATGTTTTAATATGAGTTTACAAGGATTATAAACTGAAAAGAAAAAGCCCTTGGCTGTATTACCATTTATTTCTGTTCTTTTGATTTTAAATTAGTACCTTTTTTCTTAAGAAATCATTAAATAAAATTGTAAAGTTCAAAAATATTTCTGAATGTTTTCATTGCCATATGCACAGAAATTCTTTCTTCTAAACCAGCTAAATTTTTATTCCATGAATAAGGTAAAAGAATTCTCCTATGCCAGGGTTATCTGTATACATAACTACAGTGCTCCTCCACAGATAATTTAGTCAATTTTAATATAAATTATGTTAGACATAAAGTATTTTTTTTACTCTCTGTAAACTATTGTGATAGAAGCTAGTCGAAAGTAGAGAGATTACATAATTTTTATTTTAGTTGTGAGTTTATTTTTAATTTGCAGAGTTTTAAACTGATATTTTTGCTCCCTTTTCCATAATTTAAATTGTATTTTATTAAACCATATTTTTAATCTATAACCTTACTAAAATATAATTTTCAAATATTTGTCTTGCTAACTTTAAAAATATATGAAAACCAGGAATGGTAACTACAGGTATATATTTTTATTTGATAAGTTTCATTTTTTAAAGTGATTTTAGCCTCTTTTTTTGCTTTTCCCCTTACTTCAGACCCCTTCAGAGAAAGATAGAGGAGAGAAATTATGCCAGCTCTGTGTTCAATCCGTCTCCCATTTTTATTAGAATTTAACAGAAATTTCTGTGGGAACTATGCTGAAAGCACATCTGTTGTGTAAACCTGTGGCCAGAAAATTGTGAAAGAATGAAAAATAAAATATGTGTGCCATGTCTTTGTTTCTAGTAAACAACATACAAACTAGAAATAACGTGATCTGTTTTTCAGGCTATAAGCTGAGCTCCTAGTGTTACAGGGGAAATACGTAGTTATTATTTATTATGCAGTTTACAGTAGTTGGGGAAACATTTAATCCAGTATGATGAAAGGTAGTTGCTTAAAAAATTCTTATTTTAAACTGATGTGTAAATGAAAGCAGAGTGTTCCCTTTTAGGCCACCACAAATATCAGTTTGTTCTGGTAGCAAGCTGTATACCTGGTAGTAAAAGTCTGAAGGATCAGAAGAAGTCGGTATCTGTTTTGGTTCCCATTTTTAAGACTTGTTCAAAGCCAGCAAGAGAGCCTGTCATTTTAAAAACTAACATGGCAGGAAACACGATCCAAAAGGCTTCTCCTTAAGCTTGCCCTCAAGGGCATGAAAGAAGTTCAATACAGGACTGTGATACGCAGCCTGTGGGCAAGAAATTGATCCATAAATCTTTGTAAATTAAGCTGGTATTTGTGATACTGAAAAATGGATTTCATCTACTGGTGAACTCCGAACACTCAACGGCCCTATATATCCTCTATATGAATTTGGTTCAGAGATGCTGCTGTATTGCCATAGCACCTGCTACAAAATTGCTATAAAGAAATACACTTCTCTGATTACAGTTTCAATGTCCTTCTGGTCTGGATGTGTTTTGTAGGTAATAAATGTTAACTCTGAGGAGGATGAAAAAGCATCGTCACCGTCTTTGTATTAAACCCTTAGTTAGCATCAGTTCATTTTGAATTCAGAGTAGTAGTAGCATGTAGCTTTTTTATTTATGCTAAAATTGTAGCAACATGAAAGGAACATAGAATATATAATTTGGTAGACCTGAGAGATCATAGAATTTAGTTCGGAGAGTAGAGAACATGCTTTTAATGAGATTTCCTTGTCTTCTTTATGTGTTCTGTGTAATTCTGAATTTGTTTTTTTAAAGCATTGCGCAAGTTTAATATAGTCTTCTGCTTAATAATTCTTGATTTCCATCACCTTATTCCTGCCATGCTGATGACAAACTTAAATACTTTCAAGAATATTTTGTTATCTTTCAAGCTAAGGCTTTCTGAGTCAGCAGACTCGACCTCTCACAAGGTCCTCTCACTCAGCAACCACTGGGGAACAACTACAAAGGAAAAAAACTAATTTGCAACAGCACAGAAAAGTTTTAGTAAACCTTTATGCACCCCAGAAAGTGCAGAAATGATGATGAAATGAAACAAAAGTTGCAACCAAGTTTTGTATTTGCTGCTGTGCACCTGTTGGTGTAATTTCCACATCATGCACATTGTGATGTAATCATGTTGTCATGGTTTAAGCCCAGCCAGCAGCTCAGCCCCACGCAGCTGCTCGCTCGCTCCCCCCACAATGGGATGAGGGAGAGAATCAGAAGAGTAAAAGTGAGAAAACTCGTGGGTTGAGATAAAGACAGTTTAAGAGGTAAAGCAAAAGCCACGCATGCAAGCAAAGCAAACCAAGGGATTCATTCCCTGCTTCCCATGGGCAGGCTGGTGCTCAGCCATCCCCAGGAAAGCAGGGCTCCATCACACGTAACGGTGACTTGGGAAGACAAACGCCATCACTCCAAGCATCCCCCCCTTTTCTTCTTCTTCCTCCAGCTTTATGTGCTGAGCATGGTGTCATACAGTGTGGGATACCCCTATGGTCAGCTGGGGTCAGCTGTCGCGGCTGCGCCCCCTCCCAGCTTCTTGTGCATCTACCATCCACCTTCTAAGTTGGTAGAGCATGAGAAGCTGAAAAGTCCTTGATTTAGTGTAAGCACTGCTTAGTAACAACTAAAACATCAGTGTGTGATCACTGATCCAAAAATCAGTGATCCAAAACACAGCACTATACCAGCTACTGTGAAGAAATATAACTCTATCCCAGCCAAACACAGCACACATGTACCCCCCCTGTTTCGCTCCTGTCCCATCATTCACACATACAGGCAGTGAATATGCAATTCTCCTGCTCTCATCTTACAGCAGTACCACACAAAGTTCACAGCAGGAAGGCTGAACATCCCTGATTGTTAGTTTCATCAAAGACCAAGCATGATAAAAGATGTGGTTCCCCTCCCGGACTGGATCAAATTTGGAGCAAACAAGAGCCGAGTGTGTAAAGAAAATTTTGAGTACCTTTGTACTCCCCCATTTCTGGCCACAGAAGCGGTTTGGCAGGGAACGGTGCCGCTTTCTGCTGCCCTAACAGGCAGCACAGTAGAAACAGACCCGCAGCAGCGCTGCCCTCCTCCAGCCACTTTCTCCCCAGCAGCAAGGGAAGCGCAACCACCCACCTTCGCACCAGTGGAGCCATGGTGTCCACCCTGTCTTCCGAAGCAGCTGGAGACTACTCGTTTGAAAGGCTTTTATTCTAAAATACTTAGTGCGCATACAATCTCTCCCACTTTTTAAAAAAAGCCATGTCAGCGCTTTAATATCAGAGCAGAGAAGACAGGACCACCTTCTTACCTGCTGTCTGAAGGGATTTAAAATAAGCAGGTGGAAGCACATGCACGTACAGTCCTTGATCTTTGGCTGGCAGAGCTGATGCCTGTGTAGACCTTCCTTGTGGAAACTCTCACTCATACAACCTTACAGAAACCACTGCACTAATTCAGTGATACTGGAGCTTTGCTGCAAGGTTTGCTGTAACAAGCATTAGAGTTTGTGTCATCAGTGCCATCCCACATCCTTGGTACTAAACTTGGCCCTGATTTCAAGTTTGCTATCATATTTATTTATCCATCCAACTTTTGGCTATCTTTATATCTATGCTCTTTTCTTTGCACTGCTATAAGTGCATATAAAATCAGATCTAATCTCAGTAACACTGACAGTTTCCATGATGCCAACAACAATACCAGTACCCACATACACATCTAAAGTAATGGGCTCTGCTAAAGAGGAGGAAGGCAAAGAAAAGGTCTTGAAATAAAGTAGGTACCAAAGATTTTTACCTTTCATTAGATATTTTTCATGTAGAAAGATTTCGACTCCTATTTTGCACTAAATTTCAGCACAGCGTTCCTGTATTGTTGATTATCATTAATTTCCAAAAGTCATTTGAGAAAGATATGAGTTCAGCATGAGAAAATATAATTGAATTTATCTGTTTATTGATGTATCCATGAGTGCTTTTAAAACACACACATTTCTTGAATTACTATCTTGTTTTATAGCCAGTACCGTTTAGTTTTAAATATTACTTCACTGAAGTTATTTTTGACATCTGTTTCTAGTGTTTCCTGTCTTATTAAGAATGCAAAGCCATTGCCCAGTATATCATCTTGCAGGCATGATGAGCTGGATTCAAAGTTAATGAATCTTCTTCTTAATTTTAACCCCTGAATATAGCCATGACCTTCTCCTCCTACGGTGGTGAATTACAACGAGGTTGGGGGTGGTTTAATCTATTGATGCAGTTGTCCATGATGGCATTACTATATTATTAATTGCAGACACAAACTACATGTGCATACTCATCCCTTTACTCAAAAAAGAGATACTTTTCAAGCTTTATGTAACAGAACCATGCTCTTAGCCTCTAACTGTCCCAGCTTAGGCTTTCTAACTAGAATATGTGCTTAATTTCTCATGAAGTAATAGTCTCTATAAGAGCACTACAAGGTAGTCATAACATAGGCTATATTTCAGGCATCAAATGTATAAGTATGTTACAGAGGTTTAAGAAAGTATTGGGTGTCTGCTGAGCTTGGTAACAGTCCCAGGACTCAATCTTAATCCCGGTTTTCATGACGCACTGTATCTTACAGGCCATCCAGTGGTGTTCAGAGTAAATTTTTCTGCTTTGCAATATGAGTGGGCTAAGAGCATGCGCACAATTACAAGACATTTAAGCTGGCAAAATAAAAGTGTCCAGAAATGTTTATCGTAATTGAGGCTGACTAGTACAGAACTAGGTTAGTACAGAACAGCCCATGTCTATGCCCATACATTCCCTGAGCCTCCAAAAGTGGTTGGCTCTGTGCGCATGACCTCGTTATGATAAGCTCCATCCAGTGTTAACTTTTGAACAGTACCCAGGAATTATTTGGGAAAAAGTCGGTACAGGCTAATGACATGGCTCTAACACTACAAGACAGAGCGTCCCAGTGCCCAGGTAACTTCTCAGGTAACTTATATAGAGGCAGCCACAGTGGACCAGCTGAGCTGCTGGTCAGCTGAGCTTTTAGAGTAGAGAATGATCTTTACTGAAACTACAACATTTTGAAAGTGGTTGGAGTTTGGCCCACACTCTCAGTTGCATTTATGGCAGAGAGAGAATTTGTTGGATAACAACCAGTTCACATTCAGATCTTTAACCAAATGGGTAAAGGTTAGGAAAATTGCTGGAACCCAAGCAAGACAATGGAGAGGATCCAGACTGGGGTGTCAAGACACCTTCTGGCAGTCTGTGGCGAACTGCCTTATCTTATTCCTGTTTCCAGTGACTGAACCCTGTTTAAGAGAGAAGTAAAAACGCGTTATGCACATTCTTGATGTTGTAAGCAATGTATGCTATATCTGTACTTTCCCAAAGGATAGTATACCTACTTGCTAGATAGATGGATTGTAGAAACTTAAAAAGCAATTATAGTGAATAAATTACCATATAAGTATAGATCTGACCCACCCTGAAAGAAAAGTACTGGAATGATACACATCCTCAGATAACTGAGCTGAGTGGAAGGGACTGTGTTCTGCTTTGCCCCAGGCACATGGAAAGAAAGGATTTTTTCCTGTCTTGGAAGGAGGAAACAGAGAGGTAAAAACGGTTGTGTACCGTGGTAGGAAGGCAGGGGGAAAAGGCTTCTAATCCTGAGCAATGTCAAGAAAGTGGAAAGAAAGCCTCTTTTCCAAAACCCCTGCTGCAGGTTAGGAAGAAAAGGAGATGGCTGAGAGCTGAAAGTATGGCTCTACTTACTGAACTTCTTGCATTAGCTATGCCTGAGCATAATCTGCAATATTCATCACCTAAAGATTTTGACTGATAATACACAGACTCTGCATGTGAAAACAGCACATGGATTCCATGTCAGCTGAAGCTTCCCAGGGATTTACCTCTCAGATGAAGCCTGTAATTTAGGTTTGGTGGGATAGATTTTCCAGCTGCTGTAAATCAAAACATCTATGTGATTCACAGGATATGAGGATCTAGTCCAAATTGTGTATAGATAATTTTTGTTATATGAGAAGGATTCTGTGGCCTATTTTTCTTGTGATTTCTACCAGCATAATTTTGGCATAACTGCAGTGAACATAAAAACATTTCATCACTGAGTGAGAAGTGAATCAGCGCCAACACGTGCATTGCAAAGATGTAAATGCCAGAGGTCTTGTTGTCTTTCTTGCTATTGTTGTCAAGTTTAAAACCCAGCAGGCATATATTTAGGTCCATGACAGTCATGTTAAATTGAGCCCATCATAGTGTTAATCATACAATAAATTTGTGGCTAAATCACAATAAATTATGTTAATTCTGTCTTTTTAGTGCTCTTCCAGAGAAAAACACTGATTATTCAATTTAATTGATGATGCTGATATATTGAGAATATTATCGAAAGCAACAGGCCTTTTTCAAGCAGAAAAGAAAAGCAAGTGAACGCATGTAATATTCTTAAAAATATGCTGAGATGTTATCGCTTTGAATAATTCAGCAAGGAGTTGTCATCAGATCTGTGAAAGATTTTTATGAGATGGTTCCTTAATAACAGAGTGTTTAGAGCTGGTGTTCCCCTGCAGAGTATTCTTTGCAACTATTGTACTGCTCATGGCTAGCGTTTCTGCCTGTACAAGGAGAAAAATTTTCTAGAGCAGCACAGTCCAGCTGGTGACATGTAGAATGGATTTAAACTCCAGGATACTCCTGCCTGGCTCTTCAGCCTCTCCTCAAAGGAGTGGTTATTCAAGTAATGCAGGTAGTCCTAGCAGTCCTCCCAGTAGTGCCCCAGCACGGCAAGGCAAGAGGGCAAGCATCCGTCATGGTGTCACTGTGGGAGGGCAGGTAGGAAGCGGGGGGCAGGTGTTGTCCCGCACCTCCATGTGCTCCACCATGCAGACTTGCTTCTGGACCTGGACCAAGCCAGCCCAGAGAGACATCCCTCAGCTGGGATATGGCCCTGGTGCTGCTGAATTTCAGGCTACTGTCTGAAATTTTATTCCCTTTGGTATGTATAACTGAGAGCCTGGGAGAAGACGCTCTGAATGTTGCTTTTCAAGACGCTTGTGAAGTGCTGGCGTGAGAAATCAGACCCGATAAAGAGAAGAGGTAAAGGCTAAAATAGAAGTAATAACCATTCATTAGACTTTTGTGGAGGGTGTTGGTCATCCGTGTGTGTGCTAAGTGGTGATAATGATGCAGTGTGGTGGTGTGGTGACTCAGAGCTGACTCTTCTCAGAAGGCTGCAGCTGGCTGCTGTGCTTCCAGCTGTCCTCTTCCTGCTGCTCTGGGAGCTGGACAGCTGGAGAAGTGGTGGATTTGCCCATTCTACCCAAAGTGAAGCCCGGAGGCTAGGGAAGAAAAGCAGGCTTCAGGACTGCCTTCTTAGTTCATTCCTCTTTTCCCCTCATGGCAGTAACCCCCTCCAGTGACTGGAGGAGCAAAGGCAGTGGGGACATTTCCGTAGGAGGCCACCTTTGGTATCAGGGTCTCCCCTGGAGCACCTGTAGGAGATGGTTGCCCTTCCCTTACCTGTGACCCAGCAGCTGGTATCTTGGCCGAGTCGCTCGCCCTTCCACCACAGGCAAACCTCAGAGGTCTCAGTAGCTCATGGCCAGCAGTAAGATTTGGTGCCCTAGGATTTTATTAGACGCTGTTATTCACCATAAGGTGGGGTCTGCTTTAAAATATGACAGGCAGCTCTTTCAAAACACCCGGAGGTGGATAGGAAGGTGGGGGAGTACAGGATGAGCTGCTTTCTTCAAGAGGTAGAGATGAATTGGGGAGGTGCATGACATTGAATCATATCTACACTCTTTTATAGTGAAAAATAGACTGAGGAGAGGCTCTGGTCCTGACACAGGCCTTCTGCCAGCAGGTGCCTGCGGCTGCTCAGATCAGAGCCCATGACACCATCTCACACAGCTTGCTGCCATTCGGCTCCTCAAGTGAAGCGCTCCTTGCTAGGTATGTCTGTGTTATGTTCTGTTACTTGTTTATTTTGGTTTTAGAAGCTGAGGCCCGTGGATAGCAGCCACATTTTAGTAGGCCCCAGGTGCACAAGACTGCTGCACGGCTTTGGCATGAGGCACCTCCAAATGGCAGTGGCTCTAGAGCAGCGCTTTTCCCCACTTTTCTTCCCAAACCTTTTTGATTTGGTCACATGTTCTATCCTTTATATTTATTTTCTGTAGAAATAGTTATATGCCAACTCAATGTTATACCTAACGTTGCTAACTCACTGTTGAAGGTACCCATCATCTCGTTTCTGTCCTCATCCTCCCTCCCCAGACTGACCCTGAGCTTTGCTGCTGCTGCAGGTGGTGGTCACTTTCTGTTTATGAACCACTCAGCACATCTTGGGGTGCTGGGAGAAAATCATTAACATCCTCTTGTGAGTTGTTTTTGACGATGAAACAGATGTATTGCTGAAAGGAGTGATGGTTAGGTTTCAATCACCCAGCCACGTCCAGCTGAGGACAGTGTGTTCATACTTCTTACAATGTGTTGTTAAATGGTGTTGGTCTTTTTGAGGACACAAGTCTTTCTGTTGACGGTGTTTAGCGCTAGGCTGGTGTTTTCATTACCATGGTTTCATGTCAGAGAGATCTTTACATTTACCTAATTAGTTATTTGGCACAGAAATCTTCAACGGAAAAAAAAAACCCAAACCCACCCCAAACTAAACTTGGTTTTGTGTATTGTGGACTAACGTAAACTCATATACTGAAAATGATCTTTCAGAGTGAAGTGCTGCAGTCACTAGTTTGGGCATGATGACAACTGAGCTCAAACTACATGCGAAATTATGTTGTATAAAGACAATCCAAGAAAATGGCTCTCACTGCAGCCCTTGGATGCTGCCTATAAAACCTCCATAATTGTCTAGGGAAAGCTTATGGTGCAAGGGACCAAAAGGTATTCTGGATGGTGCTCTGGTTGACATCGATATGGGTAGTCTAAAAGGGGCTGCAGAGTCAAGGGGATGGTTACATTACTGAAATCACAACCGACATTTTTCCTCAGGAGCTCCACACTGGAAGGAATGAAAACATTGATACCACCTAAATCCTGCACTTCCTAGACCTTGCCTGTGCAATTATCTTTCTTGTTACATCCTTTGATGGATACACCCTGAATTTATATTAACTGTAGGAGTTTTAAAGCACTGTATGATCACATTAATTCTCACAAACTTATAATCTATTTACATTTCACAAATGAAGAATCAGAAGAAAGAACTTATAACTAGCTGACAGCTCACTTCAAAATGTTTTCAGAGCCAGGATTATAATGCAAGAATGCTTGACTTCTACCCTCATCTTAGTCATTATATGGCTCCATTCCCTTTATTTTTGCCTTTCCTTTCTAGAGACCAAAATACTATTTCATAAAGGCTCTGAAGATTTATGTGTAAAGCTTAAATCAAAACACAATAAACAAAAAAACTTCTGATTGTGGAAAGGGGTTCTTCTCCATGCCCACTAACTCTAGCAAATGTTTTGGCCATTTTAATGACTTACAGGCTTAAAAATTACTCAGCCAACCTATTTTAGATTTTCAGTAGGAAAGTAGAGCCTAAGACAATCTGCAAGAAATGAGATCATTTCCTACTTTGAAACCTCCTGTTTCTGAGTTGCTTTACTGACTCTGCTTCAGATTTCCTGAGGAAAGTTTTATTCATTACATAAACCAAAATTTCAGATACATAGGTTTTGTGTGGAGGGAGATGAGGTTTAGGAAAAGCTTATTTATACCTGTATTACAAGGGAACTAGAATGATGCATTTGTGAATAACGAAGAATACTCATCCATATATTTAAACAACTTTTGTTCAAATTGAGAAAATGCAATTTCTCTATTTTTTTTCCAAGTACAATTCTGCTGACTTCAGTGGAATTACTGTAGTTTACAGTTACCTAAAATTGGAAAGAACCTTTCTAACTCTCAATTCTTCCTTTTCTGATACTTGATTCTTGCACTATTTTCCAGGGTATACTGAGGATGAGGGAGTTCTGCTGCAGTGTTTGAAAAATTCTGTCCAACCTCTGCTGTTTGTCTGAAAGCTTGTTGAATACAGCTCTGCAATGTCAAACGTCTTTGATTTGATTTGGACTGGACCAGATGTCAACAAATTGGACTTTAATGTTGTTGAGACAGATGACAACGTAGGAAGCATAAAGGCATTCATTACAAATTAGAATTAAAGAAAACATTCAGATGCCGTTGTGCAATTTTGCTTCACCACAAGTTAGATCAATTAGAAAAAATACCAGAAAATCTATTTTTCTCTCATTCCTTATGAAGAAGTGAACAGGAATTTAGAACTTATATTGCAATGCACCAGTATGCTTTTTTTTTTTTTTTTCATCAGAACTGGTATTTTTCAAGTAACAGTTCATGGTCTATATGGTGAGATTCTTCCTCGGCCCTTTTGAAATATACACACTCTGATTTGCCCTGCAGAAGGTTAGATAGAAACTCAACAAAAGCCCAGTGTTAAGGAGCAAAACCCAAGCTTTTTTAGAGTTTCTGATTTATCTACAGTAGTATAAGTACATAAAAGGATCTTTGCTTTCTTCTTGACAGAAGCAAATATGCAAACAATATCATTTTACATGCACAAGTGATTGCAAAGCAAGTTCTAAAGTCAGAAATGCATAGAAATTAACTGTTAAAGTTGCCTGTGTGAGCATCTGTCAGCTGATGATTAACTATGGCTTAACTCTCTAGCAGCAAATACAGACGAGCAATGAAGAGATTTTCCCCATGGTGGCTGAGCTTCCTCTGCAGCGTGGCATCTGCCTCCCTGTGGGAGAAAGCTCCTTTTCTCCAGGATCTCAGTGGTGGCACAGAGGTTTCTTTCTCCAGCCTTGGCTTACTGGTTGTACACCTGGCTGGGACCTCAGAGACGCCTTTCCTCTGCCCACAAGATCTGTCCTCAGATTTTGTTTAGGAGACCAGGCAGTCTGGCTTCCAGGGGAATGGTTGTAGTGGGCCTTGGTATTGACTGGTAAAGCTTGGGAAATCCAAAGGAGTCAGAAAGGGACTGGGAGCAGTTGTTGTCAGTCCTGAGCAAAGTCACATCCCCTTCCTGATTTAGGCAGCATGGTGGGAATGGGCAGACCTGGATGGAGGAAGAAAAAAGGCCCAAAGGGCACAGGTGTATAATTTCCCTTTAGGTAGCACTCAGGTAGGGGCTGCCTGAAAGAAATGGATCTGGTTCCACCTAATCCTGATTTCCATTCTGGGAAGATCTAACGCAGAAGATGATAGGCTCACTTGGGGTGTACAAAAATCTGGTGGTTTGTCCTGGTTTTAGATGTGCAGGTGTGGCAGCCTTGTCTAAATAAAGACTGAATGAAACCTGACCAGCAGCTGAGGATTTAACTTGACGCTTGCCTGAAAGATTTCCATTCTTCCACACATGGCAGAGAATTGCATTTATAATTACCTTTTTTTCTTTTTTTTTTTTTTTTTTCATCATGGAGGACAAGGAATTTGTCTCTTGTGGCCATTGTTCCTATAAGGACTGAAATATGGATACCTTAAGAAGGTCCATCAATTTTTCTCTCTTGATACAGTATGTCCTTCAATGAAATATTATGATTATTTTTCTGACAAATGTTATTGGAATTATATAGTGTACCTATATAGAACATGTATAAAAATATGCATTGATCTTTTCAGAATAGAGACTCCATGTAGAAATTGGTTTTAAAAAGATGTTACAGTGATAGGTTAAAAGGAGTAATTGTTGAAAATTATTTTTTTTTTCTATACTTCCTACCTTATAAATGCACACATTATTTGTCTTTCTTGGTCCCAGTTTTATATGAAAGTATATAAATATTTCCAGAGTTGTTGGTTTGGTTTTTTTTTTTTTTTCTGTATGGCTATACACAACTCAGATTGCATTAGTTCTGCACCCTGTGTTAGATGTCCAAGGTTCATTGTGTATTTTTGCTGAATTCAGATCTGAACCTTTCTGCAGTCTAACCTTAAAAAGTTCAGAAATTCATAGGTTTATCCACACTGTTCCCCATTGTTACTGATGAAGGTTATAAGAAATATTGATTCTTGATTTTGTATAGATTTCTGTAGAGATACTCCTGTACATCTTTAAGAAAATTATGTTACTGAAAAAGCACTTAACTCTTTGCCTTTTTTATTTCAGATGACTGAAAAAAGACATTGGCTAATTACAGTTTTGAGCTTTACTCACCCAGTTTTAACTAAAGGTTGCAAAGCAGTTGATAAACTCTTTAAGTATTTTGTCAAGAACACAAAATTATGTCTAAGAATGGTGTCTACCAAGTTTTTACATGAAGTAAAGGATAAGTAAGATTAAATAATAACTACAAATCTCCCTTATTTCCATAAAGTTTGCTAATTTCCATTTAGCAAGAGAAAGTTTTTCCTCTACAGGCATTCTGGCTAGTTCTTCTGTTATCTAGAAATACAAATCTGGCCTGAGAATGATCTTGAAAGTTAATTAGACTAGTAAAGACAGCTATTAAATGTCTCTGCCCTGGTAGAATCCAGTAAAGATTGACTTAATATCAGATGTAAGTGATAAAATGAGCATTTCTGAGATTAAACCTATTGAAGTGCATGACTTTATTCAGTGACTGAAATCCTGAGCCTAGAAGCTGCAATGCTTACACTTGATTTTGCAAGAAAGAACAGTTCTGATGATCCACAGCTAATTTTCTTCCTTCTGATTTTTTGATATTGTGTTAAATATAACAGAAGTGTCTATCTTGATGTAACTAATTTTATAGGCATTTTTGAAATTATTTAAAGCATAATTCTGTCAGTACCAAGGTACAACAGCACCACAATTTTCCTTGCCAAGAAAAATCAAAGCTTGAATTCTCTGTTTCAGACTTCCTTTTCTTTCACCCACCCTTTATAACCCCTCCAATGTTTTAGGGTAAAATAAAAGCTTTTATTATTATTGTTATTAGCTCAAATGTCTGCAGGAACAGACAGGACAGAAAATACCAGAAAGATGGCACAAATAGAGAGATAGAGAACTATAAATGAGGCTTTATATGTACTCCAGAATAGGGAATGGCTAAGCAGTGTAATTTGGAAGGAGGAACACGTGGCATTTGAATCTATTGCTACAACTGAAAGCTATTCCTACTCACGACTGAAGCAAAGGGCAGACTATTCCCTTCTTTTCTGCAGAGTCTTGCAAGTCTGCTCCTCTTTATTCATCCCAGGGTGGTTTTGCTGCTTTGGCAACAGCAAAACATTGTTAACTCATGTTAGCTGTGATCCTTTCTACTCTCTGGCTTCTTTTCTGGGGACATATACGATCACAAGATAATCGGGCTGGAAGGCACATTGAGAGATGGGTGTCTAGTCCAACCTCCTGCTGAAGGCGGGGTCAGCTGTGTGCTCAAACCAGGTTGCTCAGGCTCATCTATGTTCATTCTATCTCATCCTCCTGGTGTGCTCTGCCGTGAAGAGCCCAGCTCCATCTTCTCACTGATCTTCCCAGAAGTGCTTGGGAGCTGCTGGTAGGTAGCCCCAAAGCCATCTCTGATACAGGCTGAAACAGCCCCTGGTTTCTCAGTTTCTCCTCCCAGGGTGAGTGCTCCAGTCCCTGACCACCTTGGTGGCCCTCCAGTAAACCCACTCTAGTTTATTGATGTCTTTCCTGTACTGGGGAGCCTGAAACGGAACTCAATATGTAGAAACAGCCTAAGGAGTGCTGAGTAAAGGGAGATGATTGCTTTGCTCCCTCTCTGGCTATTCTTCTAGTCACACAGCCCAGGATGTTGTTGGCCCTCTTTGCTGCCAGGGCACACTGCTGGCTCATGCTCTCTTTCTGTCTGCCAACACCCCCAGCATTTTTTCAGCAAAGCTGCTCCCCCCAGCCAAGCCCAGCCAACACCACTGTAAGGAGCTCTCTTCCCAGGTGCTGGATCTTGCACTTGCCCTGTTGCATTAATAGGTCATCAGTCTGGGCTAAATTCCAGGGTGTTTGTAAAACACCTGTGTGACTCAGGAAGCACAACCTTCTCTGGAGTACAGAGCCTTGGTAGAACTGATTTGTTCAAAGAACTTTCCAAGTGAGGGCGGTGCTTTTTTAATTCTCTCTAAGGAGCAAAAGCCTATTGCAGTATTTGGAGAAACAGAAATACAGCTTCCGGGAGCTGGACATGTATCCTTCAATTAGTAGAGCAAATTTCTCTTTCTGTAATCTTCCTCAGAACAAAATCTATGGGGCAGTCAAAATATTCAAAGGAAAAAATGTTTACTCTTAGTAGTACAGTTCTCAAGTGAGAGAATTTGTTTCTTTCCATGATTGGTTTAAAAACATTATGCTAACACTTCCTGGGTAACAAACTACTACATCAGAATACACATACCCCAAATCTGAGCATAGCCTACAATCACAGCTAAGAAATGGGATCTTGCAAAAAAGGCAGGACAAACCCCCATGAGTATTTTCCCTTCTGTTTTAGAAATCATTCACTCCAAAATGTAATTCAGGTCTATAAAGCTCCACTGAGGTGTAAATTCAGTTCTCTGATGGATATATGTCTTCCTTAACAACACCTTGAAGTTATTCACAAACTAGCAGGTATGTTGTGATCATGTGAACTTCCCTTAGAAAATTCCTCTTTGCTGCCTTGTGCCTGCAGTTTTGCTGAGGTTTGGAAGCTGAAGTTTACCGGGTTGTCTAGTTTATTAATCTCTTCATGCCAGGCTCATCACCATGGTTTCTGAACATTTCTCTGATTATTAAAGCTTTATGGTGTTTCACCAGTGTATGATAGGAAGAAAACAAGAGTTCTTTCTTATTATCCAAGCTTTAATCTTCAAACAGGATGCTAAAACAAGCTAACTGCCTATTGCCCATCATCTCAAACAACAATGAGCACTATATAATGGTACTTCAGTTCTCACACCTGTATGCAGTGTAATTATAATTATATTACTGGAACCTGCACAAGTGCATTCTAACCCGCCCAAGGTAACAAAAGCTTTAATTTTCAATTATTACTTCCTGTTCTTGTTGCCTTCATGTTCCTCCTACAGAGTACATTGGATCATTCCAGCATGAAATTAAGCTCTTGAAGAAGATAAATCACTTTTTACTTTCTAGTTAAAATATGTTCTTGCTTGGCTATTCATAAACACTTTATTTTAAAGAGGTATATTTTTGTAGAGTAACTGCAAAGCTTTCACGTTTTCAAATAGCTGCCCTTTATACAGACATGTTGGATTAAACCTGTTTTCACTGGACCTGCTTTGAGTAAGCAATTGGAGTAGATGAGCTCTGGAGGTCCCTTCTAACCTACATGATTCTGTGGCTAAGCCACACGTCCTTGTTTCCAGTAACCTCAACTTTCTCCTACATTTGTAAGAGATTTCACTGTATTCTCAACTTCCAAAAATCTAATAAAACTCTGGAATAGCAGAGGAATGATTTGATTATGTAATCTCAGGATCATATCCTTTTAAATTTTAAATTCCTGAAGTCTTCAGGAGAGTTTCAGAAAATACTAGAAAGCATTTGAAAAAGGAGGTAAGAAAAATGAAATCCAGGAGCTGAAATTTCTTTTTTGACTTAATATTTTCAAACTACCACTTAAGATGTAGAAGTTGTTTCTTCTGACTGATAAAAAAATAAAAATATGTACAGATACACATCTTCAGATATGCTCACTTTTGGACAATTTAACGAATTATTTGTTTCACCTTTTTTTGTCAGCCAGTATTAGGTAATTATGAAAAAACCCCACTGAAATAGTTGTGTTTGTCCTGTTGTTAATCAGTAATATCATAATAAACAGTTCCAAAAGAAGCCAGTGGGAGCTCAGTGAGAATTATCTCTGCTCTTATTCTGGAAGTTACAGGAATCCAAAAGCTACTATGTAGAAGATTTTCCTGTTAATTAATAAAAACGATTTTATTTGAAAAAAAAAAAGTGGTTTTCAGTCTTTGTGGCTAGCTTCTGGGAACAAATAAATTTTTAAATTTTTATTTAAAATGCAAGAGAAAGATAAAACATTAATATTTAATGTTAGTGGGTTAAATCTGCATTAACCTTAGTAGGTAGTGACCTGTAAGTTCAAATGCTATTATATTCATATATTTGTCTCAGAGTATGTCTTTCCTCATCTCTCCCCTGACTAACAGACAGAATAGGATTCTGAATACTGATAGGTATAGCAGATCATAAAATATATGATTTCCTACAGAAATTATAGGTGAATTTTTGTTCTTGGGATTTTTTTTGCACGTTGTATGTTTGCTTCAGCATACCCCTATTAAGCTTTAAGAATTGACCACTGGTTTTATTTTTCTTAAACCTGTTTTTCAACCAAGTATTTCCTAATGATCTACTGTGCAAACAAAAGTCTATCAGAAAGGAAATTAAAGCCACTAAAAAGCTATGACGGTAGTGGCACAGGGGTTAGGAAAATCATATCCAAATTGTTTTAAAACAGAGCTGGTCATTGTTTGAAGCATAATTTATTGCATAGTTTCTGAGGAGGTTGCAACAGCATGATTTCAAAATATCTTATATGTATAGCAAGGGGCATCAGGCAGCATTTTATAGCTCCAGTCTTGCATTAAACACTAGGAGCTCAATTCATTTGGCTGGATGTAAGTGTTAGTACCACCTTTGAGGCTCCAGGATATCTCACCCGGGGCCCTGTGGAGACCCATGTCCTTCTCATGCAGCAATTGGAGGGATGGGAGGATGTGCCAGCCCATGCCAATGGGTACCAGCTGCCTCTCTGGGGGTAACTGCATGGGGCTGTGCTGGGTCTCAGCTTATCCCCTGCAGCAGGTTCCTTCTGAGACACCATCAGTGTCCCAGATGTGCATGGGGCTGGAAGATCCATGGGAGAGACCTACCATTCTGTAGCAGTAACTAGGCAGCAAGTGGGGTATTGTGGAGTAGCTGAAAAGGCACTAAATTACTATGTCTGCACATCTGGATCCTGCCTCAGGTGCATGTGCAGACAGATAAAACCTATTCATGAATTCAATCTGCTCTTTAATGTAGAAAAACCTGTTTAACTCACTGATTATACCTCCGTGTTAACTTAGGATTCCCATAAACTGATTTTGTTTCTGAGAATTCAGAGGTTTTTTGACAATGGCTTTTTGCAGTATGAAATGAAAAAATAATGGTGACAGAAATTCACCTGGTTTATTTCCATGTCCCCAAAGCAGACTCACCTGCACTTAAACTGCTCCTGATAGACCTTGGTTCTTGTAATCCTTTAAGTGATGGAGACACTGCCGTTCTCATAGACTCTCTGCTCTATTAGAAAGCTAAATCTCTCCTGCTACAATTTAAACCCATTACTTACGCAAATAAAAAAACCCCAACAACTCATTCCTTTCTTCTTTGAACCAACTGTCTAAATACTTGAAAATCTTTCCTCATAAGTGGCATCTTCCAGATGCTTTATTCTTTTCAGCTGGTCACATCTTTCAATACAGCAAAAACATTCACTGCACAAAAGCTGTTCTCCCCTGGTCCCCTATCCTGCTAAAGAAAGACCTTTATGATGGTAATGGTGAGCACTGAATCATAGATCATCACATT
Organism: Gorsachius magnificus; assembly: GCA_034008185.1. NCBI lineage: Eukaryota > Metazoa > Chordata > Aves > Pelecaniformes > Ardeidae > Gorsachius > Gorsachius magnificus. Next base: position 56,131,985 of record CM067083.1, on the reverse strand, counting down.
TGAGATACACGTTCTTTGTCTGTCTTTGCTTTTGAGGAATGTTCACTGAGATTAATTTCGGAGACTCCTCCAAAATTCTCATAGCCATAATTTCTAGTGTGCCGGGCCTGGGTTGTCTGAGAGGCTGACTTTTTCCTCAGGTAGTAATGGTGCAGCTGGAGTTTTCAAGTTTATGCCTTACTTATGATTTAACCAGGACTGAATGATATTTTCTTTTAAACTGTCAGTTCTGGAGGTGCTCTAAGTTGTAGCACAGTGAGGGAACCGCAGACTGAAACAGAAGACCCTTGTAAATGCTAAGTAGGTCATCAATAATTTACTAGGTTTAACTTAGCTCTTTTCAGTGTATATAAAAGATGACTAGACTTGCCTATACTGTTGTTGACTTGCCTATACTGCTGTTAGACAATAAATGAGTTAGGAATTTAATAAAACCACTCTTCCAATGAAATAAATAACTAGCAGTGCACCATCCACGGAAACGTGAGGCAGCAGGGGAGCTCAGAGGTCAAATACTGCTGCATTTTATCAGGTCCTGCAGAAAATTCTTCTACTTGTGCTTCCCTGGGGGCCGGAGGCACAAGAGCTTTGGCATGGGTGAGTCTCAGTAACGTTCTGTAGCTTCATCCAGAAACCGAGTCACACTCTCAGTAATGGGATGAGCTTCCCTGACTGAGGGGGATCATATACTGATTTATACCAGCCAACTGCCTGTCTCTCGGTGCCCAGCAAACCATTTTGAAAACTTCTGCACAAACCTTTCGCAGTTACTTTTTTTTTAATGTCTCTTCCTATTTCCGTCACTGGAGCTTAATGCAGAGTAGAAGAAAACAGTGGTAGAATGTGACTTTAGGAGCACACAAATTGGGGGGATCTCAGCTGCAGGGGTGTGTTTGTCACAAAAATTATCAGCTTTCATCACTACTTCTAAATGGGACAGGTTTCATATTATGGTGTCACTTTAACAATTAAACAAGAGATAAGTGTAGTCGGTGATAGGGTGAAGTACTGAACTAATTTGGTGAGCCTGGAATATATAAATCACAAGGAAAATAGACACTTAAAAATAGTTTGTCAAATTATGGATGAAGATCAGATGAAAGAAATGAAAAATAGAAACAGAACAGCCTTTGGGACGTCAGTGGGATCCATCAAAGTCTAATGATTATACAGCTCTGGCATTTTGCTTCAGTGTAGGGGGTCCCCCAAGCACTTCTGGTTGGTGGCTTGCTGAGTAAATGTCAGTTTAATGCTGCTTTCCTGTTTTTGTGAGAAACTCCTGTAGGGTCTCTCATCAGCTAACCAGTTTTATTATGTCCCCACTGCCTCTAGTCAAGCATAAATGTTAGTTCTATATGTAGCTGCTTTCTTACCTTGTTTCTTTTCATGCGGTGATGTCAGGTTTTTTAGCCACGGAAGGTCTAAGACCGGCTATTTTTGAACCATGAACTATTGGTGTCTTTGATGCTTCTTGCAAATCACATCCCTGGGTGCATGTCACTGAATTCGACATGCACACAGTTATGACAGTTATTTTAAAATTATTAGTTCCACTTTAAATGTGATCCATGGATAATGCAGCCCCGTGAGTGCACAGGAAATAGGTTCAGCTCTGCTTCTTTGTCAGCAGCACCAACAAATAAAAAAAGCTTGTGTCTGTGGTTGTCCTACATATGTGGGGGACACACGCTTGTCACTTTTCAATTTGCAGGGTATATGTCCGACCACGATTGCGTACTGTATTTTAAGCTTATCTCTTCATTTAAACGTGCTTCACACAGAATAGGGAGGAAATATTTTGCATGAGTGTTAGTTAATTTAGAAAAACGTTGTCACCTAATAATAAACCAGTGAAAGTAATGCAGTTCATTATTCTGTTCTAAACCTTGTAAGTGTCCATAGTAACTTACAATGTGCCATACAAAGAACATAATCCCTGCATCACCAGGGCGTTGCAGTCTAAATGCATGAGCGGGCACAGTATACTGAACTTTCCTTGTACATCTCTTTCTGCTGAATTACCAACGTATTTATTACATTACAAAATATATATAGAATAAATAACTGCATCAGAGATGGGCAAAACCAGTGGAGGAGGCTCATTTAATGACCTTCTGTTATAATTATTTAATTTGGGGTCAGAATAGGAAGTTTTTCATGGGGTAGAGCAGCTTTCTCAGGGATGTGGCACTAAGAGTGGAAAGAGTTTCAGTAATGCTGTCAGATCTGGTTGGAGAAGGTAGAGGCTAACCTTCCTCATACCCTTTTTTTTTTTTTTTTTTTAAAAGGCCCTTACTATGGCAAGGTGAAGGCATGGCCGTGCTCAGGCTCCCCTGACTGTTCTCTGGGTCGCTCCCTGTAGGGTGCTGGGGAAGGTTGAGCCGTGCAGCCCTGGGGCTGTGTCCGCCTGTGAGTCACAGTGGGAGCAGGAGCTCTGTCTTTCGACCAATACCAGGTTAGAAGTTTGGCTTTCCATGGGAAGTCAACTCACACGGTTCTGCTAATACTCAACAGAAGCCAAGGTGAAGTTGCCATGAAATCCCTCCCTATGCCAAAGGGCGGACCTGTGATAAAGTGACAGAGCAGCCATTGTGTTTAGATTCGCAGCCTCGTGCTCTCACCTGTCGCTAATACTTTCTTAGCACAAGAGAGTAAGTTTTTAAAAATGAGAAAGCAGCATTCCTTTGAATAACTTTGATTTAGTTAGTCAGGTTCTTATAATTTTTTTATGCTGGGGTTTCTGCACATAAAATATAAATGAAAGCAGTTATTAAGATTCCGCCTTTTTTCTGCATCATAAAGTGCTGCTATTTTTAAATAATCATCCCTTAATGCATCACATGGTTCATTTCATTAAATAAACATTTTAAATGTGTAAAAGCCATATTCATTAATATTTTTGAAAAAAAAAATCTAAGCCAATGGATATGGCTCCCTATGAATAACCGATATTTGTTTTATCTCCTGTTTCATATAAATCATTAGTTAAAATAAAATAGTTTTTCTCATTTTTTTAATTCTTCTTCTCTTTTAATCTTCCATTTATGTTAAAGTAATTCAAATATACTTAGTCATTGTCCCATTCCCTCTGTTTCTTCTTGGCTCTAAGGCTCCAGCTCTAAAGAGCCAATACAGTGCAACCATCTACACAAACTTTCGGTCACCACTCACTGTATATTCCACTTACAGCTTTGCCTAGTATTCATCCTCTGAACTTTTCTGTCTTTATGGTACCAGAACTCATCGAACTTGGACTCCTTGTCAGCCTCTGAGGTTCTGTAAAATGCACCCATCGACAGCATGCTGCCCTTGGGTCTGAGCCAGATGCCACCATAGTTGGCAGAAAGGTAATGGGAGTTGTACAAAACCCCTCCAAGTCAAGCTTTACATATTTGTTCTCAACTGTGTTGCTAGACACCTGTTTGTCCTCACTGTGCACAGCCCCTGTCACTGGCTTTATGCCTATTTCTGTCCTAGGAATCTTCTCCCAAGACCTTCACCCCTCAGCGTTTGTTTCTGATCTTGACATTGCTGAAATTCCAGGAAATTTTGAATTTCTTCATTTTTTTCTTTTTCTCAGGTGTGTAACCGGTGGTTTGCAAATCACTCCCTGTCTCTCATCAAATCCCACCTTATTATCCAGACAAGAGTGCTCTTTTCTATTTGGCCTCTGACTCCAATCCTCTCTGTAATAAAAGAATCAAATCCTATTCTCTAAATTTCATCATTTTTCTACATTCAGTCATTCTGCACGAAATCAATCCATTATGATAGCATTTATTTTTGCAGTGATTTACTGTGCATTGCTTATGTTGTGCATGCCATGAGCTTTAATCAGCTCTCTTCTGTTGATAAGTTCTATTCCAGACATAGAATAATATTCTATTCCAGACAATAGAAAGACAGAACATTTTGTTAAGAATACATAAGATTCTTTAATCAGGAAAGGTACTTATTCATTGTGGAGAGACTAAAACATCCTTTTTATGAAGTTGAAAGTGAGTCTAGTAAGGAATATCTCTGTTACTTATTCTGCTGGACTTGTATAGTTGTATTTGTACCCCTGAACTTAAAAAAAAAAAGTATTTTAGAGACAGAAACAGTCTGGGATGCTTAATACCTGGATTTTTATCCCTCTCCTGCCACCAGCCTTGCAGTATCCTTAAGCAAGCTGTTGCCTTTCTACATGCTTTGGTTTAGTTTCTGTAAAGGGAAATCAGCCATTTCAAACTACTTGAGATCTGCTGGGAAGAACAGCTGCATAAGTACTAAATGCCATTGTACCACTTTTTTCAGTCATCATCTTGGTAACATAGTGATGTCATACCTATCATCCTCAGTGAATGGCATCACTTTAACCGCTTTTCACACCTGTTTGTTCTTGAGAGGCAGCACACCAAACTGAGGATGCACGGAAGTCAGCTCCAACCCATGTTTTGTTTGAATTCCAGTGTAATTAAATGGGAATTTATTAAATCAAGTGAAGAAAATGGAGTAGGTAACAGGTATATTTGTGATACAACATAGCCAATGGACATGCTACTCCTGGACTGCAGAGCTGGCCAGTGGTAATGACTTTTTTAGTAGTGACGGTAGGAGAGAGGAGGATGGAAGATTTCAAGGTCTCAGGCAAAAATTAAAATATTAAAGCAAGTATATTTCCTTTCTAAAAAAATATAAAAAAATTCATATGTAAAAGACCAAGTTGGTAAATATAGAATCCTATTTTTGAAATTCCTGTGTTGAGAATTATGAATAGCTGTAGCTTGTTTTCACTTTTGTCTTCCACCCACTATTAACTTCTTGACAGGAAGAAGTTTCCTCAGCCCACACAGGCACATCAGTTACTGCCATCAGCAAGTGGTAGTTCTTCAGACAAGAAATAGGTGAGAAGATCTGGGTTTCTAAAATGGATAATATGGTGGGTTTGGTGACTGTGGAGCTGAATTTCTATTGAGTCTTGATTACTATCAGATAATTGCTGGTGTTCAACACCTCAACACATTAGATGCATCAAGACTGGGTCTTTGCAGAATCACGATATGAGAGGAAGGAGGGATAATGGTGCCAGGTGTTGCTGCAGCGAATGCCTCTTAATGGATCTTTTTTTTGAACTCTGGGTCCTGGTGTGTGGTGGTGTTGCCTTTGCTGAAAGAAAATGCCAAAAAGTTGCCATCATATGCCAGAGGCAAAAGCAGCCCACTGTTTGAACCTGATTTTTGAGCACATGAGATGTCAGACATAGTGGTTTATATCTTCAACAAAACAGATTTTAAAATAATAGCTAATGAAAAAACTTAGTCTTCCATATTCAGGCTGATCATATACAAATCACTTTTTAAGCTACATTGTACTGAAGATCAGGTAATTCTCCTTCCTTTCTCCCAGTCTCTGAACAGCCTGGTGGGCTCAGATTCTGCCCCACCAAAGTGTTAAACACTGGGTATGGTTTGCAGTTATATGCTTTTTATATACATGTCTGAATTTGCCCTCTAGGGTGTTACAGCCTGGCTGCAACCAGGGATTTTAGCTATTAATTGAGCCTTGTGTCTTCTATGCACTAACCTTTCATCTTTCCTCTGACAATTTGACACAAATTGACAAACGTTGTTGTTGTCTCATTAAAGTAAATGCTTAAATCACCAGAGATCATAACACTTTCCATAATAATTTTCTTGCAAATAGGCTATGCTTAAGAAGTGTATTCTTTTACAAAGAATCACTGAATGGCTGAGGTGGGAAGGGACTTCTGGAGATCATCTAGTCCAAACCCCTGCCCAAGCAAGAGTTACCTACATCAGGTTGCTCAGGGTTGTGTCCAATCAGGTTTTGAATATCTCCAAGGAGGGAGTCTCTCTGGGCAGCTGTGCCGCTGTTTGACCACCATCACAATAAAGAAAATTCTTTTCACATGTTTATACAGAATTTCCTGTGTTTCAGTTTGACCCCATTGCCCCTGGTTCTGTCACTAGGCATCACTGAAAAGAGCCTGGCTCCATCCTCTTTGGAACTGTCCTTCAGGTGCAGTAACACATTGAGATCCCCCTCTGAGCCTTCTCTTCTCCAGGCTGAACAACCCCAGCTCTCTCAGCCTTTCCTCATAGGAGAGATGCTCCAGTCTCTTCATTATCTTTTTGGGCCTTCAATGGACTCTCTCCAGTATGTCCGTGTCTCTCTCTTATACCGCAGAGCCCAGCACTGGACCCAGCATTCCAGGTGTGTCCTCACCAGGGCTGAGTAGAGAAGAATGATCACCCCCCTCAACCTGCTGGCAGCACTCCTCCCAGTGCAACCCAGGAGGCTGCTGGCCTCCTTTGGTGCAAGGGTGCATTGCTGGCTCATGGTCCTCTTGGTGTTCACCAGCACCCCCTCGGCCCTCTCAGCAGAGCTGTTTTCCACTCAGTCAGTCCCAGCATATTCTGGTGCACAGAGTTATTCCTTCCCATACACAGGGCTTTGGATTTCCCCTTGCTGAACTTCATGAGGTTCCTGTCAGCTCATTTCTCCAGCCTGTTGAGGTCCCTCTGAATTGCAGCACAACCCTTTGGTGTATCAGACACTGCCCCCTTTTTGTATCATCTGCAAATTTGCTGAAGGTGCACTCTGTCCCATCGTCCAGGTCATCAATAAAGGTGTTAAACAGCATGGGATGTAATATAGACTCCTTAAGGTCCTTTCTCTCAGCATCTTGAAGTCCTCCATTTCATGGTCACTGCAGCTAAGGCTGCCCTGACCTTCACATCTCCAACCAGTTCTTCATGGTCTTTTAAGTATCAGATCCACCAGAGCAACTCCCCTCAGCAGCTTCTCAATGACCTGGTCAGCTGATCACCTCTCAGGCTGATTCATGTGAAAAATAGTGCATATGTGAAAAGTAGATGAGTGGGTGAATTCTCAGTACCAGGAGACATAAGTTCTTTATCACAGGCTCACAATGCATTCTTAAGCATGCTTCTTGTCTATTCGGCATTTCAAGAAGACCAGCTACACAACAGAAATTATAGATGTGATTAGAGTTTGTTGGAAATTTAATTAAAAATTCTTTTAATAAAAATAAGTATTTAACTTTCTTAATATTTAACATTCCTCAGGAAACCAAAACTAATAGAGATTCTTCCTGTTCTGTCCTGTTGTTCTGTGCTGTATTAATAACAAAATAGATGAAGGAAAAGGAGAGCGAGGAAGAAGGAAAGTCCTAGGAACAGCCTTCACATCAATATATTGGGCTTGATTTTTTAAAAAAACTAAATTTCAAAGAAACATATTTTTCAATATTTGTCTCCTTACTTTGGTTCTGATATTTGTCTTCCTTTGTAATATACAGATGCAAATTTCCAAATCACAAGAAAGTAGGCTGCAGACTGGAGAAAAAGGAAGAAATGCATCATTGTGCTTTCCTATATCCTTGCAATAAACAAGTGTGACTGTTTTGAAAGGCAGAATAAACACCACTTGGATTTGAATGACTGAGGTTGTAAATGGATCTTGTGGAAATCTGTGACAGACAGTCTGCCATGGCAGAATTCTGTGTCTAAACGTACACATCAAATGATTCCAAATTGTTAGTGCTACTATGGTGAAGTCTCATGATTTCCACACTAACATCACCTTCGTGGCTTCTCCATCACCACAGAGGGGCACGGAAGTGGTCTCATTTTGCCTCCACTCTTTTTAAAAGTGAGGTCTATACCTTTTCCTCTGGGAAGTTCTGGAGCAGACCAGAGATGCAGTGTTCAAATTCAGGGGAATCCTAGGAAAACAGTGGTTGTGCTGGGATGGGACTTGGCAGGGAGGAGCAGGTCTGCACCCAGTGCAGCCCTCCCATTTACTCCAGCACAGGCTGCAGAGCTCCTGGGGCACACACCAGCTCTCTAGTGGTGTTGGTGTGATTGGAGAGCAGCGATACATAAAGGGAGAGAAAGAGAACACCCCAGCAGCAGCCTCTGCTAAGTCCTTGTTCAAAAAAAATATTTAATAGGTGTTTTTAGTATCTTTATGGAGAAAGACTGAAATAAGTGCTAACACTTATCTCTGGCATGAGGACAGGTTTTCCTGGAAAAAATTAAACAAACATGGCAATGTGATTGTGGTCTATCAGAGACGCAGTTAGACAAAAAATATGCCTATATTCCATTTACTTGCAAAAAATACAGGTTTTCCAACTGCTGTAACTGGTCAAATGGTGAAGAAATACAGCTTAAAACATAAGCAGGTTAAAGGCAAGTCCTCTACCAAAAAAGGATCAGCGTTTCCAAATGTTTTTATTTAATTTGTTCTTGCCATAGTACCACTTTTCTTCAGGCTTTTGGGGAGATAAGTTACTGGGTAAAAAGAAATGTAGTGAATATACTTAAAAGTGGTTTAAATCAAAGACTGAATTTTGGCTACTTCTGAATACTTATGAGATCTAATACCTATGTGTATTATCATATACTCTTTTCTCAGTACCCCTATTCAAAATACCACGATGTCCTAAAATAATAAAAGCATAATTCTGTGATCACACCTGCCAGGGAGTTTAAAACCCAGTTGGAGCCCAGGCTTCACAGGTTGCTTGCAAGGAATTTGCTAGTGCAGGTGTTTAACTGAGCAGCTGGCAGTCACAGGGACTAGGGTAGCTTCAGTTCACAAGTTGTCCATTGAAGCAATGGGGGATGCATTCTGCAGGGCTCGGGGGGTGATTTGGAGTAACAAAACTTTGCTGATTAGAAGTTAAATGTGATGGGAATGTTTTCCATAGCCATAGTTATGGGACTGGGTTGGTAGATTTTCATATAAGCCAATAGCAACCTGAGGAAAAAACAGGAATTGCAGTAGACAGAGTTTATAGCCTGTACATGAAAGGAAAACACTTGTATTCACTCAGTACGTAAACATGACCAATCAGTCACTGCCCTTGAATTCCCTCTGACTTCCCTGCATAATGTTTTCAAGGATGGCAAACATTATTGTGAGATAGATCGTTCCTACTGTATTTTTTTTTTGTCCTAGAGTCAACTCTAGCTTTGCACATTCTCCTTTTTCCTCTTCAGATTTACTTCCATTGCATATATGAAGTTCTTGAAAACATTTTTTTTTAATCCTGGGGACAGACAGACACTTACCCAAATCTCTCTGAAATGAGAACAGTGACTGTCAATAGAAGAGTGACTGGGAATTAGACTAGGAGATTAGAAGCCCTGGACTCTAAGATTACTTGCTTTCTAATTTCTGCTTTGCTTTGAGCGACTCACTTAGCTTCTCTATATTCTAATTTTTCCATCAAGTGTATACTTATACCTAATCATTAAAGTAAAACACTTCCTCTTATTAGGGCTGTGGTTATAATAAATGAACCATGACTTGTTGTTATCCTTATTTTCCTTTGCATAATTACGATTATTTTTATTTGTGTGAGTGTATGCATAGTAATAAAACCCCCCTCTTATATTGTCCTATTGAATTCTGGGGAAAATAACAAATGAACAAACAAACTTGTTTCTGATCCCACTCAAAATACTTAATGGCAGAGAGTTGTTTATAGAAGTGTTTCAAACTCTGAAAAAAAGATTTTTCCAGGTCATAGGAACATTTTAAAATTACTTTGTTTTGAAAGCTTTTATATTTACATGTAAATTGGGACAATTCTGTATAGAATGCTTATGATGCGGAAAGCATTTCTGCTCTCCTCTATAAGGAACATCTTTGCAAAGTTACATGTAGCTTTTCTGCTGTTATTCCTCTCAAGTTCTTCTTTTCCTTTTTTGATTACTGACCCTGATTAGCTAACTGCTTCTCATGCTCCTGACAAACTCTAATTATTAATTTTTATTTCTTCAGCTAAGTGCTTCTCAGAAATGTTTCTGTATGCCTTATTATGGGGGGTTTTAAATTAATTGACTAGATCTGATGCTTGTAACTTCCCCCTCTTGACAGATTCAGTGTTAACATTGAGAGAAGATTCAGATCACAAGCCACAGAAGTTCTCATGGAATTGTGTTAAGAACTGACATGTCCTGAAGGTTCACTGTAATTCTCTCTGGCATAAGGTTAATTGTGATGCCCAGTTACCCCAATCTATTTCTGTCTTATGTAGGGAATGCATGTTTTAGCATTGCCGCTGCAATTTTTTAGCAGTCTTCCAGTCTTCTCAGTGTTACGGAAATCAAATATGAAGACAGACAGTAAATATGATATGTTAAAGAATTTAAGATTCATATTCAGCGCCAGGTTCTGAAATTGAGCTCTGTAGAGACAAACTGCACATTATTGACTATTTAAAACTTTAAAGTGCAATTGGACTTAAAGATTTCCAGGGGTGAAATATTACTGCATTTGCCCTGGTCTTTTTTTCATGTGGGAGTGTGTGGCAGGTTGCCAACTGATTCCATAGTGATTCATACTTTCCAATAATGCCTATGGAGAAATTCACATTCTCAGGCATTTATTCCATGCATAGCTGTGATTAAGTCAATACTAGTAAACCAGAGACCCTAGACATTAACACAAGACTGCAAGTACTGCATATATATTCCTGTACCAAGCAAGTATAGATTATTACTACTAAAGATTTTGCAGATATTATGTGCTCTGGGCAAGTGTAGAATTCTTTCACTGGTGGTAGGTTAAGAATCAGAAATTGTTACAATTGGTACTTGTGGATGCTCTTCTTTCATATTTTATACCCAAAGTCTCAGAGAAGGTTTTCACTAAGCATAATACCAATCATGGAGCACATTGACTTTACTACTGACTGTTGAAATAAAAACCAAAGCCCGCATCTGATCCCTCTTTCTAAGTGCCACACACAGCAGTCTCAATCTCCAGATGGTTCAGCTTCTGTAACCACTGGAGCCTGATCTTGTTTTGCTGACAGCTTCTGGTCCGTGCTGGCCAGTGCTGTGCCAACATAACGTTATGTGCAGGTTTTTTTCCTGCTTTCTAAAAGGAAATGGTGGAAACAGTATCTTATGTTGTTTGAAAGCACAGGTAAGGTATATGCTGACGGAATTTGGTTTCCTGAGTCTGCTGGAGAGAATTTTACAGACTGGATGCAATCTGCATGTCACCAGCTGGACCGCACTTTCAATTAATCAGTGGGAAATTATACTTTTAAAATCAGGCTATATTAACAAATTTATTATGAATTACAATAACTTGGTTAGGGCAATGTGTGTTTGGCCCTGGCATTCATAGAATCATAGAATCGTTTAGGTTGGAAAAGACCTTTAAGATCATCAAGTCCAACCGTTACCCTAACCTGCCATCCCACCACTAAACCATGTCCCTAAGCACCTCGTCTACCCATCTTTTAAATACCTCCAGGGATGGGGACTCCACCACTTCCCTGGACAGCCCCTTCCAGTGCCTGACAACCCTTTCGGTGAAAAAATTTTTCATGTTGTCTAACCTAAACCTGCCCTGGTGCAATTTGAGGCCATTATTTTCTTTTTTCCTTTCTTTGGTGCACCGCAGGACATAAACACCTGCTTTAGTTGTTGTTTATCCTGTCTTGAAATGGGAAACAGAGGCAGAAAACTCACAGCAGTCATTTCTGCTCTGTTTCTCAGCTCTGTTATTAGCACTACCAAGCTTTCCCGTATGGATGACAGAAATTGACATAGATAATTAATGATTTGATGAAATTCCACATGAAAAAGAATCAGTTGATAATACCACCTCAATGCTGCAAAAATGAATTAAGAAGTGTGTGAGATGTTCAGGTAGTGTTAAATGTGATACAAGGTCCTATTTAGAACAGAACCTGGATAAATCCAGACTGTAAACCGATATAAAATGTCCATTGTTCAGCATCACAGGACTCTAAAATGTCTTCTATTGCAAAGGGGAATAAACCAGAGTTGTATCCTTGTGCAGGTTTGTTGAACTGATTTTTATTTCCATGTACAGATCCCAGGTGGCCCTGTCATGAATCTGCAACACTTAATTTGAATGGAGAAATTGGTAAGCTATATTAGTTGTCCATTCTGGGTCAATATTAAACAGAGACTGAATATTCAGCAAGCAGGGGTAACCAATGTAGTATGATAGAAATAATTTCTCTGTGTATATCCACAGCCTATCTGAACTAACTAAATACTAAATGACTATTATATTTTTACAGAACTCATTCTCTGAGCCAAATCTGCAAATTTAATTTAATTGTATTAATTCCATTGTATTTTTAATCTTTTTACTACAAATGGACCTATATGAAAAAAACCTAAATATGTTAGTGAGCTTGATTATTTGGTTAATACTTCCGTTAAGGACCAATTTTGAAAGATAGTATTAAATTTTCAAAGACCAGATATTTGCATTCCTTTTTTTATAGTTTAAAAGGAATATTTGCTTGTTAACACAGATGTTACTGATGTGATTGTAACAACTCAGTGTTTGATTTTTTTATTATTTGCTTATTTTGATTATTATTTTATCATTTGTTGAGGAAAACTATCTCACTTTATTCCATTCTGTTGTTTCAGCTGTGAGTGGGGAATCTTTCATCTGACTTTATCTAAAAGTTAGACATCTTATTTGAGCTGTTCTTTAGTTAAAGTTTAAGCTCTTCATCTAGCTAACCCCCTTTAATAAAAAAGAAAGTCAGATTGCTTAGAAAGCAAATTCATCCCATAATGGAATAAAAGTCAAGTAGGATAAATCTTCGTGTCAATACGCCTATGTCTCTTCATTGACAATAGAGGTAGTGTGAATGACTTGTCTTAGTACTTTTATGTGGCTAAAATTAGGGGGAAGAAGCCCACTTTAAGATTTTGACCATCATCTAGGATGTTCAGAATATCCCTGATATTTTATAATTTAAATTCTTCTCCCTCTCTCTCATTTTTGTGACACTTTTCCTGTTCCCTGCTTTCTAGGGCTCCATCTTCTTAATCTCTCTGCTATTTTTCACACAGCTGAAGGACAAGACTGCAGATTTTCAGTATTAGCTTTTTTTTGAAAATGCAATAACTAGCTCAAATGATAATTTGTTCCTCAAAATCTCAGTTTAGCTTCTTTTTGAAATTGAAAGATCAAAAATATTTCACTAGAAAATGTTCAGCAGCATAACTGAGCTCTCCAGGAGTTAAAGGACCAACCATCAGACTAGCTACAGATGTCTACTATTTTGCATAACTTGTCCAAGAGGGTATGTTTTGATCACACTGATAGCTGTGAAATTAGTATCTGTTGACTTCTTTAATTGCTAAAAGTGAACATTTAGTTATAGAGGTAAATTAATTTTGTATATTAAAGTCTATCATACATTGTATCATATAAGTAATGCTTCATTTGAAAATGATTTTATTATGCTGTGATTAATAATATTAATCTATTTTAGTTAAGTAATTGTTCTCTTAACTCTATGTGGTTAAGACACACATATATTTTTGGTCTGTGTTTGGTTTTTTTCAAAACTTTAGGAATTCTTAATTTTGATGAATTTCTGTTCATAGACATGCAGTGTATCTTTAGAGTGAAATCTGATGAAAAATAGGAGCTGTGGAGAGGGTCCTTTTTCCTTTCTAACATCTACTAAGGTAAAGAAGTTATGAAAGGTTACATGACATAGAGGAAAAAATGAAAAGCAGTAGATATTTTCCCCATTACAGAGGACATATCTTGGTTAGAAGTGCTTTGGAACAAGCTGGTAAAAGTTATGTAAATCTTTGCTTGCAAATGTGCATTTGGGAACTATGTCTGGCAAGACAGATGGGTAAATTTTACTCTTTTACACCCCGCTGTCTCTTTCCTTGTGTTTATTTGGCCATAACCACGACAACACTGGTCACACTGAAACTGGCCACTACAATTCTGCCTATATTTTCTTTGAAACTCCCATGTCCGTGGTCTTTTCACGCTGTCTACAGGGACTGCTAACTGGTGACAGCCTTTTTTGTCAAGAGAGGGCAGCCAGCTTTCTGGCAAGGCAGCTAATAGAAGGAATTGATTTCATCGTCAGAGCTAAATGGCACCTCTCTGGCAACGGACACGTTGAGTCACATCTGCTACGCATGTACCTCTATGCTGTTCTCCTGGAAACTCTCCTGGATGGAGTCTGTCTGCCTCTCAGAGCCCAGGCAGAAAAATGGCCTTTTTGAACAGTTCATTTTGGTCAGGTTTTCCAGCCACCAAATGTCTGCAGCACCTGTTCCACTTAGTTTTGATGGTTTCCAGGTACCCTGCCTTCAGGTTAGTGTCTTCACTATATTCTGTAGGCTGAGTGGGATGTCATAAACCACTACAAACTCCACAGTGTAAATAAATTAACACAAGAAGAACCCACCTACTTCCCATGCAGCTTTGTGACTCACTGCAGGCACCAACTGGTTTCCCCAAACATTTTGGAACAACTTTCTCTGATCAAGATACTTCTTGTGCAAGGCAAGGCAATAGCTGCTTTCAAAATTTAATGGGCACAGACACATAAAGAAGAAGGAAATTAGTCAGCCAACAAGACTGAAACAGCAATTAGTTAAGGAGGATCCTATGAGCTGACCTGTACAGGCAAATTATCCCTCACATGTGCCTCCTATATGAAAGGTAAAAAATCACAGAATTTTGCACTTAACATGATTTCTCCTCTAGACAGTAGATAATTAATCATCTTCTTGCCCTTTATTAGGTAGATGGAGCTGTGAATGAAATTACATACTCATTAAAGTAATCAGATCTTAAAAAAAACTCCACTTGACTTAACAAATTATGTGGATCAGTACATAGCTTTACTTTTCAGATACAAAATGAAGAGTAGCCTAAGAAACTGCAGAGTAATTAGCACCTGTCTTTTCTTTCCTTCCACTCAGTAACTCTGGTCTTCGTCTTATCTCTGTTTTCTTCGTGTAATGGAGCTTCTCTGATCTTCCCAGAGAGATCTGTCAAATTGTTCCATATTCATTTTTTGACATGAATGTCAAATTATTTTTCCCAGGAGTACAAATAGTGATACCAAAGAAAAAATAAAAAAAAAAGAAAAGAAGCAAAAGTAGCCCTCTAGAATTTTTAGTGATGAATAATAAAAAGTGACTTCATTTATTATAAGGTAGATTCCAAGTGGTACGGGAAATTATTTGGAGGTTTAAAAACAGCAGTGCAGAATTTCCTGTTATTCTTGTATTATTTCCTCTCTTCTTCAAATGTAATATTACTGAAATGATAGCTTGTTTTTTCATTATGCTCAGGAAATATGATTCAACATTTCTGCAATGTTTCTTGTAAATAGAAGTAACTGCATACTTCTAGAACTGATAATGTTCAATATTAATCTCTGTAAGTAACAATTCACATGGAAAAGTAAACACAAATGTAAATGGAAAATACTTTCAACTGATTAGACAAAATGAGATATCAAAAGTATAAGGCCATTCTTTCAGAATTTTTTAAAAAGATTAATGACAAAATAATTTTCTGCAAAAGAAACCAAGAGCTCATCTTGATTTTAAGCACAATGCAATCCCTAGAATATTATTCAGTTTTGTTTGTTGAGATCAGTCACTTGTTGACAAATTCATACCTTTGCAGTAGTATTCAGACATCAAGAGATGGAAACGAATCTAAGTTTGGCCAGTCAAGCGCACTGTTTTAAAACATGTTCTTTATTTCTTATTTGACTTTGACTAGTTCATAGCAGGTCCAGAGAAAGCATGGTGCCCAGGGCTCTGTTCAGTTAAGCCCAGTGTGAACATCTCCAAGTCCAGTCTGAACTTCTGAACAGAGAATCCACAGCCTCCCCTGGGCAACCTGTTCCGGTGCTTGACCACTACCATGGTGTCTGATGCCTCCTGAAAACTTTTTGAAAATGTTCTATGAAGAGGTATTTCAAGTTACTGTAGAAGTATTTATCAGATGCAGAATCTTTGTGAACAACACTTGGTGCTATAGGGAATTTTTCACAGATCAGAGTAGAAATTTTTTCATTGCAGTTGTGAAGATACCACCATTCTATGAATAGTAAAGAGATAACTGTATTATAAATACCCTAAATGACAAAACTTGTTTCATTTATAAAGAGAATGGACTGAGTTGAATTTATTTTAATTGAGAGAGAGTCATCATAGATATCTCTTACTATAGAGTGACTTTGGTGTGAGTTTTCATTGAGTTTACACTGCCTTCCCAGGATGAATTAAAATCAATCCCATTGTATATAAAACCATATTTCTTTAAAATGAACAATGACCAGGACCTTATTAGGCATTATAAAATGAAAAACCTTCCTTTGCATAACCCATATGTGGTTTTGTGTAGTAAAACTGACACCTTTGGCAAAGGGGGCAAGAACTCAGCAAAAGAGAACTGGGTAGAGACTATTGAACTAAATTAATTTTTTTTTTAAATTGTCTGGAGCTAATGAGAATTATCTTCCAGTCATTAGTGATGGGGCTCATCTAGTAATCTTTAGACAAGACTGATATTACTGCTGTTTATTTTCATGCTGTATACCTCCACATCAGGGCAAGATCTGGAGAAAGACAAAAAGTTTCTTTCTGATTTTTCTCCTCGGTGTCTGTTTCCATAAGAAAGAGGCCTAGAAAGGCTACTCAGAGAGATAGTGCTGCTTAATCTAGAGCAGGCCCTGAGGGAAAGAGGGCAAATGTAAAGTTATCTTTAAGAGGGGTAAGGGAGAGATTGGAAAATATGGGCCAGTAACCTTAACTTCAGTTTCTACAATAATAAAAATATGAAAAGATATATTTTTGTAAACACCCCAAAAATAGCAAGAGGATGAGTGACAACTAAAACAAATTTGTCAAGAACATATCATACCCTCTGAATTTCCCTCTGTTGAAAAGAAGTACTGTGTATGCAGAATAGTATATATTGTATAACTTGACCTCGCTACTGTTTTTTAACTTTCATATGACATTTTCATAATCAAAATGGGGAAGTGAGGTCTTCAAGAAATTAATATCAGGCAGATATACACAAATGGTTAGGAAACCATGTTTAGTAGTTATTAATGGTTCTTTGTTGGCTAGCATTACGTATTGAGTAGTGTTCTGCAGAGATCAGTCCTATGCCCGGTTCTCATCAATGTTCTCATTAGTGACTTGAATCATCAAGTAGGTAGTCAATGATTAAATAGTGTAGTGTGCTTATTAAATTTCCAATGACATCAAGCTGTGAGGGTCTGTAAACATATATGAGGATCTTGACAAATTAGGGAAATCATTTAAATAAATTGGATGCAATTCAGTAACGAGAAATGCAGAACGCTAAGCTTAAAAGATCAAACGTTTCAAGATAAGTCATAATATGTGAAGCAGCAATTTTGCAGAGAAGAATCTGAGGCAGACCGAGTGGACATTTTCCTTAACATTAGATATCCAAAATGCAGACATCTGTGTCTGATATATTCACTTTTATTATCCCTTTCTAGTCATTGGGAAGAAATACCAAAAATCTGCTTAAGATACCTTAGAAATGCATATATTTCTCCAATGATTATCCACAAAGCCCAGGACAGAAGCACAGGTATAGATGTCCATACTGTAGATAGACAAAAATATATCAAGTGTCCAAGCTGGATAGATTTCTCTTAAACCAAACGAGAAGAATCCTCTTTATTTGACATGTGTTATCATTATAAAGGATTCAAAGCCAGTTACAGAACAGGAAGTCCTAGATGTAGATTTACCAGGGACAAGGAGGGAGCAACACCAGTTACTCCCATTCATTAGCTAGCTCCTCTTTGCCTACTCCCCACCACTGTTCGAATGCAGAATTAAAAGAAGGTTCATATCCCCAAAATCTTACAATCCGGGAAAAAATATTTAAACAGCAGATGTTCAAAACATTATGGGTCAACACAAGTCAAACATCACAGTGTTGCTGCTACGCCACTGAAGTGTGGCCAAATTTACCACAGCACTTCAGAGATCTCCTGTCCAGAGCTTATGGTTGGCTGCCCAGAAATCAGTGTGACTGTTCAGACCCTCAGAGCCAGGCAAGTGTTGTCCTGGCGACTGGCTTTGAAAAAATTCCTTGAAAAGCCTGTCCAAAGACTATCATAAGCAGCAAGAGGTCAGGCTGTTTTAACATGCACAGCCTGAATTTTATTCAAAATATGTTCAGTTTTGATTCTGATCTATGGAATTATTTCAGTTGCCCTCCCCCAAAACCTGATAGGGCCTTCACATACTGTGGGTTATGATGATGAACAAGAGCTAGTGATAGCTGCATGCTAAAGACAGACTTTTCACATGTCCATCCGTAAATACTAACTAATCAGGTGTTTGCCAATCTAATGAAAGATATGAATGATCTTCCTGGCTAGCATTAGGAATTTAGGGTAACTTGCATTGACCTATAGAGGACCACAGATGTGTAATCTGACAAACCCAAAAGTATAAAACCCAGGAAGAACTGATAAAGCACTAAAAGTCTTCAGCTGCACATTACATTTAAGCAGGATGATTTGGGTTGATTGAAAATGTTTCAGCCCGTTTCTGCTGAAGGGCTTTGTAGGAAGAATGTGACAGCCGCTGCTGACTCCCAACAGACAGATATTTTTTAACACAATGTCAAAGGAATTTTCTGAGACTTAGAGAAGTCTTTATATAGAGTCCAAGGACTCATTGTATTGTGTAGTACCCAGAAGCCCTAGTGACAGTTGGTTGCTCACAAAAGTTTAAGTCTCCATTGTTATATGCAAAATAAAATCGGTAGTGCACTACAGCTACAACTGAAATGCCCACATCTCCCACGGTTTTTTCCACAATATCAGAGGGGCTAGACAGATAGAATCTGTCAGCAGGAGATTGCATATATTATTTAGTCCCAACAATACATTTTTTTTAAAAAGAAAATACAGACTTAACTGAAATGGACAGTAAAAACAGTCAAAAGCACAGGATTTCTTTCTTTAATCTGATAGTATTTAGCTTTTGAGGATTTGAGATTGCACTAAGCAGTCATACAGACCATAAGTCCAATACTTGCTGTCACTGCCTGCGTCAATCAAGTGGCAGTGTTATTTCCATCAAATTTATTAGAGTTGTGTGTCCCTGGACACTGGCTCTGAGAGCTGAACTGCCAGCAGCCTAAACCACAAGAAGTTCAGTGACATTTGGATGCGAATGATTCAGCGCTTGTTTCTTGTTGAGGAAGGGGATAGAGATGAATACATTTATGCATGCAAGGAGCTCTGTGCTCAAGGTCTGTAAATAATGAGAATGCCTATTTCATAAGCGTTCTGTGACACTTTTATTATGAAGTAGCAAACAGAAGGATGCCCATAAACTGATAGACATAGATGTGGGCAAATACGCCTCCCAGGGGTGTAATGAGACCAGCAATAAACAGAGACGTTCTCTTCCTTGTGCCCTGTCACAACTAAAGAGGGTCTCAGCCAGCTTCCGTGAGACTGGTTCCTCCCTGTTGTCCTCCCTCTGCCTCATGCCCTAACACCTCCTGAGTCCTGGCCCCTGTCACCTTGGGTGTCTTTTCCACACCCTCCTGTTGTAGCTCTGGTGCCTGCTGTGCCCCCTCAGCCCATGGCCAAGTGCTGCTATTGCCCTTCTGCTCAGGCATGTTCTTGGTGGACTTGCTTTCCTCCCCAGAGTGAGTTTTCACCTGCTAATTCTCACTCTCTTATAGTTTCTTGGAAATAGCTTGTTAAAGCTTCAGATCATGGTAAAGTGGTGGAAGCATGGATTTTGCTGACCGCAGCCTTGGCAAACAATCCTCTTTGCAAATGACAAAAAGCCCTTTTTTTAAAAAAAAAGAAATAAACTGCCAATGAAATACTTCTTGAAAGATGTCTGTTCAGTTCAAAGAAAATATTTTATTTTGATAGCATCAAGCTGTTCCATTCTAAGTTAAACTTTTTATGCATGAGTCCAAAAAAAAATGAGAATTGTTTTCCAGAAGGAAAAAGGAAAGTATTTTACATAATAAGTTCATTGCCGAAAACTGGGGATTGGCATGAACACCTGGGCAGCTACATTTAGAACTCAAATTTGAGGTCACAAAAACTAAAGCAAACACATCACTTGTAAAAGAAGAGAGTGTGAAATACTTAAACTACCTGCAGAGGTGAAGAAATCTGCACTGGCCTTGCCTCAAAATGGTAATTTACTGCATTATTAGCTGAGTATGGCTGTGTAAACCATGGAAATTATTATGCTTGTGGCAGAATCTTAGAATGGGACGTGAGCAAGTTCTTAATCTGCCCATGTTATACCCTGACACGCTAAAAGGAAATAAAATCGGTACCAGTCTGCTTCACTATATACATTCCTCTTTGGAAGGATTTGCATTTGTGTCTGAAGGACAGTGACTGCAGAGGTTTTTTGTAGCTGTTCTTTGCACTGAAAAACACTTTAAAAAGCCTCCTGTAGATCTGATTGCTACCTGATGTGATCTGTCCTGAGAAGTCTAACTGCCCAGTTTGTACATGCAGCTCCTATTTTCTCATGCACCTCCAGCCTTATTCTTCCATCTCTCTGTGGAACATTATTTCATGCAACTGTAGGTCTCTGTATTATAGGTAAAATGTCCTCTGAGATTCCGCAGTGAGGATCCTCTCCCTCATCACAGCCATTTATTCTAGCATAACATTCTCTACTGCTTTGCACAGATGTAGCATAAATATGCCCTCAGAAGAGAACCATTACAGCTCAGGCCCTTGATCTCAGATCCTCATTATGCAGTCCACCCTCTAATTCACTTGAGGACTTCCTTGATGTTAATTTGCACAATACTTCATTTTGTTAGCTGAATACACAGCATATGTCCTATCATTAAATAGAGACAGATACATGAAACAAGCCTTTCTGTTGAAAGAATCTTATTTAAATAAGAATATTAACTTGGGCAAAACAAGGACTAAGTTAAAATTAGGTCTGTTTCTCTATGGGACCAAGTGTCTTGGGTATATAAAGGCCTTGCTTTTGTTTGAATTTGGATAAGTCATAAGGTGAGACAATTTTAAGGTGTCCAAAGATCTTTGGAAGAACATCCGCAGCATCAAAATGACAGTTTTCCAGGGGTCCTAAAGTATTGCTGTTTGATAAAGGAACAGATGTTTATTCCAAAGTTAGGAAACTTAATGGACGGTGTTTAATGGATGGAGCAAAGTGGTCCTGATGCTCATATATGTTGAGTGGGTTCTTCTATAACACAGCCCATCATAAAATATACCAAAACCTTCACAGTCTACTTCCAAAGCCAAAAGATGTATATAAGGTATGGCCTTTTTTTTGGTTAATCACTACCCAGTTCAGAAATAGCCTACTTTTTTATCACCAGAGCTTTCAGAATAACCCTAAGTATATAACCCCTGTTAGACCATATGGCATTTAGAGAGTTCATGTTGCCAGCATCATAGCTGTTTTTTAATGCTTTTGGTCTAAACATGGAAGCACATATTGTTCTCACATGGAAAAAAAGAAATATTGAGATATATTTGCATATTTTGTAAGGGACATAATTAAAGAGAGTCTTTTATTATGGTTAGCTACACCCTAACATAATTTAGTCTGTAGAAAATGTTTTATTATTCTTCCTAAAATGAGCCCCCTTCCTTGAGACTTGTGGCTGTTGAAAACTGATTGGTAATAATTATACACTGAGTTTCTCTAAAATCAGCTGCCACTGTAAGCAATAGTTCAATGTATGAAGTGTTTATTTGGACTTTTAGTTCTGATTTCTCAGTGCATTACTTTTACATAACAACACATAGTGTGTGCTGACGTGCACTGAAAAACTTCTCCACCTTTGTGAATTGGGACTAAGGAGCTGTGACAATGGCCTGGCTAATCCACTCCCCACCCCTGAGCTGCTCACTCCTTTCTGAGGTACTTTTTAAGAAGTAGGTCTATCTGAGTTCAGTTGTACTGTGGAGGCATTTTCTAAATATAAAAATGTAGCCATTTAGATATGGGATAGCCATTTCACGGAAAAATCCATCTTATCCACTTCAAAGAGCCACGTTCCCATGTCATGCTTTCTTTGCTCTAAAATAAGATGTCGAGATCTACCAACACTTTGCATTGGATTAAATGTTGTTACAGGAAATAATAAATGGAGTTTTCTCTCAGCTTGTCATTTTTCTCTTGTGTCTCTATTTTTTATACATATATAAATATATCTTGTATACATGTCTCTTTCCACTACAAAATATGTAAGACACCACGTTGGGTGCTCAATAAGATGCCAGACAGCGTGGTCTGGGAGTGAATGGTGCTCCCGCCTCCAGCTGAGAAGAGCAAAAGGATATGTGCATCACAGCACTTCTGTACCCCGAGACAGTGACAAAACAACATACAATGTCTAATAACCACGAACAGATCATATGAATGATTTTGCAGGCATCTGTCATATTAGTCTGTGGGTTGAATGTGAAAGGTTTTTGTTTGTTTGTTTTATTCTGCATAAAATTTAGTGGCTCTGTAGACAGCAAGCGTGTTTGTTGGCAAGATTTTAAACAGTGCAGCCAGAAGCTCGTCATCTATCTTTGATACTACAAGGATATGACATTAATCAATTTTTAGCAAATCTCTGTTTCATGTCTGAGCATGAAAGTTTTACTCTTCCTGGTAGCTGTTCTAATTGCCTTGCTGAATGCAGCAAATCTATAGCTCTGGGTTCAGTAACCCTTCAACTCTCTTTCCACAGCTTTGAATTACTCAGTGGCTGAATGTATGAAAATCAGATGGCCGGATACTGTTCTCATTTACTCACCATTTTTAGCCTGGCTTCCTAAGGAAATCAGGTTTATGTGAGCATATTGTTTCACTGGCATTAACTGCCCTCTTTCCCTAGTAACTTTTAAATACATTTTTGGTCATTTTCAGCTATACTTGACAATGTCTAGATATCTCAAAGCCATTCAATTCCTTTGACTTTTGTGAAAGTCGATGGCTGTAATTCAACTTTATCCCTTCTGTCTGACTGCCTAGCTGCAGAGAAAAAGAGGATCTAAAGCCAGACAGTAACTCACATGAGACAACCAGCCAACCCCCACCACTGCAAGCTTTGCTGATGCCATTCTGGCAGACCAAGTACGGACAGAAAACTCAGGAGGGAGCAGGTGGTTTGGGAGGGCCATGGCTGAAAGGGGAAAAGTTTTGGGGAGAGCTATAGCTGAAAAATGTTAGGACACAAAGAAAATTGAGTGTGCTCATAAAAAGGCACGGGTAAGCTCTGAACAGGTAGAGAAAATCCAGGAACACTGTAGACGCTTAAGGGTAATTACCCTTACTCTAGTGGAAGAGATGGGACACATCAGGATATTGGAGTGGAGGAAGAAAACAAGGAATAGAGAATATATGTCCCTAGGTTAATGGCTTTACTGGTCCTGCAGCTTGCAAAGAAAGTACACCCATTTTTGTTTACTGCAATGTAAAAGTTTTGAAACAGCTCCAAGAAGGTACTTTGCAAAATCCAGTAAAAGTGATTTTTATCTTCTGTTATGGAAATTTGTGTCACTTTCTATAGATCAGAATGTTTCCTAAGTTGGAAAATCACATGCATTTTCTTTTGCTCTTACATCAGCCTGGAAGTGAAAGTTGGATTGTTTTCTGTCTTCTGTCAGAAAAAGTAACAAATTTAACTCCGGCAGCTATCTGAGCATATCACTCCTAAATTAATCTGTACTCATGTTTCTTTCCTCTTCTTCAGTTCTGTTGGCACATTTGCCTTTCGCACTGGCATTAAATCACTCATTGAGTTCTGGCCAGGGAATAACTCATTCAAATGTACCAATTTTAAAAATTCTCTGGTCATTTGGAACTACAAGTGGCATAATAAATCAAAATACCAAACTATTTTTTTCCTCTTATTACTTGTTATGTTCCTTTTAATTTCCCTATTTTCTGCAGTTTTCTTTAGGACAGAAAGGAGTCTTCTTAATTTTGCATTAGCGTCATAAACTTGATTGAGGACTGTGGACAGCTAATCAAACACTCAAAAGTGTAACTTAAGAGCCTTCACAGATGGCTGTATTTAATCATTGAAATGTCTCTTCTGAATTGTGTAGATAGCTACTAAATTTTGATTTACTATTAAAACAAAAAAATCAACAACTATTAATTTGTGTTTTTCCAGCACCCTCGCCCCCCAAAAGCAGCACACAGTAGGGAGTTCATTTTTCCTAAAATGAAATATTGCCTGTTCTTTGGAGTTTTTTGATACTGCTTTATTTATTAAACTTGTTAATCTTCAAAAAGAAATATATTACATGAATATTTAGTGTGTTTATTTACTGTATTTATCAATATCTATTTATGTAAAAATGTGATTTTTCCTCTTCAAACTCTTCCCATGATCCTGGGATTTCAACCCAGGATTTTCAAGTAATTTCTATTCTCCCAGAGGTATATCTTCTGATAGGCTACATTAAGAAAAATTGCCATAGTTTTAAACTAATTTCTATTTTAATTTTCTCATTCAAACATCATTAGTTTTAGAGGAAATGTTACTATATCCTTTCTTCTTTCTTGTAACTGGAATATAAACATTACAGTTTAGGATATTGTCACACATGCTACAAAGTTCATGATTTGTGAAAAGAGATAAAAAGCCATAGCATTTTACATGCTTATTTTCCAAGTTATTCTAAGTTATCTCCTGTTCTCACGCTGGCTGCTGATGGCTGCAGGTTTGTGACATGCTGCTAAACAGGTTACCTGTATGAGGAAGTTGTCTGTACTATGAGCAATTCATCTGAATACAGCAGTAGGACATACAACGTGGTGGGAGATCCAAAATGTACCCTGCTTCTCTTCCAGGACTCTACAAGCAGCCAGTGTATCAACAAGGAGCCATCATTCTTGGATTTCACAAAGAAAAAAGTACATAGTTTATTCTGAGGCACAGTGTAAAGGAAAGTGGGTCTTGTTGCCCTTTGATTTCTCTGCTAAATGCCAGTATTTTCTGTTTTGTGTAATTTATCGCTACCTTCTTCCTGAATTTGCTTTCTACTGGTTTCCTCTTGCTGTGCTAAGAGGCAACGAGGGCTGGTTGCTCTCTGAGGGCAGGTGAGCCCAAAGGTGGGGTGACTGCAGTGCAAGCTGTGCCCTCACCCATGGGCACTATGCCACAGATCCCAAACACAAGGGGAAAAGCTGGGAAACGTGGTCCTTCGACAGTCCCAGACATGCAAGGAGGTGAACCTGGGCCCAGGCCCAGCCAGGAGGTCCAGCCACAGAAATAGTACCAGAGAAAGGACTGGGGACAACGCCACAGCGTGTGTCCAAGGGGTACATCCAGGAGACCTGTTACCTGCGGTGCAAGGCCAAGGCCCATCCAGGAGGCAGAGCCAGAGACATGGTTGGAGAACTGACAGCCCTCAGCTGGGCTTAAAACTTGAAATTTGCTGAGAGTGCTGTCTGTCCCATCATCTAGGTCACTAAAAAAAGTGTTGATGGGTATTTGCTCCCTGAAGGATGCCCTTGGTAACCAGCTGCGAGCTGATTTTGTACTGCTGATCACTGCCCTTGAGTGCAGCCAAATTTGCATCCACTTTACTGTCCATGTCTTCAGCCCGTATCTCACCAATCTGGATATAGGAACACAACAGGCAAGTGTCAAAGGCCTTGATAAAGTCATGGTGAACATTATTAAATGCCACCTCTACCGACTCTGTTCTCTCAGCATAGAAGGCAATCACTTCATGATAGAAACTGCCACTGAATATGAAACAGCATAATTATTTATTTGGTCTGACCAGCATTTCACTGGATTTTGGATCAGGGCTTTGGCTAAACAGACATTTGTCTTGTGCTATCTCAACTAAAAACCACTTTGTCTTGTCACATATTGGTTTTTTTCGTTCACACCAGTCACCTCCCTTACTGAATGTGGTTGTATTATACACTTAATATGCTGCATGAAGAATATCAAGGTCCCCTTCCCCAGGTTTTTCAGGTCGTCAGTTTTCAGTTATTGTCAGTAATTTGATGAGGGTATTATCTTGAAAATTCATTTTCACCAACAGTTTATGACATTCACCATCTTTTCTTTGTTGTCTGAAATTCAGAAAAATACTTTCATGACCAAATTTTCAGACATGGTTCATGATCTCTACAAGTAATAATTTGAATTTCTTTGTTCCTTCTTCTTCCTTGTTGATTAACTTAGGGCTATGATACAATTTCTACTTACTCTTTTGATGACTGGAAATAATACCAAGGAAAAAAACTGAAGATGGAGCACTTTACCTGCATGTGTTCTCACAAGAAATTGTCAGAGCAGTCTTGCACAGGAAACCTTCTGTCTGACCTTCTGCAAATCAAGTGATAACCTGAGTTCATGATACAGTCATGATACAAATGATGTACTCATGACAGAGTTCTGGGTTTGCACGTTTCTAATTCCAATTATCACATTAGAATACTGCAATTCTATTAATTTGGTTCAAACAATTTGATGTTCTATCTTCCTTCTGCAAACTTTTTAAAATTTTTATGCTTGTGTCTCAGATGAATAATTTTCAGCTGACCAATTTCCTTTGCCTTCCTTGCCTTACCATCCCTTCTTTTCTCCAGGTGGTTGATTTTGTCTATCTGCTAGTAGCGCCTTGTGATGTGTGCATAGCATGCAGTTTCATGGCATGTTCTAATGTAGGCTCTAACAGATGGACCAGCCATCTGACCAACCATGGTAGCTAGCTATTCGAAACCCACAAACAACTAACTTCAAGTTTTGAACCAGAAATGACCTGTTTTGTTAGTTATATTTTTATGTTCCTGCAGTTATATGAAGAACAGGGAATTTCAAAAGGCTCAAAACTGCAGAAATGGAGTGAAGAAAGTAATCTGACAATTTCATTGAATAGATAATGATAGAAGAGTATGCATTTTGAAAGAAAGGTTTTAAATATTATTATTGTGCTACATTTTTTTTCTTCTCAGGTTGAGAAAGATTATTTTTTTATTTTAAATAAATAGATAAATTAAAGCTGAATATGTTGACTTGAGGCCACAAACGCTATTTAGTCAGATGCCTTCTCAGTTTCAAGTATTTTGGCCTGGATGGCCAATATCAGTCTAATTAAGAAATTCTGTTTGGCAGTTCTTCCTTTTATAGTTAGACTGGAAAATAAATTATATTTATTACCTTTCTTAATTTCTCATTTACTTCAGAAGTGCCTTGATCATTGTTCTAAGGTCCTTTCCAATCACTTTTCAAGCACTAGCTGTGCAATTAATGTTGATATTTTGGTGTCTGTTAGGTATTCCATTGACTACTATAGTCCAAAACTGATTATAACACTTCCATGACTGAAAAACAGTTAACATGAAATAAGATTAAATTAATATTATTTGCTCTTTAACAGTCAGTATAAAGTAAGTCTCGATCCAAGATTGTTCCAGCTTTCTTTCTGTATTATATATTTGTATTCATATTATAAACCTTGTTTAAATATCAGATTCTAGCCACAGTTTTAGAGACTACTGAGCTACAAACTTATGAGAAAGTAAATTATAAGCTTAGGGAGCTGGGGAATTTGGTGCCATTTTAGCAGTCCTGAAGACTGAGAGCAGGTGGGTTGAGTATGATTCCAACTTTCTCTGATTATGCAGGAATGATTTGCTGGTACTGCAGATACTTTTTCCTTCTCCTGAGTAACTGTATGTTCTTTAGGGAGTTTCTAAATTCACCTCCAACTAATGAAAATGCATTCATCACGTTACATCTTATTAAAACTTACACTGGACTCCCTGTTATATATAGTTCTCTGAGTTATTCACAAAATAAGAGAAAATGGTTATGTTTTAAGGTTAATTTCTAAATGAAAAAGCAAAACAACCACAAAAAATAATACTTTAAAATGTCCAAACAAACCCATTTTATTTCAGAAGTATTTGCACAAAACCACTGGACCCCTCACACCCAAAATTA